>CM060979.1:183272759-184531759 GCA_030765065.1 Deroplatys truncata
CTGTAGTTATTGCATTTGGTTTTATCTCAGTTTAAAAATCGGTATTATCTTTGTAGTTAGTGTTTGTTTTCCATCTTCGATGTTAATCCTAATTCCATATCTCTTAACATTTTTTCAGAAAACCCCATTAGAGTCCGCCACAGTGTTCGCAGTTGTATGTTCAAATTTTCTTGCAGACGGAAGTTTGTTTACTGTTAACAGGTTCGAAAACGTACAATTCTTTAGGGTCTTTCACATGAGCTCGTTATTAATAAAGCTGTGCTAATATAAACAGATAGCTTATATGTATTTCCATGTTTTACCATAGGAAAGAAAATACTGTTCGATTTGAGATTTATAAGAAAATATATCTTTATTCTTTAATTCCTTACCGAGCGAGGTGGCGTCGCTGCAAAGTGTACGACTCGCATTCGGGAAGTCCCAGGTTGGATCCCCGGCAACCATCCACTCTAACCCATGGGTTTTTCTGGTTTCCCCGGATCGCGATGTGAATACTGGAGTGGTTCATCTTCTACTACGACTCTCCTGCCCCCCCCCCCATTTCCTATATCCTTGTCATCAGTTCCAGGGCTATAGGACCAGGCGATGGTGTTCGGCGGGTTGCGGCTGGGCGGTGGCTGTGCGCTCTGTGAAAGTTTAATCCTCCAGGAACTGCTCGGCGGGAATCCGCCTTTGGGTGCTTTCGAACGGTAGCTCCTTTGGGGGACCGCCGGAGGAACCCAATATAGTGGGCTCGAGGGACGTTGGAGGCATTCAATCTGGAAAAATTAGGGACCCCGTTTGTGCTTGCGCCCCTCGTCAGCCTAATCTAGTCACCCATCGGTTCTCTGCCGGGGGTCACGGTAGAAGCACCGTTGGCGTTGGCCCTTATCTTTACCTTTATATTAATTCCTTAGAATCTTTTCAAATCCTCACTTAGCGGAACCCTTCACAGTGGAAACAGAGCTTATGGAACATTTCAGATTTTTCATTCATGTGATTACTGAGTTAAGTTGAGTCAGGAAATCTTCCACTTTATTATACAGATAAAGGATTTTCAGTAAGTTTTTATTGTATTTCAGCAAACATTTGATAAGGAGATGTGTCACTGATTTTTACTTTCTCTACTACGTAGTAGTAAGTAGTACTGCATTCCACCCAAAAATTTGATACCGAGATTTCACCGGAAATACATGTTTTGAGGTCCACTGAATCCCAAAAAAGCATTTTTGGAAACATGTCCGAGTGTGTGTTTATGTGTCTGTCTGTGAACAGCATAACTCAGAAACGAACAGTCGGATAAACACCAAACTTGGTATTTAGGTTCAGTATCTTCCAGAGATGCGACACAAAGGTTTTCAAGAAAATCCCCCACCCCAGATTACCCCTTACATGGAACATTTTTCGAAAATTTTAATTTTGTTAACAATGGCTTTAACGATTGTGATTAAAATATCATATATTGAAGATACTTTCATGAAAAATAAAATGTATATCTTGAATTTTGTGGGAATGTCTCCAAAAGTATTCTTCATTGCGAACGACTTTTGCATAACTGGTAAAGCATAAGAGATAGACAAAATTTTACTACACAAAAATGATGAGAATTCGTTATACATTTTTTTTTGTCCTGGTAATGCAAAGAGAATGGAATACTCTATATAGCAACCAGTGCTTAAAATATTTGACTGTCGCTTAAACCCTACCAATTCCTCTTGCGTCTACAAGAAAATTAGCAATAACAGAAACATCTCGACTAACATGAAGCATATGGAGAATAAGCATTTGTAAAAATAGTTTGTACAAGAGTAGAGAAAGTCATGTGAGTGTAACACATATTTTTTAAGTATTTCTGCGAAGCCACTGATATTGACTCTACAATAATTATTGCCTGACTCTAAATTATTAATGGCCCGCACCACAGCAGACAGCTGGGAAACCTATGCCGTATTCCCGGTGGAACTAAAATCCCGAACTCTGTCTCTTGAACCGCAGCAATAGCATCTATCTATGTTCGGTTAGCCAGGAATATAATTCACTGCATCCCCCATGAACCTGCACCAAAACCGCCAATTTTCGACAGTCTGCGGTATGACATGCAACCAGACATTGCATATTTCCCTGCGGAGTATCAGATAGTTCGGACAGTAAATGGAAAGAAAATTACTACCTATTTGGGAACCAGCATTCAGCGTATCAAGGTTATTTGATAGAAAGTAATATTAAGAGTTGGTAGACTACAGTATATTTATGTCTCTAGCTAACTATTTTAGGAGTTTTACTTTACTGCTTACCTATTGTAGAGTAATTATTGTCTATGTGAGCAAGCGTGTGTGTGTGTGCGCGCGCGCGCGCGCGCCAGTCCGACTGCCTATGACAAATGTAACTCCAAAATGAAAATTCTGGTACATGCCAATTTTTTGAAGGTTTTCATTTTCTTTAATTTCCTCTAAAACCGCTCTAAAGAATTCTATTTAAACATCATACATTTCAGATTCTGGTGTAACAAATAATATGCATATCTCGAATTTTCTATAAATGGGCTGTAAAATTCTCTTTGTTATCAAAGAATGTAACAACCGCGAAAACATTAGGAATAGACAAACACTTACAACAGAAAATATGTAGATTTCGTTAAACTGCATAATTTATTTCAAATAAAAACTTAGCATTAACCATTTTCGAAACATTCGCTGTTGTTCACATACATATTCCAGTATCTTCAGCAATACGCTGTGAAATGTTAACTAATTGCTCTTCCACACAAGTCGTGTGTTGGAGAAGGTTGGAAAGGTAGAATCAGACGACTGAAAAATTCAATGCCATCGCCGGTATTTGAGCCACGTTGGGGAATTTAATGTCGTACCATCATGTTGCCATGGTAGCTCAGTGGTTAGATCAACCGGACGGAAACCGGGAGATCCGTGGTTCAAATCCCGGCAATGGCATTGAACTTTTCATCTGTTTGATTCCACCTTTCCGTTCTTTTGTTTCCACAGTTCCTGCAAAGACTGGGTAACCAGGTTCGATTCCCTACTGAAGACTGGAAATTTTTCTCTAGCCAAGGTTATTCCCTATCCTCCCCAGAGGCTGGAAGTATGAAACAGAATGCGTGTGATTCTAATGAATAAAACCCAAAGAAAGATCAGAAAATATAATGATAACAGTACACGTGTTAATACCACTGCCAACAGGCAAATGCTCCAAGCTAAAAGGCCGCCGATATGACCATTGCAAGTAAAGGCGGTGTATAAATGGAAAAATAAAAAACGAGAAAATAAACACTACGTAATACTCGAGGCTGGCGTCGTATGGACCGAAATTTTAAGCAGTTTACTCTGGCCTCAGCCTCTTCTAAGCTCTAGTGTACCCATGATGAAACCACAAATGAAGTCATTTCTGGCAAATATTTATAGTAATTACGAAGAGGATAGAACATAAGATTCTATATTAATAAATTAATTTAATTTCTAGAAAACTTATGAAAATAAACGAAATATCTGTGGAAAGTCGTATAATCTTTAAAAGTCAGATACATTTATTAAGTTACTTTCACTGTTAAATCACTGCCTTGTGGTACATGTTGTATGTTCAAAATATAGTCTATTAATATAAAATGTTATTCTGAACCAGAGGAATGTCATGCACTGTATTTTTCTTCTTTCTACCGTTTCTCCCCTTAACCATAATCAAATTCCCAAAGTGGATTGTTAATTATGTAGGGCCGAAATGCACAGCATTTATTTAGCTCCTAAAATAAAAAAAACATTTTTGAACGTACAGCATTACCTATGTATTCATTTGCTATATTTCACAGAAGTAAATGGTCAACTCCAGAGACACCTGCGAGAAAGGTCACCTAACTCTCAGGCGTTCTTGCATAGATGTTATGATAATGAAATTTGTCATATGCCTTCCTTGCTGTGCAAGGCATTGTAACCATCGGCTCACCTCGCAGTTTTGACAAGCAACATTTCAGCAATCGTTGTATACTAACGGGCAAATATTGCAAATTCAGGTTCAGTACACCTGTAGAAGATACACTACGTGATCAAAAGTATCCGGACACCTGGCTGAAAATGACGTACAAGTTCGTGGCGCTCTCTATCGGTAATGCTGGAAGTCAATACGGTGTTGGCCCACCCTTAGCCTTGATGGCAGCGTTCACTCTCGCAGGCATACTTTCAATCAGGAACTGGAAGGTTTCTTGAGGAATGGCAGCCTATTCTTCACGGAGTGCGAAACTGAGGAGAGGTATCGATGTAGGTCGGTGAGGCCTGGCACGAAGTCGGCGTTCCAAAACATCCCAAAGGTGTTCTATAGGATTCAAGTCAGGACTCTGTGCAGACCAGTCCATTACAGCGACGTCATTGTCGTGAAACCACTCCGCTACAGCACGTGCAGTATGAACAGGTACTCCATCGTGTTGAAAGATGCAATCGCCATCCCGAATTGCTCTTCTACAGTGGGAAGTAATAAGGTGCTTAAAATATCAATATAGGTATGCGCTGTGATCGTACCACGCAAAACAACAAGGAGTGCAAACCCCCTCCAGGAAAAACACGACCACACCATAACACCACCACCTCCGAATTTCATTGTTGGCACTACACACGCTGGCAGATGACGTTCACCGGGCATTCGCCATACCCACACCCTGCCATCGAATCGCCACATTGTGTACCGTAATCCGTCACTCCACACAACGTTTTGCCACTGTTCAATCGTGTAATGTTGACGCTCCTTACACCAAGCGAGGCGTCGTTTGGCATTTTCCTGCGTGATGTGTGGCTTATGAGCAGCCGCTCGACCATGGAATCCAAGGTTTCTCACCTCACACCTAACTGTCATAGTACTTGGAGTGGGTCCTGATGCAGTTTGGAATTCTTGTGTGATGGTCTGGATAGATGTCGCCTATTACTCTTTACGAACCTCTTCAAATGTCGGCGGTCTCTGTCAGTCAACAGACGAGGTTGGCCTGTACCTTTTTGTGCTGTGCATGTCCCTTCACGTTTCCACTTCACTATCATATCAGAAACAGTGGACCTAGGGATATTTAAGAGTGTGGAAATCTCGCATACAGACTTCTGACACAAGTGACACCCAATCACCTGACCACGTTCGAAGTCCGTGAGTTCCACGGAGCGTACCATTCTGCTGTTTCACGATGTCTAATGACTACCGAGGTTGCGGATGAGTACCAGGCAATAGGTGGCAGCGCAATGCACCTAAGATGAAAAAGTATGTTTGTGGGGTGTCCGGATACTTTTGATCACTTAGTGTATGTGTTTGTTGTATTTCGATTAAATAGTGGATCAGAAGTAAAAACGATTCTAGTGTTGGGTACGTTGCTGACAAAGGTAAGCTTAATCAGCAAGAAGTTCATTCGTTGCTGAGGAAGACTGAGTTCGTTAAAGTGCGTTACTGCTGATCAACAGTGGTGGGAAACGTGGACCGAATCCAATGTAATGTGTAGTTCTTTATAGGGAACATAATTACTTATACAACCTGTGCTAACTAATATAAAATTATACAAATTAATGGAGCCTCTTTCTTATAAAGCTCCTCCTTGAGAGCAGTAAATTAAATTAGCTATTTTTAATTCGCATAGCGTAGTAATTTTGCCCGCCGTCTTACGAACGCTGCAATACGTTTGGAATTTTATAACTGAATGCTTTATAAAATGATAATATGAATTGCTGCAAAGAAAACAAGGAATACGCCTACCTCAACTGGCAATCATTCATACCGAAATTAATATTCAACTTTAAATAACCACATTCAAAGGCATCTCTATAAATCTTGAAGGCTATTACTATATTAAAAAATTTACTTCATTCATACACTGTTAATGTTTACATTAGCCTACAATGGATATAAGGAAGCATTATATTTTCTTCATGTTAGAAGGTATCGACAAACAAGGAAATTAAAAACGTTTCTGGTACAAGAAACGAAAATGTTGAGTGAATTCAGCATGATTATATTCCCTAGAACTAATTATACAGTATTACTGCACACATACCATGTTATGTGAGAATAAGACTCAACGTATCGAAAGCAAATTAATTGAATATATTACATATAATACGAAAGCATTTAATAGTAACAGGATGGTATTATGATTACAAAAATGCGTTGTTGGGTGCCAGTGAATAAAGTAGTTAGTTATACCAGGTGAGTCAGCTGCCCCTAGGTATTCGTATCTATGCAACCCGCAGTTTATAGCCTAATGTGAAAACATCAACCCTTTTACCAAACAAACTGTTATTGTAGCTCTACTCTTCTATTCGGTACTATACACAACTAGCATTAATCGAAGGCCTGAATGAGAACCAAGGAGCTAAAAAAAGCTTTAAAAAGGCGGCTGTTCATGGATATAACGCTTGCAAGGAGGTAGAGGAATGTTCTCGCAAAGAACGGCAGAGAATTAGTCGAGTGGGTTAGCTGCCGGAATATGGTGAAGCAAAGGTTAGTTTCGGAGGTTCGAATCTAATACAAGCATCAAATTGTATTGGTTCTTTTTTACTTTCTCTACTACGTATAGTAAGTAGGGGAAGTATTGTATTCCACCCAAAATTTCGATACCGAGATTTCACCGGAAATACATGTTTTGAGACCCCCTGAATCCAAAAAAGCATTTTTGGAAACATGTCCTTGTGTGTGTGTGTCTGTGTGTGTGTCTGTGAACAGCATAACTCAGAAACGAACAGTCGGATAAACACCAAACTTGGTATTTGGGTTCCGTATCTTCCAGGGATGCGCCACGAAGGTTTTCAAGAAAATCCCCCACCCCAGAGTACACTTTACATGGAAGATTTTTCGAAAATTTTAATTTTCTCAAAAATGGCTCTAACGATTTTGATTAAAGTATCATATGTTTAAGATATTTTAATGACAAATAAAATGTATATCTTGAATTTCCTGGGAATGTCTCCAAAAGTATTCTTTATTGTGAACGACTTTTGCATAACTGGTAAACCATAAGAGATAGACAAAATTTTACTACACAAAAAATTTAGATCGCGTTAAAATACACAATTTATGTCATATACATTTTTACTTTCTCTACTACGTATAGTAAGTAGGGGAAGTATTGCATTCCACCCAAAAATTCGATACCGAGATTTCACCGGAAATACATGTTTTGAGAGTCACTGAATCCAAAAAAAGCATTTTTGGAAACATGTCCGTGTGTGTGTCTGTCTGTGTGTCTGTGTGTCTGTGTGTCTGTGTGTCTGTCTGTCTGTGTGTCTGTGTGTCTGTGAACAGCATAACTCAAAAACGAACAGTCGGATAAACACCAAACTTGGTATTTAGGTTCAGTATCTTCCAGAGATGCGACACGAAGGTTTTCAAGAAAATCCCCCCACCCCAGACTACCCTTTACATGGAACATTTTTCGAAAATTTTAATTTTCTCAAAAACGGCTCTAACGATTTTGATTAAAATATCATATGTTTAAGATATTGTCATGACAAATAAAATGTATATCTCGAATTTTCTGGGAATGTCTCCAAAACTATTCTTCATTGTGAACGACTTTTGCATAACTGGTAAACCATAAGAGATAGACAAAATTTTACTACACAAAAAATGTAGATCGCGTTAAAATACACAACTTATGTCATATACGTTTCTTTTGTTGAGTGAACCGTTTTCGAGATATTGCTTGTTATTTCCTTAAATTTTCCAATACTTATACTTTTTCTCAAATTCGTTATTCATTTTTTTTATGTCCTGAACATGCAAAGAGAATGGAATTCGCCACATAGCAACCAGCGTTAAAATATTTGACTATCGCTTAAAAGCTACCATATTCCCCTTGCATCTACAAGAAAATTACCAATAAGATTGACATCTCGATATCTCGATTAACATGAAGCATATGGAATTTTCTGGGAATGTCTCCAAAAGTACGTATTCTTCATTGTGAATGACATTTGCATAACTGGTAAACCATAAGAGATAGACAAAAATTGGCTACACAAAAAATCTAGATCGCGTTAAAGTACACAATTTATGTCATATACATTTTTGTTGTTGTTGAGTGAATCATTTTCGATATATTTCTTGTTATTCCCTTAAATTTTCGAATACTTGTCCCAAACGGGAATTCGTTATACATTTTTTCATGTCCTGGACATACAAAGAGAACGGAATGCGCCACATAGCAACCAGCTCTTAAAATATTTGACTATCGCTTAAAGCCTACCATTTTCCCCTTGCAGCTACAAGAAAATTAGCAATAAGATTAATATCTCGATTAACATGAAGCATATGGAGAATAAGCGTTTGTAAAATTAGATTGTACAAGAGTAGAGAAAGTCATGTGAGTGTAACACATCAGATTTTTTTAGTTGAGTGAACCATCTTCGAGATATTGTTTGTTATTTCCTTAAATTTTCCAATACTTATACTTTTTCTCAAATTCGTTATTCAATTTTTTATGTCCTGGATGTGCAAACAGAATAGAATGCGCCACATAGCAACCAGCGCTTAAACGATTTGACTATCGCTTATAACCTACCATGTTCCCCTTGCATCTACAAGAAAATTAGCAATAAGATTGACATCTCAATATCTCGAGTAACATGAAGCATATGGAGAATAAACGTTTGTAAAAATAGTTTGTACAAGAGTAGAGAAAGTCATGTGAATGTAACACATTAGATTTTTTTTCTCCTTGTGTTTATTTTCGGTATTTTAGTATACTAATTTATTTATTTTTGTTATTTGCTCTCATGTGAGCCAAAAACATGACAATTACAAGCAGATAATTGTGTATCATGTTTACCGTAATAATCTCTACCGTATCTAGTGTTTTAAGCGTGCTACATAGTTAGCTTTCATTCTTTAGGGCGGATAACGACGATATTAAATCTAATAGTTTTTGTTTCATGTTTAAACCTTATGTTTCACTTCTTCTATTGACAAAGGAGTTGTATAGGTACTAATTTCACGGTTAAACAGAACAATAAATTGTTAAAGAGCGTGGATTTCATCAACGAAGTAAATGTTCAAAATGATGACACCCTTCATCAATGCTCATTTGTGTACGTTGCTGGAGAGACCTTCTTGTATGATTTAACATGCGCGGTGTAATCTTCCTGCATTCTTCGCGTATGAGTGCCCGTAGATGTTTTGGGCTTTGCGGTGGAAAACATGGCGATTATTTTATTTTGTACACACTTATGTTATCAAAAGTGTTATTTATATCTTAATATCAAATTATAGACCAAAAGAGATAGCAAAAGGTAACAAAAAGTTTGAACTTAACCCGAAAGGTTTGAACCCGAACTGAAATGGAACAGTGTTAAAGCAACCATGATAATACCATTCGGCTAATGCTGCTACCTTGCGAACTTAGGTTCCTATACGAATTAGTAACGGCAGAACTTGACACCACATCAAATCTGTACACGCTTTTTGCAGCTTCTTACAGTGTTTTGAGGTCGGTTTGGTAGTTTTAACTCAAATAAAGAGACTGCGTTAGTCATTACAGTTACTGTATGAACTGAAAAATGCCATAGTTTAAGACAGAAGGAAAATTATCTACCTAATACTTAGCATTTTTTGCAATGGCTCTACTGTGAACCTTTGTCGGCTGGCGGTTTACATCCAATTGGTCGCACTGTGTAGATCTGCCATTTTGTTTTCAAATAGTTTTGTCAACCGATGCATGTGCTAAGTGGTTCCTTCAGGGGTGTTTTCAAAGGTGTGTAGGAATGTATGCTAAAGAATAAAAGTTTGTAAAAATCAGCTAAAAGTGCTGCTGCAACTGCCAGTGTCAGGGTGGGATGTTTTTGAAATCGACATACATGGCGATTACATTCTGTCCCGTAAAACACTTATGCACTGAGTTATCTATCCCTTCTCTATAATGCTCTGTAAATCATCCATTAGAAGGCATTCAAGAAAGGCGTAAGTCACATATGTCGCTTAGCACGTTGCATAAATTCAAAAATAAATACGCGCAGCTGACTCACCTGGTATATTAAACAGGACACAATGCAGTTGTAGATTACTTGAACGTGAAGCAACCATTTGCATCTAACAGCGTTGCCATTTCGTTTATTTCCAAGCCGTATACAATGTTGCCATTTCCCATTAACTCAATTTCTAGAAGTGTGTCTTTATCCTGATTCTCCATTCCTGATAAAAGAATCTAGATGATTTAAAGACGTTTATTAATTTTCCATTTCAGAAAATAAGCATGTGTGAGGCGAGGATGAACCACTAACAGCTGGCACTTTTGAATTCTACGGATAGAGTTGTAACGATCTCGGCTATTTCTCAATTGGTTAATTTGTGCTCTGTTCAGCTCATATTACGTTTTATTCTGTCGCTAACTTAGCAACACATTTCATTGCAAGCGGAAAGTTCCTAGCAGGTTTAATGGTTTAAATATTTTGCTTTTGTTTCTAATTATTCGTTTACATCTATTTAGAGGACGAACGAGAACACTATCTAGAACAAGCATGAGTATCTCAGAGTTCAGAGTAGAGTATAATTCCTTTAGTTACTTTTATTAACGACAGAAAAATTATGGAATCGTTAAAACAATATACATAATCGTTCTTATATGTTACCTTTAATGGACATTTGAAAATAATGACATTTGGACTCAAATCCATACGCGATTCACAACGCTTATGTTTTCTCCTCTAATCATCATCAAGTGTTAAAAACAGGGATGCCCACTATACAGATAGAGGTGATGAAGCTCGTCTGTCAAGGGCTGAAACTTGATTGTATTAGCTTGTCAATCTCTTCAAATATAGTAGGTGGGGTGAACTATGTACTTTGAACCTTAAATGTTAAGAAATAAGGTTGGGCTTCAAGGGTAAAAGCGTGTGCATGAAATATCACTTCTGTTATTCTGTGATTCTTTCTGTCATTCTTACACATTCGTTGCAAAATCGTGCAATATGCCTCGTCACGTGGTTGCCAAGAGTTGGTGCAGAAAAGAGGGGCGAGAGTATAGGACGTTTCTCACAGGGCCAGAGTGTTTCCCATGTCTCTAGAGAATCTTTGCTTAACTGTAAGGTGGTAAGAAATTGCTACACCAACACAAAACCGAAGGCGTTGAATGGGGCAAGTCGCTGCCAAGATTAGGAAGGCCTCTGGCAACTACCGCTGCACATAAAGAGGCATTGGTGGCAGAGGTCAGGGAGCATCCTATTAGATACAGATCCGTTTTGCTGGATAAGGCTGTGGATTACGGATTTCTCATGAAACTATACGGGGGAGACTAAAGGAGGTTGGTCTTGAATTTCATCGTAGTGCCAATCCAGAAGATTGGAATGGGCCCAAAGAAACATCCAGTTACCACAAGTCCACTGGGATCTAATGATCTGGTCGGACGAGGTGTTCCTATCTGACCAGCAAGGTAGAGTGTGTCTCTATAGAAAGCGTGGCACAAGATACGATCCCAGACATGTTGTGCCCTGAAAATCAGCTTGCTTCTGGGCCTATAAGACAGTATCTGGATCAGGACAACTGATTACGGTGACGGAGAGAATGACCAGTGATATCCTCAGAACACTCTGTTGTCAACTCTACAGGCTAATTTTCCGGAACAGGAGAAGTATTTGTTTATGCACGACAACAGTGCTGTGTACACATCCAATTTCACCAAAAACTGGTCATTCAGACACCCAGAAACTGTGTGCATCCATTGACTCCCGATGTCTCCTAGGTTTAACCCCATGAGCACATTGGGCGTTCATAGTTCAGGAGTGGGAGATACCCCGAGAAGATAGAGTGCAGGAGGTTCTAGAAGCCCATGTCTTGTAAATGTGGCAACATTACGTGCGCATCCCTCGTCAGTGTTCAAGGCTTCTCCCAACATGTAAGACAGGCTGCAAGGAGCAATTGACAATGGCGGTTATTTCACTAGGTATTAACCTATCTTGCATCCCTGTGCATTATGGATCTTAATTTAAGTTGATACTTGGCTTTATGTTTCTTCTTCAAATGCTGAAGAATACTGTAAGCATCCATTTCGCCTTTAATTGTTCATTTTTTCAGCTATTCTTGCATGGCTTCAGTTCCAGCCAATAATATTCTCTTGCGTTTTAAATCCTACAGTTCTCTTTAAGTTTTGTGCACTGAAAACAAGGAGTATCGATAATTAAGTTGTGTTTATTATCGATTCAAAATATACACTGTCTTCAAGAAGGTTTTTAAAAAAAGCATCAGATTGGAAAAATTGTATTTTAATCAATTTCTAGCACTTAAAGGCGTTTTAACGTAAGTACGTCATTTGTTTTTCGTTTTCTGTGAAAAAACCTGTGTTATCACAGCCTAAACTATTCGTTTATTAAGATCTTGTAAACATGGAGAAACCGATAATACACAGCCTTTTGTGAAAATTGCAATACCAAGAAGGAAACGCATGAATTCAATTAATTTAATACCACAGGTTAGGTACATGACAAGTAACAAATGATAAACTTTTCAAATCTATACATGACCCTTGAGCCCTAATGTACAGTTTTTGGTGTGTACTATATGCGCTGCAATTAGAGGTGCTATACGCCGTGGCATTGAATCAAAAAGGTTCCGAATAAGTTCCTGAGGAATTTACCTCTACGCAGCTTGTATTAGAGCCCAAAAATTCGTGACGCTGGTTACTGGAGGACAGTGACGCACCAGGTGCCGACCAACCATATCCCAGACATGTTCGATGGGCCACATGTCAGGCGAACGTGCACGACAGGGAATCAATGGTACCCGTCGCTCTTCGAAGAAGGCTTGTACATTCCTCGCAATATGTGGCCGGGCATTGTCCTGTTGAAATGTGGCCGTGGAGGTTCCTGAAGCAAGGGGAGTACCTCAGGCTCTAGGTACCGGTTGCTGTTCAAAGTGCCCTCAATTCTTAGGAAGCGAGATCGGTTGCTGTAACCAATGGCGCCTCAAACCATCACACCCGGTGTTTGTCCATTATGCCACTCAACAATGCAGCCCTCCAGGTTGCGCTCACCACGGTACCGCCGGACACGTATGCGGCCATCACTGTAGGACACGTTGAAGCGGGACTCGTCCGAAGACTACATTTTGCCACTCAGTACCCCAGTGACGGTGTTCACGTGCCCATTGCAGTCGGAGGATCTTGTGGTTTTTTGGACAATGGAAGCCGTCGTAATGGCATGCATGCAACCAGCCCAACCTGCAGCAAACGGCGATGAACGGTTTATGCAGACAAGTTCGCAGCTGTTGTAGTGCTCCAGCGTCGAGCCAACACTGTGGATGAAGCTGTACGGTCCATTATGGCCATGCGGACAAGATGACGGTCATCCTGTGCTGTGGTAATGTTCCGTGGTGCAGTACCAGCTCTTCGTTGCCTACGACTTCGGAAGTTCGAATCTAATACAAACATCAAATTGTTCTGGTTATTTTTTCTTTCTCCTTGCGTTTATTTTCTGTTTTTTAGTATATTAATCTATTTATTTTTGTTATCGGCTCTCCTATAAGCCAAAGACACAAGAATTACAATCAGATAATTGTGTATCATGCTTACGATAATAATCGGTACCCATCTGGTGTTGTAAACCGTGTCACGCAGTTAGCTTTTATTCTTTTGGGCACATATCGACGATATTAAATCTAACAGCTTTTGTTTCATGATTAAACCTTATGTTTCACTTCTTATACTGACAAAGGATTTGTAAATGTGCTAAGTTCATGGTATACAGAATAATAAATTGTTAAAGAACGTGGATTTCATCAACGAAGTAAATGTTCAAAGTGATGACCCCCTTCATCAATGCACATTTATTTACGCTGCCGGGATCTTCTTACATATTGTAACATGTCCGGTGTAATCTGCCTGCATTCTTCACGTATGAATGCCCGGAAATGATTTGGGCTTTGCGTTTCTTCTTCTTGAAGGTAGAAAAAACATGGTGATTATTCTATTTTGTACACAATTATAATGTTATCAAAAATGTTCTTTGTATAATAATATCAAATTCTAGGACAAAAGAGATAAAGCAAAAGGTAATAAGATTTTTGAACTTAATACGACGGATTTGAACCCGCACTAAAGCGGCACTGGCACAGTGGTAAATCAACTATGATAATACCATTCGGCCAATGCTACGTTGCCAGTTGGGGTTCCTATACGAATTAATAATAACAAAACTCGACCGCTCCTCGAATCTTTACAAGCTTTTTGTAACTTCATACAGCGTTTGGTGGTATTTTTGGTAACTTTAGCTTAAATAAACAAACTGCATCAGTCATTACAATTACTGTATGAACTGAAATATGCCATAGTTTGTGACGGAAGAGAAATTATCTACCTAATGATTAGCATTTTTTGACAAGGCTGTATAACGAACCTTTGTTGGCTGACAGCTTAAATCCAATTGGTCGCAATGCTAGATCTTACATTTTGTTTTCAAATAGTTTTGTCAACCGATGCATGTGATAAGTTGTTCCTTCAGGGGCGTTTTCAAAGATGTGTATCAATGTATGCTAAAGAATAAAAGTTTGTAAAATCAGCTTAAAGTGCCACTGAAGCTCCCAGTGTCAGGGTGGGATGTTTTTGGCATCGACATACATGACGATAGCATTCTGTCTTGTAAAACATTTATGCACTGAGTTATCTATCCCTCCTCTATAAAGTGTTATGCAAATCAGCCTTTAGAAGGAATTCAAGAAAGGCGCAAGTCACATATGTTGCTTAGCACGTTGCATAAATTGAAAAATAAATAGGGACAGCTGACTCACCTGGTATAGTGCTTGGAAATAAACAAAATGGTAACACTGCTATGTGCAGACGGTTGCTTCACGCTCAAGTAACCTATAACTGCATTGTGTTCTGTTTAATATATCATTAATTATTTTATTCACTGGTATCCAGCAATGCATTTTTGTGACCATTAAGGCCATATTTTTGTATTAAATGCTTTCCTTTTATATGTAATGGATTCAGTTCATTTGCTTTCGACACTTTGAGTCTTATTCTCACATAGCACGGTATTTCTGACGTAATACTGCATACTTCGCTATAAAGCAATGTAATCATGCTGAGTTCACTCAAAATTTCTAAAACATTAATTATTTTCGTTTCTTGTGCCTGTAACATTTTAATTTCCTTGGTAGCCAAGACCTTCTAACTTATAGAAGATAGACTTCCTTACACCCATTGTAAGCTAACATAACAGTGCTTGAATGAAGTAAATTCTTTAACATAGAAATAATCTTCGAGATTTATAGAGAGAGGCCTTTTAATGTGGGTATTTAAAGTAAAACGTTAAATTTTGGGAAGAATGATTGACAGTTGAGGTAGGCGTATTCCCTGTTTTGTTTGCAGCAATTGCAATTAATGTTTTATAAAGCATTCAGTTATAAAATTTCAAAATATTGTAGCGTTCGTAAGACAGCGGACAAAATTACAACGCTATGCGAAATAAAAATAGCACATGTTATACAAATAATGTTGTTCCCTAAAAAAACAAAAACTACACGTTACATGGTATTCGATCCACGTTTCCCCAACACAGTTGATCAGCAGTAGTACGCACTAACAATTTCAGCTATTCTAAGCACAGAAGTATTGTGTTGCTCATAAACTTACGTTTGTAAGCAAAGCACCCAACACTGAAGTCGCTTTTACTTATAGTTCACTACTAAATCGAAGCATAACAACAACATATTTTCTACAGATGTACTGAAGTTAAATTTGCAAAATTTGTCCGTTAGTTTAAAAATGATTGCTGAAATGTTGATTTTAGGAACTGCGAGGTGATCCATGCAAGAACGCCTGCGAATTAGATGACCACTCGCGCAGGTCCCTCTGAAGTTGACCATTTAGTTTTGTGAAACATAGTACAACAGTTAGCCTGAAAAGTATCATCTATCGCGGACCATATATTGTTTTGAAGAAATATAGCTAACTATTTTAGTCGTAAAAGATGCAGTAAATTAAGTTGTAAAGCCTGAATCACTTGTGAAGTATCGCTATACATAATTTCAATGTGATAACGCCAATAAAATTCAGTTATAGGGCAATGAACCCCATATTAAACGGTTATTGCCGTGTCAGCAACAAAGTAATTTTATAGTTATGAAAAATAAGTTATTTAAGCAGATTATTGGCATATCGGTTGACTAACATAACGCACCATTAAAAATGAGGTAAAGTCTGCTAACAAAAGTCTGTTAACCACAGGCTTCTGAGAAAATACCATATGAATTAGCATGCCCTAAAGTTATGAATATATTCATTTGTACGAAAAATAATTCATTTTTCTTCCACTGTTATTGCCATTTTAAGTACTAGAGCCAATTAAAAATCAAGCTAGAAAACAGTTCATTTGTTGTCAGTCATTGCAAATGATTTCAGAGAAAAGTTCTCATTTGAGAAACGCTGAATAATTATCCTTTCCTTGAAAGCTTTCCCATTTGCACCATTTGACAACCAGGCCTCGCACGCGCTTTTTGACATATGAATCGTATGACGAATTCAGCTCGTAATGTTGCTATATAACTATATAAAGCTATATAACTACATGCGCTTTAGAATCCCTCTTACATCATTTGTATACGTTTGAAATGAAGTGTTGACATGTTTGTTATTCCCCCAGTATGACCTCGCCAACTATTTTTCAAGCAGGGAAAAATAATGTTATTGTTCCTGCACTCGCAACGGTAACTATCATAGCCACGAAAAGAATCCGTGCGGATGACGAGGAAGGTTTGAAAAACTGATACAAAGTGTATTAGAGAGTGATAGTAAAGGTGGTGATTTTTCTGAATATGAAATAGAGACTGAAGAAAGTTCTAGTGACAGTGATAAAGAATCTAGTGCAGAAAGTACTGAGAAAAATAATTATTGACGTGCCAGACACTTCGAAACACATTCGTACTACGACGCAGCAAAAACAATGTGACTGGAATTGGACTAAAACTTACAATATCCCCATTAGCTACCCTTTTACTGCAAATAGTGGTGTTTGAAACACTCACTGAACAAGCATGCATCATGGATGTCATCTGCACCTTCAATGTTTTGGAATGCGTGGAACCTTTGTAATAACGGTGTAACACTACAGCAGACGAAATTAGGGCCTATATGGCTTTAGTTGTTTTGATTCATTTAGGTGAAAAATGCTTATTCAATTGTACTGGAGCAAAAACCAATGCCTTGACACGCCAATTTTATAAGTGTGATGCTCTTCATTTACAGGATTGTTTTAAGGTCTGTCACACAACAGCAGTACTAGGAGAGCAGTGGTGAATTTATTACTTTCTCTACTACGTATAGTAAGTAGGGGAAATAATGTATTCCGCCCAAAAATTCGATACCGAGATTTCCCGAAAATAAATATTCTGAGGCCCTCTGAATCCAAGAAAAAATTTGGAAACATGTCCGTTTGTGTGTCTGTCTGTGAACAGCATAACTTAAAATGGCTCTACTGTGAACCTTTGTCGGCTGGCGGTTTACATCCAATTGGTCGCACTGTGTAGATCTGCCATTTTGTTTTCAAATAGTTTTGTCAACCGATGCATGTGCTAAGTGGTTCCTTCAGGGGTGTTTTCAAAGGTGTGTAGGAATGTATGCTAAAGAATAAAAGTTTGTAAAAATCAGCTAAAAGTGCTGCTGCAACTGCCAGTGTCAGGGTGGGATGTTTTTGAAATCGACATACATGGCGATTACATTCTGTCCCGTAAAACACTTATGCACTGAGTTATCTATCCCTTCTCTATAATGCTCTGTAAATCATCCATTAGAAGGCATTCAAGAAAGGCGTAAGTCACATATGTCGCTTAGCACGTTGCATAAATTCAAAAATAAATACGCGCAGCTGACTCACCTGGTATATTAAACAGGACACAATGCAGTTGTAGATTACTTGAACGTGAAGCAACCATTTGATTCTAACAGCGTTGCCATTTCGTTTATTTCCAAGCCGTATACAATGTTGCCATTTCCCATTAACTCAATTTCTAGAAGTGTGTCTTTATCCTGATTCTCCATTCCTGATAAAAGAATCTAGATGATTTAAAGACGTTTATTAATTTTCCATTTCAGAAAATAAGCATGTGTGAGGCGAGGATGAACCACTAACAGCTGGCACTTTTGAATTCTACGGATAGAGTTGTAACGATCTCGGCTATTTCTCAATTGGGTAATTTGTGCTCTGTTCAGCTCATATTACGTTTTATTCTGTCGCTAACTTAGCAACACATTTCATTGCAAGCGGAAAGTTCCTAGCAGGTTTAATGGTTTAAATATTTTGCTTTTGTTTCTAATTATTCGTTTACATCTATTTAGAGGACGAACGAGAACACTATCTAGAACAAGCATGAGTATCTCAGAGTTCAGAGTAGAGTATAATTCCTTTAGTTACTTTTATTAACGACAGAAAAATTATGGAATCGTTAAAACAATATACATAATCGTTCTTATATGTTACCTTTAATGGACATTTGAAAATAATGACATTTGGACTCAAATCCATATGCGATTCACAACGCTTATGTTTTCTCCTCTAATCATCATCAAGTGTTAAAAACAGGGATGCCCACTATACAGATAGAGGTGATGAAGCTCGTCTGTCAAGGGCTGAAACTTGATTGTATTAGCTTGTCAATCTCTTCAAATATAGTAGGTGGGGTGAACTATGTACTTTGAACCTTAAATGTTAAGAAATAAGGTTGGGCTTCAAGGGTAAAAGCGTGTGCATGAAATATCACTTCTGTTATTCTGTGATTCTTTCTGTCATTCTTACACATTCGTTGCAAAATCGTGCAATATGCCTCGTCACGTGGTTGCCAAGAGTTGGTGCAGAAAAGAGGGGCGAGAGTATAGGACGTTTCTCACAGGGCCAGAGTGTTTCCCATGTCTCTAGAGAATCTTTGCTTAACTGTAAGGTGGTAAGAAATTGCTACACCAACACAAAACCGAAGGCGTTGAATGGGGCAAGTCGCTGCCAAGATTAGGAAGGCCTCTGGCAACTACCGCTGCACATAAAGAGGCATTGGTGGCAGAGGTCAGGGAGCATCCTATTAGATACAGATCCGTTTTGCTGGATAAGGCTGTGGATTACGGATTTCTCATGAAACTATACGGGGGAGACTAAAGGAGGTTGGTCTTGAATTTCATCGTAGTGCCAATCCAGAAGATTGGAATGGGCCCAAAGAAACATCCAGTTACCACAAGTCCACTGGGATCTAATGATCTGGTCGGACGAGGTGTTCCTATCTGACCAGCAAGGTAGAGTGTGTCTCTATAGAAAGCGTGGCACAAGATACGATCCCAGACATGTTGTGCCCTGAAGATCAGCTTGCTTCTGGGCCTATAAGACAGTATCTGGATCAGGACAACTGATTACGGTGACGGAGAGAATGACCAGTGATATCCTCAGAACACTCTGTTGTCAACTCTACAGGCTAATTTTCCGGAACAGGAGAAGTATTTGTTTATGCACGACAACAGTGCTGTGTACACATCCAATTTCACCAAAAACTGGTTATTCAGACACCCAGAAACTGTGTGCATCCATTGACTCCCGATGTCTCCTAGGTTTAACCCCATGAGCACATGTGGGCGTTCATAGTTCAGGAGTGGGAGATACCCCGAGAAGATAGAGTGCAGGAGGTTCTAGAAGCCCATGTCTTGTAAATGTGGCAACATTACGTGCGCATCCCTCGTCAGTGTTCAAGGCTTCTCCCAACATGTAAGACAGGCTGCAAGGAGCAATTGACAATGGCGGTTATTTCACTAGGTATTAACCTATCTTGCATCCCTGTGCATTATGGATCTTAATTTAAGTTGATACTTGGCTTTATGTTTCTTCTTCAAATGCTGAAGAATACTGTAAGCATCCATTGCGCCTTTAATTGTTCATTTTTTCAGCTATTCTTGCATGGCTTCAGTTCCAGTCAATAATATTCTCTTGCGTTTTAAATCCTACGGTTCTCTTTAAGTTTTGTGCACTGAAAACAAGGAGTATCGATAATTAAGTTGTGTTTATTATCGATTCAAAATATACACTGTCTTCAAGAAGGTTTTTAAAAAAAGCATCACATTTGAAAAATTGTATTTTAATCAATTTCTAGCACTTAAAGGTGTTTTAACGTAAGTACTTCATTTGTTTTTCGTTTTCGGTGAAAAAACCTGTGTTATCACAGCCTAAACTATTCGTTTATTAAGATCTTGTAAACATGGAGAAACCGATAATACACAGCCTTTTGTGAAAATTGCAATACCAAGAAGGAAACGCATGAATTCAATTAATTTAATACCACAGGTTAGGTACATGACAAGTAACAAATGATAAACTTTTCAAATCTATACATGACCCTTGAGCCCTAATGTACAGTTTTTGGTGTGTACTATATGCGCTGCAATTAGAGGTGCTATACGCCGTGGCATTGAATCAAAAAGGTTCCGAATAAGTTCCTGAGGAATTTACCTCTACGCAGCTTGTATTAGAGCCCAAAAATTCGTGACGCTGGTTACTGGAGGACCGTGACGCACCAGGTGCCGACCAACCATATCCCAGACATGTTCGATGGGCCACATGTCAGGCGAACGTGCACGACAGGGAATCAATGGTACCCGTCGCTCTTCGAAGAAGGCTTGTACATTCCTCGCAATATGTGGCCGGGCATTGTCCTGTTGAAATGTGGCCGTGGAGGTTCCTGAAGCAAGGGGAGTACCTCAGGCTCTAGGTACCGGTTGCTGTTCAAAGTGCCCTCAATTCTTAGGAAGCGAGATCGGTTGCTGTAACCAATGGCGCCTCAAAGCATCACACCCGGTGTTTGTCCATTATGCCACTCAACAATGCAGCCCTCCAGGTTGCGCTCACCACGGTACCGCCGGACACGTATGCGGCCATCACTGTAGGACACGTTGAAGCGGGACTCGTCCGAAGACTACATTTTGCCACTCAGTACCCCAGTGACGGTGTTCACGTGCCCATTGCAGTCGGAGGATCTTGTGGTTTCTGGACAATGGAAGCCGTCGTAATGGCATGCATGCAACCAGCCCAACCTGCAGCAAACGGCGATGAACGGTTTATGCAGACAAGTTCGCAGCTGTTGTAGTGCTCCAGCGTCGAGCCAACATTGTGGATGAAGCTGTACGGTCCATTATGGCCATGCGGACAAGATGACGGTCATCCTGTGCTGTGGTCATGTTCCGTGGTGCAGTACCAGCTCTTCGTTTCCTACGACTTCGGAAGTTCGAATCTAATACAAACATCAAATTGTTCTGGTTATTTTTTCTTTCTCCTTGCGTTTATTTTCTGTTTTTTAGTATATTAATCTATTTATTTTTGTTATCGGCTCTCCTATAAGCCAAAGACACAAGAATTACAATCAGATAATTGTGTATCATGCTTACGATAATAATCGGTACCCATCTGGTGTTGTAAACCGTGTCACGCAGTTAGCTTTTATTCTTTTGGGCACATATCGACGATATTAAATCTAACAGCTTTTGTTTCATGATTAAACCTTATGTTTCACTTCTTATACTGACAAAGGATTTGTAAATGTGCTATGTTCATGGTAAACAGAATAATAAATTGTTAAAGAACGTGGATTTCATCAACGAAGTAAATGTTCAAAGTGATGACCCCCTTCATCAATGCACATTTATTTACGCTGCCGGGATCTTCTTACATATTGTAACATGTCCGGTGTAATCTGCCTGCATTCTTCACGTATGAATGCCCGGAAATGATTTGGGCTTTGCGTTTCTTCTTCTTGAAGGTAGAAAAAACATGGTGATTATTCTATTTTGTACACAATTATAATGTTATCAAAAATGTTCTTTGTATAATAATATCAAATTCTAGGACAAAAGAGATAAAGCAAAAGGTAATAAGATTTTTGAACTTAATACGACGGATTTGAACCCGCACTAAAGCGGCACTGGCACAGTGGTAAATCAACTATGATAATACCATTCGGCCAAAGCTACGTTGCCAGTTGGGGTTCCTATACGAATTAATAATAACAAAACTCGACCGCTCCTCGAATCTTTACAAGCTTTTTGTAACTTCATACAGCGTTTGGTGGTATTTTTGGTAACTTTAGCTCAAATAAACAAACTGCATCAGTCATTACAATTACTGTATGAACTGAAATATGCCATAGTTTGTGACAGAAGAGAAATTATCTACCTAATGATTAGCATTTTTTGACAAGGCTGAATAACGAACCTTTGTTGGCTGACAGCTTAAATCCAATTGGTCGCAATGCTAGATCTTACATTTTGTTTTCAAATAGTTTTGTCAACCGATGCATGTGATAAGTTGTTCCTTCAGGGGCGTTTTCAAAGATGTGTATCAATGTATGCTAAAGAATAAAAGTTTGTAAAATCAGCTTAAAGTGCCACTGAAGCTCCCAGTGTCAGGGTGGGATGTTTTTGGCATCGACATACATGGCGATAGCATTCTGTCTTGTAAAACATTTATGCACTGAGTTATCTATCCCTCCTCTATAAAGTGTTATGCAAATCAGCCTTTAGAAGAAATTCAAGAAAGGCGCAAGTCACATATGTTGCTTAGCACGTTGCATAAATTGAAAAATAAATAGGGGCAGCTGACTCACCTGGTATAGTGCTTGGAAATAAACAAAATGGTAACACTGCTATGTGCAGACGGTTGCTTCACGCTCAAGTAACCTATAACTGCATTGTGTTCTGTTTAATATATCATTAATTATTTTATTCACTGGTATCCAGCAATGCATTTTTGTGACCATTAAGGCCATATTTTTGTATTAAATGCTTTCCTTTTATATGTAATGGATTCAGTTCATTTGCTTTCGACACTTTGAGTCTTATTCTCACATAGCACGGTATTTCTGACGTAATACTGCATACTTCGCTATAAAGCAATGTAATCATGCTGAGTTCACTCAAAATTTCTAAAACATTAATTATTTTCGTTTCTTGTGCCTGTAACATTTTAATTTCCTTGGTAGCCAAGACCTTCTAACTTATAGAAGATAGACTTCCTTACACCCATTGTAAGCTAACATAACAGTGCTTGAATGAAGTAAATTCTTTAACATAGAAATAATCTTCGAGATTTATAGAGAGAGGCCTTTTAATGTGGGTATTTAAAGTAAAACGTTAAATTTTGGGAAGAATGATTGACAGTTGAGGTAGGCGTATTCCCTGTTTTGTTTGCAGCAATTGCAATTAATGTTTTATAAAGCATTCAGTTATAAAATTTCAAAATATTGTAGCGTTTGTAAGACAGCGGACAAAATTACAACGCTATGCGAAATAAAAATAGCACATGTTATACAAATAATGTTGTTCCCTAAAAAAACAAAAACTACACGTTACATGGTATTCGATCCACGTTTCCCCAACACAGTTGATCAGCAGTAGTACGCACTAACAATTTCAGCTATTCTAAGCACAGAAGTATTGTGTTGCTCATAAACTTACGTTTGTAAGCAAAGCACCCAACACTGAAGTCGCTTTTACTTATAGTTCACTACTAAATCGAAGCATAACAACAACATATTTTCTACAGATGTACTGAAGTTAAATTTGCAAAATTTGTCCGTTAGTTTAAAAATGATTGCTGAAATGTTGATTTTAGGAACTGCGAGGTGATCCATGCAAGAACGCCTGCGAATTAGATGACCACTCGCGCAGGTCCCTCTGAAGTTGACCATTTAGTTTTGTGAAACATAGTACAACAGTTAGCCTGAAAAGTATCATCTATCGCGGACCATATATTGTTTTGAAGAAATATAGCTAACTATTTTAGTCGTAAAAGATGCAGTAAATTAAGTTGTAAAGCCTGAATCACTTGTGAAGTATCGCTATACATAATTTCAATGTGATAACGCCAATAAAATTCAGTTATAGGGCAATGAACCCCATATTAAACGGTTATTGCCGTGTCAGCAACAAAGTAATTTTATAGTTATGAAAAATAAGTTATTTAAGCAGATTATTGGCATATCGGTTGACTAACATAACGCACCATTAAAAATGAGGTAAAGTCTGCTAACAAAAGTCTGTTAACCACAGGCCTCTGAGAAAATACCATATGAATTAGCATGCCCTAAAGTTATGAATATATTCATTTGTACGAAAAATAATTCATTTTTCTTCCACTGTTATTGCCATTTTAAGTACTAGAGCCAATTAAAAATCAAGCTAGAAAACAGTTCATTTGTTGTCAGTCATTGCAAATGATTTCAGAGAAAAGTTCTCATTTGAGAAACGCTGAATAATTATCCTTTCCTTGAAAGCTTTCCCATTTGCACCATTTGACAACCAGGCCTCGCACGCGCTTTTTGACATATGAATCGTATGACGAATTCAGCTCGTAATGTTGCTATATAACTATATAAAGCTATATAACTACATGCGCTTTAGAATCCCTCTTACATCATTTGTATACGTTTGAAATGAAGTGCTGACATGTTTGTTATTCCCCCAGTATGACCTCGCCAACTATTTTTCAAGCAGGGAAAAATAATGTTATTGTTCCTGCACTCGCAACGGTAACTATCATAGCCACGAAAAGAATCCGTGCGGATGACGAGGAAGGTTTGAAAAACTGATACAAAGTGTATTAGAGAGTGATAGTAAAGGTGGTGATTTTTCTGAATATGAAATAGAGACTGAAGAAAGTTCTAGTGACAGTGATAAAGAATCTAGTGCAGAAAGTACTGAGAAAAATAATTATTGACGTGCCAGACACTTCGAAACACATTCGTACTACGACGCAGCAAAAACAATGTGACTGGAATTGGACTAAAACTTACAATATCCCCATTAGCTACCCTTTTACTGCAAATAGTGGTGTTTGAAACACTCACTGAACAAGCATGCATCATGGATGTCATCTGCACCTTCAATGTTTTGGAATGCGTGGAACCTTTGTAATAACGGTGTAACACTACAGCAGACGAAATTAGGGCCTATATGGCTTTAGTTGTTTTGATTCATTTAGGTCAAAAATGCTTATTCAATTGTACTGGAGCAAAAACCAATGCCTTGACACGCCAATTTTATAAGTGTGATGCTCTTCATTTACAGGATTGTTTTAAGGTCTGTCACACACAACAGCAGTACTAGGAGAGCAGTGGTGAATTTATTACTTTCTCTACTACGTATAGTAAGTAGGGGAAATAATGTATTCCGCCCAAAAATTCGATACCGAGATTTCCCGAAAATAAATATTCTGAGGCCCTCTGAATCCAAGAAAAAATTTGGAAACATGTCCGTTTGTGTGTCTGTCTGTGAACAGCATAACTTAAAATGGCTCTACTGTGAACCTTTGTCGGCTGGCGGTTTACATCCAATTGGTCGCACTGTGTAGATCTGCCATTTTGTTTTCAAATAGTTTTGTCAACCGATGCATGTGCTAAGTGGTTCCTTCAGGGGTGTTTTCAAAGGTGTGTAGGAATGTATGCTAAAGAATAAAAGTTTGTAAAAATCAGCTAAAAGTGCTGCTGCAACTGCCAGTGTCAGGGTGGGATGTTTTTGAAATCGACATTCATGGCGATTACATTCTGTCCCGTAAAACACTTATGCACTGAGTTATCTATCCCTTCTCTATAATGCTCTGTAAATCATCCATTAGAAGGCATTCAAGAAAGGCGTAAGTCACATATGTCGCTTAGCACGTTGCATAAATTCAAAAATAAATACGCGCAGCTGACTCACCTGGTATATTAAACAGGACACAATGCAGTTGTAGATTACTTGAACGTGAAGCAACCATTTGATTCTAACAGCGTTGCCATTTCGTTTATTTCCAAGCCGTATACAATGTTGCCATTTCCCATTAACTCAATTTCTAGAAGTGTGTCTTTATCCTGATTCTCCATTCCTGATAAAAGAATCTAGATGATTTAAAGACGTTTATTAATTTTCCATTTCAGAAAATAAGCATGTGTGAGGCGAGGATGAACCACTAACAGCTGGCACTTTTGAATTCTACGGATAGAGTTGTAACGATCTCGGCTATTTCTCAATTCGGTAATTTGTGCTCTGTTCAGCTCATATTACGTTTTATTCTGTCGCTAACTTAGCAACACATTTCATTGCAAGCGGAAAGTTCCTAGCAGGTTTAATGGTTTAAATATTTTGCTTTTGTTTCTAATTATTCGTTTACATCTATTTAGAGGACGAACGAGAACACTATCTAGAACAAGCATGAGTATCTCAGAGTTCAGAGTAGAGTATAATTCCTTTAGTTACTTTTATTAACGACAGAAAAATTATGGAATCGTTAAAACAATATACATAATCGTTCTTATATGTTACCTTTAATGGACATTTGAAAATAATGACATTTGGACTCAAATCCATATGCGATTCACAACGCTTATGTTTTCTCCTCTAATCATCATCAAGTGTTAAAAACAGGGATGCCCACTATACAGATAGAGGTGATGAAGCTCGTCTGTCAAGGGCTGAAACTTGATTGTATTAGCTTGTCAATCTCTTCAAATATAGTAGGTGGGGTGAACTATGTACTTTGAACCTTAAATGTTAAGAAATAAGGTTGGGCTTCAAGGGTAAAAGCGTGTGCATGAAATATCACTTCTGTTATTCTGTGATTCTTTCTGTCATTCTTACACATTCGTTGCAAAATCGTGCAATATGCCTCGTCACGTGGTTGCCAAGAGTTGGTGCAGAAAAGAGGGGCGAGAGTATAGGACGTTTCTCACAGGGCCAGAGTGTTTCCCATGTCTCTAGAGAATCTTTGCTTAACTGTAAGGTGGTAAGAAATTGCTACACCAACACAAAACCGAAGGCGTTGAATGGGGCAAGTCGCTGCCAAGATTAGGAAGGCCTCTGGCAACTACCGCTGCACATAAAGAGGCATTGGTGGCAGAGGTCAGGGAGCATCCTATTAGATACAGATCCGTTTTGCTGGATAAGGCTGTGGATTACGGATTTCATGAAACTATACGGGGGAGACTAAAGGAGGTTGGTCTTGAATTTCATCGTAGTGCCAATCCAGAAGATTGGAATGGGCCCAAAGAAACATCCAGTTACCACAAGTCCACTGGGATCTAATGATCTGGTCGGACGAGGTGTTCCTATCTGACCAGCAAGGTAGAGTGTGTCTCTATAGAAAGCGTGGCACAAGATACGATCCCAGACATGTTGTGCCCTGAAGATCAGCTTGCTTCTGGGCCTATAAGACAGTATCTGGATGAGGACAACTGATTACGGTGACGGAGAGAATGACCAGTGATATCCTCAGAACACTCTGTTGTCAACTCTACAGGCTAATTTTCCGGAACAGGAGAAGTATTTGTTTATGCACGACAACAGTGCTGTGTACACATCCAATTTCACCAAAAACTGGTTATTCAGACACCCAGAAACTGTGTGCATCCATTGACTCCCGATGTCTCCTAGGTTTAACCCCATGAGCACATGTGGGCGTTCATAGTTCAGGAGTGGGAGATACCCCGAGAAGATAGAGTGCAGGAGGTTCTAGAAGCCCATGTCTTGTAAATGTGGCAACATTACGTGCGCATCCCTCGTCAGTGTTCAAGGCTTCTCCCAACATGTAAGACAGGCTGCAAGGAGCAATTGACAATGGCGGTTATTTCACTAGGTATTAACCTATCTTGCATCCCTGTGCATTATGGATCTTAATTTAAGTTGATACTTGGCTTTATGTTTCTTCTTCAAATGCTGAAGAATACTGTAAGCATCCATTGCGCCTTTAATTGTTCATTTTTTCAGCTATTCTTGCATGGCTTCAGTTCCAGCCAATAATATTCTCTTGCGTTTTAAATCCTACGGTTATCTTTAAGTTTTGTGCACTGAAAACAAGGAGTATCGATAATTAAGTTGTGTTTATTATCGATTCAAAATATACACTGTCTTCAAGAAGGTTTTTAAAAAAAGCATCACATTTGAAAAATTGTATTTTAATCAATTTCTAGCACTTAAAGGTGTTTTAACGTAAGTACTTCATTTGTTTTTCGTTTTCGGTTAAAAAACCTGTGTTATCACAGCCTAAACTATTCGTTTATTAAGATCTTGTAAACATGGAGAAACCGATAATACACAGCCTTTTGTGAAAATTGCAATACCAAGAAGGAAACGCATGAATTCAATTAATTTAATACCACAGGTTAGGTACATGACAAGTAACAAATGATAAACTTTTCAAATCTATACATGACCCTTGAGCCCTAATGTACAGTTTTTGGTGTGTACTATATGCGCTGCAATTAGAGGTGCTATACGCCGTGGCATTGAATCAAAAAGGTTCCGAATAAGTTCCTGAGGAATTTACCTCTACGCAGCTTGTATTAGAGCCCAAAAATTCGTGACGCTGGTTACTGGAGGACCGTGACGCACCAGGTGCCGACCAACCATATCCCAGACATGTTCGATGGGCCACATGTCAGGCGAACGTGCACGACAGGGAATCAATGGTACCCGTCGCTCTTCGAAGAAGGCTTGTACATTCCTCGCAATATGTGGCCGGGCATTGTCCTGTTGAAATGTGGCCGTGGAGGTTCCTGAAGCAAGGGGAGTACCTCAGGCTCTAGGTACCGGTTGCTGTTCAAAGTGCCCTCAATTCTTAGGAAGCGAGATCGGTTGCTGTAACCAATGGCGCCTCAAACCATCACACCCGGTGTTTGTCCATTATGCCACTCAACAATGCAGCCCTCCAGGTTGCGCTCACCACGGTACCGCCGGACACGTATGCGGCCATCACTGTAGGACACGTTGAAGCGGGACTCGTCCGAAGACTACATTTTGCCACTCAGTACCCCAGTGACGGTGTTCACGTGCCCATTGCAGTCGGAGGATCTTGTGGTTTTTTGGACAATGGAAGCCGTCGTAATGGCATGCATGCAACCAGCCCAACCTGCAGCAAACGGCGATGAACGGTTTATGCAGACAAGTTCGCAGCTGTTGTAGTGCTCCAGCGTCGAGCCAACACTGTGGATGAAGCTGTACGGTCCATTATGGCCATGCGGACAAGATGACGGTCATCCTGTGCTGTGGTAATGTTCCGTGGTGCAGTACCAGCTCTTCGTTGCCTACGACTTCGGAAGTTCGAATCTAATACAAACATCAAATTGTTCTGGTTATTTTTTCTTTCTCCTTGCGTTTATTTTCTGTTTTTTAGTATATTAATCTATTTATTTTTGTTATCGGCTCTCCTATAAGCCAAAGACACAAGAATTACAATCAGATAATTGTGTATCATGCTTACGATAATAATCGGTACCCATCTGGTGTTGTAAACCGTGTCACGCAGTTAGCTTTTATTCTTTTGGGCACATATCGACGATATTAAATCTAACAGCTTTTGTTTCATGATTAAACCTTATGTTTCACTTCTTATACTGACAAAGGATTTGTAAATGTGCTAAGTTCATGGTATACAGAATAATAAATTGTTAAAGAACGTGGATTTCATCAACGAAGTAAATGTTCAAAGTGATGACCCCCTTCATCAATGCACATTTATTTACGCTGCCGGGATCTTCTTACATATTGTAACATGTCCGGTGTAATCTGCCTGCATTCTTCACGTATGAATGCCCGGAAATGATTTGGGCTTTGCGTTTCTTCTTCTTGAAGGTAGAAAAAACATGGTGATTATTCTATTTTGTACACAATTATAATGTTATCAAAAATGTTCTTTGTATAATAATATCAAATTCTAGGACAAAAGAGATAAAGCAAAAGGTAATAAGATTTTTGAACTTAATACGACGGATTTGAACCCGCACTAAAGCGGCACTGGCACAGTGGTAAATCAACTATGATAATACCATTCGGCCAATGCTACGTTGCCAGTTGGGGTTCCTATACGAATTAATAATAACAAAACTCGACCGCTCCTCGAATCTTTACAAGCTTTTTGTAACTTCATACAGCGTTTGGTGGTATTTTTGGTAACTTTAGCTCAAATAAACAAACTGCATCAGTCATTACAATTACTGTATGAACTGAAATATGCCATAGTTTGTGACGGAAGAGAAATTATCTACCTAATGATTAGCATTTTTTGACAAGGCTGTATAACGAACCTTTGTTGGCTGACAGCTTAAATCCAATTGGTCGCAATGCTAGATCTTACATTTTGTTTTCAAATAGTTTTGTCAACCGATGCATGTGATAAGTTGTTCCTTCAGGGGCGTTTTCAAAGATGTGTATCAATGTATGCTAAAGAATAAAAGTTTGTAAAATCAGCTTAAAGTGCCACTGAAGCTCCCAGTGTCAGGGTGGGATGTTTTTGGCATCGACATACATGGCGATAGCATTCTGTCTTGTAAAACATTTATGCACTGAGTTATCTATCCCTCCTCTATAAAGTGTTATGCAAATCAGCCTTTAGAAGGAATTCAAGAAAGGCGCAAGTCACATATGTTGCTTAGCACGTTGCATAAATTGAAAAATAAGTAGGGACAGCTGACTCACCTGGTATAGTGCTTGGAAATAAACAAAATGGTAACACTGCTATGTGCAGACGGTTGCTTCACGCTCAAGTAACCTATAACTGCATTGTGTTCTGTTTAATATATCATTAATTATTTTATTCACTGGTATCCAGCAATGCATTTTTGTGACCATTAAGGCCATATTTTTGTATTAAATGCTTTCCTTTTATATGTAATGGATTCAGTTCATTTGCTTTCGACACTTTGAGTCTTATTCTCACATAGCACGGTATTTCTGACGTAATACTGCATACTTCGCTATAAAGCAATGTAATCATGCTGAGTTCACTCAAAATTTCTAAAACATTAATTATTTTCGTTTCTTGTGCCTGTAACATTTTAATTTCCTTGGTAGCCAAGACCTTCTAACTTATAGAAGATAGACTTCCTTACACCCATTGTAAGCTAACATAACAGTGCTTGAATGAAGTAAATTCTTTAACATAGAAATAATCTTCGAGATTTATAGAGAGAGGCCTTTTAATGTGGGTATTTAAAGTAAAACGTTAAATTTTGGGAAGAATGATTGACAGTTGAGGTAGGCGTATTCCCTGTTTTGTTTGCAGCAATTGCAATTAATGTTTTATAAAGCATTCAGTTATAAAATTTCAAAATATTGTAGCGTTCGTAAGACAGCGGACAAAATTACAACGCTATGCGAAATAAAAATAGCACATGTTATACAAATAATGTTGTTCCCTAAAAAAACAAAAACTACACGTTACATGGTATTCGATCCACGTTTCCCCAACACAGTTGATCAGCAGTAGTACGCACTAACAATTTCAGCTATTCTAAGCACAGAAGTATTGTGTTGCTCATAAACTTACGTTTGTAAGCAAAGCACCCAACACTGAAGTCGCTTTTACTTATAGTTCACTACTAAATCGAAGCATAACAACAACATATTTTCTACAGATGTACTGAAGTTAAATTTGCAAAATTTGTCCGTTAGTTTAAAAATGATTGCTGAAATGTTGATTTTAGGAACTGCGAGGTGATCCATGCAAGAACGCCTGCGAATTAGATGACCACTCGCGCAGGTCCCTCTGAAGTTGACCATTTAGTTTTGTGAAACATAGTACAACAGTTAGCCTGAAAAGTATCATCTATCGCGGACCATATATTGTTTTGAAGAAATATAGCTAACTATTTTAGTCGTAAAAGATGCAGTAAATTAAGTTGTAAAGCCTGAATCACTTGTGAAGTATCGCTATACATAATTTCAATGTGATAACGCCAATAAAATTCAGTTATAGGGCAATGAACCCCATATTAAACGGTTATTGCCGTGTCAGCAACAAAGTAATTTTATAGTTATGAAAAATAAGTTATTTAAGCAGATTATTGGCATATCGGTTGACTAACATAACGCACCATTAAAAATGAGGTAAAGTCTGCTAACAAAAGTCTGTTAACCACAGGCTTCTGAGAAAATACCATATGAATTAGCATGCCCTAAAGTTATGAATATATTCATTTGTACGAAAAATAATTCATTTTTCTTCCACTGTTATTGCCATTTTAAGTACTAGAGCCAATTAAAAATCAAGCTAGAAAACAGTTCATTTGTTGTCAGTCATTGCAAATGATTTCAGAGAAAAGTTCTCATTTGAGAAACGCTGAATAATTATCCTTTGCTTGAAAGCTTTCCCATTTGCATCATTTGACAACCAGGCCTCGCACGCGCTTTTTGACATATGAATCGTATGACGAATTCAGCTCGTAATGTTGCTATATAACTATATAAAGCTATATAACTACATGCGCTTTAGAATCCCTCTTACATCATTTGTATACGTTTGAAATGAAGTGCTGACATGTTTGTTATTCCCCCAGTATGACCTCGCCAACTATTTTTCAAGCAGGGAAAAATAATGTTATTCTTCCTGCACTCGCAACGGTAACTATCATAGCCACGAAAAGAATCCGTGCGGATGACGAGGAAGGTTTGAAAAACTGATACAAAGTGTATTAGAGAGTGATAGTAAAGGTGGTGATTTTTCTGAATATGAAATAGAGACTGAAGAAAGTTCTAGTGACAGTGATAAAGAATCTAGTGCAGAAAGTACTGAGAAAAATAATTATTGACGTGCCAGACACTTCGAAACACATTCGTACTACGACGCAGCAAAAACAATGTGACTGGAATTGGACTAAAACTTACAATATCCCCATTAGCTACCCTTTTACTGCAAATAGTGGTGTTTGAAACACTCACTGAACAAGCATGCATCATGGATGTCATCTGCACCTTCAATGTTTTGGAATGCGTGGAACCTTTGTAATAACGGTGTAACACTACAGCAGACGAAATTAGGGCCTATATGGCTTTAGTTGTTTTGATTCATTTAGGTGAAAAATGCTTATTCAATTGTACTGGAGCAAAAACCAATGCCTTGACACGCCAATTTTATAAGTGTGATGCTCTTCATTTACAGGATTGTTTTAAGGTCTGTCACACACAACAGCAGTACTAGGAGAGCAGTGGTGAATTTATTACTTTCTCTACTACGTATAGTAAGTAGGGGAAATAATGTATTCCGCCCAAAAATTCGATACCGAGATTTCCCGGAAATAAATATTCTGAGGCCCTCTGAATCCAAGAAAAATTTGGAAACATGTCCGTTTGTGTGTCTGTCTGTGAACAGCATAACTTAAAATGGCTCTACTGTGAACCTTTGTCGGCTGGCGGTTTACATCCAATTGGTCGCACTGTGTAGATCTGCCATTTTGTTTTCAAATAGTTTTGTCAACCGATGCATGTGCTAAGTGGTTCCTTCAGGGGTGTTTTCAAAGGTGTGTAGGAATGTATGCTAAAGAATAAAAGTTTGTAAAAATCAGCTAAAAGTGCTGCTGCAACTGCCAGTGTCAGGGTGGGATGTTTTTGAAATCGACATACATGGCGATTACATTCTGTCCCGTAAAACACTTATGCACTGAGTTATCTATCCCTTCTCTATAATGCTCTGTAAATCATCCATTAGAAGGCATTCAAGAAAGGCGTAAGTCACATATGTCGCTTAGCACGTTGCATAAATTCAAAAATAAATACGCGCAGCTGACTCACCTGGTATATTAAACAGGACACAATGCAGTTGTACATTACTTGAACGTGAAGCAACCATTTGATTCTAACAGCGTTGCCATTTCGTTTATTTCCAAGCCGTATACAATGTTGCCATTTCCCATTAACTCAATTTCTAGAAGTGTGTCTTTATCCTGATTCTCCATTCCTGATAAAAGAATCTAGATGATTTAAAGACGTTTATTAATTTTCCATTTCAGAAAATAAGCATGTGTGAGGCGAGGATGAACCACTAACAGCTGGCACTTTTGAATTCTACGGATAGAGTTGTAACGATCTCGGCTATTTCTCAATTCGGTAATTTGTGCTCTGTTCAGCTCATATTACGTTTTATTCTGTCGCTAACTTAGCAACACATTTCATTGCAAGCGGAAAGTTCCTAGCAGGTTTAATGGTTTAAATATTTTGCTTTTGTTTCTAATTATTCGTTTACATCTATTTAGAGGACGAACGAGAACACTATCTAGAACAAGCATGAGTATCTCAGAGTTCAGAGTAGAGTATAATTCCTTTAGTTACTTTTATTAACGACAGAAAAATTATGGAATCGTTAAAACAATATACATAATCGTTCTTATATGTTACCTTTAATGGACATTTGAAAATAATGACATTTGGACTCAAATCCATATGCGATTCACAACGCTTATGTTTTCTCCTCTAATCATCATCAAGTGTTAAAAACAGGGATGCCCACTATACAGATAGAGGTGATGAAGCTCGTCTGTCAAGGGCTGAAACTTGATTGTATTAGCTTGTCAATCTCTTCAAATATAGTAGGTGGGGTGAACTATGTACTTTGAACCTTAAATGTTAAGAAATAAGGTTGGGCTTCAAGGGTAAAAGCGTGTGCATGAAATATCACTTCTGTTATTCTGTGATTCTTTCTGTCATTCTTACACATTCGTTGCAAAATCGTGCAATATGCCTCGTCACGTGGTTGCCAAGAGTTGGTGCAGAAAAGAGGGGCGAGAGTATAGGACGTTTCTCACAGGGCCAGAGTGTTTCCCATGTCTCTAGAGAATCTTTGCTTAACTGTAAGGTGGTAAGAAATTGCTACACCAACACAAAACCGAAGGCGTTGAATGGGGCAAGTCGCTGCCAAGATTAGGAAGGCCTCTGGCAACTACCGCTGCACATAAAGAGGCATTGGTGGCAGAGGTCAGGGAGCATCCTATTAGATACAGATCCGTTTTGCTGGATAAGGCTGTGGATTACGGATTTCTCATGAAACTATACGGGGGAGACTAAAGGAGGTTGGTCTTGAATTTCATCGTAGTGCCAATCCAGAAGATTGGAATGGGCCCAAAGAAACATCCAGTTACCACAAGTCCACTGGGATCTAATGATCTGGTCGGACGAGGTGTTCCTATCTGACCAGCAAGGTAGAGTGTGTCTCTATAGAAAGCGTGGCACAAGATACGATCCCAGACATGTTGTGCCCTGAAGATCAGCTTGCTTCTGGGCCTATAAGACAGTATCTGGATCAGGACAACTGATTACGGTGACGGAGAGAATGACCAGTGATATCCTCAGAACACTCTGTTGTCAACTCTACAGGCTAATTTTCCGGAACAGGAGAAGTATTTGTTTATGCACGACAACAGTGCTGTGTACACATCCAATTTCACCAAAAACTGGTTATTCAGACACCCAGAAACTGTGTGCATCCATTGACTCCCGATGTCTCCTAGGTTTAACCCCATGAGCACATGTGGGCGTTCATAGTTCAGGAGTGGGAGATACCCCGAGAAGATAGAGTGCAGGAGGTTCTAGAAGCCCATGTCTTGTAAATGTGGCAACATTACGTGCGCATTCCTCGTCAGTGTTCAAGGCTTCTCCCAACATGTAAGACAGGCTGCAAGGAGCAATTGACAATGGCGGTTATTTCACTAGGTATTAACCTATCTTGCATCCCTGTGCATTATGGATCTTAATTTAAGTTGATACTTGGCTTTATGTTTCTTCTTCAAATGCTGAAGAATACTGTAAGCATCCATTTCGCCTTTAATTGTTCATTTTTTCAGCTATTCTTGCATGGCTTCAGTTCCAGCCAATAATATTCTCTTGCGTTTTAAATCCTACGGTTATCTTTAAGTTTTGTGCACTGAAAACAAGGAGTATCGATAATTAAGTTGTGTTTATTATCGATTCAAAATATACACTGTCTTCAAGAAGGTTTTTAAAAAAAGCATCACATTTGAAAAATTGTATTTTAATCAATTTCTAGCACTTAAAGGTGTTTTAACGTAAGTACTTCATTTGTTTTTCGTTTTCGGTGAAAAAACCTGTGTTATCACAGCCTAAACTATTCGTTTATTAAGATCTTGTAAACATGGAGAAACCGATAATACACAGCCTTTTGTGAAAATTGCAATACCAAGAAGGAAACGCATGAATTCAATTAATTTAATACCACAGGTTAGGTACATGACAAGTAACAAATGATAAACTTTTCAAATCTATACATGACCCTTGAGCCCTAATGTACAGTTTTTGGTGTGTACTATATGCGCTGCAATTAGAGGTGCTATACGCCGTGGCATTGAATCAAAAAGGTTCCGAATAAGTTCCTGAGGAATTTACCTCTACGCAGCTTGTATTAGAGCCCAAAAATTCGTGACGCTGGTTACTGGAGGACCGTGACGCACCAGGTGCCGACCAACCATATCCCAGACATGTTCGATGGGCCACATGTCAGGCGAACGTGCACGACAGGGAATCAATGGTACCCGTCGCTCTTCGAAGAAGGCTTGTACATTCCTCGCAATATGTGGCCGGGCATTGTCCTGTTGAAATGTGGCCGTGGAGGTTCCTGAAGCAAGGGGAGTACCTCAGGCTCTAGGTACCGGTTGCTGTTCAAAGTGCCCTCAATTCTTAGGAAGCGAGATCGGTTGCTGTAACCAATGGCGCCTCAAACCATCACACCCGGTGTTTGTCCATTATGCCACTCAACAATGCAGCCCTCCAGGTTGCGCTCACCACGGTACCGCCGGACACGTATGCGGCCATCACTGTAGGACACGTTGAAGCGGGACTCGTCCGAAGACTACATTTTGCCACTCAGTACCCCAGTGACGGTGTTCACGTGCCCATTGCAGTCGGAGGATCTTGTGGTTTCTGGACAATGGAAGCCGTCGTAATGGCATGCATGCAACCAGCCCAACCTGCAGCAAACGGCGATGAACGGTTTATGCAGACAAGTTCGGAGCTGTTGTAGTGCTCCAGCGTCGAGCCAACACTGTGGATGAAGCTGTACGGTCCATTATGGCCATGCGGACAAGATGACGGTCATCCTGTGCTGTGGTAATGTTCCGTGGTGCAGTACCAGCTCTTCGTTGCCTACGACTTCGGAAGTTCGAATCTAATACAAACATCAAATTGTTCTGGTTATTTTTTCTTTCTCCTTGCGTTTATTTTCTGTATTTTAGTATATTAATCTATTTATTTTTGTTATCGGCTCTCCTATAAGCCAAAGACACAAGAATTACAATCAGATAATTGTGTATCATGCTTACGATAATAATCGGTACCCATCTGGTGTTGTAAACCGTGTCACGCAGTTAGCTTTTATTCTTTTGGGCACATATCGACGATATTAAATCTAACAGCTTTTGTTTCATGATTAAACCTTATGTTTCACTTCTTATACTGACAAAGGATTTGTAAATGTGCTAAGTTCATGGTAAACAGAATAATAAATTGTTAAAGAACGTGGATTTCATCAACGAAGTAAATGTTCAAAGTGATGACCCCCTTCATCAATGCACATTTATTTACGCTGCCGGGATCTTCTTACATATTGTAACATGTCCGGTGTAATCTGCCTGCATTCTTCACGTATGAATGCCCGGAAATGATTTGGGCTTTGCGTTTCTTCTTCTTGAAGGTAGAAAAAACATGGTGATTATTCTATTTTGTACACAATTATAATGTTATCAAAAATGTTCTTTGTATAATAATATCAAATTCTAGGACAAAAGAGATAAAGCAAAAGGTAATAAGATTTTTGAACTTAATACGACGGATTTGAACCCGCACTAAAGCGGCACTGGCACAGTGGTAAATCAACTATGATAATACCATTCGGCCAATGCTACGTTGCCAGTTGGGGTTCCTATACGAATTAATAATAACAAAACTCGACCGCTCCTCGAATCTTTACAAGCTTTTTGTAACTTCATACAGCGTTTGGTGGTATTTTTGGTAACTTTAGCTCAAATAAACAAACTGCATCAGTCATTACAATTACTGTATGAACTGAAATATGCCATAGTTTGTGACGGAAGAGAAATTATCTACCTAATGATTAGCATTTTTTGACAAGGCTGTATAACGAACCTTTGTTGGCTGACAGCTTAAATCCAATTGGTCGCAATGCTAGATCTTACATTTTGTTTTCAAATAGTTTTGTCAACCGATGCATGTGATAAGTTGTTCCTTCAGGGGCGTTTTCAAAGATGTGTATCAATGTATGCTAAAGAATAAAAGTTTGTAAAATCAGCTTAAAGTGCCACTGAAGCTCCCAGTGTCAGGGTGGGATGTTTTTGGCATCGACATACATGGCGATAGCATTCTGTCTTGTAAAACATTTATGCACTGAGTTATCTATCCCTCCTCTATAAAGTGTTATGCAAATCAGCCTTTAGAAGGAATTCAAGAAAGGCGCAAGTCACATATGTTGCTTAGCACGTTGCATAAATTGAAAAATAAATAGGGGCAGCTGACTCACCTGGTATAGTGCTTGGAAATAAACAAAATGGTAACACTGCTATGTGCAGACGGTTGCTTCACGCTCAAGTAACCTATAACTGCATTGTGTTCTGTTTAATATATCATTAATTATTTTATTCACTGGTATCCAGCAATGCATTTTTGTGACCATTAAGGCCATATTTTTGTATTAAATGCTTTCCTTTTATATGTAATGGATTCAGTTCATTTGCTTTCGACACTTTGAGTCTTATTCTCACATAGCACGGTATTTCTGACGTAATACTGCATACTTCGCTATAAAGCAATGTAATCATGCTGAGTTCACTCAAAATTTCTAAAACATTAATTATTTTCGTTTCTTGTGCCTGTAACATTTTAATTTCCTTGGTAGCCAAGACCTTCTAACTTATAGAAGATAGACTTCCTTACACCCATTGTAAGCTAACATAACAGTGCTTGAATGAAGTAAATTCTTTAACATGGTAATAATCTTCGAGATTTATAGAGAGAGGCCTTTTAATGTGCGTATTTAAAGTAAAACGTTAAATTTTGGGAAGAATGATTGACAGTTGAGGTAGGCGTATTCCCTGTTTTGTTTGCAGCAATTGCAATTAATGTTTTATAAAGCATTCAGTTATAAAATTTCAAAATATTGTAGCGTTCGTAAGACAGCGGACAAAATTACAACGCTATGCGAAATAAAAATAGCACATGTTATACAAATAATGTTGTTCCCTAAAAAAACAAAAACTACACGTTACATGGTATTCGATCCACGTTTCCCCAACACAGTTGATCAGCAGTAGTACGCACTAACAATTTCAGCTATTCTAAGCACAGAAGTATTGTGTTGCTCATAAACTTACGTTTGTAAGCAAAGCACCCAACACTGAAGTCGCTTTTACTTATAGTTCACTACTAAATCGAAGCCTAACAACAACATATTTTCTACAGATGTACTGAAGTTAAATTTGCAAAATTTGTCCGTTAGTTTAAAAATGATTGCTGAAATGTTGATTTTAGGAACTGCGAGGTGATCCATGCAAGAACGCCTGCGAATTTGAAACCCCCTCAGAAGCTTTTAAATAGTATGTGCCTGAAAGTCGAAATAGTTAACTGAAGATAGTTACTCAATAGCCGGTAAATATCAAACTACCTCATAAATTTTTGTGTTTCCAACAAAGCGTTTTGTTAGTTTTTACTGCTAGGAGCGAGAATAAATGTATATCTGCTGCAAATACTGATTTTGGCAGGCAGCCACAAAACCGTTAAAGCTCCAGTTACAAGCCATCCAATAAAATACCAACTTTATCCAACAACATAACGTTTTATAGACATTTCAGTTATGCAGCGTATGCGTTTTACAGATTATATAAAGATCGGAGCACATAGTATCGGCGGCTACCGTAGCTTCAGTAGGTATTATTCCTAAAGCTATGACTGCCAAAAATACCAAACCTTGCCGTTTAGAAATGTTTAGATTTATGGGTTCAGCCTTAGATAGATCCCTATCAAAACGCACTCGTGACTATCTGAAGTTTCAGTCAACCGCAGTACAACAATGCAGCAGAAAATAATGCAAGAATATACCATCCAAATAAGTTTTACTTTCTCTACTGTGTATAGTAAGTAGGGGAAGTATTGTATTCCACTCAAAAATTCGATACCGAGATTTCACCGGAAATACATGTTTTGAGACCCCTGAATCCAAAAAAGTGTTTTTGGAAACATGTGTGTTTGTGTGTGTGTATGTGCCTGTGAACAGCATAACTCAGAGATGAATAGTCCGATAAACACCAAATTTGGTATTTAGGTTGAGATGTGACACGAAGGTTTTCAAGAAAATCCCCCCACCCCAGATTACCCTTTACATGGAACGTTATTCAAAAATTTTAAATTTCTCAAAAATGACAAACGATTTTGATTAAAATATCATATATTTAAGATACTTTCAAAACAAATAAAATGTATATCTCGTATTTTCTGGGTATTTCATTAAAATACCATATATTTAAGATACTTTCATGACAAATAAAATGTGTATCTCGGATTTTTTGGGAATGTCTCCAAAAGTATTCTTCATTGTGAACGACTTTTTCATAACTGGTAAACCATAAGAGATAGACAAAATTTTACTACACAAAAAATATAGATCGCTTTAAAATACACAATTTATGTCACATACATTTTTTTTGTTGACTGAACCATTTTCGAGATATTGCTTGTTATTCCCTTAAATTTTCCAATACTTATACTTTTTCTGAAATGGCAATTAGTTATTCATTTTTTTTGTCCTGGTAATGTAAATAGAATGGTATACTCCACATAGCAGCCACTTTTAAAACATTTGACTATCGCTTAAAGTCTACCAATTCCCCTTGCATCTACAAGAAAATTAGCAATAAGATTAACATCTCGATTAAAATGAAGCATATTGTAAAAATAGTTTGTACAAGAGTAGAGAAAGTCATGTGAGTGTAACACATCAGATTTTTACTTTATCTACCACATACTAATGGTAGAGAGGTATTCTACTCAACCGAAAAATTTGATATTGAGATTTCACCGGAAATACATATTTTGAGGTCTCATGAACAAAAAAGAAGTACTTTTAAAAAATACATCTCCCTGCGTGTGTGTCTGTAAACAGCATAACTCAAAAACTAAAAGTCGGATAAATACCAAACCTGTTATTTAGGTTCAGTACCTTCCTAGCACACGACACAACAATTTTCAAGAGAATACCCGTACCTGAAACTATCCTTTACGTAAAACATATTTCGAAATTTTTTATTTTCTAAAAATTGACTTTAACGATTTTGATTAAAATATCATATATTAACTATGTTTATATGACAAATAAAATGTATATCTTGAATTATCTGGGAATAGCCTGTCAAGGTCCTCTTTATTCGGCATGAATTTTGTATAATCTTGCATAACTGATAAACATTAAGGGTAGATGAAAACCTGCTGCACAAAAAATGTAGCTATCTTTAAAACACACAACTTATTTCAAATAATGTTTTTGGTGGCATCAACCATTTCCATGATATCCGTTATTAATGGTTCAAATACTTTGTCATTTTTTTAAATTCCTGTTGACACGTAGTTGTTTCTCGCGATTGCATGAAAAGAATATGGAATTATAAGGCCAGTACACAGCGTCCAGTTCCTAAATATTTGACTATCGTATTCCTTTTGTATCTGTAACGAAATGTGTAATGCAGCTATTTCTGTAAACTTTATATCAATTAAAATGAAGAAGATAGAAAAAAAATCTGATGTGTTACACTCACATGACTTTCTCTACTCTTGTACAAACTACTTTTACAAACTCTTATTCTCCATCTACTTCATGTTAATCGAGATAAACATTTGCAGTCTCTATCTTATTGCTAATTTTCTTGTAGATGTAAGGGGAATATATATTTACAAGGGCCTTTACAGTAGCCTTTAAGCACATACATATCTCTTAATAGCTGGGTGCTAGGTGCAGCACCATTCCCTTTGCCACAGATTATAACTCTTTCCATATCCAAGACAAAAAATGAATAACGAATTCCCATTTGAGAAAACAAGTATTGAAAAATTTAAGGGAATAACAAACAATATCTCAAAATGGTTCACTCAAAAAAATGTATATAACATAAATTGTGTATTTTAACGCCAGCTACATTTTTTGTGTAGTAAACTTTTGTCTATCTCTTATGGTTTACCAGTTATGCAAAGTCGTTCACAATGGAGAATACTTTTGGAGACATTCCCAGGAAATTCAAGATATACATTTTATTTGTCATAAAAATATCTTAAACATATGATATTTTAATAAAACTCGTTAGAGCCATTTTTGAGAAAATTAAACTTTTCGAAACATCTTCCATGTAAAGGGTGCTCTGGGGTGGGGGGATTTTCCTGAAAACCTTCGTGTCGCATCTCTGGAAGATGCTGAACCTAAATACCAAGTTTGGTGTTTATCCGACTGTTCGTTTCTGAGTTATGCTGTTCACAGACACACACACACACACACACACACACACAGACACACGGACAGACACACACAGACACACACGGACATGTTTCAAAAAATGCTTTTTTTGGATTCAGGGGGTCTCAAAACATGTATTACCTGTGAAATCTCGGTATCTAATTTTTGGGTAAAATACAATACTTCCCCTACTTACTGTACGTAGTAGAGAAAGTAATAAATTTTCGAAAGAATATTTGTTTACACGCTAGTAAACAATTGAGGGTATAGGAAGTCATGTGAATGTAACATACCATATCTTTATTTTAACCGCCGCTGATTTCTTTAATTAAATCAGAACAGTATGTTCATGTGTCGGAATGGTAAGTCTCAAGTTAAAATTCCAATATGAACGTTACTCTGTCAAGCCGGCGGAGGGCGATGGATTATTTCGGGGGTAAAAATTCTTAGCATGGTTTTCTTCGGAAGGGAAGTAAAACCGGAGGTCCTATGTCGTAGATTTACGGCACGTTAAAGAACCTCAAGTATGATAAAGAGGCCCCTGAGCAAAATTACCGGTCTTTCACGCCCAATATAGAATGGGACGCTAAGGACCACAGCAGTTAAAGAGCGTCCATAAATGAAAATATATTTGTCTCTCCCGTAGAAACATTTGCACATCTCTTTTGCTACCTTTTCGTTCATTTTAGCCATTTTCACTTCAACTGCATAAACAAACATTATCTATCGTCTTGTTTTCTTACCTGGTAGGTCTACCAAAGCATTTAGTTGAGGTATATGAAGAAGCGGTCGTTTTCTTTTCTCAGCCTTCAGATATACACCATAAGGCAGTGTTTTTAATACTTAAATGATTTCAGCCAAATTATACAATACAAAAAACTTCAATAACAGCCCGCCTTAAAGCAATATGTGTATGTAACAATATATAAAAAGTGTATATTACAGTCATATATGTGTATATTATTGTATTAAAAGCTTCTAACAATGAGGTAGCCTTGAGGCAATAATGAATTTGAAAGCTTAATGCTACTAGTCATTATTGGAGCAACAATAATGTAAATTTTGAGAGTTTAATAAAATAGCCAATCAACAACCAGAAAAAAGCTTAAGTTAAATAAAAGTATTCTATTGGATTAGGAATAACCAATCAAGACTTGAAATACAGAAATTTACAAATTTAGGCGGTTGAAATCAAGCCAGTTACTACTCCCTCATAACTGGACGCGTTGGTTGTTGATAGTGTTCCTAATCGGACGCGAGACACGTTCTCGAGAAATTTAATACGTATTCGTGTGAGACGAAAATAGTTTTACGTGTTAAAAAGTGCAAGTAATTAATTAATAAAAGAATCTCACCGCTCTCTATATCAGTGAAATCGTATTTAAATTCTGTCAAGAATTAATAAAAAGGAGTGAATTAAAAATTATAATCTGTGTAAGCCTACATTCTTCAGCCGCACTACGCCCTGCCAAGACATCCATGTCTCTAACAAGAAATACTGACGCAGTAAAGTTAATATTTTTTAAACATTTGGGTTAAAGACCACCGGAAAGTACATTTGGGGCGAAGGCTACCGGAAACCGGGTACTATACGTGCGGTTGCAACGAACTTCAAGTTCGGCTCCCAACAGTTAAAATATAATACAACTCCTTCAATACAACTTATTTCAAATTGACGCCGAAAACGTGGGGCAAATAACAACGTAAAAATAAAAATACAACAAAAATAACTTCTTCAACTGCGAATTAACTTGACAGAAGATTATATACAACGTACTTGCAGTTGAGCTTCCGGTTCGGTTGCACTGTACCTCGAGTCAAACTACGTTTATAATACTGGGCCTTAGTAATAAAAAACATAAAACTTACGAAAAATTTAACTTCCTTCACAAAGAAATCCTTCCCTAGTGTTTTGTCAGAGATTACAATGCAGAACATTGGAGGTAAGCGCTCAATTTAAATTCGAGATTCTAACCACTTTCTTTCCCTCTTTTCTTTCTATCTGCCTTTTTTGATGCAAAAAAATTACAGGAAGCACAGAAATAAAACGTAGCCAAGAAACCAGCGGCGGCTTAATCCGCACTTTCCCCAGCACCAAGCCAATAAAACAGCGGGCTAGGGAAGGAACCGTAAAAATGTAAGGCTTGTTTCCTGCAGACCATTAAACAAATGGCAAGGCGCTTGGGGTTCCTAACCACTACAATACGTTTTGTACGGCAAACCAGAAATGCTGATTTTAATTTCCTCGAGAACTTTTCAGCCAAGCGTGGACAGCTACATGCGTTCTAAGGGCGTTTATTGTCTTAGTCCTATTCATAATGTAACAGTCAATTTGTTTCGGTCTTTAGTCCTTAGCTGGAATGTTATCTGTCTCTCCAGGCCCGTTAATTCAATGCACCATGACGCAGTGTGGATTTCTATTATACAAACTAACCCTCTGCAAAAACGGAGCGAGGTGGTTTCATGATAACGTGTAAGACTCGCGTTCAGGAGTTCCGGATCGGATTCTTCTCGGGTCGGCCACTCTAACTTTGGTTATTTTTGTGGTTTTCCGTAGACGAATGCTGGGATGATTTCTGTTCTATCACGAAGTTCTGTCCATTATTACTTACTCTATCACTTCCTTCCATCTGCTTCATTTTCATATGTTTCACGGTTGTAGGACCAGGCGATGCGATTGGTGCGTTGCGGCGGGACGGTCAAGTTTGCACTGTATAAGTATTTCTCACTGGCGTTTGGGAGGCCAGCCGGTCCTCTTCCTGGGGAATTTGTTCGTCCCAGAATCCCCGGGTTGAAGAGGGAACAGGCAGACTCGTGACAGCATCAGAAATTTCTTCCATATCATTTATTTATTAGCTGTAAAAACTATAACGTAAATCATAGCAACGTCAGAAATGGCTCTAACGATTTTGATTAAATTTCATGACAAATAAAATGCATATCTTGAAATCTGGGAATGTCTCCAAAAGTGTTCTTCATTGTGAACGACGTTTGTTTAACTGGTAAACCATAAGAGATAGACAAAATTTTACTACACAAAAAATGTAGATCGCGTTAAAATACACAATTTATGTCATTTACATTTTTTTGTATAGTGAACCTTTTCAAAATATTGCTTGTTATTCCCTTAAATTTTCCAATACTTATACTTTTTCTCAAATGGGAATTCGTTATTCATTTTTTGTCGTGGTAATGCAAAGAGAATGGAATACTCAACATAGCAACCAGCTCTTAAAATATTTGCCTCTCGCTTAAAGCCTACCATATTCCCCTGCATCTACAAGAAAATTAGCAATAAGATTAACATGAAGCATATAGAGAATAACGTTTGTAAAAATAGTTTTGTACAAGAGTAGAGAAAGTCATGTTAGTGTAACACATTAGATTTTTTACTTTCTATACTACTTACCTATAGTAAAACCGAGCGGGATGGCTCAGGCGGTAATGTCTGTGGCTTTCATTTCGAGGCTCGTTGGTTCTATTCCCTCGGCTGACCCTGGTCCATGGGTTTTTCGGGGGCTTCCCCTGGTCGCTAGGTGATTGCTGGGAAGGTTCATTACTCCTCCAAATTTCCTGTCCCTCCATTTCACCTCCATTCTCATTTCACTTCACCTTTCATCTGCTTGGTCTCTTTCAGGGTTGAAAGTGTCGCGAGAGTCTCGCGAAAAGGATGCTTTATGTAACCCTTCATCTTCCGAAATGGGGACGTTCTCCATGTCACCCCCAGTGGAATGTGCAAGTCTGCACGGGGGGAGGGGAGCTGGTTACGCCAGCTGTCATCCGGGAGTTTTAATTTGTAAAAGATAGCGCCTTATCCTCAGCCCTGTCGTGCCTCCTGCTCCGGCCGCCCTCTGTTTCCTTTCACCTCACCCCTCCCTCAGGGGCATAGGCACAAAAGATCTGGGTGGTCGAGGTGTTAAGTCCCCCTCAATACCTAGTCTTACTTCCACTCCTACCTTTAGTGAATGGAGAAAGTATTACATTCCAATAAATTTCGATACCGGGATTTCACAGGAAATACACATTTTGAGGCTCCCTGAATAAGTAAAAAAGTATTTTTAGAAAAAGGCATTGGTTGTGTGTGTGCTTGTGTGTTTGTGCGAGGGGATAGGTGGACAGGAGGGTGATCTTATGTGTGCTTGAGTGTAAACAGCACAACTCAAAAACGAAAAGTTGGTTAAATACCAAACTTGCTATTTAGTTCAGCATCTTTCATAGATTCGACACCAAAGATTCCATAGATTCAGCCCAAACTACCCTTTACAACCAAACATTTTCGTCTTTTAGATTTTGTCAAAAATATCTCTAACGATTTGGATTAAAATGCCATGCATTTAGGATATTTACTTGTCAAAGAAGATGTGTATCTTGAATTTTCTGGGAGTTACCTGTCAAGTCCTGTTCATTCGGAAGGAATTTTGTATACATCCGTATGACTGGTAAAGAATAATAGATAGGCAAAAACTGTGGCCAAAGGAAATAGAGCCCTATAAAACACACAATTTATTTTGAATAACCTTTTTGCGCCACCAGACATTTCGGAAATATCCGTTGTTATTTGAAGGGTCCAGGAAAAAACCAGGTAAGTCACTTTTTTTTTCTAAATGAGTTTGATATGCCTTTGGATACTCCATGGAAAACGCCATCTTTTAGGTGTATGAAACAGGGAAAGAAACTGGTTAGTCATGGATTTATTTGCCGTTTAGGCTTTGGCATACAGGAAAAGAAGCAGGCAAATCAACTGTTCCAACGAAAGAACCAGATAAGCCATCTGCCCGCCAACAGATAGCAGTACGACCTATCCCGCCATTTACTTTTGTTAATTTTGTTGGATTTTGCTAAAAATGCTCCAATAACGAATATAAGTACCAACGACGTTGTACTACAAGCGTCAGCTCTCAATGCATTCATTCAACATCCACATTCTCTCTACAGGCCAGTCAGCGTTCTATATGTATCACGAGGGTATTGGAAAGAAACGTCCCAACGAGGTAGCCTCGTTTCTCTTTCATTTCATTAGAACTATCTTGATGACGGGGTTGACAAGCTTCAAGTGTTTTGTGACTCTGCTGGAGGGCAAAACAAAAATTTCACTGTTTTTCGCTTCATGTATTACGTGTTTCTTAATACCATCCATGGCTTGACAAACATCAGGATCATATTTCCAAAACGAGGCCATTCATACATAGAATGTGATAAGAACGTTGGTCTTTGGAATTTGAAACAAAGGATGGAAACCCCAGAGGAGTTCATAAGAATGATTGCAAACCATTACCTTTCATTGTTATGAATGTCAGGAAATGGTGTATGATTGGAAACATTTTTAGATCAAAAATATACACTGAAATGTCCGTTTAAGACCCAGCCCGTGAAGGAAATTGGGGCCTCATCCGTCCACCCACGTCTACTGAACTGAAGAACTACATATAACGGAGCGATGTTATCCAGTATCATAGGAAAGCCTGACAAAGGTGCTTCAACACAGAGGTCAGGAGAATTTGAGCTACCTTCTTTGGCCTATTCAGGTAATTTTAGTAGAAATATTATTCTATCCTTCAAATTTCCTTATAAAATTGCTTATGTGCAATATATGTAACAAATTTTTGTATTGTACGCGGATCTTCTACATATTTCCAAAGCTAAGTACGAAGATACACAAGTCTTATGAAATTCTTTGGTCAACCAGCAGTGAAAGTTTTCCAGGGATTGGCACATAACTGACAATCTGTGAGATAACTGAGAGTTTCCACGGTTGTAATAATAGTAATGAATAGTATTTACATGATGGTAATACAATCTTAATTACAAACAAAATCTCGGATAGCTGACATGCCTGATTCTCTTTCTGTTTCAGGTGAAATGCCTGGTTTGTTGCCTGAAAAAAGTGCTGTTGGAATGAACTTTTTTGATTTGTGTGATATTATTGATATAAGAGTTATTAAGCACCATTTTATTTGGTTCACTACATCTGAAACTTCAATATTTCACTTTGTTTGAAAGAAGTATTTTGTATAGGAATCACCCATTGCGTTTTATAATTAAAAACTCATTTTCTTGAAAAAATTGACTTACCTGCTTTTTTTCCTGCACCTTCATCTGAATTTTTCAATTCCATCCTCGTAATTGCTGTAACATTCAGTTGCTTTCCATTTCCTGCATCTCCCTTGTACCTACAACGAAATGTGCAATGGAACTACTTCTGCAAATGTTTATCTCGGTTAACACGAACCAAATAGAAAAATTAGCCTTTCTTAGAATAATTTGTAGAAGCTATAAAGCTGTATGTAGTGGGTAGAGAAGGTCATGTGAATGTAACACTGCAGATTTTTACTTTCTCTATCACCTACTAGGCAGAGGAAGTATTGCATTCCACACAAAACTTCGATATCGAGATTTCATCCAAAATACTGTTTTGAGGTCCTCTACTTGCAAAAAATATAAACATTTCGTATGTGTGTGTGTGTAAATAGCATAAATGGTAAACTTGGTATTTAGGTTCAACTTCCAGCGATGCCACACGCAGATTTCCAAACAAATTCCCTCACCCCAATCTACTCTTTATATGGAACATTATTCGTCATTTATGATTATCTCCAAAATCGCTCTATCGATTTTGATTAAAATAATTTATGTTTAGCTTTCTGGAAATGGCTTATGAAGTCATTTTCATTCGGAAGGAATTTTGTATATTTTATATAACTGGTAGGTAAACCATAACAGATAAACATAAATTTATTACATAAAAAATCTGAACTGTTATATTCAATGACTCTCTACTCTGTATCACTTATTAGTGGGTATACAAATTATTCTTACGAAAGTTTATTTCCTAATCTACTAAATTTTAAACAAAATAAATCTTTCCAAAAATAGCTGCATTACACATTTCGTTATAGACACAAAGAAAATAGCGATAGTCAAATGTTTAATAACTGGACGCTATGTACTGGCCTTGAAATTCCATGTTCTGTGCGTGCAATCGCGAGTAACAACTGAATATGGAATGGACTCCATTAATAACGGATATCTCTGTAATGGCTGATTCCACAAAAAAAATTATATCAAATAAATTGCGTGTTTCAAAGAGATCTACATTTTTTGTGTAGTACGTTTTCGTGTATCGCTTAAGGTTTACCAGTTATATAAGATTATACAAACTTCCTTCCGAATGAAGTGGACTTCGCAGGCTAATCACCGAAAATTCAAGATATACATTTTATTTGTATGGTAAATATCTTTAACTTGTGGTATTTTAATCAAAATCGTTACAGTAATTTTTTAGAGAATAAAAACTTTCGAAAAATGTTCTATGTAAAGGGAAGTTTGGAGGGAGGATTTCTTGAAAAACTTCGTGTTGTATTTCTGGAAGATACTTAACTTATATACCAAGTTTGGTATTTATCCGAACTTTTCGTTTTTGAATTATGCCGCTCATAGACACACACACACACACACACACACACGGACGTTTTATAAAATGCTTCTTTTTTATTCAGGGGGCTCAAAACATGTATTTTGGGTCAAATCTCGGTATGAATGTTAGGTGGAATGCAATATCTTCTCTAACAACTATATACATGGCAGTGAAAGTAAAAGTGTAGAGAGCTTTACAGTACAAAATGTAATTCAAATGATTTTTGTGGCATCAGATGACGTTTCTGAGATGGCGTTTTTAATATTTCAATTTTTGCTATTTTTACTTTCTCAAGTAAGTACGGGAAGTACTGTATTTCACCCAAAAATTCGATACCAAGATTTCACCGTAAATACATGTTTTGAGACCCCCTGAATCCAAAAAAAGCATTTTTGGAAACATGTCCGTGTGTGTGTATGTGTCTGTGTGTGTGTGACTGTGAACAGCATAACTCAGAAACGAACAGTTGGATAAACACCAAACTTGGTATTTAGGTTCAGTATCTTCCAGAGATGCGACACGATGGTTATCAAGAAAATCCCCCCACCCCAGATTACCCTTTACATGGAACATTTTTCGAAAATTTCTCTTTTCCAAAAATGGCTCTAACGATTTTGATTAAAATATTATATGTTTAAGATATTTTTATGACAAATGAAATGTATATCTCGAATTTTCTGGGAATGTCTCCAAAAGTATTCTTCATTGTGAACGACTTTTGCATAACTGGTAAACCATAAGAGGTACAGAAAAGTGTACTTCACAAAAAATGTAGATCGCGTTAAAATACACAATTTATGTCATACACATTTTTGTTGGGGAACCATTTTCGAGATATTGGTTGTTATTCCCTTAAATTTTCCAATACTTATACTTTTTCTCAAATTAGTTATTCATTTTTTTATCCTGGTAATACAAAAGAATGGAATACTCCACATAGCAACTATCTCTTAAAATATTTGACTATCGCCTAAAGCCCAGCAATTCCCCTTGCATTACAAGAAAAGTAGCAATAAGATTAACATCTCGATATCTCGATTAACATGAAGCATATGGAGAATAAGGGTTTGTAAAAATAGTTTGTACAAGAGTAGAGAAGGTCATGTGAGTGTAACACATCAGATTTTTTTATGTCCTGGACATGCAAAGAGAATGGAATACTGCACATAGCAACCAGCTCTTAAAATATTCCCCTTGCATCTACATGAAAATTAGCAATAAGATTAACATCTCGATTAACATGAAGCATATGGCGAATAGCGTTTGTAAAAATAGTTTGTACAAGAGTAGAGAAAGTGATGTGAGTGTAACACATCAGATTTTTTTAAGTGTTCAGCATTCCGTTTTTTCTCAGGATGTCATTGCAAGAGTATGGAATTTTAAGACTAGCTTATCCCTTTGTTTCGTACCCATGAAAAAAAATGAAGTAAAACATTTTTAGGATAGGGAATTAATTAAATAAGTTCTCCTGAACACTTTCATATGGTTTTGAAATATGTTAATTGTTTTTATAAAAAGTGCAATATGTCGCTCAAGAGCAACATTGCCCATACAAGGACTAGCCAGGAAGCTTCAGTGTTACGTACTACTTTATGTGAAAGGACTAACACAATTCATGTTAGGCACAAAAAGTTCTTGCATAAAGCACATGATAAAGCAATGTTGTTTTGTAAGCAACATTACCTGTTAAAGGGCTATAAAGAATTGACTATCACATCGGCCTCCTCTATCTTCTTGTTCCTAAAACCGAAATTTGTAATCAAACTATCTCTATGCAAACATTATCTCAATTATCATAAGGCAGATAGAAAAATGGATTATTTATAACGGTCTGTAGAAGATACAAAGGCTGTCCCAGAAGTACCCGACCTAACAAAGAAAACAGAAATGTTGAGAAAAAGCATATTTATTTCTCTACTAGTCTCCTTTCAGCTCCTTACAATTTTCCCAGCGATGTCCAATAGCTTCGATACCATTTTATAATGAGAACCGTCGAGTTGTGCAAAATAGCCATCAACTGCAAACTCCACCTATTCATTGTTGGCAAATCTTTTATCACCAAGCCATTTCTTCAACTCTGAAAAAAGAAATAATCAGAGGGGGCTAAGTCTTGCGAACAGGGTGCATGAGGAAGCAATTCGAACTTTAACTCATCGACTTTGTCCATGGCGATAATGAATGTGTGAACTGGTGCATTGTCTTGATGAAACAGAACTTCCTTTTTCACTAAATGCAGCCGCTTTTTCTTTATTTCATCATTCAAGCGCTGAAATAAGTTTGCATAATACTTGCCATTGATTGCTTTTCCTTTTTGAAGATAATCAATGAAAATTATCCCACTCGCATCCCATAAAACTGACGGCTTGACCTTGCCTGCAGATGGAACTGTCTTCGCCTTCTTTGGAGCCGATTCTCCCCTTTCAATCCACTGTTTTGACTGTTCCTTCGTGTCAGGTTATGAATCGACGCAAAAACTCGGCTTTATTGCAGCGAAACATCGCTAAACATTCGAATGAAGCTTCCTCAGGACGCTGCTTTTGTTCCTTAGTGAGTAAACGCGGCACCCATCTTGCGCACAGCTTTCTCATATCTAAATTTTCTGTTAGTGTGCAATGTACAGACAGCACTTTTTCAAATGCCTACGATGTCTGCTAGCTCGCGCACTTTCAGTCGAAGGTCATCCAATATCATTTTGTGGATTTTGTGGACTTCCTTCTCATTTGGCCGATCATTGCGATGTGCGTCTTGGCACCTCGTACGGCCTCGCTTAAACTCCGCCATCCAGTATTTCACTGTTGTAAATGAAGGAGCAGATTCCCCAGAATAGAATCTAGCTCAACTTTAATATTAGTTGGACTAAGACCTTTCAAATGAAAGTACTGTGTCACATAACGATGGCCAGTTTTATACATGTTTACAAATTTGCTGAGAGAGTTCACTATTAATGGCTGCCAAACAATTACTAAACAACGCAGCATCGTCAAACTTCAAACTTAAGCTTTATAAGGATGGTACTTTCTGCCATAGTCATTTGGTTTAAACAACAACTGCTATGTATACGTTAAGTCGGGTACTTCTGGGACCCCTCGTATATTCCAAAATTGTTCAGTGTATTTGTCTATGGTCATAAGGCTACTTATTTGATTTTGTGCGATAGGTTCTTGGAAAGGTCTACATAAATCCATTGGCAAAAATCTGATGTGTTACACTCACATGACTTTCTATACTCTTGTACAAAATTTTTACAAACGCTTATTCTCCATATGCTTCATGTTAATCGAGATGTTAATGTTATTGCTAATTTTCTTGTAGATGCAAGAGGAATTGGTAGGCTTTAAGCGATAGTCAAATGTTTTAAGAGATGGTTGCTATGTGGAGTATTCCATTCTCTTTGCATTACCAGGACAAAAGAAAAAATGAATAACGAATTCCCATTTGAGAAAAAGTATTGGAAAATTTAAGGGAATAACAAGCAATATCTCAAAAATGGTTCACTCAACAAAACAAATGTATATGACATAAATTGTGTATTTTAACGCGATCTACATTTTTTGTGAGTAAAAGTTTGTCTATCTCTTATGGTTTACCAGTTATGCAAAAGTCGTTCACAATGAAGAATACTTTTGGAGACATTCCCAGAAAATTCAAGATATGTAATTCATTTGTCATGAAAATTGAGAAAGTTAAAATTTTCGAAAATGTTCCATGTAAATGGTAATCTGGGGTGGGGGGATTTGCTTGAAAAACTTCGTGTGGCATCTCTGGAAGATACTGAATCTAAATACCAAGTTTGGTGTTTATCCGACTGTTCGTTTCTGAGTTATGCTGTTCACAGACAGATACACACACACACGGACATGTTTCCAAAAATAACTTTTTTTGGATTCAGGGGTCTCAAAACATATATTTCCGGTGAAATCTCGGTATCGAATTTTTGGGTGGAATACAATACTTCCCCTACTTACTGTACGTAGTAGAGGAAGTAAAAATTGACGAATGACACGAAAAAAAGAATTAATTTATTGCCTGAAATATTACCAGGTTTAAAATGCATGACAACCTTTGGTGTAGAAGTTAACTCAGCATGTTCAGTCTCCTTTCTTCAGAAGTCCCTCCTCTCAAGAACGTGTCCGTACAACTGCCATACTACAGTTTACATTACCACCAATAATGCCAAAATTTGATTCTTCTAGTAATATCGGTGGCTTTGCGTTTAGGGACAGTTTATTAGCGTTATTGACTCGGCGACGTTGGGTTTCAAACATTAGGTTTTAATTCTTTATAAGAATGAAACACATATTCATACTTCCAGATTGCTGGGAGTGCAGACCCTGGGACGAGAAGTCACGCGACCACAAAGGCAGTCTTAACGCTTTAAATAGGAGCCTCTTTTATGTGACTACCTCTAGTTATTTTGAGCAGGTAGCTCAGTAAATCCTTCCCTGCGTATTACTGAGCGCAGAGATCTAGGTTGATCCTTAAAGTTGACAGATAGGAATTGCCGCCTTGAATGTTGTTTTATGATTATAATTTATAATACTTCTCACATAACTTCCTTTTACTTTCTCTAATACTTTCTAAATGTTCCTTCTAAATACGAAGTCGGATCGAAAAGTAACACATCATAATTTTTTTACAAAAACAACAATAAAAATCACAAATGAACTCACACCTTTTACCTACTTTTCGACATAGTCACCATGTTTCTCAACACATTTCTTGTGATACCAGTTTCAATATGTCCTGTTCGTAGAAGTCCGTTTCCTTGGAGTATAGCCATCTGCGGACTGCTGATTTCACTTCCGCATCTGTCGCAAGGCGTTGGCCGGCCAGGAATTTCTTCATGGGACCAAATAGATTTAAGTGACGGTGCAAGATCCGCACTGTGTGGTGGATGCTGGAGCACCTCCCAACCAAATTTGGTGATTTTCTGACGAAAGCGAGCATTGTCATGAATAATTTTGACATCGTCAGCATTCATGTTGTGGCGTTTGTCACGAAGGGCACGACGCAACTTCACCAAAGTTTTCACGTAGGCTGCAGCATTCACAGTGGTCCCGTGTTCAGCAAACTCCACCAACACAACACCATGCATATCCTAAAACCCGTCACAAGCACTTTTCTAGCAGATTGAGTCACTTTGAATTTTTTCTTCACTGGGGAACCAGCATGTTTCCACTCCATACTTGCCTGCAATTAAAATGGTTAGAGAAAATTTATACTGCTGTAGTAGAAACAAAAATGTTATATGGAGTAGAGATTTGGGGCCTGGAAGAAGGGTGGGTAAATATAGACATGATCCATAGGAGCTTTTGTAAACAAATGTTGGGCTTACCAAGATCATCGCCCAACGGAGTAGCTCAAGCCGAATTAGGGAGAATGGGAATCAAAGAAAAAATTGTGGAAAGAGTGCTAAAATATTGGATTAGAATTAGAAATTTTGATGATCAGAACATTTTACATCAATGTTTGATAGTGTAGGAAATACTTAATCATAAAGAGTCTTGGCTAGGTAAGATAAAGGAAACCTTGATGAAGATAGGTTTTGGGGAGATTTGGAGAGCTAAAGAATTACTACAAATAGGTTTCTGGAATGAAATTAAGACAAGGATAGAGGATATGGAAAAACAAGATTTATTAACGAGTTTTACTTTTAAGAGCTCGCTGAGATTATACAGAGAAATGAAAGTAGTATGGAGCAGGGAACAGTATGTTGATATTTGTGATAAAACACCAAGAGCAGGATTTGCATGGGCTAGGACAGGGGTGGTGAATTTGAAAGCTTTGAGAAAAGAGATTGATTTGGAGAAATGCCCACTATGCCACCGGAAAGTTAAAGAGTGGCATATAGTTTTAGAGTGTGAAGAAACGAAGTTGATAGGATAGATAGGATAGATAAGAGAGAATGGTTAAGTTTACCAATAGAAATTCAAGCTAAAAGTTAATATGTAAAATCTAGGAAAAATATAATAGAAGTAGGAAACTTTTTGGGTCAGAGTAAGAGCAAAATGGATGAGGAAAATTAGCAAGGAAGAGGTAAATGAGTATTAAATTGCAGTAGCTTTTATTTGATATGTTGCAAGTAGGACCCAACAACTCGACAACTCAAGGATTGAGTTTGTTGGAGTCCAAAATAAAGCAATTCAAGGTAGAGTTAGAGTTAGTATTGGAGATTAAATAATTTGATAATTGTAGATTAGGAGGAATGCTGGCTAAGAGTATTCCATACTGCTGGATACCAGTAGTTAAGAGGTTAGTTTTCTTTATATTTTATTTTATTGTTATTTTTAGAAACTGAGTTAAGAATAAATTTGTAAAATTGTTGTTGTATATGTGTACAATTAATTGGGTCAACAATAAAATTATTTACTTACTTGCCTGTTTGGTTTCGGGCGTGTATTGGTATGCCCACGACTCATCACCATTTCAGAAGGTCATGCCCTTCTGCGGTGTACCGCGTTAGGTGATTGAAGAAGTTGAATTGTTGTAGTATTATTAGCCCCACATATGGGCGCCAATTTGAAGAAGTATTTAATTTACGTTGGAGATGTTTATTTATTTAGCTCCACGTATGGATGCCAATTTGAAGTAGATAGTTTCCTTAAGTATTAAATATTTAATATTTGCCTCGGCTGTGTCAGTATTATTGTCAGAGACATGGAAGTCTTGGCAGGGCGTGATGCTAATGGCTTACACAGATTTTAAGTTTTAATTCACTCCTTTTTATTAATCCTTGACACAAATTAAACAGCACTTCACTGGTATCGAGAGCTGTGAGATTCTTTTATTTAACATTTGCACTTTTTTTAACTCGTAAACTTATTTTTCGTCTAACACGAATACGTAATTAAATCTCTCGAGGACGCATCTAGCATCCGGTTGCAATCGCTGTCCGCAGGCAACTGACTAGATTTCAACAATCTAAACTTGTAAATTTCTGTATTTCAAGTCTCTGATTGGCTATTTTTACTCCAATAGAATACCTGCATTTAACTAAAGCTTTTTCTGGTTTTTGATTGGCTATTTTATTAAACTGTCAATAAAATTACATTAATGCTTCCAAGAATCACAAATAACATTTAAACTCTCAAACTCATTATTGCCTCAAGGTTACCTCATTGTTACCTCATTGTTAGCAACGTTTAACTTATTATTCTCACAGCTCCTACATTATTAAATTACGTAATATATTCACATAACATTATTACACATGGATACAATAATATAAACATATACAATGACTGTTACATACATTTTACAAATTATTACATACACATATTGCTTCAAGGCGGGCTGTTATTGAATTTGCTTATTATATGATTTGACTGAAATCATTTAAGTGTTAAAAATACTGCCCAATGATCCAAGCTCGTCATCAATCGCTGGCCCTTGTGGTTGTCTGTCAGGTTCTTAGGCACCCAGCGAGCACTAACTTTACGAAATTTCAACGTGTCATGAACAATATCGTACACTGCACCAAAGGAAATGTTGAAAATTGTTGCGATAAGGTTCGCAGTTGCACACGCCGGTCGTTCAAAATTATCGCCTCAATGCCTCTCACATTCTGCGGGATTGCAGCTGTTACCGGTCTTCCGGAGCGTGGCGAATTACTAAGGTTCACACAGCCCTCTAGGAAGAATGCACACCGCCTGTAGACATTGCTACGGTCCATACAATCATCCGCATACACGCCACGCATGTCCCTGTGAATATCACTCGGTTTATGCCCTTTGGCCCACAAACATCGAACCACACCTATCTGCTCTTCACACGTGGACGACAGTAACATGCGCGCTATCTTTGTTGCGTAGTTCTCGCTTCCCTCGTAGAGCTGCACATGAAACAAAAAATACCCTTCAAACCATATCTGTGTGAAATTGTAACATTCCAGCTGCAATACTAAGGCATAAAAAATTATAGTGCGTTACTTTTCGATCCGCCTTCGTAGATAATAATCAACGAAATACTCTGAATGGGACGCAACTTACCTGCACCCAATGGCGTAACGCAAAATCGAAAACTGGGGTAAATAACAAACTTGCTATTTAAGTTCAGTATCTTTCACAGATGCTACACAAACATATGCAATAAACTCCCCCAATCCTAAACTATCCTTTACATGGAACATTTTTAGAATTTTTGGATTTTCTCAAAAAGAATCTAATCATTTTGTTTAAAACGCCATATACGAGCATTTAAAGTATTCACATAACAAACAAGTTGTATACCTTAAATTTTCTAGAACTAACCTGTGAGGCCCTCCTAATGCGAAAAGAATTTTCTGTTATTTTGTTTAACTGGTAAACGTTAAGATATATACCAAACGTACTGCACTAAAAAATTAAAACTCTTTAAAACACACAATTTATTGAAATTAATCTTTATTGTGGCATTAACCATGTCCGAGATATCTGTTATTTTTGTTGTGAATTTTTCAATACTTTGTCATTTTTAAGTGCTGTCGCTAATCGTTTATTTCTGGCGACGTTACGGAAAGAGTGTACAGTTTCAAGGTCAGCATATAGCTGCTTGCTTTTAAACATCTGACTATTGATTCGGTTTCCTCCGTCCTGCTTGTACCTACAAGATAATGTAATTATCTTAAAAAGTTCATCTCAATTAACATTAAATAGATACAAAAATAAACGATAATGGGTAGGGAAAGTCATGTGAATGTAACGTAACTTTATTTTAATCTTAGCTGCTCTTAATAAGGCACTTTAATGCAATTGGGATTACTCATTATTAATACTTCAACGTTTCCTCTACTTCTAGCTAGAACACTACAAATAACAATGTGTTGGTAGCCATAGACAGAATGTCCTTTGACTTGCTGGGCGAGAGCCGCTCTCTTGAGACCAATTAAAACGTGGCTACTTAGTTAATTTCGTTATTGTCTTCCACTAGCTAATGGAGTTTGGTATCACACTGGGCTGTTAATCGCATTACTTTGGGTTGCTGATCTTATTACAGTAAGCATTCCAGTGATGCGTCAAAGTAGTTTTGGGAAACGTGCTTTCTATTTAGTTTCATTACTGCTGGCCTGGACCGAGTTCAGACAGCTAGCTGTTCAAGTTCGTTATTGTTAGTTACAAAAGACTTTGATTTGGTACCTAGAGTTAAGCATTCGTTAATTATGAGAGATAAATCAAACTCTGAACATTTACATATAACTTTGGATATACCATATACAGAAAAACCTGATGTGTTACACTCACATGACTTTCTCTACTCATGTACAAACTATTTTTACAAACTCTTATTCTCCATCTATTTCATATTAATCGAGATAACATTTGCAAAAACGATCTTTTGACATGCAGAGGGAATTACATTTTACACATAGCGACCAGTTCTAAAAATATTTGACTATCGCTTAAGGCCTACTATGTTCCCCTTGTTTTGTATTTGCAAGGGCAATATAAGCACAGACATATCTCTTAATAGCTGGTTGCTATGTGCAGCACCATTCTCTTTGCCACAGATTAATACTCTTTGCATATCCAAGATAAAAAATTGAATAACGAATTCCCATTTGAGGAAATAAATATTAAAAAATTTAAGGGAATAACAAGCAATATCTGTAAATGGTTCACTCAACAAAAAAATCTGATGTGTTACACTCACATGACTTTCTCTACTCTTGTACAAACTATTTGTATAAACGCTTATTCTCCATATGCTTCATGTTAATCGAGATATCGAGATGTGAATCTTATTGCTAATTTTCTTGTAGATGCAAGGGGAATATGGTAGGTTTTAAGCGATAGTCAAATATTTTAACGCTGGTTGCTATGTGGCGCATTCCATTCTCTTTGCATGTCCAGGACATAAAAAAAATGAATAACGAATTTGAGAAAAAGTATAAGTATTGGAAATTTTAAGGGAATAACAAGCAATATCTCGCAAACGGGTCACTCAACAAAAGAAATGTATATGACATAAATTGTGTATTTTAACGCGATCTACATTTTTCGTCTAGTAAAATTTTGTCTATCTCTTATGGTTTACCAGTTATGAAAAATTCGTTCGTAATGAAGAATACTTTTGGAGACATTCCCAGAAAATTCGAGATATACATTTTATTTGTCATGACAATATCTTAAACATATGATATTTTAATCAAAATCGTTAGAGCCGTTTTTGAGAAAATTAAAATTTTCGAAAAATGTTCCATGTAAAGGGTAGTCTGGGGTGGGGGGATTTTCTTGAAAACCTTCTGTCGCATCTCTGAAAGACACTGAACCTAAATACTAAGTTTGGTGTTTATCCGACTCTTCGTTTTTGAGTTATGCTGTTCACAGACACACAGACACACAGACACACAGACACACAGACAGACACACACACGTACATGTTTCCAAAAATGCTTTTTTTGGATTCAGTGAGTCTCAAAACATGTATTTCCGGTGAAATCTCGGTATCGACATTTTGGGTGGAATACAATACTTCCCCTACTTACTATACGTAGTTGAAAAAGTAAAAAGGTATATGATATAAATTGTGTATTTTAACGCGATCCACATTTTTGAGCAGTAAAATTTTGTTTACCTCTTATGGTTTACCAGTTATGCAAAAGTCGTTCACAATGAAGAATACTTTTGGAGACATTCCCAGAAAATTCAAGATATACATTTTATTTGTCATGAAAATATATAAATCGTATGATATTTTAATCAAATTCGTTAGAGCCATTTTTGAGAAAATTAAAATTTTCGAAAAATGTTCCATGTAAAGGGTAATCTGCGGTGGGGGGATTTTCTTGAAAAGCTTCGTGTCGCATCTCTAGAAGATACTGAACCTAAATACCAAGTTTGTTGTTTATCCGACTGTTCGTTTCTGAGTTATGCTGTTCACAGACAGACACACGCACACAGACACACATACGGACATGTTTCCAAAAATGCTATTTTTGGATTCAGGGGGTCTCAAAACATGTATTTCGGGTGAAATCTCGGTATCGAATTTTTGGGTGGAATATAATACCACCCCTACTTACTATACGTAGTAGAGAAAGTAAAAGTCTACAGTCCAGTCCTTTTATGATGAGGCCATAGATCGCGCGTATGCGTGTTCCGCACACTATCAATCGCACTGGGGGTTTTCCGTTCCGTAGCTCCCACGTAATTTACGAGTGATTGTAACATGCACTAACCTTGTTATAAGTGATATTGGAAGTGGTGTTCATCTGCGTGTATGTATTCCTGTCATCCTTGAATGACATTTCCATTAACACGCATACGTTCTTCTTGCGTAATGTTCATAATTTATGTTTTTTATATTGTCCTTAAGTTCGTCTATAGTGTGGGGAGTTAGTGTTCCCCACAAACAGATACACCAATTTCGTAAATTCTTTTCTCTGTTAGAACATTTCGCTTTCGCTTCTTTTAGTTTTTAGCGATCCTGTTGTCCTAAACTTATAAACCAGATATCTAACTACCTGGAACTGGAACACCAGGAAATTTCTCCTGAAATTATCTACACGTCTGTCTACATGATTCGGTTTTTACGTATGTATCATACGTAAAAATTAATTGGTAAAGCGTGAATTTGTCGGCAGGTGTTGCAGTAAATTAAAATTGAGTTTTATTTAACTGCTTTGGTCCTTAGCGTCGCATTCTACATTGGGCGTGAAAGATGGTAATTTTGCTCAGAGGCCTCTTTATCAGGCTTGAGGTTCTTTTACGTGCCGACTTTACTTCCCTTACAAAGGAAACCCTGCTAAGGATTTTCACGCCCGAAAAAAAATCCATCACCCTGCGCCGGGTTAGAACCCGCGACCTCGGGAATGATGCAGTAATTTGTATCACAAATTACTTAAATGTAAATAATGATTGTAATAAGAATATGCATTTTTTATGTGACATTGATTTGAGATGTTTGTTGATTGTAATTATTGTTGGGAAGTAAGTTTATACTGCCTTACTTAAACTGTCATTAATAGCGTGCAATAATGCAGTGAGGGGGGGTGAGCTGTTTATCATTATTGGAAACGAGGAAGTTACGTAATATTGGCGCGTTTTTCTTTTAGAATATTCTGGAACATTTCCCTAGAGCATATGTATTTATAATTTTCATTGGATATAAAAATAGACGCTAATGTTGGCGCGTTTTATTAGCCAATTGCAGCTCAGTTATAATCTTTAGGCATATCGAGGTGTGGGAGTATAAATAGAGCTAGGTTAGAGGTAAAGTCCGTCAGTCGGTCAGTTCATCAAAATTCTTTGTACACTACACGTCGCATTCCCGTCAGTTCGTCGAAAATATTTTGTATGATACACGTCGTCTTCAGTCCAGCAGAAATATTACAAGTCGGCTATTGATTCGCAAGTTACGCGTATAAGAGTTATGAAAAATCTCAAGTATTGTAAAGTTAATTATACAAAAGGTTGAAGTACGTGGATTAAAAGTGATCAGTAAGAAGTTATTATAACAGTTTCAGTTTTGGCGGGTGTCAAGATCAATGTGTAAATGTGATAGTGACTGTGTTCGACAATAAAAGTGTAAAACAAATTTCTTCATCAGTGTTATCTTTGGATAAAAGATTCCTTTCCGTTTACACAACCTGTATAAAGAGAAGTGCTCGACCCAAAAAAAGATAATAGCTAGCCGGAGGACAGTAAACCAAAATTGAATAAAATAACAGTCGCATTCTTTCAAACAAACATTAATAATACCGCAAATTGCTAACACCAGATGGAGCTACAAACCTAACAAAGAATCACGTCACAAGATGGCTTCACCGCGAGAAGTAAACACAAATACACAAATATAAGTAATACAGCCGCAAATTGGCTCCCAAACGTGGGGCTCAACAAATTAAATATAACAGAAGTAATACCGCCACAAATTGGCGCCCAGAACGTGGGGCAGAGTGACCAGGAAAGGAGTGAAATAACCAGGAAGATGAGAAGGAACCAGGACGTGAAGCGAATGGAGAAGTGAACTGAACTACAAGACGCAGATTCCAGAAACAACTATAGAAACGACAGACTACGCGGATGAGTGGACATCGTAATTCCAAGATTACAAGGCAACAGGGGAATTCAACTAGAGGACACCAAAACGACGTAGATTCATCATAATACAACGGAGAAGCGACATATAACCTAGGAGAGAGGGGCAGAAAGCTGGACATCAAAGCTACATCAGCAGATAGCATGAGAAAGATTAGAAAAGTGTTATGTTAATTCTAAAAAAAAAGAGGTAAAAAAATTTTAATGTACCTTAGGAGCGGTAGGATAAAGAAAACAATGTCCACTAATAATACAGAAGAAATAATTATGGAGGGAGATAATGTAACACTTAGCTGTAATTCAATACAGGTTACAGAAAATAGCTCAAACAATGTAATATTTGAGGGAGGAAATATTAGTGCAGAAAGTGAGAATAGAATAGCAGGAAATGTTAATTTTGATGCTAGTATGATGATGGAAATGTTGAGAAATTTTGGTGAAACATTAAATACGCAATTAAGGGAAGATATTGATATGAGTTTAGAACAAAAACTAACTCAGAATAATGAGAAACTAGAACAAAAACTAACTCAGAATATAGAAAAGGAAATAAAACAGGGAAGATATGCAAAAGAGTAATAGGGAATTAAGGGAAGATATTGGTAAGAGCATTACAGATCAATTAAGAGAAGAAATTGGTAAGAGTAATGAGAAATTAGAGCATAAATTAGATCAAAATAGGGAAGAAATTGAAAAGAAATTCATGGAGCTAGATAGTAGTATGATGAGAATGAGAAATGAAAATCAGGAAATGATAGCAAATGAAATAGGTGAAGTTTCAAAGAAAATGTTAGACATGAGCAGGGAAATATCTAACCAAAAAAATGAGGTTAATAATAAAATAGAGCATGTTGATGTAAAATGTACAGAGTTAGGTAGCCGAATGAGTAGCATTTCAAGTGAGTTAAGAGAAATGATGGAGGCTACAAATGCAGATTTAATTCAGGTGCAAGTTAATTTCAGAGGGGAAATATCTGAAATTCAGAAGGAGTCAGAAACACAGAGAAATAAATTGTCTGAAGAAGTTAAAGATTTGAATCAAAAGCTAACTTCTGAAATTAGCAAACGCCAAGCTGTTCAAAATGAGAATAATAAAAAATTGGAACAGACAATAGAAAATCTGCAAGGTACTGTAAATAGGTTAGAATTAAATTCAAGGGTAAATATATGTGACGTTAATGTATCTGATGTACAAAATAATGATAGAGGTAGTTCCTCAGGTATGACAAATAATGTGAGTGATGCGGCAGCTTCATCTATAGCTAATGCTGAAACTCAGAGTGCACAAGTAACACTAGAGAATTTAAATATGGGAGTAGGGAATTTGCAAAATTACAATCATATCTTAAGTGATTTTCCACTTCCAAAATTTAATGAAAACTCCAGTCCAGTACAGTTTATTGCAGACTTATCAGAGTATTTTCAAATTAAAAAGATACCTGAAGCATTAAAAATGATAGTTGTCAAAAGATGTTTGGACCAGAAAACTCTAGATTGGTTACAAATGGTATCAGGGGGTGAAATTTCATATGAATCCTTTAAGAGGTTATTCATGAACAGATTTTGGAATGTTACGGTACAGCACAGAATTCGAGCAATGCTTAGTCATGGTCAATTTGATCCACGAGAGGGAGTATCAATGACTGATTACTTACTGAAACATGCAAGTCAGGTTAGGAACTTGTCACCTCCAATCAATGAGGAAGATTTTGTGAGTTTGCTCACAAGGCATTATCCTTTAAGGATACAAAATTACTTATTAATTGCAAAACCACGTAGCATCTATGAGATGACAGAATTAATGACAGCTTTGGAACAACAGGAAGAAGATATATCTCGAGAGTGGAGCATAGATTTTTAGATGTGCGAGATAGACGAAATTACCAAGGTAGTTATCAGCAAAGTAGAGGACAAGACAGACGTCATGAAAATAATACCAGACAACGGTATCAATCATACGTTCCACAATTTGAAAGATCGAGGATAGATGGGAGACCAGGTCGACAGGAACAAATAAATTATGTCAGGACTGAAAGATTGCCTGAAAGAGGGCAAAATTAAGGAAGAAGGTACATTAGACAAAGGGGAAATTTCACTCACTGGAGGGAAAACAATAACCGGGAAAGATCTGAGGAACGGCAAGAAAATTACGTGCCAAGGGAACATAATTTCAGAAATCGAGGATTTCGAACTCGAGGAAGGGGAACTCAAAACAATGGTAGCGACAATGAGATAGATTTGGCTCCTGTTAGGAATGGCAGTCCCGTACGTGAACATGGAAATAACCAGGAAAACTGTTAATAGACTCATGTGTAGTAGGTTCTCAGGACGTCTTTAATAATTCAGTATCCATTACCAATACAAATAATATGCCTACACACACACCCTGTAATAAGATTACAGCAACAAAAGATAAGGGAGAAAATTTTGAGTCACCTCATGTTAGGATGGAAATTGCGAAGAAAGAGATCATTGCAACTATAGATTCTGGTTCGTCTGCTTCAATTTGCTCACAGAAATTTTACATAAATCTGATTAATGAAGGTAACAAAATTATGGCTCTTCCCACTAGTAATTTAGTTTGTCGTGTTGCAATCGGAAGAACGACACAGGTCATAAAAACACAAGCTCTGCTTAACATACTTATCGGCGGAGAGAATTTTGAGGTTATGTTTCTAATTGTAAACCATCTGATTTGTGACATAATTATAGGATGTGACTTCCTACATGAATATGAAGCACGTATAGATTTTAAACATGAAGAGTTAAAAATAACAAAAGAAGATAGAGAAATAAAGGTACCTTTTATAAAAGAGAAAGTTTCTGTGATTGAGATGACAAAGGATGAGAAAAATCTTTGTGACCAAGAGTTTTTTGTGTAAATAACAGAGACTGATACAAATAGTCAGATAAAGCAGGTAGTCACAGAATATGAAGGGAATACCACGCCATATTTTCAACAGCTAGCAGAAATGCCAGAGAAAGTAGAGAAATTTACAATCCAAACAAAAGACGACCATGTGAGCAAGACAGACAACAGCTGGGAAGAGAAGAGAAATGAGGAAATAATACACAAGTGTGAAGAAGCTTATAATATTACGATAACGCAAAAACAAATCCTTTATGATGTTTTGATGAACAATAGTTCAGTATTTAGTAATATCCCAGGCAGATGTAATGTATATCAGCATACATATCAAGTAGAAGACGTACCACCATATAGGCACAAGTATGACAATTTACCTATAAGTCTTCGAGACAAAGCTAGACAACTAATAAATAGCATGTTAGAAAATGGGATTATTGAGCAAAGTAATTCTCAATACATAAATTCAATCTGTTGGAGTATTAAACGAGATGGTAGTTTGAGATTAACATTAGACGGTAGATATGTCAACAAGTATATGAAGCCTGATAATTTTCAAAGTGAAGGAATTGAACAATTAATTACGAAACTTTCAAGAGGGAGATTTTTGACATCCATTGACCTCACTGCATCATATTGGCAAGTGGAATTAGATCCACAAGTGCGTGATTACACTTCATTTCAGTACTCAGGGATCCAGTATCGTTTTTGTGTAAATCCTTTTGGTTTAAAAAACTCAGGAAGTGGATTTTTGAGAGCCATTCACAGTATCTTTGGAAATTCTGCAGATGACTTCTTAATAAAGTATATTGACGACTTCCTAATCATTAGTCAAACATTTGAAGAACACATGAATAATATCCATTATGTGTTAAATAAACTACAACAACATGGTATGACTGTGAACATACAAAAATCAAAATTTTGTGTCAAGGAAATAAATTTTCTGGGTTATGTAGTGGATGAACGAGGTATAAGACCTGCTCAGAAGAGAATAGAAGCAATAATGAAAATTCCACCACCAAGGAACGTAAAACAAATTAGACGTCTCTTAGGGGTATTGAACTTTCAGAGTAAGTTCGTACCAAGGTATTCGGCTGAAATAGAACCACTGCGGCAGCTACTCCGAAAGAACAATAAGTGGAAATGGACAGAAGATCATCAAAAATGTTTTGAGAGAGTAAAAGAACTCTTTGCTAAGTCCATATTACTCGAGAGGCCTAGAGAAGATTTGGAATATGAGATTTATGTCGACGCATCAATGCAAGGATACGCCGGAATTTTAGGACAGCGAGACATCAACAATGACTTTCACGTTATTAGTACAGCTTCTAGAGGACTTACAAATATTGAGCAGAATTCTTCAGTAACTCAGTTAGAAATTGGAGCACTATATTTCTCATTAATTCGTTTTAAAACCTATATTTATCAGCAAAAAGTGAAAGTATATTCAGACCACATTAGCTTAACTTTCATACAACGGTGTAGATTATGAGATTATACACATTCCTGGCAAAAATAATACCTTCAGTGATTTGCTATCAAGATTGAACTACAACCCACAAATTCCCGAAAATTTTGAGAGGCCTAGAAATGAAGTCAAAATATTGACAATTGAAATTTCTTTAAGCAAAGAAATGATAAGAAAATTGAAAAATATGGGTGAAATTCAAGATGAGGACGCAAAATTATTTGAACTTAAAGAAAATGCACCATTAATTGAGGAGGCAAAGAAAGAAATTATAGCAATTCGGGATGGGACATTATACAAGAAGCATGGAAAAGAAATGCCTAGTTGGAAGGTAATGGTTCCGAAAAGCATGGAAAAGGAACTAATTAAGAATTTTCACGAAGGTTAGCACACTCAGGGACGGACCGGACAACTTCTATGATTTTAGAAAATTTATACATATCCAAATTGCGTCAGAAAGTTCGGAAATTTATATCGTGCTGTAACCTGTGTCAGAAGGCAAAGCAAATAAATGCAGCATATGCATTTGAAACTAATTCGGTTATAAGGGATAAGCCGAGAAGTGTAATTAGCATCGATATTCATGGTCCGATGCCTCCAAGTCAATTTGGAAACAAATATATATTTGTCTGTTATGATATATTCAGCAAATATGTAAGAATTTACCCTTTGAGAAAACCTACAGGTTTAGCATGTTTGAATAGACTACTCAAGTCATATGTGATAGAAGAAGGACCGATCCAATCTGTATTGAGCGATAATGCTTCGTACTTCACAGGAAAAAAATTTATGGACGGACTGAAAGAAAATGGCATTAAACAATATTTTTCGTCAAGATACAGACCGAACTCCAACCCAGTGGAGAGGGAAATTAAGGAAATTTCAAATTATTTAAGGGTGCTGTGTCATCGAAAACAAACCCAATGGTATGGATACGTGAATTTCCTTCAGAATCTACTAAATGAAACCGTAAACAATGTGACAGGATACAAACCATGTGAACTTAAGTTAGGAAAGAAGATCAATACAATGTGTAAGAAAATTCCAGAAGCCATTCCAGATACGCACTCGATACCACAAACAGAAGAAGAGATGTTCCGAAAAGAATTCGAGAGGATGAAGAAAAAGGCCATAAAAAGAAAAATTAAACATGAAGAAAAGAAGAGAAAGGAATGGAGGATCAAAATAGGAGATTTAGTTTTGGTTAAAACCAAGAAATTGTCAGATAAAGCAAATAAACTTTATTGGTGAATGTTTCTCAAATACCATGGACCATATGAAGTTGTTGAAGTATATGGAACAAATACATATGAGTTATGTAATCCAACAACTCGAAAAAGCATTGAAAAGTTCCATATTGAGATGCTGAAACCATACAACAATGACGTTAATGGTGTAACAGAAGACAAGGATGATAAATAGTAAATGCTGGATAGTTAAAGACGAAATGCAGAGCAATGTATTGGAACGTAAGAGGGTTAATTATGTATGTATGTCATAAGAAAGGAGAAACAAATTTTGGACATGACTAAATGTTTAAAAGGAAAATAACATTTTATTAGTAACTTAACAGCATGTGTAATAAAGCATGATGATATATTAAAGTAAAGTACGTAGATATAATTCCAAGAGTATTGTGAATATACAGTACAAAACATCAAAAATGGATTAAAAATAATTAAAAAAAATACTTATATAGCAAACAGAAAATGTAAAACAGTGTCTAGATTTAAGAGATGTAAATATATTTATGTAGAGGGTGAATATTTTTGGTAAATATGTTTAATAATTACAAAAATTCTTAAATGTATAAATTTTTGTCAACAACTTAAGAAAGTAAACAATTTTGTAACAGTAATTAAATAATTCAGGGTACAGTATTTGCTATAAAAAAATTGTAATGTCAGATTAAAGTCTAAACACATTAAACCAGAGCCAGTAAGTAGTGGCAAGATAGAGGAAAAACATGTCGTGTGTTAAATACGTGTGAAGTGTTAAGTGAAAGTGATAGCGTGTGTTCCAAGATTTAGGAGACTAAAAACCCAATTATAAAATTTCCAACCAAGTTGTAAATATTTATAATTATGTTTCTAGTGGGGCATATGATGCAGTAATTTGTATCACAAATTACTTAAATGTAAATAATGATTGTAATAAGAATATGCATTTTTTATGTGACATTGATTTGAGATTTTGTTGATTGTAATTATTGTTGGGAAGTAAGTTTATACGGCCTTACTGAAACTGTCAATAATAGCGTGCAATGATGCAGTGAGGGGGGGTGAGCTGTTTATCATTATTGGAAACGAGGAAGTTACGTAATATTGGCGCGATTTTCTTTTAGAATATTCTGGAACATTTCCCTAGAGCATATGTATTTATAATTTTCATTGGATATAAAAATAGACGCTAATGTTGGCGCGTTTTATTAGCCAATTGCAGCTCAGTTATAATCTTTAGGCATATCGAGGTGTGGGAGTATAAATAGAGCTAGGTTAGAGGTAAAGTCCGTCAGTCGGTCAGTTCATCAAAATTCTTTGTACACGTCGCATTCCCGTCAGTTCGTCGAAAATATTTTGTATGATACACGTCGTCTTCAGTCCAGCAGAAATATTACAAGTCGGCTATTGATTCGCAAGTTACGCGTATAAGAGTTATGAAAAATCTCAAGTATTGTAAAGTTAATTATACAAAAGGTTGAAGTACGTGGATTAAAAGTGATCAGTAAGAAGTTATTATAACAGTTTCAGTTTTGGCGGGTGTCAAGATCAATGTGTAAATGTGATAGTGACTGTGTTCGACAATAAAAGTGTAAAACAAATTTCTTCATCAGTGTTATCTTTGGATAAAAGATTCCTTTCCGTTTACACAACCTGTATAAAGAGAAGTGCTCGACCCAAAAAAGATAATAGCTAGCCGGAGGACAGTAAACCAAAATTGAATAAAACAACAGTCGCATTCTTTCAAACAAACATTAATAATACCGCAAATTGCTAACACCAGATGGAGCTACAAACCTAACAAAGAATCACGTCACAAGATGGCTTCACCGCGAGAAGTAAACACAAATACTTAAATATAATTAATACAGCCGCAAATTGGCTCCCAAACGTGGGGCTCAACAAATTAAATATAACAGAAGTAATACCGCCACAGGAACTATAGGCTAGAATGGTAACTACTACACCACGGAGGACGACAGGTATTTCAGTGGTCTAATGGCAAGACATTAACACTTTTGAGGTGCACAATGCCAACTCTTTTTACAGCACCAACACAGCAGCAACTGAAACATAACTGATAAAGATAACGTTGAAGGCGTCAGGCGCCGCCAGTTGCGTATCGGAAAAGTACAAGTCTCTGCAATACAACGGCTACGCATTTAGCCGATGTGTGGTCTTACCTTAACGCGCCCGTACTGTATATTGTGAAGCAGTGTCTGTGGCCCGGGGGTTGGCGCCCGGAAATTGAAGAGATAAACAAAAATAAGCAGCGCTCTAGCCCAGAGTAAACACCGGAAGCGTTATCGTCAGATAAACAGAAACTTCTGGAAGTTTCCCCTTCTCTCCGCCTCTAGAACGCTCTGGAACACCACCCGGCGGCTATATAAGCGAGCGCTTTCGCAATTAAGTCAGTGGGTAAGTAGAAGTGTTAGAGAGGAAGTAAGTAAGCTGCTGGTGCGATATCAAGTGTGTTTGCGGAGCAGGTTTGTGAGTGTTGCGACGTACAACGAATATTACTACTGCGAGGTCTTGTGTTGGACTCCCCAGCGGGTGAACCGTCCGAAAGAAGAGGCCGCGTTCATTACTCCGCTACGTCATGAAGAGAAGCGAAGTGACAGGAAAACTTGGAACTAGACCAAGTAATTAAGTGTACAGTTGAAAACTGGACGAAGTTACACTGGTGTAGGAGTAGTGAAGTGACAGGGGAAATTGAACTAGTTCATATTAGTGAAGTGACATGTAAAAGTCACAGTGTAACTTGGAACTAGACCAAGTCATTAAGTGTACAGTTTAAAACTGGACGAAGTTACACTGGTGTAGGAGTAGTGAAGTGACAGGGGAAATTGAACTAGTTCACATTAGTGAAGTGACATGTAAAAGTCACAGTGTAACTTGGAATTAGACCAAGTCATTAAGTGTACAGTTTAAAACGGGACGAAGTTACACTGGTGTAGGAGTAGTGAAGTGACAGGGGAAATTGAAGTAGTTCACATTAGTGAAGTTACAGTGTAAACTAAGTGAAGTCACAGTGAAACTTGGAACTAGACCTAGTCATTAAGTGTACAGTTGAAAACTGGATGAAGTTACACTGGTGTAGGAGTAGTGAAGTGAAGGGGAAATTGAAGTAGTTCACATTAGTGAAGTGATAGTGTGAAATAAGTGAAGTCACAGTGAAACTTGGAACTAGACCAAGTCATTAAGTGTACCGTTGAAAACTGGACGAAGTTACACTGGTGTAGGAGTAGTGAAGTGACAGGGGAAATTGAACTAGTTCACATTAGTGAAGTTACAATGTAAAGTAAGCGAAGTCACAGTAAAACTTGGAACTAGACCAAGTCATTAAGTGCACCGTTGAAAACTGGACGAAGTTACACTGGTGTAGGAGAAGTGAAGTGACAGAGGAAATTGAACTAGTTCATATTAGTGAAGTGATAGTGTGAACTATTATAGCTACTAAGTGACAGTTGAAAACTGGACGAAATCAAAACATACTCTTTTTACAAAACAAAAACAGGAATTAATTGGGTATTCTGTAAATGTTACAAAAATAGTAAATAAGTACAGAATAGGCTCATCATACAATTTGAAGGAGATGTATGAGGGCAAGGGCGAAGCCACCTATATACCTAAACTTAAAGTACATGGGACACCTGCTACTTGCAAATTGTTTGCTCCTTTGTCCTAGCAACCCCTAGCTAACCTGAGAGCATAAGAAGATGACGGGAACAGAAAATGTAGGAAAGCAAGGTTGAGGTTGATTTAGACGGATACACAGTTCTTGCATTCACTATATTTTCACAGAACACTTATATTACAATGCTTTCTTCCTCATGTTTTGACGTTAATTTAAACGTTTACACAGGTATTACTCCTCGTTTTGTTGTGAAGATTACACGAGGATGCATGTTACCCGTCAGATGTCGAGAGCGTGAATATTTAAAATGGCTGGTCATATGCTAGAGCGTTTACTTTAGTAGACTTTGCTAGTTGCCGCTTCTTGATCAATCCTCTATCGTCCGTAACGGCGTACGATATAAATCATGTAGCCGCACAAAAATCCATTCAATAAGTACAAATTAATGAATAATTGTAAAGAAGCATGTGAGCGTAAATCAAGAGAAGTTACAAATAAGTTACACTGAGGAAAATCAATGTAGATTGCGATTCATAGCTACCGAATGAGATGGCTCCGCGGTAACGCGTGAGGCTTGCATTCGGGAGATTCCGGGTTCAATTCACGCCAGCCGCTCATTCTAACCTTGTGTTTTTCGTAGTTTCCCTGGTGGGTAGGTGAATACTGGATTGGTTTATCATCTACCACAATTTCCTTTCCATCATTTCCCTTTCATCCCATTTACTTCTCATCTTTCAGGTGTGCTTCTAGATTTCGGATGCTTGCTCAAAGGAAAGAGAACAGTACAGGGCTGCTTGGTCGACCGGTCGTTTTTCGACCTCTCTAGGCAGCTGCAGCAGGGGAACGAGTCTTCGAGCTTGGAACTGTTACGGACTTCCGGGTATCTCTACGGCCTGGAGCCTCCTGTGGCTCCTTCACTTCATCCCTTCCTTCTGGGGTGTGGTAGCCACAATAGATCAATGTAGGTCGCAGTGCGCAAGGTTTCCCCCTCCGTTGTATAACCTAATTATAGCTATACGATTCATGACAGTTGAATCCGCATAATCTGCGATTTATCGTGAAACAGAAGGAATACACACTGCGTGAATTCGCTATGGAATAACACACGAGTAGTTTCGATTTTAAGGCATTTAAAATAAATATATTTCTTAGATCCTGTTTGCCCAAAGCAGTGCAGTAATTAATTACAGCTTTTAACATTTTTAAATACATACATCATATGTTGGGGTGAAGGCTATAAAGGTTACCAGAAAATCATTAATTTAGGTCACCCCAACACGCACATGGGGGGGCGCAACTTGCTGGCAGCAAAAGTCTGCAACCTTGGTGTGTACAATTAAGAGGAAGGCGTGGGCTTTATATTACATTTAAAGATTACATAACACACATTACCTGGGATTTTTCACAAAAACGATTCTACATAATTAACAAACGAAACAGGATGGAGGGAGATGCCACAGACCGTAAACCGGCCACACACAGTCTAGCTCCAGCGACCACTTCCACTCGAGTGACGCTATCTTTTCCCCCACCAACCGTGTCAAGTCAAAGCCAGACAGGGCTGACGTCATACCAGATAGTTTCAAACAGATCTCTCCCTTTGGCGTGATCCGCACCGAAAGGAGAGACCGTTAAGCCGAAATATATCTAAGGAGACCCTGCTGGTAGCAACAATACAGCACAACAGTGCGTCTGGTAATGACAATGAAATTATTAAGCCACAATATACATATATACACATACATACTATGTTTCTGTTCCATTGTGACAATGAATCTGAACTTTATCATCGTTCTTTGCCACATTTTCCTGCATTCTTCTTAAATACTTGGTGTAACCTTCCCTTTATCAATTAAATCACAATGTTGGAGAACATATTCTTGAAGCGAAATTTCAGGGGTTGGAGATTCTCAATGCATGGAGGTGCCTGGGGTTGGCACCATTTTGCTATGCAATTGCTTAGCACCACCCAGAAAGATTTTCTCTCAAAATATGTGGAAAGAGTGTCCTTGGACATCGATGTTACTCAACACTTGTATTGGTGCAGCAATGTGTTAATAGCAAAAGCTCCTAAATGTTTGAAGTGAAACTATTATTTTGTATACATTGTTAATTTGCTGACGATATCTTTTTCAAAATTGAAGAAACCTTACAAACAGCAGCTTATTTTTAATAAAATCACAAAAGGCATATGCTAAAAGTATCTGTATCATAATATAAAGTAGTGGTCTTAGAGGGAATGTTAATATCCAAAACAAAAAGCTAAAGTGAATGAACACCATAGACGAGCAAGTCAAAATGTTTCAATAATTTCGGGGTCTTTATCTCCAAAGACGATGGTGGAAGATGAGGATGAAGCTAATCGAAGTTCTTACATACGAGATAGAGAAATTTATCGAACTTTAAAACCTACATTTAACACAGTGCTAACAATAAGATCTTCAACCTCACGAATTACGCCTTACAATCAGTTACAGCATCAAGGACCATCTCACTCTTGGGCATTCTCTAGTTCTTCTCCTCTAGGTTTATAATTCAGAGACAATTCTGTGATTCTGACTTCATTTATTTCATTAATGCTGTACAGTGTATAACCTCGTTAATCGTACGAATACTTACTGATATTTGTACGGATTACTAAAACCCGGATTAAGGGAAATTTCATCATTGTCAATATAATAATGAAACAGCTGATGTTACTCTATATCTTCTAGGTTTTTTCTGCCAACCGCGGAACTCAATTGATTTGACAACATTCATCCAAAATGCATTTAAAAAGGTTTAATGTGATATATTTATATGACTTTTTCTACCCTCCATTGTTTATTAGTGGGTATACAAATTATTCTTATTCAACCTTATTTTACTATCTACTATATTTAACCCAAATAAACCTTTGCAGAAATAGCTACATTACACATTTCGTTATAGATATAAAGCGAGTAGCGTCAGTCATATGCTCAACGGAGGTCGGTACTTGCTGGCTTTAGAATTTCATGCTGTTTCCATGCAATCGCGAGAAACAAATGAATATTGAAAGGAGTTCAAGAAAATGAAGAATTCGAAACTTTAAAAACGATATCTTAGACACACCTTATGTCATTTTTTTTAATTAAGTTGGTGTTTTAAAGATATCGACGTTTTTTTCAGTACATTTTCGTCTACCGCTTATCGTTTACCAGTTATACAAGCTTATACATTTCTTCCGAATGCAAAGTACCTCATAGGCTAATCCCAGAAAATTCAAGATACCCATTTTATTTGTCACGTAAATATCTTTCATATATGGTATTTTAATCAAAATCGTTAGAGCCATATTTTGGAAAATCAAAAATTTCGAAAAATTTCCCATGTAAAGGGTAGTTTTGCATGGGGGATATTTTTAGAATCCTCATTTCGCATCTTTGAAAGATATTGAATCTAAAGACCAAGTTTCGTATTTATCGGACTTTTATTTTGGAGTTGTGCTGTTCACAGACACACACACGGACATGTTTCCAAAATGCTTTATTTGGATTCAGGGGCCTCAAAACATGTATTTTCGGTGAAATCTCGGTATAGAATTTTTGGGTGGAATGTAATACTTCCCTACTTACTATACGTACGTAGAGAAAGTAAACCAGCTTGTGTTTCTATTCGAAACTCCGCACAGACAATGGCGAAAAAATAAAATTGCTGTTTTATTTATGGATGCTCTTTAACTACTATGGTCCTCTATATTGGGCATGAAAGACCGGTAATTTTGCTCAGAGGCTTCTTTATCAGGCTTGAGGTTCTTTTATGTGCCGTAAATCTACAACAGGGGACCACCGGCTGCTTCCTTTCCGAAAGAAGCCATGCTAAGGAGTTTTACGCCTGAAAAAAAATCCATCGCCCTCTGCCGGGTTTGAACCAGCGACCTAGGAAACTAGAGGCTAGCATGGTAACAACTACACTACGAAGGACTACATCAACAATGGCGACGTTTGCATCATTTTAGTATGTAACTTTTATCTTCGGAGTCAAAGAAACCTACTTAACCCTATTCTTACTTTCTCTACTACGTATAGTAAGTGGTGGAAGTATTGCATTCCACTCGAAAATTCAATATCGAGATTTCGCGGGAAATACATGTTTTGAGGCCTCCTGAATCCAAAAAAAGTATTTTTGGAAATATGTCCGTGTGTGTGTCTGTGAAACAGCATAACTCACAAACGAACAGTCGGATAAAATACCAAACTCCCGTTAGGAAGTTGTTTGGATTGGGTTGGACTCAGCGGGGCAGTGGTTCCCGATATCCGTGGGAGAATGGGTACGTCTGGGCGGTGACGTCCAGGCGAGGTTGTGAGATGCCTCAAGGTCCTGTACCGCCCTAGATAGCCGGTAGGCAGTCCGCTAGACCCTACTGAGGTCGTTCGGTAGTCTTCCCCTTTTGGGGTTGACGCGCATAAGTAGCGTGTCCACTTTCGCCCCTGTAATGGGGGGAAGGGCTGGAATAAAATTTTCAGGCGTCGGCCCAAAGGAAGAGCTCTCGGGGTTAGTAAGGTCACTCGGTTGACCACCTCCCTTCTGGATCATATGGGAGCAGTTTGGCCCCTGATGTCATAAGCCTTCTAAGTTCACTGATCTACTTTTATACAATACATTTATTTATTAAGGAAGATAAGCCTTTTTTCTCAATATACGATATTTTTATTAAAATTTTGTCATCAATGATTCTTTTATAAAATAACCAAACATTAACATCAAAGTATATCCACAGCTTAGCAAGAATTAAAGGTTGTTTTTATTCCAAAATGTAATTTAGCTATATTCAATAGTTTCTAAGGAAACAGATCATTTATATCAGAACATGTCATTCACCGAAAAACCTGATCAAAGCAAAAACGGAGCAGACAAACTTGCATATGCTTGCAAATAAAGAATCCACATGGCTTGATCACACAGGAGTTGTCATGCTGAACAATAGTGCCAATTTGTAGAACAAACTTTCCCCTAAATGACAGGTTACAGATTACCTCTCTACTCCAAAGTCTGTAAAAGTTGTGATTCTTTCTATAAAATGATGCAGAACTGGCAGTATAAAACGGCAAATGCAGTATCAGTTTTAAAAAATATATATTTAAAATATAAGTCTTGTATCTACACCGATACAATATATATGAAACTAAAGAGGAAATTCTTATTAATACAACCGCACAAAGAACTAAAAAGGTAATTGTTTGGTCTTTTTCCCACTTTAGTCTACCCTAAAGTCTCTTTTTTTCAGTTGAATAGTAAAAATTATTATGCAAAATGTCAATTATATAAAAGTATTTATATCCTAAATGTAAATACAAGCAAATGACTAAATAGAGGCGCAAATGGCAACGTAATACAAAATAATTCGGTATAATCTGAGGCAGTATTTTTAACACTTGAATTATATAATACGTAATTTCAATAACAGGCCACCTTGAAGCAATATGTTGTAATAAATTGTAAAAATGTATCTAACAGTCCTTGCAAATGCTTATATTATTGTAAACATGCTCACTAACTATATGTGAATGCATTAGGTAATTTAATAATGCAAGAGCTGTGAGAATAATAAGTTTAAAGTTGCTAACAATGATGTGACCTTGGGGCAATAATGAGTTTGAGAGTTTGAATACTACTAGTCATGATTAGAGCAACGATAACGCAATTGTTTTTAAAATAGGCAATCAACAGCCAGAAAAATCTTTAGTATAATGCAGGTATTCTATTGGACTAGGATTAGCCAGAGACTTGAAATACAAAGCTTACGGATTTTGACGGTTGAAAAATGTTCAGATGCCTGTAAACCTTGGTAGTGACCGGATGGAAGATGTGTTCTCTAAAGAAATATTACGTATTCGTGTGATTCGTAAAATTAAATATACGCGTTAACAAAGCACAAGTTTTAAATTAAAGAATCTTACAGCTCTGAATATCAGTGTAGTGCTATTTAATTTGTGTCAAGGATTAATAAAAAGAAGTGAATTTAAACTTAAAATCTGTGTAAGCCTACATTCTTGTCGTACCACGCCCTGCCTAAGAGATACGTGACTCTAAAACATAAACATAAATACTACATATAGAAGCAGTTTAATAACAAAGTTAATATAATACGCAGCAGCATATTACGTAATAAACAATCCACTTCAAAATTGACGTTCATACATGGAGCTGATTTAATAAATAAACTCCAAGACAATAACTACTTCAAGTTGGCTTCCCAAGCGTGTGCCTAACAACAACAGTAAAACTTTAACAACAATAAACTCCAACAGTTGAAGAACATAACTTCTTCAAATCTAAAAAAAAGGGTCCTAAATTATAAAATGGCATAAAATGACCAAAAATGACCTAATAAATATGGAGTTTTATAATCTGGGATAAGCATATATGCACACATTAGCAATGCATATGATGCAACAATTAAAAGATGACATGACATCAGAATCCGTGCCCTGGTTGTGAGTATTATGAAAGGTTGCAGTCAGCTACAGTAGGCAATGCAGGATCTTTCTGCAACCACTAACACGTGTGGTAGACAGGAAGAGCGGATGCGCTTGGGAGATGAAAATCCTCTACGGAAGTTGACGACGCAGCATCTGAATGTTACATAGCTCTGCAGTGCGCTTTAATGTTGAATCTGAAGTGCTTTCACCCTCACTGCATAGCCATTCTAACAGTTATTACTCTCTGCGGCTCTGTTATAGCACTCCTCCCTATGTCCATATCACTGCTAACCTTGTTTACATCTACCCACCGCTGAATAAGTAATACTGCTAAGTGGCAATGATTTACAACACAAATTATATAAATACCAGCACAAATGTGGAACCCTTACATGCAGTCCAGTAACAAAACCAAAACATTGCATGCCTCTCTTAACTTCTGCCGGCTACAACAATACGGTATAGCTATTATGACTGAGGCTGGTGGCTTCTAACGCAAATACCTGGTAAAGCCTCTGTGAACCATACGTATAAATAAAATACGTTAAAACCTGACTAACTGTGGCGCTTACAACTTAATATTTTTCAACCTAAAAGAATTTAAGACAAATGTTTTATTCCGATCAGCTGATATTGTGACTTTGTTCAGTTTTCACTGTCACATCATTAAGTTCTCACTGTCGCTTCTTTAATGTGATCTAGTTCAACTATCCGCTGTCACTTCGTTAGTTTTCTCTATCACTTCACTTTCTTTGTGATGTGGCAGCGTAATAAAATACGCACAACGTAGCCACTTCTTGGACGGTTCACTTGCTGGGGGGTCGAACATAGGACTTCTCCAATATCTCGAAGAAGCAGCACTGACTGCACCTCACAGCAGTCGTCACAGACTCAATCGGAGAACGGCACTACTCGTCGCACCTGAAAGCACTCGTTAACTCGCTCACTGACCAACTGAATTCGACTGACCCTCACTCGCGAGAAGCTCGTTTATATAGCTGTTTGAAATGTCCACAGTGTTTCAGAACGTTCGAGAAGGGGAATATCCAGCAGATTCTGGTTATCTGACGATAGCATTTCCGGTGATTACGCTGGCGAGAGCGCTACTTATCTTTGTTTATTTCCGACTGCCTGACGCCAGCCTCTCAATAACCTTGGCCTATAGTCCTGCGTCACAATATTTTCTCCTACATAACATTTTCCGACTCTAATGTGCAGTCCAGGTTTCTCTTTACTATTCTTATAAATATACATATGTTTAAAACAGTCAATATTTTAAGAGGTGATGCAACCTACGAAAGTTAAGTACACATGTGTCCTGAAATCCTATCAAAGTTTAATATGCATGCATCTTGATATTAATATCTACCAATATATTAGATCTCACTTGTTAATAGCGGGATCTCTATCTGGCCTTTCATTCATAGTAAAAGAATTTATTGAATAGAAACTACCTTAACACCTACTCCATATCAAGCTTCCTGTAACAAAGCAAGTTAAAGGAACTCAACCCAGAGGTCTCTGTTCAATTCTCGGCTAGAAAGGGAGATTTTTCTTTATCCAGAATCATTCCCTATCCTGCGCAGAGTTTGGCAGAATGAATGCGAGAGTAATACGAGTGTATACAATGTAAAAAATAGTTAATAAAACCAACGCTAAGAATACCACAGTTCAGAAACTAATGTCTATTGTATAATTACTGATTCATTTTAAGCAAAAACATTTAAATTATGAATTTATTTTATGATTAAATAAACAAATAGACAATGTAGCGATATTTCCGCCTGATTAAGCAGACACAAAAAAGGAACTCTGTAATAATTATAATTTAGGAATTATTGATAATTAATTAAATTGTAATTTAATAATTTTCCATAATTTTACAGCAATCTGGTTGAAAACTGCACCAATCGAAAGCCCTTCTGAAGCTGTAAATATATTTTAAGTTTCAATACAGTTGTTAAATAAATAAAGGCGTAATTGCCTAAGAAAAACTGCAAGATTTAGGCAATCTAAGACTAGCTTCGTTTCGGATTGTCCATTTTTCCGAGAGTGGGGCCATAAAAATCGAAACCGTCTTTTGTACTTCCTGGGGATGAGGCAAGTTTTAAGAGTAAACAGACGCTATGAGGCAACGGACATTTCTTACAGTTAGGCTTTTTAATTTTCAACCAGGGAACCAATAAACGCAGAGAATATATGTGAGAACCAATGGAAATATAGGAAGACGCAGTGACTTGTACAAAATTTGAAGGCGAGCAGCGACTGATATATGTGAACGCGAGTGTGGATTTGGGACAGTTTGTCATGATTCTTCGTTAATGTAACACGTAGCTCTCCGGGTCAGAAAAGGACGCTAAGTTCCGAAATTTGCTAAGTGCCGCACAATTATGCAATTATAAAGTGATGTATGTAGGTGAAATATTTATATAATGTGGTAACGGTATTTTTCGATATAATTATATCCAAGCTCATAAGCAAGTTAATGTTAGTCAAGTGACTACTTCAAGTTCGCGCGAATCTTAAGAACGGTGATAGAGCACCGAGATATTAAATAACTAGCCGGAGCAAACTTTAGTGATCCAAGAGAAAATAGTGGGAAGACAGTGCTAAAAGAATCAAACGTGTTAGGGAATACCAATGAATCTTGCAGGATTTCTAGCCTAAAGAGTGAGAAAAGTGAAAACAGTGTTTCTTTCAAGACAAAATCCTGGTGTCACCACTCCCGCAATCCTACCCTGACAATAACGCTAGGGAATTTCAGACCGATTCGCCGCCAGTTGACCCTGAGATGCGACGATGATATGTGCTTCCTGACTGACATCGACGATTTCGATTCCTGAAGACTACACATACGACGACGGAGAGACGAGAACGACGCAGGTAAGGATATACACAACGAAGTAGCTGGCAAAACACTACATCAATTAGTAATTAAATAGTTAATTAAATTATTGAACAATTAACTGTAATAAAACAAAATGCCAGAGGTTTTTAAATACACAGAGTAATATACGTATTAAAATAGTTAAGTATAGTTTAAATGTTCTAGATACCAGTGCAAAAAGTTCTATAGTTACCAATGAATAATAGATAGTTAAAAGCACAGCAGTGGAGGCAATTGGTTACCAGTTGCTTTGGTTACTGGATTTCCAGTAATGATTAGCAATAACTTTTAGTTTTAATCCTTGATGTAATTATTATTTTATTTACCTCACTTAGTTTCTTCTCTAATTCGTTTTGTTTCATTTCTTCTTCAGCGATTTACTACTACTACTACTACTACTACTACTACTACTACTACTACTACTACTACTACTACTACTACTACTACTACTACTACTACTACTACTACTACTACTACCACTACTACTACTATTATAATAATAACAAAAAGTAAGTTAAAGCAGGACATGTATAAAGGGTATTTATAGAGTGAGGTAGAATTCCGGGTTTGAGGGTTGGAAAGAGAAAAAGCTACTTTGAAATAGTAGCAAACTACCTGTTACAACAATTCGTCTCTCTCACACTTGAGTAAAACATGCCCATCTCCTTCTATCCGAGTAGCTGAATCACATGACTCTCGTTTACTGTAATGCTTTTGAGTTGGGTAGCAGATGGCTGAAGTATCTTCATTAAATATAAAGATAATGCTTTCTGGAGTATGATACATTTAGAAGGAATACGTAACCTAAGCACTTAAATTTAAATGAGCACCTATACAACGAATGTAAGTATAACATATTCTAAATATTTTTTGCACTTGTTGCTAGACAGCACCTCTTTTATAAAACGCCCCAAAATCAAATTAAAATTTTAGTGATATTAATCGAAAATTTGTGCAAGGTAATACACATAGCTTGAGAACTCTCTCCATCAATTAATTTTATAACCAAATTTTAATTCTAAAAGAGCTCTAAAACTAAAGGTACCTAAAATAAAACCAGAATAAATATTATTCTTCACCTTTAGAGTTAGTTTTTTTCAGACTTTACAATTTTCTATCTACAGATAAGTAAATCTAATTTTACAGAAGTCTTACTCCGTTAATAACAACTTTGCAGCAGAAAATGTATTCATAAGTGTAAATTTAAGCATGTTTACTTAAATACAGTGGTAATTCTTTTCCAGCTATTAATTGCCTAAAATAAATGATTAAGGAGACACTTAATATTCTGCAGCCACTTCAACAGAAATAGTGTATCCAGGACTGGTAATCTCAAAAACCACTCAATCGATTTTGAAAGTTCTTTCACCATTGAAAATCCCAATTCTTTCTGAGGACATGGTCTATGAAACACACGATTTCTTATCATAAGTTACTAAAACATTAAAAATAATTTATAAAACCCTTGTACTTGAATAAAACACATTGGGGTAGTAAAACGACATGCTTACAAAGAAGGCTTTGACTTTCATTTGAGAATGCCATGGAGTAGAAAACAGTTATTACTCCACAGAATATGCATGTAAAATAAGACAAATGTCATGGATATATCACTCCAAGCAATTTATATGTAGATGCTCAATATTTAATAACCAAGTATAGCAAAACAGAGAGAGAGAGGGAGAGAAAGAGAGAGAATCAAAACTACTTATAACGGCACGATTCGCATGCAATAACAATGCCAAAATATTTTAATAATAAAGATTTGCTTCGTTTCGTTTGTATGTTATAATCTAGAACGTTAGTAGAGTATGTTAAATAATTGTATAAAAACTGACAATATTATTTTTTCAACGGTCCCATGTGTCATTTCCAAAACTATTAACTCGGTCGCATAGGATTAGGGAATCTTCATATTTACAGCTTGACCTCTGTTTCGTTGTAGGTTCTTTCAACAAGAGTGATAGCTATCGTTGTTATTGAGCTACAGCAGTCATTTTTTTCCTGTGGTTACAGTTGTTATTAACAAATAACCACGAGACGTTACAGCATTCAGCAACGCGTAGAATTGTGAAAATGTCAAAATGTCAAATGTCAAATTATCAAAATGGATCATCTGTTTACCAAACCTTCCACGTAATGCATGAAGTTTACGGTGTGCATAATCGTCCCTGCGAGAGAACGATTCGGCGTTTGATCGATAAATTTAAAATAAGTGGTTCTGTCAGCAATCAAAGAACGCCTTACGTAATCGACGTAAGCGCTCCGACCAAAACATAGGCGCCGTTCGTGAGAGTGTACGCGAGAAAGCAAACAAATCAATTGCTCGTCGAGCGCAAGAATTGGGGCTTTCGCCGACCACAATTCTGCACCTGGACTTGAAGTTTCACGCTTACAAAATGGTGTTAACTCAAGAACTAAAGCCTAACGACCATAGGTTTCGCCGTGTATTCGCTGACTGGGCTATGTAGCAATTGGAATCTGATCCGAATTTTTGTCGAAAAATTATCTTCAGCGACGAAGCCACTTTTGGATGGATGGTTGTATTAACAAATAAAATTGGCGCTATTGGAGCAATCACAATCCAATGCAGATTCGAGAACAACCACTTCATCCCCAAAAGGTTACTGTGTGGTGTGGATTTTGGTATAGTGGAATCATTGGTCCATATTTTTTTCAAGATGAACATGGAGAAGCTCTGTCAATGGAGAAACATATCGGGCTCTTATAAGGGACTATTTTTGGCCTCAATTGGATGGTATGGATCTCAGAAACATTTGGTTCCAGCAAGATGGTGCCACATGTCATACTGCTCTCAAAACAATCGATCTTTTGAAGGATAAGTTCAGAGGTTTCATCATTTCCCGTGGTGGCGATGTTAACTGGCCCCCGAGGTCATGTGATTTAACGCCGTTGGGTTACTTCTTGTGGGGTTATGTTAATCTCGAGTTTATGTCAACAAGCCAGAAACAGTAAATGATCTTATGAGTAACATCACGCGTGTTATTCGTGAAGTTGGGTCTGGGTTCTTCTGTCATCGAAAATTGGGTCAACCGTATACGCGCAACCCAACCCAACGAAGGACAGATTATATGATTTTCTACATTTTTTTTCAATCTTTATAAAATGTTGTATGTTGTCTTCTCTTATTCTAAATAGCATTATTTGTAAATTTCAAAAAAAAAATTATGAAGTAGTTTTTCAGATATGAGTTATTTTCTGTTTTTCATATCACGATATTTGAAAATTATAAAATACTTCTTGCGAGACAAATTTTATTTTTCATCAGTACCATTTTGTCACATTAATATTTTAACTCCTAACAAATTATCCTGGTATTCTTTTTTCACTCTGTGCTTTGAATAAGAAATTATTACTTATAATCATTAATGCAGATATTACAGCCTAAAAAGTAAATATTTTTAGGATTAATATCCCAATGTGCCCAAGTTTTACGTAGTAGTCCAAAACTGATACTACAACTTCTTTAGATAGAGCATTAGAACTATTATGCCAAGTTTCATGCAAAACAAAGGAAAACTGCCCCGCATGGGATATTTGACATATTGAAAAATGTAGTTCTGAGAAAACTTATATATTATATTGAAAACCTTTATACAGGCTAATGTACCTGGTGTAAAGGGTTAAAATTGTCCAGAACCATAGCTCTTTCCCTCTTTCTTCTTAGCCTCCCGTGCTTGCAATTTCAACACCTTCTTCTTTCTGGTGGACTTCTGCTGTTGTAGTGTGGTTATTTTGAACTCCTCTCTTCCTCTTCTTGGGCCTAGCCTTGTCACAAATTATTTGAGCTGCTTTTTTTGCCTCTGAGAGTCAACGTCTATCACTTTTTAAAAATGCTGTCTTCATATCTTGACCAGTTTTGATACCCATTTTTTGCATAATCTTCAAGGATACCCAATGAGGTGAGGTGTATTCTTCTTGGAGTAAGAATAAAAAAATTGTTACTTTGGGGCGCGAACCTCTGACTATTCAAAACAAGAGGAATAAGCGATTGTCAAATATTTTTAGAACTGGTCGCTATGTGTAAAATGTAAGCCTTTTGTATGTAATTCTCTTTGCAGGAACATAAAAAAGAACAACGAATTCTCAGTTGAGAAAAAGTGTAAGTATTGGAAAATCCAAAGAAATAACAAGGAATATCTCGAAAATGGTTCACTTTACAAAAAAAATGTTTATTACATATATTGTGTGTTTTAACGAGATCCACATTTTTATATAGCAAAATTTTTTCTATCTCTTACGGTTTACCAGTTATGCAAAAGGCGTTCAGAAAATTCAAGATGTACATTTTATTTGCCATAAAAATGTCTTAAACATATGATACTTTAATCATCTTAGAGCCGTTTTTAAGAAAATAAAAATGTTCCATGTAAGGGGTGGTTTGGGGTGGGTTTTTTTTTAAAATCTTCATGTCGCATCCCTGGAACATATTGAACCTAAATACCAAGTTTAGTGTTTATCCAACTTTTCGTTTTTGAGTTATGCTGTTCACACACAGATACACAAGACATACACACGGACATGTTTCCAAAAAGTGCTTTATTTTTTTTTATGTCCTGGACATGCAAAGAGAATGGAATGCTTCACATAGCAACCACCTCTTAAAATATTTGACTATCTCTTAAAGCGTACCATATTCCCCTTGCATGTACAAGAAAATTAGCAATAAGATAGAGTCTGCAAATGCTTATCTCGACTTACATGAAGTAGATGGAGAATAAGCGTTTGTAAAAGTAGTTTGTACAAGAGTAGAGAAAGTCATGTAAGTGTAACACATCAGATTTTTAAAACAATTGAGCGGACACACAGTGAGCGTTAAATTCAAGTTGAATATGAATGACTGCGTTTTAAAACTATTCAGCAAAAGTTAATTTTCTTCTAAAAGATATACTTTCGCTAGATAGCAGGACTTTGTTTTCTGATATATTGATCTGTTGGGGTTACTGTAATAATTATCGTGAGACACAGTAGGAATATTGATGAACAGAGCAAATATCTTCCTGTTTGAAACGTTAAGTTCTATCAAGAACAAAATTATGTATGCATGTAATATTATGTATGCATCAGTGCTACATGTCGTTTTGCATGTGACAGAGCGGTCCTCATTGTGAGCAACATGTCAGTGTGATCTACTTTGTGAATGATGTGTAATTTGACGTGATTAAACTCATCCAATATGATAATTTTGAGTGACACGTAACTATGTATACTGGGAACAAACCGGGTTCATTTGCTATCTGCCAGGAGAGGGGATCAAACATGGATGTATAATTCATGTTAAGCTTCTTCCTGTGCCGACGTGTGGATGGTTTATTGAATCATTGGTATGCTTGTAAAACATAAACGTGAAACAAACCTGATTTTGAAGTAAATAAACCATTGGGTGAAAAATTAATTTTTCTGTTTGAGATGTTTCAGCAACTGAATCAGGATGGTTTCAGTTCATGTTATGAGGATTGTTTTTAAGTCAGAACTGTTTTGTTATAGCACACGACATATTTCATTAATGAACATAACTTTTGTGAAATAAAAATATGAACATTATTTTACTTTTTCAACATAGTAACCATTAATGTCTAAACACTTGTTCAGTCGTGGCACAAATTTTGGATACCGGCATCACAGAACTTTGCCGCCAGTCCATCTTGCACACTTTTTTGTATTGAAGTTTGTCAGTAACAATTGTATAAACTACTATTCTTGAAACTTAAGGGAAATGTTAATGAAGCTCGTCAATAGTGAAGCGACTGTCTTCACGAACCTTCTCATCAACTTTTTGTGTCAACTCTTCACATGACAGTAGGCCGTCCAGATCGATCCTCATCAGGAACGTTCGTCCTTGCTTCATCAAACAGTGTGTACCACTTACATTTCCATCATTCATCACACCTTCCGCATACACTGCAATTGTTACTGACAAACTTCAATACAAAAATTCAAGAGATGGGTACATGAATAAGGGCACCGGGAAGTGAATTTCCGCGAAAATATTGATGTTTTGTTTTCTATTCTATAAAAAAGTACAACTCGTTAGCTTTAAAACGATATTTATAACATGGTATGTTACACGATTAGTAAGTCCTTTAAATTGGTCATTTAAATATGGCAGCGCAAGGTCACGCCCCCCATCTTCCACAACCTCGTGCACAATGAGTTAGAGGATTTCTCTCGCTTAGAATTTCTGAACGAACAGTCTCGATTGACATGGGGTAAATTTTAGCGCGTGCATTGAACATTCTGCAATACACTGCAATGTGCTTCCATCTGCAACTTGACTTCGACATCGGGATTTATGGCCATGCGGTCTAAGGCACGATAGGAGTAGCTAACCTATCAAAACTAAAGATCGTAGGATCGAAACCCGGTAAAATGCATACTCCGCATTCAATTGAAACTGTGGTAAAGATGGGGAGGGTCCAAATAAAGCAAGCGGTGTGACGGCATGGTTGGATGCTGACGGGTTTCGATGTGACACACAAACTGTGTATTTTAACACGATCTACATTTTTGGTATAGTAAAATTTTGTCTATCTCTTATGGTTTACCAGTTATGCAAAAGTCGTTTACAATGAAGAATACTTGGAGACATTCCCAGAAAATTCAAGATATACATTTTATTTGTCATGAAAGTTTCTTAAATATATGATATTTTAATCAAAATCGTTAGAGCCATTTTGAAAATTTAAAGTTTCGAAAACTGTTCAATGTAAAGGGTAATCTGGGGTGGGGGATGTTCTTGAAAAACTTCGTGTCGCATCTCTGGAAGATACTGAACCTAAATACCAAGTTTGGTGTTATCCGACTGTTCGTTTCTGAGTTATGCTGTTCACAGACACACAGACACGCACACGGATATGTTTCCAAAAATACTTTCACGTGTGCTTCTAGGGTTCAGGGGTTCGATTTCCGTCGGTCGGTCACTCACTCTGACCTCGGATTTTTGGTCGTTTTCCCTGGTCTGCAGGCGAGTGCCTGAGTGGTGTATGCTAGACGATTTCCTTTCCCTTTACTTCTATTTCATTTGCATCTTTCATGTGTGCTTCTAGGGTTCAGGGTTTCGATTTCCGTCCGTCAGTCACTCACTCTGGCCTGGGATTTTTCGTGGCTTTCGCTGTCTGCAGGCGAGTGCCTGGGTGGTGTATGGTACCACGATTCCCTTTCATTCAATTTCATTTGCATCTTTTACGTGTACTTCTAGGGCCCCCGGTTCGATTCCCGTCGGTCGCTCACTCTGGCCTCAAATTTTTCGTGGTTTTCCCTGGTCTGCGGGCGAATGTCTAAGCGGTGCATGTTGCCACGATTTCCTTTTATTCTACTTCATTTTCATCTTTCGCATATGCTTCTAGGGCCCCTGGTTCGATTCCCGTCTGTCGCTCACTCTGGCCTCGGATGTTTCGTGGTTTTCCCTGGTCTGCGGGCGAGTGCCTGAGCGGTGCATGTTGCCACGATTTCCATTCATTCTACTTCATTTGCATCTTTCACTTATGCTTCTAGGGCCACTGGTTCGATTCCCATCTGTCGCTCATTCTGGCCTCGGATTTTTCATGGTTTTAGCTGTCTGCAGGCGAATGTCAGAGTGGTGTATGCTAGGGCGATTTCCTTTTCCTGTCATTCTATTTCATTCGCATCTTTCAGTGTGCTTCTAGGGACCCTGGTTCGATTCCCGTCGGTCGCTCACTCTGGTCTGGGATTTTTCGTGGTTTTCGCTGTCTGCAAGCGAATGCCGAGATGGTATATGCTAGCGCGATTTCCTTTCCCTTCCATTCTATTTCATTTAATCTTTGTGCTTCTAGGTTTCGCGGCGTATAGTGTATGCTTGCTTAAAGGATACTTGTTCCATGCTCGGTTGACAGATCGTTCATCACCCTCAAGCACCCGAATCTGCAGGAAGACCTACGATCATGCCCGAACATCACTGCGCGCATCTCTAAATGCATTAACATGAGCGAAGACCTACGGATACATCCGAACATTTGTGTAACACGTATTGAAATATAAGAGCTTAGACGCTTAATCGCCATTTTAGTATTAAATTTAAGTATATAATTGATCTAAAAAGGTTCGTGGTTCCTCTATAAATAGGGCAATCTCGGACATTCAACTTCATTCTGCTAATTATCTCCGAGGTGTCAACACCGTTGTTCTCTTAGAAAATAATCGGCTTTCTAAAGTGTTATCAAGGTGAAGAGGTGTACATTTCCTTGAAAAAGGATTAATATGTTTATATCAAAATAAAGATGCATAAATCCTCATATAAGGATATAATTCCTAGTGCATCATGATATTCTTGTGGTAAATGTGGAAAGACATTTCTACGTGGGTATGATAAAAGACGGCATGAGCTACGTTGTAAGAAGCTCTTCAAGTGTAAATTTTGGAATGTAAGTTTCAAAGACAGTTATAAGGGTCGGCGACACGAAGATGCGTGCGACATAAACAGGCCTGAGAAGAAACATAGATTAGAACCTACTAAACCAGAGTTATTACCTACAATGGATGACCGTGACATGAAAGAATATGAAACTTCATTTGTTGGACGCCTGAAATCATATTTTATAAGCTGTGAATCAACTAAGGACCTGAATATGTACCTGCATGAGCCAAAATAGCGGATAATCCAGGCTGTACATAAAGAGCTTTGTATTCACAAGAGTGTAAAAATTAATCTGCTGGCTGAGTGTAGATTTGTTAACAGTATCGGAGAAACCTGCGACAAAACATTTAAAACTCGGAATCAAGCTTGTTTTCCTAGAAACGGATCTAGACTCCATGCTGGAAACGAAAATGAAGAAGTTGGTTACTGAAATGGAGGAATCACAACTTAAAGGCAGCAACTGGGCTCTGCTTGCTGTGGAAGGGATTCACCTTCGTATTAACAAGTACAATCCGTTACGAGGAAGTAGTTACATACCCCTGCCTCCATTTGTTGAAGGAAGGAAAGCCTGCATTAACATTCAGAATTATACTGATGAGCTATGCTTTATGTATTCTGTATTAGCCAGATTCGTTGAGAAGGTTGCACAACGCGTGAGCAGATATAAGCAACTTCAAAATAAATATGACTTCAGCTTATCCAATTCCAGTTTCTCAAATATCTAAGTTAAGAGAAGCTTAACAGTATGTCTATCAATGTTTTCGGACTGGATGAGAAGCACGAAGTGTATCCAATAAAGGTCGCTGAGACTGAACTACTTGAACACCTTGACCACCTACTATTGAGTGACAGTAGTGGAAAACATCACTACGTATATATAAAGAACTTTGAAAAACTTATTCGACGTCAGAAAACTATGCATAATGGCCGTGTTTATAACTGTAAGCGTTGTTTTACACATTTTTATAATCAGTGTGGACGAAGTGGGCTGGAAAAACTACAAGAACATGCATCCATCTGTAATCAACACCGTATTGCAAGGGTAGTTATGCCTGCCAGGGATAAATCCATTGTTCAATTTAAAATTTTTGAAAGGATGTTGAAACTACCTTACGTCATCTACGCAGACTTTGGAAGAATTCTCACCCCATGTCATACATGTATACCCAATCCTGAAACTTCATATACAGCCCGTTATCAGCAGCATTTGCCCATGAGTTTCTGCGTTTACGTTAAACCGTCATCCAACGTTGAACATCTGGAAACTGGTCTTCCTAATTATCCCTATGTATATCGTGGTGTTGATGCTGCTCAGAAGTTTATGGAATACCTGTCGTTGCTTGCAAAGGAAATTAATAATGTATACAAATCTACCCTGCCCCTGAAACGTACAGATCGACAGCAGATGGATTTCAACTCTTCTACAGTATGCTACTTGTGTAGAAAAAAGTTTACTGAAGAGAACTACAAAGTACGTGACCATGACCAAATCAGTGGTGAATATCGTGGAAGTCTACATAATGAATGTAATTTAGACTGCAAAACACCTAAATAAATTCCAGTCTTCATGCAAAACCGCAGTGGGTATGACTCACACTTCATTGTTAAGGAGCTGGGATGTACAAGTAAGCGGGTGGAAGTAATTCCTAGCTCTGAAGAAAGCTATATGTCATTCTCCAAGTATGTAGGAGATATAAAGTTTCGGTTTGTGGATAGCTTTCGGTTCCTCAGTACAAGCTTGGATAAGCTGATGAAAAATCTAACATCGTACCTGAAACATTGGAACACTTCGGAGAAGACAAGATGAAGTTAATGACTCGTAAGAGAGTATTTCCCTATGATTATGTCACTTCATGGGATGATTTGAACGACTCCTGCTTGTCTCCTAAGGACTCCTTCTACAATAGATTAAATGAAGAAGAAATTAGTGATGTTGACTACGATCATGCTAGAAATGTATGGGAGCTGTTTAATGTAAGAAGCCTGAGCGAATACAGCGAACTCTACTTAATCTCTTATGTACTTCTTCCAGCTGATATCTTTGAGACACTTAAGAGATCAAAACCTCAAAACACACAAAGTCGACCCGGCACATTATTTTACCTCTCCAGGACTTACATGGGATGCCATGTTGCTGTATACTGGAATTCAGCTGGAATTGTTACAGGATTATGACCAATTACTCATGCTGGAATCCGGCATAAGAGAAGGTTTATGCCAAGTTTCCCACCGGTTGGCCAAAGCAAACAACGCCTACGTGGATAAATATGATCCGTCGAGACCAACCCATTTTATTACATATGAGGACGCCTACAATCAATGTGGTTGAGCCATGTGCCAACGCCCTCTGTTATGGTGGATTTGAGTCGACGTCACCTGAAAAAATCGACCCAGAAAGCCTACAAGAAGATGATCCTCGTGGATATATATTAGAAGTGGACATCCAATATCCTGCAGAACCTCACGATCTACACAACGACCTGCCTTTCCTGCCTGAGTGCATGAAGCCTAAGGCCTCAACTACAAAGAAATTGATACCTCATTTTGACCTCGAAAGAAGTATGTAGTACATTACATGGCTTTGAAGCAAGCTCTTCATCATGGACTACGCCTAACAAAAATCTATCGTGTGCTATAATTCCGACAGTCACAGTGGTTAAAACCTTATGTGGAATTTAACAACAAACTACGACAACAGGCTGCAAATGATTTTGAGAAGGATTTCTACAAACTGTTCAACAATCCTATGTTCGGAAAAACTATGGAGAACCTGCGTAATCGTGTGGATATACGGTTGGTGACAAACAAGAAGACTCTAGAAAAGTTAATTGCCAAGCCTACGTTTATCGATCGAACAATATATGCTACCAACCTAGCTGCTGTGCATATGGCGTCCCAACAGATTGTGTTCAACAAGCCTATATACATTGGAATGAGTGTGTTGGACATCTCCAAGACATTAATGTGCCACTATCACTATGATGTGTTGTTACTGTATTATGGAGCTAAAAACCTGAAGCTTATGTATATGTATACTGATTGATTCTTTCTTTCATCGAGTGAGAACTGAGGATGTGTACCAGGACAAGCTACGTTTTCTTGAGCACCTAGATACATCTGATTATCCTACAAGCCATATATGCTATTCTGCTGTAAACAAGAAGGTTCATCGGAAATTTAAAGATGAGGCTAATGGTAAAATCATCCAGCGCTTTATCGGACTACGGCCTAAGATGTATGCACACAGATATCCACGGCTCAATGATAAAAAAGATTAAAGGCATAAAACGTAGTGCTATTAGCATTACGTCACATTCGAGATCTATACTGACTGTCTTAAAACCAGAGAAATAATACGAACGCCCATGAATCTGATCCTGTCACGAAAGCATGCTGTTACCACAGTGCAAGTGAATAAAATTACATTGAATCCAAACGACGATAAAAGAGTTATTGCCAAGGATGGCATAACGACATATGCGTATGGGCATTACAGCATTTCAAATAGTGCTTAAGAGAATGTAAGCGGAAGATAAAGATGAAGACTTAAAAAATGGAAGTTTGCTCATGTGATGTGTATACACCTAGCAGACACCTGATGAATAAAGAAGAATGAGAAAATGGAAGGGGAGGCGTTAACCCTGCCATTAGGAGGAATCCTAGTGCTGGTCTCAAGCCTAGATAAAGGGGAGAGGCGCCTGCAACGAACTAATATAAAGGTATGTAGATGTAAAACTTATCAATTAAGACTCAACTAATAAAACCTGAATAAAACGCTGTAATTTCACTAAAAGAAGCTCGAGATTATCTCTGGTTAGGGAAATTAGATGGTGTTACGTTCTGTTACGTTTCTGGTTACGTCAAGTCACAGGGTGTTACGTGATGTTACGTAGTTAGGTGGCTATGATACGTGGTTACATGTTTGCTACGTGTTGTTACGTCTTATTACGTGGTTAGGTTCTTATGTAACGTGATGCTACGTGCTTATGTCACCCGGTGTTACGTTGGTTACGTCTTGTTACGTGATGTTACGCCTTGTCACGTGGTTACGTGGCGGTGTAACGTAGTGTGACGTCTTGTTACGTGGTTATGTTACCCAGTGTTATGCCTTGTTACGGGGTTACGTTTGCTGGTTACGTTACGTCTTGTTACGGGTTATGTTACGTGGTGTTACGTCTTGTTACGTTGGTTAGGTTAGATGATGATAGGAATGAATAGACAATGAGAAGTCAAGGTAGGGATAGGCTAGGACGTTCGGTGTGGGGTTACTTTAGAATACTTCTATATACCTTCACTGTAAACCAATATGCGGTTTATCCCTCTCCGTCTCGCACACTGTTTAACACATAAAAAGTTTGTAAGATTTAGAAGAATCAATATAAAAGTGTTGTAACGTTGGATGAGAAATGTTTAAAATCTAATTTAATTACTCTCTATATTACCATGAATATCTGTGACGCTATCTGAATTACCTGTTAAAATGAGTTAAATACCCGACATACTACCCGAATCATATGAAAATTACCGTAAATAGCTATGGTACGAATCGCTGCTCTGAATTACCATGAAACTTGTGACACTAACCGGTTACCCTTTACATATATACGATACTATACGAATTACTCTTTATGCTGGAACAATAAAGAAATACTTAATTGGAATAATTGTATTCATCGATCGATGACCAGCGTTTAATTACATTAATCAATCAAAATACACGCGGCGGGTTACTTCGGTCGAGGGTCTGCGTCCAGCCCTTTAGAGGCACGATGCGGGGACGTTAGATAGCAATACAGTCTTTGCTAGCGTTAAATCTCGACGTCAATGAGTCTAACTTATGTTATATATGGATGAACATTACACATTCAACACCAAGCTCCCTAGCCTCTCTTTTCGTTTTCCTATATTTTCCTATACAAACGCCTACTCTACTCCTTAACCTCTGTCTAGATTAACACCTCTCCTCGTATTCCCTACCTCTCTCATATAAAGTGCATTACCTCCCTCAACCCTCTTCTAGCATAGGATCTCTCTCCGTTTTCCATATCTTCGCCGCATAAACGAATACCGTACCCTCAACCTCGGTCTAACTACATCTTCTCGTATTCCCTACCTCTAACACGTAAAGGGCGTTCTCCCTCCCCTCCTTCAGCACCTGCTCTACCTCGGATCTCATCTCCTTTTCCCTATCTCTCCCATATAAACGCATTTTACTCCTTGAAGGCTCTTTCAACCTAGCATTTACTCTCGTATTTCCTATCTCTCACATATAAACGTATACTCTATCATTCAAACGCTCCTAGCCTTATACCTCTCCTCAGTTTGCTACCTCTCCCATATAAAAGCCATATTATACCCTTCAAGCCCTGTTTAGTCTAGTACCTCTCCTCGTATTCCCTATCTCTCCTGTATATAAGTCCATATTCTCCCTCCTTCAACATCTGTCTAGCCTATCATCTGTCCCCGTTTTCCCTAACTTCCCCATATAAACGCATTTTCCTCCTTGAACCGCCGTATCTACCCTCGTTTTCCCTATCTTTTCCCATATAAACGCAAAAACTGCGCCAGATCTCTCTATAATATGCTACTGGTACGCTCACTGTCAACGTTATTGTGATACTGTACTCCTTCCCCATATGCGTCTTTTCAGGGGTGCAGTCGGTCCTGACTTCATTTTTATGGATGATAATGCGCGACCTCTTGGAACGAGAGAATGTTCTGCAAATGGACTGGCTGTCCCGTTCCCCCGATTTAAATCCCATCGAACACGTGTGGGATGCTTTGAGAGACGCATTGCAGCACATCCACATGCACCAACGACCATCCAACAGTACCAGTGCTGATGGAGGAATGGAGCGCCCTACCACAAGAACTGCTTACCAACCTTGTGGTTATGATGGGAGCACGATGCAGAGCATGCATTTCTGTCCGTGGTGATCCTACACCTTTTAAGCACTATGTATCTGTTTCTGTAAATCTAGAGAGCCATCATATGTCGTATTGACTTTAGTGTAGGTTATGGTCTATGGATAAAAGTGGCATTTCTGTTCGTCTCATTGCATATTTCGTTTAGTTGCCTACTGTAGCATACTGTAGCAGTTCCCTCTATGTGTGATTCAAGTTTCATCGAGCTATGTTACTTGGACGTGAGTAGGTTATTTAGAAGAGATCGAGCACAGTTTTTTGCGTTTATATGGGAAAGGATAGGGAAAACGAGGGTAGATGCGACGGTTCAAGGAGGAAAATGCGTTTATATGGGTGAAATAGGGAATACCAGGGCTGATGCTAGGCTAGACAGTGGTAGAAGGAGGGGGAATGCGGTTTATATGAGACAGATAGGGAATACGTGGAGAGGTGCTAGGCTAGACGGAGGCTGAGGAGTAGAGTATGGTTTATATGAAAGGTATAGGAAAACGAGGAGGGTGTTAGGCTAGACAGAGTTGAAGGGTAGAGCATGTCTTGTATATGAGAGGGGTAGGGAACAGGAGCAGGGGTGTTAGGCTAGACAGAGGTCAAGAAGTAGAGTAGGGTTTATATGAAAGGTATAGGAAAACGAGGAGGGGTGTTAGGCTAGACAGAGTTGAAGGGCAGAGCATGTCTTGTATATGAGAGGGGTAGGGAACAGGAGCAGGGGTGTTAGGCTAGACAGAGGTCAAGAAGTAGTGTAGGGTTTATATGAAAGGTATAGGAAAACGAGGAGGGGTGTTAGGCTAGACAGAGTTGAAGGGCAGAGCATGTCTTGTATATGAGAGAGGTAGGGAACAGGAGCAGGGGTGTTAGGCTAGGCAGAGGTCAAGAAGTAGAGTATGGTTTATATGAAAGGTATAGGAAAAACGAGGAGGGTGTTAGGCTAGACAGAGTTGAAGGGCAGAGCATGTCTTGTATATGAGAGAGGTAGGGAACAGGAGCAGGGGTGTTAGGCTAGGCAGAGGTCAAGAAGTAGAGTATGGTTTATATGAAAGGTATAGGAAAACGAGGAGGGGTGTTAGACTAGACAGAGTTGAAGGGTAGAGCATGTCTTGTATATGAGAGAGGTAGGGAACAGGAGCAGGGGTGTTAGGCTAGACAGAGGTCAAGAAGTAGAGTATGGTTTATATGAATGGTATAGGAAAACGAGGAGGGGTGTTAGGCTAGACAGAGTTGAAGGGTAGAGTATGTCCTTTATATGAGAGAGGTTGGGAACAGGAGGAGGGGCGTTAGGTTAGGAGAATTGAGTATGTGTTTATAAGGAGAGACGAGAAAACGGAGAGAGAACCTATGCTAGGATAGACAGGTGCTAAAGTTAGGTTAGATAGGAAACCAAGGAGTGATACCTAGCTAGAGGGGGGGGGGGGGCAGGAGGAATGCGCTTTATGAGAGGTAGGGGATACGGGGAGTGGTGTTAGGCTAGACAGAGGTTGAGAGTAGAGTAGGCGTTTATATGAGAGGTATAGGGAAACGAGGAGAGTCGGTAGGCTAGACAGATAGTGAAGCAGTAGGAATATGGACTTATATACAGGAGAGATAGGGGCTAGACTTGAAAGCGACTTTAGACGTGTACTTAGTGGCAAACTGTTTCATGTCCATGTTCTAGACGTTCCCATCACGTAACCCATTCAGGGAAAAGGTGACCAGCAAAGGGAAAAACGTAACCAGCAAAGGGAAAAAGGTGACCAGCAAAGGAAAAAAGGTGACCAGCAAAGGAAAAAAGGTGACCAGCAAAGGAAAAAAGGTGACCAGCAAAGGAAAAAAGGTGACCAGCAAAGGGAAAAACGTGACCAGGAAAGGGAAAAAGGTGACCAGCAAAGGGAAAAATGTGATCAGCAAAGGGAAAAACGTGACCAGCAAAGGGAAAAACGTGACCAGCAAAGGGAAAAAGGTGACCAGTAAAGGGAAAAAGGTGATCAGCAAAGGGAAAAACGTGACCAGCAAAGGGAAAAAGGTGACCAGCAAAGGGAAAAAGGTGACCAGCAAACGGAAAAAGGTGACCAGCAAAGGGAAAAAGGTGACCAGCAAAGGGAAAAAGGTGACCAGCAAAGGGAAAAAGGTGGCCAGCAAAGGGAAAAAGGTGACCAGCAAAGGGAAAAATGTGACCAGCAAAGGAAAAAGGTTACCAGCAAAGGGAAAAGGTGACCAGCAAAGGGGAAAAGGCGACCAGCAAAGGGAAAAATGGGACCAGAAGAGGGAAAAATGGGACCAGAAGAGGGAAAAACGTGACCAGCAAAGGGAAAAAGGTGACCAGCAATGGGAAAAAGGTGACCAGCAAAGGGAAAAATGTGACCAGGAAAGGGAAAAAGGTGACCAGCAAAGGGAAAAACGTGAACCGCAACGGGAAAAGCTAACCCACTCACACTAACAGCTAAGTAATTCAACTAGTATTGCAAGAGGCTGACTGCATCATAGCAGTGTATGATTTCGCAGGTAATTCAGCTAGTATCGTAGGTATTTAGGCTAATTCACTAGTATCACAGGAGGATAGATTCCCGAGGCTAACTGCATCATGGCTCTGCATGATTTCACAGGTAATTCAGCTAGTATCGTAGGTATTTAGGCTAATTCTGCTAGTATCACAAGAGGATATATTCTAGGGTTGGGTATAGCTTAGTGTGGTATTTCACAGGTAATTCAGAGAGTATCGTAGGTATTTAGGTTAATTCAAGTATCACAGGCGTTTAGAGTAATTCAGCTAGCATTACAGGAGGCTAGGTTCCAGGGGTTGGTTATAACATAGCTTCGTATTTCACAGATAGTTCAGGTAATATCGTAAGTATTTGAGGTATTCGACATAGCTTCACAGATATTATTGATAATTTTGATCAGCGATTTGTATCACAGATATTTAAGGTAAATGCAGGTGATTCAGGTTGTATCAATGGTATTTGAGTCATTTTAAGAGGTAATTCATCTAGTATCATTGATATTTGGGCGGCAAACCAGATAGTATCACAGGTGATCGTGCTAATTTAGAGCAGGAATTCGTATCAGAGCTAGTTAAGGTAATTTCACATGATTCGGGTAGTATCACAGGTATTTAAGTCATTTTAACAGGTAATTCAACTAGTATCACAGTTACTCATGGTAATATAGAGAGTAATTAGATTATTAACATTTCTCATCCAACGTTACAACAATTTATATACTTTTTTCTAAATCTTACAAACTTATTATATGTTAAACAGTTATTGTACGATGCGGAGAGGGATAAACTGCATATTGGTTCACAAATTGAAAATCTTTACGTCAACATACCTTTATTTTTTAGTTCATTGTAGATGTCTCTCCCCTTTTATCTAGGCTTGAGACTAGCACTAGGATTGCTCCTAATGGCAGGGTTACCACCTTCCCTTCCATCTTCTTCTTTCTTCATCAGGCGTCTGCTAGTTGCATATACAGCACACGGATAAACTTCATTTTTAAGATTGTAGACTCACCAGAAAATCTTCATCTTCAACTTACATTCTCTTAAGCACTGTTTGTAATGGCGTAATGTCCATATGCATAGGTAGTTATTCCATCCTCAGCAATAATTCTTTTATCATCAAAGGGATTCAATGCAATTTTATTCACTTGCACTGTGGTAACAGCATGCTTTCGCGATAGGATTAGATTCATAGGTGTTCTGATGATTTCACAGGTTTTAAGACAGTCTGTATAGCTGTCAAACGAAATGTACTGCTTAATAGCGCTGCGTTTTATGCCTTTAATCTTTTTTATCATTGAGCCTTGAATATCTAAGGCATACATCTTAGGACGTAGTCCAACAAAGCGTAGGATGATTTTGCTGTTAGCCTCATCTTTAAATTTTCCCAATACCTTCTTGTTCTGAGTAGAGTGGCATATATGATTGGCAGGGTAATCAGCTGTATCGAGATGCTCAAGAAAACGTAGCTTGTCCTGGTACACATCTTCAGTTGTAACACGATGAATGAATGAATCAGTGTCCATATACATAAGCTTCAGGTTTTCAGCTCCATAATAAGGCAACAACACGTCGTAATGGTAGTTATACATTAATGTCTTGGAGATGTCCAACACACTCATTCCAATGTATATAGGCTTGTTGAACACAATCTGACGAGAGGCCATATGTACAGCAGCTAGATTAGCAGCATATATCGTCCTGTCAATAAACGTAGGCTTGGCGATCAGCTTCTCTAGAGTTTTTTCATTGGTCACCAGTCGTATGTCCACACGACTACGCAGGTTCTCCATAGTTTTTCCGAACATGGCGTTGTTAAAGAGCTTGTAGAGATCCTTCTCGAAGTCATTTACAGCTTGTTGTCGTAGCCTGTTGTTAAATTCCACATAAGGTTTCAACCATCGAGACTGTCGGAATTGTAGTACACGATGGATTTTTGTTAGTCGTAGTCCATGACTAAGAGCCTGCTTCAAAGCCATGTAATGCACTACATACTTCTTTCGAGGTCCAAGATGAGGTATCAGTTTCTTTGTAGATGCTTCCAATGGTTTCATACACTCAGGCAGGAAAGGTAAATCGTTGTGTAGATCGTGAAGTTCTGCAGGATATTCGATATCAACTTCTAATATGTACCCATGAGAATCATCTTCTTGTAGTCTTTCTAAGCTGATTTCTTCAGGCGAAACCCACTGAAATCCACCAAAAGGAAGGGCGTGACACATTGCCCAGCCATATTGGTTATTAGCGTCCTCGTATGTGATAAATTGGGTTGGTCTCGAAGGATCAAACTTCTCCATATAAGTGTTATTAGCCTCTGCATACCGATGGGAAACTTGACATAAACCTCCTCTTATACCTGATTCCACCATGAGTAGTTGATCATAATCTTGTAACAGCTCCAGCTTAATTCCTGTATACAACAACATGGCGTCCCATGTAAGTCCTGGAGAGGTAAAATAATGCGCGGGATCAACTTTGTGTGTTTTGAGGGTTTGCTCTCTGAACGTCTCAAAGACATCGGCTAGGAGTAGTACATCTGAGGTTAAGTAGAGATCGCTGTACTCTCCCAGGTTTCTCACATTAAACAGCTCCCATACATTTCTAGCATGATCGTAGTCAGTATCAGTAATTTCTTCTTCATTTAATCTATTGTAGAAGGAGTCCTTAGGAGGCAAGCAGGTCTCGTTCAGGGCATCCCACGACGTAACAAAATCATATGGAAATACGCCCTTACGGGTCATCAACTTCAATTTGTCTTCTCCAAAGTACTTTAGTGTTTCAGGATATGAGGTTAGATTTTTTACCAACTTATCCAAGCTTGTACTGAGGAATCGGAAGCTGTCCACAAATCGAAGCTTTATATCTCCTACATACTTGGTGAATGAGATATAGTTTTCTTCAGAGTTAGGAATTACCTCCACACGTTCACTTGTACAACCCAGCTCCTTAACAATGAAATGAGAGTCATATCCGCTAAGGTTATGCATGAAGACTGGTATATATTTAGGTGTTTTACAGGCTAAATTACATTCATTATGAAGACTTCCACGATATTCACCGCTGATGTGATCATGGTCGCGTACTTTATAGTTCTCTTCTGTAAAGGGTTTTCCACACAAGTAGCATGTCGTAGAAGACTCAAAACCCTTTTGCTCTTGATCCGTAAGTTTCAGAGGCTTAGCAGATTTGTATACGGCATCAATCATTTTTGCAAGAGATGTCAGGTACAGCATAAACTTCTGAGCAGCATCAGCACCACGATACACATAGGGTTGCTTAGGAAGATCAGTTTCGAGATGTTCAACACTGGATGTAGGCTTCACGTAAACACAGAAGCTCATTGGTGTGTGCTCTTGATAAGGGGTTGTATATGAAGTTTCAGGATTGGGTATACACGTATGGCATGGAGTGAGAATACTCTCAAAATCCGCATAGATGACATAAGGTACTTTCAGCATCCTCTCAACATTTTTAAACTGTACAATCGATTTCTCCATGGTAGGCATAACAATCCTCGCAACACCATGTTGATTACAGATTGATGTATGATCTTGTAGTTTTTCCAGTCCACTTCGCCCATATCGATCATCAAAATGCGTAAAACAGCGCTTACAGGTATAAACACGTCCATTACATTTAGTTTTCTGTCGTCGAATGAGTTTCTCAAAATTCTTTATATATACGTAGTGATGTTTTCCACTATCATCATTCAATAGTAGCATGTCGCAGTGCTCAGGTAGTTCAATATCAGCAACCTTTATCGGATACACTTCATGCTTCTCATCTAGCCCGAAAACGTTAATAGACATACTGTTAAGCTTCTCAAATTTAGGTATTTGAGAAAGTGGAGTAGGATAGGAAACACAGCTGAAGTCGTACTTGTCTTGAAGTTGTTTGTATTTGTTCACACGCTGTGCATTCTTCTCAACATATTTGGCTAGTACAGAGTACATGAAACATTTCTCGTCGGTAAAGTTCTGAATGTTTATACACGCTTCTTTAGCTCCGACAGATGACGGTAGTGGTATGTAGCTACTTCCTCGTAACGGGTTGTACTTGTTGATACGAAGTCGAACTCCTTCCACAGCAAGTAGGGCCCAGCTGCTACCCTTAAGCTGAGACTCCTCCATTTCAGTCACCAATTTCTTGAATTTCACTTCCATCGTTGAGTCCAGATCAGTTTCCAGGAAAACAGCTTGATTCCGTGTTTTAAATGTTTTGTCACAGGTTTCTCCAATACTGTTAACAAATCGACACTCAGCCAGCAGATTAATTTTAACACTCTTATGAATGCTAAGCTCTTTATGCACAGCCTGGATTATCCGTTGTTTTGCTTCATGCAGATACATATTCAGGTCCTTAGGTGACTCGCATCGTATAAAATACGATTTCAATCGTCCTTCGAATGAAGTTTCGTATTCTTTCATATCACAGTCCTCCATTGTTGACAGCAACTGATGTTTAGTTGGCTCCAATCTTCTTTTCTTCTGAGGACTGCTTATTTCACATATATCTTCGTGTCGCTGCCCCTTATAACCATCTTTGAAGGTTACATTACAATGTTTACATTTGAAGAGCTTCTTGCAGCTCATCTCGTGTCTTCTCTTGTCATAACCTCGGAGGAACTTCTTCCCACATTTTACGCATGCATATCCAGTAGCGCTTGGAATAATATCCTTATACGCTGAGTTATTCATCTTTATTCTTGATGTAATAACGTATTAATCACTGATCAATGAAATGTAGACCTCTTCACCTTGATACCACTTTAGAAAGCTGATTATTCTTGGAGAGAACACGATGTTAACACCTCAAGACTAATTAGCACAATGAAGTCCAATGTCCTAGATCACCATATTTATAGAGGGAGCACGAACCTTTTAGATCAATCATAAACTCGCTCCATAACTAGCTGTATATGTTTACGCCACGCGTATTAACCTCAGGCCCAGAGTCAGGATGCCTATGATGTCACACCCAGAGACAGGATGTCTGGCAGTATCAAACACGTTTAAACTCGTCTCGTAACTACCTGTATGTGCTGTCACACCTACAAGAGAAGTATTCCCACACGCTCATTCAGTCAGAGGTTCCATTCAAAGCCTACCACCACCCATTACACCGAAGCTAGCACAATCTCAAAGGCTTAAAAGGTAACGTAGAAGATTTCCCTCCTTATTTACTTAAATGTGTGTATATACTACATTATTTCATGTTTTCATTCCCTTTTCAATTCTTCCTTTCCATCTTCTTCTAGAAAGACCATTACATTTCACTACAATCACGAGAAAAGCAATTTTTCCAGAGTTACAGAGATTCTAAGCTTCTAGAATCGAACCCGGTAATAGTTTTAATAAATGTATTTTTAGTAATTTAGCTCCCTCGCATCAGCATCTACCATTTAATCTTTACTCGAACCTGATAGGATTCATAGGCTTGAAGATCTATGAAATCACCCCTTCGGGATTCGATCCGAGTACTTTAAAGTACTTTTTGTCATAATAACGATATTTAGGAACTAGGTACTCTGTTTACGGTTTACTTGACGTGTCTATATAAATTAGATTACGAGTTATTAAATTTCCAAGTAAATTCCATTAAATCAGTATTCGAACCCAGAACACCGGGAACAAAATAATCTATAATATTAGCATGGCATGTTAAACAAAGCTGTGTGCAGTTACGCTATCAATCCAAGTGATATATTCTAGCGTACAGAGGAAAATTAAGGAACTCATTAAAAGATGGGAATCGAACCAAGCACAACTGATTGACAATTATATACAGCATTAATTACCTATTATAAGAGCTATCAATCATGCTTTGGTTCATCCCTCTATCTCTCTTAGTTTCCGAGATAATGAAGATTTAAAATTAAGAATCGAACTCAGGACACCAGATCCCCAAATATAGATCCGTAAGAAACTACCTAACAACATAAACGAAATAAAGTTTATTTGACGTCTTCATCTTAAGTAGTTTAGGAGTTATTAAATTTATAAGTAAATTACATTTTATCGGTATTCGAACCCAGAACACCAGAAACAAAATTATTTATAAAATTAGTTTGCTATGTTAAAAAGAGTTGTATACAGTTACGCAATCAATCTAAGTGATATATTCTAGTATACAGAGAAAAATTAAGGAAATCATTTAAAAATCGGGATTCGAACTAGGGACAACTGTTTGAAAATTATATACAGTATTAATTACACATTATAACAGCTATCAAACATGCTTTGGTCCATCCATCTACCTCTCTTAGTTTCTGAGATAATGGCGATTTAAAAGTAAAGATCGAACCCAGGACACCAGGTACCCAAATGTACATTCAGAAGAAACTACCTAATGATATAAATGTAATAAAAGTTATTTGGCGTCTTTATCTTAATTAGTCTCTGAGTTATTAGAAGTTGAATTTGTAATTACTCGTGGGATTCGAACCCAGGCATCCCGGACAACTCGGATTAATATCTCAAGGACGCGGCGCATTCCAAAGAATTCATTAGTTTTTATCCCATTGTTCTATCTCTTTTCATTCAGGAGATATAAGCGATTAATCAGTAGTAGAGAATTGACAGAGGGGGCTAATTAGTGGGAGGGGGGATAATTAGCATATTAATTGCATTCCATGCATAAATTAACTATTTTAGAACTGTCAATTCCCTACTACTGTTTGAAAATTATATACAGTATTAATTACACATTATAACAGCTATCAAACATGCTTTGGTCCATCCCTCTACCTCTCTTAGTTTCTGAGATAATGGCGATTTAAAAGTAAAGATCGAACCCAGGACACCAGGTACCCAAATGTACATTCAGAAGAAACTACCTAATGATATAAATGTAATAAAAGTTATTTGGCGTCTTTATCTTAATTAGTCTCTGAGTTATTAGAAGTTGAATTTGTAATTACTCGTGGGATTCGAACCCAGGCATCCCGGACAACTCGGATTAATATCTCAAGGACGCGGCGCATTCCAAAGAATTCATTAGTTTTTATCCCATTGTTCTATCTCTTTTCATTCAGGAGATATAAGCGATTAATCAGTAGTAGAGAATTGACAGAGGGGGCTAATTAGTGGGAGGGGGGATAATTAGCATATTAATTGCATTCCATGCATAAATTAACTGTTTTAGAACTGTCAATTCCCTACTACTGTTTGAAAATTATATACAGTATTAATTACACATTATAACAGCTATCAAACATGCTTTGGTCCATCCCTCTACCTCTCTTAGTTTCTGAGATAATGGCGATTTAAAAGTAAAGATCGAACCCAGGACACCAGGTACCCAAATGTACATTCAGAAGAAACTACCTAATGATATAAATGTAATAAAAGTTATTTGGCGTCTTTATCTTAATTAGTCTCTGAGTTATTAGAAGTTGAATTTGTAATTACTCGTGGGATTCGAACCCAGGCATCCCGGACAACTCGGATTAATATCTCAAGGACGCGGCGCATTCCAAAGAATTCATTAGTTTTTATCCCATTGTTCTATCTCTTTTCATTCAGGAGATATAAGCGATTAATCAGTAGTAGAGAATTGACAGAGGGGGCTAATTAGTGGGAGGGGGGATAATTAGCATATTAATTGCATTCCATGCATAAATTAACTGTTTTAGAACTGTCAATTCCCTACTACTGATTAATCGCTTATATCTCCTGAATGAAAAGAGATAGAACAATGGGATAAAAACTAATCAATTCTTTGGAATGCGCCGCGTCCTTGAGATATTAATCCGAGTTGTCCGGGATGCCTGGGTTCGAATCCCACGAGTAATTACAAATTCAACTTCTAATAACTCAGAGACTAATTAAGATAAAGACGCCAAATAACTTTTATTACATTTATATCATTAGGTAGTTTCTTCTGAATGTACATTTGGGTACCTGGTGTCCTGGGTTCGATCTTTACTTTTAAATCGCCATTATCTCAGAAACTAAGAGAGGTAGATGGATGGACCAAAGCATGTTTGATAGCTGTTATAATGTGTAATTAATACTGTATATAATTTTCAAACAGTTGTCCCTAGTTCGAATCCCGATTTTTAAATGATTTCCTTAATTTTTCTCTGTATACTAGAATATATCACTTAGATTGATTGCGTAACTGTATACAACTCTTTTTAACATAGCAAACTAATTTTATAAATAATTTTGTTTCTGGTGTTCTGGGTTCGAATACCGATAAAATGTAATTTACTTATAAATTTAATAACTCCTAAACTACTTAAGATGAAGACGTCAAATAAACTTTATTTCGTTTATGTTGTTAGGTAGTTTCTTACGGATCTATATTTGGGGATCTGGTGTCCTGAGTTCGATTCTTAATTTTAAATCTTCATTATCTCGGAAACTAAGAGAGATAGAGGGATGAACCAAAGCATGATTGATAGCTCTTATAATAGGTAATTAATGCTGTATATAATTGTCAATCAGTTGTGCTTGGTTCGATTCCCATCTTTTAATGAGTTCCTTAATTTTCCTCTGTACGCTAGAATATATCACTTGGATTGATAGCGTAACTGCACACAGCTTTGTTTAACATGCCATGCTAATATTATAGATTATTTTGTTCCCGGTGTTCTGGGTTCGAATACTGATTTAATGGAATTTACTTGGAAATTTAATAACTCGTAATCTAATTTATATAGACACGTCAAGTAAACCGTAAACAGAGTACCTAGTTCCTAAATATCGTTATTATGACAAAAAGTACTTTAAAGTACTCGGATCGAATCCCGAAGGGGTGATTTCATAGATCTTCAAGCCTATGAATCCTATCAGGTTCGAGTAAAGATTAAATGGTAGATGCTGATGCGAGGGAGCTAAATTACTAAAAATACATTTATTAAAACTATTACCGGGTTCGATTCTAGAAGCTTAGAATCTCTGTAACTCTGGAAAAATTGCTTTTCTCGTGATTGTAGTGAAATGTAATGGTCTTTCTAGAAGAAGATGGAAAGGAAGAATTGAAAAGGGAATGAAAACATGAAATAATGTAGTATATACACACATTTAAGTAAATAAGGAGGGAAATCTTCTACGTTACCTTTTAAGCCTTTGAGATTGTGCTAGCTTCGGTGTAATGGGTGGTGGTAGGCTTTGAATGGAACCTCTGACTGAATGAGCGTGTGGGAATATTTCTCTTGTAGGTGTGACAGCACATACAGGTAGTTACGAGACGAGTTTAAACGTGTTTGATACTGCCAGACATCCTGTCTCTGGGTGTGACATCATAGGCATCCTGACTCTGGGCCTGAGGTTAATACGCGTGGCGTAAACATATACAGCTAGTTATGGAGCGAGTTTATGATTGATCTAAAAGGTTCGTGCTCCCTCTATAAATATGGTGATCTAGGACATTGGACTTCATTGTGCTAATTAGTCTTGAGGTGTTAACATCGTGTTCTCTCCAAGAATAATCAGCTTTCTAAAGTGGTATCAAGGTGAAGAGGTCTACATTTCATTGATCAGTGATTAATACGTTATTACATCAAGAATAAAGATGAATAACTCAGCGTATAAGGATATTATTCCAAGCGCTACTGGATATGCATGCGTAAAATGTGGGAAGAAGTTCCTCCGAGGTTATGACAAGAGAAGACACGATATGAGCTGCAAGAAGCTCTTCAAATGTAAACATTGTAATGTAACCTTCAAAGATGGTTATAAGGGGCAGCGACACGAAGATATATGTGAAATAAGCAGTCCTCAGAAGAAAAGAAGATTGGAGCCAACTAAACATCAGTTGCTGTCAACAATGGAGGACTGTGATATGAAAGAATACGAAACTTCATTCGAAGGACGATTGAAATCGTATTTTATACGATGCGAGTCACCTAAGGACCTGAATATGTATCTGCATGAAGCAAAACAACGGATAATCCAGGCTGTGCATAAAGAGCTTAGCATTCATAAGAGTGTTAAAATTAATCTGCTGGCTGAGTGTCGATTTGTTAACAGTATTGGAGAAACCTGTGACAAAACATTTAAAACACGGAATCAAGCTGTTTTCCTGGAAACTGATCTGGACTCAACGATGGAAGTGAAATTCAAGAAATTGGTGACTGAAATGGAGGAGTCTCAGCTTAAGGGTAGCAGCTGGGCCCTACTTGCTGTGGAAGGAGTTCGACTTCGTATCAACAAGTACAACCCGTTACGAGGAAGTAGCTACATACCACTACCGTCATCTGTCGGAGCTAAAGAAGCGTGTATAAACATTCAGAACTTTACCGACGAGAAATGTTTCATGTACTCTGTACTAGCCAAATATGTTGAGAAGAATGCACAGCGTGTGAACAAATACAAACAACTTCAAGACAAGTACGACTTCAGCTGTGTTTCCTATCCTACTCCACTTTCTCAAATACCTAAATTTGAGAAGCTTAACAATATGTCTATTAACGTTTTCGGGCTAGATGAGAAGCATGAAGTGTATCCGATAAAGGTTGCTGATATTGAACTACCTGAGCACTGCGACATGCTACTATTGAATGATGATAGTGGAAAACATCACTACGTATATATAAAGAATTTTGAGAAACTCATTCGACGACAGAAAACTAAATGTAATGGACGTGTTTATACCTGTAAGCGCTGTTTTACGCATTTTGATGATCGATATGGGCGAAGTGGACTGGAAAAACTACAAGATCATACATCAATCTGTAATCAACATGGTGTTGCGAGGATTGTTATGCCTACCAAGGAGAAATCGATTGTACAGTTTAAAAATGTTGAGAGGATGCTGAAAGTACCTTATGTCATCTATGCGGATTTTGAGAGTATTCTCACTCCATGCCATACGTGTATACCCAATCCTGAAACTTCATATACAACCCCTTATCAAGAGCACACACCAATGAGCTTCTGTGTTTACGTGAAGCCTACATCCAGTGTTGAACATCTCGAAACTGATCTTCCTAAGCAACCCTATGTGTATCGTGGTGCTGATGCTGCTCAGAAGTTTATGCTGTACCTGACATCTCTTGCAAAAATGATTGATGCCGTATACAAATCTGCTAAGCCTCTGAAACATACGGATCAAGAGCAAAAGGGTTTTGAGTCTTCTACGACATGCTACTTGTGTGGAAAACCCTTTACAGAAGAGAACTATAAAGTACGCGACCATGATCACATCAGCGGTGAATATCGTGGAAGTCTTCATAATGAATGTAATTTAGCCTGTAAAACACCTAAATATATACCAGTCTTCATGCATAACCTTAGCGGATATGACTCTCATTTCATTGTTAAGGAGCTGGGTTGTACAAGTGAACGTGTGGAGGTAATTCCTAACTCTGAAGAAAACTATATCTCATTCACCAAGTATGTAGGAGATATAAAGCTTCGATTTGTGGACAGCTTCCGATTCCTCAGTACAAGCTTGGATAAGTTGGTAAAAAATCTAACCTCATATCCTGAAACACTAAAGTACTTTGGAGAAGACAAATTGAAGTTGATGACCCGTAAGGGCGTATTTCCATATGATTTTGTTACGTCGTGGGATGCCCTGAACGAGACCTGCTTGCCTCCTAAGGACTCCTTCTACAATAGATTAAATGAAGAAGAAATTACTGATACTGACTACGATCATGCTAGAAATGTATGGGAGCTGTTTAATGTGAGAAACCTGGGAGAGTACAGCGATCTCTACTTAACCTCAGATGTACTACTCCTAGCCGATGTCTTTGAGACGTTCAGAGAGCAAACCCTCAAAACACACAAAGTTGATCCCGCGCATTATTTTACCTCTCCAGGACTTACATGGGACGCCATGTTGTTGTATACAGGAATTAAGCTGGAGCTGTTACAAGATTATGATCAACTACTCATGGTGGAATCAGGTATAAGAGGAGGTTTATGTCAAGTTTCCCATCGGTATGCAGAGGCTAATAACACTTATATGGAGAAGTTTGATCCTTCGAGACCAACCCAATTTATCACATACGAGGACGCTAATAACCAATATGGCTGGCAATGTGTCACGCCCTTCCTTTTGGTGGATTTCAGTGGGTTTCGCCTGAAGAAATCAGCTTAGAAAGACTACAAGAAGATGATTCTCATGGGTACATATTAGAAGTTGATATCGAATATCCTGCAGAACTTCACGATCTACACAACGATTTACCTTTCCTGCCTGAGTGTATGAAACCATTGGAAGCATCTACAAAGAAACTGATACCTCATCTTGGACCTCGAAAGAAGTATGTAGTGCATTACATGGCTTTGAAGCAGGCTCTTAGTCATGGACTACGACTAACAAAAATCCATCGTGTACTACAATTCCGACAGTCTCGATGGTTGAAACCTTATGTGGAATTTAACAACAGGCTACGACAACAAGCTGTAAATGACTTCGAGAAGGATCTCTACAAGCTCTTTAACAACGCCATGTTCGGAAAAACTATGGAGAACCTGCGTAGTCGTGTGGACATACGACTGGTGACCAATGAAAAAACTCTAGAGAAGCTGATCGCCAAGCCTACGTTTATTGACAGGACGATATATGCTGCTAATCTAGCTGCTGTACATATGGCCTCTCGTCAGATTGTGTTCAACAAGCCTATATACATTGGAATGAGTGTGTTGGACATCTCCAAGACATTAATGTATAACTACCATTACGACGTGTTGTTGCCTTATTATGGAGCTGAAAACCTGAAGCTTATGTATATGGACACTGATTCATTCATTCATCGTGTTACAACTGAAGATGTGTACCAGGACAAGCTACGTTTTCTTGAGCATCTCGATACAGCTGATTACCCTGCCAATCATATATGCCACTCTACTCAGAACAAGAAGGTATTGGGAAAATTTAAAGATGAGGCTAACAGCAAAATCATCCTATGCTTTGTTGGACTACGTCCTAAGATGTATGCCTTAGATATTCAAGGCTCAATGATAAAAAAGATTAAAGGCATAAAACGCAGCGCTATTAAGCAGTACATTTCGTTTGACAGCTATACAGACTGTCTTAAAACCTGTGAAATCATCAGAACACCTATGAATCTAATCCTATCGCGAAAGCATGCTGTTACCACAGTGCAAGTGAATAAAATTGCATTGAATCCCTTTGATGATAAAAGAATTATTGCTGAGGATGGAATAACTACCTATGCATATGGACATTACGCCATTACAAACAGTGCTTAAGAGAATGTAAGTTGAAGATGAAGATTTTCTGGTGAGTCTACAATCTTAAAAATGAAGTTTATCCGTGTGCTGTATATGCAACTAGCAGACGCCTGATGAAGAAAGAAGAAGATGGAAGGGAAGGTGGTAACCCTGCCATTAGGAGCAATCCTAGTGCTAGTCTCAAGCCTAGATAAAAGGGGAGAGACATCTACAATGAACTAAAAAATAAAGGTATGTTGACGTAAAGATTTTCAATTTGTGAACCAATATGCAGTTTATCCCTCTCCGCATCGTACAATAACTGTTTAACATATAATAAGTTTGTAAGATTTAGAAAAAAGTATATAAATTGTTGTAACGTTGGATGAGAAATGTTAATAATCTAATTACTCTCTATATTACCATGAGTAACTGTGATACTAGTTGAATTACCTGTTAAAATGACTTAAATACCTGTGATACTACCCGAATCATGTGAAATTACCTTAACTAGCTCTGATACGAATTCCTGCTCTAAATTAGCACGATCACCTGTGATACTATCTGGTTTGCCGCCCAAATATCAATGATACTAGATGAATTACCTCTTAAAATGACTCAAATACCATTAATACAACCTGAATCACCTGCATTTACCTTAAATATCTGTGATACAAATCGCTGATCAAAATTATCAATAATATCTGTGAAGCTATGTCGAATACCTCAAATGCTTACGATATTACCTGAACTATCTGTGAAATACGAAGCTATGTTATAACCAACCCCTGGAACCTAGCCTGCTGTAATGCTAGCTGAATTACTCTAAACGCCTGTGATACTTGAATTAACCTAAATACCTACGATACTCTCTGAATTACCTGTGAAATACCACACTAAGCTATACCCAACCCTAGAATATATCCTCTTGTGATACTAGCAGAATTAGCCTAAATACCTACGATACTAGCTGAATTACCTGTGAAATCATGCAGAGCCATGATGCAGTTAGCCTCGGGAATCTATCCTCCTGTGATACTAGTGAATTAGCCTAAATACCTACGATACTAGCTGAATTACCTGCGAAATCATACACTGCTATGATGCAGTCAGCCTCTTGCAATACTAGTTGAATTACTTAGCTGTTAGTGTGAGTGGGTTAGCTTTCCCCGTTGCGGTTCACGTTTTTCCCTTTGCTGGTCACCTTTTTCCCTTTCCTGGTCACATTTTTCCCTTTGCTGGTCACCTTTTTCCCATTGCTGGTCACCTTTTTCCCTTTGCTGGTCACGTTTTTCCCTCTTCTGGTCCCATTTTTCCCTCTTCTGGTCCCATTTTTCCCTTTGCTGGTCGCCTTTTCCCCTTTGCTGGTCACCTTTTCCCTTTGCTGGTAACCTTTTTCCTTTGCTGGTCACATTTTTCCCTTTGCTGGTCACCTTTTTCCCTTTGCTGGTCACCTTTTTCCCTTTGCTGGTCACCTTTTTCCCTTTGCTGGTCACCTTTTTCCCTTTGCTGGTCACCTTTTTCCCTTTGCTGGTCACGTTTTTCCCTTTGCTGATCACCTTTTTCCCTTTACTGGTCACCTTTTTCCCTTTGCTGGTCACGTTTTTCCCTTTGCTGGTCACGTTTTTCCCTTTGCTGATCACATTTTTCCCTTTGCTGGTCACCTTTTTCCCTTTCCTGGTCACGTTTTTCCCTTTGCTGGTCACCTTTTTTTCCTTTGCTGGTCACCTTTTTTCCTTTGCTGGTCACCTTTTTTCCTTTGCTGGTCACCTTTTTCCCTTTGCTGGTTACGTTTTTCCCTTTGCTGGTCACCTTTTCCCTGAATGGGTTACGTGATGGGAACGTCTAGAACATGGACATGAAACAGTTTGCCACTAAGTACACGTCTAAAGTCGCTTTCAAGTCTAGCCCCTATCTCTCCTGTATATAAGTCCATATTCCTACTGCTTCACTATCTGTCTAGCCTACCGACTCTCCTCGTTTCCCTATACCTCTCATATAAACGCCTACTCTACTCTCAACCTCTGTCTAGCCTAACACCACTCCCCGTATCCCCTACCTCTCATAAAGCGCATTCCTCCTGCCCCCCCTCTAGCTAGGTATCACTCCTTGGTTTCCTATCTAACCTAACTTTAGCACCTGTCTATCCTAGCATAGGTTCTCTCTCCGTTTTCTCGTCTCTCCTTATAAACACATACTCAATTCTCCTAACCTAACGCCCCTCCTCCTGTTCCCAACCTCTCTCATATAAAGGACATACTCTACCCTTCAACTCTGTCTAGCCTAACACCCCTCCTCGTTTTCCTATACCATTCATATAAACCATACTCTACTTCTTGACCTCTGTCTAGCCTAACACCCCTGCTCCTGTTCCCTACCTCTCTCATATACAAGACATGCTCTACCCTTCAACTCTGTCTAGTCTAACACCCCTCCTCGTTTTCCTATACCTTTCATATAAACCATACTCTACTTCTTGACCTCTGCCTAGCCTAACACCCCTGCTCCTGTTCCCTACCTCTCTCATATACAAGACATGCTCTGCCCTTCAACTCTGTCTAGCCTAACACCCTCCTCGTTTTTCCTATACCTTTCATATAAACCATACTCTACTTCTTGACCTCTGCCTAGCCTAACACCCCTGCTCCTGTTCCCTACCCCTCTCATATACAAGACATGCTCTGCCCTTCAACTCTGTCTAGCCTAACACCCCTCCTCGTTTTCCTATACCTTTCATATAAACCCTACTCTACTTCTTGACCTCTGTCTAGCCTAACACCCCTGCTCCTGTTCCCTACCCCTCTCATATACAAGACATGCTCTGCCCTTCAACTCTGTCTAGCCTAACACCCCTCCTCGTTTTCCTATACCTTTCATATAAACCCTACTCTACTTCTTGACCTCTGTCTAGCCTAACACCCCTGCTCCTGTTCCCTACCCCTCTCATATACAAGACATGCTCTACCCTTCAACTCTGTCTAGCCTAACACCCTCCTCGTTTTCCTATACCTTTCATATAAACCATACTCTACTCCTCAGCCTCCGTCTAGCCTAGCACCTCTCCACGTATTCCCTATCTGTCTCATATAAACCGCATTCCCCCTCCTTCTACCACTGTCTAGCCTAGCATCAGCCCTGGTATTCCCTATTTCACCCATATAAACGCATTTTCCTCCTTGAACCGTCGCATCTACCCTCGTTTTCCCTATCCTTTCCCATATAAACGCAAAAAACTGTGCTCGATCTCTTCTAAATAACCTACTGACGTGTCACAGCATGCGAAGATTACTTTCGTTCTTAGGTTTTGCACACCAGTGTATTATAAAACTGAGGTATATTCACTAAACAGTTCATGTTTTTACAAGAAACAACACCAGTGTATGCAGGATTGCAAGTAGATATCAGGATAATGGTAATGCAATTTAAAGCGCATTAATATAATTGGATCTTAAGAACCTTTCTTTTTACCAGGTAGCAATATGCATTCAAAACAATAATACATACGAGAAGTTTTAAAGGTTCTAATTCAAATGGAGTTAATGTTAGCATTAATTTTTGGGGTAACCATAATAACGTTTAATTATATTGAGTAGCAGGGATATTCTGTAACTTCGTTGTTAAGAGGGCGACTGGCTATTTGCTAAGCTTAAAGAATCGCTCTTAACAAATGCTCCACTCTTTGGCATTCTGTAACACATTTGTCATCGCGATATTTGTTTTCTAGCGGTTTGTTAGCCAACTGGAGCGACTAATAGAAAATTCGTGCGTTCTGGATAGTGTTTTGTTTTCACACTGCCACCAGTGCCAGAACACCGATTCTTTGGTAACTGTTTTTCTTGCCGAGATGGAAAACGTCACACGAAAAATATAATGTAGGTGAATTTTTAAAATTCGCACCAATTGCTAATAGCAAACTTACACCTTCTTGTGACTTCAAAGAATTAGATTCTTTATGGTGAAAGCCCATCCAGCTGCTGAGCAACTGTGGTAATGGCCCTGTAAAATGAGTTTAATTTTAGGTTAGGAAAGACAGACAAAAGAAAAAGCAGCGCAGTTTCATATTTTTATGCAAGTTTCATTAATTCATATCGGCCTGCGATTTAGTGCTTTATTTTTCGTTCGGTTTTTGGCTTTTAATTATACTCCTTAAAGATACCAGCTGTCATGAGGATTTTTCTGAAATTTTAATGTATATCGTCAACATATGTGGTCTTTTTTACTTTTTCTACTACGTATAGTAAGTAGGAGAAGTATTGTATTCCACCCAAAAATTCGATACCGAGATTTCACCGGAAATACATGTTTTGAGACCCCCTGAATCCAAAAAAAGCATTTTGGAAACATGTCCCTGTGTGTGTCTGTGTGTGTCTGTGTGTGTGTCTGTCTGTGAACAGCATAACTCAGAAACGAACAGTCGGATAAACACCAAACTTGGTATTTAGGTTCAGTATCTTCCAAGGATGCGACACGAAGGTTTTCAAGAAAATCCCCCCCACCCCAGAGCACCCTTTACATGGAAGATGTTTCGAAAATTTTAATTTTTCAAAAATGGCTCTAACGATTTTGATTAAAATATCATATGTTTAATACATTTTTATGACAAATAAAATGTATATCTTGAATTTTCTGGGAATGTCTCCAAAAGTATTCTTTATTGTGGACGACTTTTGCATAACTGGTAAACCATGAGAGATAGACAAAATTTTACTACACAAAAATGTAGATCGCGTTAAAATACACAATTTATGTCAATACATTTTTTGTTGAGTGAACCATTTTCGAGATATTGCTTGTTATTCCCTTAAATTTTTCAATACTTATTTTCTCAAATGGGAATTCGTTATTCATTTTTTGTCTTGGATATGCAAAGAGTATTAGTCTGTGGGAAAGAGGAATAGTGCTGCACCTAGCAACCAGCTATTAAGAGATATGTATGTGCTTAAAGGCTACTGTATTTCCAAATTGCCCTTGTAAATATATATATTCCCCTTACATCTACAAGAAAATCAGCAATAAGATAGACTCTGCAAATGTTTATCTCGATTAACATGAAGTAGATGTAGAATAAGCATTTGTATAAATAGTTTTTACAAGAGTCGAGAAAGTCATGTGAGTGTAACACATCAGATTTTTCTATATTGCCCTTGTAAATATATTTACCCCTTACATTTACAAGAAAATTAGCAATAAGATAGAGTCTGCAAATGTTTATCACGATTAACATGAAGTAGCTGGAGAATAAGCGTTTGTAAAAATAATTTGTACAAGAGTAGAGAAAGTCATGTGAGTGTAACACATCAGATTTTTTAATTCATGATGTTACAATGTTCAGCTTTAGTTAAGTTCTGTGGAAATGTTCATCCATCTTGGCAATCTTTGAATTAAAATCATAATTGATATCTGATATCATCCACATTATTTTAGATATTTGTTAAGTGGCAGGCCATAGTGAAAAAAAAGGTTGGTTTTACTAGTTGTGTTATCTGAAGGAATGTTGCGGTTGCAAGTATTTTATTTTTTTTATTAAGTATAAATTATCACTTTATACAAAGCCAATTGACTGCCTTCTGTTATATTCTTCCTCTTCCCGCAGTATCAGTATAAATTCAGTTTTCTGCGGTTGCGAGAAACTGGTAAATAGCTTTCTGCTACTCACTTCTTTTAGCAGATTGGAAATTAATTTAAAATGATTCTGGAAACGAAAACTATTTTTGTAATATGCTACAGTTCTTACAAGTTCTCAGTTCCTGATCATAACCTAAAAATGACACAAATTTATTCGTGAACCATACAAATAAACACAAGATTAATTAATATTTGAACCTAAAATTCTTAAATAAATAACTGTTACTTTTTATTACGATAAGAGATTGCACATTTATTTTGCTATTAAAATCCATCTTTTAAAAGTTATGTTCAGTGCATCATTTACCAATGCTATCACGCGGAACATTGCTTACTCATGCTTAGTTCGTAACATTTATGTTTTACGCTACAACGAATACATAAGCATTGATAATTAAAATGTCACATTTATATTATGCTTTTCCTCTTACAACATCATTAAAATGACGTCTATGCGAATCTGTTGTGTAACAAACGCATTAGCAAGAGGTTTTCACGGATTCTTGTGCTCAATAACCAAATCAATTCTTAACAAAATTGTGTTTTGTTACAAAGTTACAGAAAGCCGAATAGCGTGTAATAATTGGTTAGTGGCTTCAACAATTTGTTAAGCTTTAACAAGACGTTACAGAATAGCCCTGTATGTAATGCTGGGAACAGCTTGTATATATTACTTTCTCTACATGTACATAGTAGGTAGAGAAGGTATTGCATTTCACCCAAAAATTTGATTTCAAGATTTCACAGGAAATAATATTTTGAGGCCTACTGAATAAAAAAAGCATTTTTAGAAAGATGTCCCTGTCTGTGTGTGTCTGTATGTCTGTGAATAGCATGACTCAAAAATGAAACATCAGATAAATACCAAACGTGGTATATAGCTTCAGTGGCTTTCAAACATTCGACACGAAGATTTTCAAAAAGAAATCCTACCATGGTACATTTTTCGAAATTTTTTTAATTCCTAAAACATGGCTATAACGATTTTGATTACAATACCATATATTAAAAATATTTTCATGAAAAATAAAAATCTATACTTTGAATTTTCTGGGAATAGTCTGTGACCTTCTCTTCATTCGGAAGGGATTTTGTATAATATTGTATAACTGGTAAACGTTAAACAATAGACGAAAACCTACTACACAAAAAATTGTAGCTCGTTTTAAAACACAATTTATTTCAAATAAATTTCTTTGTGCATAAACCACTTCTAAGGTAACCGTTATTAATGCTTCGAATTGTTTAATTATTGACCATTCTCTTCAAGTCCTGTCAACATTCAGTTGTTTCTCGTAATTGCGTTGAAAAAGTATGGAATTATAAGGCCAGCCTATATCGTCCAGTTCTTAAACATGTAACTATCGCTGTTCCCTTTGTATCTAGAACGAAATGTGTAATGTAGCTATCTCTACAAAGGTTTATTTATTTGAATTAAAATTTAGTAGACAGAAAAATAAGCTTTAGTAAGAATAGTTTGTATGCCGCCTAATAAACTATGGTGGGTAGAAAAGTCATGTGAATGCATCACATCAGATTTTTTTTTGTTACGATACCACGTTTAAGAGGCTTTTTCAGATAGGAAAAAGTACTAGTCCTTTCCCTTTCTCATTTATTATTGTTATTATTATTATTATTATTAATATTATTATTATTATTATTATTATTATTATTATTACGCTGTTGTTGTTTCTCTGCCGCTTACCTATTTTTGAGGAAATATTGCACTGAACCCAAAATTTCACTGGAGATTGACGTTTTACGGTTCTTCGAATCCCTGTCACCCAGAGAGGCACCAAAGAAATAAAGGTCAGAAATAAAGTGCGCACGCATGTGCTGTAGGCCTCTGACGAGAAAACGTTTTCGGGCTGTTCTGCTCTCCAGAGGAGTGAGGGGAATGGAACGACATGGCAGCTCACGATGATGTCATAAACAGATCTACTATCTACATTACAAACATCGCGCAACTGTAGCAGTGTGTAAGTGCTTTCTAGTGATTTATAAAGTTATTTACAATTCCCAGTAAGAAAGGAAGAACTCTACACATACAAACTAGTGATGGGTCGAAGGAGTCGGAGTCGTTTCAAAGGAACGCTTCCTGCCTTGGAAGTGTGAAGTAACCATTCCATTATTCGGAACTGGCACTTCCTTACTTCCCAATCACTTCCAACTCCTTCGGAGTTACTTCCACAACAGTTTTACTTCCACTCCGCCGGAGTACTTCCCAGGCATTTACTTCCAACTCCGTCGGAGTTACTTCCACAGCAGTTTTACTTCCACTCCGCCGGAGTACTTCCAAGACATTTACTTCCAACTCCGTCGGAGTTACTTCCACTTCCAATTGCATCATTCCATCAATTCCATTGCCAATACAATACCTAACCAGCATTGCGTTATGCGTATTATTTAGAAGTCGCCATAACATTGGAAATCATTTCCTTTATGGTAAATGAAATGGCATTAATGCAGCCTGCGTCACGTTGCAATTTGAGAAAAAATTCTGACTCAAGTACTGATGAATTCGTGTTTGTGTCATTTATGCATAATTGATGTTAAATGCCCTATTGAATATGACAAATGCAATGAACGCTTTTAGTTGAACGTTAATACAGACTTCTAAAAAATACGCATAAACTTTCTCCCCCCCCCCAAAATATGGTTCAATACCAATTATGCTTCTATGAGAAAAACCAATTTTTTTTAGTTATATTTCATCTGCTCATACTTCCCACGTCATGTAGTCGTGATTTTAATAAAGGAATATTGCATTAAGTTGGACGTTATGTACAGAATTTCAAAAGTTCGCAGAAGCCTGTTTTTTTCTGTTGTAATCATTTAATTCCGATTATGGTTCTACGAGAAAATTCCAATTTCTAGTTACATGTGCGCTTACTACTTCGCACATATGTAGCAATTATAATAATATAATACTGCAGTATGTCTGTAGGCAAATATTGCATTTTAACTCCTTAAAGCAACATTTTATGTTGATTGGGAGTTTTAGCCTTAAAATTAATAGTGAGCCCTTTACGTGAACAGCACGAATTATGCATAATTACCCATTTAAAATATATTTTTCATTTTTTACATTGTCGCTGTGAGAAAAATAAATTTTTTAAACAAGAAAACACTTAAAGCACCATAATTAGGACAAAGCTACAATAGTATTTAATTATGAATTGCCATACGTCACATAACCTCATTTTAAATCAGCTGAAGCTGATAAATGTTACTTCCAGTTTCGCCAACCTCATTTCAGTTGAAAATGTTGGTACTCCACATTGCGCATTTTCCTTATCCGCTTCGTTGTTGGCTATGTGCCATGACGTAATTAGTAGTCGTTAACAGCAAAAACAGCTGATAATTCTACATATACAGCTGTAGCTAAGACAAACAATTTGTAATTGAACCGGACGGAGACCGGGAGATCCGTGGTACAAAACCCGGCTATGGCATTGAATTTTTCAGTCATCTGATTCTACCTTTCCAACCCTGTCCAACACACGGCTTGTGTGAAAGAACAATAAATTCCAATTTGTCATTTGCATTATTCTGAATTTGATAGCCTAGTTTTTTTTCTTCACAAAGTTAGAGTAATACCTTAAGAATTTAAACTGCCTTAAGGCATTAAACTTTGTCCCGCAGACTTACGGTTCAGAAGGATAAATAAAATAAATGTAAATCGGAGCATACCACTTTTTATTAAATTCTCAAAATGTTCCGCTTCACAATAACATAAAAAGCAGCTCCTAGAGATTATGAGTATATTTAAGTTAATTTCCCAAAATAATGTTTTATATTTGCTGAAATCACATTTATTGCAAACGAATTTACCTCCACGCTGTTCATAACCTAAATGTTTAACACGCAATACAACAATATTTTACGAAGTATCTAGGCATAAGTTTCAGTCTTAAAGCCAGTGTTGCGTTCCGTTAATTATATTTGCTTTACAGCATATGGAATTACAAATTATTCATGTACGTAGGGTCTACATCACTACATATATTACCAATATTACTTTGTAGTTCATTATACAACGGGAAAAAAGCACAACATACTAGCGTAGAACTACAAGCCATTAAATCACAAACACTTGCTTATGTGACAGGAGACATTAATTGTTAAAGACATGTGTAGTGTCCTGTTTAATATATTTGTAATGCTTCCTCTTCATAGACATGGGGAAGTCATTCCGGAGTAAAACAGTGGAAGTATTTTCACCAATACTCCGGAATGAAGAAGTGGAAGTACTTCCAATGGAACTAGTTCCATCAGAGGCCGGAACTACTTCCTCGGAGTGGAACTGGAACTACTTCCTTGAAACGACTCCGACTGCGGAGTGGAAGTGTTGGAAGTAGTTCCGGTAAAGTAACGCACTCGACCCATCACTAATACAAACACGAGAAATAGTATTATAGCTAACGTTGTTAAAATCTGTGACGAGGAAAGCATACAAAAGCAACTGGTCATTCAGCGTTGCTAGCAGAAGAGCGTATGATATCTAAGACGCCTTAAGTATTGTTGATATGTTGAAAGTAGAGCCGTAATCTTTCTCAGAGAGCGATAGAGCTGTTGATGTCAACACATTCCTGACAGACACATTCTCGTGAGAGGAACACAGTATGTCACTGTCATTCAGTTAGTCTATGAGCAGCATACCTATAGAACCAAAAGTCGAATATCTACAAAGAGGAAAAACGAAGATCTTCAAGGAATTGCCCCAATAACGCTTTACATAGAAAAATTTTCTTTGTTTTTAGCGAATTTCATTACGCTCTACGCGTAACTATTATGAAGAATAAAATGTGTGCCTTGAATTAAATTCACTGTAAATTCCTGCGAAATGTTCTTCATTACTATTAAATTTTTTACAGAGGAACAATACTATGAGAGAAAATATACAATTTATGTAAAATATTTTGGCATTAACCTTTTCCAAAATGTTTACTGTTATTGGTTTAAATTTTCAGGATTTTAAGAATTATATTTCAGAGTGTTAATTTGTCGTTCTATTGTTTCACATGAACTTATGCAAAGCATGTGTGATATTAAAAGTATCAACTGTTGGCCGCCTTTTGCAACAGTTGACTGTTAACACGGCTCCCTATATTTTCTGGAGTATTTATTATAATTTCAAGAATTTGCTAGAAAAGTAGGCTTTTTAAGACGTAATTTGTATACTTAATTGTAAATAAATAGTGTATGATGTACACAAATAAATATGTACCCGCGTACTTCATGCATATATATATATATATATATATTGTGTGGTTAAACGTTTGGTCAATTGCCATAGTGTTTGGAAATGAATGAATGGAAACAAAGAATCTACTAAGAAATCGATTTGGCCTCTACAATTACTTATTATGAAATGTTCATAGGAAAGGTAACCTAGAAAAGCACCGTTGGTCTCAGAATGTAATATTATAGAGCAGCTAAGTTACTCTTGTACAGGTTGGACCATTTAAGTTGAGACTGTACATATCTCCAAAACTAATCGTTGTGGAAAGAAATGTCTTTAATAAAAGTTGCTTGATATTATGTGTTAAAGTAAACGCCATTGGTCGTATTTTGTTTGGAGGATGATTTGATGGTCATTTTAGTGTCAATTTAATTGTTTAAACGGGAACCTGCAATTAGGATCAATTTAAATTGGCCCTAAAATGACAATCCTAAAGTCCTGAAAATAAAACACGACTAATGGCATTTACTTTCCCCCATAATATCAAGCAACTTTTATTCAAGACATTTCTTTCTACAACACTTAGTTTTGGAGATATTTTACTTTCAACTTAAATGCTCCATCCTGTATAATGAATTTAGGTTTACTCAGTACGAAATGCACATTTTGTTATCGATAATTTAAAGCATTTGTTGAAGACTATAAATGTCTAATCCGAATGCTTTCCAAAGTTGAAGAAGTGGGAATAAGAGAAACTTGCGTTTACACGGTAAAGATTTCCTTTTATATAACATGTACGTTGCGGTGCCTAGGTTTCCCCAGCTCGAGCAGTACCATGGCCGAAATTCACACACCCGGAGGCTACTTGAGTGTGTAACAGAAATTGCTTTATACCACAAAGTTCAGCACGATTTGCAGACGCCACCATGTTCCACGTTTCGTAATTATTACTCCCTTCCTTTCTGCCTTTTATGTTCCATGCTAACGGCCTACAAACGCAGGCTATAGCAAAGCACGCTCAGCAGTTCGGGAGGTAAAGGGCTCTTAAGGTTTCATTATTATTCACTGCTTAAGTTACTGTTTCCTGCGAGTATTTCCTCCTTCAAGCGAGCATAAGTAGTTAATACATTATAACGGTCAGCCCTCAAAAAAGTCTGTATTTAAAAATAACAAATTTCACTTTCTCTACCACGTACTAGTATGTAGAGAAGGTATTGCTCTTCACCAAAAAGTTCGATGGGTACCGAGATTTCACTGGAAATATATATTTTGAGGGCCCCTGGATCCAAAAAGCATTTTTTTAGAAAAAAGGTCCGAGTGTGTGTCTGTATGTGTGTGGTCTGTGAACAGTATGACTCAAAACGAAAAGACAGACAAATACCAAACATGGTATTTATATACAGTATCTTTCAACGATGCTACACAAAAATTTTCAAAAAGTCCCCCCGCTTCCAGCTACCCTTTACGTAGAATACTTTTCAATTTTTTTTCTTAAAAATGGCTATAACGATTTTGATTAAAATAGCATATATTAAATATATTTAAATGACAAAGAAAATGTACATCTTGAATTTTTGGGAATAGCCTATGAAGTCCTCTTCATTCGGAAGGAATCTTATATAATTTTGTATAACTGGTAAATGTTAAATGATAGATGACAACACACTACATAAAAATATAGATCTCTTTAAAGCACATAATATATTTCAAATAAGTTGTTCTGTGGCATCAGCCATTTGCGAGATATACATTATTAATGGTTGGATTTTTCAATATTTAGTCATTATTTTAAAATCTTGTCGACATTCAGTTGTTTCTTGTGACTGAATGGAATTTTAAGGTCAGCATATAGCATCCAGTTCTTAAACATTTGACTGTCGGTGTTACTTTTATCCATAGCAAAATGTGTCATGTAGCTATTTTTGAAACGGTTTATTTTGATTAAAATGAAACAGAAAAGTAAGCTTAGTACGAATAATTTGCATATCCACTAATAAGGGTAGAGAAAGGCATGTGAATGTCACATCAGAGTTTTATTTATTTCGAAGTAAAATAAGAAAACGCAGTATTTGATAATATTATTTAGTTGTTATTTTCTTGAAAAACAAACGCTCTCTTTATGCTCTAGTGAAGTAATCTATACCTATAATAAAGCTATAACTGAAATATGCCCCACGTTTTGGGAGCCAATTTGAAGAAGGTTTGTTGCTGCTACGTATGGAAAGCCAGTTTGAAGAAGGTGTATTATATTTCGACTGTTGGGGAGCCAAACTTGAAGTAGTTGCAACCGCACGTATGGTAAAAAGTTTCCGGTAGCCTTCGCCCCAAATGTACTTTCCGGTGGCCTTTGCCCCAAATTTAAAAATATTAACTTTGTAATTTTGGCTGTTTCTTTAAATAGTATATATTTATGTTCGCCTCGGCTGCGTCAGTATTTATACTTTTTTAGAGACATGAATGACTTAGCAGGGAGTGGTGCGACAAGAATGTAGGCTTATACGGATTATAATTTTACTTAAATCCTTTTATTAATTCTTTAAACGATTAAAATAACACTTCACTGATATATAGAGAGAGAGCTGCGAGATTTGGTATTTATTAAATACTTGCACTTTCTAACACGTATACTATTTTTGTCTCACACAAAATACGTATTAGATTTCTCGAGGACGCATCTTGCGTCCGGTTAGAAACGCTGTCTACAAGCAACTGACTTGTAAATTTTGCTCCATTTTAGTTTCTGATTGGCTAATCCTAGTCCAATAGAATACCTTCATTTAACTAAAGCTTTTTCTGGTTGCTGGTTGGCTATTTATTAAACTGTCTCAAAAACTGCATTATTGTTGCTCCAAGAATTACCATTAGCATGTAAACTTTCTAATTCATTATTGCCTCAAGGTTACTTCATTGTTACCTCATTGTTAGCACTATTATTCTCACAGCTCCTACATTATTAAATTACGTAATACATTCACCTAACATTATTATTACTCATGTATACATTCATATAAACATATACAATGACTGTAATATACACTTTTTATATCTTGTTACATACACATATTGCTTTAAGGTGGGCTGTTATTGAATTTATATATTATATAATTTGACTGAAATCATTTAAGTGTTAAAAATACTGCCTCAAATATTTCTGGTAATTTTTATTTTCAATGAATAACCGATGTCAGTGTTATAATGGGCTACCACTACATGCATACTTCAGGTTCCAATTAGAGGATAGGTTATACGGAATTTTACTTACTTCCTCCAAAAGGAAGGTTGAACGCAAAGTCAGAATATCTCCCTTACTAATGAGTTCTTTTTAAAATAAGAAGTCTACATAACAAAGGTATAATGTTTCTGACAAGTTTTGATATTTACATAAATTCGATAGGATGAATACTAAAAGTTACACTAACTTTTTCTAAGTTATTCACGTACATAGGTAAATTACTTAGCATGGGAAGCTGTGTAGTTTAGAAAAAAAAGGAATAAATAGAGGGAAATGGGGAGAGAAAGAGGAAGGGATATGGAAAAGGGAAGAGAATGCAAGAGGTCGAGAAAGAAGAAGGGGAATGAGGAAAGTGAGATAATGAGGAAAGAGCGAAGGAGTTTGGTTGATAGAGGTTGAGACGGAGGAAAGCTTCCACAGCTCACGTAGTGTGCGAGCGGAGCTGCGGATTCTGCTAATTGACATTACACTTTTTAGTTACGAACACAGCAATGTCGCTGAGTAAAGCATTCGCGCAAAACTCTGCATCCATTCTATGACAACATCGCCAACCTAAATGACAAATAAATGATCTAAATACAGGTGATTTATGAATAACTGTGGACCAGCTTCATCTGTAAAGCATGTGATAGACAATAAGGCAGGATTTTGCACAATGAATGCCTGAAACCAATGACAATAATTCAGTCGTCTATCCTTATCTGGTTCCTGTAACTGATGGACAACCGCAATCCTATACGGCTTTAGGCCTGCACTTTTCACAGCTCTCTGACACATTGAGTAGGTGTACCCTGTCTCCTGCGACAAATCTTAATGATTTTTTGGTTGACTGACGTGCTCTTACGTCAACAACCGTGGGAAGCCTAGACGAACGAGTTTTGCCTTTTTCACTCACCAGATATCCAGTTGTTTCCAATTTGTTTACCGGTCTCAGTATTGTGTTTCTTTGGGGAGGATTCCAAACCCCAAATTCTCTCTGGAATGCCCTTTGAGTAGCTGTAATTGAATTCGTAATCTAGTATTACATTAGAAGAAAGAGTCGTTCATTTAATGTGTTCTCCATTTTCACGTCCACTAGAAGAAAATCTCAAAAACAGTTGCTGACAATAAAACTAACAATTACGAATAAAACATAGACATCTAGTGACAGGCAATCGAAACTCCAGAACATTCAGCTTAATTTGGTGGTAAAATTGGGGCATTGGGTGAACTTTGAACAGAATAATTGAAGTACAATGCAACACTATTATAGCCGCAATAAGTTAACCAATTAGAAGCTGCGGATACCATCGCGTTCTCATACCAAGCAATTATAAATATCACCAAATGTAGCTCCTCATTAAGCTTTTTGAGCTTATGAGTTTAAGGTTCTATTAAGTATTGAAGAGTGGATGGTAAACAGCAGAAATAAAGCTGAGAAATGTCCCGCTTGGTTAATTTTTAATCTATAAAATCAGAAATCTTACACTTAGAAGATAATTTCGTTAACATTTTGTCTCCGATTTATCCATAAAACTTTGTGTACTTTGATTCCATATATCCTTCTGCTGAAATAAATATATATTCGATTTTTATACTTATATGGGTTTGTCGCTGACACATCTGTGTTGTCCCTTGCTGTCGCTTCAGGTGACTCAGAGTACCGGTTTCGATTTTTGGATGGCAGGGATTAGGAACTGGTTACGGTAGAGCTGAGGTTCTGGTTTTCAGGGGTGGTAACACTGCCTTGAAAATATTAATAATGCTGCAGGCAAAGATTTTGAGCTTATTTCTTTATTTTTTTACGAATATTTCTATCTGGTCGACCCGCTACCTTCGTTGTCAAAACCACTGTTATTATTGTCGTCACTTTCGAAGTCGCTACTTATGTGTTCCTCCGACTAGCCCTCGAATTTCACAACTTCATTTTCACAATATAAACTTTCTGATTATTTTCTTCTTATTTTGTTTCATCAACCGTCCTCGTGGTTAGTTTGTACCGGAATGTTTCTCGGCGTTTCTTTTCCTTTTTCACGTCTTTCGCCAGACTTAGAATTTTCCCCCACCTTTCTTATGTTTCGTTCCGTTTAAAGTTCAAACGTATCATGTGATGTATACGCGATCTTTGATTGGCTATCATTTTTGTTTCATAATTTTATTATTGGCTACCCCCACTTTGACAACTTTCGCGTCTGATTCTTATAGCTTATTTTGAGTTTTAAAATCTTCCACGAATATTCTTAGATCGTAGATAAGATACGTATACTTTCTGACCCTGCTAAGCTTTGAAATCATTGTAAACTACACGTCCGAGCCAAAGTACAAAAGCGAAACTTCCGGTAGACTTCTTGTCACCGATAGCAGGTACATCTGCTTCCCTTTCGAGTAGAACAAAAATTGTTTTTCTGCCTTTTCAACAAAACCCCTTTCTAGTATGAATTTACAGAGCGGGCGTCTTTTTATTTTATAAATTGATTCTCTTTATACCCTTTATCTCTTTTCAGCACATTTTTATCGTTATGTTAGATTTCGATCGTATATTATTATTATTATTATTATTATTATTATCATCATTATTATTATTATTATTTCTATTTTCCCTCCTGGGTCTCGATAACCGGCTTTAGGTTATAGGATTATTAGAATATAATATGATTTATTGATACACAGAGAAGAACAGAAGAAGAAGAAGAAATTTAGACCAAGAGTAGGTTAAGACATACACAGAGTTTAATAAATGATTGCTAATCACCATATGGGAACAGAATTTTTTAAAAATAGTAGTTTAATCCGCGGCATGATCACCAAAAAAATTTTAATCACAAATTAAGATAAATGTGCCATACACGTTAATTTTATTAAAATACTATTCCATTTGCTTCGACTTCGTATTCGCTAAAGTCGCTGTCTCTTTAGAAGTTATAGAAGAATTTGTTGCAATCTATATAAGCAATATAAGTCAACATGGTATGAAAATATTTGGTTTATTGCAATGAAATTGCGATCAATAACAACCCAAAGAATCAGATTACATGACTTAATTCCTTTTTCCTTCAAACTGTGTTGTCGTTTTAACTCACGCTTATATGGTGTGTTATGGTTAGCGTATTTCAATAGTGTGTACGCTGAAGTTGGTGGGGATGAGTGCGAGGGACCCCGGATGTCTTTCGCTGAACTATGCTTAAATTCTACAGTACCAATTCTAGATGGGGAAATAACTGACGGGGAAATTGTTCGGACAATAAAAAGCCTAAAGAATCACAATGCACCGGGAATAGAAGGAATTCCGAGCGAATTTTTTAAATCCTCCATAGAAGTTCCTGAAATATTAGACCTTCTGCGGGTGGCATTTACCAAACTATTTAACGGCGAGAAGTATCCCGAAGCTTGGACAACAGCAATTATTCAGCCAATATTTAAGGGTAAGGGCAGCAGTCAGCAACCAGAAAATTATAGAGGAATTGCACTGTTATCTATACTGGGTAAGGTATATTGCAATATCATCTATGGCCGGTTAAGGGGTTGGGTAAAAGAGATCGATATAATTTCTAAATTTCAGGCGGGTTTCGGGGAAGGGTTCTCTACTGCAGATAATATTTTCGTATTAAAAATTTAGTTGATTCAAATTTGAGTAGAAAGAGGGGGAAACTTTATTGTGCTTTAGTTGATTTTAAAATGGCGTTTGATAGCGTGCAGAGGAATTCCCTTTGGGCGAAACTTCACCACAAAGGACTCTCTGGTAAAATGATGAAAGCTCTGATGCAAATTTACAACAGTGTGAATTTCAGCATAAAAATAGACCAAAACACAATAACGGAATCTAAATCGGCCAGTAGAGGAGTTCGTCAAGGATGTATTTTATGGCCCCTATTGTTCAGTTTATTCATAGACGATATAGCAGACGTGTTAATAGCAGAGGAGATGAATGGCCCAAAAGTAGACGATGTACGCATTCCTGTACTTTTATACGCGGATGACACGACAATTTTGTCAGTGACGATAGAAGGCTTACAGAAAGGTATTAATAGGTGGGAAGAATATTGTAAACAATGGGGTCTGGTGGTAAACATTAATAAAACAAAAACAATGGCTTTCAAAAATGGCTATGTGTATGGCAGGGATGAGAAATGGTATTACAAGGGGCTAGAACTACAAAACGTTAAACATTTCCCCTAATTAGGAGTAATGTTTAATATGAGATGAAAATGGAACAGTAACTAACTACAAAACACGAGGGAAGTTAAATGAATTATTACGTACCCTCTCGCGGATACCGGATGTACCTGTAGATACATTAGAAAAGATATATAACTCTATGGTAAGGCCGGTTTTGTTATACTGAAGTGAAATCTGGGGATGGGAAAGAGCATGTAAATAAAACACAGGTAACATTTTGGAAAAGCGTTCTTGGAGTTTCACAAGGCACATCAAATTCGGAGGTATTGAGGGAGGTGGGATGTTATGAAGACACAATACACTGCAAAATAAGAGCAGTGAAGTACTGGCTAAGGCTGATGCATGGGGATAACTCCACACTTCGATCCAAATGTTATAAATACCAGCGAGAAAACCTGTCTCGTAAGTTTTGGGCAGCTGATTTGGAAAGGGTTTTGAGGAGAATAGGAATGGGGTCAGTATGGCTAAGAGCTGAAACAAATGACAAAAACATATGGAAAGATGTTAAAAGAAGACTAAGAGACATCAACCAACAGGAAATAGAATCGGATTGTGAAATTAAACCTTCTCTAAGTCTAGCAAATGAAATAAAATTGAACTGGGGTAAAGAGGCATATATACTTAATTTAGGAAGAAAGGAAAGATCAGAAATGGCATGGTTTAGACTGGGGGGCTGGAGGGTACAGAAAATGACTGACGATTCTGGCAGGAGAGTCTGCCCATTCTGTGATTTGGATGAGGACTGGGTACATATTTTGGCGGAATGTGCACAGTGGGGGAACCAGCGAACGACTAAACTGAAAGAAAAATTCTTAAGTCCCTCAAGAAAGAGATTGGCATGTTGGGATCTACTGGCTGACCAGAGGAACTGGCAAAACATGGGCAATTTTTTGGCTAAAGTGCGCGAAGCTAGGTCAAATTCAGTTAGACAAAGGTAAGTTATCTCTATTTCCCTTTTTCTTGTTCCTTTTTGTTGTGTTTTCTTTCTCTGTAGTTTATTTTGTCACCCTATTGTATCTTAAATATGCAAGTACCGTCAATGCCCCATGTACTAAATACTTGTCAAATAACTTCAATAATTTGAAACCAATATCTATCTATCTATCTAAAAATTAGTAACTGGCTTATCTGACGCTGCAAGGTTAACCTTTTAAACTCGAATGACGAATTAATTAATTCCGTTTACCTCCCTCGGTGCCTTATGAAATTATTGTACAGTAGTCTAAAGGATATAATCGTAATTTCATAAAGCCCCGGCTATTTTAATAACGTATTAAAAAGTCTTTAATATTAATGCAAACGGATATGAAACCGGCGGGAAGTCTGACTTCCATAACCTCCCCCCCCCACGAAAGTCTTCCAAGTTCTGGAAGAGTTGCATGGCCTATAAGCATAGTCCATTCTATATTTAGATTATCACCGCACCTAAGGTGTTCACAGCAGTAAAGCGGAACCAACTGCTACCACGTGATTTACTCCGCGTGGAGAAAACATTGATGGCTTTGATTGGATAAAGTTAGATATGAATGGATTCCTATTGGATGGAGTCGGGATATCAGCCAACCCTGCTCTAGCGAACGAAAGATGTCACATTGGCTGAACAGAGTTCTTTGCTACTCCCACTCCATCTAGTATGAATCCATTTATATCTAACGTTAGCCAATCAAAGCCATCAGAATATCCTCTCCACGTGGAGCAAATCACGTGGTAGCAGTTAGTTCCGCTTTACCGCTGTGAAAATCTTAGGTGCAAATTAAATAAAACTGAGTTTTATTTATGGGCGCTCCTTAACTGCTGAGGTCCTTAGAGTCCCATTCTATATTGGGCGTGAAAGACCAGTAATTTTGATCAGAAGCCCCTTTGTCAGGCTTGAGGGTCTTTTACGTACCGTAAATGTACGACAGGGTACCACCGGCTGTGCTTCCCTTACGAAGGAAGCCATGCTAAGGATTTTTACGCCCGCGGGTTTGAACCCGCGACCTAGTAGAATTAGAGGCTAGCATGGTAACCACTACACCATGGAGGACGATGCCTTAGATGCAATATCTGTCTAATTATAAAATAGATCATACCCTTGCGGTATACTCGTGGTGTGAGAGCACAACTCGCAGTATGTACATATGTCCGATATATTAATATAGGAATTATCTCTGATGATTATCTTGTGTTTTGTTTGTTACTATTAAAGTGTTGATGACGTTACTTTTATTTCTTGCCACGGCTGCTGTTGTTTGGGTTTTTGGTAGAGCATGTGTAACTTTGCAGGATGTGGTACGTGAAGGAAGGTAAGTAGTAACAACACTAACATAAGATTACATCAATGAAGAACACAATGCTTTAATGACACACGCATTTTCTGCTTTAGTAAGAAGCTACACAGTTACTTTAATTAGTTGGAGCTGTAGAACGGTCGCTTAGCAATCCGGGTAGCCAGGTCACATACGCAACAATGCTCGTACGTCACAGTATTTTATAAGTGCTGTAGTAATAATGGTAGTATTTATCACACGCTCCTAAACTATACTTTGTTTCCCTTCTCAGAACTTGCACTTTCAAATTGATGTCATTTCAACGTTTCCACTACATTATGAGAGGTAATTAATAACTCCTGCTTCGGAGAGCTTACATCACTGCACTTTATACGCAACCGGCTTTGCTGCTGGGAACGTTATAACTGACTTCCCTAAACTTAAACATTTTAAAAAAATTCTTTCTTAAAACCTCATTGGCTGTCTTCGTTCAGCTTGGAACCTTCTAGAAGACTTACCAGGCTATTATTCGTTGTTTCCAAACATGCGACCTCTCTACAAAAATATGTTGTGTTAGCTTGTCGCATTGTTTCTTACACATGACTCAAGGCCTGCTTTTGTGATTTCCAGTACATGTTCTTTTTGTCTAGGCCCTAATTCTAACAAAAACATGTTTGTCTGCTTTTAACAAGGCTTCCACATCTCCAGCTAAACTCCTACACATACATAAAGCTTATGCTTTAACATGTGTATATACAACAAGTATTTTGCTTATTAATATTATTTTACATTATTATATACGGGTATGTATGACCATAGTTACTGTCTTAGACTTTAGCGGTGAAACAATTCTCGGTCGAATTAGTTGAGAAGTTTTTAGACTATTTCATTCATGCCGCAAATGGGAGATGACTAATCACGTTTAACGGAATGTTGTATCTAAACCAATCACAACCTTGATTCCACTCAATGTTTATGAAATATGTATCTTTATTACCTCGTCCTTTGAGCACCTCTTATTTTTAATACTCTGAAGAGGTTGGAGTATCATTTTGCAGGACTCAGCTACCAATAATCAATGCCACTACGTTTAAACATAAAAATGGCAGAAACGAGATTTGGTAATGCTTCAAATGAAAATATAGACGAGACTATTAATTAGGCATGCCAATTCTAGCTCAGCGATAAGGAAGAACTTCAACTGCAATCCTTCAGGGGTATTATCATCACATAAATTGGTCATTGTTTCACATTCTTCGGGCTTTAAAACCACTGCACTAAGTTTTCTGTTTTCCTGTAAGTTTTGGAGCAGTTTTCTTTTCGAGTTCCTTATATCTATTTCCTCTTGAAACTCCTGATGTTCCATGGATTGAACATGGATTGCCTTAAAATGCATTTTTATTGCATTTTAGCTGTGATATTCCACATCGTTTTGTAGCATCCATATGAGGAAATCAAACGGAGAAGAGTACAAGGTATGCACTATAAAAATAAGGAGATAATTGCGTGTTTAAATAATGTTCATAACAAACAAATGAACTGAAACAAGTTAATATTTATCAGCCTTTTTCTGTAAACCAAGTCTTAAACTATAATGCTAGATATAGGTTTTATTTATACTTTCTCTACTAGGAGCATTCTTACAATCATGGCTAAAAGAAGAGTGAATTCATGTTACAAGTTCCGCACGCCAGATATCAGAAAATAATACCTATATGATCAAGTTCCAATGATCAAACAAATAAAAGTAACCATATGATTCTAACCTGTTTTCTAAAATTGAAAATAAATATAAATATGTTATGATTTTATTATAATAATCAAGATTTTTAGGTAAATAATTTCATTTTATTTGCAAAATAGCCTTATGAAATGATTTAATGATTTCCAAATCCTCTAGATAAATTCTACAGTCACTTCGTGAGCCGAAAAGTTATCAAAAATTTGGAAACCACTTGTGCCATTACTGCAGATAGTCACAGTAGGCGACATTTTATACCTTTGTACCTCCTACTTGGTCACATACTTATTACTTTCTCTACTACGTATAGTAAGTAGGGGAAGTACTGCATTCCACCCAAAAATTCGATACCGAGATTTCACAGGAAATACATGTTTTGAGGTGCATTGAATGCATATAAAGCATTTTTGGAAACATGTTCGTGTGTGTGTGTCTGTGAACAGCATAACTCAGAAACGAACAGTCGGATAAACACCAAACTTGGTATTTAGGTTCAGCATCTTCCAGAGATGTGATACAAAGGTTTTAAACAAAATCCCCCACCCCAGATTACCCTTTACATGAAATATTTTTCGAAACTTTTAATTTTCTCAAAAATGGCTCTAAAGATTGTGAATAAAACAACATAAGTTTAAGACATTTTTATGGCAAATGAATTGTATATCTGGAATTTTCTGGGAATGTATCCAAAAGTATTCTTCATTGTGAACGACGTTTGTATAACTGGTAAACCATTTTTTTTTGAGTGAAGCTTTTTCGAGATATTGCTTGTTATTCCCTTAAACTTTCCAATACTTATACTTTTTCTCAAGTGGGAATTCCTTATTCATTTTTTCTTTTGTCCTGGAAATGCCAAAAGAATGGAATACTCCACATAGAAACCAGCTCTTAAAATATTTGACTATCCCTTAAAGCCTACCAATTCCCCTTGCATCTACAAGAAAATTAGCAATAAGATTAACATCTCGATTAAATGAAGCATGTGGAGAATAAGCGTTTGTAAAAATAGTTTGTGCAAGAGTAGAGAAAGTCATGTGAGTGTAACACATCAGATTCTTTTTAATATAAAAGCTGCACAGTTTTCATATAACACATGGACCCTTAACACATACAACGAAATAGAGGTGAAGCTGGAGAACATGAAGATTCCCCAATCCCAGGACACCAAATTAGCCTCTTTGGAAAATACACGTAGTCTGCTATCATCGAGAAAAATAATTTTCTCAGTTGTTAATTTTAAAATATCGGTTCACTTAGCAATTTTCTCTCTTGATACTGTTATTTAGCATGACTGCTAGCATGCCCTGATTATAACACAAGTACAAAGGAAATAAAGCAACATTTTCTTACATGGGGGTTATTAGAAGGTTTTGTCATCCAGAAACTCCAGTGCATACACCTATAGAATTAGAATAAAGGTTACTCAGAAGTTTTGCCACCGTTTCAATAAACAGCATATGCAGTATTTGATAAATGCAATTTAAGAAATACATATAGTGTACTATTTGTACCTTATAAAACTGATCAACTTGCGGTATATTCTTGTTAGGAGCACAACTCGCAGTATGTCCGATATATTAATATATGTATTAATATATTAACTATGGTGATTATCTTGTGTTTTGGTTGTTACTATTATATTTTTATGATGTTATTATACTTCTTGAGACGGCTGCTGTTGTTTGGGTTTTTGGGTAGAGCAAGTTTAACTTTTCAGGGTGTGGTACTGGAAGGAAGGTAAGAGGTAACAACTCTAACAAAAAATTAAATCCGTGGAAGAACACATGCTTTAATGGCACACGCATTTTCTGCTTTAGCACGAAGCTACACAGTTTGCTTAGTTGGAGCTGTAGAACGGTCAATGAGCAATCAAGTATTTTTATAAGTGATCTAGAAATAATGTTAGTATTTATCACACGTTCCTAAACTATACGTGGTTTCCGTTTCAATTTTTTTAACTTTTAAATTAATAACATTTCAACGTTCCCACTACATTATGAGAAGTAAATAATAACGCCTGCTTCTGAGAGCTTATCCGTATGTTATTCACATCGCAGCACTTTATACGCAACCGCCTTGGCTGATGGGGACGGTATAACTAACTTTGCTGCACTTAAACATTTTAAACATATGTTTTCTTAAAATCTCATTGGCTGTCTTCGTTCAGCTTGGAACCTTCTAGAAAACTTAACAGGCTATTGTTCGTTGTTTCCAAACATGTGACCTCTCTACAAAAATATGTTGTTAGCTTGCCGCATTTTCTTTTGCACAAAGACTCAAGGTCGTGCTTTTGTGACTTTCCCACTACAAGTCCTTTTTGCCTGGGCCCATATGCTAACAAAAGCATGTTTGTCGGCTTTTAACAAGGGTTCCACAGTTCCAGTTAAACACCTACACATATGGTCATCGCAGCCTTCGGATCCCCAAGCGGCGACCTTTGTGCAGTAGCCAAACACTTGTTCCCTACCCTCCCTAACCGCAAGCACCATAAAATCTTAGTGACATCCATGTGCATATGCGCGTTGTTGCCAAAATTAAAAATAGTATTTAAAAGCAAAACTTTGCAGGTGATTTCCACATGTACAGAATACAATCATGCAGTTTGTCTGCTTGCTTTACACACAAAATAACTATGTAAATAACTATGAATCGCATAGTAATTACATTTAAGTTGCAAACGCTTTAAAATATAACTGAACTAATGAATGATCTGAACTAATATACTGCGCTACAAGAATAGAAATGCATGTTAACATATCCGAGAGAAACTTAGAAACATGTTCCGAATAAACTATACATTGTTGGACTATCATTAAATAATTAAAATACATAAATATTAATTTATTTTGAAAGGAACTCTTACTCCCAAATCAAAGCATCATTTTTGATTATGCTGTGCGCGGAGCTATGGTAAAAAGTTTTTTATCACTTGTATCACAACAATGTTTTATTAATATAAAGCTAATACAAGAAGTTGTGTATTGTTTAAGGTGTAAGATTTATAAGCATGACATCTTCTGTTTACTTAAATGAATAGCTTTATTATAAAATGCAGGATAAGTAAAAATACGAAGGCAAAAGAAAGAAAATAAAAAAAAAATCTTATGTATTATATTCACAAGATTATCTCTACTCACTCTTCTACAAACTACTTTCACAAAAGCTTATTCTATCTACTTCTTAAATAATAAGATAAAATTTCATTGCACATATCGTTGTAAATATAAGGATACATAGGCTAAAGCGATAGTCAGATTTTTAAAATACAGATGACTATATGATGACTTTGAAATTCCATGCTCTTAGCATGACCACGAGGAAAATACAAACAGATACTTCCAACTTGTATTTCAAAATTCAAACCAACAACAAAAAATTTCTCGGAAATGGTTAACACAATTTGACCTAAAATTTGTCCTTTACCGAGATTGCATTTTACGCAGAGTAAGATTTTGTCTCTCTCTTAGAATTTACCAGTAATACAACAAGTTGAGAACGAGGAAAATTTTACAAGTTATTCCCAGAATATAAAATTCATGATACAAATTTTATTTTTCCTGCAAATATCTTAAACTTGCGGTATTTTACTAAAAATCGTTAAGCTGTTTTTGGGAAATTCAAAACAATAACAAACATTTATCCACATAAAAGGTTCTTTTCTACATGTTCTTGAACATTACACATAAAAATCTGGCTTTGCTTATTCAGTTTTTGTAGCCCTTTTCTTCGTGGTCTTGGCATTACTGATATTCGGCAGAGGGTCACTTGCTGGTGCGACCGGAGGGGCATCAACTTGGTTCGTTTCCCAAGGTCTCCACATCTTAATTAAACTATTAAACGCTAATAACTATTAAACACTGCTAAACTTACAAAACTGCACTAAGTAAAACACTATATAACTTCTCTGAAGAAGTAATATAGAAGCTTAGCTGAACATGGAAGAAAAGCACGAGCGAACAGTCACAGCTGCTAAAACCGGCAACAACGCTTTGCTTTGGTGGAGCTGGAGAAAGGACCACGTGATGTGTTTAAGGGATGGGAAGACCCTACTAATCGTTTACTGATGGGTTTATGGTCAGGCTTCAAAGCTTTCCGTTCGCTTTGAAGCCGGTTGGGGAAAGGATGCCCGCGACTAGTTTACATAAAACTTATGCTTATTAATATTATTTTACATTATAGTTTACATTATTATATAGTGGCATATATAACCATAGTTACTGTCTCAAATTTTTGCCATTTAAGCTCTGTATTGTTTGTATATATGTTTGTTGCTGGGAATAAAACGTAATCGGCTTTTGTTTTCAAACGCATTCTCTGTGGATTAGTATAGGACTAGGAGAGGAGGAGAATATATCATCTAGACCTAAGCAGATCATTTGTACCTAGACCCCTGACGGGTGCCCCCAGGAGGGAGGGAGACAGAGGGCGGCCGGACCTGAGACACGACAGGCAGAGGGCAGGGTCCATACCGTTTACAGATTTACGTAAACTCCCTGGATCGCAGCTGGTGCAGCCGACTCCCCTACCACCCTGTGGGCTTACCATCCCCTGGGGGCCCGGGACTCGGAGACCGCTTCCATTCCGGGGAACTCAGAGCATCCTTTTCCCCTGCCATGCACGCGCCGAGACCTCCCGTCGACACTTGCAACCCTGAAGAAACCAAGCGATGAAGGTGAAATGGAAGCACAGGAAATTCAGGGGATATAATGGTCCTTCCCTAGCAACCAAGAGAAACCCCCGAAGAAACCCATGGGCCAGGAAGCCCTGTCACGGGAATGGAACCCACGACCTAACGCATACGGGCCACATACTTCACCGCCTGAGTCTCCCGCTCGGTTTCTCTGTGTAGTAAGTATTTTCTACTTCATGGCATTCTCAACGAAGGCTTCCTAAACTCGTTTTAGTCATTTCTAGTTCATGAACAGAAATACCAAGGGTTTTAACGTTTTTCGTTCAAACATATTTATTTGTTAACTCTTCTTTCATTCTAGCCGTTGACGACGTACCTCTCTGCGTCACTTTTGATGCCGCCGCCAATATCTACTAGTAAATCTACTGCCGGCTGCTACAATGGTTAGCTACGAAATCTTTCTCTGAGCGTGTGCGTGAGTAGGGTGAGGTAGACAACACCAGTTAAGTTGACTGAGAAATTCAATGGAAGCTAATACATAAACTATTTGAAGCGAGTTGCCGACAGTTTGAGGATGAACAATTAAAACTGATTCTGAATCTTAGCATGAGAAACTGTAACTGTTGAATTATTATATCTGCTAGCTTCTGAATTATCAAATTTAGTTTAAAACAATGTTTCCGTAATAAAACCTAGAAACGTAAATTGCCGTGAAGAGCTAAAATGTTAAACGCTAAACCCCTTTCGGCTACTGCTAAATATATGATGACCTGAGTGTGGTCTTCAGGACTACGGTAAAACAATCCTATGAAATATAAAAGACGACACGACTGTAAGACTGTGAACGAAAGGCTAATTTTAGAAATACACACTCTTTTATTAACTTAAGTCCCCCTACTTTACGACTACCCCATCAAGGTTCTGAAACACAACTTTTACTCTTTGACTTGCTAAATTCTAAGAATTCTTTCCCTTTCTAATATTCAGAACTGGCACACGAGCTTCACGCAACCCTCTGATTTCTTAACGTACTGAGCTCTAATTATCTGAACCTTAGGTTGATGGATATCTTGTTGACTGAGTTCGCTAGAACAACTAATTGCCTTAGCTACTTTGACTTCTAAATAATTGTTTTGCCTGGTAATGACTTCCTCATTTGCATAATTTTAGCTAGTTCATCTTATATTATGCATTGATTTTAATATATAGAAATAATTTATTGCAATATCTCCCTATCATGTCTTTATGAAATTATTAACTGTACCCGTTAATAATTCTGGTATCACCATGTGTACAATAGTGTGAAAGAATAAGTAAATGTGAATTAAAGCCAATACCTAGAGCTTAAAATCACTTGCAACATAGCAAGTCTTCGAGGTATGATATCTCGTTTATTTTAGATCGCCTTGAATGTTTATTGGGATAGCTTAATCGGATGAAGAGATATAATGCAGTACGAACATCTCGCCATTATAGCTATAGAGGTAACACTATCAAAAGGGAGAGCCGAAGATCGATGGTTTTAATCCCGGCCATGGGATTGTGTTTTTCAAATCTGATTCATCTCTCCAACATTTCATTTAATTATTGAATACAATTTCAGATCCAGTGATGGATACTTGCCGGTTCATTTATGGAATCACCTTAAACGCCAAAGAAAAGACCGCTGCAAATGACTTGAAAAGTATAAGCTGCTCTCAAATTTCTCAAATACCACTTGCATAGTCACTGGTATGTTACGACCAAAGTAAAATACCTGCCTCCCCATCTCATTGTTTAGTAGCATTACTAAGGAATTATTTTCTAATACTGTTACAAATGTTTGAGCTATTCGCTCATCAAGGGTAGGTATATCCATGACATTTGCAAGTGGTAGGGTTGCAGAACATTAATGTTTCCCTTATACTCTAGGGACGCAGTACCGTCAGGGTTTTAACCCCAGCGACGGGGATCCCCCTCAGGAAACAATGTTCCCCTCTCAAGGCTAATCAGAGCGCCAGTAGAGGAGCACCAGTGTCAGAAACGTTTATATAGAGCCTATAATTCTATTAGAACCTAAAGATCGATGAACATAATCACTTAATCAATTTGTAATGAACAAGAAAGCATAGGCAATTTCTAAGTACAATTTTCAATTAGAAAACTCTATTTGAGGATGCAAAAGCGACCCTCTGTGGTATACGGTAACAGCAAACAATTAGCTGCTCAGCTCGTAGGTACCTCCAGGAGTAATAGGAATACAGAGTGATTCATACAGTGTGAATATATTTAGAACTGTGATGTTATTGTTTTAAGGTACCTGTAAATACTTCCTAAACATACATTATCTCTGTGATGGTTATTTAACCTTGCAGTTTGTGCAAAGTGACTTCCTTCCGGTTTCCGGTAGTGTGCTACTATAAGGTGTCATATGAGAGAGAACTATTTCTTCCCCGTTTAACATTCTGTCTAAAGCCATTAGTGACGAAAGCGAGGCTCCCAAGGGATGGCAAGGTTTGCTCAATCTGGAAATGTTAGGAAACCTGCTGCACTGCGCTTGTCATTTTTTTTCTTGTAGCATTAAGAATTTCGTATTATGTTCCTTTGAAATTTCCAGTTTTTTTTTACTTTTTATTTATTTATTTAAAAATTCATGCAAAGAAGGAAAGGACACTGGCAAAAAGGGAAAATGGTAGTAATATACTACTTTTATCTTATAATCTGAATATCCAAGGCTTGAATGGCTCTGTTCTGTGTTGCTGAATCATCTTCCATCCCTCAGTATGTAAACATTGCCGTAGATGAGGCAGCTTACAATCAGCTGGATCGTCCAACGTAGCGAAGTAAAGATGCCCATTATCAGCCAGAGTAGAGAATTATACAATGGAGGGCTCACTTTAGGAAGGTTCAAATGTAAAATATCCGAGTGTTGTGGATTCTATCCGGTAGGTATCCAAGTACGACAATATCCTAAAACTCAAGTCCAGACCACTGCTTTACTGGAACATTCCATCAGTCGATGTGAAAGTGAATCTGCGACATTACATAGTGGACAGTTATGAGAAATAGCCATCCGATGGCGATAGAGTTTTTCTGCGTTGGAAGGATTTCATTTACAATCTCAAACGCTACTGCCATCCATTCGGAGTTAATCTGTGGAAAGCTAAAGCATCACCAAACGCGCTTCCAGGACAGTTGTGGGTATTTCAACTGTACATGAGGGATAGTAGAAGCAGTTCGAGCAAGAAAGGTGTAAATATTCTTCACAGTGCGAAAGTCACCATTCTCAACTTTCTCCGGTGGTAACTTCTCCAAAGTCCGATAAACTGCACGTAACATTTGTGAATCTTGTCAGGTTCGCCCCGATTCAAAAACCATGTGTATTGTTGTTGTATCACAATGTCCACGGGATCACCCTGGTTCTTCAGGGCAAGCAAGAACATTTTAAGCATCAAGGCCTGAGAGTGACGAGCCACATCTAGTAATCCCCAGTCGCCTTGGCCCTTAGGGTGACGTAATTGAGTAGGCGCAATTCGATAGAGCTTTCCAGTCCAGGTAAAATAATCTAATATCTGTTCTATTCTTTGCAATGGCGTTCTGTGGTTTGGAGAACATTTGCAAGGAACCAAATTCTGCTGAGCGCAAAGCTATTACAGAACCATACACGTTGTACCAAATTCAGCATCCTGGTTTTCTGCTGATACATCACACCATGTAAGATATTAATACGAGACGTCCAGTTGTATTCCGTCATGTCCGCTTCGTCAGTTCTGAAGTAGATCCCTAGAACCTTCGTACGCTGTACAATAGGTATGCCCAAGACTGATATCCGGAGGCTGTAATCCAATTGGCAATATCTGGACTTCCTCATATTAAATGTCATTCCGGTACTCCCCTCATATTGCAGTAAACAACCTTTTAGGCGCATAATATCCTGAGGTGTGGTAACCATTACAGTAATATCGTCAACGTAGGCTCTTACCGCCATTCTCTGGTCATACACCTCGATTCCAGTAAGAGTAGATTGTAGACGTTGAAGCAAAGGATCAACATACAAAGCAAAAATATCATAAACATGGGACAACCTCGTCGGACGGAACGTTTAACGGTATAGCAGTTGTGAGATACCCATTGTAGAGAATTTTAGACGAAGTAATCTCATACAGGCTCGGATAATAATACTGAGCTAATCTGGCACATTCAAGGCAACCAAACGTTTCCATAATGCCTCGTGAGCGACGTAGTCGAAAGCTTTCTTGAGACCTAAATTAATTACTGCAGCGGACTTGTGTTCCTGTGCACAGTACAATATACAGCCTCTCAAGGCAGCCAGCGTATTATGAACAGCCGCCCCTTTATGTACGGCAGCCTGCATTTCGCTAATTGTATAGGGTAGATTTCCTGCATATGAGCACTAATTATTTTAACAAATAACTTGTAATCACAGTTCAATAACGTGATCGCTCGATAATCCTGTGGTTTCTTTGGCTGAGCACACTTTGGAAGCTGGACGACTATCCCATTTGCAAATGTAGGCGGAAATAGCTCTGCAGCTCACATTTCCTGGAAGACTTGAAGTAATTCTTTACGAATATAGCGCCAACAATGTCTGTAAAATTCATAAGGCAGGCCATCAGGTCCTGGAGAGGCATGCAACTTAGATGACTGGATCACGTCCATTAACTCTGCCGCCGAAACGGGTTGAGTATCCGGCTACAACTCCTCCGGGACAACCGGAGCAGATTCAGACATATCGGCATCTACGAAACTGCGGAATTCTGCGGATACGGAGAATCTTTGGACGTAAAAGGGGTGCACCTCACGAAGAATTCCGGCTTTTCTGTCCATCGACCTCCAATTGAGTGATGAGCTTCCGGCGTCCATGGCAGATGGTAAAAATCGCCTTTTCCCCATCACCACTTCCGCCGATTATACTCTGGCCAAACTCCCCTGTAGTTCGTTAGACTTTCGAGCCTTTATATGTCCTTTGATGCCTCTCACCAGATGCTGGACATCTTCACCTTGCTGCTGGCGTATGTTTAGCTCCTGAAGGACTTGAATGTAGTAGTCCATGGTTTCCCTCCTAGCCAGAGCTCGACGCCAGGTTGCAGCTCGAAAGAAGTACCGAAGCGCAGGCTTAGCTTTACACACCCACCAGAAGGCTTTATTCGGTGCTAGCAGAAAGGATTCCCGCAACCGTGACCAAACATCCTGGAAATCTCCCAGAACTTCCTCATCCAAAAGCAACGAGCAGTTCAGTTTCCAGTAACCTCGACTTCTACTGTATATTGCTACCCTACCTTCCATGGCATGTAGGGGTGCGTTATGATCACTGAATGCTACAGGCACTATTTCCGCACGATGAAGGCGTGGTAAGAGTTCAGCCAGAACACACATGTGGTCCAGCCTCGAAGCTGATGGGCCTCTCACGAAAGTAAATTGGACTGTGGAACCATGCTTATGCTCCCAGGTATCCTTTAAGCGCATTTACTCCACTGCAAGGTAATACACCCATTAAAGGCTCCGCGTTGATCTTTGGCCGCCCGCGTACAATTAAAATCACCGACAAGCACGAAGGTAGCACTTGATGGAATAAGGGTCAGGAGGTCTTGCTGAAAAAAATTCTTCTGGTTGTTTTCGTTTATTACTGTCAGCAGGGGCGTAGATGTTCACGAAATAACGTCATCATAAACTGCCGAAAGAATCGTACCGGAAGGATGGTATTCAAAACTGTGTAACCGTAAGCCTTGTCTGTAAACAATCGCCGTACCAGAACCCTGGAGGCCCAGATTGGTCTCGTAATTGAAACCATACAAGAAATCCAGATTACAAATATTCACCTCCTGTAGAAAACAAATGTCTAGTCATCATCATATCTCGCCATTCTTCATTCCCTTCCAACAGAAGGTTAAGTAGTCTCAATAGATCTAGCCTTGGTCGCAGTGCAAAATTCCTCCTCCGTTTCTAATCCATGTTCAACATATAGCTTGAACAGAAAAACGCAGTCTCAAGTATCCATATTTATCATTTCCACTTATAATCCTTTGGGCATTCTGAAAAAGAAAATAACGGTTTAGTATTTTTTTACAATAAATTAAACACCTGCAAAATGAATGCACTAGGGCAACTTAAAATAGCTTCTTGAGTTGCAGCAACGTATCTTTGCTTTCATTGTTATTTATCAACGGTTATAACGCTCATATATGGAACTACTATGGAGGCAAATTAAATACTGTGTACTATATAACTACACTATCGCTCATTAGTTTCCGCTCATCAGTTTCAATTCACCATAAGGGTTATGTAGTATTTCCAAAAATTATTTCCTCCAAAAACATATACATATTTATATAAAGTTAAACACATACAATACAACAAAAAATATTCTGCTTTCATCTAAGTATTCTCCTTGATGTGATTGCCTCACTAACTAGAGGCAGCGGTTGATCAGTCCTTGTAGGTATTTTGAATCTCACATCCTTTATAAAGTTCCACAGATACGCTTCCTTGCTACTTGGAGTTCGCTGATACCTCTGTTCACTTCATTAGACCTCTCCAATGGATTGCAATCAGGGCTTTGGAAGGACTGGACCATATCCTCCAGCACCTTCTGTTTTTCTTTTGATGCAATGTTCTTCATACAACACGCTGACGATATTTTGGATCATTTTGTACGTTAAATCAAGTCCCTGTTATCCGCACCCTCAAGATACTGGATGATACTGAAGTACGCTGTGGTACTGCTTCTGGTCCTTTTATTTTAACAATGTCTGCAACTTTAAAACACTTTCAGACAATAACAGAACCCCTATTATGTTTTAACTGTTGGTAAAATCCACTTCTAGACCACTCTCTCTCTCTCCTTCACGTCAACAAGCAAAATATCCTCCTGGTACAAAGCGCTCTAACATGAAGGCATCTGAAATAGGACCTTCTTCCAATATTCAGGTGTCCAGTTACGATGTTTTAGGCCCATTCCAGACTATTCTTTTTATTTATAGGTTTTAGAAGAGGTTTTCTTGCTTCCAACACGCCCTCTCATATAGTGCACTTTTGAACCTTTTCAATTACTGGTAAATCTGATGAATTTGTCGTCGCTTTTAGTGTTTTATGAGGTTGTCCTGGCAGTAGCATTGTTGCCTGTTGTCTGCTGGTGTTGAAAGCTGTATTTCAGCCCCTATTCACATTATTTTTATCAATTTGGAGAATTGATAACCCTGCTTGTCTAGCGCTACACTTGCAATGTCGTCCTCCGTGGTGCAGTGGTCACCATGCTAGCTTATAGTTCCCGAGATAGCGGGTTCAAACCCGACGGAGGGCGATGGACCTTTTCGGGCGTAAAACTCCTTAGCATGGCTTCCTTCGGAAGGGAAGTAAAGCCGGTGGCCTTCTGTCGTGGATTTATGGCACGAAAAGAACCTCAAGCCTGATAAAGAGGCCTCTGTGTAAAATTACCGGTATTTCACGCCCTATATAGAATGGGCACGCTGGTGACCACAGCAGTTAAGGGGCGTTCATAAGAAACTCAATTTAATTTATAGTTGCAATGCGTGTTTCTATGAATGTCTCTACTCTTGAAGTCATGGCAATCGTGTGCCTGTATTAGTGAACTTAGATAATACATAGCACTGCGACCCTCAAGGAATCCATTCTGCGTACACCCCCGGGAGAAACGAATGAGGTGAGGGAACCGCAGGAGACACACGGGTTGCAGAGCGAAGCTGGCGCAAATGGACAGAGATGTGGAGAATTCTCTAACAGTTCCAGGCTTGACCACCCGACCACGGGAAGGCCGCTCCAGTGGGCTAGGGAAACATTCACTTCTCACATAAAGTTATGGCGCAATTTGATATTCTGCCTATTACCCCAACTTATTAAACAGTGAATACTCTGCCCCTATGCACATAGTACCATGCGTTCATTTATAGCCGGGCTATAGATCGCGTATATGCGTAGCTCGTGCAGTAACTTCGTTATGTTCCACTAGCGCACTAGCAATGAATAAGCCGCTCAAGGCTACGTTTATCAGCTGTGTTATACTGTGTCCGTTTCTGCCATCTGTTCGAGCTGTAACGACTAGTTCCTTCATTGTACATCTCAAAAGTGAACGTTTATTCAAGACATCTGTGTTGTGTGTGAATTACATTAAATTATTCTTATTAGTCCGCTGAAATGCCTACGCTTGAACAAAGAATTCTTATGTACGATACATACCTAAAAACTGAATATTGTGAACAAACGTTTATGGAAAAAATATCCATATACCACAGAAGAACTTAAGTATAAAACAAAAACAGAAATTATGAAAATTACACAAAAATAATTAGCATACGAATGGAAATTTGATCCGAATATCCCAGAATGTTTTAATGCAGATGGAATCGTATGGTAACATTAGTACCCATTATAGTGCATGTTACTATCACGCGTACTTAAGTAGTCCGGGTCTTTTAGAATGGAAAACCCTCCAGTGTAATACACAGTGCACGGAGCACACATACTGCGATCCGCGCCCCGCCAATATAACGAACGCAGTGTATTTATGCAGACTTTACGACACAGTTACTTAATTTCATATAAATCTGGCTCAAAACGCCTTTATTAACGATTCCGTAGCTACTAAATCCATAATTATTCGTAAATCCCCAAAAGCTTAACATAACCTAAAACCTGTGCACCTCTCTCCTTCTACTACAACCCAAAAACTTCCTTACAATGGCTATTCTTGAGTCGAGGGCTTAAAATTAGTGCGCATAAAGCATTTTAACATAAAATACTCCATTTAAAAGGAACATTACAACTTATTCTATACATATATCATATATAAAAGGAGGCGTTCGGAGAAAATATAAGAACAGTGTTCCATTTTAACAATCGATATCCGTTTGTTTGTAATGGCTGCTCTAGTAGTAAAATTCAGGTTAGCCAAATTAACATTGAATTGAATAACTCGGGAGGCCCAAGAGGCAATGAAACATGAGCAGGCAGCATTCACATCCATGTAGTAATGTCTGTGTAAATTAATGTAAGTACTGAATTATCCTTTTAAATAATAATACACGTTTTTAAAGAGATAGCTCATATTAAACACGGAGAAAATGTTAATATCAAATGAGCAATTTACGAGATACTTTCGTAGCTATTGCTTTACTCTTTATATATGGTGCAAAATAAGTTTACACTTTTGCAAGTATAAGTATGTCACCTGTCAGAAATGCTTGAATGTTTGCGATTCATCTTTCTCGTTTTCCTTCGCAAGAACTTGTTACGGTTTATGATGCAAATATCCAAATGTTGTTTTCGTATATCGCATGTAACTAATTTATTGCTTCATTTGAAATCATTTTAGGCAAACATTTATCGTGAATAACATAACACGTATAGAAGAATCAATTTTATATAAAAATTTTTGGCTTCCCGACGTTCCACGGGTAGCTTTTTAAACTCGAATGACTATATAGCTAAATTTAACTTACATTCGCCCGTTCTTTATGAAATTATTGTACAATTATACAGAATATTTTTATGAGGAATCCTTGCATTTACCATTTATAATTGTAATTTCTTACAGCCCCGTATATTCCTAATAAGGAATGAAAAACCATGTGATATTCTTGCAAAAGGATGCCAACACTGACTTTAACCTCCCACGATAGGCATCCGAGTACTGTAAATTCTGCACAGTCTATCTGCACCTTTTGGCGCTGGAACAGTCATCGGTCAGAATGGTCAAATAGTTTCTTAGATAATCATAGTAGGTGACATTTTAAACTATACTTCTCTTTGGAGCCATAGCTATTTAAAAACATAAAAGCTACATAGTTTTTGCATAAAACATAGACCTTTAACATATAAAGGGTCTTTCAACAAGAGTGTCCTATTTGTAACATGTGATAGCTGCCGTTATTATTGAGTTACAGCAGTCATTTTTTTTCATGTGGTTACAATTGTTAATGAAAAATAGCCATGGAACGTTACAGCATTCAGCAACGTGTAGAAATTGTAAAAATTTATTATCAAAATGGATAATCTGTTCGCCAAACCTTTCGTGTATAGCGTGAAGTTTACGGTGTGCATAATCGTCCCTGCGAGAGAACGATTCGGCGTTTGATCGATAAATTTGAAAGAAGTGGTTCTGTCAGCGATCAAAGAACGCCTGTACGTAATCGACGTAAGCGCTTCAATGAAAACATAGGCGCCGTTCGTGAGAGTGTACGCGAGAACGGAAACAAATCAATTGCTCGTCGAGCGCAAGAATTCGTTCCTTCGCCGACCACAACTTGGCGAATTCTGCATCTGGGCTTGAAGTTTCACGCTTACAAAATGGTGTTAACTCAAGAACTAAAGCCCAACGACCATACACGCCGTGTATTCGCTTACTGGGCTACGAAGCAATTGGAAGCTGACCCGGATTTTTTTCGAAAAATCATCTTCAGCAACGAAGCCCACTTTTGGATGGATGGTTGTGTTAACAAACAAAATTGCCGCTATTGAAGCAATCACAATCCAATGCAGATTCAAAAACGACCACTTCATCCCCAAAACGTTACTGTGTGGTGTGGATTTTGGTATGGTGTAATCATTGGTCCATATTTTTTCCAAGATGAAGATGGAGAAGCTCTAACTGTCAATGGAGAAAGATACCGGGCTCTTATAAAGGACTATTTTTGGCCTCAATTGGATGGTATGGATCTCAGAAACATCTGGATCCAGCAAGATGGTGCCACATAGCATACTGCTCTTGAAACAATCGATCTTTTGAAGGAGAAGTTCAGAGATTTCATCACTTCCCGTGGTGGTGATATTAACTGGCCCCCAAGGTCATGGGATTTAACGGCGCTGGATTACTTCTCATGGGGTTATGTTAAATCTTGAGTTTATGTCAACAAGCCAGAAACAGTAAATGATTTTATGAATAACATCACGCGTGTTATTCGTGAAGTTGGACCTAATTTACGTTCTTCCGTCATTGAAAATTGGGTCAAACGTATACGCGTAACCTAACGAAGTCGCGGCTGTCACTTAACTGATGTTCTCTTCCACACGTAATGACATTAATTATGTTCCAAAATAAAAAGGAAATAAACCTCTATCATTTATAGAACGTGTTTTATTTAAATTCAAATATAGGACACTCTTGTTGAAAGACCCTATACGATGAATAGACGTGAAGTTGGTGAATATGAAGGTTCCCACTCCCAGCACACCAAGTTAAATATAAAAAATCTGATGTGTTACACTCACATGACTTTCTCTACTCTTGTACAATCTAATTTTACAAACGCCTATTCTCCATATTCTCCATATATATGATATCATGTTAATCGAGATATCGAGATGTCAATCTTATTGGTAATTTTCTTGTAGATGCAAGGGGAATATGGTAGCTTTTAAGCGATAGTCAAATATTTTAACGCTGGTTGCTATGTGGCGAATTCCATTCTCTTTGCATGTTCAGGACATAAAAAAATCTGATGTGTTACACTCACATGACTTTCTCTACTCTTGTACAATCTATTTTTACAAACGCCTATTCTCCATATGCTTCATGTTAATCGAGATATCGAGATGTCAATCTTATTGGTAATTTTCATGTAGATGAAAGGGGAATATGGTAGCTTTTAAGCGATAGTCAAATATTTTAACGCTGGTTGCTATGCGGCGCATTCCATTCTCTTTGCAAGTCCAAGACATAAAAAAATGAATAACGAATTTGAGAAAAAGTATAAGTATTGGAAAATTTAAGGGAATAACAAGCAATATCTCGAAAACGGTTCACTCAACAAAAGAAATGTATATGACATAAGTTGTGTATTTTAAGGCGATCTACATTTTCTGTGTAGTAAAATTTTGTCTATCTCTTATGGTTTACCAGTTATGCAAAAGTCGTTCACAATGAAGAATACTTTTGGAGACATTCCCAGAAAATTCGAGATATACATTTCATTTCTCATGACATTATCTTAAACATATGATATTTTAATCAAAATCGTTAGAGCCATTTTTGAGAAAATTAAAATTTTCGAAAAATGTTCCATGTAAAGGGTAGTCTGGGGTGGGGGGATTTTCTTGAAAACCTTCGTGTCGCATCTCTGGAAGACACTGAACCTAAATATCAAGTTTGGTGTTTATCCGACTGTTCGTTTTTGAGTTATGCTGTTCACACACACACAGACACACACACAGACACACACACAGACACACACACACACAGACACACAGACACACACACGGACATGTTTCCAAAAATGCTTTTTTTGGATTCAGGAGGTCTCAAAACATGTATTTCCGGTGAAATCTCGGTATCGAATTTTTGGGTGGAATGCAATACTTCCCCTACTTACTATACGTAGTAGAGAAAGTAAAAATGAATAACGAATTTGAGAAAAAGTATAAGTATTGGAAAATTTAAGGAAATATCAAGCAATATCTCGAAAACGGTTCACTCAACAAAAGAAACGTATATGACATAAGTTGTGTATTTTAACGCGATCTACATTTTTTGTGTAGTAAAATTTTGTCTATCTCTTATGGTTTACCAGTTATGCAAAAGTCGTTCACAATGAAGAATATTTTTGGAGACATTCCCAGAAAATTCGAGATATACATTTTATTTGTCATGACAATATCTTAAACATATGATATTTTAATCAAAATCGTTAGAGCCGTTTTTGAGAAAATTAAAATTTTCGAAAAATGTTCCATGTAAAGGGTAGTCTGGGGTGGGGGGATTTTCTTGAAAACCTTCGTGTCGCATCTCTGGAAGATACTGAACCTAAATACCAAGTTTGGTGTTTATCCGAATGTTCGTTTTTGAGTTATGCTGTTCACAGACACACAGACAGACAGACACACAGACACACAGACACACAGACACACAGACAGACACACACACGGACATGTTTCCAAAAATGCTTTTTTTGGATTCAGTGATTCTCAAAACATGTATTTCCGGTGAAATCTCGGTATCGAATTTTTGGGTGGAATGCAATACTTCCCCTACTTACTATACGTAGTAGAGAAAGTAAAAAACGAAAGTCGTCGACCATCGAGGAAAATGAAATTCTCAGTTGTTAATTATAATATATCGGTTGACTGATTCCTAATGTTAGCTGGACACAATGTTCTTTCTTTATACATTTTCTGCTAACGATCTTGATATAACTTACAAAGGAAATAAAGCAAAACTTTCTTATTTGAGGGTTATTAAAATATGTTGGCATTGATATCGTACCGCTATAAGCAGATTCGATTCTGTTTTGCTTTGCTATGCCTTAGTTACTAAATCGTTATTACCTATACATATACTGCGATTTAAATATCTGCGGCATTTGTCTTATTTTACTTGAATATTCTGTGTAGTAACAACAGCTATTTTCTACGCCATAGCATTTTCAACTAAAAGTCAAAGCCTTTTTTGCAAGTATGTTATATAAAACCATTGTGTTGGTACTCAAGTAAGGACTTTGTAAAACCCTTTTAATATTTTAGTAATTTATGAAATGCTATTACAAAATGTGTTATAGACCGAGTCCATTAGGAAAAATAAGGCATTTCAATTGTGAAAGAATTGTCAACACCGGTTGAATGTTTTGTTTGTTTGTTTGTTTTAAGAGATTAGTCTACATACGCGCACCCACACGCATACATACATACACATACACACATCCATACATACATACACACATCCATACATGCTTACTTACATACACACAGACAGACATACATACATACACATAAATGCATACATACATACACATACATGCATACATACATACACATACACACATCCATACATGCATACTTACATACACACAGACACACATACATACATACATACATACATACATACATGCATACATACACATACATGCATACATACATACACATACATGCATACATACATATATACATACATACACACATCCATCCATCCATACATACATAAACACATATATACACATACATACACATACATACACACAAACATGCATACACACATACATACACACATCCATCCATACATACACGCATACATACATACACATACATGCATACAAACATATATACATACATACACACATCCATCCATCCATACATACATAAACACATATATACACATACATACACATACATACACACAAACATGCATACACATACATAAACACATACATACACACACATACACACATACACACATACATACACACAAACATGCATACACACATACATACACACATCCATCCATACATACACGCATACATACATACACATACATACACACACATACACATATATACACACTTACTTAAATACATACATACACATATATACATGCATACATACATACACACGTACATACATATAAATCTCTCTCTTTAGAATATTATTATAGATAACAATATATACATACATGCATCACATCAATTTTTACGTTCCCTGCTAAATATATAGTTAATAGAAGTATTGTATTCCATCCAAAAATTTGACGTCGAGATTCAACACGAAATATATTTTTGAAGCTCCCTGAATCCAACAGAGAATTTTTAGAAAATGGTCCGTATGCATGAGTGTGCATGCGCGTGCGTGTGCCTGTGAACAGCATGACTCAAAAACGAGAAGTCGGTTGAGTACTCAACTTGGTATTAAGTTCAATATCTTCCAAGGATGCCACAGTAAACTCTCCCATCCTAAATTACCCTTTACATGGAAACTTTTTCGAACATTTTTATTTTCTCAAAAATTGCTCCAATGACTTTTATTGAAATACCGCATGTTTAAGATATTCTCCTGACAAATGAAATGTTTATCTTGAATTTTCTGGGAGTAGCTTTTGAAGTCTATTTCATTTTGAATGACCTTTGCAAGCTGTAAACCGTAGGATATAGGCAGCGTTTTACAGCACAAAAATGTAGATCTCGTTAAGTACACAACTTATGTCATTTTTTTTTCTTTTAGAGTTAACCATTTCCGAGATATTTCTTGTTATTGGCCTGAATTGCCTCAAAAGGCAAGTCCTTATACGTTATTTTCGCGCAAAGAGAACGGAATTTCCAAGCTGTCACATAGTGACCAACTGTGGAAGATTTCACTATTGCTTAAGCCTACTGTATTCCCTTATTCCCATTGTAGCTGTAGGAAATACGTAATAAAACCATTTTTACAAATGTTGATCTCGATAAAATGAGATAGATAGAAGAATAAACTTTTGTAAGAACAGTTTGTTGATGAATTGATTGAGAAAGTCATGTAAATATAACACACCAGAAAAATTTGTTTTACTCTGAAGCTTTAAAGGCTCGTCTGAACCATAGAATGGGGTTGTGGCTATATTTTAAGCACGAAAATATAACTCTCATGTCGGTCGAGTAATGTAATTATTGATTTATCATTTTAATGCAGTAAATGTTTTCAAAATAGGTACTGTATTACTCTACCGAAACAAAATTTGGTACTCTCATAATATAACATAACGTTTAATTAAGACCTGGAAATAAACGTAGAAATTCAACATACAGTAGTACACACCCTTAAAATAAATAAAATAAATACTTGCATGCCATATGGATGGCCCCAATTTAGAAATAATGCTAGATTGAAAAGCACATTCAGACGTCTAAAGGAGATGCTAGGACCAGTATATACTTTATAAAGTGCCTGAATGGGTAAAGGTAAAGGGGAAAGATGGACGGAGAGGGACCCGAAGGGCGACAGATCCGGATACCGACGGATGGACGGGGTCCCTAACGTTTCCAGATAGAATGCATCTTACGCCGTCTGGTCTCCGCCGACAAGCCACCAACCTCCAGGGCCCCCCGGAGCGGAGTCCCACGCTGAGGAGAGACCTAACAGCGTTACCGCAGCGACGTCAGGGGAAAAACCTTTACAGAGCGCGAGCCACCGCCCAGCCGCAATCCGCTGAACACCGTCGCCTGGTCCTATACCCTGAAACAGATGATAAGAAAGGTAATTGATACAGGAACCACCAGCATTTCCCTGGAGACCCGGGGGAAACCACGAAAAACACATGGGCCAGAGTGGGTGGTCGATCCCGGGACGTAACTGCCTGAGCCATTCCGCTCCTTGACTGAATGGGTAATTCGGATTTGAGCTATTACCCATATTCCCCTATTATCACCAATTTGTAGAGTTTAGCGAATAGTAACTAGGTAAGAAATGGGTAATGAATTTTACGTAGGTCACATACATCCAGCTCCAGTGAAATAACGCTTGTGTTATGAACGCAATTTTCTCTTCCATAGCGAGCATCCACTTACATTGATTGCCCAACGTGCCCTCTCCATGATGAACTCATTAACGTCCCATATTGATTTTTTCTCATTCGCTTTTCATTCGTTTGTAGTTTCCGAAATGGGCCCTAAGGGATTACATTCTCCCTAGTTGGCACCATGCATCGGAATAGAATTTCTGGATGGGGAGGTTCGGCTGTTTTAAAAATTCAATAGAGGTTTAAAATGTGTGTGGCATGCAAACTAGGGATGTGATGAAAGAGGAAACATTGAAATGCTATTGAAAACCCGTCGTGACGAGGGGAATGTGACGAGCAAATCGCCATAAAGTGTAGAAATGTCCTCCCGCAAAGCCTCTCACCTTCTCTTTGATGTCAAAAATGATATGGTATACCACTTTTCGATAAACACGAGCTTTCAAAACGAGCATATACTGCATTCAGAACGAATGGATTAAAACCAGGACTTTGATACTCGACAACGTAAGCCTTCTATAAAAAATATATGTATTTAAAGTAAATGGAATATATAATCTGCAAAAAAGCAATGGTTCATATAGATGACTGGGTAGTAAAATATGTAGTAGCTATAAAATAAAATGTTTTGAAACCTTCAGCCTATCCTTTTGACAGAGAACGCTTAAACAAATTCATACTGCTACATCCCCAATGATAGTGGCAATGACAGCATTTCCCTGCCTCTAAGAATTACTTATGTTTAAAATAGTTAATTATTTCTACTTTCATCAAAATTCGTAGGCTTCCACGAACGGTGTCAATATTAAATGGAGTATTATCCGGGCTTGTGGACCGTGGTCTACTGGGCTCCTTCTTCTTCTTCCCAGATGTTTCGTCTGCGACTACGGCAGACATCGACCTCGCCACTGCCACTGAAGATGTCAGCCGTAGTCGCACACGAAACGTCTGGGAAGAAGAAGAAGGAGACCAGTAGACCACGGCCCACAAGCCCGGATAATGCTCCATTTAATGTTTCTACTTTCTCTACTATTTACCTATTGCATCTAGAAGAAGTAATTGCATTCCACGAAAAATTCTATACTGAGATTTCACCGGAATTCATGTTTTGAGACCGTCTGAACATAAGAAAGTCTGATGTGATACATTCACAACCATCTCTGCCCTCTATCGTTTATTAGTGAGTATTCTTACTAAAGCTGATTTATTTATCTATTTAATTTCAAGCCAAGTAAACCTTTCCATCACACATATTGTTATAGATACAAAGAGAACAGCGATTGTCAAATGTTTAAGAACTGAACGCTATATGCTGGTCTTATAATTCCATACTGTTTCCATGCAATTGCAAGAAACAACTCAATGCTGAAAGGACTTTAAAGAATGACCAAGAGAAGAACAATTCCAACCTTAATAACAGATATTTCGGAAAGGGCTTATGCCACAAAAAAACCTTATTTAAAATAAATTGGATATCTACCTTTCTTGTGCAGTACGTTTTGTCTATCGATTAACGTTTACCACATATACAAGATTATATAATCTTCCGAAGGAAGAGGGTTTCAAACTTTATTCCCAGAAGATTCAAGATAAATATTTTATTTGTCATGTAAATATCTTTAATATGTGGTATTTTAATCAAAATCATTAGAATCATTTATTATACAATCAAAAATTTCGAAAAGTGCTTCATGTAGATGGTAGTTTTGGGTGGGGGTTTACTGAAAAGCTTCGTGTCCCAGTCTTGGAAGGTATTGAACCTAAATACCAAGTTTGGTAATTATCCGACTTTTCGTTTTTGAGTTATGGTGTTCACAAAACACACACACACACACATACACACACACACACACACACACACACGCGGACCTTTTTCTAAGAATGACCTTTTTTATCCGGAGCCTCAAAACATGTATTTCTGGTGAAATCTCAATATCGAATTTTTTGGAGAATATAATACTTCCCCTATTTACTATACTATAAGGTCCGTGGTGCATGTGTGTGGGGGGATGGTGGTGTTTCTGAACAACATAACTCAGAAAGGACTAAAAAATAAAGGGTATTAATGTTCAGAATCTTCCAAGGATGCGACACGAAAATTTTCAAGAAAATCCCCACCCTCGCCAAACTACATTTTATATGGAAAGTTTTTGTTATTTTTGATTCTTCCAAAATTACTCTAACGATTTTGTTTAAAATAGCACATAATTAAGATATTTGCATGGCAAAAAAGGGTTCATTTTCAATTCTCTGGAAATAGCCTGCGAAGTGTTCATCATTCTGAATGGTTTTGTGTAACTGATAAAAAAATCTGATGTGTTACACTCACATGACTTTCACTACTCTTGTACAAACTAATTTTACAAACGCTTATTCTCCATATGCTTCATGTTAATCGAGATATGGAGATGTTAATCTTATTGCTAATTTTCTTGTAGATGCAAGGGGAATTGGTACGGTTTAAGCGATAGCCACATATTTTAAGAGCTGGTTGCTATGTGGAGTATTCCATTCTCTTTGCATTACCAGGACAAAAAAAATTAATAACGAATTTGAGAAAAAGTATAAGTATTGGAAAATTTAAGGAAATAACAAACAACATTTCGAAAATGGTTCACTCAACAAAAAAAATGTATATGATATAAATTGTGTATTTTAACGCGATCTACATTTTTGTGCAGTAAAATTTTATCCATCTCTGATGGTTTACCATTATGCAAAAGTCGTTCACAATGAAGAATACTTTTGGAGACATTCCCAGAAAATTCGAGGTATAAATTTCATTTGTCATGAAAATATCTTAATCATACGAAAATGATAATTTTCGAAAAATGTTCCATGTAAAGGTGATCTGGAATGGGGGGATTTTCTTGAAAACCTTCGTATCGCATCTCTGGAAGATACTGAAGCTAACTACCAAGTTTAGTGTTTATCCGACTGTTCGTTTCTGAGTTATGCTGTTCACAGGCACACAGACACACACGGACATGTTTCCGAAAATGCTATTTTTGGATTCAGGTGGTCTCAAAACATATATTTCCTGTGAAATCTCGGTATCGAATATTTGAGTGGAATACAATACTTCCCCTACTTAGTATACGTAGTAGAGAAAGTAAAAAGGGTTAGACAAAACTTTACTACACAAAAAATGCAGTTATTGTTAAAGCAAACAATTTATGTCAATTTATTTGTGGCCTTAACCATTTCCGAGATATTCTGTGTTATTGATTTGAACTTAAAATACATATCTTTTCTAAACTGGGAAATCGCTATTCGTTTTTACTTTCTCTTCTGCTTACCTATAGTAAGAAGGGCAAGGATTGCATTCAACCTAAACATTGGATACCGAAACATCACCGGAAATAAATGTTTTGAGGCTCCTCAAATCCATATAAGGCATTTTTACTTTCTCTACCACGAACATAGCATTCTTAGAAAAATGTCCGCGCGCGCGCGTGTGTGAGTGTGTGTGTGTGGGTGACACTATAACTCAAAAACGAAAAGTCGAATAAATGTCAAACTTATATGTAGGTCCAGTACCTTCCAAAGTTTTGACACGAAGATACTCAAGAAAATCCCCCATCCCAGACTACAATATCATGGAAGATATTTCTAAATTTCTTATTTTCTTAAAAATGGCCCTAACGATTTTGATTAAAATACCATGTATTAATGATATTTACATGATAAATAAAATGCTTATCTGGAATTTTCTGGAAATAACCTTTGCAGTCCTCTTCATTCGGAAGGATCTTGTATAATCTTGTATAACTAATAAAGTTAAGCAATGCATCTAAACGTATTACACAAGAAATGTAGATTTCTTTAAAATACACGATTTATTTTAATTTTTGTTGTGGCTTAAGCCATTTCCGAGATATCCGTTATTAATGGTTCAAATTCTTCATTGCTTGGTCATTGTTTAAAGTTCTTTCAACATTCAGTTATTTCTCGCGATTTCATGGAAACAGTATGGAATTTTAAGACCAGCATATAGGTCCGGTTCTTAAACAGTTGACTAACAATTTTCTCTTTGTATCTATAACGAAATGTGTAATGTAGCTATTTCTGCAAAGGTTTATTTGGATTAAAATGTAGTAGACAAACAAATAAGCCTTAGTAAGAATAATATGTATACCCACTAATAAACAATAGAGGGTAGAGAAAGTCATGTGAATGTATTTCATCACATATTCATAAAAAGGTCCGTGTGTGTGTCTGTGAACAACGTATTTCAAAAACGAAATGTCGGATAAATACCCAGCTAGGTATTTAATTTCAGTACCTTCCAAAGATGCGACAAGAAGATTTTCAAGAACATCCCCCACCCCAAACTACCGTTTACATGGAACATTTTTCGAAATTTCTTATTTTCTGAAAAAATACTGACGATTTTGATTCAAGTTCATATCTTGAATTTTCTGGGTATAGCTTGTAAAGTCCTCTTCATTTGCAAGGAAATTTATATAATCTTGTAAACTGGTGAACGATAAGCAATAGAGAAAAACCTACTATAAAAATTGTAGATCTCTTTAAAACAAACAACTTATTTCCGACAACTTTTTTGTGGCATCAGCCATTTCCAAGATATCCGTTATTAATGGTTCGAATTGTTCCATACTTACTCATTCTTTTAAAGTCCTGTCGATTTTCAGTTGTTTTTCGCGATGACATGGAAAGAGAATGGGATTTTCAGGCAAGCGTTTAGCGTCCAGTTCTAAAACGTTTGACTGTCGCTATTCCCTTTGTATCTATAATAAAATGAGTAATGTCGCTATTTCCGGAAAGATTTATCCGAATTAAAATGAAGTACACAGGAAAGCCAACTTTCTAAGTATAATTTGTATACCCACTAGTAAGCGATAGAAGATAAAATCATGTAAAGGAACACATCAGATTTTTCTCTCGTGATCATGCAAAGAGCATGGAATTTCAAAGCCGTCACATAGCGTTACTCTCTTTATAACTCTGGCAACCGCTTTACCTACTGTATCCCAACTGTAGATAGAAAGTTTATCTGGATTAACAAGCAGCAGGTAGAATAATAGACTTTTGAGAGAATACTTTGTATAAGAGAGAGTAGAGAAAGTCATGTGAATGCAACACATTAAAATGTTTTTATCGTTACACTTGTATAGCACTCTTTAACTTCTAGGGTCAAAAAATTAAATTGAGTTTTATTTATGGACGCTCTTTAACTGCCGCGGTTCTTAGCGTCCCATTCTATATTGGACATGAAAGACCGGTATTTTTGCTCAGAGGCCTCTTTATCAGGCGTGAGGTTCTTTTACGTGCCGTAAATCTACGACACGGGACCACCGTCTTTACTTCCCTTCCGAAGGAAAAAATCCATCGCCATCCTCCGAGATTTAACCCGCGACATCAAGGACTATAGGCTAGCATAGTAACCAGTATACCACGGAGGACGACCACTTCTACCGTTAGATTGGGAACCCTGACTTGAGCACAACTCGTTTCACAGTAGGTTTTCTTCAACGCTGATTTTGATCATAAAATACACTCACATTCACTCCGACATTCATATTTCCAGACTCTGCGGAGGATAAGGAAATATTCTAATTAAAGAAAAAATGCTCCATCCCAGCCAGGATTTGAGCCCGGGACCTCTGGTTTGAGAATAGTTAATTATACTTAAGTATTTAACCTATATTGTAAGAACTGTGACAAAAGTGTTATTTTAAATAACAGTTCAAGTCCGGCAAAATACTGTGTTTGAATCACCGTCTTTGAAACAACAGTAGCAAATGGAGCAAACTATAATACATTATGCATACGCGTATAAACAGCTAACGAAACAATAGCTGACTTAGCCTAATTTGGGTCTTTTTCTTATTCTTTGATCCCGACATTAATCTCTGATCACTTCTAATCCAAATTACTGTATATACCAACACAAGCGAGACCACCTAATCAAAGAATTAGAGCAGCAGCTTTAATGGATATACACTACGTGATCAAAAGTATCCGGACACCTGGCTGAAAATGACGTACAAGTTCGTGGTGCCCTCCATCGGTAATGCTGGAAGTCAATATGGTGTTGGTCCACCCTTAGCCTTGATGACAGTGTTCACTCTCGCAGGCATACTTTCAATCAGGTGCTGGAAGGTTTCTTGGGGAATGACAGCCCATTCTTCACTGAGTGCGGAACTCAGGAGAGGTATCGATGTAGGTCGGTGAGGCCTGGCACGAAGTCGGCGTTCCAAAACATCCCAAAGGTGTTCTATAGGGTTCAAGTCAGGACTCTGTGGAGGCCAGTCCATTACACGGATGTTATTGTCGTGTAACCACTCCACCACAGCCCGTGCAGTATCAACAGGTGTTCGATCGTGTTGAAAGATGCAATGGCCATCGCCGAATTGCTCTTCAACAGCGGGAAGCAAGAACGCGCTTAAAAGATCAATGTAGGTCTGCGCTGTGATCGTGCCACGCAAAACAACAGGGGGTGCAAGCCCCCTCCAGGAAAATCACCACTACACCACCATCTCTGAATTTCACTGTAGGCACTACACACGCTGGCAGATGACGTTCACCGGGCATTCGCCATACCCACACCCTACCATCGGATCGCCACATTGTGTACCGTGATTCGTCACTCCACACAACGTTTTGCCACTGTTCAATCGTGTAATGTTGACGCTCCTTACACCAAGCGAGGCGTCGTTTGGCATTTTCCTGCGTGATGTGTGACTTACGAGCAGCAGCTCGACCATGGAATCTAAGGTTTCTCACCTCACGCCTAACTGTCATAGTAGGTACTTGGGGTGGATCCTGATGCGTTTTGGAATTCCTGTGTGATGGTCTGGATAAATGTTTGCCTATTACTCTTTACGAACCTCTTCAAAGGTCGGCGGTCTCTGTCAGTCAACAGACGACGTCGGCCTGTACGCTTTTGTGGTGTACATGTCCCTTCACGTTTCCACTTCAATATCACATTCAGAAACAGTGGACCTAGGGATGTTTAGGAGTGTGGAAATCTCGCGTACAAGCTTCTGACACAAATGACACCCAATCATCTGACCTCGTTCGAAGTCCGTGAGTTACACGGAGCATCCCATTCTGCTGTTTCACGATGTCTAATGACTACTGAGGTCGCGGATAATGAGTACCAGGCAGTAGGTGGCAGCAAAATGCACCTAAGATGAAAAATGTATGTTTATGGGGTATCCGGATACTTTTGATGACATTTCAAAATAGGTTGTCCCAGACTTCGTCGTCCTGTAAGTTTATAATCCATTACTCTTTGAGCTACTCTGTCATTGTTCATTCTGAAATATGTGTCTGCCAGTTTTTTCAACACTCTTCTATTTTTATTTTTATTTTAAACATCCTTGGTTTCTTTTCAACATCCAACATGCACATCTATATTAGAATACGAATACCACTAAAACTTTTTAACGTTTAACAACTTAGTTTCCTGGGTTTCCTCGCTAGACGTCCACAAATACATGAAATAGACACATTTTTTATTTACATCTTTAGTAAGTTGCCTATAGAGACTTTGACGTAAGAAATTTAAAGCTTATTCTCTACGAGTAATATTAATTATTATTTTAGCACTCGCTATATTTTTTCCATAGCATGTCATTACCTACTTTCGTTTGTTTTCAGTTGATATCCCTAAATTATAGGATAAGACAATGATGTATTTAATTCATTTTAAAATACATTATTGTATTAATTTATTAAGGCTTTTAGAACTATTAGCAATTAATAATCGAATCAATATTCGTGTTATGAAACATATTTCCTGTTATCATACTTTGGAAGACCAATTCTTTTTTATCAGTGCAGTCCCATTTTTGGTTCCATTTCAAAGCATCTCTTGAAAGTCTAATCCAGATGATTGTATTCACTTTGAGCAAGCTGTATGTTAAAGATTGACATATGCTGCAGTTTATCAAATACCTATGCTATCTGGCAACCACATTTTCCACTTTGCTTACATACGGATGTAAGTTCGTTCCTCTGTCATTCTCTTTGCCTTTATTTCGATGACACCACCTCAACTATTCTTTCACTGTGGCCATATGTAGACTTAAGGTCGCAAATCTCCAGGTCATGGCTTGAAATGGAACCCTAGATCTTCGGTTTACCGAGTCGATGTCATCGTGAACTTCAGTAAACCTAAAAAGATTGTGACGGTTATATTTCTATTTTATAAATTAGTGACCAATGTAATATTATAAGTTAATATGTTCAGAACAAAATTTGCTTAAAACGAACGATGAAATTGACTTTAGAAATTCTGGCAAGTCATTTCCCGGATGCTTATGTAAATAGGAATTGTATCGCATGAGTTTAAGGAGAATGTCTTCCGAATATTCGCGAATGTAGCGACACGTGAGTGGATTATACAAATCATGCGGTACCGCCTACGTCAGTGCTGGGTAAAATACTGGATTAGCATGGTCTGTTGGTATTTAAACTTACAGCTTCTGATAGTTCGCTCTCTGCTTATCACATGCCAATGGGAATCTGCGACACTCTAGTTTTTAAATCTTTAATGTAATCTTCAGCAGCACCGCATGAATGCTGTAGCTTGGAACATCAAAACTCCATCACACCCCAGGCAATCCTATCTGTCTCTTGCAGCTTTATCTTTATCTGATAAGTTTATAGTAAAGTAGTGTAGAAAAATAGTACTTTAGTTAACTAAATCTTGCTGCGATGTTTGTTGTAGTGTAGAGTAGTACTGTAGTAAAACTTAATTTGGAACCAGAATTGCAAGTCCCTAATTTGCCACCCTTCACAGATACTCTTCCCTTCCTGCTACTCTCTATGCCAAGCGTAGCTCTCTCGCATGGAAACCTGAACTACCCCCTTCCTCAGTCCATTTAATGAAGACGCGTGTCGTCACATCTGGTACTGGCGCCGGTTTGGCAAAGTGACTTTACGTCACATCTGATGGCTTCGCCGTGTCAAATAGCGGCGATGTCACAATATTTGCCCTTGTCAGACGGAGCCCTAGGCATTTTGGGAGTCAGGATAGCTAATATCGGGCGCCTCCAACAATATACAATGACCGGAAGTCGGCTGCACTTACTCACTTATTAATGGACTATCTACTCCTGAAACTATCGTCATCCGCCGTATGGATACAAGTGACGACAAGATTCGTATGGTAAAGCAAAGTTGTATAAAAATAAATTATAAAACTCTGATGTCACATTCAATGACCTTTTCTACCCATTGTTCTAGCAACTATTCCTACAAAAGCTTATTGTTCCATCTACTTCATGTTGATTGAGATAAATGTTTGCAGAAATTGTCTTATTGCGTATCTCGTTGTAGGTGCAAGGGAAATACAGTAGCTTAAGGCTAGTAAAATCATTGAAAAGCTGGTAGCTATGTAGTGGCTTTGAGATTCCGCTCGCTTTGCATGACCACGAGAAAAAGATGAATAGCGACTTACCTCTTGATAAAAGTATAAGTACTTGACACTTCAAAGTAATATCTATGAAACGGTTAATGATACAAAAAACGTATTTACATAAATTGTGTATTTTAACGAGATCAACATTTCTTCTATAGTAAACTTTTGCCTCTGTCTTACGGTTTACTAGCTATGGAAAATTAGTTCAGAATAAAGGATTTCACAGGCTATTTGTAGAAATTTCAATGTATATCTACACTTTTTGTTATGAAAATATGTTATACATATATGTTAGAGCCAGTTTTGATAAAATAAAAAAATAGCAAATTTCTTTCCATGTAACGGCAATTAGTGCCAGTTTGGTATTTAACTGACTTTTCGTCTTCAAGTTATGCTGTCCACAGGCACACACGCGCGGACATTAAAAAGAATTCTTTTTTTAAATTTTTGTTAAGATTCGAGGAGTCTCAAAACATGTAACTCCGGTGAAATACCGATATTCGACTTCTTTATGGTGTACAAAACCAATAACCGGTAGAGAAAGTAGAAATGTGTACCATAGCTTGAGCATACCGTATGGCGTCACAGTTGGTGCCAGTGAAGCGATTGTCGCAGCCTTCCTGATCATCGAAAACACAAGAAACACGATAACGAAGAAACACCTTAGTTTGAATACACAATCCGCCATTACGGTTGTGGTTGAATTTGAAATGTTACAAGGCAGAAAGAGAAATATGGAGGTATTTTACCTTCTATGCCCTAGAAAGCAATGCAAACGCTGAAATATTGTAAGAGCAACAGTTAGGTTTTCCTAAACATACAAATTACTGAACTTATTACTTTTAAAAACTAACTGATAATACTTTCCAGGGAGGAGTGGAATCCAGAAACCCGGTCACTCCCGAAGGCAGGGGGCAGGATGTGGATCACGGACGGTTTCCGCCTCGGGAACAGGACATGGGTTGGAGCCTATGGCATTAGAACCAGGCTTGTCATTCCCTTAGGCGACTTGCCACCGTTTTCCAGACTGAAGTCTAAGCGATCTTAGCCTGTTCTATGCATACAATATGTGATCAAAATTATCTGGACACCCCCACCAACATACGTTTTTCATCTTAGGTGCATTGTGCTGCCACCTACTGTCTGGTACTCATTATCCGCGACCTCAGTAGTCATTAGACATCCTGAAACACAGAATGGGACCTCCGTGGAACTCACGGACTTCGAACGTAGTCCGGTGATTGGGTATCACTTGTGTCAGAAGTCTGTATGCGAGATTTCCACACTCCTAAACATCCCTAGGTCCACTGCTTCTGATGTGATAGTGAAGTGGAAACGTGAAGGGACATGTATAGCACAAAAGCGCACAGGCCGGCCTCGTCTGTTGACTGACAGAGACCGCCGACCTTTGAAGAGGGTCGTAAAGAGTAACAGGCAGACATATATCCAGACCATCACACAGGAATTCCAAACTGCATCAGGATCCACTCCAAGTACTATGATAGTTAGGCGTGAGGTGAGAAACCTTGGATTCCATGGTCGAGCGGCTGCTCATAAGCCACACAACACGCAGGAAAATGCCAAACGACACCTCGCTTGGTGTAAGGAGCGTCAACATTACACGATTGAACAGTGGCAAAACGTTGTGTGGAGTGACGAATCACGGTACGCAATGTGGCGATCCGATGGCAGGGTGTGGGTATGGCGAATGCCCGGTGAACGTCATCTGGCAGCGTGTGTAGTGCCAGCAGTGAAATTCGGAGGCGGTGGTTTTATGGTGTGGTCGTGTTTTTCCTGGAGAGGGCTTGCACCCCTTTTTGTTTTGCGTGGCACGATCACAGGGCAGACCTACATTGATATTTTAAGCACCTTCTTGCTTCCTACTGTTGAAGAGCAATTCGGGGATGCGATTGCATCTTTCAACACTATCGAGCACCTGTTCATACTGCACGGGCTGTGGCGGAGTGGTTACACGACAACAACATCCCTGTAATGGACTGGCCTGCACAGAGTCTTGACTTGAATCCTATAGAACACCCTTGGGATGTTTTGGAACGGCAACTTCGTGCCAGGCCTCACCGACCTACATCGATACCTCTCCTCAGTTCCGCACTCCGTGAAGAATGGGCTGCCATTCCCCAAGAAACCTTCCAGCACCTGATTGAAAGTATACCTGCGGGAGTGAACGCTGTCATCAAGGCTAACCCCATACCCAAGGCTAACAACATCATATTGACTTCCAGCATTACCGATGGAGGGCGTCACGAACTTCTACGTCATTTTCAGCCAGGTGTCCGGATACTTTTGATCACGTAGTGTATTTACACTATGCCATGCGGACGAGCGAATGTGTACATCTGCTCGGATAGTATGGTAGCTTTAAAAGCCCTTAGGGCGGTTAAAACCACATCCAGACTGGTGTGACAATGGCAGAGGCTGTTGTATAGATTATATACCAGCTTCCCGGTGACACTTCTTTGGGACAGGGCTAGTATTCGAGGTAATGAGATGGTAGACACTCTTGTGAGGAGGGGATCGGGGCTCAATTTTATTGGGCCCGAGCTCTTTTGCGGAGTATCTGCTAGTATGAGATAACCCAGCTTGCGGCGAAGGCTCATCTTGACATCTGGAGTAAGCAAAAATTGTCAGGCAGGCCCATGATGTAACATCGGGGCCTGACCGGAAAGTAATGAGTTTCTTCTGAATTTGACTAGCTCAGAGGGGTTGTGGGCTATCTCACGGGCCACAACACCCTGCGCAGACATCTATGCATATTGGGTCTTGAACAAGAACTTTTATATAGGAAATGTGCGAAGGACTTTGAGACCTCACAGCAAATACTATGCTAATGCAAATGTGAATGCGATACATACCTATGCACTGTGTGGAATCTGAGGAGATAAGAAAGGCAGATATCAAGAACGGTGTCCGTGGTGTGGTGGTTATCATGCTAGCCACTATTTCCCGAGGTCGCGGGTTCAAACTCGGTGGAAGGCGATGGATTTTTTTGGGCGTGAAAATCTTTAGCATGGCTTCCTTGGAAAGGAAGTAAAGGCGGTTGTCCCGTGTCGTAGATTTACGGCACGTAAAAGAACCTCAAGCATAATAAAGAGGCCTCTGAGCAAAATTACCTGTCTTTCGCCCCAATATAGAGTGGGACGCTAAGGACCACAGCAGTTAAAGAGCGTCCATAAATAAAACTCAATTTAATTTTCGGTGTCCGTTTCATACGGACCATCGAACTAGAGTAATGCCAAAACAAGAGGCACAACGGGCTCGAGCCGGTGTGAATAGACTTTTTAAGAGACCATTGTTACCATCATCACCTTGAGAAACTAATCATATGTTAAAATCGACTAAATTCCTAGGTCTAATCTGTGACATTTGTTCAGCTGGTATGCAATACAGCGGCCAATTGCTGGATACTACTTTTGAATACGCAGATCAAACGTTTTAGAAATATAGGATATAGAACGGAGAAGAACACCTTGCGCACTGCGACCTATGTGACATCTCTTGCAGCTACCACCTCCCAGGAGGAAGAGATGAATTGAAGGAACTACAGGAGGCTACAAGCCACTGAGACGCGCGGAAGTCCCTAACAGTTCCTGGCTCGAAGACCCAATCCACTGCTGTATCTGCCCAGAGAGAGCAATGAACGACCCGTTCAACTGCCTCTAGTGTCCACACCTGAAACATGATAAGGAAACGGAATAAAAGGGAAATGAGGTAAAGGGAATCGTGGTAAATGAGGAAGCACTCCAGTATTCGCCTTCCGACCAGGTAACATTACGAAAAACCGAAGATCAGAGTGTGCGGTCGATGGGAATCGAATCCAGGGCCTCCCGAATGCATCACACGTTGCCGCGGAGCCATCTTTCTTGGTTTTAGAAATTTAACATAACTTATACAAAAGAGGAGCTCTTGTTTGAGTGTTAGTGGAAAAGGGGGAATTTTTAGGCCCTGAAGCTTTCAGATAACACTCAGTTATCTCACAACGCGAGAGATAAAAGCCTCTTGTTCTCTAAGGGAGGCACTGTAGCATTCCTCGCTCCACTGATCAGTGATTACACTGCCTAAAACAAAGGGTTGCAGATCCTCTACAATTTTGTTACAGAGCCCTAAACCTCAAGATACTTTATAGAATAACCAAACAAGGAACTATGTCCTAATATTACATGCAGTTTGTCTGCGACAGCTTCAGGGACTGCTCCTATGGGGAAAAAACTGGTCTTTTTGACTCCAGTAGAGGTCCTACAAAATATTTATACATCTGGCACAACCCTCCTCTGAATTAAAAAAAGAATTCTGTATTCGGGATACATTTTTATTGCACCCTTCATCCAGAAAACGTAATTTCCAGGTTTGCATGAAAGGGAGCTAATTACCTGGGTAGGATTTACCGCAGCCCCTGTGTGCGGTAGATCAAAGCCGTCTGTTACAAAATACCATCATTGTTCTGGCGTTTACAGCAGCGTCCCAGCTTTGAAAAGAGACCTTTGTGAAGCTGGTGTGTGTGTGAGCGTGCGTGAGGGCGCACGTGCGTGTGCCTACTAAAATTGGAAACGTCAGAGTAAAAGGTTGTCAAAAGCATGGACTAGAAAGGCACCACTAGCCAGCAATATAATGTTACAGTAAACAAAACAAATTCAAAATTTCATGGTTCACACTCTTTGTACTCAGTAGGTACACACAGACAAAAGCTATATAGACCTGGCGGTTTTGGTCCGCTTTGATAGAAAGTACGGAGCTAACGTGAAGTTGAAGTGGAAATAAAATTGCCAAGTTCGTCAATTATTAATGTATATTAATGCTTTATGTGCCTACTTTCTCCACGGTGCTTTCTCTTGAAGCACTGTTGAGATACATGTATTACTTTTTCTACTATGTATAGTAAGTAGGGGAAGTATTGTACTCCACCCAAAAATTCGATGTCCAGATTTCACTGGAAATATATGTTTTCAGGCCCCCTGAATAAAAACAAACATTTTTAGAAAAAAGGTCCGTGTATGTGTGTCTGTGAATAGCATAACTCAAAAACGAAAAGTCGGATAAGTACCAAACTTGGTACTGAAGAACGCAACACGAATATTTTCAAGAAAATCCCCCACACTCAACTACCCTTTACATGGAACATTTTTCGAAACGTTTTATTTTTTAAAAATGGCTCTAATGATTTTTATTAAAATGCCATATATTAAACATATTTGCATAACAAATAAAATGCATATCCTGCATTTTATGGGAATAGCCTTTGAAGTCCTCTTCATTCAGAATAAACTTTGTATAATCTTGTATAACTGTAAACCTTAGGCGATAGACGAAAACGTACTACACAAAAAATGTAGATCTCTTAAAAACACACAATATATTTCCAATAAGATTTTTAGTAGTATAAAGCGCTACTGAGATATCCGTTATTAAAGGTTCGAATTGTTCATTTCTTGATCATTCTCTTAAAAGTTCTTTCAAAGGTCAGTTGCTTCTCACAATTACTTGGAAACAGTATGAAATTTTAAGGCCAGCACATAGTGTCCAGTTCTAAACTTTCGGCTATCACTGTTCTCTTTGTATCTATAACGAACTGTGTAATGTAGCTATTTCTGCAAAGGTATATTTGGATTAAAATGAAGTAGATAGAAACATAAGCTTTAGTAAGAATAGTTTGTATACCCATTAATAAAGATAGAGGGTAGAGAAAGTCATGTGAATGTATCACGTCAGATTTTTAAACAGCGTTAAATACATGTTTAACACATATCTAACGTAAGTAGAGGAAGCTTTGTGTTCCACCCAAATATTCCATATAAGGACTTCGTATGAATACAACTTTTGATGTACATTGAACCCAGAAAGGCATTTTTAGAAAGAAAATATCTATAAGAGAGCAGCATAAATTCAGCAACCTCCAAGGATAGAACAAAAGGTTTTCAGAAAATCCTCCCTTTCCAAATCACCATTTAAATGGAAAGATTTTCATTATTTTTTATTTTCTGAAAAGTGTATTTAATGATTTTTATTAAAATATCACATGTGTAAGATATCTGCATGACCAATACAATGTATATCTTGAATCGACGCGAGTAGTTGAAGCCGTTAAGGCAGGGACTTGTGAACGAGACGTCTGGGGCTCAAATCCCACCAGGACCATCCTTCCTGAATGAGGATTTTTCCAGGTTTTCCTCAGTACTTATAACTGGAAATGGTGGGTAAATACCCTAAACTTAGGCCAGGAACGCTTCTTTACCAAGTGAAGCCGAAATTATAAAGTCAATAATTATCATAATAATCTGGGAAATATAGCGAAATAAAATAAATAATAAAATATTTAAAATCAGTGCTTGTATTAAAAGGAGAAGCATTGGGAAAATTGTTGACTGTTAAAAGCTACAGAAAGACCAGACAGGCACAGCTTAGCTAATTAGGGACCAGCCCCAGGTATAAAGGGTAAAACCGCTGAAGCCAGTTTCTCCTGGAAATAATGGGTACAGTCGCACTGACCAGGAAGTGAAGGTCACTAGAAGCTTCATGACGCTCAGTTTTGGGGCGAAATTTTTAAGGGGAGCGAGGGGAAGTTAGGAGTTCTTCTTTGTATCGGGCGTTGATGAGGATACTCTCGCTGGGGCACTCTTGGAGTGCGGAACAACAGTCTTGTCGAGTTTCGAAGACTGAGTGCGAACTTGCAAGAGGATCGAACGATCAGATGTAATTGATAATCTTCGGTCTTGGAAAAGACACAGTAACATCGTAAGAATTTAAAAGTGATCGGTAAATCTTAAGTCTTATTGTAATGGTGAATAAAAGTATTCCAAGAAAGCGTCCGTGTTTCTATGTACACACACTCACGCAAACCCAGTGACTAAAGTTTCATGCTCAAGCAGCCGTGGCAAAGTAAAAACAACTAGGAGGAGAAACGCAGTAATCGTGAGGCAAAGGTATTGCTTCATTGCTGGAGGACGTAGCGTGTCTGCGTCATAAATATTCCATGTAAGGACTTCGTATGAATACAAGTTTGATGTACATTGAACCCAGAAAGGCATTTTAGAAAGAAAATATCTGTAAGAGAGCAGCACAACTTAAAACGAAAAGTCGAATACTTACAATACCTGAATTTAAATTCAACAACCTCCAAGGATGCGAACAAAAGGTTTTCATAAAATCGTCCCTTTCCAAATCACTCTTTCAATACAAAGATTTTCATTATGTTTTATTTTCTGAAAAATGTATTTAATGATTTTTATTAAAATATTACATGCGTAAGATATCTGCATGACCAATGCAATGTATATCTTGAATCGACGCGAGTAGTCGAAGTCGTTAAGGCATGGACTTGTGAACGAGACGTCTGGGGCTCAAATCCCACCAGGACCGTCCTTCCTGACTGGCTTTTTCCAGCTTTTCCTCAGTACTGGCAAATGGTGGGTAAATACCCTAGACTTAGGCCTGGAACGCTTCTTTACCAACTATCATTTAATTTCATGTCATCAAAGTGCACCGCCTGTGTTGCCATGGGACTGGGATTGGGCAACTGTAGGATTGGGCATTAAACACCACTAAAACCGTATATCTTGAATTTTCTGTGAATAGCATTTGAAGTCGTCTGCATTGTGAGTTAATTTTGTATAATTGTGAACAACTATAAACATTAGAGATAGACAAACGTCCACCGTACCAAAAATGTATAGCTCATTAAAATACATAATTTGAGTCAAATAACTTTTCTGTAATATTAGCCATTTTAGAAATGGTTTTCTTTACATCCTTAAGTTTACTTAGGCCGACGGTCGTGCAACATCTCACGGGATTCTTATTTGTTCCCTCATGAGTTTCTTAACAAACAAAAATAAATTTGATATGTAACAGTTGTGGTTTGTTGTGCGTATTGTGTATGCAATCAAGTCTAAATTGCTTAATTGGAGATTATTTATAGTAAAACATAGGTTATCGTGGGTAGCGCAATGCGAATTTAATTTTATGGGAATATACGGGTTTATATAAGGATGTAATGGATAAAGAAAACCATGTGAATGTAACACATTGGATTTTTTGCTACTAGTGGGCCGCGATATGAGTTCGTTCGGTGGGAAGAGGAAGTAAACATCGGAAGGACAGTCAGGTAAAGGAAACATTTGCAGTTCAAAGTTGCATTTACTAGCAAGTTGGAGGCCTGACAATGTAGCCCTGTTTTCATTGTGCAACCATACATTCCTCAATCGCATTGCCCTCATCCGTCTCTGATACCTAGCCTTGATGACGTTAACGCATTGCCAACAAGAACAGTCGCACCCTCCTCCAAGTGCACTCATATCGTGGCCGACTAGTATACAAATACACTATGTGATCAAAAGTATCCGGACACTCCCACAAACATACATTTTTCATCTTAGGTGCTTGTGCTGCCACCTACCACATGGTACTCATTATCCGCGATCTCAGTAGTCATTAGACATCGTGAAACAGCAGAAAGGGACGCTCCGTGAAACTCATGGACTTCGAACGTGGTCACTTGTGTCAGAAGTCTGTGCACGAGACTTCCACACTCCTAAACATCCCTAGGTCCACTGTTTCTGATGTGATAGTAAAGTGGAAACGTGAAGGGACATGTACAGCAAAAAAGCGTACAGACCGACCTCGTCTGTTGACTTACAGAGACCGCTGACATTTGAATAGGGTTGAAAAGAGTAATAGGCAGACATCTATCCAGACCATCACACAGGAATTCCAAACTGCATCAGAATCAACTCCAAGTACTATGACAGTTAGGCGTGAGGTGAGAAACCTTGGATTCCTTGGTCGAGCGGCTGCTCATAAGCCACACATCACACAGGAAAATGTTAAAGGACGCCTCGCTTGATGTAAGGAGCGTCAACATTACACGATTGAACAGTGGCAAAACGTTGTGTGGAGTGACGAATCACGGTACACAATGTGGCGATCCGATGGCAGCAGGATGTGGGTATGGTGAATGCCCGGTGAACGTCATCTGCCAGCGTGTGTAGTGCCAACTGTAAAATTCGGAGGTGGCGGTGTTATGGTGAGGTCGTGTTTTTCCTGGAGGGGGCTTGCATCCCTTGTTGTTTTGCGTGGCAAGATCACAGCGCAGACCTACATTGATATTTTAAGCACCTTCTTACTTCCCACTGTTGAAGAGCAATTCAACATGATTGAGCACCTGTTCATACTGCACGGGCTGTGGCGGAGTGGTTACACGACAATAACATCCTTGTAACGGACTGGCCTGCACAGAGTCCTGACTTGAATCCTATAGGACACCTTTGGGATGTTTTGTAACACCGACTTCGTGCCAAGCCTCACCGACCCACATAGATACCTCTCCTCAGTTCCGCACTCCGTGAAGAATGGGCTGCCATTCCCCAAGAAACCTTCCAACACCTGATTGAGAGTGCCTGCGAGAGTGAACGCTGCCATCAAGGCTAAGGAAGGGCCAACGCCATATTGACCTCCAGCATTACCGATGGAGGGCGCCACGAACTTGTACGTCATTTTCAGCCGGGTGTCCGTATGGTTTTGATCACGTAGTGTATATTGCTTACATTGAAAACTGTAAGGTACTAAAATAATGTTTGTGTTAATTATTTTTGTCCTCAACATCAAACTGTGTGGAATAATAGTATTTTAAAAGATTTAGCGCGAAATGTTTTAGAAAATGAGTAATTTGCTTATAAAAATCCTTAATTCAGAAAGTGTATTTAAACAAGACTACAGATAAACATCAATAAACCTTGATAACAAACCAGCTTATGGCGGTACCATACACGAATTGGGATCGTACAGAAGATGTTCTCAGTTATACAATTGAATTTTCTCTGAATATTCTGTAAATAGCTTCGGAGTTATGTATAGGTGCGCAATTACACAAACAAATTAAATCACGAAGGGTGCCGAAAAGTAATTAAAACAGAAGGGCCTAGTCAAATATACTCATAAGCCACACACACTCACTTTTGAGATAACTACAGTTGAAGCCTGACACGATTTTAAAAATAGGTAAAACCATTTTAAAGCGTCCCTTTTAATGGAACTCAAGACTTTCAGATATTGTTTTAGTGTATTGAATGTATAAAGAATTTATTTTGCTTTTTTGTATATATTTACTTTCTCTATCACGAACATAGTAGTAAGAGAAGGTATTGCATCTCATTCAAAAATTCGATACAGAGATTTCACCGGAAATACATGTTTTGAGGTACCCCGAATTAAAAAATAAAGCACTTTTAGAAAAAGGTGCAGTATAACTCAAAACCGAAAATTTGGATAACCACCAAACTTGATATTTAATTGCAGTGTTTTCTAAGGACAACACGTGGGCCAGTTTCCCCTCCCTCTGCAGGTTTGCTGTCAACGACGAGACCAAGATCATATGGTGCAGCATCAGATGGTCCTCTGGTTCAAAATATCTCACTGTAGAGCCCTGGATCATGCTGTTGGTTGAGCAATTCGCCAATTGTGGACAGCATCACTGGGATGTCTGAATTTGGAACCTTCCCCCAGACCAGGGTTTTAGGATGGCTCGGCAACAGACCGGGAGACGCCGGGAGATCGCTCGCCAGGTAGCACGCGGTAAGGTAAGATAGATTCGAGGTGCGTCACATTTCGGCCTTTGCAAAATTTCTAGTCAACATCCTTTCGGTGAGTAATTTTCGAAATTAATTAATATTCGAGTGCAGCGAACAAGCAAAGGAAGTTGCTATATGGGGAAAGAACTATGGAATAGGTTAAAGTGTGAAAGATTTAAAGTAAAGTTAATACAGGTTACGATTGCTAGCCCAGTGTTAAGAACTTTCGATGCAATGACAGGGCATGAATGATTTAATTAGTTAAGATAAGGCAGAACAGCATATACTATGTTACAAGTGAACGTCATTGGTTTGTTCTCGAGTTGATTTCTTTCCGAATGCACTAGAAATTGGATTTGCCTATAATTACGAAGCTCCAGACGTTCGTGCTCATTGTGGAACAATGTTTTCGAAACATGAACAGAAATGAATAAAAAAATCTGATGTGTTACACTCACATGACTTTCTCTACTCTTGTACAAAGTATTTTTATAAACGCTTATTCTCCATATGCTTCATGTTAATCGAGATGTCAATCTTATTGCTAATTTTCTTGTAGATGCAAGGGGAATATGGTAGGTTTTAAGCGATAGTTGCTATGTGGCGCAATCCATTCTCTTTGCATGTCCAGGACATAAAAAAATGAATAACGAATTTGAGAAAAAGTATACGTAATGCAAAATTTAAGGGAATAACAAGCAATATCTCGAAAATGGTTCACTCAACAAAAGAAATGTATATGACATAAATTGTGTACTTTAACGCGATCTACATTTTTTGTGTAGTAAAATTTTGTCTATCTCTTATGGTTTACCAGTTATGCAAAAGTCGTTCACAATGAAGAATACTTTTGGAGACATTCCCAGAAAATTCGAGATATACATTTTATTTGTCATGACAATATCTTAAACATATGATATTTTAATAAAAATCGTTACAGCCATTTTTGAGAAAATTAAAATTTTCGAAAAATATTCCACATAAAGGGTAGTCTGGGGTGGGGGGATTTTCTTGAAAACCTTCGTGTCGCATCTCTGGAAGTTACAGAACCTAAATACCAAGTTTGGTGTTTATCCGACTGTTAGTTTCTGAGTTATGCTGTTCGCAGACACACACACACACACACACACACACACACACGGACATGTTTCCAAAAATGCTTTTTTTTTTATTCAGGGAGGCTCAAAACTTGTATTTCCGGTGAAATCTCGGTATCGAATTTTTGGGTGGAATACAATACTACCCCTACTTACTATACTTAGTAGAGAAAGTAAAAATCATTTATTCGCAGGCGTAGTTTGAAATTCCGACCTTTACCATTATTTTCCCACATGTTAACCATTGGACTACTAAAGCACGTTAACAATGAGCACCATCAGTGCTAATCAGCGGGCTTGTGAATACGATGTCAACACTTACACTTCGCATTGTCTGTAAAATGAAGGCTTGCCTAGTTACCAAATCCGCAGGATGAGAAGACTCACGCGGTATATAACAAATATGCAAAAATAATTTCAGTAGGTTATTTAGGAGAGAGCTGGAGCAGTTTTTTGGGCATATATGGGAAAGGATAGGGAAAACGAGGCTAGATGGGGCGGTTCAAGGAGGAAAATGGGTTTATATGGGAGAGATAGGGAATACTAGGGCTGATGCTAGGCTAGACAAGGTTGAAGGAGGGAAATACGTTTATATGGAAGAGATAGTAGAGAGGTGTTAGACTAGACAGAGGTCGAGGAGTAGAGTAGGGTTTATATGAAAGGTATAGGAAAACGAGGAGGGGTGTTAGGTTAGACAGAGTTGAAGGGTAGAGCATGTCTTTTATATGAGAGAGGTAGGGAACAGGAGCAGGGGTGTTAGGCTAGACAGAGTTCGAGAAGTAGAGTATGGTTTATATGAAAGGTATAGGAAAACGAGGAGGGGTGTTAGGCTAGACAGAGTTGAAGGCTAGAGCATGTCTTGTATATGAGAGAGGTAGGGGAACAGGAGCAGGGGTGTTAGGCTAGACGGGGTCAAGAAGTAGAGTATGGTTTATATGAAAGGTAGGGTAGAGCATGTCTTGTATATGAGAGAGGTAGGGAAAAGGAGCAGGGGTGTTAGGCTAGACAGAGGTCAAGAAGTATGGTTTTATATGAATGGTATAGGAAAACGAGGTGGACTGTTAGGCTAGTCAGAGTTGAAGGGTAGAGTATGTCCTTTATATGAGAGAGGTTGGGAACAGGAGGAGGGGTGTTAGGTTAGGAGAATTGAGTATGTGTTTATAAGGAGAGACGAGAAAACGGAGAGAGATCCTATGCTAGGATAGACAGGTGTTAAAGCTAGGTTAGATAGGAAACCAATGAGTGATACTCAGCTAGAGGAGGGCAGGAGGAATGCGCTTTATGAGAGGTAGGGGATACGGGGAGTGGTGTTAGGCTAGACAGAGGTTGAGAGTAGAGTAGGCGTTTATATGTATGAGAAGTATAGAAGAGGAGGAGGGGTGTTAGGCTAGACAGAGGTCGAGGAGTAGAGTATGGTTTATATGAGAGGTGCAGGGAAACGAGGAGAGGAGTTAGGCTAGGCTAGGCAGAGGTAGAGGAGTAGAGTATGGTTTATATGAGAGGTATAGGGACACGCGGAGAGTCGGTAGGCTAGACAGATAGTGAAGCAGTAGGAATATGGACTTATATACAGGAGAGATAGGGAATAGGAGGGGAGGGGCGAAACTTTGAAAGCGACTTTAGACGTGAACTTAGTGGAAAGCTGTTTCATGTCAATGTTCTTGACGTTCCCATCATGTAACCCATTCAGGGAAAAGGGGGCCAGCAAAGGGAAAAAGGTGACTACTCATGGAAAAAGGTGACCAGCAAAGGGAAAAAGGTAACCAGTAAAGGGAAAAATGTGAACAGCAAAGGGAAAAAGGTGACAGCATAGGGAAAAATCTGACCAGCAAAGGGAAAAAAGGTGACCAGCAAAGGGAAAAAAGGTGACCAGCAAAGGGAAAAAGGTGACCAGCAAAGGGTAAAACGCGACCAGCAAAGGGAAAAAGGTGACCAGTAAAGGGAAAAAAGGTGACCAGCAAAGGGAAAAAGGTGACCAGCAAAGGGAAAAAGGTGACCAGCAAAGGGAAAAAGGTGACCAACAAAGGGAAAAAGGTGACCAGCAAAGGGAAAAACGTGACCAGCAAAGGGAAAAAGGTGACCAACAAAGGGAAAAAGGTGACCAGCAAAGGGAAAAACGTGACCAGCAAAGGGAAAAATGTGGCCAGCAAAAGGAAAAATGCGACCAGGAAAGGGAAAAAGGTGACCAGGAAAGGGAAAAAGGTGGCCAGCAAAGGGAAAAAAGTGACCAGTAAAGGGTAAAAGGTGAGCAGTAAAGGGAAAAAAGATGACTAGTAAAGGGAAATAGGCGAGCAGCAAAGGGAAAAAGGTGACCAGCAAAGGGAAAAGGTGACCAGCAAAGGGAAAAAGGTGACCAGCAAAGGGAAAAAGGGTAGGGAAAAGGTGACCCTCTCACGGGAAAAGCTAACCCACTCACACTAACAGGTAAGTAATTCAGCTGGTATTGCAAGAGGCTGACTGCATCATAGCAGTGTATGATTTCACAGGTAATTCAGTTAGTATCGTAGGTATTTAGGCTAATTCATCTAGTATCACAGGAGGATAGATTCCAGGGGTTGGGTATAGCATAGTTTCGTATTTCACAGGTAACTCAGCTAGTATCGTAGGTATTTAGCATAATTCAAGCGTCATAGGTGTTTAGAGTAATTAAGCTAGCATTACAGGAGGGTAGGTTCCAGTGTTGGTTATAACGTAGTTTCGTATTTTACAGATAGTTCAGGTAAGTATTTGGGTAATCAGCATAGTTTCACAGATACTCGCGATAATTTCGATCAGAGATTTGTATCACAGCTATTTAAGGTAAATGCAGGTGATTCAGGTTGTATCAATGGTATTTGAGTCATTTTAACAGGTAATTCATCTAGTATCATTAATATTTGGGGCAAACCAGATAGTATCACAGGTGATCGTGCTAATTTAGAACAGGTATTCGTATCAGAGCTAGTTAAGGTAATTTCACATGATTCGGGTAGTATCACAGGTATTTAAGTCATTTTAACAAGTAATTCAACTAGTATCACAGCTACTCATGGTAATATAGAGAGTAATTAGATTATAAACATTTCTCATCCAACGTTACAACAATTTATATACTTTTTTCTAAATCTTACAAACTTATTATATGTTAAACAGTTATTGTACGATGCGGAGAGGGATAAACTGCATATTGGTTCACAAATTGAAAATCTTTACGTCAACATACCTTTATTTTTTAGTTCATTTTAGATGTCTCTCCCCTTTTATCTAGGCTTGAGACTAGCACTAGGATTGCTCCTAATGGCAGGGTTACCACCTTCCCTTCCATCTTCTTCTTTCTTCATCAGGCGTCTGCTAGTTGCATACACAGCACACGGATAAACTTAATTTTTAAGATTGTAGACTCACCAGAAAATCTTCATCTTCGACTTACATTCCTTTAAGCACTGTTTGTAATACTGTAATGTCCATATGCATAAGTAGTTATTCCATCCTCAGCAATAATTCTTTTATCATCAAAGGGATTCAATGCAATTTTATTCACTTGCACTGTGGTAACAGCATGCTTTCGCGATAGGATTAGATTCATAGGTGTTCTGATGATTTCACAGGTTTTAAGACAGTCTGTATAGCTGTCAAACGAAATGTACTGCTTAATAGTGCTACGTTTTATGCCTTTAATCTTTTTTATCATTGAGCCTTGAATATCTAAGGCATACATCTTAGGACGTAGTCCAACAAAGCGTAGGATGATTTTGCTGTTAGACTCATCTTTAAATTTTCCCAATACCTTCTTGTTCTGAGTAGAGTGGCATATATGATTGGCAGGGTAATCAGCTGTATCGAGATGCTCAAGAAAACGTAGCTTGTCCTGGTACACATCTTCAGTTGTAACACGATGAATGAATGAATCAGTGTCCATATACATAAGCTTCAGGTTTTCAGCTCCATAATAAGGCAACAACACGTCGTAATGGTAGTTATACATTAATGTCTTGGAGATGTCCAACACACTCATTCCAATGTATATAGGCTTGTTGAACACAATCTGACGAGAGGCCATATGTACAGCAGCTAGATTAGCAGCATATATCGTCCTGTCAATAAACGTAGGCTTGGCGATCAGCTTCTCTAGAGTTTTTTCATTGGTCACTAGTCGTATGTCCACACGACTACGCAGGTTCTCCATAGTTTTTCCAAACATGGCGTTGTTAAAGAGCTTGTAGAGATCCTTCTCGAAGTCATTTGCAGCTTGTTGTCGTAGCCTGTTGTTAAATTCCACATAAGGTTTCAACCATCGAGACTGTCGGAATTGTAGTACACGATGGATTTTTGTTAGTCGTAGTCCATGACTAAGAGCCTGCTTCAAAGCCATGTAATGCACTACATACTTCTTTCGAGGTCCAAGATGAGGTATCAGTTTCTTTGTAGATGCTTCCAATGGTTTCATACACTCAGGCAGGAAAGGTAAATCGCTGTGTAGATCGTGAAGTTCTGCAGGATATTCGATATCAACTTCTAATATGTACCCATGAGAATCATCTTCTTGTAGTCTTTCTAAGCTGATTTCTTCAGGCGAAACCCACTGAAATCCACCAAAAGGAAGGGCGTGACACATTGCCCAGCCATATTGGTTATTAGCGTCCTCGTATGTGATAAATTGGGTTGGTCTCGAAGGATCAAACTTCTCCATATAAGTGTTATTAGCCTCTGCATACCGATGGGAAACTTGACATAAACCTCCTCTTATACCTGATTCCACCATGAGTAGTTGATCATAATCTTGTAACAGCTCCAGCTTAATTCCTGTATACAACAACATGGCGTCCCATGTAAGTCCTGGAGAGGTAAAATAATGCGCGGGACCAACTTTGTGTGTTTTGAGGGTTTGCTCTCTGAACGTCTCAAAGACATCGGCTAGGAGTAGTACATCTGAGGTTAAGTAGAGATCGCTGTACTCTCCCAGGTTTCTCACATTAAACAGCTCCCATACATTTCTAGCATGATCGTAGTCAGTATCAGTAATTTCTTCTTCATTTAATCTATTGTAGAAGGAGTCCTTAGGAGGCAAGCAGGTCTCGTTCAGGGCATCCCACGACGTAACAAAATCATATGGAAATACGCCCTTACGGGTCATCAACTTCAATTTGTCTTCTCCAAAGTACTTTAGTGTTTCAGGATATGAGGTTAGATTTTTTACCAACTTATCCAAGCTTGTACTGAGGAATCGGAAGCTGTCCACAAATCGAAGCTTTATATCTCCTACATACTTGGTGAATGAGATATAGCTTTCTTCAGAGTTAGGAATTACCTCCACACGTTCACTTGTACAACCCAGCTCCTTAACAATGAAATGAGAGTCATATCCGCTAAGGTTATGCATGAAGACTGGTATATATTTAGGTGTTTTACAGGCTAAATTACATTCATTATGAAGACTTCCACGATATTCACCGCTGATGTGATCATGGTCGCGTACTTTATAGTTCTCTTCTGTAAAGGGTTTTCCACACAAGTAGCATGTCGTAGAAGACTCAAAATCCTTTTGCTCTTGATCCGTAAGTTTCAGAGGCTTAGCAGATTTGTATACGGCATCAATCATTTTTGCAAGAGATGTCAGGTACAGCATAAACTTCTGAGCAGCATCAGCACCACGATACACATAGGGTTGCTTAGGAAGATCAGTTTCGAGATGTTCAACACTGGATGTAGGCTTCACGTAAACACAGAAGCTCATTGGTGTGTGCTCTTGATAAGGGGTTGTATATGAAGTTTCAGGATTGGGTATACACGTATGGCATGGAGTGAGAATACTCTCAAAATCCGCATAGATGACATAAGGTACTTTCAGCATCCTCTCAACATTTTTAAACTGTACAATCGATTTCTCCTTGGTAGGCATAACAATCCTCGCAACACCATGTTGATTACAGATTGATGTATGATCTTGTAGTTTTTCCAGTCCACTTCGCCCATATCGATCATCAAAATGTGTAAAGCAGCGCTTACAAGTATAAACCCGTCCATTATGGTTAGTTTTCTGACGTCGAACGAGTTTCTCAAAATTCTTTATATGCACATAGTGATGTTTTCCACTGCTGTCATTCAATAGTAGCAGGTCGCGATGTTCAGGTAGTTCAATATCAGCAACCTTTATCGGATACACTTCATGCTTCTCATCCAGCCCGAAAACGTTAATAGATATCTTGTTAAGCTTCTCAAATTTAGGTATTTGAGAAAGTGGAGTAGGATAGGAAACACAGCTGAAGTCGTACTTGTCTTGAAGCTGCTTGTATTTGCTCACACGTTGCGCATCCTTCTCAACGAATTTAGCTAGTACAGAATACATGAAACATTTCTCGTCGCTAAAGTTCTGGATGTTTATACAGGCTTTCCTTGCTTCAACAGCTGACGGTAGTGGTATGTAGCTACTTCCTCGTAACGGGTTGTACTTGTTGATACGAAGTCGAACTCCTTCCACAGCAAGCAAAGCCCAGCTGCTACCCTTAAGCTGAGACTCCTCCATTTCAGTCACCAATTTCGTGAATTTCACTTCCATCGTTGAGTCCAGATCAGTTTCCAGGAAAACAGCTTGATTCCGTGTTTTAAATGTTTTGTCACAGGTTTCTCCAATACTGTTAACAAATCGACACTCAACCAGCAGATTAATTTTAACACTCTTGTGAATACCAAGCTCTTTATGCACAGCCTGGATTATGCGTTGTTTTGCTTCATGCAGATACATATTTAGGTCCTTAGCTGATTCGCATCGTATAAAATACGATTTCAATCGTCCTTCGAATGAAGTTTCGTATTCTTTCATATCACAGTCTTCCATTGCAGATATTAGCTGATGTTTAGTTGGCTCCAACCTTCTTTTCTTCTGAGGGCTACTCATTTCACATATATCTTCGTGTCGCTGCCCCTTATAACCATCATTGAAGGTCAAGCTACAATGTTTACATTTGAAGAGCTTCTTACAGGTCATCTCGTGTCTTCTCTTGTGATAACCTCGGAGGAACTTCTTCCCACATTTTCCGCATGCATATCCAGTAGCGCTTGGAATAATATCCTTGTACGCTGAGTTATTCATCTTTATTCTTGATGTAATAACGTATTAATCCTTCTTCAAGGGAAATGTAGACCTCTTCACCTTGATATCACTTAGAAAGCTGATTATTCTTGGAGAGAACACAATGTTAGCACCTCAAGACTAATTAGCGCAATGAACTCCAATGCCCTGGATCATCGTATTTATAGAGGGAGCACGAGCCTTTTAGATTAATCATAAACTCGCTCCATAGCTACCTGTATATGTTTGCTCCACGCGTTTTAACCTCACGCCCAGAGTCAGGATGTTTATGACGTCACACCCAGAGACAGGATGTCTGGCAGTATCAAACACGTTTAAACTCGTCTAGTAACTACCTGTATATGTTGTCACACCAACAAGAGAAGTATTCCCACACGCTCATTCAGTCAGATGTTCTATTCAAAGCCTACCACCACCCATTACACCAAAGCTAGTACAATCTCTATTATCAAAATACTTAAAAGTAAAGGCTTAAAAGGTAACGTAGAAGATTTCCCTCCTTATTTACTTAAATGTGTGTATATACTACATTATTTCATGTTTTCATTCCCTTTTCAATTCTTCCTTTCCATCTTCTTCCAGAAAGACCATTACATTTCACTACAATCACGAGAAAAGCAATTTTTCCAGAGTTTCACAGATTCTAAGCTTCTAGAATCGAACCCGGTAATAGTTTTAATAAATGTATTTTAGCTCCCCCGCATCGGCATCTACCATTTAATCTTTACTCGAACCTGATAGGATTCATAGGCTTGAAGATATATGAAATCACCCCTTCGGGATTCGATCCGAGTACTTTAAAGTACTTTTTGTCATGATAACGATATTTATGGACTAGGTGCTCCGTTCACGGTTTACTTGACGCATCAATCTAAACTAAATTACGAGTTATTAAATTTGCAAGTAAATTTCATTGAATCAGTATTCGAACCCAGAACACCAGGAACAAAATAATCTATAATATTAGTCTAACATGTTAAACAAAGTTGTATGCAGTTATGCTATCAATCCAAGTGATATATTCTAGTGTACAGAGGAAAATTAAGGAACTCATTAAAAGAGCGGGATTCGAACTAAAGACAACTGATTGACAATGATATACAGCATTAATTACCCAGTACAGAACCTATCAAACATGCTTTGGTTCATCCCTCTATCTCTCTTAGTTTCCGAGATAATGAAGATTTAAAATTAAGAATCGAACTCAGGACACCAGATCCCCAAGTATAGGTCCGCAAGAAACTACCTGTTGATATAAATGTAATAAAGTTTATTTGACGTCTTTATCTTAAGTAGTTTAGGAGTTATTAAATTTATAATTAAATTACATTTTATGGGTATTCGAACACAGAACACCAGAAACAAAATTATTTATAAAATTAGTTTGCTATGTTAAAAAGAGTTGTATACAGTTACGCAATCAATCTAAGTGATATATTCTAGTATACAGAGAAAAATTAAGGAAATCATTTAAAAATCGGAAGGTGGTAACCCTGCCATTAGGAGCAATCCTAGTGCTAGTCTCAAGCCTAGATAAAAGGGGAGAGACATCTACAATGAACTAAAAAATAAAGGTATGTTGACGTAAAGATTTTCAATTTGTGAACCAATATGCAGTTTATCCCTCTCCGCATCGTACAATAACTGTTTAACATATAATAAGTTTGTAAGATTTAGAAAAAAGTATATAAATTGTTGTAACGTTGGATGAGAAATGTTTATAATCTAATTACTCTCTATATTACCATGAGTAGCTGTGATACTAGTTGAATTACTTGTTAAAATGACTTAAATACCTGTGATACTACCCGAATCATGTGAAATTACCTTAACTAGCTCTGATACGAATTCCTGTTCTAAATTAGCACGATCACCTGTGATACTATCTGGTTTGCCCCAAATATTAATGATACTAGATGAATTACCTGTTAAAATGACTCAAATACCATTGATACAACCTGAATCACCTGCATTTACCTTAAATAGCTGTGATACAAATCTCTGATCGAAATTATCGCGAGTATCTGTGAAACTATGCTGATTACCCAAATACTTACCTGAACTATCTGTAAAATACGAAACTACGTTATAACCAACCCTGGAACCTACCCTCCTGTAATGCTAGCTTAATTACTCTAAACACCTATGACGCTTGAATTATGCTAAATACCTACGATACTAGCTGAGTTACCTTGAAATACGAAACTATGCTATACCCAACCCCTGGAATCTATCCTCCTGTGATACTAGATGAATTAGCCTAAATACCTACGATACTAACTGAATTACCTGTGAAATCATACACAGCTATGATCCAGTCAGCCTCTTGTGATACTAGCTGAATTAGCTTAAATGCCCCCCCCGATACTAGCTGAATTGCCTGTGAAAACATATACAGCTATGATACGCCCTGCCCCTGGAGTCTAGGCTCCTGTGGTATTAGCTGAGTTACTCTAAACACCTATGATACTTGAATTAGCCCAAATACCTAAGATACTATCTGAATTACCTGTAACGTCATACGGAACTATGCTATATTCGCTTCCCAGGATTTGTCCTACCCTGTGATACTAACTGAATTACTTACCTGCTAGTGGCAGTGGGTTAGCTTTTCCCTTTGCTAGGCACCTTTTTCCTTTTGCTGGTCCCATTTTTCCCTTTGCTGGACACCTTTTTTCCCTTTGCTGGTCACCTTTTTCCCGTTGCTGGTCACCTTTTTCCCTTTGCTGGTCACCTTTTTCCCTTTGCTGGTAACGTTTTTCCCTTTGCTGGTCACGTTCTTCCCTTTGCTGGTCACGTTTTTCCCTTTGCTGGTCACATTTTTCCCTTTGCTGGTCACCTTTTTCCCTTTGCTGGTAATGTTTTTCCCGTTGCTGGTTACCTTTTTCCCCTTTGCTGGTCACCTTTTTCCCTTTGCTGCTCGTCTATTCCCTTTGCTGGTTACCTTTTTCCCGTTGCTGGTCACATTTTTCCCTTTGCTGGTCACATTTTTCCCTTTGCTGCTCGCCTTTTTCCCGTTGCTGCTCACCTTTTTTCCCTTTGCTGGTCACCTTTTTCCCTTTGCCGGTCACGTTTTTCCCTTTGCTGGTCACCTTTTTCCCTTTGCTGGTCACGTTTTTCCCTTTGCTGGTCACGTTTTTCCCTTTGCAGGTCAACGTTTTCCCTTTGTGTGTCACTTTTTCCCTGAGCAGCCACCTTTTCCCTGAATGGGTTACGTGATGGGCATGTCTAGAATTAGGGTTCTAAAATTAGCATGAAACAGTTTACCACTAAGTTCACGTCTAAAGTCGCTTTCAAAGTCTAGCCCCTCCCCTTCTATTCCCTATCTCTCCTGTATATAAGTCCATATTCCTACTGCTTCACTATCTGTCTAGCCTACCGACTCTCCTCGTGTCCCTATACCACTCATATAAACCATACTCTACTCCTCTACCTCTGCCTAGCCTAGCCCCACTCCTCTCCTCGTTTCCCTGTACCTCTCATATAAACCATACTCTGCGCCTCGACCTCTGTCTAGCCTAACACCCCTCCTCCTGTTCTATACTTCTCATACATATAAACGCCTACTCTACTCTCAACCTCTGTCTAGCCTAACACCACTCCCCGTATCCCCTACCTCTCATAAAGCGCATTCCTCCTGCCCCCCCTCTAGCTGAGTATCACTCCTTGGTTTCCTATCTAACCTAACTTTAACACCTGTCTATCCTAGCATAGGATCTCTCTCCGTTTTCTCGTCTCTCCTTATAAACACATACTCAATTCTCCTAACCTAACACCCCTCCTCCTGTTCCCAACCTCTCTCATATAAAGGACATACTTTACCCTTCAACTCTGTCTAGCCTAACAGTCCACCTCGTTTTCCTATACCTTTCCTATACTCTACTTCTTGACCTCTGTCTAGCCTAACACCCCTGCTCCTGTTCCTACCTCTCTCATATACAAGACATGCTCTACCCTTCAACTCTGTCTAGTCTAATACCCCTCCTCGTTTTTCTATACCTTTCATATAAACCATACTCTACTTCTTGACCTCTGCCTAGCCTAACACCCCTGCTCCTGTTCTCTACCTCTCTCATATACAACACATGCTCTGCCCTTCAACTCTGCCTAGCCTAACACCCCTCCTCGTTTTCCTATACCTTTCATATAAACCATACTCTACTTCTTGACCTCTGCCTAGCCTAACACCGCTGCTCCTGTTCCCTACCTCTCTCATATAGAAGACATGCTCTGCCCTTCAACTCTGTCTAGCCTAACACCCCTTCTCGTTTTCCTATACCTTTCATATAAACCGTACTCTACTTCTTGACCTCTGTCTAGCCTAACACCCCTGCTCCTGTTCCTACCTCTCTCATATACATGACATGCTCTACCCTTCAACTCTGTCTAGCCTAACACCCCTCCTCGTTTTCCTATACCTTTCATATAAACCATACTCTACTCCTCAGCCTCCGTCTAGCCTAGCACCTCTCCACGTATTCCCTATCTGTCTCATATAAACCGCATTCCCCCTCCTTCTACCACTGTCTAGCCTAGCATCAACCCTCGTATTCCCTATCTCGTCCATATAAACGCATTTTCCTCCTTGAACCGTCGCATCTACCCTCGTTTTCCCTATCCTTTCCCATATAAACGCAAAAAAGTGGCCCAGCTCTCTCTATATTTACCTACTAATTTCTATTCCTTCCTTTTGTTAATAATATATGTTTTGGAATAGAGAGCATCTAGATATGCTGTTAGTATTTGAGGAAGTGCAGCAGAATGCAACGGAGGCATGTCGTCTGTACCAACAGAGGTTTCCGCAGAGAACACCTCCTAGTTTTTTCGAATTGTGAACCGCCTTCTGGAATCAGGAACAGTGCACAAGACACCACATCCACGAAGAGATCGTCCTGTCTGTGACCAAGTAACGATGGATCGTGCGGCTGACTATGTCATTTAGCATCCGTATTGTATTACGAGGGACGTTTCAATACTAGCCAATCTTCCGCGTGGAGAATACTACATCATGCAAAGTTTCACCTTATCATCTTCAACTTCAACTGGAGGTACTGCAGCCGGACCATGGACGGAGAGTGAAGTTTGCTGGGTGGATCACACGACAAACTGAACAAGATCCACATTTTTTGGCAGCTATGTTATTTATAGACGAAGCAGGGCGCCACAACACAGGCCATGTAAATCGCCACAACATGCGTTACTGGAGCACTGTAAACCCACATTGGATGCGAGAGGCGGCCTTACAAGTCTGATGGGGTTTCAACGTTTGGGCTGGTATATTCGGTGACCATTTAATAAGTCCGTATTTTTATGATGGCCAACTCCAGGGAATCGCTATATCCACTTCCTACAACACCAGCTGCCTACTCTACTGGAAGAAGCGCCGTTGCAGAATGTGATACCAACATGATAAGCCCGTCGTGTAACGGCTTATCTCGATGCCACCTACCCTGAGGATGGATTGGAGGCATGGACCAATAGGGTGGCCAGCACTCACACCAGATCTAACCCCATTAGATTTCTTCTTATGTGGTTATCTAAAAGATGTGTACCAGGAGTGGCCAATGACCCCCCAACAGCTCAGGGAAGGCATCATCTTAGCTTGCCGTGACATCACGCCGGCCATGTTGCGCCAGATTGGGCTGGGGATGATGGTTACACTGAGATCTTGCATCCGCCGGCATGGTGGCCAGTTCGAACACCTATTACACCACATGAAGGAAACGGATAAATTGTACAGGTTTATCTGTGTGATGGTCCGGCATGAGGTCATAGTCACTGTTAAATGCACTACTTTGGGAACCAGAGAGGTTCACAGCAATCATAATATGGGCTTGCAAATGTTATCTAGCTTGTATGTACTGCATTTTGTTAACTCTCAGAACACTTTATTGGCTCTCTTTTGTATGAAAGAATAGTTTTAAATAATAAAATATTATTTAATGATGCCTTATGTTTGTAAGTTATAATTACAAATGTTATATTTGTTTATTTATTTATGATGTTCATTAAAGAATATTCTAACAAGTAACAGTTTGTGTTTTAATCAAATTCCCATAATTAAACTAATTAAGTGAAACGACACTTCCATGCCAAACTATCAGTTCTCGTTAAATTTACTAAACACAAAAAAGTATCTTAAACCTGAGACCTTCACCACTGAAGACCAACGCGCAAACTGTTGCGCTACTAGTGCAAGCCACTGCAGACATAGCGATGCAAAGCAGTCATTTCGCCCGAAATTGATGCGACGCGATGCAGCGGACAGCGTCTACGGATAGCCGGAACTACATAACTTCTTAATCCGCAAGCTGAAGAGTCTCACCCAGTGTTATATATTAGTCGTGTTTTATTTGGAGAACTCTAAATGTAGGTTCCCATTTAAAAGAATTAAACTGACAATTAAGGAATTAAATTAAGTCTCAAATTAATTAGTCTACCCTGTATATACCAATTAGGGTTCGATCCTGCTCCTAGCAAATGCTAAAAAAAATGGTTACAGACACGAAAATTTTCAAGGATATCCCCCAACCCAGCTAGCTACCCTTTACATGGAAGATTTTTCGAAAATTTTTATTTTCCAAAAAATGGCTCTAACAATTTTGAATAAAATACCATATATCAAAAGACATGCACATGACAAATAAGATGTATATCTTGAATTTTCCGGGAATGGCTCGTGAAGTCCTCCTCATTCGGAAGGAATTTGAGATAGAATGTGCCCGAATTAATTTTACAATGTATTAATTTGTTTAGCGTTTAATTTGATATATGTGTATAATGTGAAAACCGTGTACATAGCCATTTTTGTATAATTTAATATTTGTCTTATACATATAATGTTCCTGTGTCACTAGTTTAGAATGTCTTAAACTCTGCCGTTTGTAGAAAATATGCTATTCGTATGTCCAGAGGAAACCGGGATCATTTGTGTTAGTCTAGGGTAAGGTTTTATGACTTTATTTGTCTCCGCTCCGGAAGTATGGGGTGAGGGGAAAATAACACAGAGGGGAAAATTACCGAGAGAAACCCGGGAAAAGTTCACGTGATATATACAAACTAACCAATAAGAATATATATAAATTAAATAATATTTAGCCATCCTGAGAGAACCGCGAAAATTCCTCCAATGGGAAATCAGATCCTAAAATTTTAAGCGGGGGATCGTGATCTTTAAATAGTCGAGATTTACCCCAAAATCTAGGAGTTAACTTGTAGATACAGACGAAGAATCCACGCTACTCTCTATGACAAAGTTGGCGCGCAAATGGTGTTCTTTTGTGCGGACGTGTAAATGGGGTCAATCACATATTAATTAACAATGTATCGGTGATTACCAAGTTCTATATAGTGATAAGTGAACAGGAACAGTATTCAGTGTTTTTTAAAGTAAGAAGTGACAATACATTGCAGTTACCTAAACATTATGATGAGTAATGAATTCACCGCTGAGCTCCTTTGTACCACTACCGAGATCGACGAGCTTATTAAGGCAAAGTCCATGCAGACATCTCCGCTGAGAACCAACTAGCCAGGGAAACAGCGAGAATTACCGCACAATTAAATCAACCAGCCAGAGCAACAAGATGAAGGCAAGTCGAATGGAGAACATAAAGCAGGTACAGTGAATTTTACCATTATTTCTCCTGTATCTACCACTACACCGCGTTCGACTCCAACTCGCGCGGGCATCGAACCCGGGACTGCAACCAATGGCGCAGTCTTCAAAGTAAGAGGCGCAACGACTGACGTAAATTCTGTATAATCTTCTATAACTGGTAAACTTTAAGCTAAAGACAAAAACGTACTACACAAAACTTTAGAACCCTTTAAAACACACAATTTATTTCAAATAACTTTTTTGGGGGCATAATCATTTGTGAGATATTCAGTATTAATGGTTCGCATTGTTCGTTGCTTGGTCATTCTCTTAAAGTCCTGTCAACATTCAGTTGTTTTCGCGATTACATGGAAACAGTTTGAAACTATAAGGCCAGCGTATAGCGTCCAGTTTTTAAACTTTGAGTATTGCTGTTCTCTTTGTATCTTTAACCGTGAAAGATGTATATGATTACGAAATCAAAGAGAAAGTACAGAGGTTTAAAATTGGGTCTATGCTTAGACAATTTACCTCGACAATTTCGAAAATTTCTACACCGCTAAAATTGGTTTTCACACTATGCAACATTTTAAGTATTTGGAAGATTTCCGGTGGAAGGTTAAAGGAGATAAAAGTACAGCATCTGTGGATATTTAATTCCCGTCTTCGTATCAGGTACTTTTTGGGCTATTATTTCTAATATGGTGCTTTACAAAATTACGATTACAAACAAATTTGGAGAGGTTTTAATAGTACAAAAAGTTTCTTGATAATTTTACAATAATTTCATAAGGAGTCTAGCGTAGACAAATCAAATTAGATAAATAGCTATACGATATTTAAAATGCCAACTAAGCAGGGCCGGGTGAGCAAGGCTGGTTCTTAATATGTTCCGCAGTTAATTTAACAATATGGTGAACAAAATCTGTGACGTTCTCTACCCTCTATGACTTATTAGTGGGTATTCAAACTATTCTTACCAAAGCTTATTTTTCTGCCTACTGCATTTTAGTCCCAATAAACATTTCCAGAAATAGCTACATTGCACATTTCGTATAAATACAAAGGGAACAGCGATAGTCAAATGTTTAACAACTGGACACTATATGCTGGTCTTAAAGTTTCATACTGTTTCCATGGAATCGCGAGAAACAAGTAAATGTTGAGAGGACTTTAAGAGAATGACCAAGAAATGAACAATACGAACCTTTAATAACGGATATCTCGGAACTTATTTGAAATAAATTGTGTGTTTTAAAGAGATCTTTCTTCTATCGCTTAACGTTTAACAGTTATACAACGTTACACACACCTCTTTTCGAATGAAGTGGACTTCACAGGCTATCCCAAGAACATTCAAAATATACCTTTTTTTATTTTTCATGTAAAACAATTACCTTTATCTTTAATATATGGTAGTTAAATCAAAACCGTTAGTCATTTCTTAGAAAATCAGAATGTTCCATGTAAAGCGCAGTTTGTAGTGGGAGGATTTTCTTGAAAATTTTTCTGCTGTATCTTTGGAAGGTACTGAACCTAAATACCAAGTTTGGTATTTATCTGACTTTTCATTTTTTGGTTATGCTGTTCACAGTCACATGCACATACACAACGAACCTTTTTTAACAATGCCTTTTTTAGATTCGAGGGGCCTCAAAACACGTATTACCGGTGAAATATCGGTAAAAAAGTTTTGGGTGGAATGCAATACCTTCTCTATCTACTATATACATGGTAGAGAAGGTAAAAAACCGCCTTACGGTAGCGTTTAACATTGTACTTAACTTTTCGAATTAGAGACCTATATATCTGGTGCTTCATTACCTGATTTTGTTAATGTGCGATGCAGTGTTAGAGCTAAAATCCAATGCAAACAAAAAGCCAAAGGAAACGATAAGTTAACAACTGATTAAATACGCAAAGAAATTTGCTATATTTAAAAGCCTTAAACTGGTAGAATTATAAAATAAGTTCATTTACTACAAAATCTTTAATTAAAACTTATCAGAATGTGATATGATGGTACAGAGAGGAACGTTTAAAAAGTAAAGGACTTTTGTGTTTGATATAACATCAATAGCAGCGCTGCATCTCCAGGGAGAGAGAAAACGTTCCGAGACTGTAATCACTTCATTTCCCAAAAGAGCGCAGCACATTATAAGTTTTTCCCTCCGAGAGCGGAATTTTCCAGCTAGAGATGAGATGGGGGAGAAAAATCGTTTGGCAAGAGAGCATGGCATGATGGAAGAGAAAAGGGATTCATAAAATAATTACAGCTTCTGGGTTTCCAGATAGATACCATCCTATGTCTCTCACAAAATAAAATGACAGATTCTTTTATGGGCACCATACAAATGGTAGCAAAATGGGAACGAACAGCTATGTGCTCATGCACAATAATTATAAGCCCTGTTGATTTGCAACGGAATGTCCGCTTGATTTCTGCACGCTTTACAGGAATGGGTTTGGGTAGAAGTTAACCGTTATTCTCCATTATGGGTGCATTTACAGAAATACCTCAATCATTTTTAAATTCTAAGTACAACAAAAATTACAATAAATAATAATAATTGTAATAATAATCTGAAATGCTCCAACCCTTTACCTCGCCCGTGCATTGCAAATGTTTATACCTTGCTACTCAATTTAAAAAATTACATTATTATTTTGAAGTAGTATTTATTTAGCTCCACGTATGGAAAAGTCGATTTGAAGTAGGTTGTATTGTATTTCAACTGTTGGAGAGCCGAATTTAAAATTCGTTGCAACCGCACGTATAGTAAACAGTTTCCGGTAGCCTTCGCCCCAAATGTATTTTCAGGTGGCCTTTGCCGCCAAGTTTCAAAAAAAATAAATATTAACTTTGTAATTTAACTGTTTCTTTAAATATTATATATTTATGTTTGCCTCGGCTGCGTCAGTATTTGTTAGAGACACGTTTCTCTTAGGCAGGGTTGTGATACGACTAAGAATGTAGGCTTACACAGATTTTAAGTTTTAATTCACTCCTATTTATTAATCCTTGACACAAATTACATAGCACTTCACTGATATCGAGAGCTGTGAGATTCTTTTATTTAATACTTTAACTTTTTAACACATATACTATTTTCGTCTCACACGAATACGTAATTAAATTTCTTTCGAGGACGCATCTTGCATCCGGTTATGAGCATTATTTGGAGGCAACTGAATTGATTTCAACCGTCTAAACTTATACATTTCTGTGTTTCAAGTCTCTGATTGGCTAATCCTACTCCAATAGAATACCTTCATTTAACTAAAGCTTTTTCTGGCTGTTGATTGACTATTTTATAAACTGTCACTAAAATTACATTATTGTTACTCCAATAATCACTAGTAGCATTTAAACTACCTTACTCATTATTGCCTCAAGGTTATCTCATTGTTAGCAACTTTAAACTTATTATTCTCACGCTCCTACATTATTAAATTACGTAATATTTTCACATAACATTATTACACATGGATACAATAATATAAACATATGCAATGACTGTAATATACGTTTTACAAAGTATTATATACACATATTGCTTCAAGGCGGGCTGTTATTGAATTTACATATTATATGGTTTGACTGAAATTATTTAAGCGTTAAAAATAATACCTCAATTTTCAGGTTACACCTATACCTAGGTTGCAAATAATAGAAAAAAGTTAACATAAAATGAAATAGAAATAACTAAAGAAAAGAAATTATTAATTCAGTTATATTGTTTTTACTTTCTCTACTACGTATAGTAAGTAGGGGAAGTATTGTATTCCACCCAAAAATTCGATACCGAGACTTCATTGGAAATACATGTTTTAAGGTCCCTGAATCCAAGAAAAAAGCATTTTAGAAAAAGGTTCGTATGTGTGACTGTGAACAGTATAACACAAAAATGATAAGTGGGATAAATACCAATCTTGGTATTTGAGTTCAGTATCCTTCAAAGATGCGACATGAAGATATTCAAGAAAATCCCCCCCCAGACTATCCTTTACTTGGAACATTTGCGAAATTTTTGATTTTCTCAAGAACGGCTCTAATGATTTTAAATAAAATATCATATATTTAAGATATTTTCATGACCAATAAAATTATAACTTGAACTTTTTGGCAATTTCTCCAAAAATCCTCTTCATTCTGAATGGTTGTTGCATAACCATAAGAGATAGACAAAAGTTTTCTATACAGAAAATGTAGATCTCGTTAAAACACACAATTTATACCATATTCTCTTTTTGTCGAGATTTCCGAGAATTCCTTGTTGTCGGTTTCAATTTTCCAATAGTTATACGTGTTCTCAAATGGGAATTATTATTCGTTTTTTTTTTGTCCTGGTAATGCAAAGAGAATGGAACGCTCCACATAGCAACCACCTCTTAAGATATTTGACTATCACTTAAAGCCTATCATTTCCCCTTATATCTACAAGAAAATTAGCAATAAGGTAGTTTCTGCAAATGTTTATCTGGATTAACTTGAAGTAGACGGAGAATAAGCGTTTGTAACAATAGATTGTACAGAGTAGGGAAAGTCATGTGAGTGTAACACATCAGATTTTTATAATGGCATTAAAACCGAAAAAGGAAAATAGCACGCAGCATATCTATATTCTATAACTGTTATATAGTATATTATGCAACAAGACTATAACGGTAGTAATTAAGATGTGAGTATTAGCCCTTTCATAATTTTCATACGAGCGTCTTAATTAACAGTTGCATGCGACTGTTTTTGGTCAACCACATTATAATGTCTTAAGTTGTTAAATGTATGTAATTAAATACTGATCTGTTTGCAGCACTGATGGCAAGACTTTAGTGTGTTTGTGAATAGTGCAACACATGGCAACACTATTGAGTCCATAACGTATTTATTGATTTTTTGCAGGTAACGTGAAAGCAACACATATTGAAAAATCTGATGTGTTACACTCACATGACTTTCTCTACTCATGTACAAACTATTTTTACAAACGCTTATTTCCCATATGCTTCATGTTAACCGAGATATTCAGATGTTAATCTTATTGCTAATTTTCTTGTAGATGCAAGGGGAATTGGTAGGCTTTAAGCGATAGTTAAATATTTTAAGAGCTGTTTGCTATGTGGAGTATTCCATTCTCTTTGCATTACCAGGACCAAAAAATGAATAACGAATTTCCATTTGAGAAAAAGTGTAAGTAATGCAAAATTTAAGGGAATAACAAGCAATATCTCGAAAATGGTTCACTCAACAAAAAGGTATATGACATAAGTTGTGTATTTTAACGCCATCTACATTTTTTGTGCAGTAAAATTTTGTCTATCTCTTATTGTTTACCAGTTATGCAAAAGTTGTTCACAATGAAGAATACTTTTGGAGACATTCCCAGAAAATTCGAGATATACATTTCATTTGTCATGAAAATATCTTGAACATATGATATTTTAATCAAAATCGTTAGAGCCGTTTTTGAGAAAATTAAAATTTTCGAAAAATTTTCCATGTAAACGGTAATCTGGGGTGGGGGAATTTTCTTGAAAACCTTCGTGTCGCATCCTTGGAAGATACTGAACCTAAATACCAAGTTTGGTGTTTATCCGACTGTTCGTTTCTGAGTTCTGCTGTTCACAGACAGACAGACACACACACAGACACACACACGGACATGTTTCCAAAAATGCTTTTTTTGGATTCAAGGGGTCTCAAAACATGTATTTCCGGTGAAATCTCGGTATCGAATTTTTGGGTGGAATACAATACTTCCCCTACTTACTATATGCAGTAGAGAAAGTAAAAAGGAAGTTAACCCAATTTATTAAAATATTAGAATTACAATGAGCAGAAATTATTTTAAATATACATATCTATTGTTAACCTGGAGAATGGATCGCAGTGGACTGTTGCTTTGAAGGTGTTAAAAGATATCAGCGATAGGGGAGCTGGGCGCGCCAGCCGAGTAAGATCACAATGACTCGCTGATCTATTATGGGTGCCATAACAGTTCGGTTACGTCACATTACGACACTAAGTATCATAGTGTCGTCGAACCGAACGGGATGGATCAGGCGGTTGCGTCTGTGGCCCGCATTTGGGAGATTCCGTCATCGATACCCGGCGACCGCCCACTCTACCCAATGGGTTTTTCGTGGTTTTTCCGGGCTGCCAGCCGAATGCTGGGGTGGTTCATCTTCTACCACGACTCTCCTTCCTCTCATTTCCTGTACCCATCATCTTCCTTGTCATCTATTTTAGGGTTGTAGGACCAGGCGACGGTTTTCTGCGGGTTGCGGCTGGGCGGTTGCTTGCGCTAAGGTTTCCTCTCTGGCGTCGCTGCGGTACCGCTTACTGAGGTTTCTCCTCAGCATTGGGCTCCATTCGGAGGGCTCTGGATTTGATGGCTTTGGGCAGGAACTGTGCGGCGTCGGATGCGTTCTATTTGGAAACTCTGGGACCACGTCCATGTTTGTGCACGTCGTCATCCGGATCTGGTCGTCCTTCGGGTCTCTCCTCATCCTTCCCTCCCAGGGGTCACGTTGGATGCAAAAAGGGCCAACTTGCAGTGCCTACCAGGCCCGGTTCCGGGGGCCCTTCCGTGATACATACCATAACCTTTATACTGCCGAAACCAAAAATAGTATATTAGTTTCCATAAGCTATACTGATTTAAAAGGAAGAGAAACCGTAAACATCCATATGATCAATTCCTTCCGCGAGTCACCAAATATGCAACACGCATTACATCACTCAGCAGCATGTGAAAATCAAACGGATGTTTGCAGAGAGGAAACGGCGCCTGCGAGTCAAAATAACTCGCGAGTCACGTTTTCGCCACCTCTGAGTATGCGTAGTAGAGAAAATAAAAAAGGTTTTTTCGTCTGAGCAGCAAGCCATGTATGCACCGTTTCCTTCACTTCTTGGTCTGTGGTGAATCGACGTCCCCTTAAGGCACTTTTAAGTGGACCAAAAATATATGGTTTGCCACTTCATCGACAGTCAGTCTTCGGTTCTCTGAATCAGGATATGGGCTTCTTCACTGTTGGCGTCACTAGTGGATATGGATGGGCGTCCTATTCTTTTCGTCCTTCACAGTTGTCCGACTATTTTTGAACTTTTCAATCCATTCGTACATATTTCGCGGAGATAAAATATTGCCCCATATTGTGCATTGTCTTCGATAGATTTCGGCTCCTGTACACTTTCAGGCGACGAAAAACGGATAACCGCTCGCTGTTCTTCATTGGTGAGGGGCAGCCATGCTTATTATGCAACATTGCAATACCCACTGCAGTGATAACTTCTAACATTCCACAAGCGGGTCGTCCTCCGTGGTATAGTGGTTACCATGCTAGTCTCCAGTTCCCGAGGTCGCGGGTTCAAACCCGGCGGATGGCGATGGATTTTTTCGGGTGTAAAAAAATTAGCATGGCTTCCATCGGAAGGGAAGTAAGATTTACGGCACGTAAAAGAACCTCAAGCCTGATAAAGAGGTCTCTGAGCAAAATTATCTGTCTTTCACGCCCAATATAGAATGGGAAGCTAAGTACCATAGTAGTTAAAGAGCGTGCATAAATAAAACTCAATTTAATTTAATTTCCACAAGCGAGGACAAAGGAACAATATGTGAAGTGCGCGCGGACAAACCGATACAGTTAACGTACAGAAAATGGAAAATAGAGTTATATCGTATACTTATTGACTTACCCTCGTATCGTCTATGCAATTGAGAAATCACAAGATATACACAAAATGTGCCGTTTCCGAAGTATTCGTTGCTATAGGCTTACAGCTTTTCCGCCTTAAGTTTACCTGCTATTAACACGTTAGAAAATGGGTAGTTCTTTCTTTTCAAAATCTCATTACTAACAAAACCGTATTGATATATGAACCATAGCTCACTGGTATGCTTAAGCATAGTGGTAGATTATAATATATGAAGATAAGACTGGTATTTGAGCATTTTGCATACAATATATTACCATTTGAAAGCATCGCTCAGAAAATAGTTTATTATTTTACTCATTAATTCCTTGAAATTTCATCAAATCCGTCTTAGTGGACCCTTTGCGGTGGAATGCAACCTTGTGCGGCATCTCAGAGCTTGCTTTCATGTAATTACCGAGTTCTGTTGACGAGTCAGTGAATAATCAGTTTTATTGTTTACAAAAGATGCCACCGAGCGAGGTGGCGCCACAATACGTATGCGACTCGCATTCGGAAGGTCCCGAGTTTAAACCTCTGAGTCCGACCAACCTGACCGAAGAATTTATTCTTTTGTAGGCGAATACTGGTTTGGACAATTTGATCCGCGAATTTTCCTGACATCCCTTGCATCACTACATTTCGTTTCCTTCTTCTTCATCAATACCAAGCATTGGGCTGATCACCCATCTTGAGTATGCTACGATCCTGAGTTAGCTTGCTCCTCGACAGGCTACTGACCCACGGATTGGTTTGTAGGTTTTTGGGAGCGTAAATTCTACAAAGAGGAGAGCAATCCGTTGAAAAAGAGGGAGAAAATGTGCCTGTTTTAAAATATCGTTAAGTTAAGACTTATTTTCTAATAAAGCAAGTGCGTTAACTTAAAGCTACCATGCATTTGCATTCTAAATTAGAGAGAAGGTGCATCATTAGATTCCTCTTGAGCTACCAACTGTCTAAGGATAAGCCCTTCTACACATACGAATATATGTATGTACACTGCTCCGTGAAACCTTGTTGAATATTGTAGCTGCAGCTAAATGGGCTCTTCATGTGGCATCCTGCTACTCATCTCTGGTGTCTGAATTATTCACCACTAAATCCTAAACACCAGCACTAATGCCACCTAACCTTGAATACACTAATGCGGTTCCCATTTGGAACAGCATTGAAATGCAAGCCCAGTGGGCAACGCCTCATTACCTTTACTCATACGGGTTGAGGTAAGGATGCATGTGTTTTCATATATTCTCATATGTGTGAATTGTTTCATTTGTATAGCCTCATTTAAGTTATATGGTCATATCAGGGACTTTGACTTGATGGTTTTATTGCTTGCTGAACTATAAGTTTTCTTAAGGTTGAATTTTATCAGTACTTTACTATTAAACGCACCCACATTTATAATTAGTCAGCCACGATATGAGTGCACTTGGAGGAGGGCGCCACTGTTTTTGTTAACATGCCTAATGTCATCAAGGCTAGGGATCAGAGGGTGTGAGGGGCAAAGTGATACGGGAATGTACAGTAATGGAAATTCGCTAGCAAATGAAACTCGGAAGTGGGATGTTTCCTTTACCTGATTGTCCTTCCGATGCCCCGCCCACTTGTACCGCAACTGTTTAGTTCTTCCCACCGAACGCACTCATATCTTGGCCGACTAGTACACGTCTTTGGGAGATAGCAAATGATTCTGGTTAACCTTCAGACTGCTTTGTGGGGTCCAGCGGAACCCCAGTAACCGTTTAGTTTTTATGGGTGAAATATATAATTTAAACTTTTAAAATTTTTGTAATTTGTTACAAATTTAATCAGCTTTATTACCATAAAATAGTTTCGCAGAATGTTCAATACATACATTGTAAAAAAATAAAATACAACTTGGGGTCCACTTGGACCCCTCGTAACAGTTCATGTCTCATAAAAGCTTCTGCATCTTGGGAGTTTTGTGTTGGCTGCCCTGTGCTTTTCATTTATTCTAGCATTCATTGTTGGTTTGAAATTGTGTGGAAGCAGTTCAGTACTCTCCTCGTGTGCAGGTAAGGTGTAGTCATGTCAAAACGGAAAGGTGAAACTTTTAAAAAGCGATGTCAGTTATGTCCAAGAAAAAATGATAAAAAACTAGAACAAAGTGTGAGAGTTGCAAGAAATTCATTTGCGATACCCACTGAAAGAAATTGCAGAGAGTAGTATGTCTTGGATGTTACACTTAGTGAACATTAATTGTAAAACTCCTTGTAAAAACTTAAATGGTACTGGTAGTAGATTATAAAAATGTTGAAATGCAGTTGTGAATCCCAGTGAAAAATAAAACAAATTACTTCATGTAATGCGATATTGTAATTTGTAATTCTGTTGTTTGACAATGCTGATTTTTAGGTACACTGATGGTAAAAAAATGTTGACATCGAAATTGTTGTTTTAAAATGATTTTATTTGTTCTAAGTACAACATAAGATAATTATATTTGTGTTAATTCGAGTTATCTGTCTGGGGTCCATTTGAACGCCTCTCAGTGGTTTAAGGAGATACAAAACCATAGCAGTCTGAAGGTTAAAGAAAAATTCTCCACACCAGCCGGGAATCGAATCGGAACCTCTGGGTTGAGAAGCCAGAACACTGAAGTCTGACCACTCGACCACAGAAGCAGTACTCCGTACTACACTGGTGTGCAAAACCTAAGGACAAAAGTAATCTTCGTATGCTGTGACACTGCCAAGTAACATACCTCGATGAAACTTGAATCATGCAAAGAGGGAGCTGCTACAGTAGGCAACTAAATGACACATGCAATGAGACGAACAGAAATGCCACTTTTTTCATAGACCATAAGCTACACTAAAGTCAATACGACATATGATGGCTCTCTAGATTTACAAAAACAGATGCATGGTGCTCAAAAGAGTGTATGATCACCACGGACAGCAACGCATCCTCTCCATCGTGCTCCCATGCTGGCCACAAGGTTAGCAAGCAATTCTTGTGGTAGGGCGTTCCATTCCACCACCAGAGCTGTTGATAACTGTTGGATGGTCGTTGGTGTATGTGGATGTGCTGCAATGCGTCTCCCCAAAGCATCCCACACTGCTCGATGGGATATAAATCGGGGGAACGGGCAGGCTAATCCATTCGCCGAATATAATCTCGTTCCAAGAGATCCTCCACCTGCGCTGTTCGATGCGGTCGCGCATTGTCATCCATAAAAATGAAGTCAAGGCCGACTGCATCCCTGAAAAGGCGCACATGGGGAAGGAGTGCAGTATCACAATAACGTTGGCCAGTGAGCGTACCGTGTTCAAAGATTTGGGGATCGGTGCACCCATGCAACATTATGCATCCGCAAATCATAACACCTGGACCACCGAAACGATCATGTTCAAGGATGTCCCTGGGTTTATTACGTGTTCCCATCTCTAGCCAGATGAGGTACGTCGAAAATCACTACTTAGACTGAATCTGCTCTCATCCGAGAAGAGCACGCGACCCCATTCCTCGTTGGTCCAATTTTGATGCTCTTGGGACCATCGCAAACGTTTTCCATCGATGTGCGGATGTCAATGGAACACAACGTACCGGCCGTCGGGCAAAGAGACCACTTCTGTGTAGTCGCTGTGCCACTGTGTATCGTGAGATTGCGTGCCTAGCTGTCCTGTTAAATGTGGTTGCAATTGCACCCGCTGTTTGGCGTGGATCCCTTCTTTCCTGTTGCACAATGTAGCGGTCATCTGCTGCTGTAGTTGAGCGTGGTCACCACCACCTCTCCTTGGCACAACAGTGCCTGTGGTTTGGAAGGTTTGCCATGCACGTGAAACAATGCTGTGAGCAATTCCAAACTCCTGAGCAACACTCGTCACACTTCGCCCTTCTTCCAGTTTCCCGATGACTCTTCCCCGTGTGAAGTCATCCAAATGGTGTCTACGGGCCATGTTGCAATGAAGAACATCACTACAGTGCACCGTAACAGCTCGCTAATTGCCACACACCGTCTTTCCTGTTTCGTCAACTGCCTCGTGTTGCGGGACCAGACCCATTTGGCCCTATAGGCTCGCTACACTCACGCCATATGACGTCCAGCTTTCTGCGTACGTGGGAGAGACCTCTGGCAACATGCTCTCGCACCTTATCTACTTCCACCAAGTAGTTCATTTGTTATGTTACTTTACCCAACTCGTCCTTAGCTTTTGCACATCAGTGTATATTGTGACACCTTATATATATATATATATATATATATATATATGTTTTGGGGATGGGACGATGACCCTATTACTTGATACCTATACTGATTTTATGTATCGATGCTCGATACTCTATATTATTCTTTATCAAAAGATCTAAAAGTAATAATTTGAATTACTAAGGCATTATTTTAGTTTTCGAGAGTATGAAAGTGCCATTTCCATTCTGTTCTATACATTTGCTGGAAGCAGTTGACCTACATCAGAGGCTATTTTAATAAGTCTGTATTTCTTTGATAATGGAGAATCTTTGACTTTCCTTCCGCACACTTCACTTTCTGTTTTTGTTGCAATGTTTTTCATGTGAATTTTATGCGTCATGGAAACTGTGCGCTGGCTATAGTCACCTGTACAACTAAGGCTTACCGCAATAAATCCAAATCAGTTTGAATACAAGGGTTTGGATATCAATAATTGAATTATTTCTCTCGAATGCTAGCACCAATATTAAACTCGAATAATGTGCTTAGATTACTTAATGTAAAACCACGCTCTGCTTACTCCCATACAACGAATCCATCAGCAAGCTAATATTATAAAAAGAGAGAGAGAGAGAGAGACAGAACGAGTGTGTGTGTTTGCAATTTAAACCAGTTCTAGATTCCATTGGTTGGATTATACTTCGCTAAAACAACTATGTTTCCCATTACCCATATTTATTGCGATATTTTGAATTTTTGGAAAACTGAAAAAGTAACCGTTGACAACGTTGCAAACGGGAGTAATACGTTTGGGTCGGTCAAGTTATTTGTGCTTGAAAAAAGTTTGTGTCAGAAGTCAAGATATCGTTTGGGGCTGTTGTGAAACTGCTAAGTTGGTAGTGGAGAGTCGTGCAGTACCGGCCACTGGTGTGATTTCCTAAATGTCGCTAGGTGGCAATAGTTTACAGCAATTGATAGCTAGCTCTTGTACCCATGTGCTCTATAACCTGATGCCTTCTTCAGCACTTTGCTCTGGGTGCTTAATGGTGGCTGCTGCAGCTCTTGGCTCATAGAAGATATATTTAGGTCTGTCTGTCTGTCTTTTTAACGTAAATGGTTAATTTCGTGTTTATGTTTTAGTTACCCGTGTTACTTAAGCAACAACATCCAACAAAGTTAGTACAAAAGAATGTACAGTATGAATAGATCCTATCACGTGTTTGTTGTACAGTATCGCCACCATTGTCTTTCAGCATCGGCCAGAACCAACCTTAATGTTTAGAATATACTTTCTTCCTAACTTCTTTAACAGTGAAATGACAAAAAAGTAAGAGGAAAATGGAATGAAGAGTGCGTAAAATTGGCTCATGCCTAATAAAATGACAGCGAGGGAGGTAGCATAGACGTCTTTTGTACCTGGAAGCACACTTGGAGATAGGATAAAGGGAATTTATTAAGGTAATCCCGAAGAGTTAACTCATCAGTTGGGCAGATTCAAGAGGACTTTTGATGAAGAAATGGAAAAACAACTGATCTAGATAAGAGAATGTCTGAAAGAGAGTTGAAGAAAGCTGAACGTAAGTCAGGTGCTCCAAAAGAAATCAAACACGAGAAGGTGGTCATGAAAAGTCAACTACGTACAAAGAGGCAACGAATACTGGATTTTATTGGAATTAACAGAAGACACTATAAAGTGCATTGTGTGTATGGAGGCATTTGAAGAAGAGTACATAGGTGTAGTGTATCAAGTGTAGAGGTTGGGCTATGTTAGATGTGTGGATCAAGGGAATATTTTATTTTTTATTTATCATTTCTGTAAAACAGTGAGCTAAGCTTTGGTGAACTGAGTTAAAGTGGTAATATGTTCCATTCTTGTGTGTTCTAAAGGTTATTTAATAAATATCAGCGCAATGTATCACTAACAATTGAAATACCTAAGAAAAAGACCATAACCGATACTGTAGGACGATCTCTTCAAGCCTTGTAGTTTTACTCCCTAAATTTCTCTGTAATAGGTAACATAATTAATAAACAATGTATTGTGTTATTCGTAGAACATGTATTCAGGTAATAGAATATCATATAAAGACCCCGATTAATCATAACAGTTATGAAGTCCAGTCAAAAAACTAAGGCGGCCGATACTGTACGACTCTCTCCTACCACTTTTCGACAGTGTTGTTAGGGCGACTGGATGTGACGAGGTTGACAACGCCTTTACAGACAAACGTGCTGTATCAGATAAAGGTGCTAAATACAGAGATACCAGGTTTGCTATATGCGGATGATCTTATGGTCGGGGCTATAACGGTAATTGGGTTACAGAAAGCAGTCAACGGAATACAAGAATACTGCGAAGAATGGGGAATAAAAGTAAATATAAATAAATCAAAAGTTATGGTATTTAAAAGAGGAAATAAACTAAAAAGAGAAGAGAAATGGCAGATGGGGGGTTTAAAATTAGAAGTTGTCAAGGAGATGGATTATTTGGGGGTGAGGTTGAGCAGTAATGGTGAATGGGGGGCGCATAGCAGGAAGGTTGTGGCTAAAGGAAAGGCAGCAATGACAGGAGTAAGGATGTGCAAACATAAATTGGAAATGCCAACTAAGTGGCTAGAAAGAATGTATGAAACATTGGTGGAAACAAGAATGTTATATGCAGTAGAAATTTGGGGAGGATCTGAATTAAGTAGGAAAATAGACCAGAGCTATGGAATGTTCTGCAAAGAGCTATTGGGGGTAACAAAATCAGCACCAGGGGAAGTAGCATTAGTGGAATTAGGAAGAACAAGAAGAAAGGGAGGGATACTGGAAAGGATATTAAAATTTTGGTTTAGGTGCTTGAGAAAAGATAAAGAGGAAATTTTAAAGATATGCATGGAACAACAAAAGAGTATGAAAAATAAAAATAGCTGGTGGACAGGGGTAGAAAAAATTATGGAGAAGACAGGAATGGGAGATATTTGGAGAATAGGAGAAAGAAATAGCGATGGTTTTTGGATAGCAGTAAGAAACAGAGTGGAGAATATAGAAAGACAAGAGATTTGGGGAAGCTTAGAAAATAAAAAGTCACTAGGGTTCTATAGATTAGTAAAAAGGAAATGGGGAAGAGAAGGGTATGTAGATTATTGTGATAGAGCAGGAAAAGAAGCGTTTGCATGGATGAGAACAGGAGCAATGTATTTGAGAGGGTTAAGAGGGAAAAAAATGGAATTTGTGAATTATGCGACGATAGCGAAAGCACAGAGCATTATATGTCAGAATGCAAAGAATTAGCAGAATGGAGACAAGAAGTATGGGAAGAAAAATGGGAAAAAATGGATAGGAAAATAGTAGCAATAAAAATGCTAACGAGAAAAGAAGAAAAGCAAATTAAGAATATGGGGGAGTTCTTAAAGAAAGTAAAAGAGAAATGGAGTAGAAAAGTAAGAGAGATAAGAAAGGTAGAAAGGCAAATGGAGGAAGGAGAAAATGGGCAAATATGGATAAAAGGTAGTAAGGAATGTTTAGAGGAGCCAGAAGGCCAGGGTGCCAGGCAAAAAGAGCAGCATAACTGGTAAGGAAATTGGGACATAGGTTAAGTTAAGATAGGATAAAGGTGCTAAAAAATTAACTTCCATACAGGCCGCATTTTAACTACAAAATGGGGGCAATGTGTGCATTGTATGTGAAAACAAACTAAGTAAACATGGCGAGCTAAAGCGTGGACAAGTGAAATTTTCCTGCATAACAGAAAATTTAAAGTTGTGATTTATACTGATTTATCGTATTCAACAGTGATCAGCAGGCATAGGAATTCTTAAGCAGTTAGCTTCAAGTTTTCTACACTCCCATTATCACTACAAAGAGTGCAAAACAATAGAGGACAAAGGTCACTGACAGGAAACGTTTGGAAACATGTCCGTGTGTGTGTGTGTGTGTCTGTCTGTGAACAGCATAACTCAGAAACGAACATTCGGATAAACATCAAACTTGGTATTTTGGTTCAGTATCTTACAGAGATGCGACACGAAGGTGTACAAGAAAATCCCCCAGAGATGCGACACGAAGGTGTACAAGAAAATCCCCCACCCCAGACTACCCTTTACATGGAAAATTTTAATTTTCTCAGAAATGGTTCTAACGATTTTGATTAAAATATCACATATTTAAGATTCAAATAAAATGCATATCTTGAATTTTCTGGGAATGTCTCCAAAAGTATTCTTCATTGTGTACGACTTTCCATAACTGGTAAACCACAAGACATAGACAAAATTTTACTACACAAAAAATGTAGATCGCGTTAAAGTACACAATTTATGCCATATACATTTTTTTTTGAGTGAACCATTTTCGGGATATTGCTTGTTATTCCCCTAAATTTTCCAATACTTATACTTTTTCTCAAATGGGAATTCGTTTTTTAAAGTTTTTTGAGTCGGAAAATGTAAATTCACATCACGCTAGGTGTTATGGCAGGAGCGCTTTCGAGAGATGTTTCTCTCATCTTCAGCTGAGAATCCGACTGACGGATCTCCCTCTCCCCTCTCCCCATGAAGCTTTTCATTAAATGTTATTTCTGCCCTCTGTTGGGAAACCTTGGAACTTAAAGCTGTTGCTGCCCTCTGTGTTGTCTGTTGGTCACTCATCATGCTTCTTTCTTCTCTCTTGTGATGTAATTGGTCTGCATTCTGTTGAAAAATCTTGAAAACACTTGATCTTGAGTTTGCTGCCCTCTGTGGAGAACCTTGGGAACTTCTATTTTTTCTTTTGTTGTTTAAATGGATCAACTGCATTAAGTGGTCTGTCGGTGGTATCTCAAAATTCAAAACCTTCTCAATGTTGAAATGAATGAAGATCTTTTCCCATATTTCCAAATGTGATGGTATCTGAATAGATTTCAGTAGTTTTATCTCTTGTCCAATCTCATGGTTGCTATTCCAAAAATGATTAGCTACTGCTGATCTATCTGTTTGTTTCAATTTTATATTTCTTTGATGTTCACTTAATCTGATTTTTAGATTTCTTTTAGTTCTTCCTATGTATAAGCCTTGACAGTCTTGACATGATATCTGGTAAATTCCTGATTTTTTTAATTTGTCAGTTGTATTACTTAAAGGTGTATTTAACATATTTTTCAAACTGAAAACATTCTGAGGTGCTAATTGAATTTGGTATTTTCTAAATAGCTTTTCAAACTTTTTGAACATGACTGGATGATATGTGAACCTCTTATATATCACATCCTTTTTATTTGGGTTTTGTAAAGTGCTACTGCTATGTAAATTTTGTTTCTTTTTGTATTTAGTAAGTAAGTTATTAATAAGTTGAGGTTTAAAACCATTTTCAGTGGCTACATTTTTTATATAATTTAATTCTATAATGTACTCTTCTTTGTCTAAAGGTACCCTCATCAATCTATAAATCAAACTTCTGAACACAGCATGTTGGTGTGACACAGGGTTGTAGAAATTATTTTTAATGTAATTATCCACATGCGTTGGTTTCCTATAAATGCCAAATTTAAGACAGTTTTCTTTTCTTTTTACAAGTATATCCAGGAATGGTAGAGAATTATTACTTTCAATTTCCATGGTAAATTTAATGTGTATGTCTTGTTCATTTAAAATATCCAATGATGAATTCATGCAATTTTGAGGTACCACTGCGAAAATATCATCTACATATCTATACCATATTTTAAAAATATGTGGATGTGAAGAGGTGACAGTTTTCTCCAAAGAGCTCATATAGAGGTCAGCCAGTAAAGGAGATAAAGGATTACCCATTGCTAAGCCATGTGTCTGCTTGTAAAAGTTCTTATTGAAGGAAAAATAATTCTGATTGATACAACTAGTTGTAAGTGCAATCATCTCTTGGATGTAGTTATCCTGTAAATTCAGTGATTCCATCCAATTTCTTAACAAATCTGGTATATTATCTGTAGGTACATTAGTAAAAAGTGATGTTACGTCAAAGGATACCAACATATCTTCTTTATTAATGGTATAATTCTGGATATAATTAATTAATTCTGTTGAATTTTTAATACTTAATGATGGAAACTTTTCCAAAGAAGTATATTCCTTTGTTAGCCATTTTGCTAAATTGTAGCTGGGTGAGCCTATATTGTTAATTATAGGTCTCATACTGTTATCTGTTTTATGAGTTTTTGGCAAACAATATATTTTTGACAAGATAGGGTTATTAGATTTAAGCTGTCTCTTCTTCTCAATTGAGAATATAGTTGCATTGGCTATCACTTGGTTCACCTGTTTTATGCATAAATTCAGAGGACTTTTATTAATTAATTCATAGTCATCTTTTTTTAAAAATTCATTAACTCTGTTATGGTAATCGTCACTATTTAAAATTACTATTTGGTTTCCTTTATCTGCCTTCAGATATACTACTGGTTTTTCATTAAGTTTCTTTATGGTTTTTTTATGGAAATTCTTATTTATAGTGAAGTCCATCTCTCTTATAATTTCTGTGCTTTGTAGTTTGAGACTGCTAGCTAAGGCTGAAGTTAAGCCCTGAGTGGCTATCTCTGTATCAGCTATATAATCTTGGATATTATTAGAGAAAGCCATACATGTTTTAAATCCTTTTTCTAATACATGCAGTTCTTCTAAAGTCATAGTTTGATCTGACTGATTAACAACAGATTTCAATTTATTAACATTCTTAGCTTTATTATAATTTACATATGATAACTGTGTTTCTTTCAAATATTGAAATTTCTTCTTTAATATATAGTTTTTGTTATGCATGTAATACTGTAAGTGGGAATAACATCTATCTTCAAAATCTTTCCATACTTGTTGACCCAAGGTTTTAGTTAAGAATAAATGCAATTCATAAAGTCTTAATTGAATACCGTTTACATTACTATAGTGTTTCATAATTTCAGCTTTCAAAATGGTTCTTTCTGCCATTCTTTGATGTCGGCCATTACCGGTATTTTTAATATATTTCTTAACAAAGCAAGGTACTACCATATATATATATATATATATATATATATATAAGACACAGTTTAATAAACTTGATACTAGCAAGCAAGCTTCTTCTTTTACATTGCCATTTTACGTAAGTTTTTAGGTTAACTTTTTGTTCTTCTAAGTAAACGTTAAAGTATGAAAATCGTACCTGTTGTTCCATGTTGGGAATTCGTTATTCATTTTTTATGTTCTGGACATGCAAAGAGAATGGAATGCACCACATAGCAACCAGCTCTTAAAATATTTGACTATCGCTTAAAGCCTACCAATTCCCCTTGCATCTACAAGAAAATTAGCAATAAGATTAACATCTCGAGAATAAGCGTTTGTAAGAATAGTTTGTACAAGAGTGGAGAATGTCATGTGAGTGTAACACATCAGATTTTTTTGACAGCATGGCCTAAAAGTAGAACTTCTAACACAGAGCACAAGAGCTAAAAGCTTTAGATTATCTCACTAGTGTGATAATCTTCATTATGACCAAGTTTTGTTTCAATTCCAATCACATGGCAATTACCCTTTGTGCATATTTGCACAAGTTTAATAACTCGACTTGGTTTGATTAGGTTTTACTTTTCATTATGACTTTTTACATGAATAATTACTTATGGTGCTCGTGTTATCTGTTCACAATACAAATCGTCATACTTCAATTTCAATTCGTTGTAGAATTAACCTGTACGTTATATTGGCAACTTTATTTGATCTATAACGTTACTCATTTATCTAACCTACATAAAGACTAAATGGCGAAAATTGTGAATTCAGAAGAAACTGAAATGGAAGTGAAATTACGGAAATAGCAGAAAGAATAGCACTAGAAGTACTTTCCCAAAAGTATCCAGAAAATAATATGATATAGCAGTTATCGCTTTATTGCCTGGTGTAAGGCAAAACATGGTGAAAGTAATTTCATTGAAAATGACTGCTAGCGAATCAACAAAACATCAAAACATTTCTTTTGTTTCAAGAACGCATTCTAAACTGATTTCCGTTAGTTTCATGATCGTGAAATATTGATATTTTACAAATTCGAGCGCTGTCTATGACACACGTGTTAAAAGTCGTTTCAGTTTGCATAGGATTGCGAAACCAAGGCCAACGGCCATAGACAGTGTACTACGAGTATCTCTGTCTTTCTCTATGTAGTGGCTTCTCGCACCCGCCTATGTGCGCTCCCAACTATGCTAATAAAGGTAGACAGACACCAATTGGCATACTTATGCCACAACATATACACACTTGTTAAATAAATAAATATGTATACATATATATGTGTTGCTTCCTTAAACATTCCATAAGAACAAAACATTTTCTATCCTAGTACGCTGTAGGATGTGCTAATCGGAAGGAAACACTTCGCGCAATGCAATCATTTTGCTCTATTGTGGCTACACCTCCCGGGAGGCAGGGATGAGGTGAAGGAATCGTAGGAGGTTCCAGGTCCACAGGTAGACAGGCTCAAAGAGACGCGCAGAAGTCACTGTCAAGTTTGAACACCCGGGCACTACTGGCTAGGAATCCCGAGAGGGCAACGCAGCGACCCTAACAGGCGGGACAGATCACTCTACCGTTCACGCATGCATCCACGCCATCTGCCCGGCACCGCCAGGACTGAAAGCGCACCTGAAACCTGAAATGTGAAGAAATGGGGAAAAGGCGAAATCGTGGTAGAATATACCACTCCGGCATTCGACCTGGGGCCGAGTGGGTGGTCGGGAATCGAACCCGGAACCTGCCGAATGCGATTTTCACACGATAACGCGGAGCCATCTCGCACGGTGTTCCATTCCTAGTTTCATAAGACTTGATAGGACGCTAAGACAGTACTGCAGTATGAAACAATAACACCTTCATAACTGCTGCAAGGTACCGGGAGCCAATTTATTGCTTTCCTTTCATCTCCTACTCTCAGTTGGGAGAGCGAATCTTATAAAGATTAGAGAAACAGTTTGCAAGTTGAGTGCATGCAGAAACAATCCGTTGCCCCTATTTCGGTTCCTTTGTTCTCATGTGAGCGAGCAAATTAGTTAACTCTAACAGGCAGTCACTGTTTCGTACAAGGTAGTTACCGCAAACACGCAAGGTAGGGTAACTTTAGGTTGACGTGCAAAATCACAAAGTTCTAAACAAGGATTTCTGAGGTCTTTGTGGGTAGTTGGCAACGTGTTTAATGGGGTTCCCGTCTTAACGTGGAGAATGTGTAGTGTGTGTTAAACCGCATCCTCTAAGTTATAAGAATCGCAGTTGACAAGAGCAGACCAAATGAGATAACTACGAATCACATATTCTAATATAACTGTTCAGTAACTCTGGATCGTAATGTGTATCCTTTTCTCTACTCCGTACTTAAATTAGAGGAAGGATTGTATTGCACCCAAAAATTCAATGTCGAAATTTTACCAGAAATACATGCTCCTAGGTCCCCTGAATCCAAATAGCCCTGTTATAAAAAGGTCCCTGTGCGTGTCTAAGTGTGTGACTGTGAACAGCGTAACCCCTCAAAAATGTCCCCAAAATACCAAACTTGGTATTTAAGTTCAGCATCTTCCAAAAACAAGACAAGAAGATTCTAGAGAAAATTAACGTACCCCAAACTACCCTTTACATGGAAGCTTTTTTAGAAATGTTCAATATTTTCAAAAACATCATAAGAATTTGGATTAAAATGCCATTTGTTTAAGATATTCGTGTATATTTGACAAACAAAATGTATATCTTGAATTTTCTGGGCATGTGAAGGCCTCTTTACTCGGGTGGAATTTTATATAACCAATAAATCATAGTAGATAGACAGAAGTATTCTACACTAAAAATTATACATCTCTTTAAACATACACAATTTATTTAAAATAATTTTTTGTGGCATTAGCTATTTCCGAGATAAGAGTTGTTATTAGATTTCATTTTTCAATACTTGTCATGTTTACTTTCTCTGCCACGTACACACAGTAAGAGGCAGTATTGTATTCCACTCAAAAATTCGACACCGAATTTTCACCGTAAATACATGTTTTGAGTCCTCCTTAACCCAAAAAGCATTTTTGGGAAAAAAAATCGTGTGTCTGTGTGCGGGCGTGTATGAACAGTATAACTCAAAAAGTAAAGATGGAATAAATTCGCATTTAAGTTCAGCATCTTTCAAAGATGTGACATAAAGAGTTTCAAAAAAAATCTCCCACCCCAAATAACCCCTATACATGGAACACTTGGACTTATTTTTAATTTTCTGAAAAATGGTTCTAACGATTTTGATTAAATGCCATATATTTAAGTTACTTACAGACAAATAAAATTTATAACTTGAATTTTTCTTGGAATGGCCTGTGAAGTCCTCTTCCTTCCGAAGGAATTTTGTATAATCTTGTATAACTGGTGAACTTCAAGCGACAGACGAAAACGTACTACACAAAAATGTAGATCTCTTTAAAACACACAATTTATTTCGAATAACTTATTTGTGGAACCAGTCATTTTCGAAATATCCGTTATTAATTGTTCAAGATTAGCCATATTTTAAAGTCCTGTCAGTTTTCAGTTATTTCTCGCTATGTCTAGGAAAGACTATGGAATTGCGTCTAGTTTTAAAACATTTCACTGTCACTATTTCCTTTGCATCTATAGCGAAATGTATAATGCAGCTATTTCCGAAAAGATTTATCTCAATTAAAATGTATCAGATAGAGAAATAAACAGTTGTAAGAGTAATTTGTGTATCCATAATAAAGGACAGACGGTACAGAAAGTCATGTGAATGTAATACATTATATTTTGGGGACATAAAAACTAATCCTTTAATTTTTTTTTTTTTTTTGAAAATTTCAAGTATGCGTGCCCTTCAGCCAGTTGGTTTATCCTTATAAACTCCGATTTTATATTCTACATTCTCTGCTTAACGTGCTTACTGCCTTATGTATCCTTCTGTTAGTCTTACTGTTGACTGATCTACACACCCTGCTTAAGCTATACACCAACACAGAACAAACAGCTCGATGCGTAGAATAAAAACGGAACGATTGGTATTCCCCCTCACGTTGGTAGGGTGATCGGTTTTATTGCCAACATCTTGAAGCCGCTTACCAAGGCCGCAGTTCTTAATCTAATCCAGGAAAGCCCCACTTACATTGTCCCGCTTCCCTCACTTTAGCAAGAGAAGGAATGCACTTCTGAGGGGAACACAAAGCTAAACGAACCAACGTTCTTACAAAGTATTTCTATTGTAGACGTCCTTCAGGGATAAACAAAGTTCATCATATTCATCAACACTTCAGGTTTAGGAGATGTCTCCCGTTCCTACCTGATACTTCACTCCATCGCTTCAACGGTTTCCTAGACTACGTGATCAAAAGTATCCGGACACCTGGCTTAAAATGACGTATAGTTCGTGGGGCGCTCCATCGGTAATGCTGGAAGTCAATATGGTGTTGGCCCACCCTTAGCCTTGATGACAGCGTTCACTCTCGCAGGCATACTTTCAATCAGGTGCTGGAAGGTTTCTTGGGGAATGGCAGCCCATTCTTCACGGAGTGCGGAACTGAGGAGAGGTATCGGTGTAGGTCGGTAAGGCCTGGCACGAAGTCGGCGATACAAAACTTCCTGAGGTGTTCTATAGGATTCAAGTCAGGACTCTGTGCAGGCCAGTCCATTACAGGGATGTTATTGTCATGTAACCACTCCGCCACAGCCCGTGCAGTATGAACAGGTGCTCGGTCGTGTTGAAAGATGCAATCGCCATCCCCGAATTGCTCTTCAACAGTGGGAAGCAAGAAGGTGCTTAAAATATCAATGTAGGTCTGCGCTGTGACCGTGCCACGCAAAACAACAAGGGGTGCAAGCCCCCTCCAGGAAAAACACGACCACACCATAAAACCGCCACCTCCGAATTTCACTGTTGGCACTACACACTCTGGCAAATCACGTTCACCGGGCATTCGCCATACCCACATTCTGCCATCGGATCACCACATTGTGTACCGTGATTCGTCACTCCACAAACGTTTTGCCACTGTTCAATCGTGTAATGTCACGCTCCTTACACCAAGCGAGGCGTCGTTTGGCATTTTCCTGCATATTGTGTGGCTTATGAGCATCCGCTCGAGCAGCCTAACTGTCATAGTACTTGGAGTGAATCCTGATCCATTTGGAATTTCTGTGTGATGGTCTGGATAGATGTCTGCCTATTACTCTTTACGACCCTCTTCAAATGTCGGTGGTCTCTGTCAGTCAACAGACGAGGTCGGTCTGTACGCTTTTGTGCTGTACATGTCCTTTCACGCTTCCACTTCACTATCACATCAGAAACAGTGGACCTAGGGATGTTTAGGAGTGTGGAAATCTCGCGTTCAGACTTCTGACACAAGTGACACCCAATCACCTGACCACGTTCGAAGTTCGTGAGTTCCACGGAGCGTCCTATTCTGCTGTTTCACGATGTCTAATGACTATTAAGGTCTCGGATAATGAGTACCAGGAAGTAGGTGGCAGCACAATGCACCTAAGATGAAAAGCGTATGTTTGTGGGGGTGTCCGGATACTTTTGATCACATAGTGTATGTTTCTATAACCTGGTGGTTTGTACATGTAATACGTTTGAAATGAGTGTGGGTATTAGTCATTCTTTGTACATGATTTTTCCATTTTTTTTTCTCTGCTTGTTAATATTTTGTCATTTAACGAAAATATACTTAATTCTTCTCTTATGTCCTCATTTTTAATTCGGCCTAATCTTGTACACCCGTTTACCGTTCGGAGATATTTCATTTCTGCATCTTGAATTTTAATTTCAATCCCTCCTTTTTATAGACCATGTCTCCGAACCATAAAGTAAAACAGGAACTGCCAGTGTCTCGTAAAATTTTAAATTTGTTTCTCTTCTAGTTTTTCTTCTCAAAATGTGTGCTATTATTTTACAAATGTATTAGAACTTACCCATTTTATTGGTTATTTCTTCGTTATTTGTTTTATGTGTTATATTGCAACACAGATAGTTAAAACTTCTAACTTGTTCTAACACTTCATTGTTTAAAACTATCTTAGATCATATTGTTTGCGTTCCTCTGCATGCCATTCTTGATTTATCACCGAAATTTTTAGACTGTAATCTTGAATCAGTTTTTGTAATTTATAGATACTAATGTTCAGCTTATTTTTCTTTGTCTTGAATTAACATCATGTCATCGGCAAAGAGTAGCGTATTTCAATGTGTCGTTTTTATTTAATTTTATTCCAAATGGTATTTCTTCTTTTAATTTTTGGGAGAATGTCATCTATGCATACGTTAAATAACAGCGGAGACTAACTGAATCCTTGTCTTAAACCATTATTAATTATCATTTCTTATGATAACACTAGTCTGCATGATATGACTGAAAACTAATAAGTGATTCTGACTCAATTTTTTATGCTGATTTCATAACTTCTTTTAGTTTTTTTCTATCAGGTACAGTTTTTTCACAATTTCGCTTCAAAAATATAGAGATATAAAGATATTGCTTCCGCCACTACACATAAAATTGGGCTTGATGAAGCAATTTGTAAACGCTCTATCACAGAATGGACCCTGCTTCAAGTACCTTTCCAAGAAATTTCCCTTCATTACGCAAGACAAATTAAAGGGTGGAATTCTTGTTGGTCCTCAAATAAAGAAATTGATGAAGGATGAAGATTTTGAGAAGACAGTGAATGAGAGAGAAATAGAAGCATGGACCGCCTTCCGATCAGTTACTGAAAACTTCTTAAGCAATAACAAAAATCCTATTACAAGGCCATTGTCGAAACAATGTTGGAAAATTTCAAGAAGATGGGTGTAAAGGTGAATTTTCTGCATTCATATATCGACTACTTTCCAGAAAATCTGGGACATTATAGTGAAGAGCAGGGTGAACGTTTTCACCAAGATATTAAGGGAAAGGAGAGAAGGTACCAGGGGAGATGGAATGAAACTATGATGGCCGACTACTGTTGGATGTTGAGGAGGGACAGTCATCTTCAAGGACTGCAAGGAAGTCAAAGAAGAGAAAGTTTGAATAAAATGAAATGAAACACTTTGGCTTCTTGTTTTGTTAAAAATGTAGTCATGAAATAAATTAGGGGAGTTCTTGAGAGTATTCTTAAAATTTTTCTTGAATAAAAACTTACTTTGTGTGAAATGGTATTTGAATACTTTTCTACGCTCATCAGTGAAATTGTCAAAACATTACTTCTTATTTTGTGTAAAAACCTGACGTGATAGAAAAAAACGGAAGATATTTTTGGAATCAACATAAAAACTTGATTCCAGAACACCTACTTTTAAGAAATCATCTGACAAAAAGTTTGAAAATGCAGACTAGTGAATCGTCCATTTCGTAAGACAATATTTATTTTTGTTTCTTGATATAGATATAGTCTTGCTGACCTTATCGAATTCTTTTTCTGGGTCTATAAAAGCTATATGTGTTTCAAGGTTATATATAAAGCTACTATTTTAAATTATCCTAGCGAAAAAGAAACAGCATACTATTTAAGGTTTTTGAACTGAAAGAACATAGATTATAGAACAAAGAAGATAGCAAGTAAGAATGTAGAGCATAGAGCTTAGGCATAGAGTATAGAGCAACAGAAGAGAGTATATAACAGGTGAGTCAGCCGCCCCTACCGATCCAGTTTTATGTAATCCGAAATTTATACTCTAACATGAAAACATTGGGCCCCGTGGTATCTATGGAAATTCTGTAACATGGATATCTTTGCTTTCACACTTAGCGAGATGACTAATATGGCAATTCTTATAGTATCGCTTTTAATGCAATTGTAACACACAGCTAACGCTAAGGAAACAGTTTCACAACTGAAATGTGACAAGCACGTACTTCATATTATGTTAACTTGGTAAACAAACTCTAGTGCTTCTAGATAGTTCCGTTGGAAGAAGTGTATAGTCGTAAAACACCTGTTTGTAGTAAAAGTGATTCGAATCACTTGGGTGAACTTAGTTTCTTAATGTGTTGGTTTAGGGTAATATTATATTATAAAATTTCACCAATATAATTTTAATTTGCAAATAGGTTTTATTTTTATTTAATAATTTATCACCATTCAGTACTTCTTTTTGGTAAGCTACAGCTAGGCAGATGTTTTAAACGTGACATAGGTATGTACATTTGATGTTGATGGAATAAGGATTCTTCACATTTGATCTCAGACAATAAGCAAATTACATATCATATTCATTACGGATGTTTTAAGTAGAGTTCTTTTATGCAATGTACAGAAATATCACCTCCTGTAGGTATGTTATGGTGGCCCTGAAAGGACCCTTTTGTAACAAAGTTCTACTTCTTTTAAATCACTGATGATACCAATGCTCGAACACGACGCTGTTAACAGTGCTCAAACTGATGTTCTTGTGCGTTAATGCACACTTGAGCACGCTGTTGCATGATAATTCTGACTTGGTGTTACATGGTGGGTGTGATGGAACTACAGGCCACCGTGATACGTTGGCGAAGGCTTTCTGGATCTTCTGGCTCCTCTGCATAAACTTGTTGCTTTAAATAAGCCCAGAGAAAGAAACCCAGAGGCGTTAGATCAGTGATCTGGCTGTCCAGGAGACTGGTCCTTGCCTTCTTATCCAATGGCCAGGATGTGTTGCATTTAGACGATTGCAGACGACCATGAGCTGTACGTTGGAGCACCATCGTGTTGAAACCACATCGTTAATGCTCTTTACAGTGGTATATTTTCTAGTAGCAAGTGAAGCTTATTACGGATAAGTTTCAGGTAATGTGCCCCTATTAGATGCCCCTCGAAGAAAGCTGGTCCAATGAGATGGTCGCCCAAGTTTCCCCACCAGACATTTACTCCCCCACTGCTCTTAGAAAGCTGCCTCCCTTACCCAGTGAGGATTATCAACATTCCAATAATGCATGTTGCGGCGATTTACGGTCCCGTTTTTTGTGGAATCTTGATTTATCCGAAAACAGGATTCTGGAGACGAACCCCATATCATTTGACACTCGCTCTAGCATCCATTCACAGAAGTGCACGCGAGCTTCGAAATCTCTCCCGTGGAGTGCTTGGTGTAGGTGCATATGATATGGATGAAACTTATTGGCTCGCAGTACTCCCACTACAGAAGATTGGCTGGTGTTTACCTCTAGTATGCGGATAATTTTGTATGATATTCAAAATAGCTTCCGCATCAACACCAGATGTCACTGGTGCGTCTCTCATAGGAGGCATTCTTGCAAATAATGATGTACGCAAACGTCTTTCAACATTCTGGAAAGTTTTTGGTTTGGTTACCGTCTATTTGTTATCTCTCTGGGATAAGTGCTGCGCTTGTTGCGCATTCACTGTGGCCTCTCCAGTTCCGTAAGGATCATATCAACGTACTCGTCTGTCGAATACATAACGAAGGACTGGCACAAATGTGACTCTATGCTATCACAACTTCATATGTACCTATGAGGAGTGAAGGCAGCCGACATTCAAAACATCGCTTTGTGGTGTAATGCTGGTCAAATGGAGAGAAAGTATAAATACACAATTTGCGCTTAGGTTATTATACCCATTCCATTACAAAATATATAAAATCAATAACTATTTAGATTATAATTTCCTTAAAAACTCGGGGAGTTCTAAAGCTATGTCAGCGGTTTGCAAGCGTTAATGAGGAGAAGAAAAAAACATGCACAACGCGAAGACTCGAAACCACGTAACTGGTGACTAACGCTCACCAGTATAATTCCATTCGCCCACTTGGACGCTTGGTTGAGAGAGGTTTCGTTGTTAAACGTTAACTCTTACCTGCCAGACGCCGCGTAGGTACCACCTCGCTACTTTGCTTGTATGTTATAACCTTTTAAGAGTGGTTTAATTCGTTATTTGAAGTCTATCATGATTACTTAAGATACTATGTATGTTATTTGAGATGTACGTGTCGTAATTTCTGCCGAAATTGAAATAAACCTTTATTTAATAATCTTTGTGTCTTGACTTTACAACGTGCATTTTGGATACAGACGTATCTCTAATGTATCGTAGCCTATTCTGTCTCTATAGGTATTCACAAAATTCCGCCATTTTATTTTAATGGTTTGGATACTGAGCACAAATGATTAGTCATTTTTATCAAGGGGGGTTTAATCAGTTGAGCACCTATATACACTGTAACGTAAAAGTTAATAAAATCTGCTGGAATAATGGTATCTGCTGTCAGTAAATTAGTCTATGTTTTTGAACTCTTCTTCAGTGCGGAGTGTCGTATGTCCCTTAAACGACTTTTAGGCTGAATTTTGAGCCTTCGTGTATCTAAAAACGTCAGTAAGCGAAGAAAATGCATTTAAAGCTCAATTATGGCTTGAAGGGCATGGACAGCTGACTTACTTGGTATAACAAAATGTAATACCTTGAGCAGAGACTATTACTTGTATTAGAGTAGGACTTTTGTTACCAAACAGTTTCATACTACACTTTCAAAATACAACAATCGCAAAGGCCTCATGGCCGTAAATGCTTTTGCTGCCCTTGGAATCTTACAGTAAGAGTGCAGTACTAAATATCTAGTACAGTGTGATTCTCTCGCTAGAGGCCCCAAACTTTTGCCTATATGTTGGCCATTTATGTGAGTTTTGTGATGAAACTTTGTGTACACATACCTTGAACAATGTAATATAGTGACACACCTCTCCCAATAGGTTTGAACTGTTCCACTGACCTTGGCTCTGCTTAGTCACATGAACGTCTCCACGCGCTATACTTCAGTGTTGGCTTGGAAGCAGCATCGACAATGTCGTACACAATTGCAGAACGCCTGTTTCTCGTTCGTAACTACTGCAAACGGGTTCATTTAAATCATGACAAAGGGCATTTCGGGCCGAATTTGGTACGCGACGTGTGCCCTCAAAATGTTGTATTCAGTAATTGGTAACAAACTTAGAGACGGCTGGAACCTTGAACCCACAGCAAGTAGGCGGCCGCAAAATGAATGCGGGTGTAATGGAAGAAGCAAAGGAGCTATTACTGGCGTCACTATCAAAATCCTTGCGACGACTTTCCCAGGAAATGAATGTCCCATATACTGCGTGCGAAAGAGCTGCTAAGAAAGCAAACCTCCACGCTTACTGTGAGACATGTGTTCAAGAATTGCAACCGACGGACCATGAAAAACATGTGCAATTCTGTGTATGGTTTCAAACCTTTATTAATCAGAATCCTGGGATTTTGGACTTTACTTGGTTCACGGATGAAGCGTGGTTTTATCTGAGTGGCTACATAAACTCTCAGAACACGCGCATATGGGCACAAACAAATCCTCATCTCCTACATGCAGAACCTCTACATGCACAGAAAATTGTAGTGTGGTGCGCAGTGTCACGTAGGCGAATTATAGGCCCTATTTTTCAAGAGTACGGTAAACACCGAAGAATACGTTAGAATATTCATCGACTTCGTCAATTAGTTAACAAATGATGAATTCACTCACGGATATTTCCAACAAGATGGTGCAACAAGTCACGCGTCACGTGCAAGCATGAGGGAAATTGAAAGCCTTTTTGAAGATCGAATCATCTCAAACTCTTTGGCACCAAGATCTCCTGACCTCATACCATCCGACTTCTTCCGGTGGGGATGTCCAAAGGGAAAGGTATACAGAAATAGACCACGTACAATTGCAGAGTTGAAAGATGCTATACGTCAAGAGATTGAAGTCATGACCGAGGAGACTTTAATAAAAGTATTCCAGAATTTGGAGCGACGTGTACAAAAGTGTTTGGATGTGGGAAGGGACCATTTTCAGCATCGGATGTGACAGTGCATAGTTCAAGGTATGCGTACACAAATGGCCAACATAAAGACAAATGTTTGGGGCCTCTAGCGAGAGAATCACACTGTACATTTGCTTACTGTATACTAACATAATAAAAAAACCTGTATGTATTACATTCACATAACTTTCTTTACCCATTCTTCAAAAAACTAGTCTTACAAAAGTGTATTGTTATATCTCAACATATTAATCGAGATAAACATTTGTAAAAATGATTTTATTATATATTTTCTCATAGGTACAATGGGATTAGGAGAAGACACTAAGCTTAAGCGATAATAACAGCTTTTAAGAGAGGGCGCTATGTGATGGTTTTGAAATACCATTCTCTTTGCATGGCCAGGAGAAAAATAAAAATAAATAACGACTTCCTATTTGAGTAAAGTATAAGTATTGAGCCATTGGTGCCCTAATGTGCAATACACAAGCACGCCTAAAAACCCTAGAAATTGCACTGGCTCAGGAATGGGATCAAGGATACAAGGAAGAATCCAAGACCCACACTTAACTTTGCTTCATTACAACACTTAAATAACCTTGGTTAATACAATGCAGTTGCATAATAAGAAGAGACACAACGATAATAAGGGCCTAGAAATCAAACAGGAAAACGAAATGGACGTCTAATCCGCCACACGCTACTCATGACCCGGAAATATTTCAATATCAGGGAAACTCCTATCTAAATTATAAATTCAGCCCTAAATTAATGACTTCATTAATCAAAGTCAGTAACTCACTGTACAAGTGAAAAGTCGCAGTAATGATAGTCAAAACTAAATACATAAACTGACTATCATTCCCACAGGAAAGTGTTTCTAAAAGCCCAATTACAAATTAGAAGCTGCTAAGATGCAGTCAAGCATAAGTACAGTACTTGATTTTCAAGAGCTGTAGCTAATTTCCCTGAACCACAATTAATTATGAAATAAATCACTGACTGCAATTGTGCACCACTGTCTGAATTAAAAGTTCTCAGCAAAGTAAATTATCACTCCCAATGGTAAGCAAGTTACCACTGAAAGCTCAAAATCAATTACTTCCTTGGTGTAAATAAGAAATGTGTAATGTCACTCTTAGAGCACCTGTAAGGTAAAACTGGGCTAAACCAATGCAACCACTGCACCATTATAATACTCCTTAATATTTCAAAACAATAACTAATTACCCTGACATGAACCACAGCTAATTTTGAAATAAGTTACTGCTTGCAACTTTGCACAACTTGAATTGAAAAACCTCACAAAAGAAAATTACCCCCCCCTAAGTAAATTACCATTAATGCTCCGAATGTAATTACTTCCCTGCGGGAAGTAAAGAATGTGATACCACTCTTAAAGTACATATGAGAGAAATCTGGGTCAAAACCAATACAGTCAACCCAAGTGTAAAGGCTGGTTCACAACCACCCGGTAACGGTAACCAGAACGGAAACGAGAACGGGAAGCAAGACATTTTGATTCACAACAGCCCGGTAACGAGAACGGGAATGCATATCGATCACAAAGTGAAAGTCGATTTTGCGCATTGGGATTTCATTTGTTTTTAACTGACCAATGACATTTTTTCACCTACTTCCAATTTAGCCAAGCCAACGTCAAAATTCGATAGAGTAAACATTATCTAAATGCATATTCATTACATTTCCGATCTCTCTACTTATGCCAAACTTTCATTCCTTTATTTAATGGCATACATTAAAATTGTTTATTGTTCTTTTTTCATTTCCACCGGTTTTAGCTGTTCTTTGTCCCTTTTGCCATTGTGTTTTAGGTAATAGCCAGTTTTGAGTTGCATATAAACAAACTACAAATGATCCCTTCACCAGAGGAACCAACGCTGATTAGATTTGCGGGTGTCGGGATGAGGTTAGGAAACACATTTACTACTAATTCCTTCCAGTTTCATGTTTCCAACTTGCGACTATAGAGCGCACTAGTGGCTGTTTCATGTCAAGGCCGCTTAGAATAACCTCTAGAGTGAAGAGTCTAATTTGCACAATAGGGATCTAATATGCCGTGCCCGGGAACGAGAACGAGAAATTTAAAAGTTGGGCAACTTTTCTTTCTCGTTGCCGGGGCCCGGGAAGCTTCCCGTCGGTTGTGAACATTCCCATTTGAATACATATATTTTAACTTTCACGTTCTCGTTCTGGTTACCGTTCTCGTTGGTTGTGAACCAGCCTTAATACCCTTTAATTCTGCAAAACTCTGCTAGTTGCTCTGGTATAAACCAAGTTAATTTGTGAAATAAGTTACTGCATTCAATTATGCACAAGTAACTGAATTGAACTCCCTCACCAAAGGAAATTACTACTGAAAGCTCCACAATGAAATTACTCCCTTGCAGCAAGTAATAAATGTGTAATACCACCCTTAAAGTGCATGTGAGACAAATCTGGGTCAAAACCAATGCAGTCACCGTGCAAGTGTAATGTTCTTTAATTTTACGAGAATTTGTATTGTCTTGACAAGCCACGGTTAAATTGCACCAACATAATGAGAATAGAACCAACAAGCAAATACAGAAAGATTGAGGTAAAATGGGAAACTACTTCCCGTGGTATTCACACTCGTACACAAACACACCCCTCTCTCTCTATCAAAAACCCGACTTGAAAGCCAAGCGAAGAACAAGACCTCGAAAATATTTACTGCAAAACACTGAAAACCTAAAATCCTCCCCCTGTTTGCCTAAAGATATTAAATATAAGATTCAAGATGCCAATATGGCCCAAAACTAATTATTCGAGCCAAGGTAAACTATTTAAACTTAAAATCTGAGCATAGAACTAAGCCCTCGGTACTATATAAAATGTCAAAACCCCAAGCCAGCACAACCCCTCCTCCTGTCTTTAATTAGAACAAATACACAAGCCTAAATCACGCAATAGTTTCCCAAATGTTTGCAGATCTCTTCCCCATTCAACATGTTATATCTAATCAAAACCGTCCCGAAAACTTTCGCATTGGGAAACTTACATTTAATATCTCAGAAAAGCCCCATGATCACCCGGAAAATGGACCAAGGCACCAACAACCACAAGTCTAAAGAACTTTAAGGCTGTTTGTTACATCTGATTCACCGCGAGAATCAGTGAAACACATCCCCAGAACGGGTCACACCAGCTGTGAGCTTTCCCGCGGGTAACCAACTTCCCTCCTCGACCCAAAGCTAGCCCCGAGCCCAACTCAGTCGTTCACCTAACAACCGCAAGAGGCGCAGCAACCATACCAGCATTCGAAACAAAAATCAGAAAGAATAATTTCAGGCACGCAGAAGACGAGAACAGACACAATATTTAAAAATTCAAACCAATTACAAGGAATATTTCCGAAGTGATTAAATGAAAAAAGTATGCGATATAGTGTGCTTTAACGAAACCTACATTTTTAAGTAGCAAGATTCTGTCTATCTCTTACGGTTTATCAATTACGCAAAAGTCATTCAGAATGAAGAGGACATCAGAGGCTATTCGCAGAAAATTCAAGATATTCATTTCATTTTTCATGATAATATCTTAAACATATGGTAGTTTAATCAAAATCGTAGAGTAATTTTTTAGAAAATCAAAATTTTCGAACAAATTGTCAATGTAAAGGGTAATTTGGTGTGGGTTTTTTCTTGAAAAATCTTCATATTTCATCCTTGGAAGATGGCGAGCTTAATTACTAAATTTGGTGTTTAGTGCATAACCAAAGTTTCGCTTTTGAATTATGCTATTCACAGACACACACACAGGACCTGTGGTAGTAAATATTCCCTTCTTAATAAGTCTGTTTCTCTGCACTCTGCAAGAATATGACCCCATGTTTCGCCTTCACCACAGAGTGCATATTCTCATCCCGTGTCATCAGTAATTTGTTGCCTTTCCAGCTTCCCAATTTTAGTCACGCCAAACCGCTTCTTTGTCATCGTCTACAGTCATCTAAATAAGCCTCCCTCCCCCAGCCCTGCACTATTTGACACTTTGAGTTAAAGATAATATAGAGTAACAAGAGGACACATCTGTGCGTCTCTGTCGGTGGTCCTGCCTGAGGCCTATAGCCTCCTGCGGTTCCTTCACCTTATCCAGTCCTCCTGGAGGTGATAAGCACAGAAGATCCGCATTGGATCGAGATGCAAGATGTCCCCTCCGTTACCTGGTCATAAATCATAGGTCATGGGCGAACAAGAGGACTGAGGACTGATTTATGCCTAGATAGCATTTAAGATGGCATTTAAAAACCTAGTGGACGTAGATTCAAATTGCAATTGCGGATAGGTCAAAGTCGCTTAACTGACAATTTAATTGGGTTTTCCCTCACTCCTTAGGGTGATTATCACATGCTTTAGATCCGCATGTATTTCTTTAATTAATTCATCTAAAGTACTTATGGTCTTTCCTTAACGTTTACGAAAGAAGAAAGGAGGAAAAATTAATAAACAAAGAACGAAGGAAGCAAAGAAAGAAAGAAAATGTTTGTTAACAGAATTTTACATGTTTTGTTTCTTCAACATGTTGAAGGATAATTTTATTCGTAGTTGATTTAAGTGTCAAAAGTTGGTGTTAACGTTGTTCAGTTGGACCAACCTTGAAGGAGCTTTAACTGCTGTGGTTCTTAACGTCCCATTCTATATTGGTCGTGAAAGACCGGTAATTTTGCTAACAGGCCTCTTTATCAGGCTTGAGGTTATATTATGTGACGTAAATCTACGACGCGGGACAACCAGCTGTACTTCCCTTTCAAAGCCATTCTAAGGATTTTTACGCCTGAAAAACATCGCCCTCCGCTGGGCTTGAACCCGCGACCTCGGGAACTTGAGGCTAGCATGGTAACCACTACACTACGCAGGTCGACAGAATTAAAGCGTATTGAGTTCATAGCTAAGAAGGAAAAATATTTTAAATGAATATTTTCATATCTTTGTGTTTCTTTTCAGGCTTTCTTTTCCGAATTTCCTTTTATGAAAGCTGCTCACATACCTCCCGAAAATTAGGTGTATAGGACATTCCGTGTGAAATTAACGGCAAAAAACCTCGCATTTTTGTTGCGTTACAATTTTTCCTATTGATAAGGGGTGCTAAAGAAAGCATATTTATCAAATCAAATATTAGCATCTAAAACTTAACGGTTGAATGATAAATGTATCTAGTAATTAATTTTGTCGCTTTTTAAGTAGGCATAGCTCCGGAACCGTTTATTTCAGGATATTGTACTAAATTTCACGTTGTAGATAAAAGTCTGCATTTTATTACAGCGTATACTAATTATTTTTATAATACTCACAAAAAACTATATACAGTTTTTGGTTATTTTAAGCGTCTCTGGATTTTTATAAAATTAAAATATTAGATTGAGAATAATCCATAGTGCATTAAGAGAAGTCGACAATGTTAGAAAAGTGATTATGTTGGATATTTGTAGTTATAACAGAAAAGGTAAATAAACGCAGCGATTTACGTAGTTGATGCACGACGATCACCAAGCGCTCTGTGAATCTGTGAGGAAATACTCAGAACCGCATAGTAAGCATACGTATTGTTTAACCAACGCAGCAGCTTGCTTGACCTGCAGTTCAAAACAAACCTGCGAGAGCAACCATGAGCGCGTAAAGTAATTTACATCTTTAACAATTATTTTAGACAAAAATTCATCAAGAGCCATTACAGTAAAATATATGTTTGATTGTGTTTAAATTACCATATATAATATTACCGTATATAATAAAATTATTTTTCTTAATCCGTAACCGCCTACACTTGAAAAAATAGAACTTTCTTCACTTAAAAATAAGAAGAACATGTTTAGTTATCAGCATGAAATTAAAGTTTAGGAATTCAAAATAAAGCTCGATTTAAATAATTAGATTTAAAGGTTTCAGAGTTATAACAGCTTGAAGTTGGAAAATTTTAAGAAAATAATACGATAGATTTGAGGAATTTTTATTACAAAACTATGATGTTCTAAAGTTTAAGAGTTTGCATAAACACTGTATCGAACTTGTCTATAAACACAAAACGTTTCGTTTCGTTTACAAAATACAAGATCGACTTTCCTTCTATTTTGGGCGATTTGAAATTGAGTGTCACATATACCTAGGGGTATGCATAACACAGTTTGAGAACCACTAAACAGATAAATGTCCGTCTTAACAGTTCTTCAATCATAATATACTGTGGTATGAAAATTAAATAACCTTAAATTCTGCTGGAATTCTTCACTCATTACGAATTCATTAGGAGAGTAATTATAGATCAAAATATCTTATCTATTACATTCACATGATTTTCTGTTCTTAGTATCGTTTATGTTTATAAAGTTTCTACAAAACATTCAAACCAAATCTTATTTTTCTACATACTCCATGTTAATCGAGATAAACCTTTGCAAAATTAGTTTCATTACGCATTTCGTTGAAGGTACAAGTCACAGAGGAAATCAACTCGATAGTCAGACGTTTAAAAACCAGGTCGCTATGTGCTGGACTAGAAATTCCACGCTATTTCCAAAACACTGCAAGAAATAACTGAGGCAGTATTTTTAACACTTGAATAATTTCAATTAAATTATATAATATATAAATTCAATAACAGCCCGCCTTGAAGCAATATGCATGTAATAATTTGTAAAAATGTATGTAACAGTCATTGAAAATGCTTATATTATTGTAAACATGTTCAAAAATGTTATATGAATGCATTACGTAATTTAATAATGTAGGAGCTGTGAGAATAATAAGTTTAACGTTGCTAACAAAGAGGTAACCTTGAGACAATAATGAGTTTGAGAGTTTTAATGCTACCAGTCATGATTAGAGCAGCAGTAATGTAAATTTTGTAACAGTTTTTAAAACAGCCAATCAACAGCCAGAAAAAGCTTTAATTAAATGCAGGTATTTTATTTGACTAGGATTAGCCAATCAGAGACTTGAAATACAGAAGCTTGCGGGTTTTGACGGTTGAAATATGTTCAGTTGCCTGCAGACCTTGGTAGTGACCGGATGGAAGATGTGTTCTCTAAAGAAATATTACGTACTCGTGTGAATCGTAAAATATGTATACGCGTTAACAAAGTGCAAGTATTAAATTAAAGAATTTCACAGCTTTTAATATCAGTGTAGTACTATTTCATTTGTATCAAGGAATAATAAAAAGAAGTGAATTTTAAACTTAAAATCTGTGTAAGCCTACATTCTTGTCGCACCACGCCCTGATTAAGAGAAACGTGTCTCTAAAGTAAGACTGACGCATCCGAGGCAAATATATACATAAATATTGTCTATAGAAGCAGTTTAATAACAAAGTTAATATAATATTTTTAAACTTGGAGGTAACAACAAAAATACATCTTCAAATTAGCTTTACATACGTAGCAGCATATTACGTAAACAACAACTTCAAAATTAACGCCCAAAGCGTGGTGATAACTCCAACAATTCAACAAACTATTTCAAAATTGACGTCCATATGTGGAGCTAAATAAATAATAAATAAACTCCAAGAACATTACAACTTCAAGTTGGTTCCCAAACGTGAGACAAACCTTCAACAACAATAAACTACAACAGTTGAAGAACAATACTACTTCATAACTAATGAAGTATTGATATTTTGGAAACTGTTAATCCCAAAAAAGAGTTATTTCAAGTAAATTGTGTACGTTTTAAAGTAATCTACATTCGTTGTATAGTACATATTTGTCCATCTCTATGCTTTATGCGTTGTATAAAATTATACAAACTTCCCTCCGAGTGAGGAGGAGGCTATTCCCAGAAAAATTCAAAATAACATTTTGTTTGTCATTTAAATATCTTAGTCATACGGTATTTTAATCAAAATCGTTAGAGCCAGTTTTTGGGGAAATCTAAAATTTCTAAAATTCTTCCATGTAAAGGATAGTTTGGAGTGGGATATTTTGTTGAAGATCTTCATGTCGCATCTTTGGAAGTTTTTGAACCTAAATACCAAATTTGGATTTTATGGCACATTTCGTTCGTTTTGTTTTCGTTTTTGTTCACACATACACAGACATACACACATACACGCACCTTTTTCTAAAAGTGCTTGTTTTTGCCTAAAAAGCACGAAGCACGGTATATTAAATTCCACTCAAAAATTCGATATCGAGAGATATCGAATTTATGAGTGGAATTTAATATACCGTCTCTAGCTACTAGATACGTGGTAGAGATAGTAAAAAGTGTGTATGTAGAAGTGCGTCTCTGTTTAAGTTACTTTGAAGTAACGAAAACTGATACCTTTGAAAAGGAGACACTTTCTTCGAACAGTAGTGTTCCACTTGGAAGAACTTAGGAAGTGGCTCTTTACAAAATTTTCGCATAGGATAGTATTACTGGAAAATACACGATCTTCAAATTCATTCGGCCGTTGCCGCCAGTCGGTTGTCTGCGCATGACGTCAATACTTTGAAGCGAGTCTATCTCCAGTACCTCTGGAAAAGGATTAGCGAAAAATGAGTGGAAGGGATGGATGTCAACACTTATGAGGTCACCTTAGTGAAATAGGACTTACATCGTACCTCTCCGTACTTACATTTGGAACTTCTTTCGCTTGCGTCTCGTAAATTCACGCTCTCAACATGTTTGCTGATAAGTAATTCAAATAATTGGATGGTTTTTTGAAGCGTAGAGTGTCTGGGCATTAATGGCACAGCTTTTATAATACTAAAAAGCTTGTTCATACTATTTACAGCAGTAAATGAAATTTTATCATGTTTTGTCTCACGACTTGATGAAATTCTGGGCAAGAACGGAGAAAATCACTCACACAGCGGCCAGTATCATAACCAAGACTCCCTCTCGTACCCTTTCAGGCACTCAACCATGCAAATTCTGTGATCGGTGATCACTTTTATCTCGCGTGCAAAGAACGAACAAAATATCCCAGTGAAAAGCAGTTCTGCACCGCCGCAGTACATCAACCTGTTAAAAATGCACGTAGTCCGAGGTTCAATTCTGCACCTCATCTTTGAGACAAGGGACTCACTGAACTAATGATTACGTCATTCATTTAAACCGACCGGCGGTGAAGGCCGAATAAATCTGAGCTCCCGCTAGAAGTAAACGCCATAAATTTGATGCGAACTCTTTACCTTCAAGACGTCCAAATAAGATTGGTCTAATCATCCTTATGTGAAATTGTATACCCCTGTGTAGAAGTTACCTCTGGCTCACCCTTGCAGATACAAAACTTACAAAATCCTGAGGGTAGAAAGCAAGAGGGGCGACTTACATAGGAATAATATATGAAGAGTTTCACCCCATGAAACTCTTGTTTATGCATCACTTCTTTCTTCACTCCCTCAAGTGCTGCAGCTTTAGAGATAGCATCGCGAGTGTGATGCTTGGTGTTAGCGACAATCCCTACCAATCTCAGTCAAAAACGGCGTCAACTTTGTACGCGCTAATTACATACTAAAAGGTGACAAATTTTAACGCTTTCTTCTTCAGTACGCCATGGAAATATATGAGGCTGATTGTATTTCTCATATATGCGGGTGTGCATGTACATACCTAACATGCTTTGTTTAATAATTCCGCAATCTATATAATGAATCCATGTTAGTAAACTGTTCACAAATTAAAGAATTCGCCGCATTCAAGATTAAAACGTCTAATAAAAACCTAAGAGCCAATAACATTTAAAATGATGCACAATAGCTAATAAACTCCAAAATTATTGTTGTCAAGAACACAATAAAAAGTGGCGCCGCGGTAACTCGCATTTGGGAGCTCCCGGATTCAATCTCCGGCAACCACCTATGGTTTCCCTTTGTCTCCAGGCGAATGCTGGGGTAGTTCTATCTTCTACCACGACTCTATTGCCCCTCGTTTCCTGTACCATCATCTTCCTTGTCAACTGTTTTAGGGTTGTAGGACCAACGACGGTGTTCGGCAGGTTGCAGCTGGGCGGTGGCTGCGCGCTCTGTAGAGGTTACTTCTCTGGCATCGTTGTGGATGCTCAGTTAGTCTCGCCTCTGAGTGGGCCCCGACAGGGGACGATCCGCCGAGGTTGGATGGCTTGTGAATTGGACCGGGAGGCGTTGGATGCGTTCAATCTGGAAACGTTAAGCACACTGGCCATGCTTGCGCCCGTCTTCATTCAGATCTGGTCGCCCTTACGGTCTCTCCCCTCATCCCTCCCTCCCAGGGGGCACGGTAGAAGCAAAAACTGCCGTTGCGGCCTATTTGGGGTGTTCTGCCCCGATTGTGGGGGGCCCCTCCTTTCGTCCAGACCTTTAAATTTGCATGTAATACGACAATAAAAGAAGAAAATGTATACTCTCTGGTTACAGAATTTTAATAGAGGAAGTAGCTAGACCTAATCCTGGAGCATCTAGCTGGTAGGGATTGCTGGTCCAGTGAACGTTAGGAGTGACTGGGATGGGAATGAAAGGAGCAGCTCTGCAGCGTCCCCTCCAACTGTTCCAACTGTGCGCGATTTTGCTCTTAGGATTACGGAGTTGCATAATAAGTGATAAAATTATGAGTCGAAATGATATTAAAAGCCTTCACTTACATCAAGATGGTCAAAAAATTGACTCTTTACTGCTAAGAGTGTCCCATTTGCTACAAAGATAAAAAATCCGATGTGTTACACTCACATGACTTTCTCTACTCTTGTACAGACTATGTTTACAAACGCTTATTCTCCACATGCTTCATGGTAATCGAGATGTTAATCTTATTGCTAATTTTCTTGTAGATGCAAGGGGAATTGGTAGGCTTTAAGCGATAGTCAAATATTTTAAGAGCTGGTTGCTATGTGGAATATTCCATTCTCTTTGCATTACCACACAAAATAAATGAATAAGGAATTCCATTTGAAAAAAAGTATGTAGTGGAAAACTTAAGGGAATTAACAAGCAATATCTCGAAAATGATTCACTCAATAAAAAAGTATATGACATAAATTGTGTATTTTAACGCGATCTACATTTTTTGTATAGTAAAATTTTGTCTATCTCTTGTGGTTTACCAATTATGCAAAAGTCGTTCACAATGAGGAATACTTTTAGAGACATTCCCAGAAAATTCGAGATATACATTTCATTTGTCATGAAAATATCTTAAACATATGATATTTTTATAAAAATAGTTAGATCCGTTTTTGAGAAGATTAAAATTTTTGAAAAATGTTCCATGTAAAGGGTAATCTGGGGTGGGGGATTTTCTTGACAACCTTCGTGTCGCATCTCTGGAAGATACTGAACCTAAATACCAAGTTTGGTGTTTATCCGACTGTTCGTTTCTGAGTTATGTTCTTCACAGACACACATACGGACATGTTTCCAAAAATGCTTTTTTTGGATTCAGGGGGTCTCAAAACATATATTTCGGTGAAATCTCGGTATCGAATTTTTGGGTGGAATACAATACTTCCCCTACTTTACTACACGTAATAGAGAAAGTAAGAACACGAATAGAGATTTTCCTCTTAAAGAAAAGTATAAATATTTGAAAATTCAAAACCAAAAACAAAGAATATCTCGGAAATTGCTCGAATTTGTAGTAGTAGTCAGAGATGGGGGATTTTCTTCAAAATCTTCGTGTCGTGTCTTAGAAGATCCTGAGCTTAAATTCCAAGTTTCTTTTTAACTTGTTTTTCGTTGTTGAGTTATGCTATTCACAGACATACACACAGACCTTTTTCTAAAAAGTTTTTTCTTAGTTCAGCAGGCCTCAAAACATGTATTTTGGTGATATTTTGACATCTAGTAAAGAAAATGAAAATGATGAATTGAGTTTTTGTTAACATGCATAGCTATGATTATTTAATAGTACTATATTGTGAAAATTTTTAAGCAAAAATATTGAAATCTCATATTCAACATTTATTTTCTTCCAAACTAGAGGGGTAATTAAAATTTCATCTCTACAATTCATTAATAGGAGGATAATTAAGGAAGCAACGGCCGTTTGCGCATTACCGCTGATGGTCGAATGACTCCTTGGCTTTTTTTTTTTATTTTGTTTTCAATGCTGTGTGAATTCCTATGGAAACAAGCTATTGTGCATTCTGTGATTGATCAAATTGAATTGTGTGATACAGTCCCGCCGACCGAGGACTGAGAGTTATTATTCTAGTTTCGAATTTTCGCAAGTTCAAACCGCACAAATTTAGCGTAAACTAAAGGAAGCGTATGGTGATACAGTAATGAATGAAATAAATGTGAGAAAGTGTTGTGAAATGTTCAACAATAGGCAAATGAATATGCATAACAAACCTCGACCCGGCTACCTGTCACTAATCACAGATGATTTCAAGAATCATATGAACAACAAAATCGTACAAGATAGACATCCACCGCAGACGAGTTACAATATCTTTCCCAAACATTTCTCCTTCTTTGCTTGGCGAAACTATGTCGGAAGGTCTTGGCTTAACTGACTGACGGAAGCCAACTACAACAGGGGAATTTTAAAGCTCGTGGACGGATGTGACAAATAAGTAAATAATGGAGGTGATTATGTGGAGGAATAAAGTAAGATCCATTTTTTAAGGGACATGTTTTTGAATTTATTAAAGCCAAACTGGCATTACCTCTTATTACCCTCTATGTTATTCTACAGTCTAATTATAAAGTTTAATTATTACTTTCTCTACCACGTACATAATAGGCAGAAAAGGTGCTACTTTCCACCCAAAAATTCGATACTGAGGTTCCATTGGAAATAAATGTTTTGAAGCTCTCTATATCCAAAAAAGGCTTTCTTAGAAAAAGGTCCTTGTGAGTATGTCTAACTATCTGTGAATAGCATAACTCAAAAACCAAAGCTCGGATAATTTGAGGAAGTATTTTCAACATTTAAATGATTTTGAGTCTAATTATAGAATATAAAAAATAACAGCCGGCCTTAAAGCAATATCTGTATAATATAATATATAAAAGTGTGTATTTGTTATTGTATATATCTATAATAATGTTATGTGAATGTATTACGTAATTTAATGATGTAGAAGCTGTGAGAATAGAGTCCGAAAGTTGCTAACAATAAGGCAACCTTGAGGCAATAATGAATTAGAAAGTTTAACAATGCTACTAGTAATTCTTGGAACAATAATGTAATGTTTAAAACATTTATAAATAGCCAATCAACAACTAGAAAAAGCTTAAGTTAAATAAAAGTATTCTATTGCAGTAATATTAGCCAATCACAGACGTGAAATAGAAAAATTTAAAAATTTAAGCGGTAAACGCCAGTCGATAGTAGACAGCGTTCCAAACCGGACGCTATACGCGTTTCCGAGCAGTTAAATACGTATTCAGTGTGAGACGAAAATTCATTACGGCGAGAATATTATAAAGTTTACGTATTAAAAAGTGCAAGTAATTAATAAATAATCTCACAGATCTCTATATCAGTGAAGTGTTATTTAATCGTGTGAAGGATTAATAAAAGGAGTGAAGTAAAAATTATAATTTGTGTAAGCCTACATTCTTTAACCGCATCACCCCCTGCTAAGACATACATGATTCTACAAATTAATACTGACGCAGCCGAGGCAAACATAAATATATACAATATTTAAAAGTAAACTTGGGGCGAAGGCAACCGGAAGGTAAACTTGGGGCGATGGTCAGCGGATAGTGTACGTTGGGGCGAAGGTCACCGGAAAATTTGTACCATAGGTGTTGCAGTTACTTCATCAAGTTCGGCTCCCCAACAGTGGAATTATAATACAATAACCCTCCATCAACTTTGGCACGCTAAACGTGAGGCTAAATAATAACGTAAACAATATTACTCCTTGAAAGTACCAAACTTGGTGAAGTTCAGTTACCTTCCAGGGATGCGACACGAAGATTTTCAAGAAAATCCCCCATCCCCAACTACCCTTTACATAAAACATTTATCAAAAATTTTGATTTTATAAAAAATGGCTCAAACGATTTTATTTAAAATACCATATATTAACGAAGCATACATGACAAATATAATGTATATATTGACTTTTCTGAGAATAGCCTGTGAAGTCCTCTTCATTTTGAAGGAATTGTTATAATCATGTATAATTGTAAACGTTAAACGATAGACCAAAAAATACTAAATAAAAAATGTAGATCTCTTTAAAACACACAGTTTACTTCAACTAAGTGTTTTTGTGTGCTATATGCCATTTCTGAGATATCCGTTAATGGTTCGTATTGCTCATTACTTGGTCATTCTGTAAATCCTGTCAGCATTCAGTTGCTTCTCGTGAATGCATGGAAACAGTAAATTTCAAGGCCAGCATATAACGCCTAGGTCTTAAACTTTTGATTATCGCTGTTTTCTTTGTATCAATAACGAAATGTATAATGTGGCTATTTCTGCAAAGGCTTATTTGGATTAAAGTGTAGCAGATAGAAAAAAAATATCTGATGTGTTGCACTCACATGACTTTCCCTACTCTTGTACAAACTATTTTTATAAACGCTTATTTTCCATCTACTTAATGCTAATCAAGATAAACTTTTGCAGAAATTATCTTATTCCTAATTTTCTTGCTTTAAGCGATAGTAAAATCTTTTAAGAGCTGGTTGCTATGTGGAGTATTCCATTCTCTTTGCATGTCCAGGACATAAAAAAACGAATAACGAATTCCCATTTGGGAAAAAGTATATATATTTGAAAATTCAAACAAATAGCAAGGAATATCTCGGAAATATTTCATTGGACAAAACAAAATGTATATTACATAAATGGCGTGGTTTAACAGATCTATATTCTTTGTGTAGTAAAATATATCTATCTCTTACGGTTAACCAGTTATACGAATGAAGAGAGCTTTAGGGAACATTTTCAGAAAGTTCAAGATATACATTTCATTTCACATAAAAATATCTTCAACATATATTTTAATCAAAATCATCAGAGACATTTTGAGGAAGTCTAAATGTTTGAAAAATGGTCCATGTAAAGGGTAGTCTAGGATAAGGGGATTTTCTTGAAAATCTCCATGTCGCATCCTTGAAAGATTCTAAACTCAAATACCAAATTTGGTATTTATCTGACTTTTCGTTTTTGAGTTATGCTGTTCACAGACGGACTGACAGACACACACACAGACAGACATGTTTCTAAAAATCCTTTATTTGGATTCAGGGCACCTCAGAAAATGCATTTTCGGTGTAATCTAGCTATCGAATTTTTGGGTGGAATGCAATACTTCCCTACTTATTATACGTAGTAGGGAAAGTAATAAGCTTTAGTATATGTAATTTGTACCTATACCCACTAATAAAGATAGAAAGTAGAGTAAGTCATGTGAATGTATCACATAAGATTTAAAAAGCAAAATATATCCCGTAGAACAGTTTTTCAAAACAATAGAAAAGCAATAAAAATTATATATCTGGGTCTAATCTAAAAATATGCATGACATTTGGTGCACATATTATGCATTAAGCTCTGATTTCTGTGTTATAATTTCAGATGAATCGAACTGAAATTGTACAATTTAGAAATTTCACAGATGGGTATCCTTAAGGAATTAGGCCAAACTAATTTTCATGTGTTTTACATTTTCTTTTTGTCCCTAGTTTCGAAAGTCACTGAAACAGTATTTCTTGGCATTCTGTGTGTGATAGAGACCTAGAAAGACAATCCTACCTAATGAAAGACAAACCCCCTGCCTGCTGAAGCTTGACTATAACAAGCTCGTCACAGCTTCTGATGCAGGCGCCAGTACAGAGACAGTCAAGGGCACGGTGATTAACACATTTTTACTTTCTCTACTACGTATAGTAAGTAGGGGAAGTATTGTATTCCACCCAAAAAATTCGATACCGAGATTTCAAAGGAAATATATGTTTGGAGACCCCCTGAATCCAAAAAAGCGTTTTTGGAAACATGTCCGTGTGTGTGTGTCTGTGTGTGTATGTGTGTGTGTCTATGAACAGCATAACTCAGAAACGAACAGTCGGATAAACACCAGACTTGGTATTTAGGTTCAGTATCTTCCAGAGATGCGACACGAAGGTTGTCGAGAAAATCCCCCACCCCAGATTACCCTTTACATGAACATTTTTCAAAAATTTTAATTTTCTCAAAAACGGATCTAACTATTTTTATAAAAATATCATATGTTTTAGATATTTTCATGACAAATGAAATGTATATCTCGAATTTTCTGGCAATGTCTCCAAAAGTATTCTTCATTGTGAACGACTTTTGCATAACTGGTAAACCATAAGAGATAGACAAAATTTTACTATACAAAAAATGTAGATCGCGTTAAAATACACAAGTTATGTCATATACATTTTTTTTGTTGAGTGAACCATTTTCGAGATATTGCTTGTTATTCCCTTAAATTTTCCAATACTTATACTTTTTCTCAAATGGGAATTCGTTATTACTTTCTCTACCACGTATAGTAAGTAGGGGAAGTATTGTATTCCACCCAAAAATTGGATACGAGATTTCACCGGGAATACATGTTTTGAGACCCCATGAATCCAAAAAAATCATTTTTGGAAACATGTCCGTGTGTGTGTGTCTGTGTGTCTGTGAACAGCATAACTCGGAAACGAACAGTCGGATAAACACCAAACTTGGTATTTAGGTTCAGTATCTTCCAAAGATGCGACACGAAGGTTTTCGAGAAAATCCCCCACCCTAAATTAGGCTTTACATGGAACATTTTTCGAAAATTTTAATTTTCTCAAAAACGGCTCTAGTGATTTTGAATAAAATATCATATGTTTAAGATATTTTCATGACAAATGAAATGTAAATCTCGAATTTTCTGGCAATGTCTCCAAAAGTATTCTTCATTGTGAACGACTTTTGCATAACTGGTAAACCATAAGAGATAGACAAAATTTTACTACACAAAAAATGTAGATCGCGTTAAAATACACAATTTATGTCATATACATTTTTTTTGAGTGAACCATTTTCGAGATATTGCTTGTTATTCCCTTAAATTTTCCAATACTTATACTTTTTCTCAAATGGAAATCCGTTATTCATTTTTTTTATGTCCTGGACATACAAAGAGAATGAAATACGCCACATAGCAACCAGCTATTAAAATATTTGACTATCGCTTAAAGCCTTCCATATTCCCCTTACACCTACAATTAAATTAGCAATAAGATTGTTTCTCCAAATGTTTATCTCGATTAACATGAAGCATATAGAGAATAAGCGTTTGTAAAAATAGTTTGTACAAGAGTAGGGAAAGTTATGTGAGTGTAACACATCAGATTTTTATACAATAAGATTGTTTTGTTTAAAAAGACAGGGTTATTTACTTAATTGTAACACCTTTTAATTAAATGTCATCAGAGTTATCTCTTTAAAAAATAACCAACCATGTTATTAACACCAAAGTAGGTGTACAATAGCATTTAGAGGTTGTCTTCATCATCCTAAAATTTAATTTAATTTTAAAATTTAATTCAATAGTTTCTGAGAAAACAGTTCATTTATGCCAGAAAATATCATCCTTTCTAATGCGCCTCATATAGCTATGACCTTCGGGGATACCTCATTCCACCAAATATTGGCTGGATCCATTTCTGAGGTGGGTCAGCGGGCGGAATACGTTACCTCCGGCGATAGGGTGATGATGAGGATAACGGTAGAATAAGAGGACCTACAGCTCTTACGTGGATTCCTAATCACCTTGATCTTTGGGGTCGCGTGTTTCCCGAGGTCGCGTGTTTTTTTTTTTTTTTTTCGGGCGTAAAAATCCTTAGCATGGCTTCCTTCGGAAGGGAAGTAAAGCCCGTGGTCCCGTGTCGTAGATTTACAGCACGTAAAAGACCCTAAAGCCTAATAAAGAGGCATCTGAGCAAAATTACCGGTCCTTTACGCCCAGTATAGAATGGCATGCTAAGAACCACAGCAGCTAAAGAGTGTCTATAAATAAAACTCAATTTAATTTAACGTACCAAATCAGAGGTGAAAACGCGGATAGAACCGGCTAAAATTCGCCAGCCGGGAATCGAACCCGGACCCTCAGTATGAGAGCCTGAAACGAAACTATTGCGCTACCCCGGCGTCCTGACAGAAAATGTTATTCACAGAAAAAGCTGTTCAAACAAAAATGGAGGAATACTTTGCAAAGAAACAAACCACATGCCTTGAGCATGCCATACTCAACAATAGTACTAATTCGTAGATAAAAACTTACCCTTAAATATGGGCTAAAGTTTACCTCTCTACTCCAGGAAGTGTAGAAATTAGGAAGTTTTTTCTCTGAAGTGATGAAGAATTCACAGTACAAAACGGCAGATGCAGTACCAGCTTTAAAAATATATTTAAAACATAATCATTTGAGGCAATAGTTTTCACACTTAATGATTTTAGTCAAATTATATAATATAAAATATAATTACATCCCGCCTTAAAGCAATATGTGTATATAACAATATATAAAAAGTGTATATTACAGTCATTGTATATGTTTATATTATTGTATATTCATTCATTATCTGTTTACCCTCCTCTTAAGTAGGACTTACACCCCCCAGGACTTACAGGCGGGTGCCTGGGGTCAGAGGCCCGTCGAGGAGCAGACACTCATGGATCAGACAGAACATCCAGGATGGGTGACCAACCCGATGCCTGGTATGAGATGAAGCGAAATGTTGATGAAATGGAGGAAAGGAAAGGTGATGTTGGAGCAGTTGGTGGAATGAATGGCGTGGGAAACCGGAGAACCCGGAGAAAACCCGCCCAGACGCCGCTTCGTCCACCACAAATCCCACATGCAGGTCCCTGGGATTGAACCCGGTCCGCCTCGGTGGGAGGCGAGCGGTCTAACCACTCGGCCACGGCGCCGCCCTTATTATTGTATACAAATTCAATAATGTTATGTGAATGTATTACGTAACTTAATAATGTAGGAGCTGTGAGAATAATAGGTTAAAAGTTGCTAACAAAGAGGTAACAATGAGGTAACCTTGAGGCAATAATGAGTAAGAAAGTGTAATAATGCTACTAGTCATTATTGGAGCAACAATAATGTAATTTGTATGAATAAAATAGCCAATCAACAACAGAAAAAGCTTTAGTTAAATGAAGGTATTCTATTGGACTAGGATTAGCCAATCAGAGACTTGAAATACAGAAATTTACAAATTTAGGTACTAGAAATCAAGTCAGTTGCTTGTAGACAGCGTTCATAACTGGACGCGTTGGTTGTAGACAGTGTTACTAACCGGACGCGAGACACGTCCTCGAGAAATTTAATACGTATTCGTGTGAGACGAAAATAGTTTTACGTGTTAAAAAGTGCAATAAATTAATAAAAGAATCTCACAGCTCTCTATATCAGTGAAGTGTTATTTAAATCGTGTCAAGCATTAATAAAAGGAGTGAAGTAAAAATTATAATCTGTGTAAGCCTACATTCTTCAGTCGCACCACAACCCTGCAAAGAGAAACATGTCTCTAACAATAATACTGACGTAGCCGAGGCAAACATAAATATATAATATTTAAAGAAATAGTCAAATTACAAAGTTAATATTTTTAAACTTGGGGCGAAGGCTACCGGAAACTTTTTACCATACGTGCGGTTGCTACTACTTCAAGATCGGCTCCCCAACAGTCGAAATACAATACTCCTAAAATTAACGTTTCTCATATTGTACCTACAATGATAAAATATATCTGAATCAAAGAGGAAATTCCTGTTAATAAGAATATACAAAAGATAAAAGTGTCATTTTTTGGACAATTTGGCCATTTAGGCTCCCCTTGAATTATTTCATCGTAAGGACAAAGGATCCACGTGCCTCCCATATAAAATAAACCGTTTTGGACACAGATTAAGTGAAATCCAGCTAAGCACGGAATTAAAATGTAAATATACAGCAAGCTGCTCTTCCCTTACAGGAAGCTGCTGCAAGAGATCACTACCTCCAAGCTGCTAATCGGATCTAGCGGGCTCATTTTGGATCCTCTTGAAAGAGAGGTCAGACTAAGCTAGCAGTCAACGCCACATTCGAATTCAGCTTCAGATTAGTAAATTATTTACTTATACCTTTGGGGATTAATAGCCTTCTGTACTATCAACTCTCATCAAAGTCAGCAAGGACTTTCCCAAGCCAGAAACATTCAGGACACCAGGTTTTACATTCTTTCCCGCTTTGCCATGAAAGGTAAAATATTCTATTCCACCATAATATCCGAGCTGAAGTATTCATTGTAAACATACGTTTTGAGTTCTTATCAAAGAAACCAAGTTGGGACTTATTTTACCTACGGCCGTTAAGGGCAATGCCTCATTCCAGCCTCAGGGGGCTTATTTTATTAGTTTCTCTGTTACGTAGCATTCTACCCAAAAATTTGATACCGATGTTTCACCGGAAATGCATGTTTTGAGGTGCCCTGAATCCAAATAAAGATTTTTACAAACATGTCCGTGTGTGTCTTTGTCTGCCTGTGAACAGCATAACTGAAAAACGAAAAGTCTGATAAATAGAAAACATGGTATTTGAGTTAAGTATCTTCCAAGCATGCGACACGAAGATTTTCAACAAAATCCCTTCACCCCAAACTACCCTTTACATGGAACATTTTTTAAATGTTTGATTTTCTAAAAGAATGGCTATAATGATTTTGATTAAAATACCACATATTAAAGATAATTATATAACAAATAAAATGTACATCTTGAATTTTCGGGGCATATCCTATGAAGTCCTCTTCATTCGGATGGAATTTTGTATAGCCTTGTATAACTGGTAAACGTTAAGCGATAGACGAAAACGTACTACACAAAAAATGTAGATCTCTTTAAAACACATAATTTATTTAAAATAATTTTTTGTGGTGTAAGCAGTTTCTGAGATATCCGTTATTAAAGGTTTGAATTGTTCATTTCTTGGTCATTCTCTTGAAGTCCTTTCAACATTCAGTTGTTTCTCGCGATGTCGTGGAAACAGTATGGAATTTTAAGGCCAGCAAATAGCGTCCTGTTCTTGAACATGTGATTATCGCTGTTCCCTTTGTATCTACAACGAAATGTGTAATGTAGGTATTTCTGCAAAGGTTTATTTGGATTAAATTGTAGTAAATAGAAAAATAAGCTTGAGTAAGAATAATTTGTGTACCCACTAATAAACGATAGTGGATAGAGAAGGTCATGTGAAATGTATCACATCAGAATTGTTTTCTTTTTTCGGCAGTAACTGGCTTTATTGAATTAAGTGCATACAATACTAAAAACCACTGTAGTAATGAGTGCATTTAAATCAAATACACATGACTACTTTGCAAATAACACAATTGATATGAACATAGATGAATCTCGAACCCCCGCCCCCCCAACTCATTTTAGGAATACGTTCTGCGTGCGCGGGAGCATATATGTGCACAGTATAATTCTTAAACGAAAGGTACGACAGCTGCAAATTTCATATGGTGTCTCACACCATTTTAAGACTGCAAGCCTAAGGGCCAGATTCATAGTCAGTACTCAAATGCAAGTGATCCTTATAGGTTGCGTTTCAAATCACAGTCGCCACTCGAGGGCCACTTTAGAGCGCCTGCTGGTTCACTTGAGTTGAGCTTGAGTGTTAATCTGTGGTTGATTATACATCAGCTGACCAACACAGTAAAAATGGAGCAGCAGGAATTTGCGGGATATGTCGAACTCCACGCTCATAATGCTCTCCGCAGTAATCCTTCGGAAATGAGCGATGAGCAGTATTGTCGTTAGTTTTATCAGTATACACAAAATCTAACCTATAACACCGAACTTTAGGCAAGGCAAATATTTGATTAATCAGTAACACCTAATCTATTATTTCCCTGTTTTTAAACACGCTTATGCGCAAAAAGGGTAACCAATGTACAAAGGAAAATAGAATTTGCCTGTTTTCACTCTTACTGCGTTAATTTTCTGCTTTTCAATGTTATTGATATAATGAAGCTGATTGCCAACTGCCTGTTTTGTATCTTATTAGTGAATCTTTCGTGGGGCTTCCACTAAGAAATTACAAGCAGCAAACTGTTGCACTGTATTTGAATATAAAATAGCAACGTCTTATTTCATGTAAAAATTATGCAGTTTTACAAAGAGTATTGAAAATGCTATTCATTTCCTTGGGTATGAATTAACTTAACAGCTACAAGAAGTAATATTGCTGTGCATAATGCCTTAATACAATATATAATAAAGCCTTATACAGGGTGATTTATGAAGAACTGACACATTTATTTCTTTAATTATTCTTTTCGAAATTCACTCAATGCCTCAATTTTAGCACCAAATTAAGCAGAATATTCTGGAGTTTCGATTGCCTGTCACTAGGTGCGCAGATGTTCTTGTTTTATTCGTAAGTTAGTTTTATTGTCGGCAACTGTTTTTGAGCCTTTGTTCTAGTCAACGTGAAAATGGAACACATATTAAATTAACGACTCTTCTTTGTAAAGCAATATTAGATTACGAATTCAATTACAGCTACCAGAGAGAATTTTGTGTTCGGAATCCTCCCTAAAGAAGCACAATACTAGGACTGGTAAACAAATTGGAAACAACTGAATGTTTGGTGAGTGAAAAGGCAAAACTCGTTCATCTCTGGCTTCCCTCGGTGGTTGTTGTTGACGTAAGAGCACGACTGGATCAGGCACCCAAAAACTCATTAAGACGTTTGTCGCAGGAGGAGACAGGGTACAGCTACTCAATATGACAGAGAGCTGTGAAAAGTGCAGGCCTAAAGCCGTATACGATTGCGGTTGTCAATTAGTTACAGGAACCAGATAAGGATAGACGACTGAATTATTGTCGTTGGTTTCAGGCGTTTATTGCGCAAAATCCTGCCATATTGTTCATCACATGGTTCCATTTATCCGGCTATGTGAACTCAAATAACTCACGCTATGGGCCAGTGAAAATCACATGTTATTTCTGAAGCACCTATGCTCCCGGTTAAAATCGGAGTTTGGTGTGCAATATCCCCACAGAGAATAGTGAGACCAATTTTTTTTAAACAATGTGAACACTGCAGAGTACCGACGGATTTTCATGGAGTTTGCTGAGCAACTAGACGATGTAGAGCTGAGTCAAGAATATTTTCAGCAGGACGGCTTTACATGTCATACATCAAATGAATTCATGGCACTAATTGCAAGTTTCTTTGACGACCGGATCATTTCCAAGAACCTTGGCCACCGAGATCTCCAGATTTGACATCGCCGGACTTCTTTCTATGGGGTTACTTAAAAGATAGGGTTTATGCCACACGTCCCCAGACATTGGACGATCTGAAGCACAACATTACACAGGAGATTCAAGCTATTGACGACAGAGTCCTCCAATGAGTGGCCAGTAACATGGAAGGACGTGTTGAGTTATGTCTTATGCAGGATGGAGGACATTTTCAACATTTCCTCTGCACTTGAGTTACAATAAGTTGTCGCTAGCATAACTCTTTTGAAACAGCTAAAGAAATAAATGTGTCAGTTCTTCATATATCACTCTGTATTTTACATTAACAAGTAGACAGTTTTTATAGTAAGCATAAAAGTGATAATGCTATTTATCCATTGGGGTGAATTAAGATTTTACAACTAGAAGTGGCAACTTTGTTATGAGAATGTATTAATACAAAATATAATAAAGTCTTACTTGACGACGAATGCTCGGTGTCACCGTTTGTCGTCGTCTCCATTATCTGCTGTTGCCGGCTGCTACAGTAGTTGGCTATGATATCTTTCTCTCAGAGTATGCGTGGGTATAATGTAAATGGATAACACCAGTTTAAATTGACTAAGATATTTAATGTGATTTAATACTCGAGCTACTGAAGCAAGCTGCCGACCGCTTGAAGATAAAGAATGAAACTAATCATAAATCGTAGCACTTGAAACTATAAAAACTGATACTTATTAACTTCTGCAGTAGCAATTTTACGTTTTAAATAACTGTTTCCACAATAAAGGAAACTAGAAGCGTAAGGTGCCGTCAGTCAAAGTGCTTACCGGCAAAACCCTTTGTGGCACCCTAATGAAGTATGTTACTGTTGAAGTTTGTAGAAGCCGACTTCAAATGTATTTTTGTTTTTATGGTCCAGTTTAAAAAAAAATAATATTAACTTTGTTATTAAACTGGTTCTATAAATATTATTTATTTTTGTTTTTGCCTCGGCTGCTTCAATATTACTTTAGAGACACGTTTCTCTTAATCAGGGCAAGGTGCGACAAGAATGTGGGCTTACACAGGTTTTAAGTTTTAATTCACTTCTTTTTATTAATCCTTGATACAGACTAAATAGCACTACACTGATATCAAGAGCTGTGAGATTATTTTATTTAATATTTGAACTTTGTTAACGCGTATACATAATTTTCGTTTCAACGAATACGTAATATTTCTTTAGAGAACACATCTTCCATCCGGTTACTACCAAGGTCTGCAGGCAACTAAACATATTTCAACCGTGCAAACACGTAAACTTCTGTATTTCAAATGACTGATTGGCTAATCCTAGTCCTAATCTGCATTTTACTAAAGCTTTTTCTGGCTGTTGATTGGTTAATTTTAAACTGTCACAAAAATTTACATTATTGCTGCCCTAATTATGACTAGTAGTATTCAAACACTCAAACTCATTATTGCCTCAAGGTTACCTCATTGTTAGCAACTTTAAACTTATTATTCTCACAGCTCTTACATTATTAAATTACGTAATGCATTCACATAACATTTTTGAACATGTTTACAATAATATAAGCATTTGAAATGACTTTTACATACATTTTTACCAATTATTACATACATATTGTTTCAAGGCGGGCTGCTATTGAATTTACATATTATATAATTTAATTGAAATTATTAAAGTGTTAAAAATACTGCCTCAAATTGCCCCCTTTTAGAAATACTTAAAAATTGTTCTTTTTGTTTTGTACTTTTTAAATTTTTAAATATTTTCTGGAAGTCTCCTGAAAGAAAGAAACATAACTATTTTTTTATTTCACTTCCTATTTTTCACTGTCTCTTTTTCACTTTTTTTAAACACTCACTGGTTTTTCACTACACTCGTGTATAGCAGAATACTTCTAATACAGTTGTTCGACGCTTTTTAAGGTCAATGACCTAGTATAAGATCAATGATCTGAGTGAAGTTTGTTTATTCACTATCACAGCCACTATTAAGCATTTTATTTGCTATACATTTTACATATTATTTAATTAGACATATTAACACTTGTTACCCTTTCTTTACAATTTATTTCTTAAACATTTTTACATTTCTTATAATTTCTAACTTATACAATATACAATATAAATGCAGTTGCTATTCAGATTTATATTTTTCTTACTAACAATGGTGTTGCTTCTATTACTTCTCTTTTACTAAACTCTCCTTTGTTATTGAAAATTTGCTACATTTAGTAAAATATTATTTTAAATAGTACTTTACATTTTTAAATTACATTGCTTTCCCCTTTTATGTTCCAGATACTTCATTTTCTTTTTCTTCTTGTGCCACACATAACCTGCGTACTTTATTTTCTTTTTCTTTTTATTCCACAGATTGTTTAAATTTATTTTCTCTTTCTTTTTGTGCCACACATAACCCACATACTTTATTTTCTTTTTCTTTTTCGTCTTATGCCACAGACGTTTTAGCCTTGCCCTAATCTTATGTTGCATAGTTGTATTCCAAAAGTTATTCATGAATAAAATTCTGAAAGTTTCAAAATTCATTTCAGTGTCTGCTACTATATATAACCATTCTAAGGTTTTGTTATCCAAGAATTTTCTAACAAGGATCATTTTTAATGCTTCGGGCACATTTTTCAATTTAAAATATTCTACAAGATCATTAATAAATTGTACTGGACTTGAGGAAGCATTAAAGTTAGGTAATGGTAATTCATTAAGCACAGAATAATAGTTTGACATCTGGTTTGGTACATGTACATTTGTGTCATCATTATTGTTGTGTGTTTGAGAGGCTGTTGCTATGGAAAAAGCAGTAGCGTCTCTTGTGTTGTTAGTTAACAAAAGTGATACACTTCTTTCTGCACTTGCATTATTGTAATGCATTTGATTAGCATTTACAGAACTAGTTACATTTGCATTTACCCTTCGTACACTTGTACTTAAATTTTCATAACTATTTCTAAGTATATCAATTTCTTTGCTACTTTCCTGTACTTTATCTTTAATTTCATCTATCATTGACTTTACTTGTCCTTGCCCTGCATTTGCTTCTTTTATTACATCTGCATTTTCTTTGCCATTTCATGCATTTTATTTATTTCCCCATTTAAATCTACTTGTACCTGTACAAGATCTGCATTTGTATTTTCTACCATTGTTTTTAACTCTTCACCCTGTTTATCTAACTTGCAACAAATACCCTGTTTAGTATTGGTAAGTTTTAACTCCATTTCAGTTACATTTTTATTAATATGACTTGACAATATTTGTTCTAGCTGCTTACAACCTTTGTTTACATTTAAATCTATATCTTTTTGAAGTGTTTTGGAAGATTGTTCTAGCTTTATTTCTAACCTCTTGCTTTCAGCTTTACTTTCTTTCATACAATTTTCTATTTGTTTAGTTAGATCATTTTTAATATTAGATAGCTCTGTATTTGTTTCAGTTAACTTATAATTAGTTTCAGTTATCTTATTATTAGTTTCTTTTAACTCTCCTCTCATTTCAGTTAAGTTATTATTTGATTCAGTTATTGCTTTTAGAATGCACATTATTTGTTGTGATAAGTTTTCTTGCTCTTGTTGGCTAGATGTGTGAGGGATAGTATCTCTTTGTGTTGTTCCTTGCACTAACATGTGTAAAGGTGATTGACCTTGCATACTACTGCTATATTTTTCTATGTCTACCTGTGAATTTACAGATAACTGTTCTACATCTAACCTATTTGTTTCCTCTATCTCTGATTGTAAATTTACATTCTAATCTGTAATGACTGACCTTACCTCTCCTACTTCCATACTTTCATTGTTTTCTGTTCCCATTTTATTTTGTATATTTGTTTTTGAATTGCTTAATTTTAATTTTCCGCTTCTTAATAACATGAAAGTTTCTTAATAACAATATATTTTCTAAACTTGACAATTATTATAATATAATGGAATTTCCTGACCATTTGTTCTGGCTGTTATTAAAGCTTTATACCCAGTTTTTCCACGTAGATTGTTGTTGAATTGTTGACTGTGTGCCCCTTACTCTTGAAAGAATTGTTGCTGTCCTTGGATGCTGTTGTTGATGATTTTGAAGTTCTGAGATGAATTCTTGTAGTTTCGTCGATTCTGGTAGTTCTACGTTGTTCGTTGATCTCTTCTTTTCAGATGTCGCCTTTTAATTCTTGTCTCTTCTTGTTCCACGCAGTTGTGTGCCAAATTAAAGTTGATATTGTCTTTACGTTAGAGTTGTTTAAGGAGTTTGTTTATTTAGCTCCACATATGGACGTCTATTTTGAAGAAAGTGTTGTGTTGATAACTTACGTAGGAGTTTGCATCACGCTTTGGGTGTCAATTTGAAGAAGATTGTTTGTTACGTAATATGCTGTTACGTATGAGAAGCCGATTTGAAGATGTATTTTTGTTTTTATGCTCCAAGTTTAAAAAATCTGATGTGTTACACTCACATGACTTTCTCTACTCTTGTACAAACTATTTTTACAAACGCTTATTCTCCATATGCTTCATGTTAATGGAGATATCGAGATGTCAATCTTATTGATAATTTTCTTGTAGATGCAAGGGGAATATGGTAGGTTTTAAGCGATAGTCAAATATTTTAACGCTGGTTGCTATGTGGCGCATTCCATTCTCTTTGCATGTCCAGGACATAAAAAATTCTGATGTGTTACACTCACATGACTTTCTCTACTCTTGTACAATCTATTTTTACAAACGCCTATTCTCCATATGCTTCATATTAATCGAGATATCGAGATGTCAATCTTATTTGTAATTTTCTTGTAGATGCAAGGGGAATATGGTAGCTTTTAAGCGATAGTCAAATATTTTATCGCTGGTTGCTATGTGGCGCATTCCATTCTCTTTGCATGTCCAGTCCATAAAAAAATGAATAACGAATTTGAGAAAAAGTATAAGTATTGGAAAATTTAAGGAAATAACAAGCAATATCTCGAAAACGGTTCACTCAACAAAACATATGTATATGACATAAGTTGTGTATTTTAACGCGATCTACATTTTTTGTGTAGTAAAATTTTGTCTATCTCTTATGGTTTACCAGTTATACAAAAGTCGTTCATAATGAAGAATACTTTTGGAGACATTCCCAGAAATTTCGAGATATACATTTCATTTCTCATGACATTATCTTAAACATATGATATTTTCATCAAAATAGTTAGAGCCATTTTTGAGAAAATTAAAATTTTCGAAAAATGTTCCATGTAAAGGGTAGTCTGGGGTGGGGGGATTTTCTTGAAAACCTTCGTGTCGCATCTCTGGAAGATACTGAACGTAAATGCCAAGTTTGGTGTTTATCCGACTGTTAGTTTTTGAGTTATGCTGTTCACAGACACACACACACACACACAGACACACACACACACAGACACACACACGGACATGTTTCCAAAAATACTTTTTTTGGATTCAGGAGGTCTCAAAACATGTATTTCCGGTGAAATCTCGGTATCGAATTTTTGGGTGGAATGCAATACTTCCCCTACTTACTATACGTAGTAGGGAAAGTAAAAATGAATAACGAATTTGAGAAAAAGTATAAGTATTGGAAAATTTAAGGGAATAACAAGCAATATCTCGCAAACGGTTCACTCAACAAAAGAAATGTATATGACATAAATTGTGTATTTTAATGCGATCTACATTTTTCATGTAGTAAAATTTTGTCTATCTCTTATGGTTTACCAGTTATGAAAAAGTCGTTCATAATGAAGAATACTTTTGGAGACATTCCCAGAAAATTCGTGATATACATTTTATTTGTTATGACAATATCTTAAACATATGATATTTTAATCAAAATCGTTAGAGCCGTTTTTGAGAAAATTAAAATTTTCGAAAAATGTTCCATGTAAAGGGTAGTCTGGGGTGGGGGGATTTTCTTGAAAACCTTCGTGTCGCATCTCTGAAAGATGCTGAGCCTAAATACCAAGTTTGGTGTTTATCCGACTCTTCGTTTTTGAGTTATGCTGTTCACAGACACACAGACACACAGACACACACACACACACAGACACACAGACAGACACACACACGGACATGTTTCCAAAAATGCTTTTTTTGGATTCAGTGAGTCTCAAAACATGTATTTCCGGTGAAATCTCGGTATCGAAATTTTGGGTGGAATACAATACTTCCCCTCCTTACTATACGTAGTAGGGAAAGTAAAAAAATAATATTAACTTTGTTATTAAACTGGTTCTATAGATATTATTTATGTTTGTTTTTGCCTCGGCTGATTCAGTATTGTTTTAGAGACACGTTTCTCTTAATCAGGGCGTGGTGCGACAAGAATGTAGGCTTACACAGATTTTAAGTTTTAATTCACTTCTTTTTATTAATCCTTGACACAAATTAAATAGCACTACACTGATATCAAGAGCTGTGAGATTATTTTATTTAATACTTGCACTTTGTTAACGCGTATACATAATTTTCGTTTCACACGAATACGTAATATTTGTTTAGAGAACACATCTTCCATCCGGTTACTACCAAAGTCTGCAGGCAACTGAACATATTTCAACCGTCCAAACACGTAAACTTCTGTATTTAAAGTCTCTGATTGGCTAATCCTAGTCCAATAGAATATCTGCTTTTGCTAAAGCTTTTTCTGGTTGTTGATTGGCTAATTTTAAACTGTCACAAAAATGTACATTATTGCTGCCCTAATCATGACTAGTAGTATTCAAACTCTCAAACACATTATTGCCTCAAGGTTATCTCATTGTTACCTCATTGTTAGCAACTTTAAACCTATTATTCTCACAGCTCTTACATTATTAAATTACGTAATGCATTCACATAACATTTTTGAACACGTTTACAATAATATAAGCATTTGCAATGACTATTACATACATTTTTACCAATTATTACATACATATTGCTTCAAGGCGGGCTTTTATTGAATTTACATATTATATAATTTAATTGAAATTATTCAAGTGTTAAAAATACAGCCTCAAGTTGCCGTCAGTCAAAGTGCTTACCGGCAAAACCCTTTGTGGCACCCTAAGAAACTGAACCTTGGCGCTGCAAACTGCTGATCACCGTAAAAGACTGTACGCCCCTAGGCTGTACACAAAAGAAAATAAGGACGCTAATTTTATCAATACATGCTCTTTTATTAGCTTAACTTATTAACCCACATATCAGTACCCCTACCAAGATTCCCCTCGCGCGGGTCAATACCAAAATCCCGTATGCGTCTCTTACCTTCTTTCTATACGGAACTCCCCAAATCTAAGAATTTCATTTACCTTTACCTTTTACAGAATTTCTGTCTACTTGCCTGTTCAAACGTACTCCATTCACCGCTTAACTACATTCCAGGAACTTTCATGCCTAACGCGTTCGCTTCGCACGCTGTTGCTAATATCTTCGTTACATGACTTGCTGATTACCTTTTTCTTTCCGGACAAATCTTTCAACTCAAAATTTTACGTAATACATTGATTCAATATACGGAATTTATTTATTACAATTATTTCTCTCTTACTATAATTTCTTTATTTAATTATTCTTATTTTCCTGTCAATAATTACGTTATCGCACTTCGCTATTCATTTAGGCTGTTTAATAGTAAGCAATGCTATTTCTCCCTTTATATTAAAACCTAACCTCTCCCAGTTACAAGCAGTTGCAGTTTCTTTTATTTTCACATGTTTGAACATAAATAATGTCTCAGTTTACTTTGATGTCACTTGTGTACTTTATCGTTATAGTTCCCGCTCATGCTGCCTCTCAGTTTAATTGCTTTTCCAGTATAAAGTGAGAATGTTGCATGTGTTCAAAGTTATCTATTCATATGACTTCTCTTTGAGAAGTGCAATCAACAAGTTGCATTGCGTTTTGAACAGAAAATTTACCATAAATTACTGTGAAACACTGGCTTCTGCATAGTTCCTAACCAAAACACATTAAAAACTCCTACTATTGAATACTTTTTTGTACGTAAGCAACTCCCTTTCCTCTGGATTGCTCCCTTAGGCATTTCTCTCAAACTGGCAAAAACACAAACTATACAAGAAGACAGTTCTTAGAGATCGCACAGTGTTATTCCTGCAGTAGCAAACAAACAAAATGGAAGCGTGTATCATACTTGTAGCAGTCGACATGCGTTCGTCGCCAAATGATCAATGGCTTGCGAGAATGGAAGTGACGTTATAGATTTTTGCATATTGCCATATCTTCTGCGGTTGTAAGTGCTCACATTCACATATCCTCTAAGTACCATCTATGAACTGCAAACATATTTAAGCATTTACTCACATGAGCGAGCACTTATAACTTAAACGGTTCAGTTCATGTTACGGTTAGACTATGAATCTGGCCCCAAGACTTACCGAAATCTCCCCATCCTAAACCTTTACATGGAGAATTTTTCATTGTTCTTTTTTCTTATTTTTTAAACATGTGCTCTAACAATAATTGTTATCATATACGAGGACAGTCCCAGAAGTACACTACCTGACGTATATATAGCGGTTGTTGTTTCAAACAGATGACTATGGTAGAACGCACCTCCCTTATAAAGCATAAGTTTGAAGTTTGACGATGCTACGTTGTTTAGTATTTGTTTGGCAGTCATTAATAGTGAACTCTCTCAGCGAATTTGTAAACATGGATAAAACTGGCCATCATTATGTGATACAATACTTTCATTTGAAAGGCCTTAGTCCAACCAATATTAACGCCGAGCTAGATTATACTCTGGGGGAGCCTGCTCCTTCGTTTACAACAGTAAAATATTGGGTGGCACAGTTTTAGTAGGTCGTACGAGCTGCCAAGATGAACATCGCAGTGGTCGACCAAATGAGGTGAACACGTCAGAAATTGTGAAGAAAATACATAAAATGGTATTGGATGATCGACGACTGAAAGTGCGCGAGCTGGCAGACATCGTAGGCATTTCAAAAAGTGTTGTACATTCGCATACTGACTGAAAATTTAGACATGAGAAATCTGTGCACAAGATGGGTGCCGCGTTTACTCACAATGGAGAAAAAGCAGCGTCGTGAGGATGTTTCAGTTGAGTGTTTGACGATGTTTCGTGCAATAAAGCCGAGTTTTTGCGTCGATTCATAATCATAGATGGAACATGGGTCCATCACTTCACACCTGAGATGAAGGAACATACAAAACAATGATTGAATACAGTTCCATCTGCAGGCAAGGTCATGGCGTCATTTTTTTGGGATGCGCGTGGGATAATTTTCATTGATTATCTTCAAAAAGGAAAAGCAATCAATGCGAGTATTACGCAAACTTATTGCAGCGTTTGAATGATGAAATTAAGCAAAAACGGCCGCATTTAGCGAAGAAGAAAGTTCTGTTTCATCAATACTATGCACCAGTTCACACATCCATTATCGCTATGGCCAAAATCAATGAGTTAAAGTTCAAATTGCTTCGTCATGCACCGTATTCACCAGACTTAGCCCGTTCTGATTATTTTCTGTTTCTAAAGTTGAAAGGCTTGGTGGTAAAAGATTTGCCAAAAATGAAGAGGTGGAGTTAGCAGTTGATAGCTATTTTGCAGAACTCGACGGTCCTCACTATAAACAGGGTATCGAAACTATTGAACATCGCTGGGAAACGTATATTGAGCTGAAAGGAGACTATGTAGAGAAATAAATAGGTATGCTTTTTCTAAAACTTTTTGTGTTCTTCTGGGACAGCCCTCGTATTTGAGATGCTGTCTTCAGAAATAAATCTTTAGTTTTCCGTAATCCATTGTTCTGCTGAATCTTCTAAGGCTGGGAGACGTAAGAGATAGAAACTCAGGAAAAATGCAGAGTTCATTTTAAAATATAAACTAATGTCTCCGAAATACTCTTTGTGCTTTCTTTTTAGCTTTTTCCAGGTTTGGTGAAAATCGGCGATTTTTCTGTTCTTTTTCTGTTCGCAAACTATTATTAACAAAAATCCGCTTGTGACAAATGCTTGTCACATGTACCATTTTTCCGCCAGGTGGCCTTAAAGGGCACATCGCTCGATTTGCATGGTATTGCAAAAGTTTACCGCAACGTTTCAGGGGCGATAGAGGAGATAAAACGAACATCCGTTTTAACATGACCAACAAAAAAACTTCCTAAAATTGCCGTTTAGACCCAGTGTGTTCGTAGGTGTTCTACTGTCTTTACTTGAATTCATACGGGAGGTAAACTAATATGGTTTAGACTTGTTTGATTAAATTGTGTGCCAGTTAGATATCTAGTTTTGATTATCTTGCCACGGATCTTCTCTCTGAGATTTCTTACCGAGTAAGAGCGGGAGTAACGCCCGATGCTCCTGGGCACGATTCCTGGGGTCGACCACTCTAACCATGAGTTTTCCCTGGTTGTCAAGGCGAATGCTGGGGTGTTTTCTATCAGAATTTTCTTTTCCTCATTTCCTATCATTTCGCTTCCCCTTTAATGTTTCAGATAGCTTAGGACTGTGCAATGTCGGTCGGTGACGGACAAATGATGCAGATGCTGAAAGATTCTTCGCCTTCTCTGAATCGCCTCAGGTTCTCCCTGGTTCCGCCAGAGGGAAGCCTTCTCTGAGCATCCCGCATATATACAAAACGCATATCTCGGAAATGGTTAAGGCCACAAAATGTTATTTGAAATAAACTGTGTCCTTTAAAGAGGTCTAGACTTTTGTGTAGTACGTTTATATGTATATCTTATGGTTTACCAGCTATACAGAACTATATAAAATCCCTTCCGAATAAAAAGGACTTCACAGGCCATTTCCAGAAAATTAAACGCGTACATTTTATTTGTGAAGCAAATATTTTAAATATAAAATATTTTAATCAAAATCGTTAGAACCATTTTCAGAAAATCGAAGAGTTCTATATAAAGCGTAGTTTAGTGTGGGTGATTTTCTTGAACATTTTCATGTTGTATCTTTGGAAGATGGAACGTAAATATTTTGTTTTGTATTTACCAGACATTTTGTTTTTTTATTATTCTGTTCACAGACATATATATATATATATATATATATATATATATATGCTTCTTTTAGGTTCTGTTTGCCAGCTATACAAAATTATACAAAATTCATTCCGAATGAAATGGACTTTACAGACTATACCCAAAAAATTCAAGTTATACATTTTATTTGTCATATAAATACCTTAAACATGTGGCATTTTAATCATAATCGTTAGTTATTTTTGAGAAGCAAAAATGGTTTAGATAAATGTTTCATGTAAAGAGTAGTTTGGGGTGTGGGATGTTTTTGAAAATCTTCGTGTTGCAGTTTTGGAAGATACTGAACTTAAATACCAAATATCCAAATATCCGATTTTTGTTTTTCAGTTATGCTGTTCACGCATGAAATCGCATGCGCGAAGGTTTTTCAGTAAATGTCTGTTTTGAATTCAGAGAGTCTCAAAACATGTATTTTCGGAAATCTTGAAATAAAATTTTTGTGGAATGTAATAGGTACTTACCTTCTCTACGTACAAGATATGTGGCAAAGAAAGTAAAAATGACAAAAGTACTGAAACATTGTAACTAGCAATAACGAATATCTCGGATATGGCTGATGCTACAAAAAGTTACTTGAAATAAACTCTTGTTTTAAAGAGATCCACTTTTTATGCTTAGTAAGCATTTGTCTATATTGTGGCCCCGGCACGAAGTCATCTATGGGCTGGCGTTGCGAGCGCATATGTTTCGCCCATTTGGCCGGCTAGTTGCGGCAAATCCCCGGTATTTTAGAACAATACTCGCGCTAACAAGCTCATAATGTGCCACTTCCCCGCAGTTTGGTTAATTACTGCTCCAGAATAATCCCTTGGACAGGCTCTAGTAACTTCCCCTTCCAGAACGTTCTACTTTGTATCCGGGCCTGCTCTGCCCAGCGAGGAGAGTTCACTTGGCTAAGGAATTACGAAGTGAAAAGTGGACAGTGCCGAGTTCAGTTCGTTGAGAGTTGTGTCTCTGCAGTTCAGTTGTGATTCGATTCGACGGATCAGTTGTGTTCTGTTCTGAGTGTGTGTCAACAGTGTCACAAGTGTAAAGTTTTTGCTACGCTGAGCACCTAAGTAATAAATAGCGTTTAGCAGCAACTACTGTTCTCATTTATTAAATATTTGATGGTGACTCGTTATACAAAGTTATATAAAATTTCTCCTCATGCAGAGGACTTCACATGCTATTTCTAGAAAATTCAAGACATACATTTTGTCATGTAAATATCTTAAATACAGTACATTTTAAACAACATCGTTAGAGCTATTTTTGAGAAAATCAAAATTTTCGTAACACTTTTATGTAAGTGTATTCTGGAGTAGGGAAGGTTTGAAAATCTTCGGTCGCAACCTTGGAAGCTGCTGAACTTAAATATCAATTTCTGTTTTCGAGTTTTGCTCTTCACAGAGACACGCAGATACATATGAGCCCTTTTTTAAGAATATTTCTTTTTGGTTCAAGGAGCCACAAAATATGCATTTCCGTTGAAATCTCGGTTCGAATTTTTGGATGGAATACCTTCCCTTACTTGCTGGAAGTATGTGGTTGACAAAACAAAAAAAAATGCATTGCAGATAGGTGTGTTACCAGCTCCAAAAAACATCATATGTCCTATCTCATTAAATCAGTGATCATTTATTGAAAAGATGTGTAAATAAATTGTATCAGTATATCTTTTTGAGTGAATGTTTAAAACATGCACTTATTTGCCTCCCAACGCCGTTTATAAATATTCGGAGTACTATTTTTATGCAAGATCTTCAACCGGCTTCTAAATAAAATTCATTTCAGTCATTTTCCACAATTTTCTTTATTACCTGCCCCTTACGCAGATTTAAAAATTCTGGCACTGCATTTTATAAAACTTTGAAGGGTTACATTCGCATGACTTTCTCTACCCTCTATCGCTTATTAGTCGTATAGAAGTTATTCTTACGAAAGTTAATTTTCCTATATATTTCATTTTAATCGAGATAAAACGTTTCCGGAAATAGTTGCATTACACATTTCGTTTTAGATACAAAGGGAATAGCGATAGTCACATGTTTAAGAACTGAACTATATACAATGGCCTTAAAATTCCATACTCTTCCCATGACATCGCGAAGAACAACTAAAAATCGACTGCACTTAAAAAAATTTGATGTGTTACACTCACATGACTTTCTCTACTCTTGTGCAAACTATTTTTACAAACGCTTATTCTCCATATGCTTCATGTTAATCGAGATATCGAGATGTTAATCTTATAGCTAATTTTCTTGTAGATGCAAGGGGAATTGGTCGTCTTTAAGCGATAGACAAATATTTTAAGAGCTGGTTGCTATGTGCAGTATTCCATTCTCTTTCATTACCAACACAAAAAATCTGATGTGTTACACTCACATGACTTTCTCTACTCTTGTACAATCTAATTTTACAAACGCCTATTCTCCATATGCTTCATGTTAATCGAGGTATCGAAATGTCAATCTTATTGGTAATTTTCTTGTAGATGCAAGGGAAATATGGTAGCTTTTAAGCGATAGTCAAATATTTTAACACTGGTTGCTATGTGGCGCATTCCATTCTCTTTGGATGTCCAGGACATAAAAAAAATGAATAACGCATTTGAGAAAAAGTATAAGTATTGGAAAATTTAAGGAAATAACAAGCAATATCTCGAAAACGGTTCACTCAACAAAAGAAATGTATATGACATAAGTTGTGTATTTTAACGCGATCTGCATTTTTTGTGTAGTAAAATTTTGTCTATCTCTTATGGTTTAGCAGTTATGCAAAAGTCGTTCACAATGAAGAATACTTTTGGAGACATTCCCAGAAAATTCGAGATATACATTTCATTTCCCATGACAGTATCTTAAACATATGATATTTTCATCAAAATCGTTAAAGCTATTTTTGAGAAAATTAAAATTTTCGAAAAATGTTCCATGTAAAGGGTAGTCTAGGGTGGGGGGATTTTCTTGAAAACCTTCGTGTCGCATCTCTGGAAGATACTGAACCTAAATACCAAGTTTGGTGCTTATCCGACTGTTCGTTTTTGAGTTATGCTGTTCATAGACACACACACAGACACACACACACACACACACACACACACAGACACACACACGGACATGTTTCCAAAAATGCTTTTTTTGGATTCAGGAGGTCTCAAAACATGTATTTCCGGCGATATCTCGGTATCGAATTTTTGGGTGGAATGCAATACTTCCCCTACTTACTATACGTAGTAGAGAAAGTAAAAAAAACTGATGTGTTACACTCACATGACTTTCTCTACTCTTGTACAATCTAATTTTACAAACGCTTATTCTCCATATGCTTCATGTTAACCGAGATATCGAGATGTCAATCTTATTGGTAATATTCATGTAGATGCAAGGGGAATATGGTAGCTTTTAAGCGATGGTCAAATATTTTAACGCTGGTTGCTATGCGGCGCATTCCATTCTCTTTGCAAGTCCAGGACATAAAAATCTGATGTGTTACACTCACATGACTTTCTCTACTCTTGTACAATCTATGTTTACAAACCCTATTCTCCATATGCTCCATGTTAATCGAGATATCGAGATGTCAATCTTATTGGTAATTTTCTTGTAGATGCAAGGGGAATATGGTAGCTTTTAAGCGATAGTCAAATATTTTAACGCTGGTTGCTATGTGGCGCATTCCATTCTCTTTGAATGTCCAGGACAAAAAAAAATGAATAACGAATTTGAGAAAAAGTATAAGTATTGGACAATTTAAGGAAATAACAAGCAATATCTCCAAAACGGTTTACTCAACAAAAGAAATGTATATGACATAAGTTGTGTATTTTAACACGATCTACATTTTTTGTGTTGTAAAATTTTGTCTATCTCTTATGGTTTACCAGTTATGCAAAAGTCGTTCACAATGAAGAATACTTTTGGAGACATTCCCAGAAAATTCGAGATATACGTTTCATATCTCATGACATTATCTTAAACTTATGATATTTTAATCAAAATCGTTAGAGCCATTTTTGAGAAAATTAAAATTTTCTAAAAATGTTCCATGTAAAGGGTAGTCTGGGGTGGGGGGATTTTATTGAAAACCTTCGTGTCGCATCTCTGGAAGATACTGAACCTAAATACCAAGTTTGGTGTTTATCCGACTGTTCGTTTTTGAGTTATGCTGTTCACAGACACACAGACACACACACACACACACACAGACACACACACACACAGACACACACACGGACATGTTTCCAAAAATGATTATTTTGTATTCAGGAGGTCTCAAAACATGTATTTCCGGTGAAATCTCCGTATCGAATTTTTGGGTGGAATGCAATACTTCCCCTACTTACTATACGTAGTAGAGAAAGTAAAAAAATCTTATGTGTTACACTCACATGACTTTCTCTACTCTTGTACAATCTAATTTTACAAACGCCTATTCTCCATATGCTTCATGTTAATCGAGATATCGAGATGTCAATCTTATTGGTAATTTTCTTGTAGATGCAAGGGGAATATGGTAGCTTTTAAGCGATAGTCAAATATTTTAACGCTGGTTGCTATGTGGCGCATTTCATTCTCTTTGCATGTCCAGGACATAAAAACAATGAATAACGAATTTGAGAAAAAGTATAAGTATTGAAAAATTTAAGAAAATCACAAGCAATATCTCGAAAACGGTTCACTCAAGAAAAAAAATGTATATGACATAAGTTGTGTATTTTAACGTGATCTACATTTTTTGTGAAGTAAAATTCTGTCTATCTCTTACGGTTTACCAGTTATGCAAAAGTCGTTCACAATAAAGAATACTTTTGGAGACATTCCCAGAAAATTCGAAATATACATTTCATTTCTCATGACATTATCTTAAACATATGATATTTTCATCAAAATCGTTAGAGCCATTTTTGAGAAAATTAAAATTTTCGAAAAATGTTCCATGTAAAGGGTAGTCTGGGGTGGGGGGATTTTCTTGAAAACCTTCGTGTCGCATCTCTGGAAGATACTGAACCTAAATACCAAGTTTGGTGTTTATCCGACTGTTCGTTTTTGAGTTACGCTGTTCACAGACACACAGACACACACACAGACACACACACACAGACACACACACACAGACACACACACGGACATGTTTCCAAAAATGCTTTTTTTGGATTCAGTGGGTCTCAAAACATGTATTTCCAGTGAAATCTCGGTATCGAATTTTTGGGTGGAATGCAATACTTCCCCTACTTACTATACGTAGTAGAGAAAGTAAAAAATCTGATGTGGTACACTCACATGACTTTCTCTACTCTTGTACAATCTAATTTTACAAACGCCTATTCTCCATATGCTTCATGTTAATCGAGATGTCGAGATGTCAATCTTATTGGTAATTTTCTTGTAGATGCAAGGGGAATATGGTAGCTTTTAAGCGATAGTCAAATATTTTAACGCTGGTTGCTATGTGGCGCATTCCATTCTCTTTGCATGTCAGGACATAAAAAAATGAATAACGAATTTGAGAAAAAGTATAAGTATTGGAAAATTTAAGGAAATAACAAGCAATATCTCGAAAACGGTTCACTCAACAAAAGAAATGTATATGACATAAGTTGTGTATTTTAACGCGATCTACATTTTTCACGTAGTAAAATTTTGTCTATCTCTTATGGTTTACCAGTTATGCAAAAGTCGTTCACAATGAAGAATAATTTTGGAGACATTCCCAGAAAATTCGAGATATGCATTTCATTTCTCATGACATTATCTTAAACATATGATATTTTCATCAAAATCGTTAGAGCCATTTTTGAGAAAATTAAAATTTTCGAAAAATGTTCCATGTAAAGGGTAGTCTGGGGTGGGGGGATTTTCTTGAAAACCTTCGTGTCGCATCTCTGGAAGATACTGAACCTAAATACCAAGTTTGGTGTTTATCCGACTGTTCGTTTTTGAGTTATGCTGTTCACAGACACACACACACACACACAGACACACAGACACACACACAGACACACACACGGACATGTTTCCAAAAATGCTTTTTTTGGATTCAGGAGGTCTCAAAACATGTATTTCCGGTGAAATCTCGGTATCGAATTTTTGGGTGGAATGCAATACTTCCCCTACTTACTATACGTAGTAGAGAAAGTAAAAATGAATAACGAATTTGAGAAAAAGTATAAGTATTGGAAAATTTAAGGGAATAACAAGCAATATCTCGAAAACGGTTCATACAACAAAAGAAATGTATATGACATAAGTTGTGTATTTTAACGAGATCTACATTTTTTGTGTAGTAAAATTTTGTCTATCTCTTATGGTTTACCAGTTATGCAAAAGTCGTTCACAATGAAGAATACTTTTGGAGACATTCCCAGAAAATTCGAGATATACATTTCATTTCTCATGACATTATCTTAAACATATGATATTTTAATCAAAATCGTTAGAGCCATTTTTGAGAAAATTAAAATTTTCGAAAAATGTTCCATGTAAAGGGTAGTCTGGGGTGGGGGCATTTTCTTGAAAACATTTGTGTCGCATCTCTGGAAGATACTGAACCTAAATACCAAGTTTGGTGTTTATCCGACTGTTCGTTTTTGAGTTATGCTGTTCACAGACACACACACACACAGACACACACACAGACACACACACGGACATGTTTCCAAAAATGCTTTTTTTGGATTCAGGAGGTCTCAAAACATGTATTTCCGGCGAAATCTCGGTATCGAATTTTTGGGTGGAATGCAATACTTCCCCTACTTACTATACGTAGTAGAGAAAGTAAAAATGAATAACGAATTCCCATTTGAGAAAAAGTATAAGTATTGGAAAATTTAAGAGAATAACAAGCAATATCTCGAAAACGGTTCACTCAACAAAAAAATGCATATGACATAAGTTGTGTATTTTAACGCGATCTACATTTTTTGTGTAGTAACATTTTGTCTATCTCTTATGGTTTGCCAGTTATGCAAAAGTCGTTCACAATGAAGAATACTTTTGCAGACATTCCCAGAAAATTCGAGATATACATTTCATTTGTCATGAAAATATCTTAAACATATGATATTTTAATCAAAATCGTTAGAGCCATTTTTGAGAAAATTAAAATTTTCGAAAAATGTTCCATGTAAAGGCTAATCTGGGGTGGGGGATTTTCTTGAAAACCTTCGTGTCGCATCTCTGGAAGATACTGAACCTAAATACTAAGTTTGGTGTTTATCCGACTGTTCGTTTCTGGGTTATGCTGATCACAGACACAGACACACACACACACACGGACATGTTTCCAAAAATGCTTTTTTTGGATTCAGGGAGTCTCAAAACATGTATTTCCGGTGAAATCTCGGTATCGAATGTTTGGGTGGAATACAATACTTCCCCTACTTACCTCGTATACGTAGTAGAGAAAGTAAAAATAGTATATGCCACATGTGTTTAAATTGGTATTAATTTTACCCCTTGTATTATAATCTACTATTAAATCTATTTCTCAATCTAAAACCCATTTCTATACTTTTAAATTAAGACACAGTTATTTCCCTTATATTTTGATAACCTGGGCAAAGCATGAGGCTGAAATGGAGAGCAAGGATCGCGTTTTTACATTTCTTATGCAAGTTCAGTTCGTTTGCAGCAACCAGACCCACCCCAGTAGGCAATCCCCTTTTTCATTTTGTTTGCCCTTAGGGACGAGTACCACGAAGCTGCGCTCTGAAGGGCTATAACACTTACGTTGCTCTTCTAAAGAGCACGGCAATAATTAGCTGCGTCCCCTTGACCTGTGTTACTTTCCAAAGACAAATTGTGGAATGTACACAGAGATCTACATCAAAGGTTGTCGATATTTACACTGATTTCCCTTCGTACTCTCAGTTTAGACAAGCCAAATGTTTTACTTGCATATTAATATCCTGCATATAGAAACGGTGGTAGCATTTGCAGTTTTAGGCAAACTCATGATGGTTTGCAACCAGCCCAAAATGTCGGCATATTGGAACCGTACACAATCGATTACTGAACATCATTATTCCAGATGTAGGTCTGCCAAGGGGATCCTAAACCCAACTATAGGGTCTTTCAACAAGAGGTCCTATCTTTGAACTTAAATAAGATACGTTCTATAAATGATACAGGTTTATTTCTTTTTTTTATTTTGGAACATAATTAATGCCATTACGTGTGGAAGAGAACATCAGTTAAGTGACCGCCGCGACTTCGTTGGGTTGCGCGTATACGGTTGACCCAATTTTCAATGACAGAAGAACGTAAATTAGGTCCAACTTCACGAATAACACGCGTGGTGTTATTCATAAGAACACTTGCTGTTTCTGGCTTGTTGACATAAACTCGATATTTAACATAACCCCACAAGAAGTAATCATACGGCGTTAAATCACATGACTCGGGGGCCAGTTAACATCACCACCACGGGAAATGATGAAACCTCTGAACTTCTCCTTCAAAAGATCGATTGTTTCGAGAGCAGTATGACATCCAGTCTGAAATCCATACCATCCAATTGAGGCCAAAAATAGTTCCTTATAAGAGCCCGGTATCTTTCTCCATTGACAGTTACACCATCTTCATCTTGGAAAAAATATGGACCAATGATTCTACCATACCAAAATCCACACCACACAGTAACCTTTTGGGGATGAAGTGGTCGTTATTGAATCTGTATTAGATTGTGATTGCTCCAATAGCGGCAATTTTGTATGTTAACACAAACATCCATTCAAAAGTGCGCTTAGTCGCTGAAGTAGATTTTTCGACAAAAACCCGGGTCAGCTTCCAATTGCTCCATAGCCCAGTCAGCGAATACACGGCGCAACCTATGGTCGCTGGGCTTTAGTTCTTGAGTTCACACCATTTTGTAAGCGTGAAACGTCAAGTCCAGATGCAGAATTCGCCAAGTTGTGGTAGGCGAAAGCCCCAATTCTTGCGCTCGATGAGCAATTGATTTGTTTCCGTTCTCGCGTACACTCTCACTAACGGCGCCTATGTTTTCGTTGGAGCGCTTACGTCGATTACGTAGGCGTTCTTTGATCGCTGACAGAACCACTTCTTTCAAATTTATCGATCAAACGCCGAATCGACCTCTTGAAGGGACGATTATGCACACCGTAAACTTCACACAATACACGGAAGGTTTGGTGAACAGATGATCCATTTTGTCAATAACAACTGTAACCACAAGAAAAATATGACTGTTGTAACTCAATAACAACGGCAGCTATCACGTGTTAAAGATAGGACACTCTTGTTGAAAGACACTATAGATTAAAAGTTATGCTGTCTTGCACCGAGTGAAGTGGGGCTGCGGTAACGTGTGTGCCTCGCATTCGGGAGGTCCCGGGTTCGATCTCCGGCGACCGCCCACTCTGGCCCATTCCCTAGTCGGCAGACAAATGCTGGGGGATCCATCTTCTATTACAACTCTCCTGTATCCTATTTTTCTTGTACCCATCATCTTCCTTGTCATCTGTTTCAGGTTAGTAGGACCAGTCGATGGTGCTCGGTGGGTTGCGGTTGGATGGTGGCTGGGAGTTCTGTGGAAGTTTCATCCTGATGTCGTCCAGGAACTTCTCGGCTGGAGACCGCCTCTGAGTGCTTCTGGGAGGGAACTTCTTCGGAGGGATCCTAGAGACTCGGAGCCCTATAAAGTGGGTTCAGACATCGTTAGAGGTGTTCAATCTGGAAACACTAGGAGCCCTGTCTGTGCTTGTGCCTGTCGTCATCCGGATCTGGTCGCCCTTCGGATCTCTCCCCTCATCCTTCCAACCCGGGAGTCACGGTAGAAACATAAGGGGCCAACTGGCCTGCGTGCGGTATTCTGCCCCGGTTTCTGGGCTCTCCTCCGTTCGTCCATACACTTACCTTTACACTGTATTGCAAATACGAAATGTCCTGACCATCCGCTCCTGACTGTTATTCTAAAATAAGAATATGCAATTCCACAACCAGAATTAGCATAAGTACGAGGGTCGGCTGATAAGTCTCGGGCCTCTCAATGAAAACAACATTTAAAAAAAAATATTTCTCAACAAAATCTCCAGAAAGGTCAATACATTTGTCATACCGGTGTTCTAATTTAATTAAACCATCCTGTAGTGCTATTTATCAAGGTCCTCAAAATATCTCTTTACCGCATCAATGGCTTCCTCGTTGCTGTGAAATCTTCGTCCTCCAAAAATTTGTTTGAAATTAGGGAACAGGTGGTAGTCACTGGGTGGTAGATCTGGCGAATAGGGTGTACGTTCAAGCAATTCGAACTTTAATTTGCAAATTTTCCCCATTGCAATGACTGAACAATGGGCAGGAGCACTGTCGTGATGAAACAAGATTTTTTTTTGCCAAATGAGGTCTTTGTCTTTTCACCTTATCACTCAAACGTTGCAGAAACTTGCATAGTAGTCACCAGTGATACTTTTACCCTTTTCCAAGTAATCAATAAAAATAATTCCCTGTGCATCCCAGAAAACACTCGCCATAACCTTGTTAGCTGACAAAATTGACTTTGCCTTTTTTGGAGTTGGTTCACCTGGCGCAATCCACTGTTTTAACTGTGGTTTACTTTCTGAAGTGTAGTGATTCATCCATGGTAATAAGCTTCGCAAAAAGTCATTGGGATTTTTACGGCAGAGCTCCACATTCTTAACAGAAACAGTTTTTCTATGCAACTTTTGATCAGGTGTCAACAAACGCGGCACCCACCCTGCACAGACCTTGTGAAAGCCCAAAACATTACTTAAAATATTACCTGCACGTTCTTTTGATACGTTTACAGCCTCTGCTGTCTCAAACAACTTTAATCTGCGGTCTTCCAGTACTAAACGATGAATTTTTTTCAATCATCTCTGGAGTTGTGAATTCCACAGGGCGTCCAGATTGAGGCTCATCACTAGTGCTCGTACGTCCCATTTTAAACTCTGCAACTCACCTTTTAATCATTGAGTATGAAGGAGAAGAGTCTTTCAATGTACTGTCCAGTTCCTCATTGATTTCTTAGGCGTTAAGCCTTGCAAATGGAAGTATTTAAGCACTGCTCGTTTTTCCAAATCCTCCATTTTCGTGAAAACTCTAAAGTTGTCTTGTTTAAAATGCTGTCATTCAAAAACTAAACAAGCTATTGACCTGCAACTATGGATACAAACTAGTCTAGAGTAAAACTATACGATGCCAACGTCTAAGTGGCCTAGTGGCGCCATCTCTGTGTGAGGTCCGGGACTTATCAGCCGACCCTCGTAAACTCAGAGGCCTTTCTTTAAGCTAAATGTGGTATGCAACATCTTCTAAACGTTTAATGTTTCTTTACTTAATGCAGTGAATCTTCAAAGAGTATAGTTTTGTGCATAAAACTGATTATTCATAAAGATTCAAATATAAAACGTAGAAAATAAAGCATCTCATTATGAAAGGGAATTATGAGGAAGTAAGTGAGTTTAAAATTGCATAGGTCTACTTCTTGACAAAACGTATTTATGGGTGTTTTTCTTATGGTTTCTTGAATACAGATTTATATATGCTGCTGTTTTCTATAAAACTAAATGAGTGGTGAAAATCGTTTCATTAAAACTGCACAGATTCATTGAGATTTTTTCCAAATTGTACTATTTCTTCCATTGTATCTCACCGAGCGGTTCGTTCAGGCGGTTACGGAAGGTCCCGGTATCGATCTCCGGCGACCGCCCACTCTGATCTAAGGGTTTTTCGGTGTTTTCCCGGATTGTGAGGCGAATGTTAGAGTGGTATCTTTCATCTCCGGATTTCCTGTCCCTCCATTTCGTTCCATTCATCTTTTGTCCCGTTAGTCTTTTTCAGGGTCGGAAGTGTCGGCGATGCTGTTTCGGTGCAGCGTGGCAGGGGAAAAAGATGCTCAATGTGACTTTCTCCGTCCCTCGACTTTTGGCTGGCTGCCGGGGTATCCGAAAACCCTTGTGGGGCATTGAACCCTCTCTATGTATGGTGGGGACCCCGGTCTGCCTGTCCGTCTGCCGGAGTGTCTCTATCTGGAAACTTAGAGATCCTGTGATTGCTGTGTCATCGCTCCCGGTTCCGACCGCCGGTGTCTCCTCTCGCCGCATCCTTCCTCCCGGGGACGTCCCATCGTGGGCGTAGATACAATATCCACTCTGGTTCAGGCGAGTCCCCTCCATAGTCAATACAATTCATTATATCTTAATTTTGTTCATGAAATCCAACCCTGGACCATTTTATAAATGCCAAGCGAGGTAATTGCACAATGTCATATTTTTAAAAGATACAGTTACTTCAGTTCTTTGATACCTTGACTTCCGATTTGGACTTGGATAACACAGTTTCTAAAAATTCGCATATGCATTTTATGAAAATATAAGGTTTAAATATTTTCTACTGTAAACTAAATATCATTCCTAATTTTAATGCATGAAATGTTAGATATGGTAATTAAATAAAATATTCAAACCGAACCACTTCAACTGAATTGCATACAGAACCAGATTCCTCCAAATGTCAATAAAAATACAAGTTCAAATATTTTCTTTAAATTACTTGAGCATATTTAGAAATATATAAAATGGGCTTTTCAGGTGTAATACCTATGCTTTAAATAATCAATAAAATTGAGTTCAGTAGTTAAGGTTATGAAAATTAAGGCTCTTTTCTTATTCCCAAAAAATAATGTCTGAAATTGTCCTACTTCATACATTACATTTTCATTCCTCTATCCCAGACATTCCTCTATCTTAATATTAAAAGCAAAATCTCAAAGCAAGCCTTGGTTATTATAAAGCTTATAAAGCAGACTATATTGGAATGGATAGATTCCCTCTTGGACGTCATTGGAACAGGTTGACACGAGTATGTAGTGGTGAGGGGTTAATCAGATATTTACTTGCTCATTAGATTTAATTAAAGCTGCAATAACAGTACCAAAGTCATACGGTGTGATGCACAAGTCAGGTGGTCAATTTGAGCCATTATGCCCGAACGAAACGATTAGCATTCTGTGGTTTATTCTGTTTGTGCAACGTAGCTTTTAACTGCGAGGTTATATCTCAACTTTTTTCTGTAGGTGACTTGCCACACTTGAGTCACTGTATGTCAAACAGATACGTCTTCTTGCGTATTTCCTTTCCTGCAGTAACTGCTCGAGTAATTTGCAGATAGATGACCTTGGTTGGTAAGCTTTCCATGCTATCAATATTATTTCCATTGATTTAACCGGTAGATGGACTTTTTGTATCGCAACATTTAACAATGAGTATGATACACTTTTTTTGAGCGGAGGAGAAAATGATTTAATCACTTACCCCAGCCCCGATGGGAATCAGGACTGAGAGTGTGGAACTCACCAATAGTCGGCATACCCACTAAAACCTCCTCCACCGGAAGGAAAAATGGAAGAAGGAAAAGTGGAATAAAAACGTGACTTTGTGCGGTCCCGCATAGCACCCGCGTTAGTACTTGAAGGCTGTTGGCTTCCGCCCTATGGGTGGGCGCGGGTAAAGGTAGTTACTAGGTTGCAGCCATGAAACCTGACTGCAACAATAGTGAAAATAGCGAGGATTTAGGAAATGGTAATTGTGTGGAAGAGATAGGTTGATGTAGAACTTACTTCTGTTGAAACTGAAGTGCCCGGCTGTGGTATTCTTCGGCGTAAGTTGTGCTGGTCGGAGGCCTTCAGCGATTGCTTAGAGTCTCCGGTTTGACTGGCTGCTGGAAGTGGGCTCGAAGTTGATGCTGCTGTGCTTCCAGAGATCTGAGTGTCATGTCTATGGTGTCGAGGTGTTGAGTTATGGTATCGAGGTGTTGAGCTATGGTGTCTGAGGTTTTAGATGAGTTCTGGATGGAGATGTCGATGGTGCTGATTCTGGATGTGGTGGTTCCGAACTGCCCAGCTAGAAATACTTGATGAGCAGCTGAAGTGTCTTGAAGATCCCAGAAGATGAGTTCCTCCAGGGCTATCAGCTTCGTCGTCATGTTCAGGAACTCCACGTGGATATCCTGAACGGCGTCGCGTAGGCCTTGGACTTCCTCGATGATCGGCATTGGTGATGATGCTGGTGTCGACGATGGTGATGGTGCTGCTGTGGGCGAATGTGACGTGATCGTCTGCGACGAGGTTGGTGCTGGTGGCTTCAGCGGTGCCTTCCTGCGGGGATGCAGGGGGCAGAGCGCTTGGTCGGTGAAATGTGTTGACCCTCCGCATGTAGCACAGTAGCGGCGGCGGCGAAGGTCATGCTGCTTGCACGATGCCGTTGTGTAGGCGGCACCACAGTAGTGGCACCTCGGTTGTACTGTGCAGGACGTCTCAATGTGCCCGTAGGCACAGCAGCGCCTGCAGGGAGCCTGGCGTTCCACTCGGCTGGCCTCGATGCGTAAGCACCGCCCTAACAAGGCCGCTTCGTAGTCGCCAGCGTCTGCAAACTCCATCCTGACGAGCGCCGTGGGTCCCTGTGTTCCGATGATCCTGATACCCTTCAAGGCTGAAGACTACTGGTGAGCTGCGGTGAGGAGGACTGGCAGGTCCCTCGGAATCCCTCTGATGACAGCACTGTACCTCCCTTGAGGCACAGGCTGGCTCTGCGGGGCTGGGAGGTTCCCAGAATCAGCGGCGTGGATGCCGGTGAGTGTGGGGCAACTGCTGGTGCGGTCGCAGCGAAGCTACGCTGGCGGGTGGCGAAGCGTATGTTGGCCCAGTCTGAGTCGACTGCGGCGAAATTCCCTCGGCAGATGCCGGGGCAGAAGAGATTCCTGCCTTAGCAGGCTCGGCGGCTCTGCGATAGTTCCTCTTCGCCATCTCGAAGCTGAGTGTAATGTATGTACATCTTGTCAGTGTTAGCTAGGTAAAACGTAAAGGTACGGACGGGGCAGAGCACCGCACGCAATCCACCCGGCCCCTTGTGTTTAGAACGTGACCGCCGGGAGGAAGGGATGAGGGGAGAGTCCCGAAGGGCAACTAGATCCGGATGACGACGGACGCAAACACAGACGGAGTTCCTAATGTTTCCAGATTGAACGCCTCCAACGCCGCCCTAGCTAGCGCTATTGGTTCCCGAAACTCCGGGGGTTCCCCCGAAGGAGCTACCGCCCAAAAGCACTCAGAGGCAGGTTCTAGCCGAGTAGTCCCTGGACGACATCAGGATGAAACTTCCACAGAGCTCACAGCCACCGTCCAGGCGCAACCAGCAAACACTGTCACACGGTCCCACAACCCCGAAACAGATGACAAGGAAAATGATGGGTACAGGAAATGGTGGTAGAAGACGAACCACTCCAGCATTCGCCTCCGACCCGGGAAAAGCACGAAAAACCCATGGATCAGAGTGGGCGATCGCCAGGGATCGAACTTGGGAACCTCCCGAATGGAGTGGCACACGTTGCCGCGGTGCCACCTGTTCGGTAGTATTACTTAGGTAGTCTTCTTCCTGTGCAATCAGATTAATAATTTAATCATTAGTTACTTAGTGTCCTTCCTGTACCATTCATTTTATTTCTATTTAACTCAATTTGTGGATAAACCTCTGAATCACTATTTGGGACTGAGGGAAATACGAATCATAGTCAGCGTATATGCGATTTGAACCTGTACATTCCACGTGATCAGATGCTACTTCGCTCGGTATTAAATCTTTCGTTTATCATTGTTTTCATTTATTTATAAGAAGACTATGGCAAACGATAATACTAGAGCTAATGTTTGCGATTGTTGTTTCCGTTGTGCTATCGTTTGAAGAAGAGAACAGTAATGCACTATTATTGATCTTTGGGAAGCAGCCTAGGAAAACAACAGAAGTTGCAAATGAAATCTTATCATAGTGCTCTGGATATTTCAAAATGAGTATAACAAAATACAGCGCACCATATACAATTATAACAACTTTCAGTTACTCGACAAGAAACCAATTGAGCATCACAAATAGCTATCGACGGAGATTATTCAGCAGATGCAATTGCAAAAATAACGTCAGACTTTCAGCATACTATGCGTCCGTTCAATGAGACAATTGCAAGGAGACTGTAAACAGCTGAGCTAGTATGACACCTACGAAGCGACCATCGAACAAAAGAGTTTATGCATCTAGATACCCGGTTAAAGGACGTTAAGCTCACAAAAAAAGCATCGTCTATAATAATTATTTGTTTTGCTGTTGTTTTGCTACACAGAAGTGATGCTACACAGAAAGTGTGTTAGGAGTCAACACATGGGGACGGAAAATTTGCTGGGAAAATTTGAACTTTATTTATGGACGCTCTTTAACTGCTGTGGTCTTTAGCATCCAATTCTATATTGGACATGAAAGACTCGTAATTTTCCTCGGAGGCCTCTTTATCAGGCTTGAGGTTCTTTTATGTGCCTTAAATCTACAATATGGGATCACCGGCTTTACTTCCCTTCCCAAGAATGCCATGCTAAGGATTTTTACGCCCGAAATAAGTCCATCGCCCTCAGCCGGGTTTGAACCCGCGACCTCGGGAATTAGAGACTAGCATGGTAACCACTATACCACGGAGGACCACTCTAATGGGAGATGATAGATTGATCACGTGATGAGAATCGTTCTGTGATTGGCTAGTATTTTCTGTTTGACGTAGTAGTCAACTTGAAAGCTTGAGCCTTGTAGAGGTTCTAAGTTTACGCATAATTCAATGTTTATTTTTGTGTTTGTGATTCATTGTGAATGGTTCCATTACAGTGTATAGCATCTAGCTTTTAAATCTACGTTATTCTTACGGATAATTTTCATTGTGAATGGGGCCTATGTGGCTTAACAGTATTGAGGTTCGCACATTATTGTGCCTATAAACTGCAGCATGTAACAATAAAATGATCTGTTCAGTGATGAATGTATTCTTTCTGAATGGGCATCCGCATATACAAAAGCACGATGCAATTTCAGAAAAAAACAGAGATTGACGTGTGAAACAAAACCCTTATGCTCCAAAAATAACGGCGTTTGTGAAATCAGTTTCATTGGATTTCGGACCATATCCCTTTGATGCAAATGTAAGCTAGTACACATTTGGAAAGGTGATGGAATGGGCTACCATTGAGTTTCCTGCTTCATTAGCCATAGACAAAAGTTGGTTTTACCAGATGAGGCCACAACACATCATGCTGTGCTAGTTCGCCAGGAACTATACTAAAAGGGATGTGCCCAGAATAAGTTTTTGCCACGGAGAGCAAAACTTTGACCACAGAACAACAAAATGGACACTGCCTTCTCCGAAAGAAGATTGCACGTATATAAAATGTCGTTGGTGTTTATGAACTCTGTGATACCTTGCTTAATACACGAAGCTGGATATATACATATATACAACACTATTTCGCCTTTCACAAATTCACCTAACGACTGTCTGGAAACGCAGACGGAAGCAAGCTACATGCGAAGAGCAGTGAATTGTACGAGGAGAGAATGTATTTGCAAGAGGAATCATTTCAATGTACAGTTTTTCATTTTCTGACTTGTTGCTCAAGTGTGTTGACGTTTTATTACCTTAGCTAAATGTACAATCTCCAATGTCAACGCACGTTCCATCATGGTTGACGAGCATGAAGTCGTTGGGCGTAATCCCCTTCGCCATCATTACAGAGGGAGCAGTGTCTTCTTTCCTACTTAGTGGAATAACAGAAGTCGCAGTGAATGACAGGACCTTTCCATGCACAGAGTTCTTCGCTGCAATTCCTCCCCTCCTGAGTATGGGAGATGCCTTCATCTAACTCAGATTTTTCGCTTTATTACCTAATTTTTCTACTATGTACTTACAGAAAGTAGAGAAAGTATTATATTTCACCCAAAAGTTCGATATCGATATTCCATGGTAAAAGGCATTTTTGAGACCCTCTGAACTCATAAAATTATTTTTAGACAGCATGGTTTAAAAGTATAACCTCTAACACAGAGCACAGGAGCTAAAAGCTTTAGATTATCACACTAGTAGAGTAATCTTCATTGTGACCAACTTTGTTTTCAAGCTCAATCACATGGCAATTACCCTTTGTATTTGCACATGTTTAATAACTCGAGTGGTTTGCTTAGGTTTTACTTTTCGTTGTCTTTTTGCATGATTAATTTATCACGGCGCTCGCATTTCTCTTCACAGTACAAATCGTCATACTTCAATTTATCACAATTCGTTGTAGAGTTAACCTATACGTTATATTGACAGCTTTATTTGTTCTAAAACGTTACTCATTTATCTAACGTACATAAAGATTAAATGGCGGAAATTATGAATTTAGAAGAAACTGAAATAGAAGTGAAATTATAGGAGCAGCAGAAAGAATGTTGCCTAGTGAAAATAATTTCACTGAAAATGTCTGCTAGAAAACCAACAAAACAACAAAACATTTGAGGTCTCTCTTTTTACCCTCTCTACTACGTATAGTAAGCAGGGGAAGTATTGCATTCTACCCAAAAATTCGATACCGAGATTTCACCGGAAATACATGCTTTGAGGCCTCCTGAATCCAAAAAAATTATTTTTGGAAACATGTCCGTGTGTGTGTCTGTGTGTGTGTGCCTGTGAACAGCATAACTCAGAAACGAACAGTCGTATAAACACCAAACTTGGTATTTAGGTTCAGTATCTTCCAGAGATGCGACACGAAGGTTTTCAAGAAAATTCCCCCAAAGCAGATTACCCTTTTCATGAAACATCTTTCGAAAATTTTAATTTTCTCAAAAATTGCTCTAACGATTTTGATTAAACTATATATTTAAGATACTTACATGAGAAATAAAATGCATATCTTGGATTTTCTGGGAATGTCTCCAAAAGATTTCTTCATTGTGTACGACTTTTGCATAACTTGTAAACCATAAGAGCTAGATAAAATTTTACTACACAAAAAATGTAGATTGCGTTAAAATGCACAATTTATGTCATATACATTTTTTTCTTGAGTGAACTATTTTCGAGATATTGTTTGTTATTCCCTTAGTTTTTCTCAAATTGGAATTCGTTATTCATTTTTTTGTCTTGGATATGCAAAGAGTACTAATCTGTGGCAAAGAGTACTAATCTGTGACAAAGAGAATGGTGCTGCACCTAGCAACCAGCTATTAGGAGGTATGTCTATGCTTAAAGGCTACTGTATTTCTATATTGCCCTTGCAAATACAAAACAAGGGGAACGTAGTGCACCTTAAGCGATAGTCAAATATCTTTAGAACTGATCGCTATGTGTAAAATGTAATGCTCTTTGCATGTCAAGAACATAAAAATTCTGATGTGTTACACTCACATGACTTTCTCTACTCTTGTACGAACTATTTTTACAAACGCTTATTCTCCATATGCTTCATGTTAATCGAGATGTTAATCTTATTGCTAATTTTCTTGTAGATGCAAGGGGAATATGGTAGGCTTTAAGCGATAATCAAATGTTTTAAGAACTGGTTGCTATGTGGCGCATTCCATTCTCTTTGTATGTCCAGGACATAAAAAAATGAATAACGAATTCCCATTTGAGAAAAACTATAAGTATTGGAAAATTTAAGGGAATAACAAGCAATATCTCGAAAATGGTGCACTCAACAAGAAAAATGTACATGACATAAATTGTGTATTTTAACGCGATCTATATTTTTTGTGGAGTAACATTTTGTCTATCTCTTATGGTTTACCAGTTATGCAAAAGTCGTTCACAATGAAGAACACTTTTAGAGACATTCCCAGAAAATTCAAGATATACATTTTATTTGTCATGAAAGCATCTTGAATATATTATATTTTAATCAAAATTGTTAGAGACATTTTTGAGAAGTACAAAATTTTCGAAAAGCGTTCCATGTAAATGGTAATCTGATGTGAGGGGATTTTCTTGAAAACCTTAGTGTCGCATTTCTGGAAGATACTGAACCTAAATACCAAGTTTGGTGTTTATCCGACTTTCGTTTCTGAGTTTTGCTGTTTACAGACACACACACACACACACACAGACACACACAGACACGGACATGTTTCCAAAAATACTTTTTTTGGATTCAGGGGGTCTCAAAACATATATTTCCGGTGAAATCTCGACATCGAATTTTTGGGTGGAATGCAGTACTTCCCCTACTTACTATACGTAGTAGAGCAAGTAAAAAAGAACAACGAATTCTCAGTTGAGAAAAAGTGTAAGTATTGAAAAATTCAAAGAAATAACTAGGAATATCTCAAAAATGGTTCACTTTACAAAAAAATGTTTATGACATATTGTGTGTTTTAACGAGATCTACATTTTTATGTAGTAAAATTTTGTCTATCTCTTGCGGTTTACCAGTTATGCAAAAGTCGTTCAGAATGAAGAGGACTTTCGGAGACATCCCCAGAAAATTCAAGATATTCATTTTATTTGACATAGAATTGTCTTAAACATATGTTACTTTAATCAAAATCGTTAAAGCCGTTTTTGAGAAAATAAAAATTTTCGAAAAATGTTCCATGTAAGGGGTGGTTTGGGATGGGGGGATATTCTTGAAAACTTTTATGTCGCATCCCTGGAACATATTGAACCTAAATACCAGCTTTGGTGTTTATCCGACTTTTCGTTTTTGAGGTATGCTTTTCACAGACAGACAGACAGACACATACACAGACACACAGACAGTGTGATGCAGTTTGGAATTCCTGTGTGATGGTCTGGATAGATGTCTGCCTATTACTCTTTACGACCCTCTTCAAATGTCGGCGGTCTCTGTCAGTCAACAGACGAGGTCTGCCTGTACACTTTTGTGCTGCACATGTCCCTTCACGTTTCCACTTAACTATCACATCAGAAACAGTGGACCTAGGGATGTTTACGAGTGTGGAAATCTTGCGTACAAACTTCTGACACAAGTGACACCCAATCACCCGACCACGTTCGAAGTCCGTGAGTTCCACGGAGGTTCCCATTCTGCTGTTTCACGATGTCTGACTACTGAGGTCGCGGATAATGAGTACCAGGCAGTAGGTGGCAGCACAAGCATCTAAGATGAAAAATGTATGTTTGTGGGGGTGTCCGGATACTTTTGATTACATAGTGTGTGTATATATGTATATATATATATATATATATATTAAACTGCCGTGAAGAAGTAATAAAGTAGCAAGAATTTACAACTATAATTGGTGTTATATGCGTAAAATTATTCTGCAGCCGTACCACCCCTATTTAGATATCACTCTGCCAGATATCACTGACCCAACTGAGGCATAAATAAATAAATTAAATAAAAATAATCATAAGTAATTAAACTTTAAAACATTTATTACACATAAACTTTATTATTAACACATAACACCTGATGTAAATTTTGCACCCATCCTGATAGGATACAGATGCAATTTTTAAAAAACACCGTCTATTGCTTTAGCCTGCTGCATCCTTCTTGCAGCTAAAACGAAAATACGTGTAAATGTGTAATGGAGGTTTATCTTGACTATAAGATGTAGATAGAAGAATAAACATTTGTAAGAATAGTTTGTAGAAGTGAGTAGAGGAGGTAATGTGAATTCAACACATCATTTCTATTTTCTCTGCATTCCACCCAAATATTCGATTTCACCGGAAATACATGTTTTGAGACCCCTAAATCCAAATAAAGCATTTTTGGAAACATGTCCGTTTGTGTGTCTGTGTGCCTGTAGACAGAAGAATTCAAAAAAAAAGGTCGAGGAAATATCAAATTTGGTACTTAGGTTCAGTATCATCTACAGATGCGACACGAAGATTTTCAACAAAAACATCCCACCTAAAACTACCCTTTAAATGGAACATTTTTCAAATTTTTTTATTTTCTAAAGAATGGCTGTAACTATTTTGATTAAAATGTCATATTATAAAAGATATTTATGTGGCAAATAAAATCCATATTTCCAATTTTCGGGGAATAGCATATGCAGTCCTTACGTTCGGAAGCAGTTCTATTTAATGTTGTATAACTGGTAAATGTTAAGTGATAGACGAAAACATACTACAACAAATGTACATCCCTTTAAAGCACACAATTTATTTTAATTTTTTTTAGGCGCCATAAGCGTTTCTCATATATCCGTTATTAAATGTTCGAATTTTTCATTTCTTGGTCATCCCTTCAAGTCCTTTCAACCTTCCGTTGTTTCTCGAGATTGCATGGAAGCAGAATGGAATTTTAAGGTCTGCATATAGCGCCCAGTTTTTAAATAATTGACTATCGCTGTTCCCTTTGCATCTATAACTAATATATAAAGTAGTTATTTCTGCAGAGGCTTATTTGGATTAAAATGTAGTAGATACAAAAATAAGCTTCAGTAAGAATAATTTCTATACACATTAATAAACGATAGAGGGTAGAGAAAGTCATGTGAATGTATGACATCAGAAATTTTTTAATGTGGTGCTTTGCATAGAATTTTATCCACTTTTAAAATATATTTTACCGTCATTAGAACGCAAGAGAGATCGAGCACAACATTATAAATGTGTGGTATAAACTGAAGAGTTCATATGAATGTCTGGCGTTTAAACCATAAGATCAGAGTTCGCTACTGATTATTACTTTTGTTTAAGATTCTAGTTTCTAGTTTGAAAAAGGGGTGGGTTTTATGCCCAAGCACTGCGATCTTAAAGATCTATTGCGCATCCCCCTTTCATCAGTTAAGTAGTCTGTTGCTCGATATGAACTTAACCAGACTGCTAACTGAGGCTTTCGATAATTCATCTATCTTTGGAAAGTGATTGCCAAAAATACTTGCTCTTTGATTCGCAAGAGCAGGGCAATCACATAGCAGATGAGTAACAGTCTATCTCCTTCTAGGCATCTACTACAGATAGGGTTGTTAAACAATCCCATTCTGTATAGATTAAACTTTAGGGCACAGTGTCCTGTAATGAATCCTGTTGCCCATGCAAGCCTTCTTCTACTAAGACCGCGCAGGTACTTTTCCCGGTTGTTATCCAGGTCTGTAATAAACAACTTGGAATGTCTGCAACCCTCAATGGAGTTCCAGTAGTTCTTGTGTTCTGCTTGAGCCCAGTATTTGATAGCGTGCTTCACTGGCCTGTAGGACACCCCCAGTACAGGCTCCTTGTTTAAGATTAGTATGGCGATGATCCCTTTTGTTGAGTGGTGCTCTGAGGACCTGTACTATACTTCGTGGCCTCTCGATTAACAGAACTGGAACCCCAAATTAACTACAGGTTGGGCGAGAAGTCCTTTTATCCTTATGAGTATCAAATGACTGAAAATTTCAATGCCATCGCCTGGATTTGAACCACTGATCTCCCGATTTCCGTCCGGTTGAATTGGATTGGCTACAGAGAGGACTCGGGATGATCCACATAGTGGATGTTGTATCTACGCCCCACAAGGGGGCGTCCCCGGGAGGAAGGATGAGGCGAGAGTGACACCGGGCAGCCAGAAACAGGAGTGACGGCACAGGAATGGCAGGGTCCTAAGTTTCCAGATAGAGACTCCCCGGCAGACAGACAGACCGGGGGCCCCACCCCGTACAGAAGGGGTCCAACGCTTCTCAAGCGGGTTCGGATACCCCCAATCGAAAGCCGAGGGACGGAGAGAGTCACAAATAGCATCCTTTTTTTCCCCCTGTCATACGGCACCGAAACACCATCGCCGCCAACACTTCCAACCCTGAAAGAGACCAACGGGTGAAAGTTGAAGTGAAATGAGAAGGGAGATGGAATTGAGGGGCAGGAAATTCGGGGGATATGAGAATCCTTCCCAGCATTCACCTGGGGATCCGGGAAAGCCCCCGAAAAATACCATGGGTCAGGAAGGTCGACCACGGGAATCAAACCCACGACCTCCCGAATGAAGGCCACAGACGAAACTGCCTGAGCTTCCCGCTCTGCATTGGTTAGAGCAACCAAACGTAAACCGGCAGATTCGTCGTTCAAATCTTGGCGATGGCATTGAATTTTTCAGTCATCTGATTCTACCTTTCCAATTACCTACTATACTCACATAAGAAAAATGAGGTGCCATTAAACTTAAGTGTACATACAGTCAGTATTTTCAGTTTTAGCTTCTGATATGACAGCGTCATGTTTGCTATCAAATTATGCTTAAGTTTCGCCTCTTTACTGACCTTCTGGATTTAGAAACAAGTACGCTGACCTTTACACTATAAATGTGAGTAGGTGATTTGAGGTATAAAGTTACAATTTCCCTTATGTTATTGCCAAGACATCTAATGTAGTGGCCTACCAAATAGTAAAACTTATCTAATACCTACCAGCTTCCAGACATTAAATTACGCTTGAGGAAAGTCGACGCTATACGCTATCAGTCTATTTTAATGCCAAGCGCTCAGTTAATTGTGCTGCCATTAACATGACGTAATATCCTCCCCTGCTTTCGCTACTGCATAATCTTGATCTTTGTGCAGCTCTTAACCTAATCAACCCGTGTAATGATCTGAAGATATTCCTGCACCACCCGCTTCCCTTCACACCGACAATTTACAGCACCATCTATAAAAGGGTCTGCCGTGTTAATGTAGATCACAAAGAAGCGATGTTCAAAATTACCCCCTCCTTCCATAGCTATCCCCTCCTTCTTTTTATATCTTGCGGGAGGATAAAATGTGTAGCATTAAATCCCCCAGCCGACAGCGGCCTCACATTAGATACCCCGCAGAGCTCCATAACTGCCAAGGTAATTATTTGTGTGTTGATTCTGCATTTATAGTCAAAGCGACGTTGATTACTCTACCAGAAGTATAAAGCTTGAGTCATTAGTTTTGTACATTCAGTTTCTCGTCTCAAAACTCCTGAAAATTTATAATACTTTCAAAGACTACGCCTTTAGTTTTAAGGTTACTCATCCGTGAAATTTATAAAATCTACACTTTCTAGTCAATTCATTTAAAAGTTTAATATAGCACTCGGGGTTTAAGTTTAATTCGTACAGCAAATTCCATGCATATTTGTAAATTATTTCCAGTTACATAGTGTTCTTATTATTTTTGTATTGTTTGGAAAAACTACTCCACAATATGCAATTTGTTTTAAATAATATTTTATAAATGAACTTGTTAATAGTACCTATATTAATAAATTGCACATAAATAAATATATATCAAATAAATTGAGTTTATATATAAATAATTTATATCAAATAAATTGTACATAGAAATAAATTACAATAAATTGTTGATATGAGTTTTTAATAATCATATTAGTTTGGGAGAAAACAAATGTTAAACACGAGATTTCAATTTTCAGCTTCCCTACCACGTACCTAGTAGGTAGAGAAGGTATTGTATTCCACCCAAAAATTTGATATCGAGATTTCACAGGAAATAAATGTTTTGAGGCCCGCTGAATCCAAAAAAAAGCATTTTTAGAAAAAGGTCTGTGTGTGTGAAAAGCACAATCCAAAATTGAAATATCCGATAAATATCTGACTTTATATTTAAGTTCAGCATTTTCCAAAGATGCTATATGAAGACATTCAAGATAATTTCCAAACCCAAAATACCCTTTACACGGAACATTTCTCGAAAATAGTGATTTTCTGAATAATTGCTCTAAACATATTGGTTAAAATATCGAATATTTAAGATATTTACAATGAAAATAAAATGCATAATTTTCTAAAAATAGCCTGTGAAGTTTACATTCTGAATGATTTTTTTATAACTTGTAAACTGTGGACAAAAATGTACAACACAAAAGATGTAGATACCTTTAAAACACACAATTTATGACAAATAAAAATTATTGAACGTTAACCATTTCCAAGATATTCTTTATTGTATGTTTGAATTACTAAATAATTTATACTTTTTCAACTGCAAAAGCCGTATGCGTTCTTTTGGTTGTTTTTGGGGTTTTTTTTCCTGATCATGCAAAGAGATAGGAATTTCAAAACACACATAGCGATCCGTTCTTGAAAGTTGAGACTACTGCTTAAGCCTACAGTATTCCCTTGTGCCTACAAAAACATATTCAATACAACCATTTCAGTAAATGATCATCTCGATTAGCATAAAGTGGATAGCTTTCGTAACAACAGCTCGTTGAAGAATAGTAGAGATAGCCAGTTTATTGTAGCAATCAGATTTTTTCTCCTGTTCATGAATGGAATTTCAAAGGCATCAGATAGCGACGTGCTCTTAAAATATTTCACTATCGCTTAAGCTTACTATAATCCCTTAATCCTTTTGTACCTCAAGCCTTGGCATGGCTTCCTTCGGAAGAAAAGTAAAGCCGGTGGTCCTGTGTCGTAGATTTACGGCACGTAAAAGAACCTCAAGCCTGATAAAGAGGCCTCTGAGCAAAATTACCGGTCTTTCACGCCCAATATAGAATGGGACGCTAAGAACCACAGCAGTTAAAGAGCGTTCATAAATAAAACTCAATTTAATTTAATTTAAGCAATAAGTAATAAAGCCAGTTATGCAAACGTCTATCTTGATTTATATAAAGCAAGCAGAGGAATTAGCTTTTGTAACAATAGTTAGCTGAGGAATTTGTAAAGAAAATCATATGAATGTAGCACATCCGATTTTACAGTATACTAACAAAAGAATAAATAAAAGTCTGATGTGTTGCACTCACATGGCTTTCTCTACTCTTGTATAAACTATTTTTACAAAAGCTTATCTACTTCATATTTATCGAGATAAACATTTGCATAAACTATCTTATTGCCAATTTTTTTGTAGATGCAAGGGGAATTGGTAGGCTTTAAGCCATAGTCAAATATTTTAAGAGCTGGTTGCTACGTGGAGCATTCCATTCCCTTTGTATTCCAGGACACAAAAAAACAATAACGAATACCTATTTTAGAAAAAGTATAAGTATTGGAAAAATTTTTCAGATTTGTCTCAGAAATGGTTCACTCGAAAAAAAATGTATGTGACAAATCGTGTTTTAACGAGATCTACATTTTTTGTGAAGTAAAATTTTGTCTATCTCTTAGGATTTGCCAGTTATGCAAAAGTCATTCAGAATGAACAGGACTTTTGGCGACATTCCCAGAAAATTCAACATATACATTTAATTTGTCATGTAAATATCTTAAACATATGATATTTTAATAAAAATCGCTAGAGCCATTTTTGAGAAAATCAAAATTTTCAAAATGTCCCACGTAGAGAGTAGTCTGGGGTGTGAGAATTTTCCTGAAAATCTTCGTGTCGCATCTTTGAAAGATATTGAACCTAAATACCAAGTTTGGTATTTATCCGACTTTTTATTTTTGAGTTATGATGCTCACAGACTGACAGACACGCACACGGACATGTTTCCAAAAATGCTTTATTTGGATTCAGAGGACCTCAAAACATGTATTTTGCGGTGAAATCTTGGTATATAATTTGTGGGTGGAATGCAATACTTCCGCTATTTACTGTATATAGTAGAGAAAGCAAAAACATGTATTTGGAAGTAATTCAAATACATGCAACTCTAATAACGAGTTAAAACTTAAAATTAATCCATTTGGATTTAATTGTTTCACAGCTATATGACAGTTTCATTGTTTATTGAAACATCTAAAATTAATTATTCTCCCTTTCTATGTTGCACTGTTTACGTTTATTTTAAGAATTTGAAGGTAGACATCACATCAATGTTCATATAAATCAGCATGGACCAGATTAAGAACGAATGAATCAAAGCAACGCCCATAACAGATCTGCATATTGCAGTTTAAATTTAGGATACAGCACAGGCTCAAAGGAGAGAAATAATGGCAATTAAACATCATCTGGTGCAAGTGAAGAGCATTTAATTAGGAAAACGTTTGGGATGCAAAATCGTGTATTGCTGTCTCAAGTTAGCCCGTGGCTCTACATGCAGTGAAAGCTGTGGCACTACAAATAAACCTACTACTGGAAAGTGTGCCTTTACAATGGAAAACCTCGTACATCATTATTCATTCATTTTTTTTAATATACTCCGTATAAAATGTGTTTTAAAGAGATTATTTCACTCATGGCTCCAAAAAGGAGATAATGGTCAATCATGTTTAAAAAGAAGTTGTTTTTCAATCAGTCACGGTCCTGATTCACCCAAGCTTTATCGAAATATCTTCACCACCTCCTCTTTTCATGATAAACATCGCTCCTCTTTTTTAATATTCTGAACAGGCCATAGTATTGCCTTGCACTGCAACTAAATGGAAAACATTATACCTATTGCTTCATAATCTACATTAAACATAAATAACTGTGAACATATTCCGTCATTTAATAACTGAGTATTCAATACTTGTGTTTCAAAATAACATTTGTTGCAATAAAGAAAATCATAACCTTTATTATTTATTGCATCCTTACAATATTGCATGCACGCTTAGAGTTTACCATGCCATATGGTAGTAATTAATATTAAATAATCAAGCTACATTGATAAAACAAACGAAGTGTGACGTATGGTTCTGATTTCATGTCACACAAAGTCGCTTACATTATAGGTAAATATATATATATATATATATATATATATATATATATATATATCTTATGACTGCATTGTAAGATTTTCGGGTAAATCACTTTATTTCATTCGTGAAAGTCCTAGCAATTATTCCTCTTGATCTCCAAATCCTCCAGATAAATTCTCTCGTCCCGTTAAGACCCACAAATTTATCGATGATTTGGAGACTACTCGTGGCATTATCTATAATAAATTTCTTAGTTTAAGATCTTTCACATTAATTTATTAATTATGACCCCATGACTTCGCAGTGACCCCCAAAGCGAAACGTTTGAAATGCCACGTGGCAGGTTTTCTCTGATCATTGCGTTTCTCCTCCATTCACTCCGAATATTTCACCATATATCTCATCTCTGCATTCTATGTCACTCAAGTGCAAGTGATTCACTAACTGAGCCACATAAATCAAACTGAATCACAATATTACCTATTAGGTCCTTTACGGGGAAAGTGAACTAATTTTGGATATCGTCGCCAATATTAATTTATACACCCCGAAGCCCATGCATATACAGGTTGGACCATTTAAATTGAGACTGTACAATATCTCCAAAACTAAGCGTTGTAGAAAGAAATGTCTTGAATAAAAGTTGAATCATATTATGGGGGAAACTAAATACCGTTAGTCGTGTTTTGCTTAAAGGACGTTATGGTTGTTATTTTAGGGAAATTTAATATTTTAATGGGAACCTACAATTATGGTCAATTTAAATTGACCCTAAAATGACCATCACAACGTCCTCCAAATAAAACATGACTAATGGCATATACTTTCCCCCATAATATCAAGCAATTCAAGACATTTTTTTCTAAAACTTAGTTTTGGAGGTATTGCACAGTCTCAACTTTAATGGTCCAACCTGTATATCTAATACGTGCTTGTATGAAAGAGTAATTGAAAAAGTGGACAACTAATCCAATTCCTGGTTGAATGGCAAGTATAAATGGCGATGAGTCTGAATTCACCTGCGTAATCATCCCTTCACCACATTGTTATATTTTTTGTGACCTGGGCTTTCTTTATCTCTGAAAAACAGATACCTTCCGAGATGGGAGATACTAGTACTTGTAGTATAAAAGAATCCTTAAAACGAAAAAATAGACTAATTTGTCAGTAGCTGTTTCCAATCCAATTTGTACTCAAGTGAACGGATGTTCAAATAGCCACATGACTGAAAGCCAATTAGTAACGTAATTGCTGCCCATGCAGTCTCTGTTTACCCTGTAGCGCACTCTCAAAGAACATTACAGTCACAAAGATTCCTTTAAAGCTAGTAATTTACAATTACATGCAGGGAACGTGAGTCAAATTCAAACACAATACCTATATTTAGCCGTTCCTGGCGGTTGTTGGGCATCGACTAGATTAAAAGATACTAACTTTCTAATAAACAAGCTTTATTTTGTCGGATTACAGGTATATGATGTTTCAAATACACCAAAACCTGAAAAAGAGAAGACGCTAAATTTTTCTTCCTAAATTTGCTTCATCGCATTGCCATTGCTGCTTTCAGTCTCGTCATTGTCACATCGACATTATTATGAAGAAACAAAAATGAAGCTATAATGCAACTGTGAAGTCTTTCCCTCTGTTTTGAGTAGATTTCGAAGCCGCAGTCCATATTTGTGAAGAATATCTATAGGATTACAATTTTCTGTGATGATGTGATTGATGAGGTGTTTGAGGTTGTGAAGATGCTGCTGGTAGGGATGTTGGTAATGATAATGACGGTGGGGTGGGGATGGCGATGCAAGTGTACATAACTACAAAACAAATATAAATATAAAACATTGGCGGTCTCCAAAACATATTGGGACACTCTCTAAATACTATGTTAAAAAAACCTGTGTTGTACTCACATGACTTTCTCTACAATTGGGCAAACTGTTTTTCCAAACGCTTATTCTCCATCTAATTCATATTAATCGAGATAAACTTTTGCATAAACTATCTTACTGCTAATTTTCTTGTAGGTGCAAGGAGAATATGGTAGACTTTAAGCGATAGTCAAATCTTTTAAGAGTTGGTTGCTATTTGGAGCATTCCATTCTCTTTGCCTGTTCAGGACATAAAAAACGAATAACGAATTCCCACTTGAGAAAAAGTATAAGTATCGGAAAATTCAAACAAATAACAAGCAATATCTCGGATATGGTTCACTCCACAAAAAAGTATGTACAATTGTGTGTTTTAACGAGATCTACATTTTTTGTGTAGTAAAATTTCTTACGGTTTATCACCTATGTAAAATTTAGAATGAACAGGACTTTTGGCGACATTCGCAAAAAATTCAAGATATGCATTATATTTGTCATGAAAATATCTTAAACATATGATATTTAAATCAAAATCGTTAGAACCATTTTTGAGAAAATCAAAATTTTCAAAATGTTCCTTGTAAAGGGTAGTTCTGGGGTGGGGAGATTTTCTTGAAAATCTTCGTGTCGCATCTTTGAAAGATATTGAACCTAAATATCAAGTTTGCTATTTACCGGACTTTTCTGAGTTGTGCTGTTTACAGACACGACACACACGGACCTTTTTCTAAAAATGCTTTTCTTTATTTAGGGGATCTCAAACACGTATTTCCGGTGAAATCTCGGTATCGAATTTTTGGGTGAAATGAATATCTTCTCTGCCTAATATGTTTGTAGTAGAGAAAGTAAAAATAGCTAAAATAAGATAAGGTTAACTAATGTAAAAAACGCAAAAGCAAAATGACAAAATTAGTAATGAAACAGACCGAAAAAACAACAACCAAGAGTAAATGAATCCCGCAAGAGGCATGCAATACTAGAAATATACTCTGTATATGCATCTTTAATATTTTGTCTTTGTGTATCGAAAACTTACTTCCATTGTGCCAAGAGCCTATAGGGACTTAGTCCTGCGTAGGGTCCTCCAAGGAGCGTTAGCATAATCTGTACGAGATTATCCCTAGAAATATTAATATTAGCTTTCTCAATTGATTATTGCTCTCTATTAATCAGCAGGCATAATGAACCTGGAGGCGCCTGGTTCCAAGTACCATGGGAAAAGGTTATAATGAGTATTGATAAAACCGTGCACTACAGACAACCTTCCAAGCACATGTTTTAACCAGAAAAACATGCATAAATCAGTTTGCAACACAATAATGATCCAGTATACCCTAACTCAATAAAACACCCATAAATTAATAGTGGATTTGCAAACTTTGGTTCCGAAATGAATTAATAGCTACTGGTACAGCTTTCGTTTGTATTAAAAAATTGGTTAAATTGTGCAACCAGTTTTTAAAACTTCGTAAAAATTATTATTGCCAGGAAGAGTGAACGACAGCTCTGAAATGCTCAGCATTATAGCAGTTTCTTTTTGTTTATTGTTTAACATTTAAGGATTTTTCTTTATCATTCAGAATATATAAAATGTATTAATTATCCAGTAATGTAAATATTTAAATGATTTGTTTTGCTCAGCACTGAAAGGTTTGTTTTTCTCATAGCTGCTTATTTACTCAAAACATTGCAACGTTGTTCAGTATTCACTGTCACTTCTCTAATGTGACTGCCACTTCAATTATTAGTTTTTAAGTAGTAATTCAAATTCGCCAGTAGTGTAATTTAGGTCAGTTTTCACTGTCACTTCACTTTTATTTTCTTTGCGTGTAGTGTAATAATGAATCATGCAAAAAGTAGGCTCTTTCTCCGCCAGCTTCTCTCGCTGCAGTGTTGAACATAGGACTTCGCTTCTCTCGCACGCTGAGCAGCACTCACTATATGTCACAATAACTACCTCACTCGTAGAACACAGTGAGCAACCCGCACTTTACGTCGCATCAACAATAACTCACTAACTCAATGACTGTCGCGAGCAACGCGTAATATATAATCGCAGGAGTTTAGAGAATTCGCGGGAGTCGGGAATAAACATCCAGAATTATCTCGTTGAGTCTCGAAGGCGTTCCTGGTATTTACGCTGGAGAGTGCGCCGCCTTGCTTATCTAACTAACCAGTCGGCGGCACCGAATAACACCGAATCCACGCGTAAAGCTCGGCCCATAGCAGCTGCGTCACAATATTCTTTCTCACAACTAGTGATTTTGTTTTTCACATTGCTGCTTTTGTGCTACAAAAATTCCTGTCATTGGGCCGAAAAGAGCAGTCTCATTCCAGAAAAGCTCAATGGTTATAACTCGGCGGTAAGCAACCAAACTGACACATAGAACTGCAATATATTGAGCAGGATTTTCATCTCCGCAAGTGTACGAATAGCTACTAGATGGATTGATTATATAGAGTCTTAAGCCGATACAACACGTATGATATGGATTCCTGGTTTATAAAACCATGGTTATTATTATGTTCGCCGATTGTTAGAACTTCAGAGGTTCACTGCCAGAACATACAGGGGGATACATTGGAGGGTGGAAGCAGATCACTGTATACAAAATCATGAACTAAAATCGCTAACGCAAGACATTAACTTCTTGGTGGATATGACTCCCTGATACTTTGATAGAGATGTACATACGACATGCTTCTTTTTAACGTGCTCAGCTTGCCTGGAGCTCGTTCGAGCAAACCAGTTGCACGTTGTCAGTCGAGGTGTTACACTCCTATGCAAGTTTGCTTCCCCAACTTGGGCAAGCTAACGCAGCTTGGCTTGTCCAATCTCCTTCTAACTGCATACAGCGCAGCACACTTGTTTGTTGAGTTAATGTAGTCAAGAAAGGACTTACTTCTCCGAGTTCAGGATTCTTTGACATTACCTTTTGTTCAGAAAGGAACATGTATTATTATTCTTAATCATTTTGATTTCCTTTCATAATACAGATGTTCTACATGGTAATTATTTCCCAGATAAACTTTCAACTCAGTCAAAAGAATTGTCTAAAGAAGAAACAGGTCCTCGGAACAAGGTATTTCATTATTTAAATAAACCTCATTCTAAAAGATGTAAAGCTGATTGTAAATATATCATACAGAATAAATATTCAAAGGGGTTTATAATCAAGGAACTTTATACGTTATAAATGATAAATAATTTAAACGAGTAATTAATTGTTCTTTCACACAAGCCGTGCGTAGGAAATGCTGTAGAGGTGGAAAAATCAATGCCATAGCCGGAATTTGAACCACGGATCTTCCGGTTTCCGTTCGGTTGCTAACCAACGGAGCTACCGAGGCAACATACCGACACATTAAATTAACTTCTTTCCAGCGTTGCCCTACACGCACTTGTGTGGAAGAACAATTAATTACACTAATTGACGTAATAGTTGGTTAAACTATGAAGTCCGGGACTTAAAGTACGTACGACATTGATTGTGGTACGTCATCTCCAAATGAATTTGTGATCTCCGCTTGCTATACCGAGAAATTTCGAGTCATTTGGGGAATTTGTTAGTTAGAGCAAACGGGCGGAAACCGAAATATTCTTGGTTCAAATTCCGGCTATGGAATTGAACTTTTCAGTCTGATTCTACTTTTTCAATTTAAAGGAAGATCAAGTTGAATTGCTAACTATAGATTAAACATTTCAGGAATTCCAACGAAAAGAACATCAAAAAATTATGGTAAAATTTTTGGTGTACTTGATATCCACTCACAAGCGTAGGAAAAACATGTCTCAAGCTGAACCTGAACCTCTTTCGGGGGTTTATATTCCCCACTTCACCTGGAACTCCTTCACAGTGATTCATTTTCTTGCTGCTTGAACTGCTCACAACATACGTAAGTGCACTGAACGAAACCACACACTGTTACTCAAGAAAGTATTCATCTGCACTACATAAAATTCTAGTAGCTAAATTAATGGAGGAAAAAATTTATTTTTTGACATAAAGATCAAATGGTAATACAGCTTACACTTTTTAGCAGTTTTTCAAATCGTTTATTTTAACACTTATATAATGTTTTGTAAAATATGCCCAAATTGAAACTTTTCTATACGTGGTGTTTACAAAATTATCTTTCATGCATTGCATAGAGCATTTTTACTTTCTCTACTACGTACAGTAAGTAGAAGTGTGGCATTCTACCCGAAAATTCGATACCAAAATTTCACGGGAAATACATGTTTTGAGGCCCCCTGAATCCAAAAACAATTCTGATGTGTCACAGTCACATGACTTTCTCTACTCTTGTACAAACTATTTTTACAAACGCTTATTCTCCATATGCTTCATGTTAATCGAGATATCGAGATGTTAACCTTATTGCTAATTTTCTTGTAGATGCAAGGGGAATTGGTAGGCTTTAAGCGATAGTCAAATATTTTAAGAGCTGGTTGCTATGTCGAGTATTCCATTCTCTTTGCATTACCAGGACCAAAAAATTCTGATGTGTTATACTCACATGACTATCTCTACTCTTGTAGAAACTATTGTTACAAACGCTTATTATCCATATGCCTCATGTTAATCGAGATGTTAATCTTATTGCTAATTTTCTTGTAGATGCAAGGAGAATATGCTAGTATTAAGCGATAGTCAAATCTTTTAAGCTCTGGTTGCTATGTGGCGCATTACATTCTCTTTGCATGTCCAGGACATAAAAAAATGAATACCAAATTTGAGAAAAAGTATAAGTATTGGAAAATTTAAGGGAAAAACGAGCAATACCTCGAAAATGGTTCACTCAACAAAAAAATCTATATGACATAAATTGTGTATTTTAACGCGATCTACATTTTTTGTGCAGTAAAATTTTGTCTATCTCTTATGGTTTACCAGTTATGCAAAAGTCGTTCACAATGAAGAATACTTTTGGAGAGAAAATTTAAGATATACATTTTATTTGCCATAAAAATATCTTAAACATATCATATTTTAATCAAAATCGTTAGAGCCATTTTTGAGAAAATTAAAATTTTCGAAAAATCTTCCATGTAAACGGTAATCTGGGGTGGGGGCATTTTCTTGAAAACCTTCGTGTCGCATCCTTGGAAGATACTGAACCTAAATACCAAGTTTGGTGTTTATCCGACAGTTCGTTTCTGAGTTATGCTGTTCACAGACAGACAGACACACACACACACACACACACACACACACACACACACACACGGGCATGTTTCCAAAAATGTTTTTTTTTATTCAGAAGGCCTCAAAACATATATCCGGTGAAATCTCGTTATCAAATTTTTGGGTGGAATACAATACTTCCCCTACTTACTATACGTAGTACAGAAAGTAAAAAACACTTTTAGAAAAAAGGTCCGTCTGTGTGTCTGTGAACAGTATAACTCAAAACCAAACGTCGGCTAAACAGCTAACCTGGTATTTAGGTTCAGTATCTTTTAAGGATACTGAACCTCCATTCCAGACTATCTTTTACATGGAACTCTTATCGAAAATTTTTATTCTCTCAAAAATTGCTGTAACGATTTCGATTAAAATACCATATATTTAGGATATTTTCATGACAAATAAAATATAAATCTTTAATTTTCTGGGAATGTCCCCAAAAGTCCTCTTCTTTCTGAATGGAGTTTGCATAACTGGTAAATTGTAAGAGATAGACAAAATTTTACTGCACAAAAAATGTAGATCGCGTTAAAATACACAATTTATGTCGTATACGTTTGTTTTGTTGAGTGAACCAATTTCGAGATATGGCTTGTTATTCCCTTAAAGTTTCCAATACTTATACTTTTTCTCAAATTCGTTATTCTTTTTTTTTGTCTTGGTAATGCAAAGAGAATGGAATACTCCACATAGTAACCAGCTCTTAAAATATTTGACTATAGCTTAAAGCCTACCAAGTCCCCTTGCATCTACAAGAAAATTAGCAATAAGATAGAGTCTGCAAATGTTTATCTTGATTAACATGAAGCATATGGGGAATAAGCGTTTGTAAAAATAGTTTGTACAAGAGTAGAAAAAATCATGTGAGTGTAACACATCAGAATTTTTTATGTCCTGGACATGCAAAGAGCGCTTAAAAGATTTGACTATCGCTTAAAACCTACCATATTCCCCTTGCATCTACAAGAAAATTAGTAATAGGATTAAATATCTCGATTAACATGAAGCATATGGAGAATAAGCGTTTGCAAAAATAGTTTTTAGAAAAGTAGGGAAAGTCATGTGAGTGTAACACATCAGAATTTTTTTTATGTTCTGGACACGCAAAGACAATGAAATGCTCCCCACAGCAACCAGCTCTTAAAAGTTTGACTATCGCTTAAAGCCTACCGCATTCCCCTTGCACCTACAAGAAAATTCGCAATAAGATAGTTTCTGCAAATGTTTATCTCGATTAACATGTAGTAGGTGGAAAATAGGCGTTTGAAAAAATAGGATGCACAAGAGTAGAGAATTTCATGTGATTGTAACATCAGATTTTTTGTGCATACATCCACACATTTTCATAGACGTGTGACTTAAACTGGTGGAGAAATAAATTCGTGAAGTCGTAAAAAAATACTCTACTCAATGCATGAAGATAATTTTGAAAACACTACGTACAAAAGAGTTGCAATTTTGGCATACTTTTCAAAAATTTAGAAAACTGGTAAAGTGAACGATTTAAAAAAACACCAAAAGACGTCATATGATTTGGCTGCTAGAACTTTTTAAATTGCATAAGAATACTTTCTTGAGTAACTGTAATAGAGCGACAAAATTACGCCGTAAGTATATCAGATTTAAATGCCCAAATGTTGACATAATGACTTCTGTGTTCAATATGCGTGCACTCTTGCATTATGGAAGAGCAGGTGTACCTATTGCTTTGTTTGTCGCCGAGTTACCAGGGGCAAGCAAACTGTGCACCTCTAAGCTCTGAGTCACTGAGCTTCCTTAATCATTGCAATAATCACTACTACAATAGATGGATATACCAATATACATATTCCTCTTATCAGAAATAATATTATCGTTACATTCTAATTGTAAATTTTTTCTCCTTATGTAAAATTGCAATTAATTTGGCTACTGACAAGGGGTCATTGCCACATTGATGTCGTAGATTGAACAGCCATCCTTATTGTGAAAAATACATGGAACACGAAAGTACCCTGCCTCGGCTTTCTCCCCCATAAGGTCACTATTCGCCGGGAACGGCTGACTTTAGGTCTGGCTTCCGCAAAACGATCAGTTGGTACTATGTGGACGCTGTATTAAATGTATGCAAGATTGCCCAAAGGGAAATGAAAGACGTATTTCTCAACAATCGGGATACTGAATTCGAACTGTCAAGTGAAATGCGTAATACACATGAATTAAAAATACGAGGCGTATTTCAAAACTAAGGCTAGTTTGGCCATAATAACAACATCGCTCATGAGACAAGTTTTTTATTGACAGTAATATGTGCCTACATATAGGGTCAAGTCTTGTAATATGGCCACCAAAATTTATTTTTGTAATTTCCTTGAAAGAAGGACAACGAACATGCCATGCGGAAGTTATACCTACATGCCTGTAAGATAAGTATTGTGTAGAATTGTAATTCAAATATGGTATTATTTTATTATGTTTAACTTTGTTTATAACAAGACAGAATTAGACATTTTAAATGACAGTCCCGTAATATGGCCACCTACAAAAAAGTATATTCAAGAGCACGTTTCACGTACAAAAACGTTAGCACTTCTTTCACCTGCACATTCTTCATGAAACCAGACACACATCCTGCACAGGACACCCACACTTCTCCGTCGTGGTCTTCGTTGAAGAGCCCATCATAATATCCACACTTAGAATCGCCTGTGCTGCATGAAGATTCTTGTTCCTGTTTTCTTTTTTTCTTTCTTTTTTTTTACTTTTATTGCTCTCCTTTCATTAATATGTACCAGTAAAGTCAGAATGGTGGCCTTCTGACTTCTCCCTGTCTTTTTCTTCCTTGGTACAGAAGGCAGAAGGCACAGTCGCTCCAGGAGAGGAGCGTCATCTCCGCTGCTGCTAGAGCCTCCAACATATTCTTCATTAATTGATGAATCTGTTGATGGTGTTTGAAGTTGCTCACTTTGCCCACTTCTAGGTTCCTGCCTATTTGATTCTAAGTTCCTGGAGTAAGATATCGTTAAACTGATCTGCTTGCTTAACCTGGTGGGCCTGGGATAGGGTCTTGAGAGTTCAACTTCTCATTTTATTGGCTATGGAACAGCTCGGATGGGACATAGGAGGATTCAGGAATAATTCCTGGGTTGAGAGCCCGTATGCACGAAATCCACTCCCCTCATCTCAACGGGATAAACTTTCCCCATGCTTGAGAAAGCATCTGAAGGAGACCGTCAACCTGATTTTACAGCAGCTACTGCTTCCTGCATTCTCTGGATATCACAGCTCTGACGCTGCGTTGTCCTGACTCTCATTTTAAAAGCAATAAAATATCAAGCAATAAATAAAGTAGCTTTCCTTACTTCCTAAAAAAATTATTTGTAATGCATCTAAACATTGTAGAAACTAGGCCTGCTTCTTGTTAAGTCTAAGCATAAATAAATTAATTAATTAGAAAAAAGAAAATAATAGAAAACAAGAAATAAAATTAAATACATCCTCCAATCACTCTAGATATCGTTAATACACAGTATTATGCCACTCAAATTTCACTCCCTGTAAAAACAAAAAAACAAAAAAAAATAATAAAATTCAACGAGTCTTGTAAAACGGTCAAGCAGCTGGCCATATTACAAGAAAACACATGTTCATGGACTTCAAGACCTAGCTAATAGGTAGCAGGACCAATCATGATTGTGTAACACGCTTATAGTCCTCGAAGGTTACACTTTTACTAACGCTATCCATATTTTGTCATTTAAAACTCGTATTGCTATAATAAATTATAACTCACAGACACAGGAAAACAAAATAGCTTCGTTTGACTTACCTTCACAACAAAGCGCAGCACACACACAACTAATATGGCGATAGTTCTGCAGCACTCTATCGTTTCTATCAGCAACTAGGAGGGCGGCAGGACTTAAATAATTATTTCTGGCCGTTTTACAAGAGTGGCCGTATTACAGGACTTGACCCTATACTTTACTTTTCCACATAATCGCCGTTCACATCTATACACTTGATCTAACGCTGCACCAGCTTCTTTAACCCCTCGAAGTCTGCCACCTGGGACTTGAACCAATTGGTAGCGTTCGTCTTGAGTTCATCGTCGGTTTGAAATTGTTGTCCACCCAGTCACCGTTTCAAATGCAAGAAGAGGAAATAGTCATTTTGTGCCAGGTCGGGACAGTACGGAGGGTGATCAAAGAGTTCCCAACGAAATCTTGAGTCCTCTCTTTGGTTTTGACAGCGTGTGCGGGCGTCCGTGGTCGTGCAGGAGGATGATGCCAGACGACAGTTTCCCGCTGCGTCGATTTTGGATTGCACATCTCAGTTTGGTAAGTTGTACAGTACACGTCAGCTGTAAATGTTGACCCAAGGTCAATGAAATCAATCAAAAGGATGCCTTTTTCGTCCCAAAGCACGGTAGCCACCATTTTGCGATTCGTTTATGGCGATTGCTTACACGTTTTGGATTGGGTGACTGTTTTTTCGATTCTGCGTTGTTGTACGGGTGCTATCTATGACTCGTCGCCCGTAACAATGTGGGGAAAAACCATCTCCATCTTGTCTATAGCGCTCTAAAAACTGTCGTGCACTACGAATTCGTTGCTCTTTGTGCTGACCGGTGAGTAGTTTTGGCACCCAGCTCGTACAAAGTTTCCAATATCCATGCTGATCAGTGACAATCTTGTAAAGTGAGGTTCGAGTAACATTTGGGAATTTATCGGCCAGACCAGTAATCGTCAAACGCCGATCACTTCGAGGTTTTTGGTGCATTTGCTCAATGATATCGTCGGTCCGAATACTGGGCCTACCACTCCGCTGTTCATCGTGCACATTTAGGGGCCGTTTCGAAATACTCGACACCAGTGTCGAACCTGTTTGTCACTGATTATGTCCGGTCCTTACACGAGGCATAACTCACGATGGATGTCCGTAGCTGACGATCCTTTCGCCAACAAACATCTAATCACACCGCGCACTTCACAATGGCGGGATTTACGATTATCGCGGCCATTACGATTTGCTCTCACCGACTGGCAAATGCCTACTGCGTCACACCAACACTGCGGTAGGTTTCTCAGGAGTTGGTAGACAGCGCTGCAGCCGTTAAACGTCATTCAGGCCTACAATCCGTTAAATATTGTTCATCGGACCTTAGTTTTGGATACGTATGTTTAAACAGTTTTTATATGAGAACATAGGCACAATTTGAACACATGGGACTTTATTACGAATACTTTTCAAATTGCTCCAAATTTTAAAAATTATTATTTCAAATGTAGTTAATATCAAAAGCAAATCTAGACACATCTTACGTCCTTATATAAAGTAGAGCACTAACTGGCGTACACATACACATTTAGACCTTTCAGCAGTTGTATCACTCATAATGAACACGTTTATTTCCCAATTAATGTTTAGGGAGAATTAACACACACCGCATGGAGACATAGAACTAATTAAATAAAATACGGTATTCCTTCGTCAATGTACCAATACAACCGCCGATGGGACGGGAATATAAACGAGCCCCGCACCGAGGCTACAAGTATCTGCGCGCAAGACCACACTAAAGATAACTTACAACCAAGATTTCATGTAGTGAAGAGAAAATCGGCCGCAGTTAGTATAATTTTTCCCCCAGTGATGAGTGGCTCCAATAAAAAGAGTGATTACACATTTTTTGAAGTTCTTACGTTTAATACTTTTTAAGCGCCGATATATGCAAGGAATCAGATATTATTAATGAATCACCCCAATTTATAAATAATTTTTTTCTTGACAAACTTGGGCCTATGGGAGAGGAAATCATTCTTATTTTTGATCTGCTTTCACTAAAAAAATCCCAGCTGATCTGTAACATCAATGTGATAATGGCCCCTTGTGAGTATTTATTACTTATATATTCCACATAGCTTAATTTTCATCAAGATCTCCAGGCGCTATTCATCTATTCAGAAGGACCATCTTCAGTTGTTAGTAGGTACTTAAAAGATGTTATCGCTTTCGCTGATGACTATCCCACAAACCAATTTCCATACTAGCACGTTAACCATCCCTTTTTGATGTGCCACGTGGATATATACGGTCTCGTAATGAGGAAGATATGTCAACGAGGCTGTTAGCAATGGATTTCGCTCTGGAGTAAGTTTAATGTGGTGGTAGAGACGAGGATAACTTAATACCCCGGATATTAAGAGATCTCTTATCTGAAACCAAAGGTATTACGATTCAGATGTTCCATATTTCTAGTATTTCAAAACGTCAGGGCTCTTGTAACTTAACGGTAATCACCCAAAACGGGTCCAATTGGAAAACTGCGTCTTTTACAGCAAAGGGACAGTTAAAAATGTATATCAATTCATGGATATATACTACTATTATAAAGAGAGAACATTTGTATGAGTGTGTATGAGGGGGTGGGGGATTAAATTGAGTTTTATTTATGGACATTCTTTAATACTATGGTCTTTAGCTCCCATTCTACTGGGTGAGCAATGCTTGATGCAACCGCGGGTCCGGCCGGTAGCGCTGGTCTCTATATCAGAGAGGCGGGGAGTACATTTCCTCTCCGCTGCGCGAGGCTCCAGTGGGAGTTGAAATCTTGCGCAAGCTGACAAGAAACTTCTCATTACAGAAAATTCATGACGTGTTTCAAGATGGAGTTATCACTAACAACATATTGTTCCCTCGTTCCCCAGATTTAACCCCTTACGATTTTTATCTCTGGGAGCATTAAAAGAGAAAGTTTACAAAACAAACCCACACACTTTAAATGAACTTAAAAACAGCATTCGTCAAGAAATTGCCGTCATTTCTCAGAAAAAACTGCAGAGTGTAATGAGCAATTTCCTAAGCATATGTCAGAAATTCTTGAACAGCGAAGGGAGGCAGTTCCAGCATCTTCTTGCTTAATATACTCGTACTTGAGTATTTACTTTTATTTTTAAATGTTTATGTTATGTATATTAGAAATAACTTACGCGATCAGCTGTACTATATTTACTCCGGACTTTCTGCCCCCAGCACCGCCAACACAGCAGTCAGCCTCGCCAGGCGGCCGCACGCCGAAAAACCGGTTGCATGAAGGATCGCTCACGCCATATATTGGGCGTGAAAGACCGAAAATTTTGCTCAGAGGCCTCTTTATCAGGCTTGAGGTTCTTTTACGACACGGATCACCGGCTTTACTTCCCTTCCGAAGGAAGTCATACTAAGGATTTTTACTCCTGAAAACAATCCATCGCCCTCCGCCGGGAACTTGAGGCTAGACCACGGAGGACGACAAGGGTGGAGGTAATCTCAAAAATCATTCAATCTATTTTGATAATTCGTTCACCACATAAAATCTTATACTTTTTAACGAATATGGGCTATAAAACATCCTCAGTTTACAAATTACTAGAAGATTAAAAAGGATTTACAAAGTCTATGTCCCAGAATACAAACACATTGGAGTTATAAAACCGAATGTTTGGGGAGATGGCTTTGACTGTTTTGAAAAAGTCATGGAGTGTTGTTACTCCATAGAAAATGCATGAAAAAAAATCTGATGTGTTACACTCACATGACTTTCTCTACTCTTGTACAATCTATTTTTACAAACGCCTATTCTCCATATGCTTCATGTTAATCGAGATATCGAGATGTCAATCTTATTGGTAATTTTCATGTAGATGAAAGGGGAATATGGTAGCTTTTAAGCGATAGTCAAATATTTTAACGCTGGTTGCTATGCGGCGCATTCCATTCTCTTTGCAAGTCCAAGACATAAAAAAATGAATAACGAATTTGAGAAAAAGTATAAGTATTGGAAAATTTAAGGGAATAACAAGCAATATCTCGAAAACGGTTCACTCAACAAAAGAAATGTATATGACATAAGTTGTGTATTTTAAGGCGATCTACATTTTTTGTGTAGTAAAATTTTGTCTATCTCTTATGGTTTATCAGTTATGCAAAAGTCGTTCACAATGAAGAATACTTTTGGAGACATTCCCAGAAAATTCGAGATATACATTTCATTTCTCATGACATTATCTTAAACATATGATATTTTAATCAAAATCGTTAGAGCCATTTTTGAGAAAATTAAAATTTTCGAAAAATGTTCCATGTAAAGGGTAGTCTGGGGTGGGGGGATTTTCTTGAAAACCTTCGTGTCGCATCTCTGGAAGACACTGAACCTAAATATCAAGTTTGGTGTTTATCCGACTGTTCGTTTTTGAGTTATGCTGTTCACACACACACAGACACACACACACACAGACACACACACACACAGACACACACACACACAGACACACAGACACACACACGGACATGTTTCCAAAAATGCTTTTTTTGGATTCAGGAGGTCTCAAAACATGTATTTCCGGTGAAATCTCGGTATCGAATTTTTGGGTGGAATGCAATACTTCCCCTACTTACTATACGTAGTAGAGAAAGTAATAAATGTAGCTTCCCAGTAGACAAAATTCAACTGAATGAACACTACACAGGCCATTCTCAGAAAAATCAAAACAGGCGCTTTATTTGTCATTTCAATATCTCATCTCAAGTAAATGGCATATTAATTAGAATCGTCAGAACCACTTTTGAGAAAATAAAAAATGAAAAATTCCTTTCCAAGTAAAGGGTTTTTTTGGGATGGTGGAAAACCATGAAGCTCTTTGCCTCAGATCCTTGGAAGAAGTCGGACTTGAAGCACATTTTGGTATTCATGCGACTAAGTAAGTAATACCGTCCATACGCAAATGCGCGCGCGCTTCAACCTTTTCCAAAAATGTTCGTTTTGGTGAGGTTGTGGGATCTCAAAACGTCTTTTTCCTGTAGAATATAACACTTCTTCTACCAACCATAAGTGGGTGGTAGATACGTTTTTTTCTGCCAATTGCCGCAACCTTGAATGGGCTGCATTATGCCCCTCGTCTGAACGTCAGTTCTATTAACAAACAGCACCTGTCGGTGGTAATCTTATGTGAATCACTCAGCTTAAGGGTACTACCCTGTGAAAATTGTCGAAAAGCTTTGAAAATACGGATTTTAGGATTTTTACACATTAAGGCAATGCGATTTACAATGCAGCCGTAGGCGTAACACATGACATTGACATGGGTTCCAAGAGCTGTAAAATGTATGCGGAAACCTTTCGAGCTTACAAGAGCTTTGGGTCTTGTAGGTTAATACGCTGGCTATTTTCAGCTATTTACGGTTTAAACGCTTGTCACATGACCATTTAAATGGTAGCTTTAAAGGGAAAACATTTCATATTTCAAACAATAAAAGCCTTGTTTCTGATAATTAGTTTCTAACGAAAGAGAACGTTCAAAATGCTTCTTACAGGGTACGTTTCAACCAATCAGCTAATTTCTTGCATCAGAGATCCTTAACATCAGAATAAATAAAAGTTATCGGTGGAATTTCTTAAGCAAGTAAAATTGTTGATGTATATATTGTGGCGCAGCGATTATGGCCCAAGGTCATCGAGTGGTTGCCGCCAGACTGCTGGAGACAAACAAACATAAGTCGCGCCCTCGCCCGGATTAAACACCAGAAGCGCTATCGCCAGATAACCAGAATATTCCGGAAGTTTCTTTCCCCCGCTTCTAGAACGTGTATCCACATAGTTCTGGACTGTTCTGTGAAAGATTGCATTGGCTATATAAGCGAGCGTTCTCGCGAAAATCACTTAGTTGAGTCCGCAGTGAGTGTGTAAGCGACTTGGTGAACACATCAAGTGTAGTTCTCCGAACGAGTTTGTGCGACGTGCAGCGAGTGAGAGATTGTAGAAGTCTTGTAAACAGTGAACAGTCCGAAAGAAGAGACTATGTCACGAAGAAAGTGACGGAGAAGAAAGTGACAAGGAAAATGAACTAGCTCAAATTAGTGAAAACCAATGTGAACTAAGAGAGGTCCCAGTAAGAGTTCAACTAGTTTAAAACCGGGACAGTGAAAACCAGTGAAGTGATAGTTAAAACTGGAGAAAGTCACATGTATACATAATCAGTTTTATATGCGTAAATAATATATTAACAAAATTGCTTTAATCTCTAAAATAAAAAGATACGCTATGTGATCAATAGTATGGACACCCCACAAACATACGTTTTACATCTTAGGTGCATTGTTCTGCCACCCACTGCCTGGTACTCATTATCCGCGACCTCAGTAGTCATTACACATTGTGAAACAGCAGAATGGGAACCTCCGAGGAACTCACGGACCTCGAACGTGGTCAGGTGATTGGGTGTCACTTGTGTCAGAAGTCTGTACGCGAGATTTCCACACTCCTAAACATCCCTAGGTCCGCTGTTTCTGATGTGATAGTGAAGTGGAAACGTGAAGGGACATGTAAAGCACAAAAGCGTACAGACCGACCTCGTCTGCTGACTGACAGAGACCGCCCACATTTGAAGAGGGTCGTAAATAGCAATAGGCAGACATCTATACAGACCATCACACAGGAATTCCAAACTGCATCAGGTTCCACTCCAAGTACTATGACAGTTAGGCGTGAGGTGAGAAACTTGGATTCCATGGTCGAGCGACTGCTCATAAGCCACACATCACGCAGGAAAATGCCAAACGACGCCTCGCTTGGTGTAAGGAGCGTCAACATTACACGATTGAACAGTGGCAAAACGTTGTGTGGAGTGACGAATCACGGTACACAATGTGGCGATCCGATGGCAGGGTGTGGGTATGGCGAATGCCAGGTGAACGTCATCTGCCAGCGTGTGTAGTGCCAACAGTGAAATTCGGAGGTGGTGGTGTTATGCTATGGTCGTGTTTTTCCTGGAAGGGTCTTGCACCCCTTGTTATTTTGCGTGGCATGATCACAGTGCAGACCTACATTGATATTTTAAGCAGCTTCTTGCTTCCCACTATTGAAGAGCAATTCGGGGATGGCAATTGCATCTTTCAACACGAACGAGCACCTGTTCATACTGCACGGGCTGTGGCGTAGTGGTTACACGACAATAACATCCCTGTAATTGACTGCACAGTCCTGACTTGAATCTATAGAACACCTTTGGAATGTTTTGGAACGCCGACTTCGTGCCAGGCCTCACCGACCTACAGCGATACCTCTCCTCAGTTCCCACTGCCATTCCCCAAGAAACCTTCCAGCACCTGATTGAAAGTATGCCTGCGAGAGTGAACGTTGTCATCAAGGCTAAGGGTGGGCCAACACCATATTGACTTCCAGCATTACCGATGGAGGGCGCCACGAACTTGTACGTCATTTTCAGCCAGGTGTCGGGATACTTTTGATCGCATAGTGTATCAATAAGTGATTTACCATATTTTTCTAAAGTTATACTTGTTAAACTTAAAAGTCAACGGATAATTATTTCAAATTTGTATTCCTGGGATTGAAATCTGAAGATTTGTCATAAAATTTTGAAAACTGCACTGCAAGGAGGTTTTTTTTGTAATGAGGTTAAAACACAATAAAAATCTTAAAAACTATTTCATGCATTTGTCTGAAACTGTGGGAATTAGTACATGTAATAGTATCAGTATGTGGTAAAAATCTAAGTTATTTGCTTAAGAAGCATAAACGTTGAAGTTTTTACAATATGGATTGGGAAACGGTTCAAATCACGTCTGAGATGGTTTAGGAAGAAGAAAATAATAGTAAAGAGACGCTGTAAAACGATTGCAGCATGTACCCGGAAATTTATTTCACCAAGCACATCGCTGCCAACGCGATAGTCAGTAGAGCCACTCCGATCATTAAATTCACTTTGAGGAACAAGGGTATATATTGGAATCAGTATTGTAGCACAAAGCCATTAATTGCAAATTTACTGAATCTACTTAACTAAATGTTCTTCTAACCCTAGGGAGCATGTAGTGCGCCACCCGGATTAGCAGTGTATTATTGTGGCCGTACTAATGGGAAGAGAATCGATGTGCAAGAGGTACCGCGCATGTGCACAACAAACGCCGCGCCCTCTGTCGACCAGCCGGCGCAATGCAGAGCTTAGTACAAGTACATCATGCTCCGCGAGGATATTCGGGGTCTGGGTGGTTAAGGGCTGGTAATGTGACAGACCGTTCACCCTAAAGGCAATCCGAAGACGCTGTCTCCAAAAGTGGATGAGAAGGCCAAGAGAGAACCATGGGCGGCAAATGTCGCAGCATTAGGGAAGCAGAACGTCGACTAGATGGTATCTTGAACACCGCCCGCAAGCTGTCTGTGTCTCCTGAGGACCTGGTGAACCTCAGCTCTGTCAGGAAGCTCACACAACCGCGATATACCACCAACAAGCACATGCTACCATTGCTGGCTGGGCTTCTCACAGTTTTGGTGGTGATGCTCGTCTGTTCTGCAGATCGCCATTGTGACCAGTATGTCTCGCAACAGGTACGGGTATTTCACAGCATAATATTTATAATATAGTACTTAAAGTTCGAGTAATTTTAACGATTCAGTTTTATATATAAGTCCAATAAAATATGTTTTGTTTTATTTTGTTTTAGTATACTTTCAGCTCATCTCTCATATCGATTTATTTGCATGTTTACTTTTCATTTTATTACCATCATTCCGAACAAGTGCAGTGCACAGCAAGAATGATTAATGCAAAAATGCCTTACCTTTGGATAATCATAAGCCACAAAAGGAACAGGTGTCAAATTCTTTTTTTTTCTAATTATACTGTCTTGAATTATCAGATCAGATCACTATCCACATTAAAATCACAAATATGGAAATGTGTGTACTTACTGCTTTTAATTCGATTACAAAGTTACCAGCAGTAAAATATTTCGGCTTGTTAATTCGTTTATTTATGCTTTACTTTACTTTGATATAAGAAATATAAATTGTTCATGATTAGACTCTCATAATTACACCTGTAATTCATATTTTATGGACAAGAGTGAACTTCTTTTGTTCATTACCTTAACACGTTAAATAATACACGTTTCTAGCATTATTCGATGTTTTTCTATCTCATAATTATAAGGAGAGAAGTATTTTGGGTAATCTTTATGGAATTCTGAAAAATTAAGTGCTTTCTTGGGCTTTGGGTCATTATGACAGAGAGGAAACAGCAGTATCAATAATACCGTGTAAGAAAATTAAAACATGACTTCTATTTAGTCCAGGATTCCACTTCATGTTGGTAAAGCAAAACAGATAAACTTTAGCTCAGACAAGGTGCATACCCTCAAATGTTTAATTTTATCACTTACGCCACTTCAATCTATAACAAAATACATAAAGGCATTAGAAATATCTACCATAAACTCTTGAGTAGGTTATAACACCAAATGTTCTGTATATTTCTAAAGAAGATAAGCGATATGACCAGACAGAGATTATGCATTTCTCTCAAGAACCAGAAAAGATCGAAAGTGCTGAAAACAGTGTTGAACTAAGCACCAAAGATAAGGTATCAAATGAGAAATATTGTAGAATCAGCTCGAAGCACTCCTGGTTTTAAATTATCACCATTAACCACTGAAATTGTACAGCGAATCTCTTCATTCGTCCATGCATTCATTAATTTAAAAACTATTGGTTCGTATTTGTTGAGGATTCTAAAGATTGCAATGTTTTATTTTTAACACAAAATTAAGGAAATTATATCCGTAATTTTGATACTCTATGTCAAAATATATAAGATACTGAGCAGTATATCTTTCAGAGTGAGACTTTTAGGTTGCATCGCGTTACATAAAAATTGTGTAACATAAAAGAAACATTTAGAGACCTTACTGGTTTATAAGAGTAATTTCGCCTGAATCCTTCTTGTGAAGCACTGCTGGAGCTTTAATTCCACTGCAGTCCTTAATTGAATAAAATTCGTTTTTCACATCTTTGAACCCTTAGATGCTCCAAATATACTTTTAGAACATGAAGCATTCAGTGTAAAGGGTGGAAAGAAGTGTTTGATTAAAGTTCACCACTTTTTACTCTCTCTATTGCGTATAGTAAGTAGGGGAAGTATTGTATTCCACTCAAAAATTTGATACCGAGATTTCACCGGAAATACATGATTTGAGGCCTCCTGAACCCAAAAGAAAAGTATTTTTGGAAACATGTCGTATGTGTGTGTGTCTGTCTGTGAACAGCATAACTCAGAAACGAACAGTCGGATAAACACCAAACTTGGTATTTAGCTTCAGTATCTTTCAGAGATGCGACGCGAAGGTTTTCAAGAAAATCCCCCCACCCCAGATTACCCTTTACATGGAACATTTTTTGAAAATTTTAATTTTCTCAAAAAATAGCTCTAACGATTTTGATTAAAATATCATATATTTAAGATATTTCATGAAAATAAAATGTATATTTTGAATTTTCTGGGAATGTCTCCAAAAGTATTCTTTATTGTGAACGACTTTTCCATAACTGGTAAACCATAAGAGATAGTTAAAAGCTTACTACACAAAAAATGAAGATCGCATTAAAATACACAATCGCTTGTTATTTCCTTAAATTTTCCAATAATTATATTTTTTCTCAAATGGGAATTCGTTATTCATTTTTTTTTGTTCTGGTAATGCAAAGAGAATAGAATACTCCACATAGCAACCATCTCTTAAAATATTTGACTATCGCTTAAAGCCTACCAATTCCCCTTGCATCTACAAGAAAATTAGCAATAAGATTAACATCTCGATATCTCGATTAACATGAAGCATATGGAGAATAAGCGTTTGTAAAAATAGTTTGTACAAGAGTAGAGAAAGTCGTGTGAGTGTAACATGTCAGATTTTTTATACTGGTTTAATAATTGAAGACTGTAGCTCTGGAAACATATTTGAGTAATCCTTCGGTATGCCTACATATACTTCATAGGAAACTCAATAGGGTACCAACTTGCCCACATAAACGCTGATCTTTTAATCAAAAGAGACGAATACTAATTTTATTTATGACATTTTCGGAGGACGTTACCCTATATGATAGCTCCATGAACACTTCAGTGGGCTCCATCTTTGGGCTCTGAGCACAACTTTAGAATTTTATATAGCATGACCGACAAGTTCTTCAATAATCCGATTTTCCACAGCAATTTAACCCATAAGGGAAGTGTCTAAAATCCTGGCACTTGTTCACAAATAATAATGACCTTCATGTCCTCATTTTATGAACTCTGAACATTTGTAAAACGCAGTTATTACGCTGTGATCCAATGCTGACTATGGAAATTTGTTTCTCTTTCTTTACAGTAAAGCTTTGGGAATCATTACAAACAAAATATGAAAAAAAAACATTATTTTCTTCATACAGTAGCACCATTAATTCCGATGTAATGGATAACATGTCTGCCTGCCTAGCATTCCCTAGGATGCGAATTATAATCTCCTTTGAGTTGAGATAGCTATATAAATGTTTTGCTAGGATTTTCATTGTCCTAGAAAGATAAATGCAGAGTTAAAGTCTCAACCCTGGGCTCTTTTGGATACTCTTTAATCATCATCGTTTCATCCAACGTCATTGGGGACCTGAAGGAAGGAAGGAAGATAAAGGAAGTCATAATTAAAAAGTAACACACACATAAACTATTTGATTACTTTCAGGCACAATGTACTTCATTGTTATTCTCATTAAGTGATAAAATAAGAATTTAAATCTGCCCAGTTTTGAAAGTGATATTTTGTTTTTACTCAACGTGAAATACTAGTTTTGAAGAAATCGTGTAAGTCACTTTAATCCTATTCTTTTTAGAGTACGCTTTGATCACAATACTTGCTTTTATGTTCTTTACATATGTATTGTAATTTCCTGTTCTTCTTCAACACAACACAAACACGCCTGATCAGATTCAGGTACATCGGTGAATTTCTGCAAAAGATTTCACCTCAAGTTTTCTTACTTGAAATAAAACTTTAACAGTCCGCTAATAAAGTAGACAAAAGACTGTTTAGAAAATAAAACTCCTATAAATTAATGAACTGGTCGACTTACATGTCTAAGTGTATTTTGCATCCCGAAAAGCACTTCATGTAAGTAAAAATATCACTAGCAAAGCCCAACTCTATCACTTAACACTGAGAATAACTGAAAGTATATATGTTGCCTCAAAATTATCTAACGCCTTACAACCTTATTATATGCTAAAACTGAACATGGAACAATAATTAACTCTCAGAGCGTCTGCAGTTGAGTTAAGTAACCCATGTTTAACCCATGATACATTATTAGATAGGGGTAATTGGCAACAGACCAAGCGATTATAATCTTATTAAATGTTCAAATAACTTCCGTTAACGCTAAAGACTTATAATTTCTTTACCCGCAGCTTTTTCGAACATTAGCCGCACACAGGTAGCAACACTGCCACAAGTTTCATACATTTGTCTTTACTCGTATTATCTGTGGTTGTACGAATTGTTTTTTATTTACACCATAAAAATAAATGTTAGTGTTATGCGAGGAGGGCGGCCAAGCAACAGGTGCAGCACGCCCAATCCATGTGGAAATCTGTTGTTCAGCGATGCACGTGTGCTACTTGCACCATCTTGCTAGTTCCATTTTTTTAGATTGGGGGTGGGGGTTACAGTGACACTAGATAATGTTTCAAGTTAAACGTCCATTGGAAGATGTTTAGCTTTAAACTGTGTATGAAGTCGATATTTAAGACATGGAACATCGTCGGGTACACTGTTTAACCTCATATCTGAATCAGTTCCCTTCCGGTATGGTATCATTGAAAGAGTAATAATAATTGAACAATTTCACAAATATGGAGGATAAAAGATGTTCAACAGATCACAACAATGCAGTTTTTTTTGCGAACTAATTAAAGCAACTTAAGCGTTTCATATGCGTTTAAAACTATAGACTGCAAGAGTATATGAATCACGATACTAGCATTCCAAAACATTCTGGTGTTACATTCACATGACTTTCTCTACCTACAATCGTTTATTTTTATATAGCTACTACAAACTATTCCCACGAAAGTTTATTTTTCTATCTACTTCACGTTAATCGAAATAAACCTTTGCAGAAATAATCCCATTACACATTCCGTTTTGCAGGTGCTAGATGAATACAGAAAGCAGAATCGATAGCCAGACGTCACTGAATGGTAGTCTTGAAATTCCATATTCTTTCCATGACATCGCGAGAAACAACTGAATAACAACAAGCACTTAAAATGACAAAAGTATTTATAAATTCAAATCAATTATAACGGATATTGCGGAAATTGCTGATGACACAGAAAAAGTTATTTGAAAGAGTTCTACATTTTTTGCAGAGTAAGTTTTTATCTATATCTTATGGTTTACTCGTCAAATTATATACATTTGAAATTATATAAAGTTCCGCCTGAATTGAAAGTGCCACACGGGATATTCCCAGAAAATTCAAGATATGTGTTTTATTTGTCCTGTAAATATTTTAAATATATGGTATTTAATCAAAATCGTTGGAACTGGTTTTGAGAAAATCCAAAGTTACTAAACATTTTCCATGTAAAGGGAGTTTGGAGAGGAGAGATTTACTTGAAAATCGTGCCACATTTTTGGAAGATAATATAATAATCCCGTGTCGCTAAAGCCATTGAAGGCCCTTGATCTGCCTACCCGGCTGCCGGCCTTACGCTCACGTATGAATGGCAGAGGTGATGTGGCCAGCATCACGCATCCCCCATCCAGAATTATCGCTGCCTATGATAGCTCCTCACTTTCCTCACGATGCTAAGTGGGCACCGGTATTATACCAGGGATATAAGATCCGCAAACCCATTGCTGAGAACAAACACGGGCGCATTTCGCTGCCGGGAACTAAAGCTCCACACTCTAGACCACAGTGCCATGGCGCAGGGTATCTTTGGAGGACACTGAACTTAAATACAAAGTTCGTTTTTGAGTTATGCTCTTGACACACAAGATGTCTCAAAGCATGATGAAAATTCGATATTCAGTTTTGACTGGAACACAATACTTCCTCTACATACTATACGTAGTAGAGACAATAAAAATACTTCTGCCTGGGTTTAGGCGAAACCTATGGGCTGTTAAGCACAAATAATTGAAAGTAACTCCCCAAGGAAGTCTTACTAGAGTTGCTTTTTCTCGTTGACTTCTCCTCCACGACACTATAATCCTTGTTAATGACAAATAACATGGTATTTTCTTAAAAAGAAATGTTTATTTAATGTTTGTCTATGACCTTTGCAGACGCCTGTCTTTTAGCGGTGACTGCATCAATGTAAAATTTCGATTTGTAGAAGCAAAGTCTAATAGAACATAATCCATAGTGCGTTTTCTTAGCTAAACTTAATGCCCAGTTAAACACCGACTGAGCACGCTTTAAGCAATGAAAATTCTTATACTACATATCCCTTGATTGGGAACTTTAAAAAGGTCATGCAACAGGCATTTTGGGTCTTTAAGGAATCCCCAAGTTTTTAAGAAAACTTATTAATATAACACAAGTAATTGAAGTTCTGTTAAAATTATAATTTTATTGTTGTTTTTAAGGGTACGAGCATATTCTGGCTAAGAATTACTACGAAAAACTGACTACTCTTTAGCAACGTATGTTACTAATGCTAGGGCTACCATTCTATCATTTTCATTGAGGGTATACATACATTTCTTGCAAGGAAATACAAAGATTTTAACATTTTAATTATCGTCTTCGTACTTTCAACAACATACGTACATTAAAGGAAATATATTTCTTTATCTGAAATACATAATTTAAAAACCCGAATTTTTAGCACGTCGTGTTAATGAAAACAAACGATTTCTTTTCTCAAAAAATTATGGTGCGATTTATACTCTGGAAGAAACAGACTAGTTGTCTAATTCAAGAGAAGAAGAAGAAGAAGAAGAAGAAGAAGAAGAAGATCTGTTTGAATTTTGAAACCACGATATGCATCTTTGGTAATGATTTATAAACAATACAACTGGAAAGCACATTATGCACTTTTAACTGCATTCTTGTTACGTTTCGTATTTAGAGACGAGCTAATATAAATTAAATGTATTAGTTTTAAATAAATCACTTTTAATTTCAAAAGAATATGGGCTATTTTTTAAGCACGACCGGAATATATAGAGATTAAAGCATCGTTCCAATTAATTTTTAAACTTCTAAACTACCTGCAGTGCGTGGAAATATGTTTAGGCCTTTATCTTTAACTTTTTTAATTTGTTTATTCGGATTTAAAGATTGAATATAGTAAATATAAATTTATAAGGAATCTGAACCCTTAAAATAAAAATATTTTGACTGTAAAGATAAAATAAATTTTTTAAGTATTCAAATATAAGTAAACTCAATCCCTTTGATATTAAACCCTCAAGTGCTGCTGAAATGTTCAAAAAAATTATTAGTTATACAGGTTCATTTAAGAGATATATAATACTGCACGTGGGCAACACTTTAACCAAGTTCAGAAAACCTTTCAGCAGCTTGAGCTCCATAACTTAGCTTTGAGATCACTTTTGGTGGCAAGCATTTGCTTATATGCAGCACTGACTATGTAGCTAGGGAGTGATGTAGGCGTTTACTTACAAAACAAACCAACCCACAGCATTCGAGATCATACAGCTCTTGAAATAATCAAGCGGTATTTTGTGGAATGCTTCATGCAGTTTAGCTTTCAGCAAAACACAACAGTAAACTGTTAACATCATTGAGCAATAGTCAACGAGAGCTGAGTCCCAACGCACGACCGCTGCGCCCTCTGTTTTCAAGCACGCAGGATATCATGAGTAAAAGCAATATTGGGGTGGTATGTGGTCATCAGCCGAATTCCTTTGCTCGCGTTTGCACGATTCATTAGAGCAGGAGCCTGCGTTACTTGTCAACGAGGCCAGCGTATGCCTCATTCCAACAGCAAAGCCGTGTTAGTATGTTTGAAGTAAGTAGTACTTAAACTGGTTTTCGCGGATCTCATGAGGCTGAGTGCAGCCCGTACCAAACTTCTCAGCTTGAGAATAGCCCAAAATCGTTATCGAGAATGGCACTCTGTAATATCAACAGTTGAGCGTTGCGTCTACATGCTGCATGTAAATGAAGTTTATATGCTTAGTATGCAATCATATGAATATTTATAATGATTAACGTAAGGGGAATAGAATAATCAATTTTATGTCACTAATGTAGTGTCCATTCGTCCGTACCTTTACCTTATAACCCTTAAGTTCTCAAAGTTTATATTTTGGATAAAATCGCGATATCATATTCTTGGACACTTCCTTTGCCTTAGATAAGGAACAACAAGAGTAAAATGCTTGCTTCTTCTGCAATATTATACTCAAATAATAGGAGAATATACCTGCAATAAATTATTAGTACTACAATACAGCAATACACTGGTACGTTTAATCAATTTTAATCAACCGCCGCGCGACTCTTTCTTCCGTTGCGTATAGGATACTACTTCTGAAATCGTGTGTTACTTAAAACTTGCACTAGATTCACTGGGACGTACAATTCCTAATTGCTTATTCTGAGTAACTCAAATTTTCTTGCGCAAAACGGAGTTTTAAGCCACTAGGTTTCATCATGGAGGAGAGTGCACCTTTAAAGGCTTTCGAGATGAAGCTGTTTTTGGACTTGCTGTCGTGGGCCGGTTCACGTGAGCTGTTGTGTTGTGCAGCTTGATTCTATGCGGCTGTTGTGAGTGGTAAAATAACTATGATGGTGGTGAGGATGAGACCACGATGATGATGATGATGATGATGATAGTTTATTATCGCGTTTTCATGGTTAACCAGAAGAAATTACGGTTTTGTAATTTAAAAATCTTATATTTTGCACTCACATGATATTCTCCACTCACTCGTGTACAAACTATTCTTACAAACGCTCATTCTTCTCTCTACTGCATTTTAATCGAGATAACATTTGCAGAAATTGTTTGTTGAATAATTTCCATATAGGTGTGAGGGGATTACGGGAAAACAGCAGGCTTTAAGCGATAGTAAAAGCTTTTAAGAGCTGGTTGCTATGTGATGGAATTGAAATTCCGCTCGCTTTGCATGGGCAAGAGAAAAACTTTTAAAAAGGAAAAGAACGATAAAGGCTTCTCATTTGGAAAAGTATAAGTATTTTATAGGTAATGCAAACCACTAACAAGAAATACTCGGAAATGGTCAACTTCACATTTGCCATGAAAACGTCTTAAACATGTGGTATTTTAATCAAACTTTTTAGAGCGATTTTGGAGAAAATCAAAATTTTCGAAAAATGTTCCATATAAAGGATAGTTTGGGGTGGAGGGAGTTTCTTGAATATCTCCGTGTCGCATACTTGGTAGATGCTGAGTACTAAGTTTGGTTTTTAACCGATTTTTTGTTTTTGAGTTATGCTGTTCACAGACACACACATGGGCCTGTTTCTAAAAATTCAGTTTTGAGTTCGGAGGGCCTCACAACATACAGTTTGACGTCCACTGACAAACTTCGGGGGTGATTCCTGACTGGAAATGGAACACAAAAATTCGTATCACCTTATAACCGGAAATGCATAGTTTCCACGGTAGACGACACTGAAGAACGGCATCAAAATATCTGATGTGTTACACTCACATGACTTTCTCTACTCTTGTACAAACGCTTATTCTCCATATGCTTCATGTTAATCGAGATATCGAGATGTTAATCTTATTGCTAATTCTCTTGTAGATGCAAGGGGAATTGCTGGGCTTTAAGGGATAATCAAATATTTTAAGAGCTGGTTGCTATGTGGAGTATTCCATTCTCTTTGCATTACCAGGACAAAAAAATGAATAACAAATTCCCATTTGAGAAAAAGTATAAGTATTGGACAATTTAAGGGAATAACAAGCAATATCTCGAAAATGGTTCACTCAACCAAAAAAATGTATATGACATAAGTTGTGTATTTTAACGAGATCTACATTATTGTGTAGTAAAACTTTGTCTATCCCTTATGGTTTACCAATTATGCAAAAGTTGTTCACAATGAAGAATACTTTTGGAGACATTCCCAGAAAATTCGAGATATATATTTCATTTGTCATGAAAATATCTTAAACATATGATATTTTAATCAAAATCGTTAGAGCCATTTCTGAGAACATTACAATTTTCGAAAAATGTTCCATGTAAAGGGTAATCTGGGGTGGGAGTGTTTTCTTGAAAACCTTCGTGTCGCATCTCTGGAAGATATTGAACCTCAATACCAAGTTTAGTGTTTATCCGACTGTTCGTTTCTGAGTTATGCTGTTCACAGACACACTGACACACACGGACATGTTTCCAAAAATACTTTTTTTGGATTCAGGGGGTCTCAAAACATGTATTTCCGGTGAAATCTCGGTATCGAATTTTTGGCTGGAATGCATTACTTCCCTTACTATACGTAGTAGGGAAAGTAAAAAGAGCTCTGGCTTACAGTACATGGCCTGAATCCCATCCGTATCACAACAGATGTTCAAAGTAGCCTCCATGCGATACAATGCACACGTTCACACTCGCATGATAGATTGCCTCACTCGTTCGAATGTTTCGGGCTGTGTCTGGATATCGTCACAGGCTACGTCGACATGTTGTTAAAGGAACAGGCTCACCGTACACAATGCTTTTCGCAAGTAAAAATTCCGAAGGGTTAAGTCCGGTGATCGACTAGGCTATGCAACAGGGTCTCTAGGTCCTATCCAATGTATAGGAAGCTGTTGTTGAGATGTCGGCGAACATTGATGCGGAAGTGAGCTGGCCTCCATCGTGCTGCAGCCTGTCGTATTGCCAAAGGTACATTCTCCAGCAATTGAGGCAGAGTGTTTTGCAGGAAGTCCAGATACGTTTCTCCGTTCAGGCATTGTGGAAGTAGAACTGGTCCAAGTAGGGGGTCGCCAATAATCCCTGCGCAAATACTCATTTTGATGAGACGCTTCAACCATCCACGAGCATTTTCTGTAGTCCACAGATGACGATTATGTGGATTAATGATGCCCTCTCTACCAAAGGTCACTTCATCGGTGAAGAGGACTGAACACATATAATAGTGACGGCCTGTTGCACAAACCAGTGACAGAATCTTTCCCGTAGAAGAAAATCCGCCGGTGATAATCCCTGCACACGTTGGAGGTGACAGGGATAATGGCGGTTATGATGAAAGGTACAGATAACCGTCCTTTGGCTTACACCATTTTGGCAGGCCAATTGCCTGGAGTTTGTACCAGGGTTGTTCTCAATATCATGGAGAACATGTTCCTCCAGTCCGCCCTGAAGTTCACCTGTCTCAAAGGACCCATCCTCACACAAACGTCGAAAAATGTTGCGTCCTGTGGTTGGTGGTGTCTGTCAGGGTAGCTAACTCGGTACATCCGTGCTGCCTCCCAACCGTTTCACCTGCTTGGCCCTACAGCAAGGCTTGTTATGTTATATTTTAATAAAACGTTTAGAGCAATTTTTGAGAAGACGAAAGAAAAATGCCCTTTCTACCATGTAAAGCGTAGTTTGGGGTGGGTGCAATTTTTACTTTCTCTACTACGTATAGTAATTAGGGGAAGTATTGTATTCCACCCAAAAATTCCATACCGAGATTTCACCGGAAATATATGTTTTGAGGCTCCCTGAATCCAAAAAAAGCATTTTTGTAAACGTGCCCGTATGTTTGTCTGTGTGTGTCTGTGAACAGCATAACTCAAAAACGAACAGTCGGATAAACACCAAACTTGGTATTTAGGTTCAGTATCTTCCAGAGATGCGATACGAAGGTTTTCAAGAAAATTCCCCCACACCACATTACCCTTTACATGGAACATTTTTCAGAAACTTTAATTTTCTCAAAAATGGCTCTAACGATTTTGATTAAAATATCATATGTTTAAGATATTTTCATGACAAATGAAATGTATATCTTGAATTTTCTGGGAATGTCTCCAAAAGTCTTCTTCATTGTGAACGACTTTTGCATAAAGATAGACAAAATTTTACTACCCAAAAAATGTAGATCGCGTTAAAATACATAATTTATGTCATATACATTTTTTTGTTGAGTGGCCATTTTCGAGATATTGCTTGTTATTCCCTTAAATTTTACAATACGTTTTCTCAAATGGGAATTCGCTATTCATTTTTACTTTCTATACTACGTATAGTAAGTAGGGGAAGTATTGTATTCCACCCAAAATTTCGATACCAAGATTTCACCGGAAATACATGTTTTGAGACCCCCTGAATCCAAAAAAAAGCATTTTTGGAAACATGTCCGTGTGTGTGTTGTGTGTGTGTCTGTGTGTCTGTGTGTCTGTCTGTGAACAGCATAACTCAGAAACGAACAGTCGGATAAACACCAAACTGGGTATTTAGGTTCAGTATCTTTCAGAGATGCGACAAGAAGGTTTTCAAGAAAATCCCCAGCACAACATATTACCCTTTACATGGAACATTTTTCGAACATTTTAATTTTCTCAAAAATGGCTCTAACGATTTTTATTAAAATATCATATATTTAAGATATTTTCATGACAAATAAAATTTATATCTTGAATTTTCTCTCCAAAAGTATTCTTCATTGTGTACGACTTTTACATAACTGGTAAACCATAAGAGATAGACAAAATTTTACTACACAAAAAATGTAGATCTCGTTAAAATACACAATTTATGTCATATACAGTTTTTTTGTTGAGTGAACCATTTTCGAGATATTGCATGTTATTCTCTTAAATTTTTCAATACTTATTTACTCAAATGGGAATTCCTTATTCATTTGTTGTCTTGTATATGCAAAAGTATTAATCTTAGGCAAAGAGAATGGTGCTGCACATAGCCACCAGCTATTAAGAGATATACATATGCTTAAAGGCCACTGCAAATACAAAACAGGGGGAACATAGTACGCCTTAAGCGATAGTCAAATATTTTTAGAACAGGTCGTTATGTGTAAAATGTAATTCTCTTTGCATGTCAAAAGATCGTTTCTGCAGATGTTTATCTCGATTAATATGAAATAGATAGAGAATAAGAGTTTGTAAAAATAGTTTTTGCAAGAGTAGAGAAAGTCATGTAAGTGTAACACATCAGATGCTTTTATGTCCTGGACATACAAAGAGAATGGAATACTCCACATAGCAACCAGCTCTTAAAATATTTGACTATCGCTTAAAGCCTAGCAATTCCCCTTGCATCTACTAGTAAATTAGCAATAAGATTAACGTCTCGATTAACATGAGGCATATGGAGAATGTGCAACACATCAGATTTTTCTAATTCAGACTTTCTTTTCTTTATTGGTGTTTGCAATGCTGTCGTTTCCTTTGGTTCTCATGTGACGTTCCAGTAGGGAACACAGGTATAATCTGCAGATAGATTATCAATATTATTCACGACAGTTGGATGCTTCTGCATTAGTTTGTTAAAAACTATCAACACAATTCGTTTCTCGCCGCTTTTAACTGATTACTTTTAGAGTGCTTCCCTATTTCACCTTTATTAACATCACAAAGTTAATAACACTTACAGAAGCAGCCATGTGTATTGCCTTACTGATAGCTCATCATTATCGTATGGATGCAGAAAAGGAGTCAACGACACCACATGGAATTAAACGGACTACAAACTTCTTTAGTTTTACTATACATATTATTTACTATTTCATATTGATCAAAAGTATCGAACTGTATTTGATTAACATACCTTTTGAAAATCCACAGTTAATCGCGCGATTATAGTATGAAAGGGGTGTAGATGCAATGCATGAAAGCAGAAGATATTGTTTGTTCAGAGTCTTTTGAGACACTGGAAGGGAGAAGGTAGAAAACCAGTTGCTCGGGCCAGGTCGGCTACATGTGGTGGCTCTTTGTGATAGCTGCCGCACCGGCCGCGCGGCGTTCTTATCTCCCCTTTCCGCTATTTCAAAAGATTCTGAACAAGCAATAAGTAGAAAATCCTTATCAAGAATAACTTCAGAGATAACCGAGGCTACTACCTAATGAACAGCATACTAACGCATTGCAGCGACTTGTAGACTTTGGGCAAAGAGAGTATAATATAGAGTAAGAAGTGTATGCCACACTTGAACTGAACTTCCGAAATTGCCATAGGTATATGTAACCATTGATGTTTAAGTTTACGTTGAAGTTCCTATTTGTCCAGGACTAGATTTCCGTTTTAATGAGTTAAGCATTGTTTTAGTACAGTTCACAGCGTCATAGGAATAGGTCGTGTGCATATCGATTTTCTGTTCCTGTAAAACAAAAGCACCACATGCTACACAACAGATGGCGGAATATCAGCGCGATGCTATCCATTAGTGTTCATATTCAGATTGTTTCATTCTCAACACTGCACCGACTACAATATTTTCTCCTTCTTTTACTTTCCGTGCAATCGAGAAAGACAGATCAAGTATCTTCGCTGCAACATTCCCAGTATAAATTATACTCATTCTCTTGCAACTTACACTATTTGTTTAGGAATAGTTTTTGGGGATGCCCATTCTTTCGGGGACGGTAAGTTACGACCCGTCCTCTTCTGTAAGACAGAAAGTTGTGACTCATCGCTCTTCTTGAAAGAAAGCGCGTTCATAGAGCAGTATTCTGTTGCAACAGATAAAAGTGAAGCATTTAGCTTAATTTTTCTCCTCCAATCATTTTCCAATGTCCAATTTAAGTTCCATAATTTCTCCTTTTCTAGTTTGTTCCTTAAATACAAGAATCGCCAGGTTTATTCGGACGGTAAAATTCGGACTTCTATGTGGAACGTTGAAGGTTAAAATTTCTCTTGGGCGTATAGATATTCACCATTCCATTTTTATTTTCTCTACTACGTATAGTAAGTAGGGGAAGTATAGTATTCCACCCAAAAATTCGATATCGAGATTTCACCGGAAATATATGTTTTGAGACCCCCTGAATCCAAAAAAAAACATTTTTGGAAACATTTCCGTGTGTGTGTCTGTGTGTGTCTGTGAACAGCATAACTCAGAAACGAACAGTCGGATAAACACCAAATTTGGTATTTAGGTTCAGTATCTTCCAGAGATGCGACATGAAGGTTTTCAAGAAAATCCCGCCACCCCAGATTACCCTTTACATGGAACATCGTTCGAAAATTTTAATTTTTGCAAAAATGGCTGTAACGATTTTGAGTAAAATATCGAATATTTAAGATACTTTCATGAAAATAAAATGTATATCTTGAATTTTATGGGAATGTCTCCAAAAGCATTCTTCATTGTGAACGACTTTAGCATACCTGGTAAACCATAAGTGGTGGACAAAATTTTACTACACAAAAAATGTAGATCGGTTAAAATACACAATTCATGTCATATACATTTTTTGTTGTTGTTGTTGAGTGAACCATTTTCGAGATATTGCTTGTTATTCTCTTAAGTTTTCCAATACTTATACTTTTTCTCAAATGGAAATTCGTTATTCATTTTTTTTTGTCCTGGTAATGTAAAGAGAATGGAATACTCCACATAGCAACCAGCTCTTAAAATATTTGACTGTAGCTTAAATACTACCATATTCCCCTTGCATCTACAAGAAAATTAGCAAAAAGATTAACATCTCAATATCTCGATTAACATGAAGTAGATGGAAAATAAGCGTTTGTAAAAATAGTTTGTACAAGAGTACAGAAAGTCATGTGAGTGTAACACATCAGATTTTTATCAAATCCGCGACCTATGCTCACGTAGCAGTCATCCCTGTTCTGTAAAGCTAATCTGGAAGAACACAGCCTGGGAGATTTCTAGCCACACAGACTTTAAGTGCTAAGGCTCAAGTTGTTTCCTGGTCTTTACATTTCGCCTGGCTGCTTGCAAAAGCAGGCTGGTATAATGATGGATTAAATTTAAATAACGGAACTAAAGTTGAATCTGTCCAGAGTTTTGAAAGAGAATCGTTCACAGTTTTACTAACATAAGTAGTGTAAATTAAATTAACTCGTTTCAAGCAAAACGATTTGGAGGTTGGTTACAGCTACGAACGAACCACATCTGAACTAAGTACTGATAATGAAAATTATTAAACCAAAAGAACCATAACTTAAATTTTCCTCACTGTCAAGTTAAGCCAACATCATAATACACAAAGAGAGTGATCTGTCCCAACACCCTGAATATACTGAATAAATATATAGCATAATTTTAAAAAGCACGTCAGAGAACTGAGAAATTCATAACCTCTGTACCTGACGTATATAATATTTATATAACGCGTATATTATTATTTATAATTTATAGACCAATGTGAACACTATTATAACGCAGCTTTCTTTCCATGAAGTTTCACGTGCATTGTATCACAATCCGAAAAAAAATTAACTTCTAAAAAGTATTGGGAAAACTTGCACAAAAAAATCCGATACATAGTATCTCAAAACTACATGAGGAGGGTTGGAATTATCATGATATACCTACATTACATTTAGCTACTAGCGATAGCTCAACTTTTAATATTTTAATTAGGAAAATTACTTGAACTTTTCATCTAGTTTTAAGATAAAATATTCATTATTTACGACGCATTAAATAAAAATATTTATTCAGTGATTTTTAGCTATTTTTATTTATTAACACTTCCCTCAATTGAGGGCTGCCATATAGACAAAATATATCAATAGAATTGACAAATTTGAAATTTAAATTAACAGTCATAAAGACGATTTATAGTTAACATATCAAAATAATGAAAATCAATTTAAAATAGAAATATAAATGAATTTAAATTGGAACATAAAAGTAGTATAAAGCAATACTATTCTGCAGTTTAAATAAATATATAATAATTTCAATGATTTGTAAAGTGGTGTATCGATATTGTTGAATATAAATGATTTCTGAAGATGAGAATTGATCCTCTGATAGCCATGATTGCTATTTGATAAAGTGGGCGTTTATCTAGGCCACAATCTACCCAAAACTTCTGTAACTTTTTGGGTATTGTCCCTCTAGCTCCTATCATCAATCCTGTGACTGAGATTTTATTTAAATTGTATTTATCCCTCAAATACGAGATAGTGGGTTCATAAATGGCCTTTCTTCTGCGTCTACTTCTTCGGGCTGCTGGCAGTGGGATTCAAAGCGCACAGTAGGATCAATGATTAATCCGCCACTGTCAGACGATGTCTTGTAGGCGATGATGTCGATGCGCCTGCTGATAATCCACATACCTCCTCGTGGACCTGAAAACCGTTTTCCTTCACACCTGCTGCAAGCACCTTCTTATTTTGTGATGTCTGCTGTTTCGCAGCACTTCTTTGGCGTTATAGACCCCATGTTTTTTTAGTAGGTGATGTATAATGCTTAGATAGTGTAGTTCCGAAATAATTCCAATCGAAATACAGCTTCGAAGTACGGCTCAATTAAAATTCCGGCAGAGTAATTATTTCCTGTATATTCTGTTGTCTCCTGGATGGTCAGTCTGCGTCACTAGCTTGAGGAAATAATAATTATTTACACAATTGTAGCTAAAGTGGGATTTCTTTATCACTGGAAAGGTGAAACTTCCACAAGCATAAAAAAATCGCACGTTCCACAACTTGCATGCGTGGAAGAGGAAGTTCCTGTTTAAGACGCTGAATTTGAAAAATCTGTACTTCTTGCACTTGAAACTGTTTAGTTATATTGTGCTCTTTGTTCTGCTTAAGAATAAAAACATTTACTTCCCAAAGAGTGTTTAATGTGCGCGAAATGCTAAGAAGGGAATATTCTCATTTAGTAGTCGCGTTCTCAGAAATGTATGTCGTTACATTAATGCTTGTATAATGAAGATCTCGTATGTAGAATATAAGGTACCGACACAGAATGTGCAACTCAATCTGAAGGTGTAGTGACCATGCACTTGTTTATCCCATGTTGATAAATACATTTTATATTTTTTTACCTCAACCATTTGAAGCCACCGAGGTATAACAACAAGACTGGATATTTTTCTACGAATATATACTTTTACGTACTGATTTGTAAACCTCAAACTTCTTCATTTAAATAGAGTGACGTTTTGTGATATTCCTGAAACTTCAGCCATCCTTGTGGTGTAATTTGTGTATAGTTTAACCCATTCAATCGGGTAGATCATAGCGGACATGAACGAATGAATTGTGTGGATTGATGCTCAAATGAGCCCGTTCCCATAGAGTTTAAAGTTATCCTACATTCACCTTTTCAGGATATGGGAACCCCGGAAAAAAACCCATATCGGGGTAACTCACGCTAACCGACATTCGAGCTCGGAGCTTCTGCAATGTAAGGCAGACATGCTACCCCCACACCACGGAGGTGAACAGGTGTAAAAATTGTTTTGTAGATATTAAGTATATCATGGGTCATTTCACCAGATGTAATAATCCGATTCCAATAAGCTGAATTGCAGTGCGGATCAGAGCAGATTGTGATTCTGAGAGACTGTATTAATAAGCTCAATTATGACTAATATGCCCCATATTTCCATGGCTTCTTACAACTTCTGATCCAAAATAAGAATGTTCCTCTGCGAGAATACGAGCTTAGCAGAATAGCATTTAAATGTCATTAAAATGTTCTTAAAATGTCCTTTTTAATGAGTAGATGTTTCAAGTGTTCGAACTTCCATATTATATATACACTCATATAGAAAAAACTGCATAGGTAATCCATTTTCAGCCGAAAACAAGCTCATAGGTCGTGGAATGCGAGTAGGAGTAAGGGTGTTCCGCGAGTATCAGGTCCTTTCATAGGACCAGGCTCTGCAATATCTCCACCACGGGGAGAAAAAGCGTGAAGTAAATAGCTGCAGCAGTTCACATCGACGTTTCCTCTGCTTCCAGCAATAGCGCATTTGTAGAAGCTGACATCATTGCATCGAGACATGACTTGAGAGCCCAAAACTGAGCAGTACCTAGCTTAGTCAAAACATATTGCGGAGCGTTTCCAAAGAAGTTGCAGCCATATGTCAGTGCTGATCGAATGAGATACCACAACAAAAGAAGTAAGTTAGATCAGTTCCCCACCAAGTGTGCGAGACATATGTTGAGAAATTTAATAATCTTACTAAACATATAGTTATTATGGCGGCTCTGTGTAAGTACGCTATCCAAATAAGACCCAGAAATCCAGCTAAAAGAGCAATTGGGAAAGTATAAGTGTCATTCAAATGAAACACGGTCACTTGTGTAAAGTAACGGTAACGATTTTATTAACTCAAAAATAGTCGCCAAAACTGTTGGCACATTTAGCGCATTGCGACACTAACCGTTCGATTCCATCTTTGAAGAAGCTAGTAGACTGCTATCGGGTCCAGGTCTGGATCCATTCACACACTTCGTCGTACGCGAATAGCTTGTTTTAGAGGTCCATAAACATCAAAGTCACACGGTGAAAGGTCTGAACTGTACGGTGGATGTTCCAGCGTTTCCCATCAAAACTGCTGCAATGGCGTCTTCACCGCATTGGCAGTGTGTGGGTGGGCATTATCGTGCAAGAGAATAACGCCATTGGACTACATGCCTGAGCGTTTCGACTTGATGGCTCCTCTAAGGCTCTGTAAAGTGATTTGATAATGCTGGCAATTGATGGTGGTTCCCCGTTCCAGGAACTCGACAAGCAGTGGACCCTTGTAGTCAAAACAGAAGGATATCATGACCTTAGCAGAACTGGTGTGCACGGCCTTTGATTTCTTTGGAGGTGGTGAAGTGGCATGTTTCCACTGCTTGCTCTGACACTTGTTTTCCGGTTCAAAATGGTGACACCATGTTTCGCCACCAGTGACAATATGCGACAGAAAGCCGTATTCCTCCTCATGATAACTTGCAGATGACTCAAAGACAGCGCCATTCGAGTATTCCGCTGTTCGGCGGTCAGTTGGTGGCGAACCCACTGCGTACAAACTTTTCAAAATTTCAAGTGTTGATGCATTATGGTGTGAATGGTGCCTACGCTAATACCCAGTAACCGATGGATCTCGTCCACGGTGATTCTGCGGTTGCCCAAGACTAAAGCATTCACTTCCGCAATCATTTCAGGTGTGATGACACGATGAGCCTGTCCAGGACGAGCATCGTCTTCCAGTAACTCGCGCCCCTCAAGGAATCTTTTGCGTCATTCCATCACAGTTGAACGACACAGACTGTACTCACCGTACACAGCCTTCATCCGTCGATACATTTCACGGCCTCCAACTACCTCCGCCGCTAAAAATCGAATCACTCCTCGTTGTTCCTGTTTACTCGCCTTTATGTTCAGTAGTGGACGATAACTTGTGTGACCACCTTCTCTTCGGCGTGAAACCACACTGTCGCTATGCAACGTCAAACGTTGCGCACGCTGCAGTCGCTCTACCAATAGATGGTGCCACCATTCACGCAGTTAGGTGATACCACCTTACGTGTAATGCAAAGTTAGACGCACTGACCAGGTTTCATTTGAATGCCCTTCATATATGGGCCTAGTCAATGGTTCGACCTTGAAGTGTTCTGCTGGTAAAAACAACATCTGTAATTTGGCAGGAGAGCGTTCTATTCCACATTCAGAAGTACAGAAAGCCGTTGCTGCATAGCTGTGTCAGAGTCGAAGCCACACGACCAAGTGTATCGTCAGCATGCTGAAGCACTCGAATGTAAGGACTAAATGTGGATTCAATGTCCGTCATATTTAAAGCACATAGAAGCGACTTAAATTAGCACTCTGTGGAACATCGGTACATTTATCCGAAAATCAAAGGGTGTATTCTCCGTACTTAGATGATTCAGTGCTGAGCAAGTTATAGATCCAGGTACAATGCAAGGAAGATGGACAATTTCTTCAAGTTTCTGGTATAAGACAGAAGGAATAACGCTGCCGTACACACCAGAGATGTGAAGAAACAAGGTTATCAAATAACTGGGCATAAGCCCTTTCGATGTCAATAATTAAGATGCTAATATTATCTACCACGGATTTCCATGGGATTTGCGGAACCCAAATTGTGTCCCTTGTAACAAACGCGAGAGTTCCAGCCACCATTCCAGGCGCTGTTTAATCATGCGCTCGAAGGCTTTGGTGATACAGGAAGACAGTGCAACTGAGCTATAAGACGTAGCACGATGAGGATCTATCCCCGATCTAATAATTGGCACGATTATCGGTGTAGTCTAACACCGAATATTCAACATTTTTCTTCATCTTCTCCACTTCATGGATTAGACAGCTGCCTGTTCCGTCTTCATAGCGTCTCCTTCCATGTCCTTCTCGGTCTTCCCACGTCTCTCCTTCCTTTAGGGGCATATTGGAAAGCTGTTTCTGCCAGTCTGGTATCTTCCATCCTCCTAACACGTTCTAACCATCTTGTTCTGTACCTATTCATTCTTGAGTTAACAACTTCTACTTCTAATTCTTTTCTTATTTCCTCATTCCTAATTCTATCTTATCTTGTACATCCTTTCGTTTTCCTAAAAAAATTCATTTCACAACTTTGTATTCTGCTTATTGTCCTTTATGTAGGTACCCAACTTTCACAACCATAAAGTACCGTAGGATTTGCCATAGTGTTATAAACTTCCATCCTTCTTTTGGGTCTTGCTTTATTATTTAAGGTATTATGTATGTTATGAAGATATATAGGAGAACCAGATTTGCACAGCTCGCAAGTTGGTAAGCATGAGATAACAAATCTGATCACATCCCAATGCAGGGCTAACCACGTGTTTCATCCCACTTTCCAGCTCGGTATATGAAAATAGCTACTTAAAAGTATACATTGCGTCAATAGCAGGAGTTGTATGCAAAGGGAGCTAAGATACTCAAGACGGATCAGCTATATCAGCGAAGTCACCAACGTAGCAGCGTAGTGACCCTGGTGAAACAGGTTTCTTCTTTAATTTGTTTATGAAAGTCCAAAATCAAGGAACCGGCGTGTTCTTAGACAATGGCGCAATGGGCTCTCCAACTATCCCGGTTTCTGCGTTTCAAAAAGCGTTTCGCCTGAGCATCCGATCTTCTATAAGCTAAAAATGTTCCAAGTTTAATTGACTCTGTAACAATGTAGAGCCAAGTTCCTTTTCGCTATCATGCGAAAAGGAAGTTGGCTATTATCGGATTGTCTCACGGTATTGCTAAGCCACGAATTTGATTAATGGCTTCTTCTGCGGAATAGAAAACGATGCAGAATCGTTAATGTACAGCAGCAAAGCCTCGTACTTCTCAAGCTTGAAAGATCTGGAAATATCTCATACAGGGACGCCATAATCCTGCATCTGTAACAAAGTCAGTCAACCCGGTATAGATTACACTTAGTAGTAAGTTGATAAATATAGGAACTTGGCGAAGTAACACACGAAATGGCTATGGGAAAATGGCTAGAGCTTATGGTATACGGGAGAACCCCCCAAAGGAGCTCCGAAGACTAAGAGAGATGCGTTGAGAAAAGTATTAGGTCAGTAGCAGAGGGTTTCTATTCTGGGATCGGAAGAAGAGTAATAGAACCAGTATTTAATAAAATCAGTTGAGATTCCTCGATAAGGTGTAATGAAGATCCATATTGGCATCTCTCATGGCGCAACCATGATTTAATTAATTTCATTAACTCTACCCTTCTTTACAAAATTATTGTACACTGGTCCAGATTACTTTTATGGCGAATCCTCACCTTTACCCCTTATGAATGTAATTTCGTACAGCCACAGTTATTCCTGATAACGGATTAAAAATCCCTAATATCCACGCGAAACGTCTGATTTCCTTCCCGACATTCTTCCAAGTTCTGGAAATGCTGCATAGCCTATAAATACCCTATGACGCAAGAACAATTATGGGTCGGATTGATCGAGTAATTTTTTAAATGAAATGTAAGCGTACGTGACGTTTTAAACCGTTATACTAGTCGGCCACGATATGAGTGCGCGTAGGAGGCGCCACTGTTTTTGTTGACAATGCGAACGTCATCAAGGCTAGGGATCAAAGGGGAGTAAGGAGCAAGGCGATAGGGAATGAACCTTTACAGTTGTAAATGAAAACAGTACTACTTTTGTAGGTCTCAGCCTCGCTGTAAATGCAACTCGGAACTGAGGAAGTTTTCTTTATCTGACTGTCCTTCTGATGGCCCGCCCTCACGTCCCGTAACTGTTTAGTTCCTCTTCCCGCCGCACGCACTCATATCGTGGCCAACTGTACATTCTCTTTAATCCCATTGCTATTTAATAACATAAACGTACATAGTTTTGCTGGATAACACTTTTTCTCTTTATACAATTATTTAACACGCCCTGCTAATGATCTTGAATACAATATATAAAGGAAATAAAACAAGACTTTCTTACTTTAGGGTTATTAAGTATGTTGGCATTGGTAGATTCGATTCTCTTTGCTTTGTTGTGCCTTATTTGCTAAATCATGAGCATCTACATACATATTCCTTAGAATTAAATATCCGCGGCATTTCTCTTATTTTACATGCATATTCTGTGCAATAGTAACTATTTTCTACTGCATTCTCAACTAAAAGTCAAAGTCTTCTCCGCAAGTACATTCTTTTATAATTCTAATGTATTCGTATTCAAGTACAAGGGCTTTGTAAATCCATTTTAATATTGAAATAAGTTCGTGTCCCTCAGAAATAATTGGGCTTTTCAAAGGTGAAAGACTTATCAAAAGCGTTTAGTAGTTTTACAGTTTACTCTACATATACACACACGTGCAATTTTCTCTAGTATAATATAGGTTTATTTTGTTATGAATGATTTATCTTTTTCATTGCTTTCAGGAGAACATTCGAGCAGCTGGTACTTCAGAGCCTGCATCCAATAATAATAATAATCACCATAACCATCAAGATACCTCAAGCGAGCAGCCCTGGCTGAGCAGAAGAGATCGGTAACTACCGAATCGCTTGAGGAATTCAGATGGCAAACTTGAAGGAAGTTGCTCATCACGGGCAAGCGACGAAAAGTGCGTACTGCCGTCCTCAGTGAAACTTTTCGGTAAAAGTGAAGAATGATTAACCAGCAAAATAAGGTTCAACTTTATGACTATGTGTTTCTATAAAACAATTTCCTTGGTATACAGCATTTTCAAAAAATTCTTTATAATAAGTAAATAGCGATCATTTAACCCAGGTCTTGAATAAAATAAATAATAACAGAAATAGCTCTATTTATTTAAACACACTTTGCAATTATCACTTGCACTTTTGTATCTTGTCCTTAGGGCCGTATTCACCAGCTAAGCTGCATTTTAGCAGCAAAAATCTGTGATAACAGTAATGTTACTGTTTGCCTGCAACATTATCTCAGATATTTGAGATTACATTGGATTAAAATTTTACCAGAGAATGATTGCTTTCCCGGTAACAAAGAAAAACCATGGTAAGCGGCGTAAACATGGTGCTCTGGTGCCTGGTGTACACAATTAATGAAAGAGAAAATGAAAGTAAGAAATAATACCACCAAAATTAGGCAAGAAAGCGTTCTAGATAGAGAAAAGAACGCATCACGTATTTTGAGAACGACTGCATTGATTTTGTTGCATATTCTGAATCTTACCTTTAAACTTCCTGTTTCCCAATAGCTCTCTGGAAACGCTCGGGCCTTTGAATCTCTGAATTTGGAAGTCAGAACCTTTTTCGGGTGACTTTTTTTTATTTCTTTATTAATTCGTTGATAAAATGCAATTTATTTTCTTCTAACATTTGACTATCATTGAAGGTTACTGTATGATAAAGGTTTGATTCGAAAGTTACCTGAAAACTCGTTTTAACCTTGCCATGAAAAACAAAGTTTTGAAATAGAGGTGTTTGTCTTCCTCCATGTTTTTCTTTTTTCCTTCTCTCCTCTCTCTCTCTTCTTCCATCTCTCTACTCTCACTCTCCCTCTTTCTCTAAACCCTCTAACCTAAGCTTAGCTTCATGTTAACTCCAAACTGTGAAGGACTCCGAAGCGAGGAAAAACGTAGAAGCTATTAGCACTCAGTGAAGTTGAGAGACCTTTCTGAGAGGTAGATCTGTGAGGGGGTCCCTGTCGCACTAGGATGTAGTATCTGGAGACCTAAGGGAAACCTGCCTGCATCCGAGCCTGCCGCCCCGGATCTGATCTCTCTCTCTCTCTCTCTCTCTCTCTCTCTCTCTCTCTCTCTGTTCTTCGCTTCACCCTTTCCTCCTGGACGTTTCCAGAAGCTCAATAGGCCTTCATGGACGATTAAGTGCCGAAATAGTCATCCGGTTTCTGACAACTATAACATAGTGAAGTCTAATATTGCTGCAGTATCGTATACTTATAGTACTTCAACAGGATAATAAAACACGTTTTTTTTTATTATCGTTAATAATTACAACATAAACTAAATTTCTGCTGGTAGTCTGCTGCAGTTTTAGATGATTTAGTTATTTTCTGGCAATTAATCCGTACGCCACACGTTATTCACAGTTTTTAAGATCCAAATAATGATTTACCGTGCGCGAGTGATCCCTGTCTCCTTAAACCTGTACAATTTTGTTTTCACTTTTTAAAGTAGATGTCTCTCAGAAGGTTTGTTTCAGAGATTTTTGTTTGTAAACATTGAAGCACGGTCTGGTGTTCTACGGATCTACAGTTTTGCCAGACGAATATTTTTAAATTTCTATATAGTTGTATGGATGTTCAGGCTATTCATGATAACGTTCCATCTGTGTTTGCAGCATAGATTGAAGATCCTAAGCGGTATAGTGGAACTTGAAAGTAGCTAAGGCAGAACTTACTCGGTGGACACCTGCATTATTTGTTAGCTTATAATTAAAAACAAAGACCGGATATCATATTAGTTAGGTGCGAAAGTTAACATGCATTTCTTTCTGTAATGCATCTGCCACGAATACAACAGCAGTTCCTTTTCTTGAGGTATTATTCTGTTCATGAGTTTTCTTTTCTAGTGAACATTTGCTGTAATTCACGATAAATAAACTATTGCAGCAAAATTATAGAGCTAGTAGAGCAACTGGACTGAAACCGGAAGACCCGTGGTTCAAATCTAGGTTATGGCGTTGAGCTTTTCAGTTTGATTCTATCTTTCCAAACTATAACGGTTATGAGCAAGAGGAGGATTAGAGTAACCGTTTTTATGAGATTAACTTACCTTTTGCTGTAGTCTGTTTATGTTGAAAGAGAGCGGGTGAGTCCAGATGTAAACAACGGGCGCATACCTGCAGTGCTCGTACAAAAGAATGCATCTGTTACATGTTGTACATGTCTGTTACTGTTTTTATTCCGTTTTTGGACGCTACGGTTTACATATATGTTAAGTGAATACTACATAGTCTGTGCGTTGCATTGGATTTGATTCGAATCATTACATGCGGAGATTGTCGAAACTGAACGTTCTCCGTCTTTTACTTAAACAAAAACTATGTCGTGAGAAACTACTTTCAACATCGCAAGAGGTAATAAGTGCATACGATATCTGATATATTTCTTACTCTGTTTGCGAAGCAGAACATCATGCCTACTATGGTATATTTCTTTACCCAGGGGACTCGTGCCATGCTCTCTGACAGAGGCACATTTGCTCTCTGCATCAGTAACTTGAAATCACGGACCAGGTCACTCTAATCCGCCCTCTAGTTATGAGGAAGCGGAGCGGTATTTCAGCATTTAAGCGGACATGAAGGCCTATTGTGCTTCTGGAAATCTTCGGAAGAGGTGAAGTGAAGGACACAGAGGGTGACCAGATCCGGGGCAGCAGGCTCGGAAGCAGGTGAGATCCTTAACGTCTCCAGATATTACAACCTGACGCAAATGGGACCTACAGGCCTACCTCTATCACGGAAAGGTCTTTCTGAGGGTCTGTCACAAACTGAACTACAGGGACGACAGTTCTTCAAGCAAACTCTACCGCAACATGCCTCGCCCGCCGTCCACCCACTTGAATCCTTCGGCCCTGAGGGAATGAAGTGACAGAAAGTGAGGAACAGGAAAACTCGCGACATTGTATAACCCATTCCAGCATTCGTCTACCAGCCAGGGAAACCGGTAAAAAACCAAGATCAGAGTGGCCGGCCCAGCGGAAATCGAACCCGGATCTCCCAAATGAGCCTTACAATTACCGCGAAGCCATCTCTGCACCCAAAGCTATTTAGATAAGAGCGTTTCGTCATTTGGTGCAATTAGTCAAATGTTTTCTGTGCTACGGATGAAAAAATCAAAACCTACTGCTTTTAGAGTGAGAACTACCCTTGGAAAACTGGCATATCAAACACGCAAATGAGCGTTATCCGAGATAATGGTTTTATCCTAGGGTTAGAAACTGGTAGTAACACCAAGATTTACCGGCATTGTAATCCAGTCACACAGATTTTAGCGGCAAAACTTTCTGATAACAGTAATGTTAGTATGTACTCGTATTCACCAACAGTTTTATTATTCACGTCAAATAATTGAGGTAACTCGTATTAAAACTTTATTCGAGAATGATTGTACCGTAACGAAGGATAATAAGCTGGAAATTGAGTTTTGTTTAAGGACGCTCCTTAACTGCTGTGGTCCTTAGGGTCCCATTCTACATTGGGCGTGGAAGACCGGTACTTTTGCTCAGAGGCCTCTATCAGGCTTGAGGTTCCTTTACGTGCCATAAATCTACGACACGGACCAACCGGTTTACTTCCCTTCCGAAGGAAGCCATGCTAAGGATTTTTACGCCCGAAAAAAAAAAGCCGTCACCCTCCGCCAGATTTGAACCCGCGATCTCGGGAACTAGAGGCTAGCATGGTAACCACTACACTAAGCAGGACGACAAATTCGCTGGTGTTAGGGCAGAAGGGTATAAGCCAAGTTTTTGGTAAAAATGAGATATCTATTCCATTTGGAAGGAAATGACTCAGATTTTGTTTGGTCAAAAGGCTACAAGTTAATTTTCAATACTTGCACCTCTATCTCAATGTGCGATAAGAGTTATAAAGAGAAACGGTAGTTTGGGCAGAAGGGTATATATACGGCATATTCCTTTAGTCCGTTTATCTGACAGCTTGAACGCAGCTATAAGTCGACTTGTACCCTTCTGCACAAAAAATGAACCTTATAGTTTTGACTTATACTCACCAAACTTTTAAGTGTTGAAAATATAAAATGCCAAGAAAAGAACAAAAGCTCACATTTCATTACCCTTATGATTGGGTCTTTGCAATTTTTTAAATGAACCAGGAGAATTTCTTCCAATTTTTCAGCCTTCTGAAGCGCTCCTTGCAGATGAAGAAAACTAATGACGGGTAAAAGTTTTTCTGGAAAAAATGTACAATGGGTCAGTCATCAAAGAGGAAAGAATGCTCCTGTGTACGGAAACACTAGAAGACACGCAGGCTCAAGTCCATATCAGCGATAAGAAAAGAACCTGTACATGAAACTTCTATTATGTTAAAATGATCCCATAAGCCGAGAGGAAAAAGTATCTCGTTGGCTTTTTGTCTGTAATTCCTAAGGTATTCCATCCCTATTACCAGAATATTTTGACAGCCGCTGTTATCCAAATATTACACTGCCGATTGTGAAAATTGCAACACCAAAAAGGAAAGGCATGAATTCAATAAATTTAACACCACGGGTTAGGTACATGACAAGTAACAAATGATAAACTTTTAAAATCTATACATGACCTTTGAGCCCTAATATTCAGTATTTGGTGTGGCCTCCATGCCTGCAATTAGAGCTGCAATACGCCGTGGCATTGAATCAAAAAGGTTCTGAATAAGTTCCTGAGGGATTTCCCTCCACGCAGTTTGTATTCGAACCTACAAATCCGTAACACTGGTTACTGGAGAACCGACCAACCATATCCCAGACATGTTCGATGGGCGGGATGTCAAGCGAACGTGCAGGCCAGGGCAGCAATGGTATTACTGGCGCAAAACTTCTGGAATCGTGACCTTGATTGCCAACCCAGCTGCCGAGCCTAGGAATGGTTTATGTTTAGCTCAATCAACGAAAGCGATATGATACCTTTGCTTACTCACAGTGCGTAACACATACAGTCTGCATAGAAAGTGTCCGCATCTTGTAATTTCAAAGAGATCAGTACGTAAATAGTGCTTATCTTATATTTGTGATATTTATAACCATGACTCCTACGTTTTCAAAGTTAAATGGTAAGGTATTACGTATTCAAAGCAGGGAAATAATTGCAAATGTCCTCGACTTCATGAAGCAAGAAGCAGAGATGGAGGAAGAAAATATATGTTTACCCGAGTTCCACAAAAGCCTTAAGAGAGTGAAAGAAAGAGTAGCCAAAGCAACTGGTGTTTCACTGAGTTCCGTTTCCAGATTTCTCAAAGACAAGAAAAACCATATGGATGAAAGAGTACCATTTGACACACCTGTGAAGAAACATAAGGTCCCTAAACGTATTACAGAAATAGACGATTTGGACAAATGTGTCATTCGGTGCACGATTCACAACTTCTATGTGGAAGAAAAAACTGTGCCAACAATAAGCAGATTGCTCATCAATCTGAAAGATGTCATAAATGTTCAAGGTGGTACTACAAGTCTCAAATCCCGGCTATAGCACTGAATTTTGCAGTCTGATACTAACTTTCCAAATGACTATAATTTTATATGCACTTATATCAGCATAAATTTTCAAGATGCTGCTACAAATCTCAGAAAAATTATAAAAGATTTAGGGTTTAAATGGAAGAAAACGAAACCAAATAGGAGAGTTCTAATAGAAAAGCACGACATACGATCTCAGCTGGAAGAGTACCTTACTCAGAGGTACAAATTAGAGGGTCAAACTATAGTGTATGAAGATGAGTCGTACATACACAGCAATCATACAACATCTAAAAGTTGAAGTAACGATAGCGAATTAGGTTTTCAGGCACCTGTTGCCAAAGGGCAAATACTTATTATCGTTCATGCTATTCGTTCCAAATGCCCTTCTTTTACAAGTCGCAACAAAAAAACAAGAGATTTTCATCAAGAAATGAATACAGAAAATTACATGAAGTGTATCAACACCATGTTGATACCTAATATACCTGCTGGGTCTATTCTGGTTATCGACAATGCTTCACAATGTGGTAACACTCAAATTGACAAACAACCTACCTCAAATTCCTTGAAAGAAGAAATAAAAACCTGGTTGCTTAGGCATAATATAACTTTTGATGAAAGCATGAGTAAAACAAATATAACTTAGTTAAAGCCAACAAATCCCTTCAGAAGTCATAACTCATAATACTTGGCCAGATATTAATACAACATCGCCATAATGTACTTAGACTGCCACCGTATCACCCAGATCTAAACCCAATCGAATTAATCTGGGCTGATGTCAAAAACTGGGTGGCCTGCAGAAATATCACTTTTAAACCAAAAGATGTGGAGCAGTTATGTCGCCAGCGATTTGCAGAAATTGGAAGGCCAGAATGGGAAAATGTATATCGACATGTTGAATAAATTGAGAATCATTATTTCAAAAATACGGAATTGCAGAAAATCAATTAGAAAAAATTCTCATCCAGGATAATGGTGCAGAAAGTAGCGACAGCGGCAATGACGTGAGTGATTCCGCAGAAGAGGAAGGGCTGTCAGGTGTGGAAGAACTGGAGGCAGATGGTTGACAGTGTTTTTATATTAAGGGCATTTTACAGCAGTGGATTTAAATATACTGTATATAACTATAAGTTTATCGTGTGGTGCAGTGCATAACCGGTGTGCGAATATTTGACAATGACTGCCCCACGCACTCCTACAGCATGCAGACGACCGGTCACCTCTTGATCTGGTATGTAACTCGCTTCATAGCTGTCATTAAGATTTTCACGTGTCTAGAACTGTTGCGCCAGTTATACCCATCGCTCTTCAAAGAAGCTCGTACATTTCTCGCAATATGTGGCCGGGCATTGTCCTGTTGAAATGTGCCCTGTGGAGATGCCTGAAGCAGGGGGGTACCTCAGGCTCCACAACCACGTTAGGTACCGGTTGCTGTTCAAAGTGCCCTCAATTCGTAGGAGGCGAGATCGGTTGTTGTAACCAATGGCGCCCCAAACCATCATACCTGGTGTTTATCCGCTATACCGCTCAACAATGCAGCCCTCCAGGTTGCGCTCACCACGGTACCGCAGGACACGTATGGGACCATCACTGTAGGCCAGTTGAAGCGGGACTCGTCCGAAAAGACTACATTTTGCCACTAACACCCCAGTGACGGTGTACACATGCCCATTGCAGTCGGAGAAGCTTATGGTTTCTAGACAATGGAAGCTGACGTAATGGTATGCATGCAACCAGTCTAACCTGCAGCAGACGGCGACGAACCGTTGATGCAGACAAGTTCACGCCTGTTGCAGTGCTCCAGCGTCGAACCAACACTGTGGATGAAGCTGTACGGTCCGTTATGGCCATGCGGACAAGATGACGGTCATCCCGTGCTGTGGTCATGTTCCGTGTTTCAGTACCCGCTCTTCGCTGCGTACGACCTTCATCTATCCACTGCTTTCACACACGCATCACGTGTGTGAAAGCAGTGAAGCAACATGCCCTTTACGAGCCGAAATGTCACGGTATGACAGAACCCGGTTCCCGGAGACCAATCATTCTGCCCCGTTCGAGCTCATTCACATGCCGATATGGCTCCCTTTGACGTCGACGAGACATACTGGCACTCACTTTATTGTTTCCACCTTGTTTGACATCTCTGCGCTGACTACACTGGGCCCAACACTGACCTTGTCGGACCGACACGAGAGAGCTCTGCTCGGCCTGCGTGTACCCCATCTCTCTGCAAACCTAATCACCTTTTGCTTGCACACTCTTCTACACTTCCACCAAGTTTGGAGTTATTCGGGCAATTCTTTCTTGGTGTTGTAATTTTCGCAAACAGCAGTGTATTCCAGACATTTTGAAAGATGGTCCTGAAGAAGAAAGTGTGATGGTGATAGTGACGGGAGGAGAACTGTATTTACAAACTCATTAGGTAAATCTTGGGATTTTTAGTTACTTTTTATAATATTCCTAAATTGCTGAAGGCAGAATGCTTGTAAGCAGTTCTATTTTTACTCTGTTTAAGACTTTTTAAAATGAATTAGATATAATCTCTCAGGGAATGTTCCAAACAGCGCCGCAAATCGGTTGCTCTACATGCTATCTGACTGATTTGATAAAATAAGGAAAAAGATTAATAAAGTGACCCTTCATTGCATTACAAACCTATAACATTAATGTTAGGTATTGTGTTCCTTTAAACAAATATTGATTATTTTGAAAATATTCCTCGGATGGAAATATTGTCCGTCATTGTAAGTTATGCTTTCAAGTCCTAAATTTATCCAAAGGATAAATAAAATAGTCTATTCCTGTCTCATACGATACAGCTTTCCGTCGTTGCTCCGGACGCACTTCAGCCTTGGATTTATTGTGCCACCTGTGTCGTTTTAAAGCCAATTCAAAATACCCGCTCCCTGTACCAAGGCATAGTCTCATAACAGATATGGTTTCAAATTATTCTGATTCTAAAAGCATTTCCCCAAAAGCAATATATCTCCTGTAAGCCAAAGCCTCACAGGAGCATATAATGTGCTGGGCTGTTTCAGTTTCTTCTTGCACAAGCTGCAATCTACTCGTAAGTTACCCTGAAACACTCCCATCATTTTAAGATGCTTTTTCACAGGAGCATGTCCGCTGAAGTCTGTTACATTTAAGTAAACTTTCAGCTCTTTTCTTACACGATTTTCTAATAAATAGTTTACCATGTTTCTTTCCTGGATTATTAAGCCAGGTTTTATGATGTTCTACTGTGGACCAGTTCTTAATAGCCTCTCTTAAAACATCAAGATGTTCCTAGAGCCTGTTCCAGTCCAACAAATTGTGAAGCTGCAAGTATTGCAAGTTCATCAGATTTTTCATTTCCCTCTATGCCACTATGACCCAGCACTCAGATGAGCTGAACTTTATTCTGTTCTGGCAAGTTTTTAGCATGTTTAGGCAGTTTAAAACCAGTCCTGACGTTAACTTATGACTACTTAGAGCCTTAAGTGCAGCCTGGCTACCTGAGAAGCTGAGGATCCATTTACCAGTGTAAGCTCTTATTATTATTTTCATGTATGCATCGAATAATAACATAAATTTATGTTTCAAAACAGTAGCATATTTACCGAAGGAGAAAACGTTTTACACCTTGGTCTTAAAATAAAATACTACTAAAAGATATAAGTTATAACTGAAGAACTCCTAAGGATATAAGCCAAATGTATGGAACATCCCTTGAAATATGTTATGAAATTAGCAGAGAATTTATACAAGAGAACACAAATAACTAATCAAAGAGAACTAAATATTCGGGAAACATATTGGAAGAGAAAAACATCTGATTACTGTGTATACATTTAGTCAGAATGGATTGCAAAATTAGTTTTTGTTTCCTGTAAAATTAAGAAAAATCTGATGTGTTACACTCACATGACTTTCTCTACTCTTGTACAAACTATTTTTACAAACACTTATTCTCCATCTACTTCATGTTAATCGAGATAAACATTTGCAGACTCTGTCTTATTGCTAAGTTTCTTGTAGATGTAACGGGAATATATATTTACAAGGGCAATATAGTCATACAGTAGCCTTTAAGCACATACATATCTCTTAATACCTGGTTGCTTGGTGCAGCACCATTCCCTTTCCCACAGATTAATACTCTTTGCATATCCAAGACAAAAAAATGAATAACGAATTCCCATTTGAGAAAATAAGTATTGAAAAGTTTAAGGGAATAACAAGCAATATCTCGAAAATGGTTCACTCAACAAAACAAATGTATATGACATAAATTGTGTATTTTAACGCGATCTACATTTTTTGTGTAGTAAAAGGTTGTGTATCTCTTATGGTTTACCAGTTATGCAAAAGTCGTTCACAATGAAGAATACTTTTGGAGACATTCCCAGAAAATTCAAGATATACATTTTATTTGTCATAAAAATATCTTAAACATATGATATTTTAATCAAAATCGTTAGAGCCATTTTTAAGAAAATTAAAATTTTCGAAAAATCTTCCATTTAAAGGGTAATCTGGGGTGGGGGATTTTCTTGAAAACCTTTGTGTCGCATCTCTGGAAGATACTGAACCTAAATACCAAGTTTGGTGTTTATCCGACTGTTCGTTTCTGAGTTATGCTGTTCACAGACACACAGACAGACAGACACATATAAAGACACACACACGGACAGTGTTCAAAAATGCTTTTTTTGGATTCAGGGGGTCTCAAAACATATATTTCCGGTGGAATCTCGGTATAGAATTTTTGGGTGGAATACAATACTTCCTCTACTTACTATACGTAGTAGAGAAAGTAAAAATGTACCTATACATTTTTGCCCTAACACGAGCGCCCAGTAACCTGCATAAAAATGATGATTTGGAAATTGAAATACATAATTAATGAGAAGAGTAAATGACGCTAACGAAGAATATCACTCAAAGTAAAGAAAAAACCTCCTAATCGTATATGGCAAAAATGAAGGTATTAGATATTTTCAAAGCGACTGGGTTGTTTTTCTTACTTACCTTACTTTATAACTTGCACCGAAAGGAACAAGTTATAACAGCTCCTGGGAAAGCATGCACCTGTCAATCGGAAGATCGAGTTACCAACCCTCCTGGCATTACTTTTTACTTTCTCTACTACGTATAGTAAGTGGGGAAGTATTGCATTCCAACCAAAAATTCGATACAGAGATTTCACCGGAAATACATGTTTTGAGGCCTCCTGAATCCAAAAAAAAAGTATTTTTGGAAACATGTCAGTGTGTGCGTTCATGTGTGTGTCTGTGTGTGTGTGTGTGTGTGTGTGTCTGTGAACCTTTACATAGAACATTTTTCGAAAATTCTAATTTTGTCAAAAATGGCTCTAACGATTTTGATTAAAATATCATATATTTAAGATCCTTTCATAACGAATAAAATGTATATCTTGAATTTTCTGGGAATGTCGCCAAAAGTGTTCTTCATTGTGAACGACGTTTGCATAATTGTTAAACCATAAGAGATAGACAAAATTTTACTACACAAAAATGTACAGCACGTTAAAACACACAATTTATGTCATGTGTATATATATATTTTTTTTTGAGTGAATTATTTTCGAGATATTGCTTGTTATTCCCTTAAATTTTCCAATACTTATACTTTTTCTCAATGGGAATTCGTTATTCATTTTTTTTGTCTGGTAATGCAAAGAGAATGGAATACTCCACATAGCAACCAGCTCCTAAAATATTTGACTATCGCTTAAAGCCTACCAATTCCCCTTGCATCTACAAGAAAATTAGCAAAAAGATTAACATCTCGATATCTCGATTAACATGAAGCATATGGAGAATAAGGGTTTGTAAAAGTAGTTTGTACAAGAGTAGAGAAAATCAGGTGAGTGTAACATATCAGATTTTTTCTTTTCTTTTTTATTCATTCATTTAACAATTTCCATATGCTTTATTTTAACTCTAAGTGTTATCGATTTTCGTTGCCTGGGAAAATGGCTATTTAAATTATCTAAAAGCCCGCTCTAAACATACTAAGGAAAACAAATTTTGAGAATTCCTATTTTACTTTCCCTATCGCCTAACTATAAATAGCAGTTAATACGAAGTATGGTATTTCACCGAAAAAGTTGACTCGAGATTTCACCGCATTTGCACGTTTTGGGATCTCCTGAACTCCAAAAGCAAAATATTTGTTTTTAAAATCTGATGTGTTGCACTCACATGACCTTCTCTGCTCTTGTAAAAACTCTTTTTAGAAACGCTTATTCTCCATCTACTTCATGTTAATCGAGATATCTAGATGTTAATCTTATTGCTAATTTCCTTGTAGTTGCAAGGGGAATTGGTAGGCTTTAAGCGATAGTCAAATGTTTTAAGAGCTGGTTGCTATGTAGAGCATTCCATTCTCTTTGCATTACCAGGACATTAGAAAACGAATAATGAATTCCTATTTGAGAAAAAGTATAAGTATTGGCAAATTCAAACAAATAACAAGGAATATCTCAGAAACAGTTCACTTCACAAAAAATGTACGAGGGCTGATCAACAAAGACTGAGACTGATTTTTTTTCACAGATGTTTATTACTCCAATTTAATGTTTACATGATCTTTTTCAAAGTAGTCCCCTCCTACTTTAATGCACTTTTTAAAGCGTCTCTGCCAGTCCTTGAACACGTGCTGCAGACCATTCTTTGTCAGGTCCTTGAGAATCGCCTCACTTTTCTTGAGCACTTCTTCAGAGTTCTCAAATCGAATACCCCTAAGCTTTGCCTTTAGTGATGGGAATAAAAAAATCTGATGTGTTACACTCACATGACTTTCTCTACTCTTGTACAAACTATTTTTACAAACGCTTATTCTCCATATGCTTCATGTTAATCGAGATATCGGGATGTTAATCTTATTGCTAATTTTCTTGTAGATGCAAGGGGAATATGGTAGGTTTTAAGCGATAGTCAAATATTTTAAGCGTTGGTTGCTACATTGACGCATTCCATTCTCTTTGCATATCCAGGACATAAAATGAATAACGAATTTGAGAAAAAGTATAAGTATTGGAGAATTTAAGAGAATAACAAGCAATATCTCTAAAACGGTTCACTCGACAAAAAAAATGTATATGACATAAATTGAGTATTTTAAAGCGATCTACATTTTTTGTGCAGTAATATTTTGTCTATCTCTTACGGTTTACCAGTTATGCAAAAGTCGTTCACAATGAAGAACACTTTTGGAGACATTCCCAGAAAATTCGAGATATACATTTCATTTGTCATAAAAATACCTTAAACATAAGATATTTTAATCAAAATCGTTAGAGCCATTTTTGAGAAAATTAAAATTTTCAAAAAATGTTCCATGTGAAGGGTACTCTGGGGTGGGGGGATTTTCTTGAAAACCTTCCTGTCGCATATCTGGTAGATACTGAACCTAAATACCAAGTTTGGTGTTTATCCGACTGTTCGTTTCTGAGTTAAGCTGTTCACAGACACACAGACACACACACACACACATACACGGACATGTTTCCAAAAATGCTTTTTTTTGGATTCAGGGAGTCTCAAAACATGTATTTCCGGTGAAATCTCGGTATCGAATTTTTGGGTGGAATACAATACTTCCCCTACTTACTATACGTAGTAGAGAAAGTAAAAAAGTCACAGGGTGCAAGATCGGGGCTATAAGGTGGATGTGGTACACAGGTAGTGTTGAATCGAGCCAGAAACTGCATGACTTGATTTGCGACGTGAGGCCGTGCATTGTCATGATGAAGTCGCCACCCAGTCCGAGAAAGCTCTGGTCATTTCTTTGCAATGTGCTTCCTTAGTGTAGCCAATACTGACGTGTAGTATGCTGCTGTAACATTAGTGTGAGGGGGAACTTCATGCTGGTAAATCATTCCATTACAGTCAAAAAATGTGATCACCATCACTTTCCCTGCAGATGGAGCAACTTTTGCCTTTTTTGGTGTTGGAGAAACTGGCGATTTCCACTCTGTGCTGGCTTGTTTTCCTTCAGGATCATAATGATGCAGCCATGACTCATCACCGGTGATAATCGATTTAAAAATGCATCACCTCCATTGTCTGGTATGCGAAATGCACGTAGGGTCTACAAAAGAGAGCATTACTACCAACCTACCAATACGAGAGTGCTGCCGCCTACCAACATTATACATAAAAATCCGCTCTTTTCAAATATTTATGTTACAGATACGAAACTATCACGGAAGCTACGGGAAAAAATCAGTCTCAGTCTTTGTTGATCAGCCCTCGTATATAACATAAATTGTGTGTTTTAACGATATCTACATTTTTGTGTAGTAAAATTTTGTCTATCTCTTACGGTTTACCAGTTTAAAGTCTTTCAGAATGAAGAGGGCTTTTGGGGGACATTCCCAGAAAATTTAAGATATAAATTTCGTTTGCCATGAAAATACCTTAAACATTTTATATTTTAATCAAAATCGTTAGAGCCAGTTTTGAGAAACTCAAAGAGTTCGACAAATGTGCCATGTAAAGAGTAGTCTGGAGGGGGATTTTCTTCAAAATCTTCATGTCGCATCCTTGGAAGGTAGCAAACTCGGGTACTAAGTTTGCTGTTTATCCGACTTTTCGTTTTTGAATTATGCTGTTCACAGACTGACCGACACACATACACACGGACATGTTTCCAAAAATGCTTTATTGGGATTCAGGGCACCTCAATGTATGTATTTCCGGTGAAATCTCGAGATCGATTTTTTGGATGGAATGCAATAGTTCCCCTACTTACTATACGTAGTAGAGAAAGTAAAACAAGGGTGTGTGTATGTGTGGTGTGTGCGAGCGTGTGTGTGTGTGTGTGTGTGTGTGTGTGTGTTTGAATAGCATAACTTTAAAATGAAAGGAATATTAAATACCAAAACTTCCAAAGATGTGACACGAAGATTTTCGGAAAATCCTTCCATCTCATGCTACCCTTTACGTGGAAGAATTTATTTAACCGACTTTTCGTTTTTGTTTAAAATGTCCAAGTTTAGTATATTGACACGAGAAGTAAAAGTATATCTTGTATGTTTTGTGAATATCCTGTGAGTTTCCCTTTATTTGACTGAATGTTGTATGTTTTTGTATGACAAGGTAATCTTATCGGATAGAAAAAACTTACTAGAGGGAAAAATGTAGAGTTCAGTAAAATTTGTGTCAACATTTTTGATGGCGTTAGCCGTTTCAAAATATTCTATGCTGCAAGTTTGGACCTTTCCTAAACGTCAGCTAACGGACATGCCCAAACGTTTGTGATTCTTCCTTTCATTTCTTTCCATCGCAAGAACTTGTTACCGCGAAGAACCGTTTTCGAGTTATGTTGTTACATGTGTGACAGACACACTGCTCATACCGAAGCTTTTGTGGACAATTCTCAACTATAGTGTTTTTGCGACACGAGAAGTTTTTGACCTCTTAATACACCGCATCAAGCTGTAGGAGTAAGTCTCCCTGTTTATGTCAACAGGGGATGCATCGGACTTTATGTAGGTATGTATCGCTGGTGCCTAAGTCTCTGCTCTCTGTAACCAAACACAGAACTTCTGCGGGGTTCTGTAAAATGTGTTGCGAATTTCAATGTATTGATGGGGTAAATATATCGTCTATACTTATATGTAGACCATACGTATAATACAGTGTGGTCGTTTTAAGATAAGGTCATAGACCAGCTATATGCGTAGCACGCTATACAGCGGTGACCTCGGTACTTTTCCAATGCGCAACTGGCGCGCATGACGCGTTCAAGGTTATCTTTATCGGTGGCGCTTCGGTCGCTGCTTTGTGTTCGTGCAGAGAGTTGCACATTGCGCATCTCAAAAGGTTAAAGTTCATTCAAGACATCTGTGTTGTGTGTGCTTTGCTTAAGAGTGCTAATGTGTTGTTATTAGTCCACTGCAATGCCTGCCGACAAATCCACGCTTGAACAACGAACTTTTATGTACAACACATATGTAAAACCCGAATCATGTAGACAGGTGCGTAGACAACTTTAGAAGAAATTCCCAATATTTCAGTTCCATGAAGAGAAACTGTTAGACGTCTGATTAATCAGTTTAGGACAACGGGACTGCTAAACCTAAGAAGCAAAAATGAGGTGTTCTAACGAACGGAAAAATTGGTGCATATATTTGTGAGGAATCCTAAAAAATAAACTTTACAGGAACAATTCCCTCATCATAGATGAACTTAAAGACGATATAAAAATAGAAATTATGAACTTTAAGCAAGAAGAACTTAGGCTCTTAAATGGAAATTTCATCCCATGAGCCAAGAATGTCTTCACGTAGATGGACAGCACTTCTAACACACTTATATCTGGTTAGTACGCATTATAGCGCATATTACTACCACTGGCGAGTATGAAACGCAGGAGTTACGGAACGGAAAAAAAATCTGATGTGTTACACTCACATGCCTTTCTCTACTCTTGTACAAACTATTTTTACAAACGCTTATTCTCCATATGCTTCATGTTAATCGAGACATCGAGATGTTAATCTTATTGCTAATTTTCTTGCAGGTGCAAGAGGAATTGGTAGGCTTTAAGCGATAGTCAAATATTTTAAGAGCTGGTTGCTATGTGGCGCATTACATTCCCTATGTATGTCCAGGACATTAAAAATGAATAACGAATTCCCATTTGAGAAAAATCATTGGAAATTTTAAGGAAATAACAAGCAATATCTCGAAAATAGGTCACTCAACAAAAAAATCTGATGTGTTACACTCACATGACTTTCTCTACTCTTGTAAAAACTATTTTTACAAACGCTTATTCTCCATCTACTCCACGTTAATTGAGATAAACATTTGCAGACTCTATCTTATTGCTAACTTTCTTGTAGATGTAACGGGAATATATATTTACAAGAGCAATATAGAAATACAGTAGCCTTTAAGCACATACACATAATAGCTGGTTGCTAGGTGCAGCACCATTCCCTTTGCCACAGATTAATACTCTTTGCATATCCAAGACAAAAAAATGAATAACGAATTCCCATTTGAGAAAATAAGTATTGAAAAATTTACTACGTATAGTAAGTAGGGGAAGTATTGTATTCCACCCAAAAATTCGATACCAAGATTTCACCGGAAATACAAGTTTTGAGGTGCATTGAATGCATATAAAGCATTTTTGAAAACATGTCCGTGTGTGTGTCTGTGTGTCTGTCTGTGTGTCTGTCTGTGTGTCTGTCTGAGAACAGCATAACTCAGAAACGAACAGTCGGATAAACACCAAACTTCGTATTTAGGTTCAGTATCTTCGAGAGATGCGACACGAAGGTTTTCAAGAAAATCCCCCACCGCTGATTACCCTTTACATGGAACATTTTTAGAAAATTTTAATTTTCTCAAAAATGGCTCTAACGATTTTGATTTAAATAGCATATGTTTAAGATAGTTTTATGACAAATAAAATGTATATCTCGAATTTTCTGGGAATGTCTCCAAAAGTATTCTTCATTGTGAACGACTTTTGCATAACTGGTAAACCATAAGAGATAGACAAAATTTTACTACACAAAAAATGTAGATCGCGTTAAAATACACAATTTATGTCATATACAGTTTTTTTGTTCAGTGGACCATTTTCGAGATATTGCTTGTTATTCCCTTAAATTTTCCAATAATTTTTCTCAATGGGAATTCGTTATTCATTTTTTTATGTCCTAGACAGACAAAGAGAATTAAATGCGCCACATAGCAACCAGCTCTTAAAAGATTTGACTATCGCTTAAATACTACCATATTATCCTTGCATCTACAAGAAAATTAGCAATAAGATTAACATCTCGATTAACATGAAGCACATGGAGAATAAGCGTTTGTAAAAATACTTTGTACAAGAGTAGGGAAAGTCATGTGAGTGTAACACATCACATTTTTTAAAACTGTTGATAGTATTAATAAAAGATAAATAAACAGATATTTCAATCCAAATGCATAATATAATCTTTCTTCTAGCTTCGGGAATTACTAGGAGATTGTTGAAAACTTTTTGGCGATTGTTCGTCTTGCTAGCATGAAGATAAGTGGTGGAAGTGCTGGCAGGTGTTTAATAGAAGCGCGCTTGCTGATTTTTGACTTGCATGTAAGATAATATAAGAGCCTGAAGTGCTCTTAGGTGATAATATATGTTGAGATATAAAAAGGGAGAAATGTAATTTATGGAGCTTATACTCCAGTCTTTTATATGGTGAAAACTGTTAATTCAAATGCTTCCTGACGATCCTGTCCTCTTACAGGGTTGGTTATTCGTATCAGAGGCAACAAGAGGTGGTAAATGTCGCTGATGTCGGCTTGCAAATGGGTTGAATGTTAGTAATTGGAAGGATTTGGTGGTCATGGAATGTGATATCAGGTGTTATGGGATTGGGACGAACCCTGAAAGTAGTGAATTGTTTAGAAGTGTATGAAATACATCACTGTACAGAAGGCCTTCTGCATCTAGGTAGTTTTCAATTATTGTGACTGATGTCTATGTGCTTATTGATCTAGGTGTTATTACTGCTGTGGATGTGGATGTTGATCATGGGGAGATCTCAATACACGGAGACTCCCACATCGTTGGCGGGGTGGGCTGATGTTGAAACTATAGTCAGCGTCGCTGTATAGTTTCCCCCGGTTCTGTTGCGTGTCATGAAGAAATTGTTAAAGTAAATGAGGGTCACCATCAAATATCTACCTCTCATTGATCTTGCAGATAGCAGACTTCCTTCCTTGTATCCTCGCAATACTCGTCTTTTTCCACAATGAGTGCAGACATTGATGCCGTTATTTGACTCGTGGTAAAAGCACGTAATACGGAAATAAATACAATAAATGCGAGTTCAGAATATGTACTTGATCTTTTCATGACACCCGTTGCAATATACAAATCCTGTGCCTACATAGTAATACAAAATGTCTGCCCTCTTAGTAGGTATGTTAAACGAATTGTCATTGGCTAAGGTTCATTCTAATTTCCCGTTTGAAAAAAAAACAGATCATGAAAGAATACCGCTGCAACATACTTAGAAAACAATAGCGTCAGTAAAAAATGTCCTTTTTCTTGTGAATTGTAGCAAGAATGCTTTCCGTGGTCCTTATAGAGTTTAAATATGAAAGTCTTTGATATTATTACTCTGTGATTATTGTCTGTTAGGTTCAAACATGTCTGCTCATGCTTCTGAAAAAAAAACTGGAAACGTTCTGTTAAAAATTGAGATTTCAGAAATTTTCTCTTTTAACAGTTTAATTATTAACTTACGTCTATCTATAAAATATTTTTGTAACAAAGGAACACTTGAGAACAAATTATTGCGACAGTGAAAAATTATGGTTCTCTCTGGATTGTAGGAAATTTCCAGGGCCCTATGCGAATTTAAACATAAAAGCCTTGATTTTAATCTATGACTATTTTCTGTTACGTTTAACAATATTGGCAAAGAAGAGCGAAATATATTAGCTGTCAGAAGAATATGGATGTAAGTGCACTATTTTGCTGTGTTCCAACAAAGGATTATATTTATTGATAACACGGACTTTTTAAAGCGAAGAGAAAATCATTCCGTAAATAAATGGAATGGAAATACGTGCAGATTTTTTCTTCCAAAACTATTCTATTGCCTTACAACTTAAATTACTGTATTTTTTCCCCTAATCGTTTATCTTCTCTTTCCAAGAGTTGCATTATTTCAAGTTGCCAAAACAATTCTTGCATTTTCTGCACGAATCTGAGCTTGCTTCTGTTAAGGGCAACTTGATTGTGTTTTGCTTTACGCTGAAGATGTTCTGCTCCTCCGTATTCGACTTCTTGCATGTGTTCAAATAACTGTTTTTCGATCATCTGTTACACAAGTCAAAGTGCTGTACTTCTGTAACCATTTAATTGGTATTTGAAATGTTAAGATATTTTAACCTTAGTAGAAAAAACTTGCCTTTTCTGCATGGTATGTGGATGTCGCGGCAGCCTAGGTTTGTGTCAGTAACTTCAGAGAGATTTGTTTCTTTACATTTAAGTTTACAGAGTGAGATTTGAAACGCTTAAGTTCACCATCAGTTTTAAGAGGGTAGCGACCATCTCTTACTGTATTATTCTAGCCGCATTATGTGTTGTCGGCTGTTGTCTTCACTCAAGCTACCATACTTCCACAGAGCACTGGGCCGGAATTGAAAATGAACTGCATTGTCTACCATGACCAATGAATATTTATCCAATATTTTTTTCTTTAAATAAATTATATTATTTCAGTTTGCTGTTTTTCTTTTCTGATTCATTTCTTCCATGCTCCGCACATTATAGTTCGCTCGGGGATCGTAACAAACGTAAGTGATAGCATCACGGTATTGGCGGTGAATATATCTCAATTTCTTCCTGAAAAGGCAAATTTACACGCACACTGTTTGGAAAGGGATGTTTTCTTAGTTAATTTTACACAAACCCTGAATACCACGTCTGAGGTTTTGATATGGCATATGATAGTGTTAAGAATTCGTGATGAAACTACACATTCATCCGCAAACCACGACGAGCGAGCGAGCGAAGCGCTTCCTTTAACATGTACATAAATAAACACGTTCCCACGTCGTCATTTCGATGGGGATATTTCTTCCAATAAAATTATGCCCAAATTAAATTTATTGCCCTCCCAATCCACTCTAATCTACTTAAAGCGTGCATATTAAGTGTTGTCATTCCTTTGTAAGTTTTAAAATTTGGTAATTAAGCTAACGAATTCGATATAGATCAATATTCTTCCAGATAGAGCAAATCCGATTGTACAAATACGTTCCCCTGTAAATTCTAGACTATTTGACATGACCCTGTATCTTCACTTTTAAATTATAAACGCAAATCAAATTAAAGTGTCGGCAACCACTCTGTGAGTTTGAAAAAATTCAAATGGATGTCCTATATAATATGCTAATTAGTGGTGTGGTTGTTGATTAAATGCTTAATTAGGTGTCAATATCCTGTATAAGTTTGAATGACAAATGATGACCTATATAATATGCTAATTAGTAGTAGCACCTTAAGTTTAGGTTAGGTTAGGTCAGGTCAGGTTAGGTTAGGTGGGATTTTGAAGCCCTAAGCACCTCGACCATTCTTGATTCAGGTACACCCCTTCATTTTCTGGTCTCTTGGAATGCCTGTATCCTTAATAAAGGAGGCTAGATTTTTTACTGTGACCTCATTAAGCTCATGCAATTCCACGAACCCTTGATTAAAGGGGTTAATCGTTTGACCAACAAGTAGCTCGCAGTCACACAACAGATGATTTCATCTGCATTTTTGTATCTCATACAAATAGGATCAACTTCTTTACCCATCTTGTATGAGTGTCCCTTGAGATAGCCGCGGCTTGGTATCATTCATTTGTTCATAGAAAGCAGTTAACGAGTCCTGTCATTGTCTATCTCAGGGATTGTTATTTTGGAGTACCCCTGTCCTGCAATTGACTCCCAGTACTCATATATTTTTCAGCGGTCCACCCACCGATAACGCCTCGAATATGTCCATAGCATAATCCGAAAATGGCTTCCAGTCCGATTGGTGAAGTATCTGATTCTTTTTTAACCAACTCGTCTGCCCTTTCATTGCCATGTATTCCCATTTGTCCTGACACCCATTAACAGTGCACTGTTTTGTGTTCGGCCATTTTCATGAGGGACTCTGCAATTCCAGAAAATTTTTGACTTCATTCGCTTAAAGAGCCTTCGGGGCTGCTTGATTGTTTGAAAGCATAGCAATATTCCTATTGGCATAACCCTTACATATACATTCCCATGTGCTAGCCAAGTAGTATCTGCATGGAAAACAATGTCATATTGGCCGAGACCATATGGCAGTCTCTTGCCACGGACAAAGATTCCCGCACATTCATGACTACTCTTCGATCCATCTGTGAATCACATTGTTCAAATACAGATCTTCTGACCAATTCCTTTTTTCCATTTACTGCGCTCCGGTAGAATACAGAGAATGTTGTTTCAACATTCATTTTGTCCCGAATCACATTTAGGATATTATTCAAGCAATTGTCCCCATGAAAGTTTAGATGTCCATAAGAAATTGAATTAAGATTTTCCGTCCATTACATTTAAGTCTGCGATAACCGACTCTAGCCTCTGTCTCTATCCAGTGATTCAGAGGTGGGAAGTTTAACAAACTGTTCAAAGCCGCTGTATATGTAGCTCTAAAAGCGTCTTATTTCGATGCAAGCCATTCTCTGCAACTCAGAGAGTTGAGTCCTACAAACCGCAAGCCTCGCCCTGGGCCACTAGATGAAGGCAGCATAGGACAAAATAGGTTTGACCATAGTGATATACATCCAGTACCACTTTAGATTTCATTCCCCGTGTTTTACCAAATATTCATCTACAGGTCCAAAAGGCCCTGCATACTCATATATATCTATATATACTTCCATCCACCTGTTTGAGATTATAAAATTATTCATTTTATATCCTTTAAAGGTAGAAAATACATTTCAGAAATAATTTTCCCTGAATTATGTGAACTGAAACTAAAATAAGCACACTGCTAAGCTAAAAAAAAAGCATTATAACCTTGGAAAACATTGTGTTTGCCAAACTATACCACTTTACCCTACAAAATTTATGATATATGCTAGAGGTCACTTTTTAGTACTCAGTCCATAAAGCGGTAGAGTTGATAGAGGCAACAGTCTGTAAAATTATCTACTATAGGAACGAAAGTAATCTTTCAAGGCAATATTTTATGGACTAAATTTGTAAGCTGTAAAAGCCTGAAACTTCCGTTCACGAAAATGAAAGGCGCATTGAGGTATGGAAAGTTCACACCAGTATGAATAAAAATAGATAACAATATTAAATTGTAGTTACGCTCTAATGCATTTTGTAACTCGTTATCACAATTGCATTACTGTTGCGGTATGGTGTTAGTTACACAACCTCACACACTTCCACAAAGCACAATTTATTAAAAATTTCGAATCTCATTTAGTGGGTTTAAGTCAGTATTTATGACAGTCTCAAGAGGTTTATAATTTGGAGGTTTTGAGAGATTGCCATTTGATACAGATGAGATGAAAAATGGCATGGAACACAACAATAATTAGCAAATGGAGCTGGTAACTGAAGCAAATCCTATAAAGTTATACACACTCTTTGACTTATCATTTTAATTAAATTCAGGAAAAGTTTTACTACTGATCAATACTACAACTAACTCCGTGTTTATTTATTTATTGCTGATTTTATATAAACAGGCAAAAGGTTACTACGTAACTAATTGTTGATATATTGATGGCAACTACCGTAAGTGAAACAAATGTTTTATAGAATAAGTGGTATTTAAAATTGTTTATAGTAATTTTATTCGTAACATAAAGATTTTCTACCAAATCATTAATTCTATAGTGTTACCAGTTAGTTTACATTTAATATTTTTAAACTGTTCTTTAACTCTAGTTTCAATATTATATTTAGTTTTTCCAATATAAATTTAACCATCTCATAAAACTTATTAAAGAACGCTAGAAATTCTGTCATTAAATTTCCTATTTTTCACAAAGTCCTAATAAATTTTGATTGTGCATAATTATGACAAGCTATTGTTATCCACGAGTTTTTAAAGTTTTTGCAAACATATTTGGCCAAGGATGACACATACAATTTTTATTTATAATTATATTTCAACTTTATGAGAGTAGAAATCTCCTTAATAGCTTTCTGATGTGTTAAGTGTGATTAAAAAGATAATCGCACTCAATATACCATTAGCCAACGGCGGGTAGAGTACGCTAGTCAGTTGGTCAATCAAAGCCGCACTACACTGATAGTAATTCACCTTCGATTACTGCACTGACAGTATTTCATGGTGGTACATTTGTTTTTAATTTCTATGAATGTAGTGAGTGAGATCACGTAGGCTGTGGCTACAATAACATGTAGCGATATTTCCGTCTGATTACACCTGCAAAAAAGGAATTTTTAAATTATTATAGTTTATGAATTATTAATGATTAATTAACACGCAATTTGATAATTTTCCTCACTTTTAAAATAATTGGATTAAAAACTACACCAATCAAGAGCCCGTCAAAAAGTGTAAATAGGCTTTAAGTTTAATTAATATTGTCCAATAAATAAAGGCGTAATTGCGTAGAAAAATCTGCGAGATTTAGGCGAAATAGAGTAACTTCATTTCAAAACGTTCATTGTATTTTTACCAGCGTGGGGTCATAAAAAATCCAACGTTTCTTTGTACTTCGAGGGGAGGAACCTAGTTTTAAGAGAAAGTAGACGCTGTAGGCAACGTTCTTTTCTTACAGTTTAGGCTTCGAATTTTCAACCGGAGACAATAAAGATACAGGATAATCGTTAGAACCAATGAGAAGATAGGAAGACGTGGTTACATGTACAGAAATCCGGAGGTTAGTAGTAAGTTTGTATATGTAAACGTAAGCGTGGATTTCACAGTCTGTCATGATTCTTCAATACGGTAACACGTAGTGCTCCGATCCTGAAAAGTTCTCTAAGTTCCCAAATTAGTTAAAGTGCCGCGCAAGTATGTAACTGCAGAGTAATCATTATGGAATATTTATCTAATGTGCAAATAGTATTCGTAGCAATAATTTTTATCCAAGCTTATAAACATTGAATATTTTGGCAAGTGACTATTTAAAGTTTACGCGAATCTAAAGAGCGGCGATAGAGCACCGAGATATTAAATAATCATCCGGAGCAAACGTTAGTCGACCAAGAGATAATAGTGGGAAGACTGTGTTAAAGAATCGCATGTGTTAGCGAAAACAAGGAAATCTTGCAGGATTTCTAGCATAACGACGCGCGAGTGAGAAAAGTGTAAACAGTGTTTCTTTCAAGACAGTATCCTGGTGTCACCACTCCCGCATCCTACCCTGACATAACCACAGTAGGGAATTTCAGATCGATTCGCCGACAGTTGATCCTGAGATGATAACGACCTGTGCTTCCTACTGACATCGGTGACATCGATTCCTGAAGACGAACCACCTATTACATAGCGGAGAACGCCGACGACGACAAGGTAAGACAACACCGACGACGGGAACAGCTACAAATAGCAACTGAAAATGCCGCGCTTTGGAAGTCAAAATAGTGGTAGTATAAAAACAGCTGTAGATCTTGTGAAACCAATTTTCTGAATTCTGTACGGAGAAGAATTATAAAATTGACGGCTCAGTAAGGGACAAAGAGATCGCTTCCATCCTACACGACTAACAAACATGGTTGGCGCTAAACATAGTTCATAATAAGTTTTTCGTGAGATTAGCCGAGTAGCACTCGTGCTACTAGTTTTACAAGACAATTTAATTTCGGTTTCAAACTCATGAAAAGCAGCATTCATTAACCTCCATTGAATTGTCGTAAAACTATCAGCACTAGTGCTACTACTGTTGATAATCAAAGCTACGATATATAGTCACTAATCACGCATATTGATATATACTTGGAACATGCTCGAAATAATATTAGCAAATGGATTTGAGGACCCAGAGGCCACCGATAGGCGAAAATTATTTCGAAGTTTACAAGAAGTAGTCTTCAATTTGCTAGAAAGCATGTTCTCTAAGTGGACGAATCCAAATTCAATTTTAGGTCTTCAAATAGAAAAGAGAGGGTGGAGAGAGAGCGGAGAGAAGAGGACATGGACAGTATTATGCTGCTTTCACCACTTTGCCAAGAGTGCCACATGAAGGAGATTTATTCATGGTCTGGAAAGTGTAGGTTTTGATGCATGTGCTATTCTTGTATTTATTGAAAATGAGCTTTAACAGCATGCCATCAGATTGAGGAGATTTTCTGCATACTATCCGGCTACACTCCCCACGTTAGCGAAAGGTTCATGATAATGTCCGATAATAATACCAACCATGCAGTGTTTGGGATGTCTCGCAGTTTCTATAGAAGAAACATTGTTATTTTGGCTTCAGCCGCATGAAGTAAGAACCTCAGTCCTGTCCATCATGTACGGTATGCGCTTGGACGTCGTATTTATTAACGTGTTTTCCACTGAATGAAATGTGAATAGCTCCTACTCAGAAATGAGAAAAGTTCAAAAAGTCAACATCTACACCAAAATGTCAAGTATGCTGTATAGGATGAATGCTGTTATTTGAGCCAGATATATCAATATTCCTTGCTGAACACGTAGAAATTCTTCTAGTGTCAATTTTCTCCACTTTAAGAATAAGGATTCAGCTTTGGGCATTAAAATTGATGTTGCATCTTCATAATAAAAAGATGTTTGATATGGCATTCAACTGTATGCAACATGTAATAAATTAATGAGAAAATGGAAAATGACAAAGTGGCTCATATTTTGTGATAAATTTTCAGTGAATTTGCTTTGTTAAATACAAGTTAGGTATCAACAAATCGTACTTATTTTTTATTATATTTTCAAATAAATTGGAAGTACTACAACACTTCTGCGCTTATTTTAATCTTACTTTTAACGCCCCACTCTCTGAGTAACAGCTTATGCTTGCAGGGAACCAATACCACTGAGCTTCAAATGGGGAACTTCAAGCTGTATTGTCGCCCTCCGTGGACTACCCTCTAGTTCCCGAGGTCGCGGGTTCAAACTCGGTGGAGGGCGATGGATTTTTGCGGGCGTAAAAACCTTAGATGGCTTCATTCGGAAGGAAAGTAAAGCCGATGGTCCCGTGTCCTAGATTTACGGTACGTAAAAGGACCTCAAGCCTGATAAGGAGGCCTATGAGCAAAATTACCGGTCTTTCACGCCCAATATAGAATGGGACGCTAAGGACCATAGTAGTTAAAGAGCGTCCATAAATAAAACTCAATTTCATTTGTTTAATTTCAGGCGATATTGATTCTCACTAATCACTACCCTGTACTTAAAAATGTGGCTCACTGTCGCAATGTGTTAGTCTTGCATATTTATAATGTGAAGTGCCACTAACACTGAGATGTTCCACTTAACACATAAGCCAGCTAATAAGCCTGATAGGTAATTTTTCTGATTGCATTATATTTAATGTGGATGAGTAAATATTCCCTATCTAATGCACAAAATGGTATTTATTCATACTACTTCAAAATTTTCTTACCTGATGCCCCAGCATATTTATTTCATTCTATTTATTACTTTCTCTACTACGTATACTAAGTAGGGGAAGTATTGTATTCCATCCAAAAATTCGATACCGAGATTTCACCGGAAATACATGTTTTGAGGCCCCCTGAATCCAAAAAAGCATTTTTGGAAACATGTCCGTGTGTGTGTATGTGTGTGTGTGTGCGTGTGTGTGTGTCTGTCTGTGACCAGCATAACTCAGAAACGAAGTCGGATAAACAAACTTGGTATTTAGGTTCAGTATCTTCCAGAGATGCGACACGAAGGCTCTCAAGAAAATCCCCCACCCCAGATTACCCTTTACATGAAACATTTTTCGAAAATTTTAATTTTCTCAAAAATGGCTCTAACGATTTTGAATAAAATATCGTATATTTAAGATACTTTCATTACAAATAAAATGTATATCTTGAATTTTCTGGGAATGTCTCCAAAAGTATTCTTCATTCTGAACGACTTTTGCATAACTGGTAAACCATAAGATAGACAAAAGTTTACTACACAAAAAATGTAGATCGCGTTAAAATACACAATTTATGTCATATAAATTTTTTTGTTGAGTGAAGCATTTTCGAGATATTGCTTGTTATTCACTTAAGTTTTCCAATACTTATACTTTTTCTCAAATGTGAATTCGTTAACCTTTTTACTTTCTCTACTACGTATAGTAAGTAGGGGAAGTATTGTATTCCACCCAAAAATTCGATACAGAGATTTCACCGGAAATATAAGTTTTGAGAGCCCCTGAATCCAAAAAAAGCATTTTTGGAAACATGTCCGTATGTGTGTGTCTGTCTGTGTGTCTGTCTGTGAATAGCATAACTCAGAAACGAACAGTCGGATAAACACCAAACTTGGTATTTAGGTTCAGTATCTTCCAGAGATGCGACACGAAGGTTTTAAAGAAAATTCCCCCACCCCAGATTACCCTTTACATGGAACATTTTTCGAAAATTTTAATTTTCTCAAAAATGGCTCTAACGATTTTGATTAAAATATCATATGTTTACGATATTTTTATGACAAATAAAATGTATATCTTGAATTTTCTGGGAATGTCTCCAAAATCATTCTTCATTGTGAACGACTTTTGCATAACTGGTAAACCATAAGAGATAGACAAAATGTTATTGCACAAGAAGTGTAGATCGCGTTAAAATACACAATTTATGTTATATACCTACATTTTTTTTGTTGAGTGAACCATTTTCGAGATATTGCTTGTTATTCCCTTAAATTTTTCAGTACTTATTTTCTCAAATGGGAATTCGTTATTTATTTTCTTTTGTCTTTGATATGCAAAGAGTATTAATCTGTGGCAAAGGGAATGGTGCTGTACCTAGCAACCAGCTATTAAGAGATATGTATGTGCTTAAAGACTACTGTATTTCTTTAAATATATATTCCCCTTACATCTACAAGAAACTTAGCATTCAGATAGAGTCTGCAAATGTTTATCTGGATTAACATGAAGTAGATGGAGAATAAGCGTTTGTAAAAATAGTTTGTACAGGAGTAGAGAAAGGCATGTGAGTGTAACACATCAGATTTTTTTCTGGTAATGCAAAGAGAATGGAATACTCCACATAGCAACCAGCTCTTAAAATATTTGACTATCGCTTAAAGCCTACCAATTCCCCTTGCATCTACAAGAAAATTAGCAATAAGATTAACATCTCGATATCTTGATTAACATGAAGCATAAGGAGAATAAGCGTTTGTAAAAATAGTTTGTACAAGAGTAGAGAAAGTCATGTGAGTGTAACACATCAGTTTTTTTCCTTTAGGGCAGTTTTTATGAACTTTTTCAAAAATTTGCGTAAACAGACATTTGTGTAACAATCCACAGTAATGGCACGTCTATCTTCTAATACTGTAGTATCAATATGGCCCGTTTTTGAAAGAAAGAAAAAAAAACTAGCAACCATCTTCTTACCGCACTGCATTTTCGTCGGACTTTTGTGGGCTTAGGTTCTGTTCAAAAGAGCCATTGAGCCGATTGATTCATCATTGGTAACGATATTCCAAATCAAATTTGAAGTGCCGCGTTGTTATTTTTCCAGAGTTTTTCTGCACCAAACAATGCGTTGTTGTTCTTGTCAGTTAACGTGGAATACATGGACAACAAAGTTTTCTCACGTCTAATTGTTGATGTAAAATGTTTTGGATTTGACTCGTACCATTCCCATTGTCGTCCGAATTAATTCACAAGATGTCCGTCGATCTTCTTCAAGCATTGCTCGAACAGCGGCAATATTTTCATCAGTAACAGCGGATCTTGGTCGTCCTTCACGAAGTTCATCATTAAGGAAAAAAACTATATCTTTTGAATTCACCATACCAATTATAAATTGTTGCCTTAGACGGTGACTTCTTCGCCAAATGCATATTTTCTAAGCCAATCTTAACATTGTTTAGGCGTTAATGACGATTTAAAATAGAAAACAAATCATAGCCAGGAAATGTTCCCTAGTCAAATTCATTTTTGGGTGAACACAAAATATTTAAATAATGATAATTAACAAACTATTAGAGCAAATCGAATAAACTATACGACAATCAACTCGCAAAACATTAGAATGTAGCTGTCAAATTTAAACAAACTTCATTTCTTTTTAGAAACATAGCATTCTAAGAATGTTCAATATCGCCTTCGTATATATTGTTTGTGAAATAATTGTGGCAAATAAAATAATTTATTAAATCTTCAATATCACACCAGCGATAAGTTACTAGCATTCGCCTAACAATTTCCTATCCTAAACCATGCAAACCTATCAGAGTTTGAGATTTCTATCCTACTACTAGTCGAGGTAAGGAAGAATTTGGTAATAGTAATTTGGTATGATTTTACATTTTATATACATAGCTGCACGTGAGTCAACGGGATAAACCTCACCTCGTGGAGCCTAGGCCCCATCACAGCAAGCAACTGGAAATTCACCCTCACCAGCCGTCGTATCCACCTACAAGCTCTATACCATTTCATGTGGATGTTAAAATTTGTCATTCAAAGGAACATGCTTCTTCACCATGCTTTTATAACGTTGTCAACGCCGTCTGCTATACAGGTTCCATGCGTATAGCAAGTGCTGCTGCAGGCGAATATTACAAGAACAACTTCGAGACTGTTCAGTAACAACCTCACACAGTGCTGATTTTAGATTATCTTGAAAATGTCAAACATTTCGGAAATGTTTGCTGCAGTAATAGATACGACACTACGGAGGAAAGTGAAATTTTATACTCTTCTATCACGACCTGACGAATGGATTTGAAAAGATGGTGGCTATTGGTAGTAAATAGCTAATTATGCCAATGCAGTATTTGTAAAGCAAGCTACACTAGACGTATTTTTAAAAAATACACACAATACTATAGCATATTATGTTATTACAGCATAGGTTTAATAAGTTCCGATATTATGACATAATTACTGACATAAGACTGACAAGAACAGAAACACAATCAGTACCGAAGTAATGGTTTACATATACATAATCACATTATAAATACAGAAATGCTGCATATACCTGAAAGTAAGCCCTATATTTGGTTCAAATTGTAGTGGAAAAGTTATAATCATATGCCAATTACTGACCATGATGATACAACATCGATATGCGCATCCATGTTGAAATTGCATTCAAAGAGTGAAAGTGTATAACATGCTTTAAAAAACTCCAAGTATACTATTACTTAGCACCGATATCATAGCGCACATACACTACTTGATCATAAGTATCCGGACTCCTGGCTGAAAATGATGTACAAGTTCGTGGCGCCCTCCATCGGTAATGCTGGAAGTCAATATGGTGTTGGCCCACCCTTAACCTTGATGACAGCGTTCACTTTCGCAGGCATACTTTCAATCAGGTGCTGGAAGGTTTCTTGGGGAATGGCAGCCCATTCTTCACGAAGTGCGGGACTGAGGAGAGGTATCGGTGTAGGTCGGTGAGGCCTGGCACGAAGTCGGGTTCCAAAACATCCCAAAGGTGTTCCATAGGATTCAAGTCAGGACTCTGTACAGGCCAGTCCATTACAGGGATGTCATTGTCGTGTAACCACTCCGCCACAGCCCGTGCAGTATGAACAGGTGCTCGATCGTGCTGAAAGATGCAATCGCCATCCCCGAATTGCTCTTCAATAGTGGGAAGCAAGAAGGTGCTTAAAATATCAATGCAGGTATGCGCTGTGATCGTGCCACGCAAAACAACAAGGGGTGCAAGCCCCTCCAGGAAAAACACGACCACACCATAACACCACCACCTCCGAATTTCACTGTTGGCACTACACACGCTGGCAGATGGCATTCACCGTTCATTTGCCATACCAACACCCTGCCATCGGATCGCCACATTGTGTACCGTGATTCGTCACTCCACACGTTTTGCCACTGTTCAATCGTGTAATGTTGACGCTCCTTACACCAAACGAGGCGTCGTTTGGCATTTTCCTGCGTGATGTGTGGCTTATGAGCAGCCGCTCGACCATGGAATCCAAGGTTTCTCACCTCACACCTAACTGGCATAGTACTTGGAGTGGATTCTGATGCAGTTTGGAATTCCTGTGAGTTGATCTCGATAGATGTCTGCCTATTACTCTTTACGACCCTCTTCAAATGTTGGCGGTCTCTGTCAGTCAACAGACGAGGCCGGCCTGTACGTGTTTGTGCTGTACATGTCCCTTCACGTTTGCACTTCAATATCACATCAGAAACAGTGGACCTACGGATGACACCCAATCATCTGACCACGTTCGAAGTCCGTGAGTTCCACGGAGCGTCCCATTCTGCTGCTTCACGATGTCTAATGACTACTGAAGTCGCGGGTAATGAGTACCAGGCAGTAGGTGGCAGCACAATGTATCTAAGATGAAAAACGTATGTTTGTGGGGGTTCCGGATACTTTTGATCACATAGTGTAGTTGTGTTATGACAAATTCACAGCCTCCATTAATATCTGAAACTTATAATTATACCTATAAAATGTAGGATGTGTTCATCGGAGGGGGGTTGATCTATTGTGGCTACCCTCACCGGGAGGCAGAGATCAAGTGAAGGAGCCGCAGGAGATCGCAGGTCCGCAAGCAGACAGACCAACAGAGACGTGCAAAAGTCCCTAATATTATTGTTTAAACACCCGCGCACCAGTAGAAGCGAGGAATCCCAAGAGAGGGCGACAAAGCGACCCTAACGGACGGGACAACGCACCCTGGCGTTCCCGGGGAGAAATCTGTCCAATGTACAAGCAAATCTGCCATCTGCCCGACATTGTCAGCACCCCAGGACCCGAAGACACATCTGAAACGTTAAAGGGAAAGATGAAATTAGATGAAAGGAGAAATCGTGGTAAATACAGCACCCCGGCATTCGCCTAGGCGACCAGGAAAAAACCATGAAAAACCCCAGGTCAGAATGGGCGTTCACCGAGAATCGAACCCGAGACCTCCCGAATTTGGGCACAGACGTTGCCGCCCGAGCCATCCCGCTCGGTTAATTAGACCTGTATTTAGCTGCTTTAAATAGTGTACAAAGTAACATTGTTACAACCTTTCGTTTAGGAATATATCATCTCTTCGAATTTCTAAAAGTGTAGACGTATGCTTCTGTGCCAATTAACGAATCATTAACACCAAGTCCACAACAGTACATAAATAGCTGACATTGGGTGAAATATGTATGATTTTGTTCCAATTCCGAATTTCCTTGTGCGTTTTTACATTATCACGTACATAGTACGTAGGGAGGTATTGAACTCTAGCCAAAAAATTCGATACCCAGATTTAGCCGGAAATGCATGTTTTGAAGCTAATGAATGAATGAATAAAAAACGTTTTTATAAAAAGTCTGTGAGTGTGCATTTGTGAACAGCATAAATCAAAAACGAAAAGTAGGATAAATAGTCACCTAGTATTTAGATTCAGTGCCTTCCAAAGATACGATACCTACGAAGCTTTTCAAGAAAATCCCCCATCCCAAACTGCCCTTTACATGGAACATTTTTCGACATTTTCTTTACTTTCTAAAAAATGGCTCTAACGATTTTGATTAAAATACCATATATTAAACATATTTACATGACAAATAAAGTGTGTATCTTGAATTTTCTGGAATAGCCTGTGAACTGCAATTCATTCGGAGGAAATTTTGTATAATCTTGTATAACCGTAACGTTAAGCGATAGACAAAAACATACTACACAAAAAAACTGTAGATCTCTTAAAACAAATCACGCAATTTATTTCAAATAACGTTATTGTGGCATAAGCCATATCTGAGATATCCGCTATTAATGATTGGAATTGTTCATTACTTGGTCATTCTTTTAAAGTCCTGTCAACATTCAGTTGTTTCTCGCGATTGTACGGAAACAGTATGGAATTTTAAGGCCAGCATATACTGCCAGTTCTTAAATATTTCACTCTTGCTGTTCCCTTTGTATCTATAACGAAATGTGCAATGCAGCTATTTCCGGAAATGTTTATCTCGATTAAAATGAAGTAGACAGAAAAATAAGCTTTAGTAAAAATAATTTGTACACTCACTAATAAATTATACCGGATAGAGATAGTCATGTGAATGTAGCACGTAAGATTTTTTTATAATATAGGGTTCGTTAATCTCCTAATTCTCAGCTAAAATGGGTTTAATTTGTCTTGGTATCGTTGTGTTATCTTATTTGCTGAGCGCCTGTTATTGTTTTATTATTTTGAATTTTGAGTTCTTTGTCCTCCGGCTAGCTATTATTACCCAGTCGAGCAAATCTCTTAAACAGGGTGTGTAAACGGAAAGGAGTTGTTACTAAAAGATAACACTGATAAAAGAATTTGTTTTTACACTTTTATTGCCATCACACTTTATTCATTTCACATAATTACTCTTGATACACACCAGACTGAAACTGTTATATTTTAGAATGTAACTATAATCACTTATTTGCCGCACATTATTAATTCGCGTATTTCATATCTTTTAACTAACTTTACGACGCGAGAGATTCTGTAGAACTGCGCGACGTGTAACCCGTGGATGATTCTGTTGAACTGTGCGTTACTTGTCTCTGGCACGGAATTTATACTCCCTCACCCCGATATGCCTAAACATTATAACAGAGCTGCTATTGGTTAATAAAGCGCGCCAACATTAGCGTCTATTTTATATCCAATCAAAATTACGAACACATATGCTCTAGGGAAGATATTCCCTCCATTTCTAAAGAAAAGCGCGCTACTCTGACGTCATTTGTTTGTCTCTTATAATTGATAACCCCCTCGCTCATTGTTACCCGCTCCTATTGTCAGTTTCAGTGAGGCTGTGTAAACTTATTTCCTAACAATGTTTATAATTAACAAACATCTCATATCATTGTCATACAATAATGTTAATTTACAGTACAATCACTCTGGCATTTACAATGTTGTGATATAAAATACTGCCTCAGCTTTTACACCAAATAGGGCAATTTAATTTCTTGTACCCTTTTTTCAAGAAAATACTCATACCCCAAACTATCCTTTACATGGAAGTTTTGATTTTCTAAAAAAATGACCATCGATTTTGATTAAAATACCATATATTAAAGATATTTGCATGACAAATAAAATGTGTATCTTGAGCTTTTGGGAATAGCCTGTGAAGTTCTTCATTCGGAGGAAATTTTGTATCATCTTGTATGAAAACCTTAAGCGATATACGAAAACGTACTACACAAAAAAATGTAGATCTCTTTAAAACACAAGTGTTTATTTAAAATAAATTTTTTGTGGCATAAGCCATTTCTGAAATATCCGTTATTAAAGGTTCGAATTGTTTATTTCTTGATCATACCCTTAAAGTCCTTTTGAGTATTCAGTTGTTTCGCGATTGTATGGAAACAGTATGGAATTTTAAGGTCAGCGATAGCGTCCATTCTTAAACATTTGACTGTCGCTGTTCTCTTTGTATCATAATGTAGCAATTTCTGCAAAGGTTTATTTGGATAAAAATGTAGTAGATAGAAAAATAAGTTTTAGTAATAATAGTTTGTATACATACTAATGAAGATAGAGGAAGTCATGTGAATGTATCGCATCAGATTTTTTCCCTATCCTTTCTGTAAGCTAGAGGCCAGATTTAGTTTCATATAACGTTTTTGCATAGATTTCAATAGCTTTGGCCTTATTAATTACAATATGACTGTAATAAAATCATTGGATAAGTGCCACTGTATGTAATAACCAAAATGAAAAACCCATACAAAAGGTATTCAAAAGTTCCAAAAAGATGATCATCAAATAATATATAATAAAATGAAAAGGCAAGTCAAAGTAGAAGTCAGGAAGCCGAAAAAAATAAAAAAAAAATAAAGAAATGTGGAATAGGCTAAGAGGAGAAATTGAACATACTGTGGGTTACACAATGCCAGTCCAAGCATACAAGGCAATTAAAAATATGAGAAATAAATAAGTAATAATAATAATAATAATAATAATAATAATAATAATAGTAATAATACAAAGAGTTTAAATTTAGTACCAATGAAAACCTTTCAGGAGTATTTTAAAATGCTTTTAACAGACTCGAGAAAAGAATTTATGGATTTTAACTTAAAGGACACTGGAAAGAGTGATTTAATTGAACGTATAAGGGAAGATGAGGTACCAAATGCTTTGAGAATAACAAAAAAAAATCTGATGTGTTACACTCACATAACTTTCTCTACTCTTGTACAACCTAATTTTACAAACGCCTATTCTCCATATGCTTCATGTTAATCGAGATATCGAGATGTCAATCTTATTGATAATTTTCTTGTAGATGCAAGGGGAATATGGTAGCTTTTAAGCGATAGTCAAATATTTTAACGCTGGTTGCTATGTGGGGCATTCCATTCTCTTTGCATGTCCAGAACATAAAAAAATGAATAACGAATTTGAGAAAAAGTATAAGTATTGGAAAATTTAAGGGAATAACAAGCAATATCTCGCAAACGGTTCACTCAACAAAAGAAATGTATATGACATAAATTGTGTATTTTAACGCGATCTACATTTTTCGTGTAGTAAAATTTTGTCTATCTCTTATGGTTTACCAGTTATGAAAAAGTCGTTCATAATGAAGAATACTTTTGGAGACATTCCCAGAAAATTCGAGATATACATTTTATTTGTCATGACAATATCTTAAATATATGATATTTTAATCAAAATCGTTAGAGCCGTTTTTGAGAAAATTAAAATTTTCGAAAAATGTTCCATGTAAAGGGTAGTCTGGGGTAGGGGGATTTTCTTGAAAACCTTCGTGTCGCATCTCTGGAAGATACTGAACCTAAATACCAAGTTTGGTGCTTATCCGATTGTTCGTTTTTGAGTTATGCTGTTCACAGACACACAGACACACACACACAGACACACACACGGACATGTTTCTAAAAATGCTTTTTCTGGATTCAGGAGGTCTCAAAACGTGTATTTCCGGTGAAATCTCGGTATCGAATTTTTGGGTGGAATGCAATACTTCCCCTACTTACTATACGTAGTAGAGAAAGTAATAGGAAAGCGGCAGGTCCAGGAGGAATAACAATGGAGCTAATTAAATACAGTGGTCCAGGCATTATAATAATTTTAACTAGGCTTTTTAATCAAGTAATTGAAGGACACCCTATTCCGAATGAGTGGAAGCTATCATATATTAGTGCAATACATAAACATAAAGGGAATAAAAGAGGCCCAACAAACTATAGAGAGATAGTGTTATGGCAGCAATTAGTAGAATTTTAAGCTCAATTATTACAATTAGATTTGCGGAACTAATACGAGACAAAATATCGGAAGAACAGGCAGGCTTACAGCGGACAATTCATGCTTGGATAATATATTTGTGATTAGACAAATTACAGAAAAAAATTTGGCTAAGGGGAAAGAAGTGCGTATAGTGTTTATTGATCTTGAAAAAGCATAAGACTCAGTGTCTATAAATAGACTATGGGCAGCAATGGACAATTAAAAAGAAAGTATGAATGTAAGGCAAGTGTTAAGGTTGGAAATTGGGCATCACAAAATTTCTAATGACAAAAGGATTGAGACAAGGATGTGGGATGTCACCAACATTGTTTAAGATATATAGAAGAGGTATTGACAAAGTGGAATGAGTCAAGTGGCCATTTGCAGCACAATTTACTATTTTCTTATAAGCAGATTATAATACGACAGGACAAAGTTGATATAGAATATATGACCAAGAAATTAATAGATGCATATGAAGTAGGCAGATTAAAAATAAACCCATTAAAACAGAATATATGTTAATTAGAGGAGCCTCGGAAGATTTATAAATAAATGATGTGTTAATTACATGTGTGGAGTAATTTAAGTGTCTAGGATCTATAATAATAGATAAATCTGAAACTTGTAAAAATATTATTAGTAGAGTAAATTGTGCAAGAAAGGCGATTAGATCCCTGAATAGTCTTTTACGGAATACGAATACAACCAGAAATACCAAACAACAAACTTTACAAGTAATCATAGAAAATATACTTACATGTGGGTCCGAAAGTTGGACATTAAAAGGAAGGATGCAGAAAAGAGCTTCACGACAGAAATGGATGGATTTCGAAGAAGTATAAGAATATCCAGATTGCAACATGTTAGAAACACCTACATCAGAACAGAAATGAATGCACAAGAAACTGTTGTACACAGAAAATCAAAAAGAGCTTTACAATGGTATGGACAAGTACAACGGATGTTCGGAAGAAAGGTAGCCTAAGTTGGAAGGTGCCAGGCAGAGGAAAGCAGGGAAGAGCAGGAAAATCATGGTATAAGGGAATATATGGGGACATGATGAAGAGGGGTATGGAAGAGGCACAATGGGAAGATGATAATCTCTGGAAAGCGGGAATGGAGAGGGGACTGATGTAAAGCTGAAAACCTGTAAATAAAATTTTAAAAAAAAACTGTAATAAAACGCATTTGATAATGGAGTACGATTACCAATACTCATTTGTTATTACAGGCAATTGATTCCTGTTTCATTAATAACGTTGCGATTAGCTTTTTACATGCATCATTCTCAATAATACTGCGACATTTGCCATTAAATGCCCCATCAACCCAATGGCAACTTTAAGTGATTCTGATTTTTGAGAGTTTGGAGGGGATTTTCAGTTCAGGAATTTCAATTGGCTAAAATCAAGCCCCGGCCAGTTTTTCGGAAAAGGATCTTATATTCCCTTTCTCTTGGTGTATTTCTTTTTTCCTGCATTTCAGACACGGTTTCGAGATTCACAGTTGCACAGTCCACGAGTTAACTGCGTAAATGACCGCAGAAATATGTATACATTTCCTGACGGCCCAGCAGGGCACTCTCAGGAAGAATTAATCGCCTGTCTAGAGTATTGACACCATTTCTGCCATACCCAAGTTACAATTCAATTTCACTTTGCTCGATTAAAATGGAATTTAAGCGTTTTAGAGAACAAGCTTTTCTGCATTTAATAAGTGTAATATTTAGGATAAATTCGAAATCATTTATGAAAATGTAGCATAAGACAGACCTTGTTTTCTGACAAAAAAAAACTTTCTGGTGTACTTTTTTCTCTGTGGTACTTAATATATAATTTGAGATCTGGAACAAAATTAAATTTAGATAGTATAAAAATTAAGACGGAAAGGAAAATGTTGCACGTCTAGCGACACAAATGGGCTGTTTTTTCACGTTATTATTATTTCTATCCACATTTAACTTAATATCCCTTCAAAAGCTACTTCACTAGCTAAACTGTGTAACCATACATGTACAGTAAACAATAGCTTTAATAGTCTTTGAGAAAAGTGCACCTGAAATGTTAAAAAAAAATGAAGTTACGGGAAATTGAGATGAACGCTGAAAGTGTAGCTTACGCTCATTTACTTTTTCAGAACGCGCCAGCTCCATATTCATCATTGAGATTACCTTTACCTTCTTGGGCCTAGCTTTGTCGTCAATAATTTGAGCTGTCTTTTTTTGCCGATAAGAGTCGACGTTCTTTAAAACGCTGCTTTCAATTCTCACCAATTTTGACACCAAAGTTTTGACATAAACTACTACTACAGCCTTCATTAAAACAAATTACACTATCGTACACACCTATTTTCTATTGGTTGAATGCAGTTACCTGCACTTTACCCTATTATTAAAAAATATTCACTCACAATATTGCACAGTTAATGTAATCAGACAATGCTGCAAACTATGTGTTTGGATGGCCGAACGGTTTAAGACATTGTGATATGGTATGATCACACCCTGAAGAATGCGGATTTCCATATCCACATCGACCAACTCGGCAACACAGTACAAAGAACCGTCAAATAAGAACTTATCCAGAACCACCGGACTGGCCGGACGCAGCGCCCAGGAGGCGCCATAGGCACCCAAGGAACTACTAAGCAGCAGCACACTCCACTCACCGCAGCGACATGCTGGACTTTGCCCAGCTTGCTTACTGCCACACTTTCCTTCTCAACTCACCTTCAAATTCCCAAGAGCGCAAGCAGGGCCTCGGTCATGCTTGCGTCCTGGCACCTTCCTTCACCCAGCTTAGGCCCTTGTGGCCGGCCAATACACTATCACCATGAATATTCAGGTGCATACTGCGGTACTGCCTCATCCTCACCACTGACCCCCCCCCACGGTGGAGGAGTTTTTAGTGGGTCTGCCGAATATCGGTGAGTTCCACACTTTCAGTCCCGATGGGGGTAAGTGATTAAATCACTTTCTCCTACATCAAAGAAGAAGAAAAGACAATGTAATACAGTCAGAGGTTCGAGGAGCCCCAGAGTAACAAAACTTGTTTACTTTATTTTTACTCCTATTTCAAGAGGACGACATTTAACATCTCCCCTCGCCTCTCCGATTAAAAATGTTAAATCACCAATTTAAAGGGATTGCTAATCGTGTAACTGCTGTTATATATCATTTTAAAGCTAAGGAGTTAGAAACCCCTGGAAAAACCCTTATCTAGGTAACTCACCCTAACAGAAATTCGAACTCGGGACGTCTTAAATGTGAGACAGACAGGCTACCCGCACAGCACAGAAGTGGGCCACTGATGTTTGTCTTATATCTGCAGTCATTACCTACACTATTAGTACTTCCTGTGAACAGTTTCTCGTGTAAATTTAATACCCGGACACTTTCCGCAAGTAGACGGCCTTTCTTGGAAGAAAGAGGCCTCTGAGCAGAATTACAGGTCTTTCACACCCAATATAGAATGGGACGCTAAGGACCACGGCAGTTAAAGAGCGTCCATAAATAAAACTCAATTTAATGTTTTGGAAAAATTTTGCCGATTACTGTTTTATAAAACACTGAAACTAGTTCACTGCAAAACGCGGTGAGAGGAATGCGGAAGTGACGCCAGTTTGAAACTCTACATACAGCATAGCTGTAAATGTGCGTTGCAACACATGTATAAAAATGTCATATAATTAGCGTCTTCGTGTATAAAATAATATCAACAGCGAAAGTACTGTTTAAATTTCTTTCAATTTGTCTGAAACAAAGCAGCAGCAACAACATAGCATCCCCTTTGAGCGTATCGCAAAATGGTTTATGAACGTTATACAGCCTTGCTCTTCCAACTAGCGTATCCAAAAAGTGGTAACCGTCGCCAATACAACATACGAATAGCGCTTTTATCGCGTAATCGTTAGGTTACAGTTTGAAATGCAGGTTAAACTGGCTGAGTAATTGATTTTCAGTTTTTATTTTGTGACAAATGACAGGTAATTGTAGCTATATATGTGTGGAGGGCTCATCCGAGTATTCATTTCATCAATGTTACCGTCTTTGTAGGGCCAAGTTGTTACAACGGAAGTTAGTTTTCTTCTCCATCTAAAAAAGGATGTTTAAAATAAATTCAAATGCGCTAAAATCTGTTTAGTGGCTTGCTTGTAATAATGCGCATTGAAGGAGTATTTCAAAGAATTTTAGTTTCAATTAATTTCATGCAAAAGCAAGAAATAGTGTCCGACTTTACAAAAAAAAATGGTTAGTTCAAACTTTCTAGGCTGAAAAAGTAACTTCAGCAACTAATCTATATCTACTTCACGAAGCACGTGCGAAAGTAGGCGCCTCAACTTTATAGCACGTACAAGGTATACGTAAAAGTGATTAATGCACTTGACAAACTGGTAAAAAAATGATTATGATTACATGTGTATAAAACGTATTTTTGCATTTCGCACCAGCTGTTAAAATAAGTACATAATTACCCAGCAATGCCTGCGTAAACGTATTAAGGTGTAAACTGAAACTTGTTTGCTTGTTGACGAGGTCCGATAGTGAGGCAACGCTTCCCAAATAATGAATAAAGCAAAGCCAAACGCACTGTCGCTTCCATGCCAAATTCTAATGCAAGCAACATGAAATAGTTGTGTACAGATGTTTATATAACGAAAACTGTATTATATACAGAAAAGAGACTTCGTTACTCCTGATACCTACTGCATATTTTACAAGTATTAATTAATGTTGGAAAGAACATTTTCAAAATTACTTACCTGCTGGCGTCTTTCGGGAATCGAAAGAATCAGGCGGAATAACGCTGTCATATGTAATTCTTGCAGCTAAATACAACATACACTTTCCCATATTTACCATTCCTCATATATGTAGCGTACTTGGTACATGATGTAAATATTTCACATTATGCTGAATGTCCACTTCACCATCAGTCCCTAGCGCTAGAGTGCGCTACTGGGGCTACTCGCCATGTACAACCAACCTGGCCCAACCATTCGAGAACAGCTGATAAAATGAACCTTTGAAAATAGTATGTATATTGTGATAAAAACCGCAGAGTATTAAAGGAAGACATCATTTTGCAATTCGTGTGGTTTTTCACTTCAGTTTTGTGCATTATGCAGTTGAAAATGCCCTTTTGTTCCTTGAATGTCGGAACCAAGGTAACCATGATACGCAATACAAATTGCAATGAAATTAAAAAGTAAACACTGCTCCAAAGCTCAACTACAGCACATAGAAGTATTACAAAACCTTGTATCACCTGGATCATCTAACTCTTACCAAAAGTGTTTTCTCATTCACAGAAACTTTTCCTCAGTGAAATTTTCTCATCAAGATACAAAATAAATCATTGCATAGTAGTATCGTATTTACTTTGAATAAAAATGTTTTACAACACAAGAGGGGGCAGGCGACTTCATTAGATGCACTAATGATTCAAATATGGATCCAAACCTTAATCACTAACCTTAATCACTCTACAATTTAATCAACTCCTAGATGATCTAAAACAGATTACATCCCTTAACAAATTCAAACAAAGACGAACAGTTTTACTTGGAAATATACGTATTTGCATAATAAAAGTAAGAGATACTTAGCGCCGTCAGTTGAAATTTGAGACTTTATTCCCCATTTAATCGCCAACATTTACTTCGTACTTTGTGTTTGTGTTGTTGTCTGCAACATCTGAACGAAAAACATAGCGGTTGTTACACCAAAGCACGCGAGCTAAGCGAACGTGCGTTCCTTAACGATGCTTATGATTCACTATTTATATAAGCTTGGATTTTTTATTAACAGGAGGTTAGGTGGGGTTTAGTTGTTTTTTTTTTTATATATAAATTTAGGTTAATTAGCATCCCGCAAATTTTCACTTATTTTCACTTCCTTGGAGGAGGAAAAAGAAGAAGAAATTGCGAATTTCGCTAATACTCATTGGTTGGCACTTTCTTCCGCGCATGCGCACTAGTAACAAAATGGAGCACTTTATTGAAAATTTAGAGCTTATTTCGTATATAAGAAAGTGTCTTAAAACGGGTGGTTGGTTCACAAGCTTCCAGACTGTTCACACTCATTTTAAATTGTGTAATACGTGTTTTCATTTCCTAGACTTCCAAACTGTTCACATCCCATTTTAAATTGTGTAATGCAAAGGTGGCGAAAATGCCTTTCTCTCTCTCGAGTCATCAAATATGCAACACGCACTGCACCGCTCAGCCGCACATGGAAAACAAATGAATAGACGGCTAGAAAAGGAGTTGCGCCTGCAAGTCAGGCTTTTGCCACCACTGGTGTAACGCATGCATTTTCATTCCTTAAATCATTTTGTGGCATTTCCATTGCCAATTATTTATGGAACCATTAACGGTTGATTTGTTGTATTTTGTATGCAATACCCTATCACTTAAATCACATTTATTACTTTATGAAAACATTATTCATTTGTTACTTGATCATCTTGTTAAAGGTATACAGGCTATAAGAACACACATTTTATACAATACCTATTATACAGAGCTTTCATTTCAAAACTTGCCAGTCTAATTTACTTAAATTAAATTTAATTTAATTTAAACAAAAACATCAACTGAGATACTGAGGGGGTTAACTTAAAACTGGTCATAATTGCATTTTAGGTTTCACCCCCTCCCAGCATCTCCACTTTGAAATTTCAAATGGCACTCCTATATTTTTATACTTAAATATTAAAGAGTATTCAATTGTTTATTCATCTCATTCCTTTATTTTACATCTTTTGTTTTAAATTGTAGCCTAGCAACCTGGGTTGTTATTGTGGAAGACCATTTTGAACACTGCTTGAGTATTAAATGTTTGTAAAATGGCGTATTCCATTCAAGAGAGAACAGAAATCATTATCAGCTACTTTTTGCATCGTTTAAAACCCTATCCAGAGATAAACATGAAATAACCATGTATTTAGCAAACTGTGCTGGACAAAATAAAAAGAAATATTCTGTCTCACTGCTAGTTTTTTTTTTTTGGGGTAGGTTCAACTTCCTTGGCTGAGTTTTGGCCTTCTTTACAGTCCTCCACTCTGTGTGTTCTTTAATCATTTCACTCCAATTTTTATTTCCATACTTTTGAGATCTTTGATTATATCATCTTCCTATCTATTTTTTAGGTTTGCATCTTGTTCTAGATTGAGAGGTTTCCATTTATATATTTTTAGTTGTTCTCTCATATGGCATTCCATACACACACGCATCATATTATATATATATATATATATATATATATATATATCCCAAACCATTTTAGTCTCTGCACGTTTTTACAAAATTTATAAATGCTAATTTTTTATTTTAATAGTTCATTTCTCTGAATTCTCCATTGACCTTGCTCGCCTTTAATTGGCCCATAATTTCTTCTCAGGATCTTTCTTTCAAATATTAAAAGCTTTTGTATCTGAGAGTCTTTAAGCATCCAGGTTTCTTAACCACATGTTACTATTTGCTGCTAATTGTACTGATCAAAACCAGCCCCACTTAAGCAATATACACACAAAATGAAAACAATTCAATGCATGTCACAATTGAATAAAAGAAGAAGAGAATTCTTAGATGTGGTCCAAAAATTTTGCCACAGTAATGGGTCCCAATTATGAAAATGTCCCCCTCCCCCCCAAAAAAAAATCCGCAATGTTTATAAAGTCTATATGAACTGTTGGATTATAATTTTTCCAAAAATAACAAAACTACCTATTGATCAAATGTTGATGTAATGGAAATTAAGAAAGAAGATCCTTATACTATATTTAATTAGCACAGTTATAACAAGAATGCATTTCAGGAAATAAATATAAGGCACAGCAGTAGGAATTATGTTCAAAAGATTCTTCAATTGGCATACTTTTCAGCACCTATATTAATGCAGGCAAGAAGAAAGATTTGTTAGAAGTTTGAGAAAGCAGTATCATTCCAAGCATACATTTTTATTTTATAGATCTCTAAAAGTAGCAGAAGAAAATGATCAGTAAAAGTAACTCCAGTTCAACGGATTATATAGATATTGCTAAATTTTCTACTCTTGTTTTTATAGAATGCTCATTTATAATGCTATCTTGTATTGTACTGTCTCCTTGCCATATTGTTTATGTAACAATCTCAGTTGCTAAACCTGAAATTTGCTTGAAACTGCATGATAAATGCTTATTAAGTATTAATAAACACTATTTTTCTATGTGGAAATAGTTGTATGTTAAGACCCTCGTCCTTCAATTTTAGAGCAAAAGGGTTAAAATAAGAATAATTCAAATACAGTCAACTACCATTTTCACTAACGCCACCTTAACGAATATTTCAGTTAAAAAAAAAACTGAAATCCCCTTCTATCTCCCCATAAGCGTCTATGTTAAACTATTTCAATTGTAGGAACGTTAGTACAACGAAAACCTCAATACAGGCAAAACTAAGAAATTCCCTTTGATGACTATATGACCGACTGAACAAACTTTCAAAATGTTTTCTTGTCTTACTGAACAATTATAGCACACCGAGAGATTTATTCATACTTGACCATGCAATGTTTTACCTCAGCTTTTGTCATAAAACATCTTATTTGTCTAATCAAATTCTGTAGTCTGCTAGTCTGCTTAAAAGCTAAGGTTAAATGATAAACTTCTGATTTATCTGCTTATTGTTGTCTCATGTGGTTTAAGACAGAACATTTCAGGTGCTCAGAAAGCAGTTTCTCTAAAAGAAAAATTAAAAATCTTAGAAGAAAGTACAAAAAAGTACAAGTTGCATTCTAAACTACTTGGAAGAATCAATTGTGAAGTGTTCTATCCAAAAATAAACTAGAACTTTTCTCAAAATGGAAACATATGTAAGGTATGTTACATAGTATACAGGCTTAGCACATATTATGTAATATTGCCAAGTTTAATGTTCTAAATAGTATGAAATTACTTAAGCAGAGAATTTTGAACTGTTTCGTTTCCTTCCATATCTATTCCCAATACACACATATTACAGTTTAAAAAATAAATACAGTAGCATATTAAATTTTGAAGTTGCAATTTTGGTCCTTTTAAGATAAAAATATTAAATAACTGATTTGGCAAAATTTCAGTATAACAAAATAAATTTTGAAATCCCTAGAAATTCATTATAACGATATTTCACTGTACCTAGAAAATAAATTTTAATGAATAAATAATTTATTCACAACCATAATACATATTGCAAAAACTATGTATACAATTTCCATAAAAATGCCATATTTTCGAAAGGCAATAATCTAAACCGCTAAAACTTTAGTATCTCATCCTGAAAAATCCATGGTTTTCAGCTGTGCCACTTTTTTACTCTAAGCCATTCAAATCAGAAACTTTAATGTATGTATGGGCATGAGTAGTTCAAGTAAGAGCTTCAGCATGGAGAGCTCAAATTATGTGGTTCAAGTCCACAAAATGATTTTTTTCAAGTCTGGTTCAAGTTTCCAAATTCTTTTAGGTAGTTTAACAAAACTGTAATGATAAAACCATTAATGGAAAGAAAGTAAACACAGAAAGTGTTGCTTAAACAAAAAAAGTAGAAGAATTCAAATATTTCAACATTGATCCTACTGTAAATATTCCTTTTGCAATCACTAGATAAATACTTTGGATTGAAAACACAAAAATAAAAATCTGATGTGCTACACTCACATGACTTTCTCTACTCTTGTACAAACTATTTTTACAAATCTTATTCTCCATCTACTTCATGTTAATCGAGATAAACATTTGCAGACTTTATCTTATTGCTAAGTTTCTTGTAGATGTAAGGGGAATATATATTTACAAGGGCAATATAGAAATACAGTAGCCTTTAAGCACGTACATATCCCTTAATAGCTGGTTGCTAGGTGCAGCACCATTCTCTTTGCCTCAGATTAATACTTTTGCATATACAAGACAAAAAAATGAATAATGAATTCCCATTTGAGAAAATAAGTATTGAAAAATTTAAGGGAATAACAAGCAACATCTCGAAAATGGTTCACTCAACAACACAATGTATATGACATAAATTGTGTCTTTTAACGCAATCTAAATTTTTTGTGTAGTAAAATTTTGTCTATCTCTTCATTACCAGTTATGCAAAAGTCGTTCACAATGAAGAATACTTTTGGAGACATTCCCAGAAAATTCAAGATATATAATTTGTCATAAAAATATCTTAAACATATGATATTTTAATCAAAATCGTTAGAGCCATTTTTGAGAAAATTAAAATTTTCGAAAAATGTTCCATGTAAAGGGTAATCTGGGGTGGGGGGATTTTCTTGAAAACCTTCGTGTCGCATCTCTGGAAGATACTGAACCTAAATACCAAGTTTGGTGTTTATCCGACTGCTCGTTTCTGAGTTATGCTGTTCACAGACAGACAGACACACACACGGACATGTTTCCAAAAATGCTTTTTTTGGATTCAGGGGGTCTCAAAACATATATTTCCAGTGAAATCTCGGTATCGAATTTTTGGGTGGAATACAATACTTCCCCTACTTACTACACGTAGTAGAGAAAGTAATAAGGAACACCAAGATTTGATAATATACAGATAAGGAATTGCATCTGATCAAAAAGGGAGTACTTGGAAAGGCAGGCACATGGGCACATTTTTAGTGGCACATGGGGATAGGTCTCTATGGAGCCACAAATGCATAACTGTGTCCCTGATAGCGAGCACAATTTAGGATTCGTAATACATGAAAACTATTATTGCTACAGTAAACCAGAATTATGTGCTTACAGATGCATTTAATCGCACAGAATTTGATTTTCCTGAATTCCATCCTATTTATTGCATTTAAGTACATGAGGAAATAAACAGAATTAAACATGAAACAAAATGCAATTGTGTCCTGAAAGAAATATTTGTTATGAACCTATATACTACGGACTAGCTATTATACTGTCCCTCGACCTTGGGCACTATTATGTATACATACATCAAAATTAAACTTCATTTCCTTCTCATTAATTCTTATTGCTTACAAATTAATATATGATTGTGTTACTATACTTTTCCCAGTACCCAAAGCACACAGAATGATTTCTAATACTATGTGAACTAAGAGATACCGCTGGCCAGAACTATTACATTTATTAGTTCTCCTAAAGAATCAATATACATTTCTTTTCACCACCCACTAACGTAATTTTTCCGTGTCGTTTACAAAAAATTAAAAATAACCATTTACTGTCTTTCACAAAAGAAAGAAAGAAAGAAAGAAAAATAACCCTTTACTGTGTTTTACAAAGAATGAAAAATAACCATTTACTCTTTTCGCAAAGAATGAAAAATAACCATGTCTTTAACAAATAATGAAACATTTATATTTAAACATTTACTGGATGTCTAGGATCACAACCCGCTAATTTAATCTTTCAGAAATACTTTCACCAATAATTGTCGTGCACATAATGGTCATAATTTTCTCTGTTTCAATCCCCTACCGCTGTTTCTTACATAACTCATATTTCAACGCAGGTTGGCCTTGAATCAGTTATGGGTAACAATATTCATCCTACCTGATGACAGAACACCAAACCTACACTGCGTGGCATGTAGAATACAGAGAAATTTTGACAGCACGTACTGCTGCCCACAGAAATACAAAACTCGTAGTGAACATGGCAACTGATATCCTTTATAACCAAACACTCTGACTCCATAAGCAGGAACTGTGACAGCGATGACTTCCACTCTATATTGGAAGTGACGAATCCAACTAGTAGAGAAAATGATGGTCCAACTGACTTAACCACTTCAGTCGAAAATGTAGGAATCCAGCACCAACAATACATCTGTTCAGTTTGTCCCATTCAACCTTTACTGGCCTACTTCTGCTATATGAGTGAACACTTTCCATGACATGTGATCCTACACTGTCCATTAAGTGATATATATATATATATATATATATATAATATATATATATATATATATATATATACAGTAAAACCTGCCTTCAATGGACCCCTTATTAAACGGAAATCTGTCTTAAACGGAAGTATTTCATGGTCCCGTGGATTTTCGGGTGAAAAACATGTGAAATTGCCTTTATTAACCAGAAATTTTCTTACACGGACAACGGAAATCAAAGTACGCCTTTTAACGGAAACTTTCCAGTTCTGGAATACAGAGTTTAGAACATTTTCAGCACCCTGTGAAAGTCTGCATTGTCTGCCCTATGTACGTGATTTTTAAGTTGAAACATGACCATTTTGCTGCTACCTGACCAGTCTAGGAGGGGAGTGCGCTAATGATGGTCCTAATATTGAAAAACCTGTCACACTCATCCTTCACTGCATAGTTAAGATAACAATAAGCATGGCTGATTGTCTTTTATTGTTCTCTTCCCTTTCCATTTCTTGCTCTAATGACTTGTCAGATAGCATAGAACACAGCTCTAAACTTACATACGTGATGATTTAGTTCAGCAGTAGTCACCATGGCTTTGAAAACAAGAGCTGTGCTAGATCTTAACACGAGAGTGTAAGTGATTTATGCTAGTGAACGTGATAAATTGAATGTAAAGCAGGTCATGAAGGTGTTCAACGTGGGCAAAACTCAAGTTTACGAGATTCCAAAGAAGAAAATAGAAAATCTGAAGCGATGGGAAAATTGTGCTAATGGAAAAATAAAGAGAGAACTTAAGAAAACTGAAAACCAGGACCTTAATGAAATAATGTGGGAAGGGTTCATTAGTGTTAGGGCAAAAAATCACTGCATATCGGGGCCTATGTTACAGGAATATGCTAAAAAGGTAGCTGAAAAACTGGGTAAGGCTGAATTCAAAGCATCTAATGGATGGTTGGAGAGTTTCCACAAAAGACATCAGATAATTTTTAATGACCCTTGTGGTGAATTGAATGACGTTAATATTGAAACCATCACTGATTGGATTGCTAAACTATCTTCAATAATCAAAGGATACGAACCTGAAAACATAGCAAACAGTGACAAGATGGGACTATTCTTCTGCGCATTACCAAATAAATCATTGTGTTTAAAAGGCGAGAGTAGGTGTATGTTAATGGTTTAATATTGTAAACAGCTAGGCCTACCTTCATTAAACGGAAACCATATATAACTTTTTCAAGCCACTTGGCCATGACAATAAATCTCTGCAATCCATGAATTTTCAGTTTCTTAAGACATTAACTTTACCAGTGTTTATCTTGGTTACTCACAAACACCTCTTGGTGCCGACCTGCATTTCGAGACAACACAAGCAATGACATCTGCTCCCTGCCTCACGGCTGCCGCTTCACTCCTCCATGCCCACTGCATGAATCTCGACTCGTCTGCCTACCCCTGGCTACTGCTACTAGCAATGTCTTACCGAACATAACCGCTTACATCATACTGTCTTATGCTTACGTGCAGGGATCGCAAGTTGATTCTTATCGTCTTCCTTTTTGTTTTTTTGATTATTCCGCCCAATGGGAAGTAGTACATCTTCCCGTTGCTGAAATAGTTTCATTATTATTTTCTAAAATACTCCCCTTGCTTCTAACACAAAGACTACAACTTTCTTTCATGTTAGATAACTGTGAATACAGAGAAATACACCTGTTTATTTCATGTTTATTTCAGTCTTCCCCTGAAAGTCTGCAACGAAGTACCTTCAGTAATGGTCTGTCAAAGAACAAGTAACCAGTGAAACACTGCATGCTATAGTTGAGTAAAGAAAATGAGTTTTACTTATGTATGCTCTTTAACTATTTTGGTACTTGCATCCAATGTAGAATCGGACGTGAAAGACTGGAAATTTTGCTGACGACTCTTTATCAGGCTTGAGGTTATTTTACGTGCTATAGATCTACTAGCTTTATTGACCTTCCAATGGACGCCATGCTAAGGATTTTTATGCCCAAAAAAAATCCATCGCCCTCCACCGGGTTTGAATCTGTAACCGTGGGCTGTAGTTGAATGATCAGTCCAAATTGATTGTGAAGGAAATAATAAGAATAAAAATAAAAAATAAGAAACTTTGTGAAAGTAAATAATAAGAGCTCAGCATTAGTAGGGTCCGAGGAAAACAGCAAAAAGTAACCTTTGATCAGTTTGATCTTTGAACCATTATTACTTGATAAAAAGATATCCAGAATCATTCTTCCCTCAGCTAGTGCAACTGCATGCAGCACCAGAATTCATGTCACCTCCAACATAAGGTAAACCGTTAACATCAAGCACACATCAAACCTACAACACATGTTAGCAATTTAAAAAGCAAACTGCATGAGGTTTAAATTCCTCCAGACACACTATGCCTGAAGCGAGTATAGGTAACTCTACAAGGTCTTTGTTTTAAGGGTAGAAGCATAAAGATAAACATATATCTGAAAAGAAAATATTTATTTCATAAACATATTTAACACTCGAGACAAAAGGATGTAGTGTTCTGTTTGAAATGGGCACTTGACACAATATTGAAGTAGCTCTTTTTCTTTTTTTTTTTTCCTTTTTTTCCCTTTCCTTTCTTTCTTGTTATTTCAATATTACTTCTAAGTTTATCAGCTCCAGAATAGATATTTACAATTTTAGTTTTGAACTATATTTCTACATATTGCTTTTATATCTTTATTCATGAGTGAAGGATGAATGATTATGTATCTATAAAAGGCTATAAAATTATAAAGTATTATAAAATAATAAAAACAATGACACAGTCACTGTTTTCTGGACGGTTTACATTGAGACTATAGCATAAGCCCGCATTGCACAAGGGCTATGCTGTATTATATGATGTAAGAAACTCTGTTAAAAATGAAAAAGACATCTACAGCAACCTGACAGTACATTTTAGTACTTTTTTGGAACACGTGTAATTTGGACATAAGACTTATTACAGCTGGATAATGGCCTGAGATACAGTATATATTTAAATGCTGCATGAAAATGTTAGACAACATTTAAACAAACAGACAAAGTTTCTTACATCAGAATTAAATACAAAGTACTAAAATAAAACAAATGCTTTAAGTTAATTGTAAGCAAACAATCATAAAAAGTGTGTCATTACATAAAATACAAAGTATTCTTTCATCACTTCTAAAATAATTAATAAAGTGTGTGTCCCTGTGTCTATAGGAGAAGGAGCGCCATATGAAAATTTAATTATGGTATTAGATACATTCTACTCCACAAGTTCATGCTCATGTTAGAAAGTTATGGTACAGAAGGAGAAAACTTCCAAATTGCCTTTATCAAAGATTTGGCGTATTGTTGTTCATTATGTTTTGAAGTCTACATTTTATGATGGTACAAAACTTCTCTTTGCTGTAAAGTTCAGTTTCAAGAGAAGAGGAAAAAGTGTTGCCACTTTAATAGGTAAGGTTTACCACCTACAGATATCAAATTGAGTCAAAAATAATGCAATGTTAAATTAGCACAGACTTTGGGTGTCTGTAACTACCCAAGACAATTACAATTTTCCTTGCAAGGTCTTTTTTTTTCATCTTTCTTTTGTTCTGTTTATATAATAAGGCATTGCGATAAGTATTTAAGTACTATTAATTTGAATCTTAAATCTCTGCATTTCAGGTGAAAAACGTATTAAAGAAAACATATTTGGGAAGTTGTGAACAAGTGCAATGTTTTGTGCAACAGTCCCCGAATAAAAGGTAGTATTTGAAACAATTTTTGAAAACACTTAACATGGCAATTTTTCTGCACTTTTTAATTAAAATCTAAATTGAATATCAATTAACATAACGCAAATTAATGTTTGTGGTTTCTTCCACAAAATGTGTAGGTAGGCATTTTTACAACATTTAGTATTAATCTCTCAGGTGGAAAGGGTTATAACTGGCTGATATTCCAATTCCCTGCTGGCAGACACATGTGACTATAAGGTAATTAGAAGCTTAGCATGCCTTGATGCACAATCATTTGTATCCACACAATATCCATTCTCTAATACAGAATAGCTTTTCCAAAAAAAACTTTCTTTATAAAACTAGTAAAAAGATTATGGTGGAAAGAAGAAGAAGAAGAGGAGGAGGAGGAGGAGGAGGAGGAGAGAGGAACGAGCAAAAGTAGAAGTAGAAAAAGAAGAAGAGGAAGTTAGCATGCCAAAGTTATGTAACTGCTTTCATTAAATACTTTTGTATAATGGTACCTATAATGAAACCACGTAAAGACCACAGCTCCATTCTAATTTTGACACACAGAATTGCTGAACAATTCAACAGTTTTCATAAGTTTTATACATTTAAATAATTAATATATTATTAGGTATCAGCTGGTTACTTTCTTCTTAGTATAAAGCATTAATAAAGTCAAAGCAGTGCACATTGTGAGAATGACCTAGATTCATAACTGCTATTTTTATGGTCATGCTGCACTAGTAGCACAATATTATTAAAGCCGGGTCATGGAATAAAAATGGTTTCCCACAGAAAATAAATGTATTTTCTTTAAGATCTTTAGTTTAAGAAATAGTTCATAGATCCACTTGTATACAGACAACTGGTGCCATTTAAATGACTGGTCGATAAGTTTAAATTATAGCAATTATTCAACCTATTTGTTATTGACCAATAATGTTTAGCAATGCCTTGTATATTGTCCAATTATGGTAATTTCTCTTATTATGTGCTTGCACCTTACAGATAAAATGTGAACTGTAATGGTATCAGTATGCAGTAATTATCCATCTTGTCATAATTCTGGAGAAATTATGGAATCCTACTACCTCAACATCCACTTCATCCATTACTGAAAACCTTTAACTGTCAACTTTGAAAATTGTTTTTTTTTAATTAATGCACATACAAATGGTGTCAATTTCCAAATAAATTGTTTTCTTAAAATAAATGTGTCTTTATTGTGCTTCGATTTCAACTTATCTTAACTTTGAAGCTAGCTATTTTCTCATTCCCACTGGTGGTAGAATTGGTTAGTATTCCATAACACATTCAATCGTTAATTCATTTAGTATGCCGTGATCTGGAAATTGACATAATGACTTATTTTAACAACCCAAGTAAGAAAATTGTTATTTATATAATATGTTACATTTAATTCATGGAATAGATTTAATAACCCCATTCAAGGTTATGAGTTTCATCCTATCGTAAATTGCCTGTGATAAATTGCTGGTTCAGAATGTGTTAAACATTGTAAAATGTTTCTTTTTAAAAACAGAGTATTATTACTGTAAAAATGACGAAACCCCTATTACATTCTTTTTCCAAAGAAAGGTCTGTTATCAAGTTTTAATTTTATGAACTTCAATACCATGTTTTAAATGCAAAAATCAACATGGCTTCCTTCTCCCAAAAACTTGCCTCTAAACTAAACAATAAAGCTTAAAAGCATTCTATATTCACCAGCCAACTCTTCAGAATGCACTATTTCTAATTCTCATCTCCAACACATCAAGTAGTTATGCCTTCTGTTCCTTGAAAAGGAGTTTTTTTACTCTATATATTGCTACATTGGTGCCATGCATATCTACCCTAAAAAAGTTAAAATTTCATGAGAAGGAGGAGGAAGACTAATTGGAAATTATAAATGCCACAATTGTGCACAGTTTAAATGCCATGTTGCTTTAACACATAAAGCAACAATATACTTATCAATACAAAATGAGCTGTTATGTTACAATCCATAAACAAAATTACTTTGTACCCATAAAAGAATGGAGGTACTATGATTACTTTGAATGAAAAATATCAGTATTAATGAAATAAAATACCTAGGTACTTGATGAGCATGCTTTAAGATGCAGTCTAAACTATTTAACCATTTCATGACACAATAGCCAAACATTTATTAAACAGAGGCAAATAAGAATAATTCAATAAAAATTTACAAATACTTAGTAACATGGACAGTTAGCTTGGCTATTCACCGAGTGGAGTAGAAGAAAAAGGGAAATGCAATGGAATACAAAAATACTGCAAACACTTCATAAACATATTGCCATTACCTGTGAAAGACTCGGAAGGGAAGAATTCTTTCGCAGCTTGGTTGTCATTTCTAGTGTTCCAGGTTCACTTCTCAGACCTATTACAGGAACTTGATTGGTACAATTTCCATTGTGCCTAATGTCTGGTTAGTTTAGATCCCTTTAGATTCCATGCCTTTCTTTGCTATCTCCAATGGGCTGGCATATCTGCACCTTACAGGCAGCCCAATTTATGAAAGCTTAAAATTTAGCATGAAGGGAGTGATTAAGACCCCAGGTAACATTAAAAATAGTAAATCACCTTTCAAAAAAAAACAAGCCATTGTTATACCTCTTCCCTTCCCCTCCAATCATTCTTTGTTCCCAGACTACACAAAATGCTCAGTGTATGGGTTTTCAGCTGCCAAGGTAACTGTCCAGAAATCCTCATTAGAAATATTTTATGGTTAAATTACAGTATTTCTAGGTTAATACACAATAAGGTACTTTAATGGTTAGAAAATAAAAAAACTGTCTCAAATACATACAAAAATCAACAAACCATAGCCACACTATCAGACAAAACAATTTTCTGGATCCTTACTAAAACAGTTGCATGTAAGTTTATTACTGCTGTGATAGTAAGGAAATACTAGACTATATAATATTAAAACAGAAATTATTCCATGACTAGCTGCTTTTGATACAACACTGTCATCTTGAGTGGAACTGATGTAGCATACACCTAAACACTATCATAAAAAAAATGCTATCACCCTATTCTCAACACTGTAGCAGTGATACAGACAGTCCCCCACCATTACAAAATATTTATATATTACTCTCTTCACGTTGCATAAAAGTAAAATTATAACACTATTATTTAACTTCTACACATCAGAGGTAAACTACCATCATCTACAATTCCTTCGCATTGAAAACTCATGAAAATAGTCATTCGAGACCATCACAACACTAGAACTGCAAGTTCTTTACTTAAGAGGCACTAAATCATACACAGTGATCAAAGCTCAATTTAATTTGAATAGAGAGAGGGAGAGGGCAAAGAGAAAGGGATACAACTGTTAAATTATATACTTTTTAAATTCTTAAATTTGGGACTTTTATGGGAAGACTGCATAATAATTCTTCTATAACAGTGTACGGGTGATTGATTTAACATCACTACTAGACGTGCCTCTGGACGAATTGATCAGGTCACTCACCAAGTATCCCCATTCTACAGAAACTATTATTATTATTATTATTATTATTATTATTATTATTATTATTATTATTATTATTATTATTATTATTATTATTTGCTTCAGTTTAAAGTAGGCATCTGTCACCTACTGATCACATATGAGTATAGAATGGCATAGTTGTTAAGTGCCAGTTCAACTATGAGTGAGAGGGAACCAACTGAGAAATATACACAAATACAGAGACTAAATTTATTGACTACATCACAATAAAAAAAACTGAAAGAGCAATGACTACCGATTACTACTTCAGCTACTCATTAATTAAAGTAAGACTCATCTTACTGCTTGTATATCAAGACAAGTTTTCTTACACAATCACTGATCACTTAAGGAAAAAATCACATTTTAACACACAATGCAAATCGATATAAACAATAGCAATTAGACTCACTTTAAGCACTGCTACTTCTACCAACCTATTTTGCTTCAAATAGGCAAGAAAAAGTGAAAAATTTCTTGCACTGTGTTGAGAATACTCGTCATTGTGGAAAAGTTACCCGCCACAAAACATTTCCATAGTCATCATAATCAGTCACTTTCCTTCCCTGCCAACTTTATGCTCCACTTTGTGATGCTCTGTGCTGCAATGGGCTTCCCATTTTGAAATCGCATCATTGTTGATGAAGTGGTAGGCAAGCTTCATGATCAAGTGACAGATCAGAAAGAAAGGGATTTAATTATGAAAAATACAACTTGCAGAATGTTTATAAATATGAATAAGTGCTAGACGATAATCAAGTAGGCGACTTGGAGATTCAAGGGAGAATGCCCCTGACCACTACCCTTTTCACAGAAATTAATTCAAAAGTTAATAAATAATCAAGAAAGAGACTTTTATGACAATGAAAATGCTTGTTATACGCAAATAACTTAAGTTTTCTCAAAATGATGTGCGTGGGAATATGTGTAAGAGGAGAAATTAATTTACACCAATATCAACACTGTAATGTGATTTTTTTAACATTCTTTCTTGAATCACGAAAACTTTGTGCTTGATTGCAAGTTATAAATTGCTGGTAATGAGTAAATCTAGTGAACAACACACTACTGTACCCAAGGATAGAAAATGTCCTGTTAGTTTTGGAACCTTCTGCTAGATAGTGGTCTCTGCTCCTCACAAATGTGTGCTTCAAGAAAAGGCATATCATTCATTCAAATTTGCTCGTGGGAAAGCTCAAAAGCTTTGATCACTTTGTATAAAGTATCAGCATGCTACTGTGCCTCAGCATTATTTTCATCTATATGCTAAAAAAATAAGCAGTAAATGTTTAAGTTTTGTTTTGCAATAGAGTTAAATGCTGTTAAGATGTAATAATCACAATACAATAATGTTAAGTACTAGTCTGCTTTATTTTTGAGCTTTTAATTAGAAGAAATAAGTATTTAAGCATCTCTTAAGAATGTGTAATGAGTGAGTATTTCCATGAGCAACACAAAGAACAGGTACAATCATTCCTGTACAAAATGTTAATGAACAGTGGAAGGCAGCTAAAGAAATATTCATTCCTCTAGCTCATAATATATAGAAAACATTCACTCTATAATTGATTTGTCCTTGTGTTTAAAATACATCCTCCATTTCCTGTCTAACAGACAAGAGAATTGTTACTGTTCCTCTTTAATCAAGACTTTGTCATAAATGAAAAAAAAATGTGAAATCTTTGTAAATAGATTTTCAATTTTAAAATGTATTTCTTAAAAATATTACTTTCACTTATAATTCTCTTTTAACTTCACTTCAGTTCTAATGGAAGCAACAGGTAATCTGCAATTATGCAGTTCTCACTCCTCAACAACCTCTATCACCACAATCACTTCACAAATGACAGTATGTATATTGCTATGTGACTGTTACATTAGCATACAGGCAGATAAAATAATAAGTATTTAAGTTTGTGTACAGCTGATGGAGGCAATTTCCCTAATAAATAATTATTTGTCTGCAAATATTTTAGCAGATTTCCATTTTTGGACATAAAAGAAATTTCATCTAGTATACTTGGATTTTCTGTTTCATCTGTAGGCAACGCACTTAGTCCTATGTCTTAACAAGAGGTGGTGCTTTACCTTCATGGTCCCGTCTAGTAGATAATTCATTAAAAATATATACTGTTTTAGAGTTTCAGGGCATTATGAGTATTCTCTGAATCATAAATTTGCAGATTTAGTAAAGTCTTAATTAATAAATATTTATGTCCAATTTCATGAACGCATATTTTCTTTCAACATTATCATCTACAGATCTCACTTCTTTAAATGGACGGGGATAATAATACTGATACACATCTTATTCTATTCCATTTTCTATGATCACTTCAGTAGATTTAGCTGCTTTAGTAGTTTATCATTTGCTTCAGAGGGATGCTTCATAAATGACTGTGCTATGCAATACCACATTCATCATTCTTGGTGAAATATATGTGCTTCAATAATGAATATAGCATAGTTTTAATTCTATATATTTTAAACCTCTCCTTAGATGATCTGTTAAGAATAAGAGTATGCCAGAAGGCTTACTTAAGTCAATCACATACACATAAAGGCTGTAACAAGAATGCATTTCAGAACTTTAAGGACAAGTTCCTCTCGTGTAGAGGTTGATAATTTATGAACATGCCTGGAACAAATGTTTGACTGATAAATGACAGTTGCTTGTAACAACGAAATGTTTTCATTCTTTTGGCATTTGTGTAAACATGTTGAAATGTTAGCAATGACTATGGTTTTCATTTTCAACAGTCACACATTTAACTGTACGGCTGTATTTAGTTCTGCATTGCATTGTGATATTTGCAGCACAGACGTAAACACTCAGTTTACATGTGGTCCAGAAACAGAATTTTGGCCCTAAAGGTATAATAGTTAAGTAATCAGTGAAGTTAAAGAGGCATATTACATAGTTATTAATTGCAAGATTTTGTGTATATCATGATTGTGCTGCATTAAGTTATGTTCTGCACTGAGATGTATGCATAAGTTTTTGAAACTGGACTGGTGTGCTCAAGATTAATAGGAATTTGACTTTGTTTTTTAGATGCATACAAACTCCAAAGGTGTTATTCAGTCTCAATAACAATTTTTTTTCCAACCAATTTATTGCACACACTTCATGCAATTTAACCTCCAAAAGTCAGCATATGCCATAATACCTAAAGTAATTAGCCATTTTATATTGCTTTATTTATTTTCCCTTTGTAGCCTAACTTATGCAGTTTTCACTTAAAACAAATTATTATTATTGTAATCTGCGATGAAGTCAACAGGATTACAACAGCCATAAGATGTGTTAAGCAATTTTGTCCTCCCTCTCCTACAATTGAAGTTAATGTATAGCTATAATTGCATTTATCCTGGGATTATCAATGTATACATTCTGCCATATCATATTTATCTGTGCAAGTGTGCACCTTACTGTAGATTGGCTGGTTCAGAGGGGGAAGGGTTAATGGTTTGAAAATCTCTTATCAGGTGGCAGCATCTGTATGTTGGCAAATGGCTTTAAATGTTTCAAAAACACTCACATGGAAAACTGCGAGCGCTGTATTCCTCCAACCTTATTGGTTGCCAAACTACCAAATGAAAGTTTTGAATCACGATAAGTATAAGGTAATGTGGTAAAGTAAATGAAACATCAAATGATGACAAACTACAGAAAAATTTTGTTGTTGGCAACCATTGAATAATTCAATCATTTTCATTCGGATTACCCACTACATGAAACAATTTGTTTCCTTGTTACTCTTTTTTCCTACATTATTCTGCTCACATTGTATGATGCGGTACAGTATGAAATAAAAGCATGCTTCAGCCTACAGTCGTATTTAATCCTGGATGTGTCTGTGCATGTATGCCCTATTTTCTCAGTACTAATAAATCAATGAAGAGACTCACATGGTAAACTGGCTACACAAGGCATGTCTAGAATGTATAAAGTTGAAATTAGCACAGGCAATGCCATTGTGGCACACTACAAGAACTATTGCTATGTACTGCTTAGTTCAAAAAAAGCATATTTTTTAGTTCAAAAACTATTTTGTTTGTTGCCTCTATCTACCATTATATTTGGATTTGCCTCGTACTATGAAAGCCATTCCAGGTTATTCATTGCACTGACATTGACACCAATGTAAAGGAGCATTCTTGAAACAAACCACTGAGATGAACCTAAGAACTATCAGCTGTTGCAGCCCTTCTAAATTGCAATTAGATATTAACCAGGAGTAAACAATGCTTATGTAATCTATGAGGTGTTGTTTCACATGATAGCTATTATATTCCTTCTCACAAATACAGAATAGCTTGTGCATAACTGTATTACAGAGAGGAATTGTAATAGAAACATAAGTGTTCATTTAACATGTTTTCATTCTATGTGTGAGAAAAGCATCCCTGAAGTTTTGACATACATTTTTTGTTACACCCTGTATATGGCATCCATTTCCACACTCCAGTTACCCAGGGAGACTTTGTGTGGAACACAAAGAGATTTTGTTTATTTGATTATGTTCTTCTCAAATAACTCACCTTTTTTTTTTTAAATAAAGAGTTGAAGGTTGTTACTCCACATCACTAAAATGTTCTTACTTGAACGCGTTTCGGGAGACGGTTTGCTCCCATCGTCAGCATGTCCTCAACTGATTTTGCCAGTCATTGTCTGGGGAATATGTGTGGCTAGTGGTGTTCTCTGGTGCTGGGCTGATGAACCTCCAAAGACTGTTGGGTGGCAGCAGTTCGAAATTCATTAGGTGATTCCTGTGTTTGACGATATGTATTTTTTCCCAGATGTCCAATTCATTGCTGCTGTTGATCGGTTTTAAGAGTTTTATGTTCAGATAGATATCATAGTTTGAAGACCAGAAATTATCTGCTACTGCTGATTTATGTGGCTGCTTTTGGTAAATGCATCTGATATGCTCTTTAAGTCTTATTTCAAGATTTCTTTTTGGTTCTTCCTATGTATACCAGGTTACAGTCATTACAAACAATTTGATATATACCAGCTGATTTATCGTTGGGGATAGGATCTTTTTTTTCTGTTGCATAGTAGTTTCTGTATATTGTGGTTATTCTGTGGAGACAGGGTGATGATGTATTTCTTGAAAATCCTTTGAAATTTATGATGTGTCCAAGGGTGATAAGTGAATTTCCTATATGATTGTGGTTTTTGTTGTCTGAGTAAAGTAGTCGTTTGAATACCAGAAAGAATACCAACACATTATCCACATAGCCACTATGAATGGATACCAGAAAAAAAACAATAAATAAGAAGATAAAACAGTTTGAAAGACAGAAATGCATCCAACAAACGACTACTTTACTCAGACAACAAAAACCACAAGCATATAGGAAATTCACTTATCACCCTTGGACACATCATAAATTTCAAAGAATTTTCAAGAAATACAACATCACCCTGTCTCCACAGAATAACCACAATATACAGAAACTACTATGTAACAGAACAAAAGATCCTATCCCCAACGATAAATCAATATATCAAATTGTTTGTAATGACTGTAACCTGGTATACATAGGAAGAACCAAAAGAAATCTCGAAATAAGACTTAAAGAGCATATGAGATGCATTTACCAAAAGCAGCCACATAAATCAGCAGTAGCACATCATTTCTGGTCTTCAAACCATGATATCATTCCGAACATAAAACTCTTAAAACCGATCAACAGCAGCAATGAATTGGACATCTGGAAAAAAATACATGTCGTCAAACACAGGAATCACCTAATGAATTTTGAACTGCTGCCACCAACAGCCTTTGGAGGTTCATCAGCCCAGCACCAGAGAACACCACTAGCCACACACATTCCCCAGACAATGACCGGCAAAATCAGTTGAGGACATGCGGACGATGGGAGCAAACTGTCTGCCGAAACGCGTTCAAGTAAGAACATTTTAGTGATGTAGTGTAACAACCTTCAACTCTCTTTATTTTAAATTATGACACATCACTGTTACTAGCTTCTAAATCTTCAAAATTATCAATAACTCACCTTATAATTAAGGCTTACCTGTTGCCTCACACACAAGCGCGCTCACACATACACACACAGACAGAACAGTCACATTAGTCAATTAGTCATATATCACTCACTAAAACACGCTATCGCCAAGATGATAGAAAATGGCGTAGCACCAGAAGAGTGCTTGTTAACAGAATTAAACAGCCTGAAATAGGCACTACAGATGCCAGATTGTATATTGGACAGTATGGACACTGACTGCTACCACAAACTTCACAGATGTTCAGAAGATATGTTGGCAGCAGATCTAGCATAGTTTCATTGAATCGCTCTGAAATATAAAACATTCAAGTTCAGAATGACTGCCAAATAAAATTATTTTAAGTGCATTTCTAACAAAATATATATAGTTTTACTCTTTATAGTTAGATAATACAGAGTGAGCCAAAAGACTCCGAACGGCCTGCGCAGTGTTTATCCTGTCCGCATCCTCGGCGATCCTTGCCGTCTGGTGCTATCATAGAAAGGATCAGATGAAACCATACAGCATTTTTAAAACTACTTTTAAAGGTTTTACTTACCAACTTTATGAAACAAAATACTGAAACTGGCCACCATCGTTGTTCATCATTTTTAGCACCTCTTTAGGAAACTATCCATCATGGAATTTTTGGGGGGAATTTTCCAAACGATGACCGATGTCATCTAATGTTTCTTCGGTAAGAACCGAATGCAGTCTTTCAGATTTCTTAGCATTAACACTTCCTGCGGCCTGAAATGTACTGTAAAGTTCATGGATTGTTGTACGGCCTGGAACTTTTACACCTGGAAATCTTTCTGCAAATCGTACTTTCACTTGGCGAGCTGACCGAGTTAACACATATGAATCATAAATAAATACACGCTGTGCAGTAGAACACATATACTGAGTCATAATACACTTTGTGACCAAGTAGAGGACAAAATAATAAATAACTCATAATAATTGAACTACATCATATCACCGTCAACTCAACACTGCACATCACACTGCAGAGCAAAACCACAACAGCATGACTTTGTTTATAGCAGTAGTGCGTTATGTTTTTATCATATTTCCACATGCCCAGTGGAAAAACACAGCGCAGCTGGTAATATTGTTAATAAAATACCCTCTGGAGTAACTTAAAACATAAAGTGTACAAGACAAACCCACAAACCTTGGAAGAATTAAAACAAAATATCCGCCAGGAAATTAACTATGGCTAGTGATGGATAGTTTCCTAAACAGGTGCCAAAACTGTATGGACAACGAAGGTGACCAGTTTCAGCATTTCCTTTCGTAAAGTTGGTAAGTAAAGCCTTTAAAAGTAATTTTAAAAATGTTGTATGGTTTCATTTGTGCCTTTCTATGATAGCGGCAGACGGCAATGAGCGCCAAGGAAGCGGACATGAAAAACACTGCGCAGGCGGTTCGGAGTCTTTTGGCTCACTCTGTAGTTTTCTGTAATAAGGGAATTTTAAACATTAAATCCAAGACATATTATAATAGCAAAAATTTATAAGAATATATGCTTTGCATTAAAAATGCAAAATTTGGGTGCCAAGGAAAATGTTTTCTTTGAGCAATTGTATACTGAAAATTGTAAAAATAAAAATATACATACACAAAAACAATAGAAGCAAAGAAAGAAATTATTTTACCTTAATTTTGGTGGTTTCAATCAAGTTCAAGAAAACCTCAGCACATATTCACTTATGGAGGAATGACTAATGTTTGTAATATGCTAACATCACCGTAATTCCAAATTGCAACAAATGTGCCTGTTTAATTTTACTGTTTTTTTGGATTTCCTTCATGGAGTTATTCCATCATAGTGTTTTCTTTCTTTGTACAGTTGCTGACATTAACAGATTGTAGCACCCAATAGCAAAATTTCCAAAAGCTTCATTTAAAAATGATTTCATAATGATTTAATGGTAAACTAATGTGGATTCCAATGTCAAAATAGTGAATAAAAATAAAATGGAAATAAAATTATTATATAATACCAAAATAGTCAGCAAAACAAACTCTTTAATGCCAAAAATTATTTTAAAAAATACAAAATCAGCTACAGAACAAAATAAAATTTTCCTAGCTCTATCTAAGGCAAGGTAGAAGCTGAAGAGCTTTATTTTATAATAAAATAAAATATCAATACACAGATATTTACACTGTGTGCTCTAAATTTTTCTGTTACTACATTACAGCTCAGACTCAACTTTTAAGCTCCACATAAAAATTCTCAAATGTGTTGGATATTCATATTCATACAGGCTCCAGGTATGACAATCAAATGAAATACTACAACTTAGCAGCACCAATCAAGTTTGTCCACATACTGCTGTGTTATTGGAAGTGATTATGAACAGTGAAATTTTTTAACATATTGAAATTATCTTAAATGGAAAAATTAAATTAAATTGACTTTTATTTATGGACACTCTAACTGCCGTGGTCTTTAGCGTCCATTCTATATTGGGCATCAAAGATCGGAAATTTTGCTCAGAAGACTGTTTATCAGGCTTGAGGTTCTTTTACGTGCCGTAAATCAACACAGGACTACCGGCTTTATTTCCCTTCCAAAGGAAGCCATGCTAAGGATTTTTACGCCTGAAAAAATACATCGCCCTCCGCTGGTTTTGAACCCGCGAGCTCAGGAACTAGAGGCTAGCATGGTAACCAATACACCATAGAGGACAACATTGTAAGTTAATCGATTGCTCTTTAGTTTCACTTACTAACCTTTCACAGGAGAACAGAAGAAAATAGAGAGGAAGATCTAACAGCCATGGAGGGAGAAGAGGAGCTAACATTGGTAGCAGCGGCAGGGCAGGAAGAGATGCAAAGGAGGAGAAATGGGGAGAAGCTGAGAGAACAGATGACTGCAGTAAGAAATGCATATGCAAAAGTGGGAATCTGCCATGAAAGGAGTACAGAAGAAAATAGGGAGAAAGAAGCAGCAGCTAGGGAGGGGGAGGAGGAAGAGCTAACATTGGTAGCAGAGGCGGGGCAGGAAGAGATGCAAAGGAGGAGAAATGGGGAGAAGCTGAGAGAACAGATGACTGCAGTAAGAAATGCATATGCGAAAGTGGGAAACAGCCATGAAAGGAGTACAGAAGAAAATAGGGAGGAACAAGCAGCAGCTAGGGAGGAGCTAACATTGGTAGCAGCGGTGGGGCGGGAAGAGATGCAAAGGAGGAGAAATGGGGAAAAGCTGAGAGAACAGATGACTGCAGTAAGAAATGCATATGCGAAGGAGGGAAACAGCCATGAAAGGAGTACAGAAGAAAATAGGGAGGAAGAAGCAGCAGCTAGGGAGGGGGAGGAGGGGAGCTAACATTGGTTGCAGAGGTGGGGCGAGAAGAAATGCAAAGAAGAAAAAGCAGGGAGAAGCCGAGAGAACAGATGGTTAACAGTGCAGCAAGAAATACGTATTGAGAGGAGGAGTGACACGAGTGAGAAGTGGGGAAGTAATAAGAGTGAGAACGGTCAGTGAAGCGGAAGAAATTTCAAGAAGGGGGGGAGGGTATAAAATAATAGATTTGAGAGAAGGGAGGGTAACGCTACAAGGGGAGGAAAGTGTTGCCCCGGTATCCAGACGTACTAGCCTCAGAAAGGCAATGGAAAAATTTACGTATCAGCATAAAACAAAGAACAAATAAGGAAAGGAAGTAAATTGATACTAATAAAAAAAAAAAAAAAAAATAGAAGTAAGACGGGGATGTAAACTGAGTTCATATTAGTAACCTATTCATAGATGATATATTAGAAGTAAAAATAAGAAATTAGCATTATCCAGTAATAGGAGATAAGAAGATTCCAGGTTCAGGTTCATTATACGCAGACGATTTTATGGTAGGCACCATATCATTGATAGGGTTACAAAAGCATAAATGAAATTCAAGAAAATGTGAAAAATGGGAAATTGGGGTAAAAATCATAACTAAGAAACAAAACCAAGGACTTGAGAGAATAATAAGGAAGGTAAAGGGAAGAAAATGGTACAGAAAAGTAAGAAAAGCAAGGGCCGCTCAGTGTCTGAAAAGGCCAGGGAGCCAAGCAATCTGAGTAGCCCAATATGAAAACAAGCACCATACAAATTGTACAATAGATGTAGGGGTATAAACGAATATACACTACGTGATCAAAAGTATCCGGACACCTGACTGAAAATGATGTACAAGTTTGTGGCACCCTCCATCAGTAATGCTGGAAGTCAATATGGTATTGGCCCACCCTTGGCCTTGATGACAGTGTTCACTCTCGCAGGCATACTTTCAATCAGGTGCTGGAAGGTTTCTTGGGGAATGGCAGTCCATTCTTCACGGAGTGCAGAACTGAGGAGAGGTATCGATGTAGGTCGGTGAGGCCTGGCACGAAGTCGGCGTTCCAAAACATCCCAAAGGTGTTCTATAGGATTCAAGTCAGGACTCTGTGCAGGCCAGTCCATTACAGGGATGTTATTGTCGGTAACCACTCCACCACAGCCCATGCAGTATGAACAGGTGCTCAATCATGTTGAAAGATGCAATCGCCATCCCCGAATTGCTCTTCAACAGTGGGAAGCAAGAAGGTGCTTAAAATATCAATGTAGGTCTGAGCTGTGATCGTGCCACGCAAAACAACAAGGGGTGCAAGTCCCCTCCAGGAAAAACACGACAACACCATAACACCACCATCTCTGAATTTCACTGTTGGCACTACACATGCTGGCAGATGACGTACACCGGACATTTGCCATACCTACACCCTGCCATCGGATCGTCACATTGTGTACTGTGATTCGTCACTCCACACAACGTTTTGCCACTGTTCAATCATGAAATGTTGACGCTCCTTACACCAAGCGAGGCGTCGTTTGGCATTTTCCTGCGTGATGTGTGGCTTATGAGCAGCTGCTCGACATGGAATCCAAGGTTTCTCACCTCACGCCTAATTGTCATAGTACTTGGAGTGGATCCTGATGCAGTTTGGAATTCCCATGTGATGATCTGGATAGATGTCTGCCTATTACTCTTTACGACCCTCTTCAAATGTCGGCGGTCTCTGTCAGTCAACAGACGAGGCCGGCCTGTACACTTTTGTGCCGTACATGTCCCTTCACGTCTCCACTTCACTATCACAGTGGACCTAGGGATGTTTAGGAGTGTGGAAATCTCGCGTACAGACTTCTGACACAAGTGACACCCAATCACCTGACCTCGTTCGAAGTCCGTGAGTTCCACGGAGCATCCCATTCTGCTGTTTCACGATGTCTGATGACTACTAAGGTCGCATATAATGAGTACCAGGCAGTAGGTGGCAGCACAGTGCACCTAAGATGAAAAACGTATGTTTGTGGGAGTGTCCGGATACTTTTGATCACATAGTGTACATTGTATGTATTGTAAACATGTAAAACAAATTGTACAATTAAGTCCATTCATACTAACCTTTCACTCAGATGAGAGTGCCCATCATCAGCTGTAAGTCCACCAACACTAACATACGGATTTCCTTGCAGATGCTGGTAGACATACAGGCGATGCAGACCTCTTCCAAACATATTCTAAGTAAAAACTTGGTAAGTGAAACTAAAGTGTCATCAATTCACTAACAATTTCAATAAGTTTGTTCAGTATTATCCTACTTGTAATTAATAATAAAGATGGGAACACAAGCCAAATAAATTTAATGCTTCGTTCCACATTTTAATTTGTAAGCAAGATATTTAGCTGTACAGAAGTATTAAGTGAAATGGTCAGAACACCTGCAATAGATTGATTCCTCCAGACCAGCAAAACAGGCTCTAAATTATAAGGCAATTGGGTGGTGAGATAAGGGACACACCAGGAAAAGATAGCAAGACGATCCAGGTGGTACAGGCTTTTAGTCTATAACCATGCAGTAGAAGATTATACGGTGGAATCTCATTAGCACGTTCCTTATTAAAACGTTTTCCTGTGTATTACGTTGAATTATAAAAGTCCCAGTACTAAATCACCAAATGTAATAAATAACGTTTGCTTGGTGCATTTTCCCGGTCCCGCTTACTACGTTTGAAGTTTGACGTCCTCATTCACTGTTTTGGCCCTTCCTTGATCGGTCCAGTGGGAGTAGGCGTTTAACACGTTCAAAGTTTGACGTCCTCATTTGCTACTTTGGTCAATCCTCGGTCACGGGGTGGATACCGGCAGCCAATCACATGCATGTATGTAAATATTTGTATGACATGATTTGTGTGGGCGGGATAGAGAATGCTTTACCTTGGCATGGTAAACAACAACGATAGTTTCTACTGTTGAGTGTTGACTAAACATACGTAGATTGTATTAACTTTTCATTTGCAATGAAAAAAAATAAAGTGTAGTAAATAACCAATAGTGAAAAACTGAAAATTCTTGAAGTAGATCACAATCCAAATATGAAACATGTGGATATAGTGCAGATACCCGGAAGTTAGACAGTCCTCCGTCAACCTTAAACACAATTGTTAGCAAACCTAAATTGATTGAAACTGCTTTTAAAGAAGGGAAAAATGCTAAAACAAAACTTCCCTCTTGGAAAATAGGATCAGAAGAGGATCGGAACGAAATTTGTTGCATGGAAACACATACCGTATTCAAATCGTATTGAATACGCCATAGATACATTCGTCTATTGTATTTGTAACACGATACACGCTTATAATTTTGTTTTCTTTTTTAGCGGAAATTTTTATTACATGTGTAATAAAACACACACCAAAGCCACTGTTGTCGCTTTCATAATTCGCAATTTATTTTCTCAAAAACATTCATAACCTCAAAAATCCACCTTGACCAACATAAAAGCTTGAATTATTTATTCTCAGGCTTTGTGTATCGAAATCCATTTAAACACATTGAATTTAACATGGAAACACGGATGGTAATCGTATGAAACTGTGCTCAAAATAGATTTCAACTGCCCATGGTGACGTAGTAATTATTAGATTTTTATTACAAAACTATGTTTTTAAATTGCAGATTTTGCATTTTCGTTAACACATTTTCCCGCCTATGATGTCCAAATCCTTAGGTCCTTGCAAAAACGTACTAATGAGATTCTACTGTATTTAGTTTCTATACTACAGAAAAAAATTATTCACGATTTCAAATGCTGCTTTTGTTCTAGTAAGCTTTTGTTTAACCAACTGCTTTAAAATTATTTTTTTCACCTTTGCTTTAATATTTAACAATGAACCAGACTGTCTCCAACTTCAGCACAGAGTGAATGCCATCTTTCCTCTTGTGTGAATTAAAATTTAACAATTTACATTTATTCCTATGTATAAACAGTTCTTCCTAAACAAAATGCAACTAGTGTTTATTATTATGCATCTACACTAGACTTTTCCAAAAAGAAAAAATTCAAATTTTAAAGTTATCCTACATCTGCAATAAAACTGCTATTAAAAACACATTTTAAACAAGAGACTTAGATTTGCATTATTTCGCCATTTTAAATTAAAAAAAGCTTATGTGTTACACTCACATGACTTTCTCTACTCTTGTACAAACTATTTTTACAAACGCTTATTCTCCATCTACTTCATGTTAATCGAGATAAACATTTGCAGACTCTATCTTATTGCTAATTTTCTAGCAGATGTAAGGGGAATATATATTTACAAGGGCAATATAGAAATACAATAGCCTTTAAGCATATACATATCTCTTAATAGCAGGTTGCTAGGTGCAGCACCATTCTCTTTGCCACAGATTAATACTCTTTGCATATCCAAGACAAAAAAATGAATAACAAATTCCCATTTGAGAAAATAAGTATTGAAAAATTTAAGGGAATAACAAGCAATATCTCGAAAATGGTTCACTCAACAAAATAATGTATATGACATAAATTGTATATTTTAACGCAATCTACATTTTTTGTGTAGTAAAATTTTGTCTATCTCTTATGGTTTACCAGTTATGTAAAAGTTGTTCACAACGAAGAATACTTTTGGAGACATTCCCAGAAAATTCAAGATATACATTTTATTTGTCATGAAAATATCTTAAACACATGATATTTTAATCAAAATCGTTAGAGCCATTTTTGAGAAAATTAAAATTTTTGAAAAATGTTCCAAGTAAAGGGTAATCTGGGGTAGGGGGATTATCTTGAAAACCTTCGTGTCGCATCTCTGGAAGATACTGAACCTAAATACCAAGTTTGGTGTTTATCTGACTTCGTTTCTGAGTTATGCTGTTCACACACACGCACGCGCGCACACCCACACCCACACACATGGACACGTTTCCAAAAATGCTTTTTTTGGATTCAGGGGGTCTCAAAACATATATTTCTGGTGAAATCTCGGTATCGAATTTTTGGGTGGAATACAATACTTCCCCTACTTACTATACGTAGTAGAGAAAGTAAAAACACATTATTTTGGATTTGTAAAACACATTCCTGCTAAGTTTTCATTATTTTAATTGCCCTCTTTAACATCACTTCAAATTTTCCCATCTGCAAACATTTAGACTAAAGTTGGAAAGGTAGAATCAGACTTAAAATCCAATGGCATAGCCAGGATTTGAACCACAGATCTGGTTTCCGTCCAGTTGGTTAGAGCAACTGGAGAGATTTTCAATGAGTCTACCTTTCCAGCCTTGTCCTACACCTGGCTTGTGTGAAAGAACAATTAATTACTATTGAGACTAAAGTTTGCTAATAGGGAAGAAATTTATGCTTATATATTTAATATGAATAAGCATTTTTTTATATTTTGTTGAGTCGGCTGTTACACTTATCACTTACAAACTTAATCACAGAGGGACATGTTTTCGAAGCTCTTGCTTCCATCTTCAATCTGCTCCTGATTGCCAGTATTGTTTGCCAAATTCCTCCAGTATTAAATTGATGAATAGGAACTTTTTAGTATAGCATATTGTAAAAATCTATTCGTGATGTTTCATTAAAGCAGCAAAGGTCATTAAAATTTCCTATAGTATATGTCCTGGCAACAGACATGATTTGCGACTTAATTTATTTTCTGTTAGTTCTTTGGTCACTTTCAGTACATCCAATAATACATACCTGGAGCATAATAATCATAAACCCTGGCTGCAAGATATCTTGACATATTGGCCACAGGGTACCACCGTTCTATAGTAAAGTTGATACATGTATCCCATTCATCCAACTGCAAAATCCATAGACCAAGTGTTATTCATGTTCCATTACTGATTAGGGCTACTAGATTAAAAGCAGTAGTACAGATACTTACATAATCAAAATAAAAGAGTACTTTCTGCTCAGCAAAACGTGCACGTTGCAAGTTTCTGACTTTTTGGGCTCGGATGTATGCATCTAGATCTTGTTGCTGGATAATATATCCTGTGGGAATGGTTATATCAAGAACAGCCATTCCAGATCGCTGGGATTCATTCCTGTAAGTCCACCTGCAAATAACAGTACAGAAATATATGAAGCGTAAACGAGTTACTAACTCTTCGGGCTTAATTACGTTTTGATATCTTTCCAGCAAAATCAACCTAAGACAGCTCAACCTCACAAACCTTGAAGATATTGAGCCATATGAATAAAATGTAGTAAATTCTTTTCCTACATTTTTGGAAGGAAATACTATGATTAACATTAGTATATGCTTTTCCTCTTAGCACATTATTGATCTAGTAGGTTATTATTTCTAACCTTAGAATATATTATGATTGTCTTGCATAAAATGTAGCAAAAGAATTTGCTTCTTAGGCAATACTAAGAAAATCATAGCATGCCTTTCTCCAGGCTTCGCTTGTTTAGTAAATGTCCATAATAAAGTAAAATGGGCTGCATTTCTTGGCTAGAAAGATGTTTAAAAAAGAAAACAGCCAAGAGATTCTGACTTCAAGCAATTATATCGATTCAGTCAACAGAACTTGGAGTGGTTAAGTGATTATTTTATTGGCAACATCGTCATCTTTAATTCCTGCACTGCTGAAGCTTTCTTATTTCTCACTGCAGGGCTTTGTGATCTATTCAGTAGCACTGTATATTGCTTCAGAAATTTTACGAACTGCATTTGTTCTCCTTGTTTCTCATATTCTTCAAACATTTTAGATGTTTTACATACACAAGTTATGGTGATACTAGATTTTCCAATTGATGGAGTTTACAGCCTTCCATAATCTGTTGCGTTAAGTTTTAAATGAGAATAGCCAAATAGAAGCAGAAGCACCTGCTTAATAGGAAATTCGATAATTATCAAAAGGTACAACTATGGCATGGAAGTATAAGCTTCTTAGCATTAGGTTACTGTTTTTGCATACGAAATGAAGTATATACTATTCCTTTGAGCTTTTCCTGTAAGTAAAACAAAAGAGAATACTACATTTTGTATGCAAGGCTCATTGTCAATGATACATCTGGGTTAGTTATGCATAATATTGAAACTCATGTACAAACTATCTTCACTACCAAGCCTTTGTTTTTCTTTCATATTTTAGTAATTTTAACAATGGAGTAGAACAGTTGTGTCTATAACACACTCCCATAATGGGAAGAGGACTGGAACTGCTTAGTAATGGGAAGGGTAATATTGAGCTATTGGTAACAGGTAAGTCGAATTAAACCACAGACTAATGAAGATTCAAACAATGTTAGAGAACCTCATAGAAAGGATATACAAAATGGATGGAATGGAACAATACATAATAAAAACTAAGGATGTTAGAAAAGCTGTGTGAGGAATTAAATAAGCAGCAGATGGAATTAAGAAGATAATAGAAAGAATAAATCAGAGGAGAAGATTCAATCTTTGTTTTTAAGTGGGAGAAAAGTATTTGGCCAGTGGATGAATGTAGGTTTTGAAAGACAAATTAGAAATTGATTTAAAAGGTTGGGAGGTATTGGAAGCATAAAATGCAGGAAGGCAAGTGGATAAACGCCAATAATGTAAAATTGTCAGAATTAAAACAGAAAATAAAAACATTAAACACAAGTTTATGCACTTACACCGAAAACATAATCCAAAAGAAACAGCTAAATATGGGGAAAATAGAAAAACCACAACACAGTGTATCTTTTATGAACAGGAATTAAATATGTTAAACAAAGGCTTAAAAAACATTCATAACTTTCTCCATAAACACAGATGAATACATAGCAGACGTAGAAGCAACCATTTTTGATAAGCTAGATGAAGAAAAATCACTCATTAGAGCAAAATGCAAACCTATCATCAACCAACTGATACAGAAGGAAAACCAACCACATAAACTGCATACAAACAGATTATTATAAAACTACACAGGAAACACATCATTTATACAAGATGGACAAAGGTAACAAGCTAGTAACCATGGGCAAACAGGATTACGAGACAAAATATGGAAGCCATGTTGCATGGCAACGATTTTGAACCATTAAAAATGGATCCCACACAAAAATACTTACTATCCTCCACTCTGAAAGAGATAAAAATTGTTCTAGGAAAGCAAGAAAATGATGAAATCAAGCAATCCAACTATACTCTAGTGCTCTTGGTACTATTTGATTGCCTTATTCTAAATGCCTGCATTAGTTTAATTTACCATCCTACCTTGCGGATGGGAAACTGAACTCAGGTTGTGCATCATTTTGGTTTTTGTTGGGGGCACTGCTGTCGCACTACTCAGAAACCCAAGTTTCGAGAAAGTAATTTGTGTCAGTTAATTGCTCAGGAACACTTCGGCTTGACTTCCGTTGAGTGCTAAGTCTCTGTGATTTTTATTTTGCATGTGGGCATTCTAACAATACAGCAGATACCTGGCCTTTATACTGACTGCCACATGATTTCTGTGAGCATTTTTCAACTTTATTTTAGAGCTCTTCTCTTGGGATGGTACTTTACATTTAGCCAAAAGTTTTGCATGTACCATGTTAATACTAAAGGGCATTTGTTTTCATGGACTGTATGGTTAAATTGGTCCACCTAGGAAATGAGATGGTTAATGTAAAATATTTTTTTTATTTGTTTAATATTTTGGAGTTAAATATACCCAGGAATGTTTCAAAACTCCTAAAACCACTGTGAGTGCATTATTGTCTCGTGTTAGTATGTCAACGTCAGAAGAACTTTTAAATATTTTGCTCAAGAGGCAACAAGATTTAAGCAGAAAATCTAATATTTGTAAAGTTATGTGTGGTACCATTTACAGAAAATACATTGACAGTAATGTGTGTCTGTTTAATATTTTCATGGAACTCCGGCATGCATTATCATCTCCTTTCAAAATGTATGAACAATTACTTAAAATAACTAATGGTGCATTCTGGATAATTGGACTACACAATAAAATGTGCTCATTCTTCAACACCATAGACCCCCACATACAATCTGGTTACTTTAAAAATTTCAGGAGCTTCCTCAACCAAATATAGCAGAATCTCGTTAGCATTTTCCTCATTAACACGTTTTCCCATGTATTATAAAAGCTCAGGCACCAAATGCAAATAAATAACATTTGTTTAGTACCTTTTTTCAGTTCCAAGTTTGAAGTTTGACGTCCTCATTCGCTGTTTTGGCCAATTCTTGTTCGGTCCAGTGGGAGTAGGCACTTAACATGTTCAAAGTCCGACACGTCCTCATTCGCTACTTTGGTCAATCCTTGGTCACGGGGTGGAGATCAGCAGCCAATGACATGCATGTATGTATATTTGTGTAACGCTATTTGTGTGGGTGTGATCGAGAACGTTTTAGCTCGGCGTAGTAAACGTAAATGATAGTTTTTACTGTTGAGTGTTGACCAAACATACATAGATTGTATTTTGACTTTTCGTTTGCAATGGAGAAAAAGAAATTGCGGCAAATAACAAACAGTGAAAAGCTGAAAATCCTTGAAGAAGTAGATTGCAAATCAAATATGAAACATGTGGATATAGCACTGAAGTTCAACATTTCCTTATCAACCTTAAACACAATTGTTAGCAAATGTAAACTGATTGAAACTGCTTTTAAAGAAGGGAAAATTGCTAAAACAAAACTTTTTTCTTAGAAAGTAGGATTAGAAGAGGATCAGATCAAAATTTGTTGCATGAAAACACCTACCGTATTCAAATCATATTGAATACGCCAAAGATACTATCTTCTACTGTACTCGTAACATGATACATGTTCATTTTGCTTTTTTTAGCAGAAATTATCACATGTGTAATAAAGCATACAGCAAAGCCACTTTTATCACTTCCATAATTCATAATTTATTCTTCACAAAAACATTCACTAATCTCAAAACCTGCTTAAATTATACAGAGAAATTACCATATGTTTAACAGGTCACCAAAGTAAATCCAAGTTGAACAACATAGAAGCTTGAATTATTTATTCTCAGACTTTGTGTAACCAAATTGATCTCAATACGTATAGAATTTAACATGGAAATACGGATCATATTCAGCATGGAATTAGATTCAAATTAATTTCCATTCTCCATGGAAACGTAGCAATTATTAGATTTTATTACATAATTCTGTTCTTAAATTGGACATTTTGTATTTTTGTTAACACGTTTTCCCGTTTATAACATCCAAATCCCTGGGTCCCTGCAAAAACGTACTAATGAGATTCTGCTGTAGATGGAATATAAGCAAAACTTATGACTTCATTGAGAAAATTGACAATATAGAGCTGGAGAAAAATAAATCTACTTGTCTCACCAAGTGCAATGGGCACACCACTTTCCCCTTTTTTTATGAGTTTCTTGGAAATATATTTAACATAAGCATTTTGGCATGTATGTAAACTTTGGTACAAATATGTATGTAGCATTTTTGCCATAGCAGACAAGTCTTAAAAGGACATCATAACTACTCTTCTGAACTTACAAGATACTTCAGTAAAAAAATTTACAACCAGAACAGAATTCAATAACATGCTCCACTTTCAAAGTAAAGACAAATATATATAAAGGAAAATGAAGCTACAACTCCAGGGAATGTATCAATATCAGTATCAATTTATTGTCATTAAACAGTTATATAACTGCAATAGACATTGTCAGTATATACAATAATACAAATGAATAATACAACATAAACCACACCTTGTGCAACTTTTACAGCAAAAACGTAACAATTAAATATAATATCAGATGCATTAAAATCAATAAATTCATTAATAGAATAAAATGGATTATCCACAAGCCAAGAATGCAATCACTTACAAAATATTGTATAAGGCAAATCTTTTAAAGCTTGAGGTAGCTTGTTAAGTTTAATGCCAATTAGGAGTAACTTTGAGAAGTTTTCTTAAGCCTATGCTGAGGAATATCAATCATTTGACCATTACGGATATTATAATTATGAATATTGGATCTCCTGTCATACATATGTTGATTCTGTTTCATAAAACCCAATACAGTATAAATATACAAATTTATAACAGTCAAAATATTATATCTTTTAAAATAGGGTTTACAGTGTGTTCTAGCAGTTATCTTAGCCATAATTCTTATAGCTTTCTTTTGCACAAGTAATACATCTTGGATATATGAGCTATTACCCCAAAGTAAAATACCATAATTAATAATACTGTGAAAGTATGCAAAATATGAGACACGTATATACTCAAAAGGGTACACAATTGACTAAGTTTCTCATCAAGAATAAAACCCTTGACAACTTTCTGCATAAAAATGTAATATGTGACTACCAGGTTAAAAATCTATCAATAAAAATGCCTAAAAACTTTACATCAGTACAAAGCTTTGGGACAACAACATTATTTAAAGTAAAAATTATATTTTTAGTTTTAGAATCATTAAGTAAAAAATTATTTGCTTGAAACCATTGTGATACATACATTATATTATTTTGAACCTCAGTTTCAAGATACTGAAACTATGCAGTAATAAACAGCTTCACTTTCAGACTGGTAAACATACTCTGAGCAGAGTATAACAAAGAATACAACAGGATCCTAAAAAATTTGCATAAAAATGGTTTTATGACAGAGATTATGGATAGGAATATAAGGAAATTTAAAAATAAGACACAACTGAAAGAAATCATTACACTAGCAACATAAAGGAAACCAAAAAGTTCAAAAAAATTCACCTTCCACCTTGGGCCTTCCAGAAATATGTTAAAATATTCAAGGAATGTAGTATAACCCCAGTCAATCAGCATTCTTAAAAACATATTCAGGACAAACACAAACAAACAATAAAATTCCAGCAAGAAAAACTTCAGTTATTTATGAAATGCACATAAACATGGTGAGAAAATATAAACGGACTTGCAAATCAGCCTTGCAAGCATTTTTGGCCTACAGATTATCGGTTGAAAGAAAAACCCAACCTTTTAAAAGCCCCTCTAAAACAATCTGAACTCTCCATTTGGGAAAAGCTGTTTATACATAAAAAATTTCTGATGTGTTACACTCACATGACTTTCTCTACTCTTGTACAAACTATTTTTACAAACTTTAAACTCCATCTATTTCATATTAATCGAGATAAACATTTGCAGAAACGATCTTTTGACATGCAAAGAGAATTACATGTTACACATAGCGACCAGTTCTAAAAATATTTGAGTATCGCTTAAGTCGTACTATGTTCCCCTTGTTTTGTAATTGCAAGGGCAATATGGAAATACAGTAGCCTTTAAGCATCGACATATCTCTTAATAGCTGGTTGCTATGTGCAGCACCATTCTCTTTGCCACAGATTAATACTCTTTGCATATCTAAGACAAAAAAATGAATAACGAATTCCCATTTGAGAAAAGTATTGAAAATTTTAAGGGAATAACAAGCAATATCTCGAAAATGGTTCACTCAACAACAAAAATGTATATGACATAAATTGTGTATTTTAATGCGATCTACATTTTTTGTGTAGTAGAATTTTGTCCATCTCTTATGGTTTACCAGTTATGCAAAAGTCGTTCACAATGAAGAATACTTTTGGAGACATTCCTAGAAAATTCAAGATATACATTTCATTTGTCATGAAAATATCTTAAACATATGATATTTTAATCAAAATCGTTAAAGCCATTTTTGAGAAAATTAAAATTTTTGAAAAATGTTCCATGTAAAGGGTAATCTGGGGTGGGGGGATTTTCTTGAAAACCTTCATGTTGCATCTCTGGATGATACTGAACCTAAATACCAAGATTGGTGCTTGTCCGACTGTTCATTTCTGAGCTATGCTGTTCACAGACACACACGCACACACACACACACACATGGACATGTTTCCAAAAATTCTTTTTTTGGATTCAGGGGGTCTCAAAACATATATTTCCAGTGAAATCTCAGTATCGAATTTTTGGGTGGAATACAATACTTCCCCTATTTACTATACATAGTAGAGAAAGTAATAAACATTTATTAAATTTTGATGTTCCATAGTTTGATGATGGAGGCAGTTTCCAAAACAAGTTCCAGTAAGTTTTGGTGTGAAAATGAAGCTAGAGTAATTAAAAATTTAATCTGATGTGTGTGTGTGTCAAAAAACTTGGCTATATTTTCCCAAAAGAGAAGAATGCAAGCCAAGAAATGGGTTTACAAAGCTAGACTTGGCTTAGAGGTTTAAGAAATAGTTTACAGAATGACAACTTGAGTAATTTATGGAGAAAAAGAGAAACAAAGGATTTTGGAAGATTATAAGATGATACTTTGAAGACATTCAAATATAAAATTTGTTCAGTCAACTTGTAACAGAAGAAGTCATATATATTGTATGTTTTAATTGGGAACAGTTGGGAAAAAATGGGATATAGAAACAGTACCACAAGGAAGATAGAGAGGGGGATTGCATGATTAAAAGCAGGAGTATGGAGGTTAAAAGGGACAAAGAAATGGCATTTTTCAAGGTGAATGTCTAGTATATGGGCAAAAGAAGATGTACATACATGGTGTTTGAATATAAAGAAACCAAGATCTGTGGTTTAGAATGACCCCCCCCTAAAAAAAAAAGGCATAAACCTAATTGTTACAATAGTGGCATATCACATTGAAAACAAATTTGGAGGTAAAAGTCAACAGTCAGTTGCTATGCCGCTTCCACCTAACACTCCCCGTTTCTCCTCTCTGTATATTTCTCTTCTGTAAACTAGTATCAGAGAAACTCTGAAGCACTTCTCCTGTATGCATGCATCGCCAAATGTCTTATGTTTAGGAGAGAGAATCACTCACCATCTTTATCGGCATACAAATGCAGACCAACCATCTTCACACAGTAGCATATATATAACTGTAGAATGGATGTGTGTTACTGATTGTTATATCGTGAAGCTCAAAATTTCACATAACATGTGCACTTATTTTCTAGTCATTGATTTTCTGAAGATTGATTTTACATAAATAACAAAGTTGAAAGTTTAAAATCAGAGAGCCAATTTAATTAAAAGCAATGCTTGACAGTTTACCTTTGGCAGCTGGTGTATGTAATGTGAGATTGATTCCTGCCATGAAAATCTGGACGAGCTCGAAGAGAAAAAGCTCGTACTGGTGGCTGTGTCTGGTACTTCACGTTATCTACATTGTACTGTACAGACATCTGCAGTATGGCATAACCAGCTCCCTTTGCTTGTACTTTAACTGTACCCCAAGCTTCTGGTATCTGCAACACATTTTATTCAATTATTTCTTTGAAGTATAGGTAAGCATTTGATGTGGAATCTTGCATGCTATGGAATGTGAATAAAACTGCTGAATAATTATTATTCACAGAAGTGTAATAAATAGAGATGTAGCAGAAATATTAACAAATAATATCTTTCAAAACTGCAAAATAACATTTGTTAGCCTTTAGAACCTAGTTTCTAACATGACAGTGTATAACAATCTCCTTGCTTCCAAATACAGTAGAATCTCGTTAGTACATTTTTGCAGGAACCTAAGGATTTGGACATCATAGGCAGGAAAACGTGTTAACGAAACTACAAAATCTGCAATTTAAGAACATAGTTATGTAATAAAATCTAATAATTACTACGTTTCCATGGGCAGTTGAAATAGATTTCAAGTACAATTTTATACTGAATACGATCCATGTTTCCATGTTAAATTCAATGTGTTCAAATGCATTTGGATACACAAAACCTGAGAATAAATAATTCAAGCTTTTATGTTGGTCAACTGGATTTTTGAGGTTATGAATGTTTTTGAGAAATTAAATTGTGAATTATGGAAGTGACAATAGTGGCTTTGCTGTGTGTTTCATTATATGATAACAGTTTCCGCCAAAAAAAGAAAACAAAATTATGTGCGTGCATCGTGTTATGAGTACAATAGGCGAATGTATCTTTGGCGTATTCAATATGATTTGAATACGGTAAGTGTTTCCATGCAACAAATTTCGTTCTGATCCTATTTTCTAAGAGGAAAGTTGTTTGAGCATTTTTCCCTTCTTTAAAAGCAGTTTCAATCAATTTAGGTTTGCTAACAATCGTGTTTAAGTTTGACGGAGAAATGTTTAACTTCCGCACTATATCCACATGTTTCATATTTGGATTGTGGTATATTTCAAGGATTTTCAGTGTTGGTTATTTACTACACTTTCTTTTTTTCATTGCAAATGAAAAGTTAAAATACAATCTATGTATGTTTGGTCAACACTCAACAGTAGAAACTATCATTGGCATTAACCACGCCAAGATAAAGCATTCTCTATCCCGCCCACATAAATCGTGTCACACAAATATTTACATACATAAATGTGATTGGCTGCTGGTATCCACCCCGTGACCAAGGATTGACCAAAGTAGCAAATGGAGGACGTCAAACTTTGAACATGTTAAGCGCCTACTCCCAATGGACTGACCAAGGATTGGCCAAAACAACGAATGAGGACGTCAAACTTCAAACATACTAAGCGGGATCAGGAAAACGCACTAAGCAAATCTTATTTATTACATTTGGTGATTTGGTACCAGGACTTTTATAATTCAACGTAATAAACGGGAAAATGTGTTAACGAGGAACGTGCTAACGAGATTCCACTGTATATTCTACAATGCTGTAAGGTAAGTTATGTGATGCTACACAACAGAGCTGGGTAAACTCTGGGTTCCCTTACTCATTCTTCAAAAAAATCCTTTTTCCAGCATTTTGTTCTAAGTCACTTCAAAGAGTGTTTAAAAATCTGTATATGCTGCGGGCAGGAATTTAAACCCTCTATCAGATTTTAATTCTTCACAAATGTGCACCTATTATAGAACTCTATTATGTTGAAAAATGTTGGTACTAAATGTGTAAAATAACATTTGTTATGCTCACAAAATGCAATGCTTTTAGCATTATACCTTTATCTTTCATTCTGCAAAAAGCATTAGATAAAATACATTATATATTGATTTTTGTTTACCAGATTTTATTACAATCTTCATTAGCCTTAAAATCAAACATATTGTTAGCTTTAATTATAACTATAGGGTCTTTCAACAAGAGTGTCCTATCTTTTAACTTAAATAAAACATTTTCTATAAATGATAGAGGTTTATTTCTTTTTTTATTTTGGAACATAATTAATGTCATTAGTGTGGAAGAGAACATCAGCTAAGTGACCGCAGCGATTTCATTGGGTTGCACGTATACGGTTGACCCAATTTTCAATGACAGAAGAACGTAAATTAGATCCAACTTCATGAATAACACACGTGATGTTATTCATAACATTATTTACTGTTTCTGGCTTGTTGACATAAACTCAAGATTTAACATAACCCCACAAGAAGTAATCCAAAGGCATTAAATCACATGACCTCGGGGGCCAGTAAACATCATTACCATGGGAAGTGATGAAACCTCTCCTTCAAAAGATTATTTCGAGAGCAATATGACATGTGGCACCATCTTGCTGGAACCAGATGTTTCTGAGATCCATACCATCCAAATGAGGCCAAAAATAGTCGCTTATAAGAGCCCGGTATCTTTCTCCATTGACAGCTAGAGCTTCTCCATCTTCATCTTGGAAAAAATATGGACCAATGATTCCACCATACCAAAATCCACACCACACAGTAACCTTTTGGGGATGAAGTGGTCGTTCTTGAATCTGCATTGGATTGTGATTGCTCCAATAGCGGCAATTTTGTTTGTTAACACAACCATCCATCCAAAAGTGGGCTTCGTTGCTGAAGATGATTTTTCAACAAAAATCCGGGTCAGCTTCCAATTGCTCCATAGCCCAGTCAGCAAATACACGGCGCAACCTATGGTCGTTGGGCTTTAGTTCTTGAGTTAACACCATTTTGTAAGCATGAAACTTCAAGTCCAGATACAGAATTCACCAAGTTGTGGTCAGCGAAAGCCTCAATTCTTGCTCTCGACGAGCAATTGATTTGTTTCTGTTCTCGCATACACTCTCACAAACGGCGCCTATGTTGTCGTTGGAGTGCTTACGTCGATTACATACAGGCATTCTTTGATCGCTGACAGAACCCTTCTTTCAAATTTATTGACCAAACGCCGAATCGTTCTCTCGCAGGGACGATTATGCACACCGTAAACTTCGCGCAATACACGGAAGTTTTGGTGAACAGATGATCCATTCTGATAATAAATTTTCACAATTTCTACATGTTGCTAAATGCTATAACGTTCCATGGCTATTTGTCAAAACAACTGTAACCACATGAAAAAAATGACTGCTGTAACTTAATAACAGCTATCACATGTTAAAGATAGGACACTCTTGTTGAAAGACCCTTTATAAGCAAAATGAGAAATATGTGCATGAAACAGATTGAAACAACTTGGCTTGCAATCCAGACACACGTACAGGGTTATTCTTAAAGAAGGAGCAGCTTTTAAATATTTATTTCTTATGTACAACAATAGATAGACACACATGTGATACATCACTGGATAGAGGAAAGTTTATGCATTCAACATGAGCTCCATTTGTTATGTGATCATAATCAGTTTTTTTTTTTCCTTTGCATTTGCAACCCTCTTCTATGAATTACTTGTAGTAATGGTAAATCCGATTATATGAGATGGTCCTTTGTTGAACGTATAACGAAATGTATGCTGCACTGAAATAGTGGATTCATTCTTTGCATACCCCAACAACAAAGATATTTTTTCTGTGGCATTGCCATTTTCTCATAAACCAGCCACAGCACTGCTGTAGGCATTGAATGGAGCTAATAGGTATGGGCTTAAAACTTTAAACTTCATCTATCCATGTATCACATGTGTCACTATCTCTTGTCATTCATTATAAATCAGCTTCTTTTTGAATAACCCTATATATCACATTACACAAAATAAAGGGGTGTGTTGACCAAGTTGTGGAGTCAGAGAACGTATTTTATCAAGAGTTAGCTAAGTGCAAACGCACTTCTGGGTGCACTTACAACATTTTTATGTCAGAAGAAACTCTTTGCATAGATTTCTTACAGAGTGAAATTGTTACAGAATATGATGTCAATACTGTTCAAACAACAGAATAGTTAGTGTGTTTTGACAACAAACAAAAGGATGAGGTGAGACAGCAATGGGAAGCAGATTGGGGACTGCCACCTTGCCACAATAATACAAATTGGTACCCATAAATTCACTGTCCCCACTTCCAAAACAGTAAAGTACAAGACATAAACAAACTTTGTCTGCATCGACAGTTTTTATTTAGTAAGCCTGAAGTATCATTGGCTTATAACTGTAGCATACTGTTATTATGTGCAATATCTCGACAGACTAGTGGTAACATTTCCTCCTCTACGATGTGATTAGCCTTGATTATTCAAATGGGATATTATATAGGAAACAGAAAAAATAATAATTGATTTGAAATTCAATTTTTTCACTCTTTTTGTCCAATATCATGAAATGTGACTCTGCAAATTTAGAATCTTAAAGTAATGGTCCATGACTTAAATGGCTTGCAACTTGAGTTGCCACAAGAAATGGATTTTACCATTTGTTGGAAAGCTGCACATGCCAACAGAATCTAATGCAATTCTGTTACAGTAGGGACAATAGTTCTCTGCCAGTGAAGCCTGGATGCGTACTAGTTATTTGAACAGTGAGCGAGCCTAAATTCTCACGCATGTGCAGTGAATGCTACCAGTTTAGTCTAGCAGAAGCAGTAGTCCGAGCAACACCTCTTTTACCAGCCATTTGTTTATGCTGTCTTGAACTTTCTGTGTGAATTAGTTTCTATAATTAAACTTGAGTTGTATATAATGTGTGTTTTGGTGTTTTATTGGAAGTTCTTGTTGTTTTGCATTCTTACACGAACTAAAATGCCTCCAATTTTATCGAAACTTGGCACCAAAGCTTTGCATAGCCAAACTAGGGAAGTTGTGAACAATGTCCACGCGTTTTAAATTAGATTATATTATAAAACTTTGCCAACAGCATGTTGACGACATTAGTCTGGAAAAGTAGAAAAATGTCTGTCAACATGTCAAAGTTGGAGAACAAATATATTGAAGAAAAAAGCCTGTTTGAAAATGTCATAGAAAGTTTTGTAATCCACGGTGGAGGCTTTAGTCACAGCAAAGGAGAAGAAGAGAATGAAGATGAAAAGGAATCTGAAAAAGGATGAAAGGGTAAACCCTGAAGAAAACGATGATGGTGACAATTCTGCTGTAGTGTGTTTATCAGACTAATAAAGCCGCTGCTACTTTAAGATAAAGTATTTTGTGTGCGTGCATGCGTGTGTGTGTAAATGAATAATAAAGCAAGTTGAACATAGTGACAATAAACCAGCAATCCAGTGGTGGTGGTGTGTGTGTGTTTATGTTGTGTCAGTGAAGTCCCATGTCTTCCGGCAGACAGCTGACAACAGAAAAGGTGACATTAGGCATAGATTCGCTTCAGTGCGTTAAGAATGTTGGATACAGGCAGAGAACTACCGTCCCTACTGTAAGTGCATTTTCAAAAGCACATTGTGTGCACAGCAGAAGAGAGAAAGTTGCTTTATCTGAAAGTAGCAGTAATGGAGCTGTTTGATAGGTTAATGAACCACTACGATTACGAAGACAATGTACAGCCAATGCATTAAATACATAACTAAGGAAAATGTGTAAGGAAAGGATTTATTGTATTACCCAGAGCATGAAAAGGGAGATGAAAAGGAAGTTGACTGATTTAATTGACAATGAACATTTGTGAAAAGCATACACAGCAGACTCTAGAACTAAGCAAAATAACAGATTATCCTAAATGATACTGAAAGAAATTAAAATTATTAATTATCCTATTGCTAAACAGGGTACATGTGAACCACAATTTAGGGTAAGCCAATTTTTAATGTGTGGTAAATGTGTTTCAGCTCAGTATTATTAAATAATGCTTTAAAATATATAAACAATTTTAATATTAAATATTAATACAGTAAAACCTTGTTAATTCAAAATAGCACATAATTTGAAGCAGTCAGCATTGTTTGAAACATACTTTTTGTGTTGTTTGGGATTTGGTTATTTCAAAATGTGGTTAATTTGGAGTTACTGCAGTATTTCCCTTCTGTCTCAACCTACCAATAACTTTTGCATACCCCTGGGAAATTACGTGAATAGTGCATGCAGCAGTTTGACATATTGCTCATTCTCATAATCTCACGAAGAGGGAAATGAAAGTTTGAACCACTGTACGTCTTCCGCCCCCACTCCAAGTTTACCATAGCAAACAGGACTCTGGTCAGTTCAAGTCAGGAAGGGAAAAACAGCTAGATAATACTTCTGGTTAAATACAAAGTCATTCTTGTGTTGCATGCTTTGAGTTGTGCATAGTGTTAAGAGCAATTTCATGTGTGTTTCCTAAAACAATGTTATAAAATGTTACAAAATGAACCAAACTGTTTTTTGTAGAGGAAGAGACGACATGCTAAGCGGGAAAGGTTGTAATTTGTCCACCAGCCAATGAGGTGCTGTCTTGTCACGTGGTTTTGTTTACTTCTCCTTTCTGCTTATAGTGATAAAGGTAGAGGGTGGAGTTAAGGCATCGGTCATACAGAACTGTTTCATAAATGTAACTTTTAGTATAGAAAATTATGCAGTAGATGAAGCCATTGAGGAAGAAGTAGCTGACCAAGCAGAGCTAAACAAAGCAATGGAAGTTGACAGGAATTTCAAAGAACTTTGTCAGAATTGACAAGTTGGAAATACCCATGGAAGCTGCTGTAACCCAGGATTTGGACATCTTTGAGGAAGAGGTGGCTGCAAAATGGGCAATGGCTCCTAAGGAAGAAGAGGGAGAATGAGAAGTGAAATTGAAATCTGTTTTCCTTCCTCCATGCAAGGATGTATTTATGGTTTTGTCAGTGATTAAAAGCGTTTTAAGTGCTAGTGTTTGTGATTTGCATCTTGACTTTTTAAAGGCTATGGACATTCTCAAGACTTTTGTTACAAATATATAAGCATTAACCAACAAGTATTTTAAATGCCAATAATAGATGTGCTACCTACAAAATGATAGGTAGCACATGTTCGCTTGTGTGATGCATGGGGAAACAAAATATTGCCATGTCACAGATAACCTATAAATATACTATTCCCATTTTCCTTTTCATTTGACCAATATGAGTGTTTAGTAATAATTAGGGACTCTGAATCCTGAAACAGTAAAAGCCTACTCCAGGAATATGACAATTAGCATAAAAGGAAGCAAATGCCATTGCACTATTACACACTCTTATACCTTTCATAAAGTTAGCATCATTTAACATTAAATCCTTAAGATTACTGTTTATCTGTGGCTGCGGAAAATGAAGACACTATTATGGCAACATGAATTGAAATGTCCATTCACAATTTCATATTTAAAATGCCTTACTTCACAATAGTTATACATTTCATTTATCAGACCTACACTGAACTCTGCAACAGTTTTCATTTTCAATACTGTTACAACCTAATCAACTTTCATCTCTTTTGTGAATATTTTGTACTCTCATTCGATTTCCGGCTCTTGTGCTGAAGAATCCCTTTGCACTGTACCACACCATCTTGGACGCCCTAAACGATGACTCATTATAAAACATACCAATATAACACAACGAACAGAACAGAGGAAATATGGCACCAATACTTTCAGAGTATGACGTGACAAAGTGTCATGTAGGCACTTGCAGTGCTGCAACATTCATAAGAGCACAAAACCACTCCTGCTAGTTGTCAGTTGTTGGTACATTTGAAAAACGTCAGTTTTTTAGCAGATAAACATTTGGTGACATGGTTACCAATGCTGTGATCGACATTATCAGTTAAAATTTAATATTTTTGCAACACTATGGGAGTGAGCAGCTTGGATTGGTATGCTACTCTTAGTCCACACTTTCAAGATAAAAAAAAAAAAAGTAATATAAAAAACGATCAGAACAAAATAGTTTACTTTTAAGCAAATACTTAGTTTTAAACTTGTAGCACTGTCTTCTTTTTAGGGGATAAACATTTGTTGACATGCTTGTCAACTCTGTGATCAACATGTGGTCAATATATCAGTGGTAAATACAGTGGAATCTCGTTAGCACGTTCCTCATTAACACGTTTTCCCGTGTATTACGCTGAATTATAAAAGTCCCGGTACCAAATCACCAAATATAATAAATAATGTTTGCTTAGTGCGTTTTCCCGGTCCCGCTTACTACATTTGAATTTTGACGTCCTCATTCGCTGTTTTGGCCAATCCTTGATCGGTACAGTGGGAGTAGGCGTTTAACACGTTCATAGTTTGACGTTCTCATTTGCTACTTTGGTCAATCCTTGGTCACGGGGTGGATATCGGCAGCCAATCACATACATGCATTTAAATATTTGTGTGACACGATTTCTGTGGGCGGGATAGAGAATGCTTTACCTTGGCGTGGTAAACGCGGTAAATGCTAACGATAGTTTCTAATGTTGAGTGATGACCAAACAACCGTAGATTGTATTTTAACTTTTCATTTACAATGAAAAAAAGAAAGTGTAGTAGGTAAATAACCAACAGTGAAAAACTGAAAATCCTTGATGTAATCACAATCCAAATATAAAACATGTCGATATAGTGCGGAAGTTAAACATTCCTCCGTCAACCTTAAACAAGATTGTTAGCAAACCTAAATTGATTGAAACTGCTTTTAAAGAAGGGAAAAATACTAAAACAAAACTTTTCTCTTGGAAAATAGGATCAGAAGAGGACCGGAACGAAATTTGTTGCATGGAAACACCTCCGTATTCAAATCGTCTTGTATACACCAAAGATAATATCGTCTATTGTACTCGTAACATGATGCACGCTCATAATTTTTTCTTTTTTAGCAGAAATTGTTATCACGTGTGTAATAAAACACACAGCAAAACCACTATTGCCGCTTCCACAATTTGCAATTTATTTTCTCAAAAACATTCATAACCTAAAAAATCCAAGTTGACCAAAATAAAAGCTTGAATTATTTATTCTCAGGCTTTGTGTATCCAAATCCATTTAAACATATTGAATTTAACATGGAAACGCAGATCATATTCAGTATGAAATTGTACTCAAAATCGATTTAAATTGCCCATGGAGACGTAGTAATTATTAGATTTTTATAACCTATGTTCTTAAATTGCAGATTTTGCATTTTCGTTAACACGTTTTCCCGCCTATGACGTCCAAATCCTTAGGTCCCTCCAAAAGCGTACTAACGAGATTACTGTACACACTTTCTTCTGTTTGACTGCAACAAATGTAGCTGGCTATGAGCTTAAAACAGCCAATTGTTGTACAATTGATGCATTTTTTGCAATAACACAATGAACAGAACAAAATAATTTAGTTTTAAGCACATATTTAGTTTTAAGCTTATGGCACCATCTTCCTTTTAATGGGAACATTTGGTGACATTGTTACCAAACCAAATAATGTTCAATGCATTCATCTGTTTGAGTGCAAAAAATATAGATGGCAATGAGCTTACAACAGCCAATTGTTGTGAAATATTGCATATTTTGCTAATATTTTGGCAATTAATGAAAGAATTTTAGAATTTAATATTTTTGCGACATTGCAGAGACCGAGAACTTTTGATTGGTGTGATAAATTTAGTCTGTACTTTCAGGATTAATGCATAAATTTGTGTAAGCTCCAAATATTATATATATGTAGATACAATTGAAAAGTAGCTAACTGCATTATAACTTCATTCGTTTGAAACAAATTATGCACCCTTGTCAGCTGATTAAACAGATAACTCAAAACTACCATGAAGAAACAAATGTCAATTCATGTGATTAGCAAATTGAAAACATTTTGAATACCGGTAGCATTTTCATGCATCTCAAAACGATCCAATCCCACTTTTCAGGTGTATCAAAATTTAGACTCGCAACATTTTGAAACCCAGTTTTCATTAAGATTTCAAAATGGTAACCATACTCAAAATGTTTTGAAAACTTCATGTCATGTATGCATGTGCAAAGGCCTTCTCGCACAATGTGCAGACTAGCTGTACATACGAGACTCATCAAAATGAAAACTTGTCCAAAAAATTTATAAATGCTGTGTCATATCACTAGCTTTGCATTGCTGAGCAGCAGCAAGAAGAGGCACCTATACACAGAAAACAATACCCAAATACCTACATTAACATGCATTTGTTCAGCCATGCATTTAAGTTTGGATCATCCAACTTTTCCAAGGGTATATTCGTTTTCATGAGCATGCTTACTGTATCGCATATTAGTAGTTCATCTTTATGCGCTTTAATTTTTATGGTGCTGCTGATTGTTTCTGATAGATAGCTGTCGTTTATTGGAAAGTAGAGCTTGGCTTTATCTTTGTTCTCTTTGTCCTTAGAGCTGCACTGCACATGTTTCACATACGTATATCACAAAATTTAGACATCATTATTTTATTTTTCGAATCAAAGACATAAAATCCTTCACTTTCAAACTCCTTAAGGAATTCATAAATGCTAACAACTTTCGGCATCTAGTAACTTCACAGTTCACTGCAACGTCAGTAGCTGTTTTCAAACACACATCGTCAAGGAACAAAGGAAGAATGAATCTAGGCATGTGCGTTACATTTCCGGATCACACATAACACGTGACTAACATTTCCGTATTCCATAATCTGTATCCTGTAGTCACCGGATGAAGCTCAATATAATACTACTCAAATCATATTAAAATCTTTGACTTTGCATTGTTTCATGATAAAAATCACACAAGACTCTAAAAACTAGAATATTTCGTGGGAAAAAATTTATTTGCAAAATTTTGGCAAATGAGTCAAGCATTTATTATGTGTCAGAGAACTTAGAAAAAATAAACAGCAACTTTCCCGACAAAAATAAAAATATCATGCAAAAATGCATTTGCAAACATCCGGGGTCTCTAGTAATTCTTGTGATGGCCTATATCTGTCCCATGCACTTTGCAGGCCTGGGAGAGAAAGTTTATAAAGTAATGCACAAAGAACCAATAGTAGGGATGTTAAAAGGTCAGAGAAATGGTTTTATACAGGGAGAGCATCCATTATGTGAAGGGGAGGAAGACCTACTGCACATAATGTTTATTTGTAAAGAAACTAAAAACTGGAGGGAAGAAATTATTTAGAAAATTTGAGTTGAAACACTTAACATCACTTGCATGTTTTTCATCTTAACTGGTTTCAAGAGCTAATTGCTTCCATCATCAGAAGTGGCTGACTGGTTCTTTGTGGTTGTTTTCTGTATGTGTGTTTGTGTGGTGACATCTGGTGGTGGAGTTATGAATTTCCACAGTGGGTTGGTGGCAGCAATTCAAAATTCATTACATAGTGATCCAACTCTATTCCACATTTTGCCGGTTTTAGGACTGTTATATTTGGTGTCATGTGATTTGTCATCCAAAAGTGGTGTGAAACCGCGGATTTATCATCTGTTTGTACATTGTGTCTCTTATGTGCTCTTTTAATCTGTTTTTTACTTTCTCTACTATGTATAGTAAGTAGGGGAAGTATTGTATTCCACCCAAAAATTCAATACCGAGATTTCACCGGAAATGCATGTTTTGAGACCCCCTGAATAAAAAAAAAACATTTTTGGAAACATGTCCATGTCTGTGTCTCTCTCTGTGTGTGTGTGTGTGTGTGTGTGTGTGTGTGTGTGTGTGTGTGTGTGTGTGTGTGTGTGTGTGTGTGTGTGTGTGTGTGTGTGTGTGTGTGTGTGTGTGTGTGTGTGTGTGTGTGTGTGTGTGTGTGTGTGTGTGTGTGTGTGTGTGTGTGTGTGTGTGTGTGTGTGTGTGTGTGTGTGTGTGTGTGTGTGTGTGTGTGTGTGTGTGTGTGTGTGTGTGTGTGTGTGTGTGTGTGTGTGTGTGTGTGTGTGTGTGTGTGTGTGTGTGTGTGTGTGTGTGTGTGTGTGTGTGTGTGTGTGTGTGTGTGTGTGTGTGTGTGTGTGTGTGTGTGTGTGTGTGTGTGTGTGTGTGTGTGTGTGTGTGTGTGTGTGTGTGTGTGTGTGTGTGTGTGTGTGTGTGTGTGTGTGTGTGTGTGTGTGTGTGTGTGTGTGTGTGTGTGTGTGTGTGTGTGTGTGTGTGTGTGTGTGTGTGTGTGTGTGTGTGTGTGTGTGTGTGTGTGTGTGTGTGTGTGTGTGTGTGTGTGTGTGTGTGTGTGTGTGTGTGTGTGTGTGTGTGTGTGTGTGTGTGTGTGTGTGTGTGTGTGTGTGTGTGTGTGTGTGTGTGTGTGTGTGTGTGTGTGTGTGTGTGTGTGTGTGTGTGTGTGTGTGTGTGTGTGTGTGTGTGTGTGTGTGTGTGTGTGTGTGTGTGTGTGTGTGTGTGTGTGTGTGTGTGTGTGTGTGTGTGTGTGTGTGTGTGTGTGTGTGTGTGTGTGTGTGTGTGTGTGTGTGTGTGTGTGTGTGTGTGTGTGTGTGTGTGTGTGTGTGTGTGTGTGTGTGTGTGTGTGTGTGTGTGTGTGTGTGTGTGTGTGTGTGTGTGTGTGTGTGTGTGTGTGTGTGTGTGTGTGTGTGTGTGTGTGTGTGTGTGTGTGTGTGTGTGTGTGTGTGTGTGTGTGTGTGTGTGTGTGTGTGTGTGTGTGTGTGTGTGTGTGTGTGTGTGTGTGTGTGTGTGTGTGTGTGTGTGTGTGTGTGTGTGTGTGTGTGTGTGTGTGTGTGTGTGTGTGTGTGTGTGTGTGTGTGTGTGTGTGTGTGTGTGTGTGTGTGTGTGTGTGTGTGTGTGTGTGTGTGTGTGTGTGTGTGTGTGTGTGTGTGTGTGTGTGTGTGTGTGTGTGTGTGTGTGTGTGTGTGTGTGTGTGTGTGTGTGTGTGTGTGTGTGTGTGTGTGTGTGTGTGTGTGTGTGTGTGTGTGTGTGTGTGTGTGTGTGTGTGTGTGTGTGTGTGTGTGTGTGTGTGTGTGTGTGTGTGTGTGTGTGTGTGTGTGTGTGTGTGTGTGTGTGTGTGTGTGTGTGTGTGTGTGTGTGTGTGTGTGTGTGTGTGTGTGTGTGTGTGTGTGTGTGTGTGTGTGTGTGTGTGTGTGTGTGTGTGTGTGTGTGTGTGTGTGTGTGTGTGTGTGTGTGTGTGTGTGTGTGTGTGTGTGTGTGTGTGTGTGTGTGTGTGTGTGTGTGTGTGTGTGTGTGTGTGTGTGTGTGTGTGTGTGTGTGTGTGTGTGTGTGTGTGTGTGTGTGTGTGTGTGTGTGTGTGTGTGTGTGTGTGTGTGTGTGTGTGTGTGTGTGTGTGTGTGTGTGTGTGTGTGTGTGTGTGTGTGTGTGTGTGTGTGTGTGTGTGTGTGTGTGTGTGTGTGTGTGTGTGTGTGTGTGTGTGTGTGTGTGTGTGTGTGTGTGTGTGTGTGTGTGTGTGTGTGTGTGTGTGTGTGTGTGTGTGTGTGTGTGTGTGTGTGTGTGTGTGTGTGTGTGTGTGTGTGTGTGTGTGTGTGTGTGTGTGTGTGTGTGTGTGTGTGTGTGTGTGTGTGTGTGTGTGTGTGTGTGTGTGTGTGTGTGTGTGTGTGTGTGTGTGTGTGTGTGTGTGTGTGTGTGTGTGTGTGTGTGTGTGTGTGTGTGTGTGTGTGTGTGTGTGTGTGTGTGTGTGTGTGTGTGTGTGTGTGTGTGTGTGTGTGTGTGTGTGTGTGTGTGTGTGTGTGTGTGTGTGTGTGTGTGTGTGTGTGTGTGTGTGTGTGTGTGTGTGTGTGTGTGTGTGTGTGTGTGTGTGTGTGTGTGTGTGTGTGTGTGTGTGTGTGTGTGTGTGTGTGTGTGTGTGTGTGTGTGTGTGTGTGTGTGTGTGTGTGTGTGTGTGTGTGTGTGTGTGTGTGTGTGTGTGTGTGTGTGTGTGTGTGTGTGTGTGTGTGTGTGTGTGTGTGTGTGTGTGTGTGTGTGTGTGTGTGTGTGTGTGTGTGTGTGTGTGTGTGTGTGTGTGTGTGTGTGTGTGTGTGTGTGTGTGTGTGTGTGTGTGTGTGTGTGTGTGTGTGTGTGTGTGTGTGTGTGTGTGTGTGTGTGTGTGTGTGTGTGTGTGTGTGTGTGTGTGTGTGTGTGTGTGTGTGTGTGTGTGTGTGTGTGTGTGTGTGTGTGTGTGTGTGTGTGTGTGTGTGTGTGTGTGTGTGTGTGTGTGTGTGTGTGTGTGTGTGTGTGTGTGTGTGTGTGTGTGTGTGTGTGTGTGTGTGTGTGTGTGTGTGTGTGTGTGTGTGTGTGTGTGTGTGTGTGTGTGTGTGTGTGTGTGTGTGTGTGTGTGTGTGTGTGTGTGTGTGTGTGTGTGTGTGTGTGTGTGTGTGTGTGTGTGTGTGTGTGTGTGTGTGTGTGTGTGTGTGTGTGTGTGTGTGTGTGTGTGTGTGTGTGTGTGTGTGTGTGTGTGTGTGTGTGTGTGTGTGTGTGTGTGTGTGTGTGTGTGTGTGTGTGTGTGTGTGTGTGTGTGTGTGTGTGTGTGTGTGTGTGTGTGTGTGTGTGTGTGTGTGTGTGTGTGTGTGTGTGTGTGTGTGTGTGTGTGTGTGTGTGTGTGTGTGTGTGTGTGTGTGTGTGTGTGTGTGTGTGTGTGTGTGTGTGTGTGTGTGTGTGTGTGTGTGTGTGTGTGTGTGTGTGTGTGTGTGTGTGTGTGTGTGTGTGTGTGTGTGTGTGTGTGTGTGTGTGTGTGTGTGTGTGTGTGTGTGTGTGTGTGTGTGTGTGTGTGTGTGTGTGTGTGTGTGTGTGTGTGTGTGTGTGTGTGTGTGTGTGTGTGTGTGTGTGTGTGTGTGTGTGTGTGTGTGTGTGTGTGTGTGTGTGTGTGTGTGTGTGTGTGTGTGTGTGTGTGTGTGTGTGTGTGTGTGTGTGTGTGTGTGTGTGTGTGTGTGTGTGTGTGTGTGTGTGTGTGTGTGTGTGTGTGTGTGTGTGTGTGTGTGTGTGTGTGTGTGTGTGTGTGTGTGTGTGTGTGTGTGTGTGTGTGTGTGTGTGTGTGTGTGTGTGTGTGTGTGTGTGTGTGTGTGTGTGTGTGTGTGTGTGTGTGTGTGTGTGTGTGTGTGTGTGTGTGTGTGTGTGTGTGTGTGTGTGTGTCTGTGAACAGCATAACTCAGAAACGAACAGTTGGATAAACACCAAACTTGGTATTTAGGTTCAGTATCCTCCAGAGATGCGACATGAAGATTTTCAAGAAAATCCCCCCACCCCAGATTACCCTTTACATGGAACATTTTTCGAAAATTTAAATTTTCTCAAAAATGGCTCTTAACGATTTTGATTAAAATATCATACGTTTAAGATATTTTCATGACAAATGAAATGTATATCTCGAATTTTCTGGGAATGTCTCCAAAAGTATTCTTCATTGTGAACGAGTTTTGCATAACTGGTAAACCATAAGAGATAAGACAAAATTTTACTACACAAAAAATGTAGATCGCATTAAAATACACAATTTATGCTCTATACGTTTTTTGTTGAGTGATCCATTTTCGAGATATTGCTTGTTATTCCCTTAAATTTTCCAATACTTATACTTTTTCTTAAATTTGTTATTAATTTTTTTTATGTCCTGGACATGCAAAGAGAATGGAATGTGCCACATAGCAACCAGCATTAAAATATTTGACTATCGCTTAAAACCTACCATATTCCCCTTGCATCTACAAGAAAATTAGCAATAAGATTAACATCTCGATTAACATGAAGCATATGGAGAATAAGCATTTGTAAAAATAGTTCGTACAAGAGTAGTGAAAGTCATGTGAGTATAACACATCAGATTTTTTTTCCTATATAGACTTGGTCACATTCTGGGCAATTAGTTTAATAGATTCCTGCTTTTTTGTTTGAGTTATTTGGCTCTTTGATTTGTTGCAGAGTGATTTCTCTAGACTGAATTTGTTTTGTGGAGCTAGACATATGTTGTGGAACTTGTAGCAAGTCCTTGGATGGAAAGTCAACTTTTGAAAATCATTTTTTTTTTTGTTGGGTGAGCTTCGTGGTGTCCTTAATGTGTTTCTATTTCTTGAAATGTGCTATGTTTTTGTCAATGATTTGTTTGGTGAAGCCATTGTTTATATCTGTGTTAATTATGTGCTTCTGTTAATGGTGTGTAAACCAATCTGTGGGTCAAACTATTTTGGACTACATGTTTCTGTAGAACTGAGTTGAAACTATTGTGTTCTACGTAGTTTTCTGAATGTGTAGGCTTCCTTTAGATACCAAAATTGATCTTGTTCTGCTTTGTAATTACTTTTAAATCTAGGAAAGGTAATGTGCCTTCATTTTCAGTTTCCATAGTGAATTGTATAGCTTTGTTCTGTACACTGATTAATTTGAGGGCATCCTGGATGAGCTTGTTGGGTATTGTTGCAAATATATTGACATATATATGCCAAACTTTGTAAATGTGTGGAAAGGAGGTAGTTCTGTGCATTTCTTAATTACTCATGAAAAAGTTAGCATGGAAAGGTGACAGTGGGTTGGTTGCCCATGGGTAAACCAGAAGTCTGCTGATAGTATCTATTATTGGAACTGAAGCTGTTCTGAGTGATGCAAAGCTCTACGAGATTCAAATGATCATCTATTTCCTCTTGTGCTATATTATTTTGGGTAAGCCATTTTTTCAGTTGGTGTAGGCTTACTTGGAAAAAGGGTAGTGATGTCAAAAGATACTAGTTTATCTTCCGGTTTTAGTTTTATATGTTCTATTTTTCTAATTAATTCTTGAATGTTCCTGATGCTTAAGCTGCTGTATTTAGTTTAGTGATGTGAATTTCTGTGTAAGCCATTTTGCCAAATTATATATGGGTGAATCAATATTGTTTATTATGGGTCTCATTTTGTTGCTCTGCTTATGGACCTTCGGGAGTGCATACAATCTTGGTACTGTGGGATGATTCAGTTTGATTATGGACTGATTAAAGGGAGGGAAGAATTTATTAATCAAAATGGTTTGAAAAAGACAGAAGATTTATACATTTAAATAAATGAATAAATAAATCCTGAAATAGTGCAAGTTACATGGGATAAAATTTTCAACTTAGGCTTCTTGACTGACCACTAATACTTTTTTTTTTAAGTTCAAAATCATTGTCTGACTATAGATTATTCCTATTTTGAAGGAAAACATCACAGAGCATTAGGAGTAACTTGAAACATCAAAATTTACATCTCTTTAAAGAAAACAGACTGAAAACAATACAGGTAGATGCTTGTTTTTAACATTTCAGCATATCTACAAATACTGTCATAGAAATTGAAAGAAGAAAAAAAGTGAGATCATTGAATAAATTATGTTAGAAAGTGCATAACATGACTCATACATTGGTCTACATTCCTTATAATTCATAATGGTTTTCATGATTAACTCAATGGCATATCTATTGCTACAACTGAATTTAAATGCAGTAACAAAGCCTGAATCTTTTTTTTTTTGAGGAAAAATTGTGCTGATGCTGCCTTACTGGCAAAAGGGAAAAAAAATCACTTTCCTGCATAAGGTAGCAGAAAAGTATAATCAGTGAGTATAAAATCAGTAACATTTACATTGTTATTATGGATATTAAGTTGAAATTTTGTTGAAGAATGCTGGAAATTGTGACAAAGTGGAAAATCAAAGTTTGTTTCACCGTAAATGCAAACAGTTTAGATTTTAAACAATGCTAACCTCAATAGTTTGCAATTTTGCGAGATTCTTTTCCTCCACATATAATGTGATAGGATGTCCTCCTAGGGCTGTAGCTTCTACTGTGACAGATAGCGCTGAAACATCTCTTAGTCGTTGCTTCACTGTATATTCTATCAATGCACGCATCGCCACTGCTGTGTCCTGAAAAGCATATCAAAATATATAAACAAGGGCATACAAGTGGACTAATGTTGAAATGCCTGAAACAGACCACATCCAAAGGAAAATTTGAACAATGCACAAAGGTAGTTGCATGGAATGAATATTGTAATATCATTGTGCAGGAAGGATTAAAACATGTGAAGTACTGGGTGATCAGCAAAGAGCAGAACAGGTTTCACAACTCTTAGCAGGCTGGCAGGCTTCATGAGTTGAACTCTTGCAAACATGGCACACGATTGTTAGTTGATGCAATACAGTGCATATTAAGTGAAATGGCTCTATTCAAGTACCAGTATTCTGTTCCCCAAAAGGTATTCATTTATGATTCAAACGTCCGTACAGAATCTGTGAGTGCCAGAAGGAGATGATTTCAAGAAAGATTTCCTGATGTTCAAGTTCCAGGTCAAACTACGAGAGCTGATCAACAAAGACTGAGACTGATTTTTTTTCACAGATGTTTATTACTCCAATTCAATGTTTACATGATCTTTTTCAAAGTAGTCCCCTCCTACTTCAATGTACTTTTTATAGCGTCTCTGCCAGTCTTTGAACACGTGCTGCAGACCATTCTTTGTCAGGTCCTTGAGAATCGCCTCGCTTTTCTTGAGCACTGCTTCACAGTTCTCAAATCGAATACCCCTAAGCTTTGCCTATAGTGATGGGAATAAAAAAAAGTCACAGGGTGCAAGATCGGGGCTATAAGGTAGATGTGGTACACAGGTAATGTTGAATCGAGCCAGAAACTGCATGACTTGATTTGCGATGTGAGGCCGTGCATTGTCATGATGAAGTCGCCACCCAGTCCGAGAAAGCTCTTGTCGTTTGTTTGCAATGTGCTTCCTCAGTGTAGCCAATGCTGCTGTAACAGTAGTGTGAGGGGGAACTGCATGCTGGTAAATCATTCCATTAGTCAAAAAATGTGATCATCACTTTCCCTGCAGATGGAACTTTTGCCTTTTTTGGTGTTGGAGAACCTGGCGATTTCCACACTGTGCTGGCTTGTTTTCCTTCAGGATCATAATGATGCAGCCATGACTCATCACCTTGCTTAACACTGACAAGTCGGCCTTCTTTGAAGTCCTTGAACCACCTAAACACTGTTGCACAAGGTAGTGCATCTTCACTGTACGCTTGCTTCAGCTTTTCATAAGTTTCGGTGGCTGTATGGTTTAAACCAAAACAGAATTTGATTGCGCCGTACTGCTCCTCTCGCGTCACCTCCATTGTCTGGTATGCGAAATGCACGTAGGATCTACAAAGTATAGCATTACTACCAACCTACCAATACGAGAATGCTGCCGCCTACCAACATTATACATAAAAACCCGCTCTTTTCAAATATTTATGTTACAGATACGAAACTATCACGGAAGCTACAGGAAAAAATCAGTCTCAGTTTTTGTTGATCAGCCCTCGAACAATCCATAAATTAGTAAATAAATTACATGAAACTATAAGTCTTCTTGATAAGAAATATAAGAAACCATGTACAGTGCTCACAGAAGAAACTATAGATAACATTGGACATACTCTGAAAAGGTCTCCTAGAAAATCACTTTTACATCTTTCACAGGCAAATGGAAATTTCCTATGGCTCGTTCAAGCGGCTACCAAGTTACTCCTGTTAAAACCCTATAAAATCACTATAGTGCAAGAACTTAAACAGGGTGACCCTGCATTAAGGATGTGATTTTGTGAATGGGTTTTGAATCAGGTACATGGCAATCAAATGGACCCTAGTCTAATTTTGTTTTCAGACTAATCGTGGTTCCACCTAAGTGGGTATATTAATACACAAAATAATCATTATTGGAATGCTGTAAAGCCTAACCACCTTCACCACAAACCCCTGCTTGATCAAAAATTAGGAGCATGGTGTGCTATTAGCGGCGACAGAATAGTATGCCCAATTGTTTTTTGTGGAAACAATTAACAGTGAGAGGTATGTGCAAAACATTTTGCAGCTCCTTGTTGGCGAACTAACTAAGAGGAAAGAAATTATGCAACTTTCCAACAGGACTCTACAATGGCACATACAGCCAACTTCTCCTTACAGGAAATCCATGAAGTATTTGAAGGTGGAGTTATCACTAACAACATAAGGCCCCCACATTCTCCTGATTTAACCCCCTGCAATTTGTATCTCTGAGGGGGACTAACAGAGAAAGTTTACAAAACAAATCCACATACTTTAGAGGAACTTAATAATAACATTCATCACGAAATTACAGCCATTTCTCAGAGGGATCTGCAGCATGTAATGGAAAATTTCCAAAGCAGGTGGCAGAAATACTTGAAAAATGGAGGGAGACACTTTCCATCTATTGGCTTGATATAGGTGGGCACTTTTATTTTTAAGTTTACTTTTTGTTTCTTTGTTAGAAATAACTTATGCAACAAACCATAGATATTTACTGCAGATGTGCCATCACCCACTCAGCGTGCATAGCAAGCAGCAGCACCAGCTGTCAAAAGTCACAAAACCTTTCTGCTGCATGCTGATCACCCAGTATAGCTGTACCCACACAAAACACAAATAATAATAATAATAATAATAATAATAATAATAATAATAATAATAATAATAATAATAATAATAATAATAATAATAATAATTAAATAAATAAATAAATTTTAAAAAAAAGTCTCATCAAATAGTCATTCATACTGACATCTCCAATTGTTGAACACAAAGAAATGTTAAAATGAAAATAGAAGAATAAGGTTAAATCAGTTTATAAACAGCTTTTTTCTTTACTTTCTCTACTACGTATAGTAAGTAGGGGAAGTATTGTATTCCACCCAAAAATTCGATACCGAGATTTCACCAGAAATATATGTTTTGAGGCCCCCTGTATCCAAAAAAAAAAAACATTTTTGGAAACACGTCCATGTGTATGTCTGTGTGTCTGACTGTGAACAGCATAACTCAGAAATGAACAGTCGGATAAACACCAAACTTGGTATTTATGTTCAGTATCTTCCAGAGATGCGACACGAAGGTTTTCAAGAAAATCCCCCCAACCCCAGATTACCCTTTACATGGAACATTTTTCGAAAATTTTAATTTTCTCAAAAACGGCTTTAACGAGTTTGATTAAAATATCATATATTTAAGATACTTTCCTGATGAAATAAAATGTATATCTTAGATTTTCTGGGAATGTCTCCAAAAGTATTCTTCATTGTGAACAACTTTTACATAACTGGTAAACCATAAGAGATATACAAAATTTTACTATACAAAAAATGTAGATCACCTTAAAATACACAATTTATGCCATATACATTTTTTTTTTTTTTGAGTGAACCATTTTCGAGATATTGCTTAAATTTTCCAATACTTATACTCTTTCTCAAATGGGAATTCGTTATTCATATTTTTTATGTCCTGTACATACAAAGAGAATGGAATGCTCCACATAGCAACCAGTTCTTAAAACATTTGATTATCCCTTAAAGCCTACCAATTCCCCTTGCATCTACAAGAAAATTATCAATAAGATTAACATCTCGATTAACGTGAAGCATATGGAGAATACGCATTTGTAAAAATAGTTTGTACAGAATAGAGAAAGTCATGCGAGTGTAACACATCAGATTTTTTTAACATATAGCTACAAAAACTCTTTGGTTATAGTTTCGATGCAAAGAAGATGAATATTTATCAAAGTACATACAATTTTCGTTATATTTAAAATAATTAATTGCATTCTTCTGGAACTTTACATTATCTACTTTGAGTTTTCTTATTTCTGTAAGCATTAGCAGATTATCTTCATGGCCAAAGTAGTCTAGGAAACCTTACCTGAGTGGAAGCCCAGCCTCCATCTGTTAGTCTTTGGGAGTTGAGCCATTTGACAATAGGATCAATTAAAAGTTCCTGTCTGGCAACATAAGTGAGGAGAGCATAAGCTGTGGCCTGAATGTTGTTTGAGTCATACTTGTATGGTAATCTTGGCAATCCAAAGTTTTTCTGATTTTCCATTTTGAAAGGTGGCGGTGGTATGGCTTCCTTTGCCCAGTACATCAATCCTCCTAAACAAAATTTCAAACACAGTTACAGAATACACAGCATTTATTTAAATAAACTGTCATGCATGAATAGCATAATTAAGACTGTATTTCTCTAACCAGGCTAATAAATACCAGACGCATATTTACGAGGGTGGTTTGATAAGTTCTCGTAATCACCACGATGGGTCAGCACTAGCGCAACGAGTTGTTCACGTGATATTCATTGGACTGTTGCCCGTAAACACGTGCCACATCAGTGCTATTGGAAGAAAGCTGTGGTGGTGACGTGGCCTTGTTGTTGTTCCCGCGTAGTGAATTGCGAAGATGGAAAAAAAATCGAGATTCGAGCAGTGATTAAGTACTTCGTAAAGAAAGGTATGAAAGCAAAGGACATTCATGCTGACTCCCAGAATACACTGGGGGACTCTGCTCCTTCATATTTAACTGTTGCCAAGTGGACAAATGAATTTAAATTTGGTCGGGAGAGCTTATATGATGATCCGCGCAGTGGTCGGCCAATATATGTCACTATTCCAGAAATCATTGCAAAAGTGCACAAAATGGTCATGGAGAATCGCCGATTGAAAGTGCATGAAATTGCTCTTGCTTGCCAGATGTCATCTGAAAGGGTAAATCACATTTTAACTGAAGTATTAAAGATGAAAAAATTATCTGTGAGATTGATGCCACGACTCTTGATGCTAGATAAAAAATGCATGAGAATGGAAATATCAGAACAATGTTTGGCCCGGTTTAGGAGAAACGAACAACATTTTTGCGCCGGTTTGTGACCAGATGAAACTTGGGTGCACTACTATACTCCAGAGACAAAACAGTCAAAGCATGGAAACATGCTGATTCTCCGCCACAAAAGAAAGCAAAGACAATTCATTCGGCTGGAAAGGTCATGGCATCAATATTCTGGGATGTGAAGGGGATTCTGTTTGTAGATTATCTCCCCACTGGGCAAACAATTACTGGAGAATACTATGCCAACCTCCTGTACAAATTGCAACAAAACATACGCAAAAAAAGGCCAGTAATCTTCCATCAAGACAATGCGCGCCCGCACACATGTGCCGTCGCCATGGCAAAATTACAGGAACTAAGGTATGAATTGTTGCCCCATCCATTTTATTCACCTGATATGGCTCGGTCAGACTTCTATCTCTTCCCAAAACTGAAAATTTTTCTTGGTGGATGAAGATTCACTTCAAATGAAGAATTGATAGCTGGAGTTGACAACTATTTTGCAGGCCTGGAGGAATCTCATTTTCAAGATGGGCTCAAGACACTGGAACATCGTTGGACCAAGAGCATTAATCTACAAGGAGACTACATTGAAAAATAAAACAAGTTTCAGTGATATAAGTACTTTTTTTCTATTCTGTTCCGAGAGCTTATCAAACCACCCTTGTATTTTCATAACTCCATAAACAGGCTTGAATGTAATGAAATCTCTGGGGGGTAAGTTTTACAGATCTCAGCATTACAGCTGTGTTGCTAACAGTGATATCATAACAAACATAATAAGTGGTGTGCAGGTCTTCCGAGTACCCACAACTTCCTAATTCTAAATTCCATAATGTCACTTACTACATTGTGGGCATCAACTTCGAAGTGCATGGCTTGAAAGTGGTGGAATTGGAAAGAAGAAGCTTATTAATGCCATAGATATCCTGCTTCTTCTTTTGATGAAAGTATTTTCAGAAATACTCAATGAAAGAATTATTAAAATAAGCATATATAAATGTTAATAAATTAAGGGTTCATATTAAACAAAACAAGAAGAAAACGACAGTTGCTGGAAAAAAAAAAATCTTGATTTTGCTAAAAGCTGTTCTACAAGTCTGTCATTTATCTCCATGCATTTTCTTATTAATTATTATTAGAAGTTAATGAATGAGCAAATTTATTGTTCTACGAGATGATGCAACACTTTTTTTGATAAACCTCGGGCCTTAATTTTGATTACATCTGTTCTTAGCATCAGCTGTTTGCTGATTAAATATGCTTGTGGATGATGTGGAGGGATCTAGTGGTACAGGCTTTAAAATGCCAAAACAAAAAAGTTTATGGTTCAATGTGGTTTTTAACATTGAATATTTTTTCCCAAGTTGAAAGTTCCAATGTGTTTTATATATTTGTTCACCATCTTGGCAGCCAATCTGGCAAATTCCAGATTTCTTTTCAAGTGTAGTGAAATTTAGTAATTACAAAAAACAGACATTAATAAAACCACCAAAATAGAAAAAGAAAGCAAGAGAGACAAGCAGTTCACCTGCCGTCCTTGGGACCACAATTAATACAATTTTTAAAAAATCTGGAATAGTTTTGCCATACAAAATAAATGCAGCATACAGAACCTGCTCAAGAACCCTCTCAAGAATTGGACTGCACTTACAAGAGCTCTAGAATTTACTAGGATTGGTGCCAGGATTGCAAGCAAATACATATAATAAATACAAGAAGGAATTTCTAAATATGAACAAGGGATCACTTCAGAAACCTTTAAGCAGGCAGACAAATCAATCTATGCTAATCTTTCTGTATTCAACATTAAGTTCAAATTCAAATTGTTCTTTTATGACTTTTCTGTAATTAATTTTGTAGTATTTGACTTACTTATTTTGTCTATTTTTACTTTCTCTACTACGTATAGTAAGTAGGGAAAGTATTGCATTCCATCCAAAAATTCGATTCCGAGATTTCACCGGAAATATATGTTTTGAGACCACCTGAATCCAAATAAAGCATTTTTAGAAAGTGAGAGAGAGAGTGTCTGTCTGTCTGCCTGTGTCTGTCTGTCTGCGTGCGTGCGTGTGTGTGTGTATACAGCTTAAATCAGAAACGAACAGTCGGATAAACACCAAACTTGATATTTAGGTTCAGTATCTTCCAAAGATGCGACACAAAGGTTTTCAAGAAAATCCCCTCACCCCTGATTACCCTTTACATGGAACATTTTTCGAAAATTTTAATTTTCTCAAAAATGGCTAACGATTTTGATTAAAATATCATATGTTTAAGATATTTTCATGACGATTAAAATGTATATCTCGAACTTTCTGGGAATGTCTCCAAAAGTATTCTTCATTGTGAACGACTTTTGCATAACTGTAAACCATAAGAGATAGACAAAATTTTACTACACAAAAAATGAGATCGCATTAAAATACACAATTTATGTCATACACATTTTTTTTGTTGGGTGAATCATTTTCGAGATATTGCTTGTTATTCCCTTAAATTTTCCAATACTTATACTTTTTCTCAAATTCGTTACTCATTTTTTTTTTTTGTCCTGGTAATGCAAAGAGAATGGAATACTCTACATATCAACCACCTCTTAAAATATTTGACTATCGCTGAAAGCCTAGCAATTCCCCTTGCATCTACAAGAAAATTAGCAATAAGATTAACATCTCAATTAACATGAAGCATATGGAGAATAAGCGTTTGTAAAATTAGCTTGTACAAGAGTAGAGAAAGTCATGAGAGTGTAACACATCAGATTTTTTCACTTAGTTTTATAATTAATAGGGTACTACATTTTGTTAACTAAAAATTAAATGAAACTTTATTTATGGATGCGCTTTAACTGCTATGGTTCTTAGTGTCCCATTCTGTATTGGGAGTGAAAGTCCAGAAATTTTGCTCAAAGTTCTCTTTATCAGGCTTGAGGTTTTTTTATGTGCCATAAATCTATGACACGAGACCACCGGCTTTACTTCCCTTCCGAAGAAAGCCATGCTAAGGATTTTTACGCCCAAAAAATCAATCACGCTCCGCCGGGTTTAAGCCCACAACCTTGGGAACTAGAAGCTAGCATGATACCACCTGACCATGGAGGATATCTTGTTAACTGAACAGTTTATTTGGGAAACCTGTATTGTTCACAAATAAATAAATTGACAAATACACATGGTTTTGTTTATGTACATTCTTAATGAAAAATCTATGTCACCTGGATAAACATCATCTTTAATGTGCATATACCTTTAACATACAGACCTTTTAAGTCCTTTAGTTATTAAGACATTTAGGATTGAAATTTGTGCCATTTTTATTTTGGCACAAATTTGTTTAATTTCCACTTTGGACTGTCTTCTCCTGACTTGCAGTATTGATTTTTTTCTGCAGTCATTTTTCCTGATTCTGGCAATTCTCCAGGGAAGTGTTTGGGATTCAGCTGCATCCCGAGTGCTACTACTTCTGCCAGTGTTCTCCAGGGAACTGTCTAAAGTGGCAGAGGTAGTAGCTGTTAGCTGGTGCTTTGAGTACTTGGGTAAGTCTTCTCATTATACCTTGTAGTTTCTGTTGAAATTTGGTGTTGAAATTTTGGCAAACTCTGATCCCAATGCTTGTTGAGCATTAATATTTTAATGTGCTCAAATTTCCTTTATGAGCCCAGAAGGTGGAAATTAACCAGTGTTTTTAATTGGTTTTAGAATTAATGCTAACCAGCAAGGCAGATTATTATTAGCAACCATTTGAGTTAACTGACTGACATTTAAATAGGGCAAGTCCCAATATTTGACAAATGCTAAAGAATCATAATAAACAATTCAGAGTACGTGCTGTTAAAATGATTTGGGTAAAAGAATTATAATTAGTAATCATAAACATATGCATTGGTTATTTGCATGATTGTATGTGCATTTCCCTTTCAGTTATAGTTAGTTTGCTACCTAACTCTGGGTGGATTTTATTTCCAAAGCCTGTATTTTTCCATCTGTGGCTCTTGTTTTATCTATTCTTGGTTTGGGTTTTGATTCTTCTTTGTTACTGTTTATTTTGTGTGTTATCTGTTTTGCAAATTATTAATCTGTAATGATTGGAATTTCTTCATTTGTATTCATAATGATATATAAAGCTTACTGGTGAAATGGGACACTTTTGAGTCAGTTCCTGAATTGCATTATCCATATTCATACCTCCATTCCTTTATCAATTAGCAGATTAGTATGCATAGTGTTGCAAACAAAAGCTCTATAGTACATCAGATTAAACAGTCTTTTCACTTTGTTTCAAAGATAGTTGTGCAAAGTTTGGTCAGAATCACTTTAATAGTATGCATTTTTATCCATTTCAAACAAACAAATAGATAAATCCTCAGAAACTGAGTTTTAATATATATACACAGGGTGAATCACCTAAAACTTGCACTGCAAATATTTTGGAAATAGAAAGTGCTATTAATGTGCAGTTTTCACAGCATTGATTGATAGTCAGGGGCTCGTACATTTAGCCTATAAACAGATCTTAATAATACTGAGAAACGTTGATATTGTAATGAAAAGAAGCTAGAAACAGTGATGTGTATTGAATTTATTTAAAGGTGAGTCGGAATTGTTACACTAACATCACTAAGTTTACTCACTTAACATGTTTCGGGAAACGGTTGTTCCCATCCTCAGAAGTTAATTTGACTACTTCGAATTAACTTCTGAGGATGGGAACAACCGTTTCCCGAAACATGTTAAGTGAGTAAACTTAAGTGATGTTAGTGTAACAATTCCGACTCACCTTTAAATAAATACTGAGAAAATTTATTTTTTGAGCAAACATACAATTTTAAATGGAACAATGCCTAGTTACATCAACAGAATAAAGGTAGGGTAAATTAGAAGGTCAGTGGCGTTTGTTGCAAAATTCTAATGCAAGTGGTTTACGAGAAATCTTATTTTGAAACTTTTACACATCGACACTTGTACAACCTATGGTAGCACGAACTAAAGAAAAACAAAAGGGAATTACAATACTTCTGTGGATTCTTACAAATAAAGACAACATAGGCCTTCAAAGGTTGTTTTCAAAATGACCACCGGCAGCTTCAATGCATGCTTCCAGTCTGCTATGGAAAGACTGCTGTAAACATTCTAGCATTTCAGCAGAAATTTCAGAGCAGGCAGCAATAATATGTCATTTCATATCGTCTAGTGTAGTTGGTACATCCTTGTAGACAGTGTCTTTCAGCCTTCCCCACAGAAAAATAGGAGTCAGATCTGGTGAAGGGTCGGCCAAGGTACAGGTCCTTTTCGCCCAATCCAACGATTTGGAAACAATCCGTTAAGACAAGCTGTAGTGTTTCGTGCACTATGGGCTGGACAACCATCATGTTGGTACCACAGGTTCCTCCTAATCTGCAAAGGAACGACTTCTAGCATCTGTAACAGATGGTCTGTCAGGAGGCTGCGATACTTGTGCGAGTTCATTGTTCCTTCTATGAACAAAAGGCCTATGAGCCGATGGTTCACTATCCCACTCCACACGTTTAAACGCCATGGACGCTGACGTTCCACGTGACGAAGCCAACGGGGATTGTCAACAGACCAATAGTGCATGTTTCTGAGGTTTACCTGACCTGATTAGTAAATGTTGCCTCATCACTAAACAAGATACATGATGAATCTGGCGTATGTCTTAATGCCCATGTACAAAAGTTAACACGATTCTCAAACTCGTTTCCATGCAGCTCTTGATGGAGGGAGATGTATTAGGGATGGAACCTATGTCAATGGAGAATGCGCAGTACACTTGCCTGACTTATACCACTTCTACGTGCAATTATGCGGTAACTAATTTGCGGATCTACTGCAACGGCAGCCAAAACATTAATTTCTGCCTCTTCTCCAGTCACTTGTTTGTTTCTGTTATGTTTTCTAGGTGTTTCAGTTCCACTTTCATGTAATTGGTTGAAGAGGTTGATAAATAATTGCAGAGATGGTTGACGTCTATTGGGATACGTTACTGCATACACCGTACGGGAACGAGCTGCATTCTTCCTACACTCTCCATACGCCATGGGCATGTCGGCTTTTTCTACATTAGTAAACCCCATCTTCCACTCACGACTTACTGCTTGAACTGTCACAAACTAACTGACCAGAAAGTCGCAATGCAATCAATGAACAGAAAACACAATGCAATCAAACATAACAACACCGTACCTAGCAACTAAGCAGGTTGAATGGGACAAACAATTGTCGGAGTGGAAACTATTCAAGATACGATTTCTCGTAAACCACTTGTACTAGAATCCTGCAACATTCTAATTTACCCTACCTTTATTCTGTTGATGTAACTAGACATTGTTCATTTAAAAAATTGTATGTTTGCTCATAAAATACACTTTCTCACCATTATTAAAATCTGTTTATAGGCTAAATATACGAGCCCCTGACCATCAATCAGTGTTGTGAAAACTGCACATCAATAGCACTTTCCATTTCCAAAATATTCGCAGTGCAAGTTTTAGGTGATTCACTCTGTATATGAAGACATGAGATCATGATTCAAATAAATCAACATGAAATGGGAATGTCAAGTCTTCATTACATTGTTCATTGTGCTTACTTAATTTTATTTCATTATCCACTGTCCATGAACAACAGACGCCGTCTAAAGCAGTATCCTTGCAGACCAGTTTGTGGACATAGTAATTAAAGCAAATTAGAGTAAATGCCTACCTTCATTGCGTGCATGGTTAACAAGGATGCCAAATGCAGTTTCAGCTGTAGATGCTTTGCTTAACAGAAGAGCATAAGCCACTATAGCAATTTCAAATGGTTCACCATATTGTTCCAAAAGTTTCATATTTCTTTCTAACCAGCGAATGGCCTTATTCTGTGCGTTTGCAACCTGTGAGCCCATACCCTGGAAATAAAGAGCAGAATTAATTTCAGTTATTTAAAACATGTTATCATAACAGAAACATAGTGAGTGTCATTACACATTAGGGCAGCCTTGTGTGTTTATATGATCACTCGCTCTTGATCAAGCTATGCACATGCACAGCAAGAAGATACAAAACACTGAATACTAGAACTATTGCATTTGTCTCTCTGAGCAACCAAATGAAAATCACAAAAACAGCATCAAATAAATGTGATGTAATCTTTAGTTGCATATCTAACAATATGACATAGTGAAAGGAAGGGTAAGAATCTTTGAGGCTGCTAATCTATTTTTACTTTCTCTACTACGTATAGTAAGTAGGGGAAGTATTGTATTCCACCCAAAAATTTGATACCAAGATTTCACCGGAAATACATGTTTTGACACCCCCTGAATCCAAAAAAGGCATTTTTGGAAACATGTCCGAGTGTGTGTCTGTGTTTCTGTCTGAACAGCATAACTCAGAAACGAAGTCAGATAAACACCAAACTTGGTATTTAGGTTCAGTATCTTCCAGAGATGCGACACGAAGGTTTTCAAGAAAATCCCCCCACCCCAGATTACCCTTTACATGGAACATTTTTCAAAAATTTTAATTTTCTCAAAAATGGATCTAATAATTTTGATTAAAATATCATATGTTTAATATATTTTGATGACAAATAAAATGTATGTATATCTTGAATTTTCTGGGAATGTCTCCAAAAGTATTCTTCATTGTGAACGAGTTTTGCATAGCTAGTAAACCATAAGAGATAGTCAAAATTTTACTGCACAAAAAATGTGGATCACGTTAAAATACACAATTTATGTAATACACTTTTGTTGTTGAGTGAACCATTTTCAAGATATTGTTTGTTATTCCCTTAAATTTTTCAATACTTATTTTCTCAAAGGGGAATTCGTTATTCATTTTTTTGTCTTGGATATGCAAAGAGTATTAATCTGTGGCAAAGGGAATAGTGCTGCACACCTAGCAACCAGTTATTAAGAGATACGTATGTGCTTAAAGGCTACTGTATTTCTATATTGCCCTTGTAAATATATATTGCCCTTACATCTACAAGGAAATTAGCAATAAGATAGAGTCTGCAAATGTTTATCTCGATTAACATGAAGTAGATGGAGAATAAGCGTTTGTAAAAATAGTTTGTAAAAGAGTAGAGAAAGTCATGTGAGTGTAACACATCAGATTTTTTTAAATAAAGAGAGTTGAAGGTTGTTACACTACATCACTAAAATGTTCTTACTTGAACGCGTTTCAGGAGATGGTTTGCTCCCATTGTCAGCATGTTTTCAACTGATTGTCTGGGGAATGTGTGTGGCTAGTGTTCTCTGGTGCTGGGCTGATGAACAAAACAAAATAAAATCCATAACAAAATCTTTAAACAAACCACAGGCCTAACTATGGGAAACCCCCTTTCACCATTTTTAGCAGAACTATATATGAGCCATTTTGAATGCCATATTACTAAATCTTTCCCACATCTATTCAAAACCCGGTATAGGTACGTAGATGATATTTTTGCTATTGTTCCAAAAAGCTTTCAGAAGATGCTTTGAAATTATTGAATTTACAAAAAAGATCTATTAAATGCACAATAGAAAAAGAAGAAAATGGCCAATTACCTTACCTAGACATCAGGATCATCAGAAATAATGCAGACAACACACTAACATTCGGCATTTACAGAAAACCAACTCTCACAGAAAATTATATTAAAAACAATAGCTACAATCCTAAAAGCCACAAACATGGCATTTTAAATAGTATTACAGACAGGTTAGTACATATACCATTGGAGAAAGAGGAATACCAGAAAGAATACCAACACATTATCCACATAGCCACTATGAATGGATACCAGAAAAAAACAATAGATAAGATAAAGAGTTTGAAAGACAGAAATACATCCAACAAACGACTACTTTACTCAGACAACAAAAACCACAAGCATATAGGAAATTCACTTATCACCCTTGGACACATCATAAATTTCAAAGGATTTTCAAGAAATACATCATCACCCTGTCTCCACAGAATAACCACAATATACAGAAACTACTATGCAACAGAAAAAAAGATCCTATCCCCAACGATAAATCAGCTGGTATATATCAAATTGTTTGTAATGACTGTAACTTGGTATACATTAGAAGAACCAAAAGAAATCTTGAAATAAGACTTAAAGAGCATATCAGATGCATTTAACAAATGCAGCCAGATAAATCAGCAGTAGGACATCATTTCTGGTCTTCAAACCATGAAATCACTCTGAATATAAAACTCTTAAAACCGAACAGCAGCAATGAATTGGACATCTGGGAAAAAATACATATCGTCAAACACAGAAATCAGCTAATGAATTTCGAACTGCTGCCCCCAGCAGCCTTTGGAGGTTCATCAGCCCAGGACCAGAGAACACCACTAGCCACACACATTCCCCAGACAACAACCGGCAAAATCAGTTGAAAACATGCTGACGATGGGAGCAAACCGTCTCCCGAAACGCATTCAAGTAAGAACATTTTAGTGATGTAGTGTAACAACCTTCAACTATCTTTATTTCAAATTATGGCACATCACTGTTACTAGCTTCTAAATCTTCAAAATTAATTAATTGCTAACCTATTGCTGAAAAATGCAGGTAGGTATGGAATGAGAGTTATCACTAGAGACTGGATGTTACACAAAATGTCTATACTTTATTATTACAGATATCATAAAAACTACTGAAAATAAATTTGTATCATATTAAAGGTTGTATGCAGCAATGATAATTTCGCTTTTTTGCCTATTTTCATGTTTAATGCCTATAAATGCCTATTTATTGATTTTTGAAAATTAACTTTGCATTGCATTTAAACAAAATGTAAATATATGTTTGGCCACTAACCAACATTTTCCGAATACGTTATACATTAATTTTACTCCATATGTAAAAATTCCACTTCTTATTTCCCTTAGCTTTTGGCAACCCTGGAGGGATACTTTTCCCCATTTCATGACTTCTATTGTACATGATAGTGGGTTGAAGGCTTGGCAAATGGTGGGGGGGGAGGGGGGGTTTATGGACTGAGTGCATTCACCACTTTGACCAAAAAGAACAGCGACACTATTAAAAATTATCACACCCACCCCTTTTTTAAGTTTTTGCCAAATTGTAAACATATGTAAATGTTAGGTTGTGTAAAGGACGGGGGCGCATTATTGAACTTTTTATTCTCAATTCACTTTTCTTGTCCAATGAAGACTGGTATTTTGTGGAAATAGTGTAGCAGTGTTGGGTAGTTCTTTGAGACACATTGGGTAGTTGTTTCACTATGGCAAAAGAACCAGCAGGATTAAAAACAAAGTGTTACCTTTCTCAGCATGTACAAATCTTGAAACATAAATCTTCTCTGTGTCGAATGACAAAGGTAGGTGAACAAAAGCATCTCTGATTTCTTCATACGCAATCTACCGGTGCCAATCACAGTTTTCACTAAATCTCTGCAAAGCACTTATGGATCCGGTATTCCATTGTGGAAGATAGAAAATACAACTAAAGAACAAGTCCCAAGTGAAAGTATGTTACATAAAACTATGTGGATGTTTGTTGCAGTGATACAATTAATCAGACTATGGAAGCAGTCAGTGGGAAGAAAATGTGGATATTGGTTGACAAAAGTACAGATCCCTGTGGTTGATTCATTGAAAATGTTGTGATAACCTTGTCCAACACACGGCTTGTTGCGATTGGTACAATGGACTACATTCAACCCTCTCAAATATATCTCCTTGCATGTGAACAATTGGATAAAACAAATAGTACAACTGTAGCTTGAGGCAGTATTTTATATCACAACACTGTGAATGCCAGAGTGATTGTAGTGTAAATTAACATTATTGTATGACAATGATTTCAGATGTTTGTTAGCTATAAGCATTGTTAGGACATAAGTTTACATAGCCTCACTGAAACTGACAATAGGAGCGGGTAACAATGAAGCGATGGGGTGAGTTGTTTATCAATTAGAAGAGACAAACAAATGACGTCAGAGTAGCGTGCCTTTCTTTAGAAATGGAGGGAATATCTTCCCTAGAGCATATGTGCTTGTAATTTTGATTGGCTTATAAAACAGACGCAATTTATTAACCAATAGCAGTTCGATAATAATGTTTAGGCATATCGGGGTGAGGGAGTATAAATTCTTGAGCCATAGGCAAGTATCATGCAGTTCTACAGAATCATTCACAAGGTAAACGTCGCGCAGTTCTAAGAAATCTCTCTCGCGAGTTACACATCAGCAGTTCTAAGGAAGCATTCATGAAGTACACATTACACAATTCTACAGAATCTCTCGCGTCGTAAAGTTAGTTACAAAATGTGAAATACGCCAATTAATAGTGCGCGGCAAATAAGTGATTGTAGTTACATTAAAAAATATAACAGTTTCAGCCAGGCGTGTATCAAGATTAAATATGTGAAATTCATTAAGTGTGATGGCAATAAAAGTGTAAAAACAAATTCTTTTATCAGTGTTATCTTTTAGTAACAACTCCTTTCCGTTTACACACCCTAGTCGAGAGATATTTGGTCGACTGAGTAATAATAACTAGCCGGAGGACAAAGAACCCAAAATTCAAAATATTAAAACAATAACAGGCGCTCAGCAAATAAGATAACACGACAGATTACTGCGACAAGCTCAAATGTTTACCTGTTCACCAAATGTATTAAGGACTGCGACGGTATTACTTATAATGTTTGTTTACATCACGTGTGTTGAAGCCATCTTGTGACGTCATTCTTTGTTCGGTTTGTAGCTCCATCTGGCGTTAGCAATTTGCGGTTCCTAGTTTTGTGTTTGAAAGAATTTAACTTTTAATTTCTATTCAGTTCTGTTTCACTGTCCTCCGGCTAGCTATTATCTTATCTTGGGTCGAACATGTGTCTCTATACAGGTTGTGAAGCGGAAAGGAATCTTTTATCCAAAAATTACACTGATGAAGAAATTTGTTTTATAATTTTTATTGTCGAACACGTTCACTATCACTTTTACATATTGATCTGGATACTCGCCAAACTGAAACTGTTATAATAACTTCTTACTGATAATTCTTTTAATCCACGTACTTCAATCTTTTGTATATTTAACTTGACCATACTTTAGATCTTTCATAATTCTGCTGCGCGTAACTTGTGAATCTATATCCAATGTATGACGAACTAATACTTTCGACGAACTGACTGAAGACGACGTGTAGTGTACACAGATTTTTGATGAATTGCACAACTGAATACGACGTGTAATGTATGAATGCTTTCGGCGAACTGAAGGACTGACTGACTTAACCTCCAACCTACCCTATTTATACGCCTGCATCAAGATACGCCTAAAGATTATAACTGAACTGCAATTGGCTAATAAAACGCACCAACATTAGCGTCCATTTTAATATCCAATTAAAATTATGAATACATATTGCTTTTAGGGAGGAAACATTCCAGAAGTTTCTACCGAAAACGCGCCAACATTACGTAACTTCCTCGTTCCCAATAATGATAAACAGCTCACCCCCCTCGCTGCATTATTGCGCTATTATTGACAGTTTCAGTAAAGCCGTATAAACTTATTTCCCAATAATAATTACAATTAATAAACATCTGAAATCAATGTCACATAAAAATGCATATTCATATTACAATCATTATTTACACTTAAGTAATTTGTGATACAAATTACTGCATCAGGACAGATGGAGTTATGAAAATGTTCTTCTGTTTACTTCTGAGGCTGCAAAATATATGAAAAAAAGCTGGCAAGCTTCTTAAAGTCCTACTTCACACATGCTTCATGTTACGTGTCTCAACCACATGCTGCACAGAATTTGTGAAAGAATTAGAAGTCTATACACAGAAGTAGATGCTTTGATTTCCAACACAAAGAACATATTTCTTAAATCTCTGACCACGGTTCAGGTGTTCAAAGAAGTTGCCCCTAAACTACCCTCACCTTCACAGCAAGTATTAACTAGAAGGTGTATATGGCTGTCCATGCATTATACTGTGCCAACAACTTTACAAGATATGGGATGTCTGCATATTGTGAAAAAGTTGTTCATGAAGGACTCTGTAAAAAAAATCACTTGGCCTTCATTGCTGTCAACCACACTCAGCACTGTCAGATACAATCAAGTGTCTAGAAGAGAGTAACAAAAAACTCGTGGATGCATTGAATATCGTACACGACATTGTGCACAAAATTCACTCGGTTTCAAGTGATGTAGGCCGAACTGTACAGAAAAATGTGACCAGGTTCTTGCTGACAATCAGGACTTTAAACAGGTGAAAAACATTGCAATTATTATTCAAGGTGAAAACAATGTTTCAACTGACATTGACCCAACACTGTAGATGTGAAGATATCATTTTCTGCTTTGAAAAATGTGTTGCCTGACAGAAGACAAAACTTAAAAGTGAAAAATGTTCAAATATCTTGTTCTCATATGTAATAAATGACATTTTATTTTCCTAATGACTTCCTAGGACTGTAGTGTACTGATAGTATTTTGTGTTGCATTCAAAGTGTCAAGGAACAATTATGTATTATTTGGATTTATCATATATACTAGGTATGTTGATTTATAAAATGAAGCATGATTTATTTCATTTGGTAGTAAGTAGTGGGTAACATGCTCGTATTTCACACACAAATTGCATCCATAGGCCTATAGTGTTGTAAACTTTAAGTACATACTTTAATACTTTTCCTCTCAAACACTAAGATTATTTAGTGAAGAACAACTGATTATACCCACACTAAAAATAACAGCAATAGCAAAATATAGGATTAGTTAAGCATGTAAATATACACTAATTGATGAGGTTGCAGGTTCAAACCCAGGGGAGGGCAATGGATTTTTTTGGGTGGGAAGGGAAGTAAAGCCAATGGTCCCATGTCATAGATTTACGGCATGTAAAAGAACCTCAAGCCTGATAAAAGAGACCTCTGAGTAAAATTTCCAGTCTTTCACGCAATATAAAATGGGATGGGGACACTAAGATCTAAGTAGTTAAAGAGCATTCATAAATAAAAATAAGTACAAAACAGGCTGATTATTGAACTATTATGTGGATTGGTCAGTAAGCAATCCACATTTTACACACTAGGGATAGTCACGTAGGTATGCTAGCATATACCATTGTGCCATTTCATTACTCCAGCTGACTAGGCTAGAATGTAACTTTCTCCTAACAAGCTCTACCAGCAGGACATTAGCAAACTGGCTATATTCATGGGTTTATAACAGCACCATATATATTTTTAAAAGAAGCTTTTAAAAAAGTTTGTTAAGCTTGAAAGAAATCTTACATATGTTGGGATTTGAAACTGGCATCTGCAGAGAGAAAATTCAGTAAAATCACCATTACACTATTGGAGTATGTCCCCAAAGGGAACAATGGTTTATTAATTTCACTGATCCCACAGTAAAGTTACAAACCTGCACTGCTTATTGAACTTTACATTATAACACACTTTTCTTACAATATTACACTGGTTTACATTAAGTCAAGATTCCTTAGTTCCAAGCAAATTGCAAAACCACACCCATAAAGTGATTTAGCCAATACTCATTGAAAAATACAGTTTTACAACTTGATGAAACAGAACTGTTCACAGCAATATAGATATGTAATGTGTTAAGTTCTCAATACCAGAATAAATGGATTTGCAAGGTATACACTGGCAGCTTTATAAACCGCTGAAGGAATTTAAAATGTAATATGCACTTAATTGAACATTAAGCACTTATCAATGTGGCAATGATGTTGCTACTTACCCCTTTAAGACCCTTTACTGTTTCAAGCATGATAAGCACATGTGCAGTAAGAGAGATATTGCGATATCTGACTTGGTCATTTGGCCAAAGTAATGAATCATTCATCTTTCTATCTGGCAGCCAGGTCACCTCATAAAATGCTCCATCCCAGGTCTGATGTTTCAGCACCCATTCCACAGACTTTGCTATAACCTGCATAAAAGAAAATATATTACCAAATTAACTGTTGTTAAGAATATCAATTAGGTTCGTTTTATGCAGATACAGTAAAACCTGCCTTCAACGGACTCCTTGTTAAATAGAAATATTTCATGTTCCATGATTTTTGGGGTGAAAAACATGCTAAATTCCCTTTAGTAAATGGAAACTGTTTTATGCGGACAACAGAAATCAAAATATGCCTTTTAACAACTTTCCAGTTCTGGAATGGAGAGTTAAGAAAAAATTTTCAGACACCCTGTTAAAGTCTGCTCTAAGTACGTGATATTTAAGTTTAAATATGACCATTTGCTGCTACCTGACAAGTCTAGGAGGGGGTGCACTAATGATGGTCCGAATATTGAGAAACCTATCACACTCATTCACTGCATAGTTAATTTAACAATAAGCACGGATGATTGTCTTTCATTGTTGTCTCTTCCCTCCCCATTTTCTGCTCTAATGACTTGTCAGACAGCATAGAATACAGCTCTTAACAGTACATCTCTAAACTTACAAAGGTGATGATTTAGTTCAGCATTAGTAACCATGGCTTTGAAAACAAGAGCTGTGCTAGATCTTAACATGAGAGTGAAAGTGATTTATGCTAGTGAACGTGATAAATTGAGTGTAAAGCAGATAATAAAGGTGTTCAATGTAGGCAAAACTCAAGTTTACGAGATTCTAAAGAAGAAAACAAACATTCTGAAGCAGTGGGAAAATCGTGCTAACGGAAAAATAAAGAGAGAACCTAAGAAAACTGAAAACCAGGACATTAATGAAATAGTGTGGGATGATTCGTTAGTTTTAGGACAAAAAATCACCACATATCAGGGCCCCTATATCGGGGAATATTTTAAAAAAGGTAGGTGAAAAACTGGGTAAGACTGAATTCAAAGCATCTAATGGATGGTTGGAGAGTTTCCGCAAAAGACATCGCATAATTTTAATGAACTTTGCGGTAAATCGAATGACGTTAATATTGAAACCATCGCTGATTGAATTGCTAAACTACTTCAATAATCAAAGGATTCGAACTTGAAAACATAGCAAACGGCGACAAGACGGGACTATTCTTCCGTGCATTACTGAATAAATCATTGTGTTTAAAAGGTGAGAATAGGTGTATGTTTATGGTTTAATTTTGTTAATAGCCTAGGCCTACCTTTGTTAAACGGAAACCTATCTTTAATGGAAATGTTCGAGAGCCCTGTTAAATTCCGAGGAAGACAGGTTTTATTGTATTATGTTTGATCATAAATTTGAAATACGGTAACTCTGATATCAAAACTGTAATGCTATATATTTACATGCATCCATTATATCCAAATTTTTATGAGCTCCACATGTCTGTCTTTTAAGATTTCCTAATTGTACAAAAACTATATGAAGTTCAATCAAATAAGAACAACTTGTCAAGCTATTCACAGAAAATTCAACTTATAGAATTTATTTCTCATCTCAATGCATCAAATGTGTGACATTTTAATAAAAATCGTTCAGAGGTAATTTTTGAGAAAATAAAAATGAACATTTTTCCATTTAAAGGGTAGTTTGGGGTGTAGTAATTTTCTTTAAAATCTTCCTGTCACACCATTAAAAGATGCTGAACTGATATACAAAGTTTGTTATTTTTTAACCTTTTGTTTTTCAGTTGCTATTTACAGACAGACAGGTAGGCATCTTTGGAGGTTTAGCAGACTTAAAAACTTGTGTTTCTGGTGAAATCTCGATCATGAATTGGTAGGTGGTAGAGAAAGTAAAAGGTTTCTGTTAAGGGGTATTTAATGCTCTCCCTCTTTGATGATGATTTATTGGGCGCCTTAATAGATCTGTCAATAATTTAATGATATTTGAATTGATTTGTGCCACAGTACTTCACTTACACTTACTACAATTCAGACACGTTTTGAAAGCCATCACTTTTATCTTTAGCTGAAGGTCAACTGGGTAGACATTTCTAGAACTGATTCAGAAGTAGGTGCAAATACAGTGGCAGTGACATCTGTAGGGCAGGAGTTCAAAGTTTGCGTGATGAATCTATCCATTAGCTTGACTTCAAAATGCATGATTTGAAGTCAGTATCTGGCGATGAAGATTTTCTCCCAGGTGACTAGTTTTTAATGGATGCTTGGCACATTTTACTATGGTGCAATTGGCATCTATTTTATGACTGAAATCCCAGAAATGTATGGCAACTGCCGATTTATCTACCTGTTAATATTGCAGACTGCAAAACTAAAAGGAACCTCAAAATCTACACCAGTGAACACTTCCACAGTATGAAATATAAGCAAATAGATAAATTGGCAGTTCCATACTTTTCTGGAACTTCAATCATGAAAACGATGCCAATGCTACCCAGTAAAACACAACACTGTACATTTGAACAAGCCACCTGGGAGAAAATCTACGCCACCAAATACAGGAATCAAATTATGAATTTTGAAATCCCACCAATGCATGAATTTCATTCACACCCATTTCCAACTCCAATCCTACAGATGTTGCCAACACCAGTCAACCTTCAGGTGAAGTTGAAAGCAATGGATTTTGAAACATGTCTAATTTTAGTTAAGTGTTAACTACTGTGTCACAAATCAACTCAAATATTAGTAAATTATTACAGGTGTCATTGTTACAAGCTTCTTTCAACTTGAAATTAAAGATATGTCAATATTTGTATGTAAGAAATATTGTATACAGTGGAATCTCGTTAGCACATTCCTCATTAACACATTTTCCTGTGTATTACGTTCAATTATAAAAGTCCCGGTACCAAATCACCAAATGTAATAATTAACGTTTGCTTAGTGCGTTTTCCCGGTCCTGCTTACGTTTGAAGTTTGACGTCCTCATTCACTGTTTTGGCCAATCCTTGATCGGTCCAGTGGGAGAAGACGCTTAACATGTTCAAAGTTTGACGTCCTCATTGGCTACTTTGGTCAATCCTCGGTCACAGGGTGTATACCGACAGCCAATCACATGCATGTATATAAATATTTGTGACACGATTTGTGTGGGCGGGATAGAGAATGCTTTACCTTGGCGTGGTAAACGCCAACGATAGTTTCTACTGTTGAGTGTTGACCAAACATACGTAGATTGTATTTTAACTTTTCATTTGCAATGAAAAAAAGAAAGTGTAGTAAATAACCAATAGTGAAAAACTGAAAATCCTTGAAATAGATCACAATCCAAATATGAAACATGTGGATATAGTGCGGAAGTTAAACATTCCTCCCTCAACCTTAAACACGATTGTTAGCAAACCTAAATTGATTAAAACTGCTTTTAAAGAAGGGAAAAATACAAAAACAAAACTTTCCTCTTGGAAAATAGGATCAGAAGAGGATCAGAACGAAATTTGTTGCATGGAAACACTTCGTATTCAAATCGTATTGAATACACCAAAGATACATTCGCCTATTGTACTCATAACATGATGTACGCTCATAAGTTTTTTTTTTTTTTCTTTCTTTTTTAGCGGAAATTGTTAACACACGTGTAATAAAACACACAGCAAAGCCACTCCTGTCGCTTCCATAATTCGCAATTTATTTTCTCAAAAAAATTCATAACCTCAAAAATCCAAGTTGACCAACATAAAAGCTTGAATTATTTATCCAAATCCATTTGAACACACATTGAATTCAACGCGGACTGTACTCAAAATCGATTTCAATTACCCATGGAGACGTAGTAATTATTAGATTTTATTACATATAACTATGTTCTTAAATTGCATATTTTGCATTTTCGTTAACACGTTTTCCTGCCTATGACGTCCAAATCCTTAGGTCCCTGCAAAAACGTGCTAACGAGATTCTACTGTAATTGTTTTCAGCATATTACCAAATACCCTGTTAAAGTGCCATGTCTTACCATGCAATTTAAAATGCAAACCATACATACTGTTAAAATATTTTGGATTTACAAATACGAGGGGCATTATTTATATTTTCAGCCTAATAATTAAAACAAAGTAATTTCTGACTGAAAACTCCTTTATTGTTTTTCAAAATATTCTCCTTTATGATCAATACACTTTTGCATCCGTTTGAACCATTTGTCAAAGCATTTATTCCAATCTTCTTGAGACACCTCCAAAACATGGTTTTTCAAGGCATCAACGGCTTCTTCTGCAAACGAAAATCATTGTCCACGCAATTTATTCTTGATGTTCGGGAACAAAAAGAAGTCATTGGGTGCCAAATCAGGACTGTATGGCGGATGACCCATCAATTCAATTTGTTGAGCCTTCAAATACTCTGTTGTTAGACGACATGTGTGTGAGCTCGCATTGTCTTGATGAACGATCCTACGGTTCTTGTTGGTTTTCCTTACTTCACTGAAGACTTCCGGCAAACAAATGGTTGTGTAACATTCAGCATTGACTGTTTTACGTTCCTCTAAAGGCACTGTTGCCACATGGCCAGTTTTGCTGAAAAAGCAGGCCACCATTTGCTTCGAAGTGCTTCGAGTGCGAACAACTTTTGTTGGATTTGCTTCATCTTGAAACACCCATACAATCGACTGCTGTTTACGTTCCAGCTCATACGCATAAATCCACGATTCGTCACCTGTTACAATCTTATATACGTCTTTTGAGGCACCGCCATTGTATTTCTTGAGCATTTTTGTACACCAATTGACACGAGCATCTTTTTGAGATTGCATCAAATTATGTGGGATCCAACAAGAGCAAACCTTTTTCACGGCTAAATAATCATGCAATATTTTATATTTGCTGATGGAACTAATGCCTAGGGTTGCCTCAATCTCACAATATGTCGTATGGTGATCTTTCATTATTAGTTTTTGCACAGCATCAATGTTTTCTGACACAACAACTGATTTTGGACGACCTTCACGAACTTCATCATTGAGCGAATGGTGGCCACAATTAAATTTGTTATACCAGCATTTCACAATGGCAAAGAATGGAGCTTCGTCGCCAAATGTGGAAGTTAGTTGATCAATGCAGTTTTGTCTTGATAATCCACAACGAAAGTCGTAATAAATCATTGCACGAACATTTTCACGAGTTAATTCCATGTTTTTGTTGACACACAATTTTCAAGTTAGTGTAAAAAAAACAAATGACGCACTATTGACAAAATGTTTGAAGTAGATTATGGTCAAAAATGTCAAACTTTCCACTGGAAACGTCAGATGGCACCTACAACATTCAGGGTTGCCAAGGCTCAAAATATAAATAGTGCCCCTCATAAATTAGTTTAAAAAGAGGTTACAGACATCTTAAAGTATCCATCATCATTAAGAAGAATTTTGTTTAGTGCTAAAGTCATAATGTTCACACTTTTAGCAATCGGTTACTTTTAAAGAAATATTCCTTTCTCTCTATTTCCTAGTTAAGCACTAGCTGTATGAGCTCTTGCACACTCCTACAAAGCTTCATAGGATATAATTGTTATAAATGTTCAATAACACTAAAATTAAATGATGTAGAACCCCTATATAACATTCCTACTTTTAATGAATTCCTATTTGTAACCAACATTTCAAAAGCTGCAGCGAAAGTGCCATAAGGACAATATTACATAAATCAACTATTAACATACTTATCTTTAATAACCCTGCTTTTAAGGAACATCAAACAATATAAATATAAAAAAATCCAGATTTGCAGCCTTAAAGCATTTTTGCAATTAAAAGCATTTAAGTATGATTGGACAAGAATCTGCACAATGAAATTTATTTTTGTATACAGTACGTTAACTTTATTAGTGTAGTGACAGTGGCAGTTTAGCATGATGCTTTTTCTTTATTTTGAACTTCACTATTAGGTATTAAAAGATTTGGACAACAAAATAAGTTTTTATAACTTAAAAGAATATTATGTCCTATTGTTTTTTATAACTTAAAAATAATACTGTCCTATTGTTTTTAACACAAATACTAATTTAGTTCATTGTTTAATAATTTCAGCTTTTGCATGCGGATGTGGTCATCTCCTCCCCTATTGAACTATTGCAAGGTGCAAATTATAACTAGGAAAATTCTAATGCCAATTTTATGATGCTCTCTGTTCAGAACTGAGATCTGAAATCAGTGGACTGGAAGACAGAAGGCATCTCCAATGGTAGAAAAATTGGAAAATCATCTATGCCAAGAATGTTACTAATACTCTGTATTAACTAAAAACTATTAATATTTTTAACGATTGTATTGTAAACTCATTCATCTTTGTAAATACTACTAAATAATGTTTGGTGTTTCCCATGTATTAATATGACTTGAGGATGAAATAAATTACAATTACATATATTTGTATGTGCTATGTACATCTATTTGTAAAAAATCCCCACCTGAACACAAGATTCAGGAGTGGTGCTAGAAAATAGCCATTACTGTCTGTTTTCTAGTAATAAATTAAATTGAATCTAAATAATAGACAACCTGCAAATTTTAGTTTAAGGAACCATTCACAATAAAAATTAAGCATTAATATAATGATGTAAACCTAAGGCATAAACTTAACATGATACATTGTCATTCAAATCAACAAATGCAAACATAAGCACCACTCATTGATAAGAGAATGTTAAACAGCTGAGCTAATATGGTGGCCTGCAAAGCCACCACCAATAAAAGAGGTTATGTGCATGTATAAAAATGAATACAACCTAGCTACCCAATTAAAGGATGTTAAACTCATAAAAAAGCATCAACTACAAACACAAGTTGTTTTGCTGCAATTGTTATAGACATCCCAGCGATTCCTGGCCCGGATCTTACACAGAAAGTGTGTTGACAAGTTAACACATGGTGACAAGAGATCTGATTGGAGATGGCAGAATGATCGTGTGATGAGAATCGCTACTCTCTGATTGGCTAGTTTCTTATATTTGATGTAGACAAACTTGAAAGCTTGGACCTTGCAATCTTCCAAGTTAAGATTTAATTCAATGTTTATTTTTATGTTTACGTGATTCATTGTGAATGGTTCCATTATAATACATAACATCTAGTTTTTAAGTTTACGTTATGCTTATACTTAATTTTCATTGTGAATTAACATTATGATAAGAACAGGACAAACATTACCTGAGGGTCAATGTAAATGAAGTTTTCCCATTCCGGAAAGCTTGCTTCCTGGAACATCTGAGCTACATAGGATGTCAACCACACACTTGGCGAAGACTGGTTCCTGTTTTTTCAATATAAAGTGAACTATTACAACACATGTGTGAATTAAGTTAGAGTTTATTGCACTATTACTTATATTTGTACAAATTTGTAATAATAGTAAGCTTGTGTAATAAGTGAGAATGTTTCAGAAGTAATTTTGAACAACATACATTGGTAGATTTTGTTTAGAATTCCGAAAGGAATGGAAATAAATATTTATTTTAATTTTAATGCTGAAATTAGGAAGCGTAGAAATAATAAGCATGCATTCACATTTCTACTCTTCACGAGTTACTTGGCCTGATGGGTCATGCATTACAGCACATTTTCAACATCACAGACTGATCTTGTTATTTTGTGCAAAAAAAGGCTTTTGGGAGAGAAATCTTAACTATTTGTCCCATTTTCATTGTATTTTCATTTCATAAATTGCAGATACTATCTAGACCATCATTCTGGCACTGCTTACACTGCTAAGTGTATGTTTCTCTCATTAGAGAAGGTACTATCACCTTAGTTTGCTTTGGTACATTAAAGATACAGATCTTCAAAGCAGTTCCAAAAGCAAACAGAAAAACAAACATATACTTTATATGAGAAGTATGTGAGACAGAGTTAAATAATGCTAGTTGAAGAAATAATATTCTTCAACTTTTGTTACGTATTAAAAATACGTAAATTATTTTATCTGCCCTGCAATTGGGAGCCAACTTGAAGAAATGTGTTTCTACGTAATAAATGTTTGCGTAAACTTGAAGAATTGTTAAATGTAATAATAGTTGCTTTATGTAGTTTGTAACATGCTTTGGGCGTTGGTTTGCATTTTTATGCTTACGTAATATTACTGTTTGAATTTGCCTTGGCTGCGTCAGTCTTACTTTAGAGTCATGTATCTTGGGTAAGGCACGGCATGACAATTATTGTAGACATCACAGAATTAAACTTTTAAATTAACTTCTTTTATTTAAATTCTTGCACATATTTATACAGCACTACACTTTTTAAAGAACTGTGAGAAACTTTTATACATTCACTTAGCGCTTATATCTGTTTTTACTATTCACCCGTAGAGAACACATTTTCCCATCTATACTCTATCAAGTCTCGCCAGCAACTGAGTAACCTCAACTTGGTATTTAGGTTCAGTATCTTCCAGAGATGCGACACGAAGATTTTCAAGAAAATCCCCCTCCCAAATTACCCTTTACATGGAACATTTTTCGAAAATATTAATTTTCTCAGAAATAGCTAACGATTTTGAATAAAATACCATAAGTTTAAGACATTTTTATGCCAAATGAATTGTATATCTCAAATTTTCTGGGAATGTCTCCAAAAGTATTCTTCATTGTAAACGACTTTTGCATAACTGGTAAACCATAAGAGATAGACAAAATTTTACTACACAAAAAATGTAGATCGCGTTAAAATACACAATTTATGTCATATACATTTTTTTGTTAAGTGAACCATTTTCGAGAAATTGCTTGTTATTCCCTTAAATTTTCCAATACTTATACTTTTCCGCGAATGGGAATTTGTTATTCATTTTTTTGTCTTGGATATGCAAAGAGTATTAATCTGTGGCAAGAGAATGGTGCTGCACATAGCAACCAGCTATTAAGAGATATGTCTATGCTTAAAGGCTACTGTATTTCTATATTGCCCTTGCAAATACAAAACAAGGGAAACATAGTACGCCTTAAGCGAGTCAAATATTTTTAGAACTGGTCGCTATGTGTAAAATGTAATTCTCTTTGCATGTCAAAAGATCGTTTCTGCAAATGCTTATCTCGAATATGAAATAGGTGGAGAATAAGAGTTTGTAAAAATAGTTTGTACAAGAGTAGAGAAAGTCATGTGAGTGTAACACATCAGATTTTTGGAGATGTACTGTTAAAATTAATGTAATATTTGTAATTTTAAGCAATATAGTTGAATACCACTGAAAGTTTGGTATTGAAATGCATCTCTATGTTGAGTTCTTCAGTTATGACATCAAAGGTGAAATACATTTCTCGAACCATGAAATGAAAATGAAATATTAAACATAATTAGATCACTAAAGTACAACAAATCAGAAGCAATAGATGGAAGTCCTAACTTCGCAATTAAAAGCTGTAGTAAATACTTAAGCAAACCATTCCATCGAAAGTGGAGCATTTCCTCATAACTGAAGATCACAAAAATTAAACCTATCTATAAAAAAGGCAATCAACAAGATCCTAATAATTACAGACCAATAGCAATACTCTTGGCCTTCTCAAAAATTTTGGAAAAATTAACCTGTAATAGGTTAAAGAAATTTCTGAAGAAGTCTAATGTTATTAATAGTTGTCAACTTTGCTTTCAAAGCAATAAGTCCATTATGGCAATAATGAATTTTGTAGATAGCATCTACAATGTACTAGACAAAAGCAAACTTGGGGTCAGACTATTACTGGATCTTACCTAAGCATTCAATATGGCGGACCATAATATTCTACTAAACAAACTGCACAAAAGTAGAATCAGAGGTATAGGATTCAACTGGTTTCAATCGTACCTCAGCAAAAGGGAACAGGTAGTTGAGGTAGAGCATGTGGAACCTGGAGGAATGGAAATAAAAGTTAAACAATTGGGAAAAGTAATCCTTCAATCCAGAGTTCCACAAGGATCAATACTAGGTCCGCACCTCGTTTTACACATTTTACCCCCATATTTAAAAAGGAATGAAGTATCTATGACCTTATTTGCTGATGATACAAGCATATTCATTAGGGCAAAGTGCAGGGAAAGCCTTAAAGAAAGCATCTCAACCACCGCAAAGAAGCTGCTTAATTTAACAAGCTAGTGGTGAATAAAAAGTAAAATTGTGTCAATGAAGTTCCATCACAAAATATTCATGACCTCTGAGAACTGTGATATCGCAATTGGGTCTAAAACCTGGAAAACAAAACCCACAAGAAGTTTTTGGGCCTCTGGATTGACAATAGCTTAGTTGGGACAGTCATATTGAAAAACTGGCCATTAAACTGAGTAAAATAAATTTTCTTCTGTATCAATTAGAGAAAAGTTTCTACAGATGTACTCAGAACGTGCAATTTTGCATATTTCCACTCCCAAATATTTTATGAGATTGTATTGTGGGGTAATTCAGTTAACAGTAATATAATATTTAAATTGCAAAAAAAGGCTATCAGAATAATTGTAGGGGTACCAAACACCGAAAGTTGCAGAGAGCTTTTTAAAAAATTAAACATTCTGGCACTAACATGTAATTATTTGAAACAGCTGTTTGCTTACATTAAGAGAAATATGGCCAGTCTAACAACTAATGCTGAAGTACATAATCACAATACTAGAAATAAAATCTGATGTGTTACACTCACATGACTTTCTCTACTCTTGTACAAACTATTTTTACAAATGTTTATTCTCCATATGCTTCATGTTAATCGACATATTGAGATGTTAAACTTTTGCTAATTTTCTTGTAGATGCAAGGGGAATTGGTAGGCTTTAAAGCGATATTCAAATATTTTAAGAGCTGGTTGCTGCGTGGAGTATTCCATTCTCTTTGCATTACCAGGACAAAAAAAAACTTCTGATGTGTTACACCTACATGACTTTCTCTACTCTTGTACAAACTATTTTTACCAACGCTTATTCTCCATATGCTTCATGTTAATCGAGATATCAAGGTGTTAATCTTATTGCTAATTTTCTTGTAGATGCAAGGGGAATATGGTAGGCTTTAAGCAACAGTCAAAAGTTTTAAGAGCTGGTTGCTATGTGGAGTATTCCATTCTCTTTGCATTACCAGGACAAAAAAAATGAATAACGAATTCACACTTGAGAAAAAGTATAAGTATTGGAAAATTTAAGGGAATAACATGCAATATCTCGAAAATGGTTCACTCAACAACAAAAAATGTATATGACATAAGTTGTGTATTTTAATGCAATCTACATTTTTTGTGTAGTAAAATTTTGTCTATCTCTTATGGTTTACCAGTTATGCAAAAGTTGTTCACAATGAAGAATACTTTTGGAGACATTCCCAGAACATTCAAGATATATATTTTATTTGTCACGAAAGTATCTTAAACATATGATATTTTAATCAAAATCGTTAGGCATTTTTGAGAAAATTAAAATTTTCGAAAATTGTGCCATCTAAAGGGTAATCTGGGGTGGAGGGATTTTCTTGAAAACATTTGTCTCGCATCTCTGGAAGATACTGAACCTAAATATCAAGTTTGGTGTTTATCCAACTGTTCGTTTCTGAGTTATGCTGTTCACAGACAGACAAGACAGATACACAATGGACATGTTTCCAAAAATGCTTTTTTTTGGATACAGGGGGCCTCAAAACATATATTTCCGGTGAAATATCGGTATCGAATTTATGGGTGGAATACAATACTTCCCCTACTTACTATACATAGTAGAGAAAGTAAAAACTAATTTGCATGTTAGTTTTCATAAAACCAGTCTCTCTGAGAAATCATTTAAAAATATTGGTACTAAGTTATATAATCAGCTTCCTACATATATGAAAAATTTAAATTCTGAACTAAGATTCAAAAAAGAAATCCTCAACTTATTATTAATTCATCAGTTTTATTCAACCAATAAATTCAGTAATCACTGTATAGGAATTATTTAAAATGATGCAAATGTGGTCATCTCTTCCCCTTATTTAACTATTGCAAGGTGCAAATTATAACTAGGAAAATTCTAATGCCATTTTTATGTCCTCTGTTGCATGTGACCGAGAACTGAGGCCTTAAATCAATGGACAGAAAGACAGAAGATCTGTCTCCAATGGTAGAAAAATTGGAAAATCGTTCAATCTATAGCAAGAATGTTATTAATACTGTTAATGTTTTCAACGATTGCATTGTAAACTCATTGATCTTTGCTCATATTATTGTAAATAATGTTTGATGTTTACCCATGTTGTATTAATACAACTTGAGGATGAAATAAATTACAATTACAATTATATAGGTACATTGTTGAAAAACCTGATCAAAGCAATAACCCAATAATAATATGTTTATTTCACCATTCAGCTACAGCAATATGTTTCGTCGATATGAACCATTAAAAACCATTACTACATGTGTCAGAGAAATCATTTATTCAATTTCATAGTTGATGCCAGTATTTTGGATCATTATGCCAGCAGTTTTATGTTTACATATGAACTGTCCAAAAGGTGAAAGCAGAGTAGTTCAAGTCCAGCATTTTAGTCTGTTGCACATGCATTTACCTTCAATAGCAGTGCCCTTACACATGACAATATTGTTTTACAGTATGCTCCTAATTATTTAGAGTAGTGGGAATGTACTATATCAAATTTTATTGCACACCAATGTCACTCAGAGAGCCCAAATTGAGCAAAACATATGCTTGTGGCACCAAAGACAAACTTAATCATTGTCAAGGGAAAATATATGTAAAGTGTGCATGATTCGGTTCTACAGCTTTCTTCAGTGGCAGGGGTATGGTTTAGAATTAAGTAACATTACATCGTGTATATCAACTCTTAAACTTAGGAGAGAAATTTTTTGCCACAAGAACCAAGAATTAAATCTTGATTCCTTTGTATGCTGGCCAGGAGCACTGACCACCATACATGAGGGACAGACTACTTCCTTCAAACATCCTACTGTCCATTCCAAACTAGAGTGCCTTTCACTGAAAACAAACTCTTTGTATTATCCGCGTGAAAGTAGTTCGCAACCCATGCCCCTAATGGCTGTTTGTTCCCCTCCCACGTGCTTGTTGAACACTATTTAAATCTATAAAAATGCACCCTGCGTGAGAATCATAGTTCAAAATGCAACCTGAGGTAACAATCGATTTTATAAGTATGCAGCAATGAACATTTTACTTATGTTAATCACAATCCTCGGGCAAAAGTGCAACACCCAAATCCGAATCCTCCGAAGATGACTCAGCTGCCATATCAGAATCAGAACTACTCTCCAAAATAATGACAAGCTTATCCACAATTCACAGCACTGTCGCACTTAAAACAAGTTCCCACATTTTATCCTCTTCTATGTTGTATTATGTCTGTTTATATTCCCTGCTTGCTTTCGTTACACTTCTCACTGAAACGCCTGTAAAATCCGATATTAGTTTCGTAATATGTAATAATGCAAGTGTCAGGTATTTTTGTAATAGTGAGTTGAATATATCAAGTATTGTTTGTTTTTAGCCACTTTTTAACTGTTTCCCGCTTCTGTGTTTGAACAGTTTATTCGCACTACACGCACCTTCCTCTGCCATGTGAACTCAAATACCAACTTGACTAAATCACAAGGTTTGACCTGAGCTGAGCATGTGTGTGTTAGTGTATTATGAATGACTGTTCGCTTATCATATATCCTGTGATACGCAAAGTGTTTATTCGGTACTCAAATAGCACCTCTGGGAATTCATTGCTGCATTTCTTGTGTATGTAGGAGAATGGCATACGGTTGGTATTAACAAGCAAGATGCTCTCGGCATTAGCGCAACAGCAGGCGAAAACCATATTTTGTAATCTCTTAACAGCTAGTATATATCCATTACCTTTAACGATGAGTTCTTATGATAACCGCAATAAAATGTGCAGTTCTATACCTTTCCTGCCCTAATATTTCATAATACAATACATGTATTAAGGTACTATTTACGTTGGCGTAAGAGTGTGTTCTTGGGTTTGTGACAAGCAGAAGCACGTGCTTCTGTTTACATCAGAGGGAACTCTGGTTTGGAATGGACAGTAGTAATTTCCCTTATTTAGATCTTTATTCTGTATATTTAAATCATGCAATTCAAATAAATACACAAAGATGGATAAAATATAAACCAGAGCAAACCACTTTGTGGCCTTAAATAGGCAATGATAGGGATGTCTGGAGACATTCCTCTGTTGCTCACAATCAGCAAGTTGCATCTCTCATCAGTAACACAATGAGCTAACAGATGTACAAATGTTCATTGAGCAATGCATTTTCCTAAAGTTTTTCAACAAGTATGATGTAAAGCCATCCAAAGAGAAGACTGCAGGCGCAGTTCAGGAATTAAATTATTTTGAAGACCCACGTGCATCAGTGGCACGAAAACTTTCAGTGCAATGGTAAACCATTAAAAATGAGACCCACCAACAAAGACTCTAGATAAGCATTACAGTGGAAAACATTTATGCCATTTAAAGCTTGTCAGCTAGAAAAGCACTTTTTTTTGGGGGGGTGGGGATTTCTAGAGCATTTTGATGGTAGACTTTCTTCATGAAATAACAATAAATGTGCCTACTCCTGAGGGCATGTGACTGAGGCAAAAGCTATTCACCATAGCAAACATGTCAGCAACCCCTTCAAAACCTCATTCTACTTATAACACAAGACCACATATGGCTACATTATGTGAAAAGCTGTAAGAGTTCACTCAACAACTTTGGAACACTCTCCTTACAGTCCAGATTTACACCTGCTACTACAATTGTTCGGATCGCTTAAAGATGCACTGGTGGGGAGACCAGGAATTCTATGATGCTGACTTTTGGGGTAACTTTTGTGCAACTAGCTGTGGATACTTGCCTCTTCTGTCTTTGAAGAAGAAATAAAGAAATGACAATTCATTGGGAAAAGTGTATTTTAAAGTCAAGAGACACTGTGGAAAAGTGACATACTATTGTTACACTTTTTCACTGGTTCAATTATTTTCTTTAAAAAAATCCTGTTTATATTTGATCATCCTCACATATTTACATGTTGAAAAGAAGTAACAAAAAGGTTCAATGCTAGAAAGGTTAGAAAAATTCATTCAGAGATACACTTACCAATCACTCCTAAAAAGACTGAATGAACCATCACGATTCATAAAGGATAGTGCACGCTGGTATCCAATATTCATGTGATAGAAGGACTCCTTCTCCAGAGTACGGTTTCGCTGGTTGATCAGACGCATATACATGGTAGTGAACATGTTGGCTGCGAAGCTAAATACTGTCTGTTCTGCACAGTCCTGCAAACACACAATGCCATTTTACATCAACATGCCAATGAAAAACAAGAGATCCAAGCCTAATAAAGACAGTAGCCTCAATTAAGCCTCTAACATTTCTTCTTCATATTTATTTGCATACCAGGTAAGTCTGAAAAGATTTTCACAATATCCATTCAGTATGTTATTTAGTAAAATGCATAAATGGAGCAGACGTTACTAATTTCAGCAATTTAAATACTATTTAGATTGGGCTTCACTCTTACTAGCTTTATCCATTAACAAAATTATTTATTATTTTTAATTCTATATTAACCAGAACCTTTACTGATCAAACATTTTCTGTAAGCTCCTCTAATTATATGGGCTACTTTATTTATTGAATAGGAAGATATCCTGGCCGCCTTTCCAACCTCTCATATTCCCCCTGGGGATCATATAGTTTGAGAACTAATTGCATAGAATCCTCTTCAAGACATTTAATTTTGTTTACAAAATAGTTTGGGACTAAAATCAGCACTTCATTTTTGGTATTTACCTAGTTAAGAATGTGGACATAGTTCTTATGTTTAATACTAATGATGCTGTTGGGAAAGGAAGTCTGGGGCTGAAAGCAACTTTTAGGATTGGTTATTAACCAAACTACTAGTAATGAGGATGTAAATTTTAGGTTTAAGGCTACTGTTACTGTTTATCCCCCCTCCCCTGTTTATCCTATGATGGATGGACGGACGGATGGATGGATGGATGGATGGATGGATGGATGGATGGATGGATGGATGGATGGATGGATGGATGGATGGAATGGAATGGGATGGGATTGGATGATCATATAAGTGATGAGAGTCATGAAAGTTTCTCAAGTTAATCAGGGAAACTCCAAACTTGAATTCCAGGCAAACACGTAAACTTAATTTGTCCCTGAAAGTAGATTATGGCAATTTAAGTACTATAATAGTAATAAGGTTCATGGTAAGACAAGTTAGACAGTGTAGCACAGAAAATAGCCAGCCTTCCATCTGAATGGGAAATGTAATATTTTGACTAATTGAAATTTGGGAAATTGAGGAAGATTTATGGTCCAACAGGAAAAATGGAGAAAAGTGATAAGATATTAAAAAGTGTAGATTTGCGTGCCAGAAAAATGTTTGTACACTGTAAAACTGGAAATACAGTTTCAATTCAGGAAACCACAAATTCTTCAGGGACAGGTTACTGGATAGAGGACAATTAACAAAGAGAGAAATGCGGGATATGGTTAAAAAGGGTCAAGCTAGAAACGCTGCAGAGGACCATCTTCTATAAATGTCCTTTTGAACTCTTTGCTTGTGTATTTTCATTTTATTCTGTATTTATTTATACTTGCATAGTTACTTATATTCAAATTCAAATGGCAGGTGGGCTAATTTTATCTACAACATCCTGTATTAATGTTTGAGTACCATACTCATGGTACAGTGCTTTTTTCTCCCCCTTTTCTTTTCTTTTCTTTTCTTTTCCCTATTTAGGGGGGCAGCAGGTTGGAGCAGCTGTTTATCATCATCCTTTTAAATACATTTAAAGGACACACCCAATTACAAATATAAAATAATTTAACAAATACAGCTTATAATTTTGCATTGCTTTTCATTAACATTTTTACCTTAAGTATCAATTATCCTTTTATATTGCATTTACATTAAGTTTACCTTAAATATCAATTTTAACTTTACATTGCTTTATCATGTCTAAATTCATCTATACTATAAAATTCATTTTCTATTAAGTATTTATTTATTGTTTTCATCATTACATTTGGCTGGTTTATGTTCTTTATCTCTCTAGGTAATTTATTGAATAATCTCGCCCGCCCGCCCGCCCGCCCGCCCACACGCACGCACGCACGCACACCCGCGCGCGCACGTGGCACTGTTAACAAGTTTTGATTCTTAAACACCCCCCTGCAAGTTTGTTTGTTTTCCACTTTGCTTATTATCCTAATGGCTTTTTTTTTCTTTCAGTTTAAAGACTTTATCCATTTCTTTTGCTGTAATATTTCTCAATAACGTAATTCTGTATCTTACATGCAAATACAATATAAAAGCATAATAGACCTGTTTCATTGTTTTATTAGCCATTATTTTAGTTAATTGTCTCATTACATAAATGCCCTTATTTATCTTTTTTCTAATTGATGCTACATGAGATTGCCAATTTAAATGTTTATCAATTATTACTCCAAGAAAATTAGTGCAATTTATTTCTCATATGTTTTCCCCATCTATACTTAGTTTAATACTACTCGGGTTAAGTTTTGTTAATTCAAAGTTGTCTTTTGAGTATTTATTATCATATCTAAATTAGCATAATATTGTTTTATAATTTTTAAAATTGAATTCGCCCTAATTTCAACCTCTTTTGCTGTTTGACCTTTAATTATGACAGTCCTGTTGTCTGCATATCCAATTGCGATGCCTCCATTTTCTTGTATCACCTCAAAAATTTCATTTATATATATATATATATATATATATATATATATATATATAAAAATGGCCCCAATTTTGAACCTTGCAGGACCCCTTGATTTGCAATTTTGAAATCTGACTTTATCTTTTTTATGACACCATTTGTATTTAGATGATTTATTTTGACACATTGTGTTCGATTTTCCAGATATGTTGATATCCAATCCAGCGCTAAAACTCGAATACCACATGTTTCTAATTTATTTAGTAATATTTTTATATTCATACAATCAAAGGCCTTTGAGAAATGTATGAAGATAGCCACCACTGATTCATGATCATTTATTGCATTTACAATTATATTATTTGCTTTTTCAATCGCATTTATGGTTGACTTGTGCTTTTGAAATCCATATTGCCATTTTGATACAACATTTAGTTTTTTAAGATAACTTTGCAACTGTATCGTATATAAACCATCCATTACTTTTGATATCACAGAACATAGAGTAATTGGCCTATAATTTTCTATGTCTTTTTTACTCCCCTTATGTTTAAATATTGGTCTAACTATTACCTTCTTTAGCATATCTGGAAAAGTGCCTTGCGTTAACGATGGATTCTTTATAATGTGTGTTAGAATTTTGCTAATTTCTTGCTTTATGTGTTTTAGTAACAAATTCAAGATTTCGTCTAGGCCACTTGATTTCTTTGATTTTAACTTCTTTATTTCATCTTTTACACTTTCTTCTGACACTTCGAAGACTGCCATACTATTTAATTGGCTTGTTTGTTTTTTTAGACTAATGTTTTTATCTATTTTTTGTTTATTTAAATTTAATTAGACTATTGCTATATTTACATAATATTCATTAAAAATTTCACAAATTTTCTTTGTCTCTTTTATTTCTTTACCTTGATTTTTTATGACTAAATGTTCCATATGTTTATTTTTGCTTTGGTTATGGACTATATTTACCATATGCCATATTGTTTTTGTTTTATTTTCAGATTTCTGTATCAATTCCCTTCTGTATTACCTTTTTGCATTTTCTACTACACTTTTGAAAATATTGTTATACCTTTTCATTTAATCCCTAGATTTCTCATTTATATTTGGGTGTATTATTGAATTTAAGTACTTCAATCTTTCCCATGAGATTTGAATCCCTTTTGCCATCCATCCCATATTTATACTACCTTTACCATTTTTTACTTCAACTTTTTTTACCAGCATAATACTATCCATTCCTTTTTGCACGATTTTATTCAAAATATCATACTTTTCATTTACTGTCTCGACTTCATATACTTCTTTCCAACTTTTTTGTTTAACGAACATTTTAAACTTTTCTATATTTTCATCATTTATTTGCCTCTTATATTCGAACATACTTGTGAATTTATCTTTATTCACATTTAATTTAATAATTTGTCCAAAATGATCCCCTATTCCTGCTTTTATGACAGCTACTGTCCAATTTTGTTTCCTCTAAATTTATAAAAATGTTATCAATACCTTCATTATTCTAGTGGGTTCTCCAATGCCTATTTTTAAGTTATATCTATCTAGGATTTCTCCTAGAATACGTTTTTCTGAACTATCATTTAATAGGTTGATATTAAAATCCCCCATTAAAATTTTTATTTTATTTTCTTGTATGGTATTTAAGAATTTTTCTACATTCTTAAAAAATAGTTTCTTGTCTCCTGATGGTGCCCTATACATCCCAATAAGTATTACATTTTTTTTTTTTTTTAAGTTAATTTCTACTGCTGTGAGTTCACATGCCATCTCTACTGTAAATTCTCTACAATCTATTTCTCTAAAATGTATTGTATTTTCTATAAATATAGCTACACCCCCACTAACGTGTTCTTGCCTACAATAATAAGCTCCAAGCGTATAACCCTGAAAATTTTTAACAACCATTTCCTCCTCCTTTAGATTGTGTTGAGTGAATGTCATGATAACCTGTGGTCCTCCATGTGACAGCATGGCACACCCAAAAGCTCTAATGATCCTGGCCATGAGGACCAGCACCTGACCACAGAGACAGTAACTTGGTGTGTCTTGCAAAAGTTGAGGCTATGGTGCCAAATTCTCGATGCAATGTATAACAATTACTAAAATAAAATGGTATAACTAAAATTTCATTTCAAGAAGTAATTACAGTAAAAATTGAATTTTTTAAAAAGTTATGTTTACAAGTAACAATGACTCAAATATTGTTTAAAGTTATGTGACTGCTTTTATCAATTACTTTCCATAAACATAAAATGATTGTTCCTTAAGCCAAAGCTGTGGATATGACCGCAGTGGTTAAAGAAAACAATGATATCATATTTGAAAGACACATTTTATATGGTGATGATCAGAACTAAAGCAAAGGAACACCTACTAAATGAATAAGTTCCTTGGGTTAAATAAATAACTTATGCCACAAATTTTCATTAATAAACAGATTATGCAGTTATATAATAGTAGCTACTTCATCTAACTACTAGCTAGTTTTACATATCTGCCATTATTTAATAGGTTGCTGTTAATACTGTTTAACTATGAAATCTGGGAATTAATCTACTTACAAGGTTGTAAGTCATCACTGAGGTATGTTATCTCAAAAATGAATTTGAGAATGTCTTGTGGTTTACCAGAAAAAGTGTGAATCAGTTGGAGAATTGAATTATATGCCAGCATGTTGCCATGGCAGCTCAATGGTTAGAGCAGCAGCATGGTAAGCTGTGGTTCAAAACATGGCTATGGCATTGAATTTTTCAGTCTGATTCTAATTTCATATTGTGGCGAACCATATGTAGAGCTCGAACCATGGGCCAGGGATTGCGTTCAATTTGAAGAGATGTTGAAATATAGGAATGATTGTCTTGTAGGACACAAGGTCACGTGGTCAATTTGTAGAAATGTACATAATGGCCTCAAAATTGGGTCATCTCCCTCAGTGCGCTCAACCTTCTTCGGCATGCTGAAACTACAATTGCCAGAGGACCGACACCCGCAACCTAAGTTAATACTTTAAACAGTTACTCCACAAGACAAACCAAAGGTTACCAGGTAAGGAATGTGTGGTATTATATAAGTTCTTGCATGCTCTACCCCTCTACTGAGGGTTCCTCCTAGGGCTATGTCAAATCACCCAATATAGACCGTAGCTTTTTATGCAACCCCTGGGTACTTATTTGATGTCTCCTTCTCCAGCTCCCCGCTACCCCCATTCTACCCTGGTACCTACCCCACTTATCACCTCAGCTTACTTCTACCTGTTGTAAGCATCTCCTAGAGGTAATTATTAAAGGGTACTACAATATGAAAATTCAGTATTTTCCATGGCACCATTAAAGTTAAAATGGATCCCTTTAAACTAATGCTGACATTGACATACTCTCTTTTGTTTTGAATGGCAGAATTTAAGTGAGAAAATGCAGCAAGATTAACATATTGCCTGTCAAGAGTAATTTGCAAGTAGGATTATATATTTTGTTCTTATTGTGTACATGATTCCATATCTTAAGATCTCTTAATGTTTGCCAATAAATACAAATGTACAGTTTATGTTTGTAAACCCATCCATTTAGTTGTTAATACTTGTGATTCCTTATCTTAATATTTCTGATTCTTTACTAGCAAGTAAGACAAAGGTTTTCCTGTGCCGTGACGCTTTGGATTAGAGTGTGGAGCTCTGGTTCCACCACAGATTCAAGCCCACCCATGGAGGTGCAGATTTAAGTCCCAGGTATAAGACTGGTGCCCACTCAGCATTGTGTAAGGAGCTGTGATAGGTAACGACCCTGGTCACAGAAGCCAACATTCTGGGGATGCATGATGCTGCCCACATCACCTCCCCATATTGGTTGGATGATCGCCCACCTCTGCTATGTGTACCTGGGCATGAGACTGGCAGTCAGTTTGGCAGGTCAAGGCCCTTCATGGGCTGTAGCACCATTGGATTATTATTATTGTAAAAGTTATCTTTGTAGGCTCATTTATTTAATTATCATTGCAATTTATATTAATATTTACTTGTAAATAGCAAATATACAGTAAACTTTTGTTGCTTAATAAGATTAATTTAATTGTAGTACATTGAATAATATACCACAATATACATATCACTCAAGTCCTTCATTTCAATTTTAATAACAATGATAGCACTTAATTTTATATTCCCCTCCCCAAAAAAAAGGTTCTCTCTTCTGATTACAATAAGCTTTTTTATCCACTAGCTTTAAAATAATTACACTTAAACCCCTAATCCTTGCATGTGCAATCTTTGTTTATTGCATAATCATCTTATTCCGAATAGACAGAATATGTATGTTAAGAAGTGTGAATACTTTTGGAGACATTCCCAGAAAATTCAAGATATACATTTTATTTGTCATGAAAGTATCTTAAACATATGATATTTTATTCAAAATCGTTAGAGGCATTTTTGAGAAAATTAAAATTTTCGAAATGTAAAATTTTCCATGTAAAGGGTAATCTGCACACACACACACACACGCACGCACGCACGCACGCACGCACGCACGCACACACACGTTTCCAAAAATGCCTTTTTTGGATTCAGGGGGTCTCAAAATATGTATTTCCAGTGAAATCTTGATATCAAATTTTTGGGTGGAATACAATACTTCCCCTACTTACTATACGTAGTAGAGAAAGTAAAAAAAATACACAATTCAAAGAAGAAAATTAGCAACTCAGCTAAACTATTTGTTTATACAAAGTTTTTGCATGTTTTATGTCCTGTATCATCTCCATGAAGTTTCCTACACAATTAATTACGCCTGCATACCTACACAGGTCCATAATGGTTTGTGCACAATAAATAAAAGTAATTCCATGGGATATACTATTACACTATTAGTTATTGCTACATGACTTACCATTGGCAAATTTAACAATGAAGTTGCATTCACAGGCATTGTAGGAAAAATTGGTCCAACCACATCACCTACTACTGACAGGTAGGCCCTGTTTGAACCATATATGTAATAACGATCTTCATCGTAAGGAATGATGGGCGTTTCAGTCACATTAACATGAAAATATTGCAGCACAAATGCTCTATTGCTCAGATCCAGAAGAATGGTTTGATGCCTGTATTGCGGTAATCCATCAGCCTCTACATGCAGTTTTCTTGTAACACTGTCTTTGCCAATCAAAGTAGAGGCATGTACTGTGACATGAATATCACCCAAGCGAGTGGGTACAATAGGTACATACACTACTTGTGCATCTTGTGCCTTTATGTAAATGAAAAATTGATGTTCCCCAGAAGATGTGCGTGGGTTGTATGACCTTACCTGAAATACAAAATATTAAATATTAAATACACTCTTTTTTCCTCTCAGAAGTGAAAAAAGCATTAGTCTTTCTACAGTCAAATTATTAAGAGGTTTATTTTGTTTACTGTATGGGAGAGATCCCAGTACTGGTCAGTAATTATTTCTTATTAATACCACAGCTTATAGTAACGACAACATAAAGTAACTTTCTGTGGGACTATCAGTGGGATTGCAATATGAGGGGGATCAAATATAAAGCAGAATTTTCTGCTAGTGGTTCAGACAGTGAGCTAACCAGTTTGTGACCTTCAGTGGGTAATGGTGGGAATGTCTGGAGGCATTCCTCTGTTGGTCATACAGCAAGTCACTCCCTTCATCAGTAGCAACAATGAGCCAGCAGAAGGTATACATGTCTGTTGAGCAATGCATTATTATAAAGTTTCTCATCAAGGTAAACATAAACCATGCAAAATTTTGAGAAGACTGCAACTCCTTCAAGGACCCTAGCATACAATTGACATACCTGTGGAAAACAACTCCCACCAATGATGATCACAGGCAAACACTACCACAGAAAACAACACTACTTCAGTTGGGAAGGTGCTTATAACTCTTTTATGGACTCAAAGGGCATTTTGATAGAGGACTTTCTTCATGAAAGAACAATAAATGCTGACTATTACTCAGGCTTGTGGTTGAGGCAAAAGCTGCTTACTGTAGCATGACGTCAGCTACCCCATCATTGTTCCTCATACCAGGAGATCAATTTGATTATATTAATGTGTGACAAGCTTAGAAGGATTTTTTCAAATAGTTTTTTTATTATATTATTAATTTGAATTCATTACAAGTAATGATATTAATTATTATATATATGTATATATATATATATATGCACTTGATTCTATATTAAAGAGAATCATTGGAAAACTCTGGAACATTCTCCTTAGAGTCCAAATTTCTTGACCACTTAAGGAAGCATTGGGAGGACAGCAATTCAATGATAATGATCATCATCATGAATGATATGGAGTTCATGAACAACTGGCTGTAGACCTTTCCTGTTCTTTCTTTAGGAAAGGAATAAAAAAAAAACTGCCAATTTGTTGGGAAAAATATATTTTGAAATTAGGAGACTATGTAGAAAAGTGATCTAACATTGCTGCACATTTCTATTGGTTCAATAAATCCTTAGAAACAAATTTCACTTTAATAGGTTGTCTCATAAGTATTGTCAATTATTAAGTTTGGTGTTTTATAAGATAGAATTGGTTTTCTTTGGTTTGCCAATGCTATTTACAGATGTCATGGCTAGTATTGCATATATTGTGACAATGTGTCAGTTGTCAATACACAATCACAAAATGGAAGTTACAAAGTTGAGTTTAGAGTCGTCCTAAAGCACTACTGGAAACAATATTATAAAGCTGCTGCCGCAAACTCGAAAAATATGTGAAGTGAAAGAGTGAGCATGTGGCACAACAATGGTTCCAACATTTCAACACTGGAGAAGAAAACACTAAAGATTTACCACATTCTGGAAAACTTAAATTATGGGATATTGAGAATACACACAGAGTTTTGGAAGAAAATCTGCAAAAAAGTATTAGTAGGCTGTCAGAAGAACTTGGTCCATCAAAGGATACCATACATCGCCAAATTAAGAAACTTGGAAAATCAAACAGAAGCTGTAGATCTGTACCTCATGAATTGACACTTCAACAGGCTCAACGCAGAGTGGATATCTGTCGTCAGCTTATCAGTAATCCCAGGGAGGATAGATTTTCAGGAGAATTGTCACATGTCATGAAAAATAAGTCTATTATCACAACCCTGACACCTCAAAATAGTACTTCCCATCCCTGTCAACCTGCCAAAGTCATCGTTAAAAAAAAAATCAGTTCGGCCCCAAAGTAATGTTGTGTGTCTGGTGGAATTTTGAAGGAGTAATTCACTGGATGTTTGTTCCAAATGGGCGTGCAGTCAATGCGGATCTTTATTCTCAACAACTAAAACAAATTCATGAAATTTTGAGATGGATATACCCAGCATTAGTTAACTGAAATAGAGTTCTCTTGCAGCAAGACAATGCAACACCCCATACTGCATGATCAACCATGACAAAAATTCAGGAATTAGGAGTCAAACTGCTACCACACCCAGCATACAGCCCAGGTCTTGCGCCTTCAGATCTGTTTCGATCCATGGCCAATTTCTTGTGTGGAAGAAATTTTGGAGACATTGAAGCTGTGGAAATCGGTCTCACCAAATTCTTCACATCAAAAATCATGGACTGGTAACGTGTGGGATAAGACACCTTGCTGAAAGATAGCTAAAGACCATAGAATCTGATGGTCTCTACTTTGAACAGTAATTTAATTTCTTGTCAGAAAACATTCCAAATAAAGTTTTGCTTAAAAACTGACATTAATTATGAGACACCATCTATAATTGATCCACCCTCGTAGTTCAGGTTGCAACCTGGCATACCTAGATGAAAACAAGAACTTCAATTTGCAGAAGATGCATTTCTTCATAAGGGTAAGTGTTGCAAACAATATGCATTACATAATTGCTTCACTATCAAATAGGGTCTAAAATCATAACACAGCCTGTTGTAATGCCATGGATATATATTTTTTGTAAAAGATTTGCTGATCAGGTGAAAACGGTCAGTACTGGTTAAGCAACAATACACTGCAATCATCCAGCAACATATTAATGCATCCTTTTGTTCCTTCCAGAGTTAAACTCTCCACATGAATGAAAAAAGAAATGAAAGTGGACAGAGGAAAACGTGAAACAGAGAAAATGAGAAGCGAGGTACTACCAACTAGACTGGCAACTAGATTTGGCCTTGCCAAATGCAAAGGTCTTAAAAAAGATAACTTACAGACTTTATATTGGGAAGCCAGAGGGAAAATGATGCAGATTAATTAATGCCCAGTGCCATTGGTGAACAACAACAGATTGGCAACAAAGCAGTTCTCAGTGCCCAAAAGCTCTCTAAAAGACAGAATGAAGTAGTTAAAGAGTAGTCCAGCCTGTAAATTTATTCCTATTATGGAAAAATTTAAAACAACCCTTTCAAAGGAGTTAAATGGAAAACTTGGTTGAGTATCTCAAACACATAATTAATAAACTAATTAAACTAACATAGTTTATGAAGTTTTCTTCATTCTCACTGACTTTTACATGGCCAGAAAGCCTTAAGAGATAGACAAGAACTTACTTCATAAAAAAGGCTGAATATTTATTAAAACATACAATTTGTACAAATAACTTTTATGGCAGGATTAATAATTTCTAGAACATTTGTTGTAAGGTTTATATTTTTTCAAATTGATGTTTCACCTAATGGTGCATGTTTGAGAATGTGCATTCTTTCTTCTACATCAGCTCATCAGTACCTAACATAAATTGCCTTGTAATTTAGGTCGAGTTTAGCTACACATTTTGAACATAACCAACTGTGTATTGCCTATTGCCTAATTTGAAACCATTTCTAGCCAAACAATTATCATGTAAAGAAAATAGAAAAATAAATATTTATACGAGGGCTGATCAACAAAGACTGAGACTGATTTTTTCCTGTAGCTTCCGTGATAGTTTCGTATCTGTAACATAAATATTTGAAAAGAGCTGGTTTTTATGTGTAATGTTGGTAGGCGGCAGCACTCTCGTATTGGTAGGTTGGTAGTAATGCTCTATTTTGAAGACCCTACGTGCATTTTGCATACCAGACAACGGAGGTGACGCGAGAGGAGCAGTACAGCGCAATCAAATTCTGTTTTCGTTTAAACCATACAGCCACCGAAACTTATGAAAATCTGAAGCAAGCGTACAGTGAAGATGCACTACCTCGTGCAACAGTGTTTAGGTGGTTCAAGGACTTCAAAGAAGGCCAACTTGTCAGTGTTAAGCAAGGTGGGCCTGGTGTTTCGGCTTCTGCTGTGACTGAAAACAATATCAACACAGCTGCTGTGATTGACCGAGAGGATCGGCGTATAACATTACGTAACCTCAGTGAAGTGTTGAGAATTTCATATGGCAGTGTGTTTACAATTATGGACGACCATCTCCATATGACCCGAGTTTGTGCTCGTTGGGTGCCACGTCTGTTGACTCCCGAACAAAAGGCTGTGCGAATGGAGACAAGCCGTGAGGTGCTGCATCTCTTTGCCGATGGAGGGGATGCATTTTATAAATTGATTATCACCGGTGATGAGTCATGGCTGCATCATTATGATCCTGAAGGAAAACAAGCCAGCACAGTGTGGAAATCGCCAGGTTCTCCAACACCAAAAAAGGCAAAAGTTGTTCCATCTGCAGGGAAAGTGATGATCACATTTTTTTTACTGTAATGGAATGATTTACCAGCATGCAGTTCCCCCTCACACTAATGTTACAGCAGCATACTACACGTCAGTATTGGCTACACTGAGGAAGCACATTGCAAAGAAACGACCAGAGCTTTCTCGGACTGGGTGGCAACTTCATCATGACAACGCACGGCCTCACGTCGCAAATCAAGTCATGCAGTTTCTGGCTCGATTCAACATTACCTATGTACCACATCCACCTTATAGCCCCGATCTTGCACCCTGTGACTTTTTTTTATTCCCATCACTAAAGGCAAAGCTTAGGGGTATTCGATTTGAGAACTCTGAAGCAGTGCTCAAGAAAAGTGAGGTGATTCTCAAGGACCTGACAAAGAATGGTCTGCAGCACGTGTTCAAGGACTGGCAGAGACGCTATAAAAAGTGCATTGAAGTAGGAGGGGACCACTTTGAAAAAGATCATGTAAACATTGAATTGGAGTAATAAACATCTGTGAAAAAAATCAGTCTCAGTCTTTGTTGATCAGCCCTCGTATGAAGGGTACAATATGTAAAGAGATACATGTGAACTGGTAATGGGAGAGAAATATAAAATTAAATCTGACTCACAATGCCGTTCATTTCAACATGTACAAATTTGTAATCTCGAGAATCTGCCAGTACAACAGTAGCTTCAATGGCTGAAGTCATGTAGTTAAATACAGTTACTCTGATGCCAACTTGTTCTCCTTGTCTACATCTTGTTGGCATTTCCACATTGATAAAGAATGGCAAGACTCCAACATACTGTAACAAAAATATTTCAGTGGTCAGCTGCTTTCTGGTTTGAACTAATCTTGACATACATGTTCAAAATTAAAATATAATAAAATATGTAATACAAACAATAAATCAGCTTTACAATGTGCATTTTATACTCAAATCACCCACATAGTGCAACACCTAAACTAAAAATATATATAAAAAATATATTTTTGCACCCACCCACCCACACCCACACACATACACAAAAAGATCCTCCCATTCAGTATACTTTTGTGTATTTGTATTTATTATTTCCAGTTTGATTTTCTGGTTTCCTGTCTTGTAGATGTGTTAAATATAAACATTTTTATGACTGCTGAATTACTCATTGTCTGACATAAATGTATGCAGGTCATTGCATCACCTCCAGAGTGAATCTGCCCAGCTCTGCCTTCATAAATGGTTAACGCTTTGGATATAGAAGACTACACTTAAAGCACAGAATTTGACCCTATTTAGTGGTTCTGAAGAGCCTGCCTGAAAACAAGGCAGAAAAAAATCATCAACAGTGTAGTTTCTATCAATTGGCATACTTAACTCCTGCAACAGCCCAGTATAAAAACTCTGCCTGGAAAATGCTAAGAATCTCAAGTATTTATACTCTGGACATACAATATGAAATGCTAATAATGTGAGTTGAAATGAATGTGTTATTGTAAAACAGGATCCAAGTCATTTGAAAATGGTTGGTAGCTACAATATTTTATAGGTATATTCTTTGAGGCAGTATTTTAATACCTAAATAATTTCAATTGTTATTTATATAAAAGTAAATTCAATAACAGCCCGCCTTGAAACAATATGTATGTAATAATTATTTTAACTGTATGCAACAGTCATTGCAAATGCTTATTTTTATTGTAAACATATTTTATTAATGTTATGTGAATACTTTATATATTCTAATAATGCAAGAACTGTGAGAATAGTAAATTTTAAATTGCTAACAATGAGTAATAATGAGGTAATTGTGGCAATAATGTGTTAGGAATTTGAAAATGTACTGGTCATGTACTGTCATGTTGTTGGCAAATAAATGAAGCTTTTCAATGTCAGGTGATACACATTTTATTCTGTAGTCAAAAAATGAAATGTAAATACAAAATACATCAATATTTAGCTATGCAAATATCTCTTGGACAGAGATTTTAGGCAGTTCCAAGTTTTGCATAAAATCAAAGACCAAGCCAAAGACTTCACGAGATTCTTTAGAAAGTCTTTCATATTCTTTCATTACACTTGGGAAATGTTTCGATCTCCTTTGGTGGACCATCAATTTGGCAACAGTTGCTTTCTTGCTTCTAACACAAATAGTTTTGCTTCTTATTCTGTTTTTCTTTTTTTCACAAAAGCAGCATTTATCAACTTGTGTCTTCCAAATCAAAGATTGAAATTCTCTTTGAAGTGCTTTGCATAAAAGTTGTCAGTGTTATAGTATCAGGGTACTTAGCTTTAAATAGCTTGTACATTTGGGAAACACAAAGTTCAGGAGACAAGTACTTAATTATGCCCGGGCTGTAATGTGTTTCTTTACTGGGAATGAGCTAATGTGATTATGAATTGTCAGTAGATCACTTTCATATTTCTTGAAGCTACAGGGATGTTTACCACAGCTCCTGTAAGCTTTTATCTTCTAGAAGAAGCTTTTGAAGCTCCTTTCTTGCTTAGGCTTTTACCTTCTAGAACCAACTTTTGGAGCTGCCTTACTCACCTGTCTGTTAAATTGTACAATCTGAAATATGCTTCATGACAGACCTTAATTTTCTGGTCATAAAGAAAAACATGGTACTTAAATGACCTTTCTTTCTCCTAGCTGCATTACTTCCTTTTTCTTTGTTGTTTCACTTCCTTTACTTCAATCATTCTTTGAAGTTGTATGCTCTATTAATCATTTCATTCCATCTGATAAAGTACCTTATAAAGGACAGCTTAGTTGACTTCATCAAGCTGGTTAAAACACTGTTTAGGACACCTATAAAGTGCCAGAAAAAATTACAATGATCTTAACATTTAAATTAAGCATGTAGTAACAGTAATGTTAACAGTTAACTTTTAGTTTTCAAGACAGTAAAAGCAATATGAATATGGAAGTAATTAATCATCACCAACATAATATAAATTTATTATATTACCCTTATTTGCAAAGTGAATGGATAGATTGAGCTCTGTTAGTTTATCTCCATAATCAAAACATTCAAAACTTTTAACTATGGTATTTTTAAAAATGTTTTCTTTTTAAGTTTCTGGATGAACAATTCCTTTTCACACTTCATTTTCAACTTCGCTACCACTCATCGTTTGCCAATTGATACCGTAATTATTAAGAGAAAGATACAAATAATTAAATAAAGAAATGATAGCAAGATAGATAAATAATTGCCATAAATAATGATGTGGTATACTTCAAATGTTATTAATTTGTTGAGCCCCACGTGGTGAAGCCATTTTGAAGTGTGTATACTTGTTAAGTTATATTTATTTTGTTAGCCCCATGTTTGGGAGCCAATTTGCGACGGTATTATTTATAATGTTTGTGTATTTGTGTTTACTCCACGTAGTGAAGCCATTTTGTGACGTGATTCATTTGTTAGGTTTGTTAGCTCCATCTGGTGTTGGCAATTTGCGGCAGTATTAGTGTTTGTTTGAAAGAATGCTACTGTTATTTTATTTAATTTTGGTTCTCTGTCCTCCGGCTAGCTATGATCTTTTTGGTCGAGCACATCTCTTTATACAGGTTGTGTAAATGGAAAGGAGTCTTTTATCCAAAGATAACACTGATGAAAGAATTTCTTTTACACTTTTATTGTCGAACACTTTCACTATTACATTTACACATTGATCTAGACACTCGCCAAACTGAAACTGTTATAATAACTTATTTACTGATCATTCTTAATTCACATACTTCAACTTTGTGTATCATTAGCTTTACAATACTTGAGATTTTTCATAACTCTGATACGCGTAACTTGCGAATCGATAGCCGACGTGTAATATTTCTGCTGGACTGAAGGTGACGTGTAGCCTACAAATATTTTCGGTGAACTGACGGACTGAAGGCGACGTGTAGCATACAAATATTTTCGACGAACTGACGGGTTCTATCTCTAACCTAGCCCTTTTTATACTCCTACACCCCGATATGCCTAAAGATTATAACTGAGCTGCAATTGGCTAATAAAACGCGCCAACATTAGCGTCTATTTTATATCCAATGAAAATTATGAATACATATGCTCTAGGTATAATGTTCCAGCAAATTCTAAAGGAAAAACGCGCCAACATTACGTAACTTCCTCGTCTCTAATAATGATAAACAGCTCACCCCCTTGCTGCATTATTGCACACTATTATTGTCAGTTTCAGTAAGGCAGTATAAACCCACTTCTCAACAATAATTACAATCAATAAACATCTCAAATCAATGTCACACAAAAATGCATATTCACACTATAATCATTCTTTACATTTAAATAATTTGTGATACAAATTACTGCATCAATAATTTCTGTATATTAAATCAATGCATAATGTAACAAGCCTGAGTTGAAAGATTTGTCTGGAGAAAAAGGCAATTACCAAGTTAGGTTAACGAAAGTCATTAGTAACAGCCAAGTAATGAATGCATTAGCATAAAAGTTCCTGGAATGCAGTAAGAGCTAGTTCAGTACATTTGAAAAGTCATGTAGGCAGGAATTCTGTAAATTAGAAAGGTAATACAATTCTATAATTCAAAAAGCTACCACAAAGTAACATTGTCAGATATGCATACATAGAGTTTTGAGATTGGACCACATATGTAAGAACACTGGTAGGGGTACTAATATGTGGGCGGAGCTTACGTTAAGAAAAGAGCACGCATTCTAAATCAGACACAAATCTCTCCTGAGATTCTTGACTCTCGTGTGACTTACTCTTGTGTGTAAGTTTTAAGCTGTGTAGTGAACATGAACACGCCGGCATTAGAAAGATTTAGCGGCTATCGAGAGACATTTTTCTGAGCAACATTTCTGCACCTTATGGCAACTGATGCTTTGCTTAATTATTGTTAAAGAAGTAATTAATTCATAAATTTGATAAATTGATAAAATAAACAATTTATAAAGAATTTATCAAAAATTGATAAAATAAAATTGACAAATTCCTCTCAAATTGAACATATTAGTCATGATTAAAATTTATCACCTAATAAACTGGTGTTATCCTTTCAAAATACACTCACATATACCCCGAGATAAACAATTCATAGCTATATCACTACAACAGCTGGCACACGAGACAACACAGAACGAGCTACGAGATGACACCATAAAAATCATCAACAAAACAGGTAACATTAAATGTTATAAAATTTGAAGCAGGGAGCAGCATCAAAGTTGTCGCACTGAGTTGTAGCTTCACAATACTGTCTTTGAATTTTAACAAATAACCACCTATATCAATACAATTTCTCAATTTTTAATCATCTTCTGTCCAAACAATGCACATCCGATAAATTACTGGTGAAATCACATACTTACTAACAATAACAACATGAATGTCTTCCATGGTTACCAATAATGATTGAAAGAAAGTATCTTTGCCAATGACTCAGGTACCCTTTTACAATAAAATAATTTTAAATGTTTCTCCCTGAGAGGATAAATGAACCAGGGGCAAATTTATAGTAAAGCATGCATTTACCCTCAAAAATCTTGAAATGCATAAAATAAGACTTAGGTCCCTTTTACTATAACACATTCAAATACTTCAGTCTTTTAAAACAATGATAACATCAGTGTGCATTTTCAAACTTTTTGTCAGATTTCTTAAAAGTAGGTGTTCTTGGATCAAGTTTTTATGCTGATTCCAGAAATAACTTCCATTTTTTTTCTATCACGTAAGGTTTTTACACAAAATAAGACGTAATGTTTTGACAATTTTACTAATGAGCATAGAAAAGTATTCAAATACCATTTCACACATGTTAAGTTTTTATTGAAACATTTTAAGAATACTCTAAAGAACTACCCTAATTTATTTCATGACTACGTTTTAACAAAACAAGAAGCCAAAGTGTTTTATTTAATTTTTTTCAAACTTTCTCTTCTTTGACTTCCTTGCAAGATCCTTGAAGATGACTGTCCCTCCTCAACATCCAACAGTAGTCGGCCATCATAGTTTCATTCCATCTCCCCATGTACCTCCTCTCCATTTCCATAATATCTTGGTGAAAACGTTCACCCTGCTCTTCACTATAATGTCCCAGATTTTCTGGAAGTAGTCGATATGTAAATGCAGAAAATGCACCTTTACACTACTGTTACAACCCATCTTCTTGAAGTTTTCCAACATTGTTTCGACAATGGCCTTGTAATTAGGATCTTTGTTATTGCCTAAGAAGTTTTCAGTAACTGATCGGAAGGCGGTCCATGCTTCTATTTCTCTCTCATTTATTGTCTTCTCAAAATCTTCATCCTTCATCAATTTCTTTATTTGAGGACCAATAAAAATTCCAGCCTTTAATTTGTCTTGTGTAATGAAGGGAAATTTCTTGGAAAGGCACTTGAAGCAGGGTCCATCCTGTGGTAGAGCCCTTACAAATTGCTTCATCAAGCCCAATTTTATGTGTAGTGGAGAAAGCAATATCATTATATCTGTATATTTTTGAAGTGAAAATGAGAAAAAACTGAACGTGATAGAAAAAATCTGATGTGTTACACTCACATGACCTTCTCTACTCTTGTACAATCTATTTTTACAAACGCCTATTCTCCATATGCTTTATGTTAATCGAGATATCGAGATGTCAATCTTATTGCTAATTTTCTTTGTAGATGCAAGGGGAATATGGTAGCTTTTAAGCGATGGTCAAATATTTTAACGCTGGTTGCTATGTGTCGAATTCCATTCTCTTTGCAAGTCCAGGACATAAAAAAATGAATAACGAATTTGAGAAAAAGTATAAGTATTGGAAAATTTAAGGGAATAACAAGCAATATCTCGAAAACGGTTCACTCAACAAAAGAAATGTATATAACATAAGTTGTGTATTTTAACGAGATCTACATTTTTTGTGTAGTAAAATTTTGTCTATCTCTTATGGTTTACCAGTTATGCAAAAGTCGTTCACAATGAAGAATACTTTTGGAGACATTCCCAGAAAATGAGATATACATTTCATTTCTCATGACATTATCTTAAACATATGATATTTTAAACAAAATCGTTAGAGCCATTTTTGAGAAAATTAAAATTTTCGAAAAATGTTCCATGTAAAGGGTAGTCTGGGGTGGGGGGATTTTCTTGAAAACCTTCGTGTCGCATCTCTGGAAGATACTGAACCTAAATACCAAGTTTGGTGTTTATCCGACTGTTCGTTTTTGAGTTATGCTGTTCACAGACACACACACACACACACACACACACACACACACACAGACACACACACACACGGACATGTTTCCAAAAATGCTTTTTTTGGATTCAGGAGGTCTCAAAACATGTATTTCCGGTGAAATCTCGGTATCGAATTTTTGGGTGGAATGCAATACTTCCCCTACTTACTATACGTAGTAGAGAAAGTAAAAAAACTAAAAGCAGTTCTGAAATCAGCATAAAAATGAGTCAGAATCACATATTAGTTTTCAGTCATTCGATATCATGTAGACTAGTGTAATAGCTGTATTTGACATTGTTGTCAGTAAATAATGCAAGCTGTGACAAGAGCAACAATTTATTGAGTTATCTATGTGTTAGAAGACAGTAGTGTCCTTTATAAGCTAAGCAATATGCAGAGTTTTTATATTACTTCTGGAAAATTTAAAAGCACATTATCAGTTCTTGTTTTTGATAAATATCTTCCTTCCCCATGCAAAACATACTTGCATACTGTAACATAATGTAATGTATATTTACCCAAATCTTCCTGTAATGCTGTATGGACATCCTTAAGCATTCTTGCCTCTGCAACCTGATTGTTAATGGCTCATCTTTCCTCATATTTGCTAACCAACATCTTTACAACAATATAGATAACAGCTCAAATTAAATTCTCTATACATACCTTATTATGAGAGTGTTGCCTTCTAATTCACACATTTTACGCATCAAATGCTGCTCTTTACATTTGATCTCCTTATATTATTTGTGGATAGTAAATAATGTCACTAACTTTCAAATGACTGATGTATTCAAACACAAACCTTGATTAAACTGATTTGCATTGAGAGTTTAAAAGTGAAGGGATTAATTTACATGACATATTTTATGCATTTTTTATATCACAAATGTGTTTTAACCCAACACTGATCAAGCTCGCTAGCTACCACCGTTGGTCGACATGTGAGCACTTGGCTGCACAGTACAGATCAGGGTTTTAGCATGCTATTCGAACTTTTAGTAAATTTGAACGTCTTCTTTTCTAAACACCTTTTCAGGATTTTCTTTAGTTTAAATTAAATTGAGTTTTATTTATGGACGCTCTTTAACTACTATGGTCCTTAGCATCCCATTCTATGTTGGGCGTGAAACACCGGTAATTTTGCTCAGAGGCCTCTTTATCAGGCTTGAGGTTCTTTTACGTGCCGTAAATTTACTACACGGGACCACCGACTTTACTTCCCTTCCGAAGAAAGCCGTGCTAAGGATTTTTACGCCCAAAAAATCCATCGCCCTCCGCTGGGTTTGAACCCGTGACCTTGGGAACTAGAGACTAGCACGGTACTATACGGAGGACAACAATTTCGTTTAGGTACACATCATATAAGCAACACATAACTTTTACTTTAAGTAACATAAAATTATCTTTCAATTTTATTAATGTTATAATCACTTTATGATCACCTTACTTGCAATAAAATAATCTTGGCAACATGACATAAAATTCTTATGACAGACTTCTTACATTTCTTTGCATAATTATACCTACCTTAATAACGTGCTTTACAATGAATATAATATACTAAATATATCTGGAGTGCGTTGGTCTGTTGCTACTACAAAACATAATAATATAGGTGGATAAAATTACTATAAAACATGACAAAATACAAATTAGATGGTTTACAATTAAGTAGGTGCAGTAAATGGCCTATTAGGTTTGTTTCTCTCTCTTAAATCGTTCATAGTATCCCTTGGTCGTAAGACAATTTATTCACAACTTTTTACTTGTTTTTTTCTTTCTTTCTTTCCTCAATTTCATACTCTCTAATATGCTGACTTTGTTACTGCATCTTTTCATTCAATCTCCACAAGCCATTTTAATATTTACTGTTCTTGGTGTTCCATCTTGAAATGTTTACTATTATAGCAAAGACTGACATGGCACAATGTGACCAATAATGTGAAGTATGTCACTAATACTAACTCTTATCTCTGAACCCCAAAAAGAATAACATTATAATCCATCAACAATGTACCGCCAATGGTCGGCATGTGAGCACCACGCTCAGTTCGGTACATGTGTTACTTCTTTTTTCATTTTAAGGTACTGAAACTCCAAAAGCTCTATAGCATACATCAACATGCTCTGTTACCAACCTTTGCAAGGTATACATAGTTCTCCAATGTTTTGTTTTAAAGGTAGACAAGGTAACTAACTTTCAAAATCAAAGTGAGCACAGGGCTCAAATGTCGATCAATGCCAGTTAAAGGTGAAAATTCACAAACAACACAAATCACTCTTTAGCATTTTATCTGCCTACACTCAATAATGCATTCTGAAGCATTTTATATTACCAATGGGGGCCATTTTTATGAAGGATATATGATTAAGATAAAATGCGGACTTTGCACAAAATTGAAACGCAGAGCATTTGAATACTGCTAGTAGCAGTACAGGAACAAAACAAATCTAAAACAGGATTCAATAAATGGCAACACAGAAAATGTGACATCTACTGACACTCCATAATTCCATTACCTCTCTTGGCTTTTGAAGCATTCCAAATCCATATGTTGCACTAACACTGAAAGCAGAGACCATCCAATGAGCTGGTCTTTCTGGTACAGGTACCGTAAAGAGATATCGGCCATGTGGCCCAATATTGATATCTTTCCAGAGCCACACATTTTCATACTGACGCTGGATACGATTAAAGCGAGATTTGCGAAATAATGCTAGATCTGTTTCGTTGTACCAACCACCTGTAACAAATTAAAGTGCTTTTAATGTAGTCATTTAGAAGCTTAAATGTACAACTTTACTGCACAGGGTGGGGAGAGAGAAAGGGAGGGAGGGAGAGGGAGGGGGAAGTGGTGGGAGAGAGAGATAAAGAAAGAAATCTAATACAAAAGAAAAAATAATATTTATTACATTACGATAACTTATTTGTTGCCTTGTAATTTGGATGTTAGGAAAGATAAGCTCAAGAAACTTTGGTGATTGCGCTGACAAGCTTCTTGTAGAGGGAGGGAGGGAGGGAGGGAGAGGGAGAGAGAGAGAGAGAGAGGGAGAGGGAGAGAAAGAAAGAAATCTAGTACAAAAGAAAAAATAATATTTATTATATTACGATAACTTATTCATTGTCTTATAATTTGGATGTTCAGAAAGATAAGCTCAAGAAACTTTGGTGATTGTGCTGACAAGCTTCTTATATGCTTATCCTGATTTCTTACATTATGCATTAAACTACAACCAACACCACCACCACCACCACCAAATGTGGATTTACTATCTGATCAGAGACATTTTAGTTGGTGAATGGGGAGCCCTTCCAAGCAGGTAGATGTTTAGCTACTGGAAGAAAGTAGTAATTACTTGGTCTGAGGCAAGTGAGAGATAAAGATGCACATTAGTGAAAGACTATTGGCTGTTTCTCATTATATGTATCATGCGCAACACAAGTTCAGCATACTGTGTACCCCTCCTATCAGTTAAAGCTGTACCTGGAAGATAAGCTACCCCACTCCATTAGCTAAAACGTCAATGAACCGATATTATAGAAGAAGTCTGGAAGGAACCAGGCCACTGATTCTACAAATTGGCCAGCTAGGCTTGCACTTAGGGCAAATACTTGCCAAGTTTGGGACAGGCTTTACTTGATAAAAGGGAGAACAAATCAATTAAAGCATCTTTTCAATCTGAAACTTATTGCTGAAAACATATAAGCTGCAAGTACATACCCAGAAGAGCAGCCAAAAAACATCTAGAGTTCAGACTTTCTATTGTTTCTGCAAACATACAAGGGAGCCCAGGCTGGGTGGTTTGCCATGAACTACTTTGGACTTGGACCCAATTCATAACCGGCCAGGACCAGACACCGGGCCTAAGAATCTCAGTCTAGGAAGTCCTGTAGTATATACTATAGGGTGCAATATGTTTTGTGATTGGATGAAATCCAGTCAAATGAATGCCAATTGTTCAAATACAACAAAGAAGATTCCAACTACACATTAACAGCGATCCTACACTGGGACTAGCAATTCAGGAAATTCTTCATGGATGATGTTCACATCCCAATATTTTTCAAAACAACAAATTTGTTTTTAATTTCTCTTACTAAGCATGTAAACTGAGAATCAATAAATGCTTTATTCTGTTTTACTAGATATTTCCAAAACAGAATGGGACAAAAATGCAACTCTTCTTAAAAGCATATTTTGATGAACTTCAGCATATCTGCTAAATAATGATTTGTCTCAACAGAATGATAGCTATTACATTTAGAAAAGCTTAATTCTAAAAATAGACTGGGTTTTTATATCATAGCCTGTGAATGATGTACTGCAGAAGCATAATCTTTATTCCATGACTTGAACAAATCTAGCAACATGAATGTGGTTGAAATATTTCATCACTCTCACAGGTTGCGGGTTCAAACCTGTGCTGGTTTTTAAATGTGCTTAAAAGCGATAGCCCAATGTCAGTAGATTTACTAGCATGTAAGAGAACTCCTGCAGGACGAAATTCTGGCACACCAGCAGTGCTGGTATGATCCTGGCAAATGACAGCGTCAATTTTGGTACTATAATAACAAATTTATCTACATCCACAGCCTAATTTGTTCAGGCTTTTCATAAAGTTATTCATACAGTAGATCCAGTCAAATACATTTTTCTAAATTAATCTCATACACGTAATTATAATACCATAAACAAACATAATTTAAATACTTAACATGAATTAAACAACAGTATTAATAATGATTGCTATAGAGTAGTTAACGTTATTCAACAAGTCTCATTTAGGTACGAAGAAATACCACATTTCACTTCTAATTAAATTAAATTGAGTTTTATTTATGGACGCTCTTTAACTACTATGGTTCTTAGTGTCCCATTCTATATTGGGCATGAAACACTGGTAATTGTGCTCAGAGGCCTCTTTATCAGGCTTGAGGTTCTTTTACGTGCCGTAAATCTACGACACGGGACCACCGGCTTTACTTCCCTTCCGAAGGAAGCCGTGCTAAGGATTTTTACGCCCGAAAAAATCCATCGCCCTCTGCCGGGTTTGAACCCGCGACCTTGGGAACTAGAGGCTAGCACGGTACCACCAGTCCACGGAGGACGACGTTTTTTACTTCTAATAGATATAGATGAAATATATTTGTGTTTCTGAATTTACATAAGTTCATTAGGTATGCTACAGTTTATGTATTAATGTGGTTTAAACCTTGCTGAACTTTATGCTTTAGATTCTAACTATATATATCTGAAATGGTATACATATACACCTGAACTAATCAAACACACTTGCTTTTCACTTATGCCTTAGATTCCATGTAGAATTATTTTTAAACACATGTTTATGCATATTTGACAAAACTCATTTCTTATGTATAAGCTTGATGGACGTATAAAGCAAAGATATAGCTAGACAGCCAAATAATGATGGGAATGCTTGTCATTATTGTACCCATGCAGAATAACATTAAATGTGAGCAAATTTGGGAATGGAGAAAATAAAAGCAAGTAAAACAAATGTTACTAACACAATGCTTCATCTGTGCCATCTTCACAGTCCTTCACGCCATCACATTTCTTTTCCAGGCGATAACAACGTCCATTCAAACATTCTGCAAGTCCTTGTGTAGCATTACAAAGATCAGGTCTACGTGGCACAATGACATCTGTGAACACTATCAGCCCTGCAAACCTGAAAGAGAGAGAAGCAGTTTTTTTTCCCCTTCTTTCTTTTTTTCTTTCTTGGGTGGCAGGGAATTACAGTGCTGCCATATTGTCTATGGTATAGCCCTTTTAAGGCAGAAACTCTGACACTGATATGAATTTTCACTCATTTAGCAAATATGTTAGGCTTCGGGTTAATACGCACTTGTTCCAAAAGAATGTACCACTTTAGAGAAATAAAAAGACAAAAAAAGGTTTATTTTCTTTACCAGTGAAGCAAATTCTATAAATACATTAACAGTCTAAATTACTAAACTATGAAATTTATCATTTTAATGATACGTGAAGCTTTATACAGGATGACACAAATAGTTGACACATTGTAACAATGAATAAAGATTGCACATTTTGTTAGATTTCATTCAAATTTTGCTCCAATGTGTACTGTTTAATGGAAATGCCTGCAGAAGTCTTGTTACAATATCTCCAATCATTTATTTCTCAGTATTTTGCCATGGCCGAGCATGGATGTTTATCTGTTGGGCAGTGTGTTAAAGCAGTTTTCCTCTATGCTGAATTGAAAGTGTTACAGCAACTCGAAGAACATTTAGGGCAGTATTCGGGCTCCATCAAGAGAAACAATCCTCCAAATAAGAAAACTAGAAGAGGGCAGTTTTTTGGAAGGGAAATGGCTTTGGACAGCACCTGTTCATTCTCCTGAAAACATCACAATGCTACAGGTAGCCTACAACAAAGTCCAAATAAGTCAATGCAACAGGCAGCAAGGGAATTGGAGCTATTGCTGCTCTGTTCCGTACAGAGAATTTTACACAGTGTTCTCAAGCTCTTCCCTTAGAAGATGACTGTGTTACACAAATTGATTGAACAGAAGAAACACAGAAGACTGGAATACGCACTACGGGCAGAAGAAAAAGAAATATTGTTCAACACGTGGTTCTTAAACAAAGCTATTTCCACCTAATTGGAATAGCAAACAAACAAAAGTCCAATTTTAGGACAGAGAAAAACCTCAAGATATCCATGAAAAATTGATGCATGAGGAAAAGGTGGCAGTTTGGATAGCTCTATCCAGCCAATGCTTAATCAAACCAGTTTTTCTCAAACTGTCAATGCTGCCCAACATAAGGCTATGTTGGAAAAAGAATTTTTGCCACATTTTCTTACCACCAATCTTCCATTTAACACATTGTGGTTTATGCAAAATAGCACAACACCTCATACAGCTAATGCTGAACTGGATTTTCATGTGATGTCCCATCATTACCCACAGCGCCATCATGAGGGATTCCTTTGGCCTCCTTAATCCAGATTAAAACCCATGTGATACTATTGTTTGGGGGGGTGGATGAGGATGTCTGAAAGACAGACTGTATCCTTTGAGGCCACAGAGTGTTATGGATTGTGCAATAAGATAAGTGAGAACTTGTGTACTGGCCTTCACGAAGTTGTCTGCTGCAATGGAGGCACATTGAACACATGATAAAAGTGAAGTGCATTTCTATGGACCATACTACCTGTGCCTAAAATTTGAAAATTTCAGAAATAAAAGTTTTGTGAAAAGTTTAAATGCATCAATTATTTGTGCGTCATCCTGTAGTAGTTACTCATTTATACAGATTTATGCCTTATTTCCTTTATGTCATGCCAACATAAAATATCTTGGCTGCTTTTTAATGTATGGATAATGTCTATCACCCACATTAAAACTGTATCTTGTAAAGAAAATTTGCTCTTAAATATACAAACTTGTAATACTGATAGCATAAAAAACCTACAAAGCACACTAATTTCTATTACTGTTTATTTTGTTAACACTGTCAAATATGAAAAGGTTCAGGTGCTTACAAATGATTTGACATTTGTATTTATTTGAATTATATTACAAATTTAATGACACATTTTACTTTGTTGTGATATGTATTAATGTGTATATCATATTCACATAACAATTGTGTGCATTACAAATACTATTTTCTAAGCAAAGTTATAAAATTTCTTGATATCACAGGTCTACAAGGATGAACGGCCATTAGTTGGCAGTAAACACAACAGTCTTGCAGCAAATGCTTTGAAAATATATTTGACAGTGTAAAGGCAAAGTGCTGTACCATTTTGACACTAACAGAAAATAATCAAGACCATGGTTATAAAGCAGGATAAAGTTTAATGCAAAATTAATGTTTAACTGAGGTTCATTTTTGATAAAAGCTTCTATTTCCACCCATTTCACCATGTAAAGGACTACATGACCAGCCGCTTTTTATATTTGCAAACAAAATATATGGCAACACTAGATGAATATCAAATATTCTTTTTCTCCTTTTGTGCACACTGTGAAAATCTCAACAATGTCCTTTACTATTAGGTGTGCAGCATCATCTAAGCTTTTATCTAGGATATATGTGCACCTAATCAACACATTTCCAGAAGGATCATTGTAGTAATGTTCCTACCATCAGCTTGCTGTAATTGGTAGTGTTAGTTGTTCTGTTTAAGTGTACACTATTATGTAAGGATGTTAATATAATTGAAGCACGAATGATAGTATTTAAAATTGTTACTCACTCAAAGGTGCGATTAGCATCAATGCCGTATGTTGAAGAAGGGAAATAAACCAGCTCATCTGGATTTCCTTCGTGTGAATACCATTTGTGAACAAAAGTGCCATTTGTCTCTTCATCAAAAGTTGCCATCTTTGTTAGCACCTGTAAAATGAGATAAATGTCGGAAGTATACACAGTACTAAAACACTGATCAATTATTTAGTTTTTGCTTTCCTTATGGAACATTGATTTAAAAAAAAACAATTTTAATGTAATGGCCACATTGAATTCATGTTGTGCTATAACTGAAAACTTGTGTTTTTCAGTTTGCAGGAAGGTATATCGCAAAGAACATAATGGATGTACCACAAATAATATGGATACATTGGAATACTTCACTGACACTGGATAATTTAGAATTAACACTGAAGCAACGTTTATTCTTAAGTTTATTTGAGGCAGTACTTTAATGCCTGAATAAATTTAATTTTATTTTTATTATAACTAAATTCAATAACAGCCCACCTTGAAAAACAATATGTATATAATTATTATTTAAATTGTATGTAAGTCATTGCAAATACTTATTTTATTGTAAAACATATTTTATTAATGTTATATAAATGTTTATATACTCTAATAGTGCAAAAACGGTGAGAATAATATGTTTTAGGTTGTTAACAATGAGGTAATAATGTAATTTTGTGATAATAATGTGTCTGGAATTTTGAAAAGTACTGGTCATGAAAAGATTGGTAGTGATGTAGTTTCGCTTACAGTTTTGAATTAGCCAATCAACAGTAAAGAAAAGTTTTAGTTTGAATGCTTAAATTCTATTGGACTGAATTAGCCAATAAGAGACTGGCAATACCGAGGCTTTAAGGTTTTTACCGTTGAGATTAGTCAGTCGTGAACATGATGTGATAGAGTGCAGCTGGAAAAGTCACGAGCAATTAAGTCACTTACATTAAGAATGTGTAAAGTTTCTCACAGTTTATTTTATAAAGTGCAGTGTTTTTTATATGTGCAAGAATAAAGAAATAAAAAGAAGTGAAATTTAAAAGTAATTCTGTGACATCTTTAATTTTTTTGTCATACCTCGACCTGAACAAGAACTTATGTCTCTATAGTTCGACTGAAGCAACCGAGGAAGATTTAAATAATATTACACAAGCTTAATTAATTGAAACCTATACACAAAGCAACAAATTAAATATAAAATCTTCAAATTCTGCGTAAAAATTACATTACGCAACATTGTGTAACATTACATAACACAAGCATCATCATTTTCACTACCACAAAGCGTGGCGTCCCAAGCATCTACCAACTTCAAAGTGTATCTCCATTACGTAAGCAGTTTAAATTAAAACTAAAACATCATCTCCAAGCGCGGGAAATCTCTACAAGTTTGAAGAACATAACTATTTCAAAGTGGTGCCAAAACGTGGGGCTAACTACTACTTCAAAGTGACGCACATACGTGGGGCTTCTCACATCACCATAACTTCTTCATACTAAAAAATGCATTAAGAAATGCATGTATTGCACTGTCCCATAGTTTGGCCCAGGCCACTATTCAGGTGGCAGTCCAATTTAATATATAAACACATATTGCAATAGCCACCACTGCCACTACCACCACTACTTTTTCCTCACATTTTTTCACAAAAATTTCTAGCCCTCCTAATGGTATTTCTTTGTGATCATCTCGCCCTTCTTTCTTACATATTTAATTTTTGCCCCCTTTTTTTTTTTAATACGATAGGTTCCTCTTTTGTCATGTTTCCCAACATCCAAATAGTCAAGCGTCCCCAGTACATATTTTATTTCTTAACTCTTCACAGTTCCAAAATCCTAATTGCCGTATTATCTGCTATTGCGAACCCATACTTCCCCTTCGTAAAAGAAACTTTTCTAATACATTTTTGCTTCCCAACTGGATACTCTCGATTGGTGTCTGCTTATCTTTTTGTAGCACAACTATACTGCCATAAGTGTTGAAGTTATGATACTATCCTCTCTGACTCTCGTAGCCACCCCTCTTTCTTCACCCTCCTCGCCACTGCTCACACTGCTTTGTCTCCTCGTACCTGCTTCCCACTCTCTGCTAGACCACATCTATCTTCTATCTGTTTCTTTGAGGATGAAACCTCCTTTTTTCTTGCTGCTGATGACTTTTTCATGACATAGTTGTCGTCATATCCTGCCTTTCATCATCTCTCAAGTGCATGTCTAGTCTGTTCTCATCTCTGCTGCAGACGTATCTTCCAATGTGTCTCTCTTCTGTGCCAGACTTTGTCTCACTTGTACTTGCTGTAGCTGCAGATCCTGTAGCTTGCTGAAAGTTTGCTGACTAATTTCCCCCCAACTTTGCCCATGATCCATGTGTCTCTCTTGTCCGTAGAATTTGCATTCATCCCTTCAATCCAAAGCAGTAGATTTCTAACACATGCAAATTTTCCTGCTGCCCGTGCTTCCATCATACATTGGATATTAAATTTTGTTTTATATTTCTTTGGGTTGGTGTTAAATCCTTGTTGATAAATATGCTTGTGCCTATCAGCATCTTTGCTTTTACAAGTATTTCATATATTAGTTGCATTGTTGAAAACTGTGCGATGATTGGTCTTTTCACCATGTTTTCTTACACAGTACCTTCCATAATCTCCCATCCTTGTAGTTCCATTTTTAGGTTCTCTTTCAATATTTGAGATATTTCTAGTACTAGCCAAATACCTCTTCTCTCTTTCACGTCTATAAAAACTAAGTTGAATCTTCTTTCCCTCTCATTTGCTGTTTCCATTTTCAGTTTCACTTCATCTACTGCTCTTTTAATTCTTTGAATTTCTTTTTCAATATCAACTTTTATTTCCTTAGCTAGTTTGCTCAGATTATTGCCTATTCGTTGCTCCATTGCATCCGTTTTATTGATTTTTTTCCAAAAGATTTTCCAAAATTGTCTATTTCCTCTGGACCAGGATTTTGTTCAACACCTCCAATCACCAATAAAATTGGAATTGTGTTTCCATTATTAAGCACTTCATCATCGTACTTCCCTGTTCCTCTTTTTTTTAAATTTCATTCACATGAATAATCTTATCCTTGCCCTGAACGCTGAAATATCCACTCCCATTGCTGTTTATGCCACTTTTCTTTTCACACTGCAGCAGCTCAATGTAACCACATCCTTCGTTTTTCAATCCTTATTTAGCACCTGTGAACAAAGTAACAAATATGAAGAACCATTTCAGATGACTGAAAACTCTTATTATTGTTCCACATACTTCAATTTAATTTGGAGATGTTTCACAGACAATTGTCCACATTTTCAGTTTCTTGTTGACTGTCAAAGGTTCTGATGCTGCAAACCTTGGGTGTTTGAGTGACCTTCACAAATTTCAGTAGACCTTTTCCTTCAGTTTATAAGTCAAACTCCATCATATTTCCTCATACAGATTTTTCATTACTTTTAGAAAATAGGTTCCTTTTCCATTTAGTGATGTTCATCTTAGATCTGAGCTGCTATTATCAATTTGTTTGTACATGATATTTCTGAAATGTTTCTTCAGTCTTATTTCTAATTTATTTTGGTTTACCCAGTATCTATCCTTTATATCAACAGAGCAATTTGTCTTGCAAATAAAGCACCCACCTGCTTATATTTTAGGATATTTGTAATAATTGTTTGTTTCTGCTATCATGAAGTTGAATTACTTAGGTTCTTCAATATTCTGAGATTATTCTAGGGTGACACAATATTTTTAAAAGCTATTTTTCATCTTTTTATAGCGATTTGTTTAATGTTCACTCTTTCTTTAATTTTCTTATTTTTCTACCAACCAATTCTTTGCTGGAAGCCACTCTTCTTTGCTATTTTATCTATTTCTACATATTTTTGAGGTTTTATTTAGTGGCATATTTATTATTTTGAAACCCAATGCATAAATCGGTTCATCTAAGATCACAATAAAAGTTAACCTGGGTTCAAGCTGAACACAGTAATTTTGTTGCATAAATACTCATCTAAATTCATTTCTTCTTGAATTTGGATAAATCTTATCCAGAGACATCTCTATAAGCTACCTGATCAAGTTCAGTAAGCTGCTTGGAACTAAAATACAAGAGAAATACCATGGACAGATAAAACAAGAGAGTGCACAAGATGCAAGATAGTGCATCTTGCAAATGTTTTCCTGGAGCTGTTGCAAATATGTTGTCAACATAATGGTGCCATGGGAAAGCTTTTGTGGTTCTAGTTTGCAGTGCATTCATGAAGAGATGTGCTAGGAAAGGTGATAGTGGATTGCCCAAGGTTAAACCTGAGTTTCATTTGTAAAACTTTATACTGAAGGTGAAGTAATTTTGTTCCATGTACAGGTTAATTCAATTGCTATATTCCTGTGTTTCATCCGAGGTTGGCTCAAATTAGCAATTATTCCACATCACTGTGACAGAAGTCTGCTATAAATCATTAAATATGCATAGCTGCTATGGTTTATGCTAAAGGAAGCAAAGAGTTCAAGAGAACCGAATATTCATCGGTTAAGTGAATTGGCAAAGTATAACATCCACAAAATAATAATGTAGCAGTCAGCCAGCTTCATTTCAAAAAATAACCAGCAGGAGATAAGCACAAACATAATTGGCCACAAGAGCAAAGCACTGTTACATGCACAAGATTTGTTATAGGTTTACTTTGCAGGAAAGTGCAGACAAAGCAGGGAGAACAGAGCCTGCTTAGGCATTAATTTTTACGGTACTGACAACTAAGATGAATGTAGCAAATAGTTAAAAGCAGTAAGACAAGCTCAGTTTGGACAATGTTTATTTCATACATCCAACTTTACTATATACATATAAATAAAGAAATGAAGATTGAGGCAGTATTTTTAACACTAAAATGATTTCAGTCTAATTATATAATATATAAATTCAATAACAGCCTGCCTTAAAGCAATATGTGTATGTAATAATTTATAAAAAGTGTATATAACAGTCATTGTATATGTTTATATTATTGTATCCATGTGTAATAATGTTATGTGAATATATTACGTAATTTAATAATGTAGGAGCTGTGAGAATAATAGGTTAAAAGTTGGTAACAATGAGGTAACCTTGAGGCAATAATGAATTTGAAAGTTTAAATGCTACTAGTCATTATTGGAGCAACAATAATGTAAATTTTGAGACAGTTTAAAAATAGCCAATCAACAATCAGAAAAAGCTTTAGTTAAATGAAGGTATTCCATTGGATTAGGAACAGCCAATCAGGGACTTGAAATATAGAAATTTACAAGTTTAGGCGGTTGAAATCAGTCCAGTTGGTTGCGTTACTAACCAGACACAAAAAGTGTCCTCAAGAAATTTAATACGTATTCATGTGAGACGAAAAAATAGTTAACGTGTTGAAAAGTGCAAGTAATTTAATTGAAGAATCTCACAGCTCTCTATATCAGTGAAGTGTTATTTAAATCATATCAAGTATTAATAAAAGGAGTGAAGTAAAATCATAATCTGTGTAAGCCTACATTCTTAGTCACACTACAACCCTGCTAAGAGAAATGTATCTAACAATAATACTGACGCAGCCAAGGCAAACATAAATATAAAATATTTAAAGAAACAGTAAAAATACATTTGGGGCAAAGGCTACCGGAAACTGTTTACTATATGTGCAGTTGCAACTACAAGTTCGGCTCCCCAACAGTTGAAATACGATACAACTCCTAAAATACTCCTTTCTCAAGATGAAGCAATGTATGGTTCCATACATCTTTCTTGCATGTGCTTTGTGATACCAAGAAGTAACACGAGAAAAATATATTTAAGGAAAGAACCATGGGCCATAATCTTTTATTGCTCATATTAAATATGAACATTAAGGAATCAGTATACTTTACGTGAGGAACCAGTCGCTACATGAAGAAATATTCCATTATATGTTAACAAACCTGAATGTTTCACACCACTCTAGCATAACATTTCTGAATTCTACAAACATTGAATACAAATGGGATGTAGCCAGTATTCAAAAGTTAATTGTTTAAAATAAGATGCTCGGTCAATATTATTTTTTTTTTTTTTTTTTTTTTTAGAGAATGTTGAAACTTCTGGCAATAATGCTGCTTCATGACTCCGACTGAAACCTACTGACCAAAGACTAGGGACTCAAACATCCAAGAAAACTTGTGCATAAGATATGTAAAAATGTTTTACACTTACCTTTGCATATGTCAACTCATTTCCAGACTGCATGGTATAGAAGGCTTTATCAATGCCAGAAAGACCTACAAATCCACCTGGTTCTCCAAAGATAGCCACTTCCACCTTTTCTCCTGTTCTTGCCTTCTTGTTGTTGATAAACACAGTGAACTGAAATGTTTAAATAGTTTCTTTAATATTTAAATATATTTGTGCATTATTTGAACAAAATAAGTGCACAAAAATCTAATGTAAGGCAAAAATAGGAATTTCTTTTATAGGATGAAGATAGAACTATCAGTCATAAGAATATTATTTTAATCCATTCACTATCCTTGAGTGGAAGAATGTGGACAGTGATGTATTTTCCAATGTAAGAAATTAAATTGAGTTTTATTTATGGATGCTCTTTAACTGCTATGGTCCTTAGCGTCCCATTCTATATTGCGCGTGAAAGACCGGTAATTTTGCTCAGAGGCCTCTTTATCAGGCTTGAGGTTCTTTTACGTGCCGTAAATCTACGACACGGGACCCTCCGCAGGGTTTGAACCCACAACCCCGGGAACTAGAGGCTAGCACGGTACCACTAGTCCACAGAGGACGACTCCAATGTAAGAATTGAGTATGTTAGCATTACTGCACAATTGCTTTCATTCTCAACCAATTGCTAACTAATGTTAGAACATGATCTTGTTCTGTTGTTGGTTATTGTGCAGCTGTCATCTAGTGGCTCTTCTTGGAATTCTTTGCTAAGGTTGTTACTTGGTAGTAGTACGAAGTTAAACACATGGTCCTTGTTCTTCCAGATGTATATGTTTTACCAAACTATTAACACTCTGTTATTGTGACTCTTTTGGTATTAATGGTTCTAAGCATATTTTGTTGCCTTCCTGTCAAAATATGTGCTGCTACTGCAAACTTGTCTTGTTTGTGTCTTTTACGTTCTGTTATCCTTGTTTTCACTTTTGTTTTTGTTTTTATGTTTTTACTCTATAACACAGAGTAAATAGTTTAGGAAAATATATAAATCTCAAAGAACAAAGACCATGTATTTAACTTAAAACTATCACCAAGTGACAACCTGAGGAAAAACATTCCCAGAGCTACAAGTTGAAGACAATGACCACCAGAATAAGTTTATGTTGCATTATCAGCTGACAAATGATTGATGAAAAAAAATCCACTTTCTAAACAGGACCCAAAAAGTTCAAGTAAGTGATGTAAAGTGTTGGAAATACCAACTCACTCACTACTTTAATTCCACAAACAAAACGCTACTTTTAAAAACTCTAAAGGTATGTATAATCAAAACTAGCTATCAAACTATTAAATATTTAAAATGCAAAACCTTGTTCTGTGTTTCATATAATTATATACAATTTGTAGAAATTTATGTAGGTTAAAGTTGTCAGAATTAAAAAATTCAATGCAATGGTCAGGCACATATAGCGAGACTTTCATTTGGGTAGAAGTCTGGTTAAAGGTACAACTTGTAATGCCAAATCACATTGATTTTCTGATGCTCATACAACTGAGTTGTCCCTGGAGCTTCCCAGAGTACATATATGAATCCAACAAGAGGCATCCAACGTGCTCCATATGATGAGAGCCATGTTAACTTAGTGGTCAAGTGTCAGCACAGAAAACTGACACTTAAGTGATGCCCAATCCCAGAATTGGATTACAATTTTTTTCAAATCTAATTTAACTCTGCGTCTTTTGCCATATGTATTTTAAATGGGAATCCTGAAGATTACAATTTATGGGCTTTCACTTAAATGGATGAGAAGACTTTTAGATATTTCTAAAGAATGTCTCTTCTGTACGATAAAATATTATATAAATCAAATATATACAATATTTAACTAATATAATGCATAACTTCCCAAAGAAAATACAATATGAGTGCAATTCCAAAGTATATCTCACATTACTATGAACAGAAATTGTGACAATACCAATGAAGTAAATCTACGAGTTTTAAATGCCATTAATCAAGTGAAGGTAACAATAAATATAATGAACAGGAATGCAAATGGAATGGAAGCGGAACCTTGTTAAGCTCACGTTACAAAATGCAAGGGGAACGAAAATGAGAGAGAGAGAGTTTTGAGTTTTTTTTTTTTTTTTTTTTTTTTTTTTTTTTTTTTTTTTTTTTTTTTTTTTTTTTTATTTATGGACGCTCTAACTACTATGGTTCTTAGCGTCCCATTCTATATTGGGCGTGAAACACCTGTAATTTTGCTCAGAGGCCTCTTTATCAGGCTTGAGGTTCTTTTACGTGCCGTAAATCTACGACACGGGACCACCGGCTTTACTTCCCTTCCGAAGGAAGCCGTGCTAACGATTTTTACGCCCGAAAAAATCCATCGCCCTCCGCCGGGTTTGAACCCGCGACCTTGGGAACTAGAGGCTAGCACGGTACCACTAGTCCACGGAGGACGACAGAGAGAGAGAGAGAGAGAGAGAGAGAGAGAGCATGCAAGGTTTTGGAACAGTTCTTAAACATAGCTATTAGCAATATTAAGCAGATTTCGTGGCAATAATGCTTAGGAAATTTTTCATCAAGACCACCTGAGTTGGACAATCCAAAGAACAGAACACAACAGCACATTTTAGGCCAGAAACCCATAATTAATATATAAATGTTTGAATCTGCAAATTTTATATTAAATTAGTTATTTGTATGTTGTGGTTTGTTCCACCAAATGTCACTGACTACTATGATAATGGGTGGAAGGAATGAAATAACAGAGAGCAGTGTAAAGTTAATTCCCAACCCCTCATCATTTATATGCTGCCTTTTAACATTTTAGGTCATATTGGCAGCTTTTGCCTTTGGAACAGTTGCTCATTGGCAATGATGTTCACTCATTTACATTGGTTTTTACTTGAGTTGCCTTTAAATTCATATACACATTCCTGCTCTCTTTCATACTTCCAGACTCTAGAGAGGATGAGAACAATCCTGGCCAAAGAAAAATTCACACCTCCAGCTGGAAATCAAACCTGAGACCTCTGGATTTGGAAGCTAGCTTGCTAACTACCAGACCACAGAGGCAGTCAGTCAGATATTATTTTCTTCATAGAAGAAGTCTCTTGCCTGGTCAGTAGACCCAACATGGGATTTCGCTCATCCAGAATCCACCACCACTATCTCCAAAGATGACTGTTAAATTGGGTTTATTTATGGACGCTCTTTAACTACTATGGTCCTTAGCGTCCCATTCTATATTGGGCGTGAAAGGCCAGAAATTTTGCTCAGAGGCCTCTTTATCAGGCTTGAGGTTCTTTTAGTGCCATAAATCTATGACAGGGTACAACTGGCTTTACCTCCGAAGGAAGCCATGCTAAGGATGTTTACGCCCGAAAAAATCCATCGCCCTCCACCGGGTTTGAACCTGCAACCTCGGGAATCAGATCTCGGTAACCCCTAGACCACAGAGAATGACAAAAAGGCGACTGTCATAATATTAGACAACTACATTAGGTACTGCCTGCTATATACAATTTATAAAGTGTAGAAGATCATGTATATCCTATTTATTTTGCTTTTGCCTATCCTTACAGGGGACTGTTAGATGCATGATAAATGATTATATAGTTTCACAGTTATTATTCCCACAGCATGAAATATAATTAAAAATGGACACCATATAGTTGAGCTTGAGATAATCAACAAAACATTGTATTTTTCAGACCTGATGTAGCAGTAGAAGTTCAGCTAGACTCTAGTTCCCAAAATCACGGGTTCAAACCTGGTGGAGGGTGATGGACTTTTTTGGATGTAAAATTCCTGAGCATGGCTTTCTTTGGAAGGGAATTAAAGGCGGTGGTTCCATGTCATAGATTTATGGCACAAGAAACAACCTCAAGCCTGATAAAGAAGCCTCTGAGCAAAATTTGTGGTATTTCACGCCCAGTGGGCTGCTGAGAACCAGTAATTGAAGAACATCCATAATAAAAAAAAATTCAATTTCAAATTTCAGCGCAAGTTCAAAAACAGAATAAAATAAAGAAACAATTTCAATAATGCTACACATAATTCCATTGAATAGTATACAGGTTCAGAAATAATTTGCACCTTTTATCCAAATTTTAACTATAAAAAGATCACTATTCCTTATTGTAACTTAAATTATCAATCCTTGGTTTTTACCGCATTTCACAGCATATAACGTGGCTTTTTTTTCAAACTGATCCTTATTTCTCATTTAATCAACCACCAAGCTTGCTAACTTGTAATGAAACTGATGGCACTCACAGATACATCAATGCAATGTTTAATCTGACATAATGAATGTGTTTATTGTTATCCTGCATTACCTTCAGTTCAGTAAGAAATTGGATACTGGTAAGAAAACCTGCTTCTTGCATACATTAATGTTCACTTAAGAGTAAAAAGCATCGCCAAAGCCTATAATTAGACACTGCTTTAATCCAAGCAGTTTATTACACTAAAATCACAACCAACAGTGTGTCCAGAATAAAGTAAGGATTGCACATATATTATGAGAACTGAAAAAAAGCAGCTCCAATGAGAAAATCCTTTAAGGAGGGAGGTGCAGCATCGACAAATTATTTGGAACCTGAAACCATACTTCTCTCTTATCTTAGATGAAAGCATTCCCAAAGAAGAGAATTAATGCACAGATTTTCCTCAGTTAATCTCTCTGGTCTTTCTTTTAGCAGCTGCAGAGTTTAAGCAAATACAGTAAAGCTTCACTTAACCAAAATGTGCTTACCAAATTTGAGCTGGCAGCATTGCTGTAATAATTGGAAATGTTCTTTAGCACCAACTTTAAATTCCAATACAGGTACACCCCCTACCACACATTCCAAGAAATATTGAACTGTTATAACAGCTGTTAACTGCTTGCACAGTTAACACACTGTTCACAGTTCAATGCGGAGGCCCGCTGTTGTTTTACTATTGGTATTGGTTAGTGAGGTTTATTTATGTTTAAGATGCCAATGAAAAGAAAGTATGTTGTAATAAGCATTGAACAGAAACTCAAAGCAGTGACAGCGGATGACAGATTCAAAGCATTAGAGGTAAGATAAGAGATGAATTTGTATTCAAATCTCAAGGGGAAATAATGTATTATGGTACTCTCAACAACACAAAACTTTTTATTTTTAGGCTGACTTGCATTTTTGTAGAAAACAGTGAATCAATACCAGCAGATATAATGCTTATCAAAATGCTTATATGGCTGCTTACAAGCTTTGCGGGAAGAAAGTTAAAAAAAGTCTGATGTATAACACTCACATCACTTTCTCTACTCTTGTACAAACTATTTTTACAAATGCTTAATCTCCATCTACTTCATGTTAATCGAGATAAACATTTGCAATCTCTATCTTATTACTAATTTTCTTGTAGATGCAAGGGGAATATATATTTGCAAGGGCAATATAGAAATACAGTAGCCTTTAAGCACATACATATCTCTTAATAGCTGGTTGCTAGGTGCAGCACCATTCCCTTTGCCACAGATTAATACTCTTTGCATATCCAAGACAAAAAAATGAATAATGAATTCCCATTTGAGAAAAGTATTGAAAAATTTAAGGGAATAACAAGCAATATCTCGAAAATGGTTCACTCAACAAAAAAAATGTATATGCCATAAATTGTGTATTTTAACGCGATCTACATTTTTTGTGTAGTACAATTTTGTCTATCTCTTATGGTTTACCAGTTATGCAAAAGTCGTTCACAATGAAGAATACTTTTGGAGACATTCCCAGAAAATTCAAGATATACATTTTATTGGTCATGAAAATATCTTAAACATATGATATTTTAATCAAAATCATTAGCCATTTTTGAGAAAATTAAAATGTTGAAAAATCTTCCGTGTAAAGGGTAATCTGGGGTGGGGGGATTTTCTTGAAAACCTTTGTGTCGCATGTCTGGAAGATACTGAACCTAAATACCAAGTTTGGTGTTTCTCCGACTGTTCGTTTATGATTTATACTGCGCGCGCACACACGCACGCACGCACGTACGTTTCCAAAAATGCTTTTTTTGGATTCAGGGGGTCTCAAAACATGTATTTCTGGTGAAATCTCAGTATCGAATTTATGGGTGGAATACAATACTTCCCCTACTTACTATACGTAGTAGAGAAAGCAATAAGCTACTGATTTTATAAAATACTCTTTGTTACTACTGTAATGGAATTTTAATACTGTACATAGTAGTAATTTGTATTAAATATTATTACATGCATTTGGAATACAATAATTGTTTTCTTCCTTTCACTGGTTAAAATTGTTACCATCGATTATCTGAAAAATGCAATATCCAAAACGGCTCTGTCCACTTTAGCTCAGTTAAGCAGAGTTCTATTGATGTTTATATATATATATATATATATATATATATATATATATATATATATATATATAGGTTATTAAGGAATCTACTTCCAGTTTCACAAAGGTGTCAATAAATGTTTATGAGTTTATAGTTTAACAGACTTGAGCTTATATTACACACTCAAAATGAATTTTTAATCACTGTAACTCCAATAGTATTCAAAATGTAGCTGGAACGTATTTCGGAGACTTATCTCCATCATTCTGATCAGCAGATGCAGAGCATTCTTGGTTCACAGATAATTAGTTGAAAGTAAAAACTGAGCTTTAAAACAATCCTTCGAAGATCAGTTGAAAATAAGCTAAGTTGGTTACATCTCATCTCACAGTTTGTCCAGCCAGAAATTGCCATCTAAAACCTACAGGAGGAAGTGTGGCTGGACACAAGTCTCTGAAATATGTTCCAGTAAGTTTTTATATACAAATGAAGCCAGGGTAATTAAAAATTAATTTTGAGTACCTGTATAACATGTCCAAAACCTTTACTGCATTTCCCAAAAAAGAAGAATTAAGACAAGCTTATTAAAATCATTATTCCCGGTCATTATGTATTACTGTTTGCAAATTAGCTTTGTTTCAAATGCCAGTAACCATAGCAGATGTCTCCCGTACTTACATTGTTACGTGATATGCCATTAACCGGGAATGTCAGACTGTCTGCTACTATGTCAGCATATCGTCCAACATGGTAAACCACTACAGTTGCTACTGGTGCCATTTCTGCACTCAGTGTCACTGCAAATGTACGTATTGTTGTCTGCATCTTCTCTTCTCCATGCAACAAAACTATACCTTTAGACATGACAGCGTAGTTGAAATTATCCATATAGAAGTTGCTTTGTACATGAAGAATTATATATTCCCCAACCTAAAAGCAGAAAACAATAATGGTATATCATTAACCAATAATATAACTGTCTAATGAATGAAAGAAATAAATTTTAACTATATGCATCAAACATATAAAAACTAATGTGTTACAAGTAACATGTCTGGATATAAAATTTTGCTTCAAGCTACAACACGGAGTAGTCAATTTACATGACTATAATTATGTTTTAACTCCATGACATGAAGTTATCTTCAGGTTAGGGGCAGTCTGGACAATAAATCATTCCTAAGGATTTGGAAGCTGCATGTTGCCTCATGAGAAGAAGTTATCTAAAAGCTCTATATTTGATCCTTTCATTGTTTTACACATCAACATAACATCACATGAAAGGAAATTAAATGATGCTCAGCTTCCCCCGTTGACTTACAGTAATGTGGAACATCATTTTGGCTGATTAACCCCCAACCAGTTCAAATGAAAAAATTTCATTGTTTCAGCTATGAATCTATCATCAAAGAAATCGTACTTGCACATAAGGCTGATAGTGGGAAGACAACAATGTCTACTCTTGTAAAAACTATTACAAAGCACACGTGTCCCAATGTAGGTATTTGGATTGGTTTATGCTAGAGGTTTCAGTGAAGCAATAAACAGGTATAACTCTCCAATTTCAGAACATGAAGAAGTCCAGCAAGCTCTTGTAATAACTGAGTTGTCATAGTTACTTGAGAGATTAGAAAACTTATATGGGAGTGAATGTTATAGATTTGGCTTATACCCCCGCCGCTGTAACGTTGCACTTGACAGCTAGCGTTTAAGTTGGTACACTCGCAAAAAAACAGATGAAAAGCTTCAACCGTTTGACTTCCTAAGCCAATCATAAGGCAGCATTCCGGATAGTCGATGACAAAGCGGAACCGGAACTAGAATCGGCTCTGTTGCTGGATGTAACTATTCCCAACCACGTGTTTCAGTTTGTGAATCTCTAGCACGAGCGTCAAGTTGTTCTTTGCAAACTACATATTGTTCATTGTTATTTATATTTGTAGTTATTGTTTGATAGTTTTGTTATTGTTTGTTTATACATTTATATTTATCTATTTTATATATATTTCATTCATATTATTTATTTAAACAAAACTTATGTGCGACAGTGTCTGAAAAACGACGCCGATCGTCGAGTGATGATTCACAAAGTGAAAATCCTTTGCGCCAAAGTGTGCCACTTAATAGTCAGGCATTGGAACTATTAAGGAGAACCCGGGAATTCTTTGAACAGGAAAAGGAGTACGTGAAGCTTCATGGCAATCCCTCTATTCCTGCTGATAAAGCCGTACAACGAATTGCAGCAGCTCTTGAACTAAGCACGAGAACTGTTATTCACAAGGGAGTGAAACCAAGAGAAAGAGGACAAAATTCCTGAACCATCTGGAACGCAACAGGTATTTCTACCAACTCCAGGGAAGAAAAGAAAGTAGCCTCGTCCAGTCACAAATCTTGATGCTTTCCAATTAGACGCCATACGTAGGCACATATTATCATAAAAAGGAGTATCCAACCATACCAAAGCTGCTTATATCGCTTATTTTCAATTAACAATAATAATACAAAATAGTTATTCTTCATTGACGTTCGCTACTTACGTACACTTTTTGTATGCGGCTTAGACACGATAGAAAGGAGAACAATCAGCTGTTGTTGTTTACTAGCCACTCTGGCAATGTCACAACCACAATGTAGCAAACCTTACGCGAAGCCACACGAACTGTCAAGTGCAAAGTTACAGCGGCGGGGGTATAGTTTACACATATGTCTCAATGCTAATGCTAAGCTATGCTTATGATTTTGTCTTAAAGCTGCCATAATGTAAATGTTTAAACAATATTCTTGTTATTAATGTGTGTTTTTATGCAATCATGCCCATTTGCAGTAATGTATTATAAATTATTATTTTACTTGATGAGCCAAAAGATCTGCATATAGAGTGTAAAGAAATGGGCAATAGTAGCAGCAAGATTGACTAATGGAACAAATGCTTGTCAATTCTGTTTAAACAAATACTTGGCTGAGGGAGTTTCCCCTGAAGTATTGAAACTGTCCAGAGTCATTCCAATTTATAAAAAGGGAGACAAACATCTGTCCAATATCTCTTGTTCCCATTTTCTCAAAACTACTAGAATTGATCATGTATATTCAATTATATAATTATTTTGAATTGAACAACATTATTACCAAATCACAATATGGATTCAGGAAAGGGAAATCTACCTGTGATGCAATAGTTTCGTTAACAAGAGAAGTACTCACAGCATTTGAAAACAAAAATTGTGCGCAGGCCTCTTTCTATGACTTAAGCAAGGCTTTTGATTGCATGGACCATAATTATCTACTTAAATTAATATTCTATGGATTAAAAAACCCTGCTATTGAACTACTTAGATCATACCTAGTGAAGCAAAAACAGAGGGTTTGCATACACAGTAAGAAGTCAAAAATAGCAGAAACTAAATATGGTGTCCCACAAGGTTCACTTCTTGGACCTCTATTATTTTTATTAATGATTAATGATCTACCATCTTTTGTAGACTCTCACTCTACTTTGTACGCAGATGACACTACATTTTTTAATATGAGTAAAGATTTACAGACACTCAAATCCACAACAGAAATCACACTGACCCAAGCAGACAAATAGTTCAGAGCTAATGGCTTTCTACTTAATGAACAAAAGACACAAGAATGATTTTTAACTGTAGAGATACACATAGTACAAATTACACGGATAAAGTAAAATTCTTAGGCGTTATAATAGATAATAAATTAACCAGGGCACCGCATATAGAGTTTATAACAACTAAACTCACCAGAGTTATACATTTGATTAGGAAATTGAAAATGCATGTTCCAGAAGTATACATTAGATCTGCATATTTTGCCTTCTTCCACAGTGTTATTTCATATGGCATTTTACTTTGGGGCAACAGTACTCGCATTCATGATATTCTTGTATTACAGAAAAGGCTATTCGCATAATGTCTTATGAATCAAAATTAGCTCATTGTAACCATTATTTAAGAAATTAAAAATTTTGAGAGTAATTAATTTGTACATCTACACAGTGGTATTGTTTATAAAACAACACATATCAGAATTACAAAACAGACAAGACATTCATTCTTATAATACCAGATCATGTCAACAGATTGATATACCATATTGTAGATTGACAATATAGAAGAGTTTCGAAATACTTGGCTGTAAGTTGTATAATAAGCTACCAGTAAAGTTAAAACAAAGTCCCATACTTAGTTTTAAGAATAAATTGTATGACTGGCTTGTTACTAATCCTTTTTATTCACTACAAGAATTTTTTGATGAGTAGGTACATCTTAGTACCAATAATAATGTAAATATAATTTTGTAAATAGCCTGTACTAGCATTTTATTGTATGACGTTATCTATTACTGTAATAGTTCAATGACAAAATTATTCTTATTCATGTGTTTGCACATATAGAACAATAGAACAGCAGAGTATGTTTGCTCAAACGCAATATAATTTAGATCTAGTGGTCAAATTAGTAGTAATTGTAGCGGCAGAAATGAAAGCATAAATAATTGAACCTGGTAATCAGAAAATCTCAAGATAACTGCATACAGCATTCATGTGATGCCAACAAAACTATAACGTCACTTTACTTGGTGATTGAAATACTTAAAAAGGATCTTGATCTAACAAATGCCAAAGTTCACAACTGCATAACATGAACCACGAACATGAACTAAAATATAAGGCTGTGCTCCAAATAACTTAACCTCAAATAGTGATGCAGAATGGAAAAAGCAGAAGAACGACTGTGAAGACGATCTCTGGAAACCAGTGAGACAAGGGAATTTGCAATGTAAAAAGTGATCAAGTTCTTCTTCTTCCTTTTTTTCTTCTTCTTCTCTTCTTTCCTTCTTCTTTTCCTCCTTCTCCTCCTCCTCAGTCTCATCAATGTAGTATATCTACTTACAATAGATATTAACCCCTCACTAGTGAAAGGAATCCTAATAATGAACGTAACCTAAACATAGTTGATCTGATATATTTGCAGGACATCGCCAGTGGCTAGTGCCCGGAAAATGAAGATGATCATAACCACTTACAACAAATGGACCAGTAGCAGATATAAGTATTATAACTGGAGATTTAATGGTGCAGTATACCGATAAACATATTGATGATATTACTGTATACCATTACCCTGATTTCCAAACTGCACACTTGGAAAATGAATTGATGGTAAATAAAGACGATCCAGATATCGTTCTATTCATTCTGGCACCAATAATCTACAAGCACCAGGACTTTTAAGTGATGTGAATAAGGAAATGCTCAGTTTAATATCTTGGAGAAAAAATTATATCCACATTCAAAGTTTTGTATTAGTCGGATTTCACATCACAGAGATGAAGATCCAAGACTTGCCAATGCAGTCAACATTACTCTGGAATGGGTCTGCAAGGAGGAGTGCATTTTCGTGTATGGTAACGGGTGGATTGGAGCTCAAGATTTAGAGTGATGGCTCCACCTAAACTACAAGGGATTGAGGAAACTGGCAAACCTGTTTGGAAGAGTGATAGAACACTTGAATCCAAAAAACTAAACTGCATTCACTCTTAGGTTGATCCGTGCCAAAACATGAACGTGGCCAGTGCACCGTGAGACAACACTGTAACAATGCATACAAGAAAGTAGTCCCATGCTAAAAATCTAAATTTTAGAATGAATTTATCCTTAAATGGTATAATATTCTATACAAATTCCTGAAAAGTCTAATTAACACCAATTTGTGCCGTTAAATAGAGATACAAGTCCAAACATGCAATTCATATAAGTACCTGACATCCGGGTATGCGCAGAATATTGTTTGTTGCCAGAAACCAGCAGTTTCTGTTTAGTATCGTGGCAGACACTGATTTACTCTTACGTTTTCATCAACTTATGTAAAGCATAAGCGGGCAAACCATTGACTAGTGGTGAGAAAAACAACAGGTTGGAAGTTCACTGTAAGTTATGTGAGAAATATCTAACACTTCCCGTGAAAGAAGTGGTGAAAGCGTATGAAACACGCAATGCAAGAATATGGCAAGAATGCAATTCACATAACAATATACAATTTATTTTTTTAAAAATGAGCCGCCAACAATTGATAAAGTGCCGCTTCCAGAGCAAATAAATGTAAAACATCGCATACCTGTTACTTTCTTTTTTGCTCGTTTCTTTTAGAATTAACTATTATTATATGTGCAAACATTTATTTTGTTGCAACTATCAGCCTTTTCACCTTCAACCCTAACAGAATATGCTAGTCACCGTTTAAATTGTCGGATCCTGTTCTATTTGCATTACATGCTGCCTGTACTCATCACATGATCATGAAAGTATGACAGTATTTCTGGCACGAATGGCGGAAGGACACGTTATAATGGTGCACTGGTCACCTGGGTTTTGTTTTGGTGTAGATCAACCTAAGAGTGAATACAGTTTAGGTAAGACACTAAAGATAAGTACATAACCATAGACTTAAGAAGTACAAATGGAAATGCTAAACTTCATAGTAAAAATTTAGGTATTTCTGTACGCAACAGAGTAAAAAACAGAAATGCAGCTAACATTCCTGAGAATGATGTAAGAAACAATCTCTTAGATCATACCAACAATGTAAATATAAATGCTATAAGGGAAAGTAATAATGTAGATCCTGGTACTAATGTTGGATCTACAGCCAGAAACATAACTAAAAATTATGAAAGTGATGTAAGAAGTAATACACTAATATACAGAGGTAATATAAATATTATTAGTCATTAGATGCATAACCATAAATGCAATTAATAATCGCATAAAAGATGTCTTGATGCCCAGTAGCAATCAGCATAACACATTAAATATCTTTCATCTCAATATTAAGAGCATAAGAAATAAATTATTAGATTTGAAAGCTGCTGCTTAATGATAACTTAAAAGGAGTTGATATCCTGTTTATTACTGAACAATGGTTAAAAACCAAAGAGCTCCGGGAACTTATACTACCTGATTACAAAGTAAGACATGCATATAGTAGAAAAACCATGAAGGGTGGTGTTTCATTAATTCTAGTAATAAGTTTTATAAGTACCACATCCATTATGAAATATGAACTTCTTAACATAGACAAGCATTTTGAAGCTACCTAAGTAAAGGTGGGAATGTTAATTATAATCTGTGTGTATGTATATGTACAGAAGGTGCCATCATCTTAAACTTTTACAGTTATAACAGTTGTTCAAAATGCCCGCCATCTTCGTCAATACACTTCTGAGTATATTGAACTACTGATCGAGCAACGTTTGCAAGAGTCCTCAGCAATTGCAACACATGCTGTTTCAATTTCTTCCTGAAGTGCTGCTAGTGTAGCTCATTTTTATGGTACAGAACATTCTTAAGAATTCCCTATAGGTAGAAGTCCAATGGAGTTAGATCCGGAGAACGTGGTGGAAACTCAATTGAACCTCTTCATCCTATCCAGTGCCACGGAAGAAGTCTTACGTGCACATTGCCTTGTAGATTTCTGCGGTGAGTGCTCAAAACATTCCAAAACCATAGCAGAGGATACAAGGCTTGTTGCTGTGTGAGGTTTCCCAGATCTGCCTTAGTGAACATCACATATGGTACCATGAGTCTCAAATTTGTCTCAAATGCATGCAATTGTTACTCATATTGGTGGTTCTATTCTGTACACACAGCTCCATTGCCGTTGATCTTCAAAAACATTCTTGGTTTTCCAATACCACTTCAAAATTGCTTTCTGCTGTTCAAACAATAATGTTGGCTACAATTCGTTGTAGCAACACTAGCATAATGTAATGTGAATCACATCTGTTTAAAGAACATGATACAAATAATCTTGGCTTCATTTGTTCATTGTTGATTTACCTGTCGCATAGCAACACTAGCATAACGCATTTGAGTCACAGAATATCATACTTGACATTACTGTCAGTTACACATTACAGTCCTTTTTGGGAAAAAACCGCACACGCACGCGCACACGCACACACACACACAAAACTAGCAATCTAGATTTACTAATAGAAAACCTTGATACTATTTTAGACAAAATAAAAAATTCTCCAGACACATTAAGGGCATTGCAGCATATCTACAGGGACATTTTCCTGAAAAATAAGCGGCATAATAAATTCCAAAGGAGAGGGGAAACAGCCAAAAATGAGCCACGTAGTAGGAGACCTTCCACATCCGTGATCCACAAGAAAATTCGTGTGCACGCTAACACGAAAATTCACTTTCATATGTTGGTAAACACCATGAAGCTATCCTATGAATCAGATGGTCCACTGTCACACAGATACCAGGGATATAACAAGTTTGTTCCACAAGTGTTGACAGATGACCAGGAGAGCTGTATGTTGATTTGAGGTAAACTGTTCAAAAGGATGTCTGTAGACCCCATTTTCATGAGCACAATTATCACAAGTGATAAGAACTAGTGGAACCTAAAATATGTATATAAAAGGGAGGGATTAGCAGGCAAGCTATCCTGACCCAGCTGCTGGACATCGAGCCACTGTCACACCATATATCTTTCTGCCAGCTTGGCTGCAAGAAGGATGTACTGTACAATAGATGCACTTACATTAAATATAACCCCTCGACCAGCAAATTCTTTGGGAACAGTTTTTACTAAAGCACCATTCACTTTTAGCATTAAAATACCACTTAAAATTACAAATGAGAAAATCCTCCAGAGTTTCAGATATTTACAAGAGTTTTTAATGAATAGCAGCTATTATTCAGATGATCAACTTTTTCATTCATAATTTAAGCACACTATCCTCTTTATTGCTATGTTTTCAGGCCTGGATTGTATCACAGATTATATAGTAATATAATACACAAAAGTATGTGTATCTTTTCAATTTAGTGTATTGCATATTTTCTCACTGTAAATACTATTTATATTAGTACATTAACTATAGTACTTATGACGTAAGAAGTTATTGTATAAGGAGTATGTAATTTTTTCTCATTATTTTGATATGCCCCAGGACATATGTTTATTATCAATTAACCCAATTGAATACACTACTGTAAAAAAATATGCCACTTGTTACTAGTTCACTTGGCAAAATAATTGCAAATTCTAATATTATGCACTCTACTTTGAGAAAGATTATGAATGTCATACCTTGGCATCCTTAGTTGATGTGGACACCTTGATATGATGATTGGTCGGAGAGAAATGGGAAAGTAAGAGCAAATTTGCCCCAGCTCTATGCTGTTCCATATCTGAATATTCTGCAATGATGCGCATGGATTGGATATCATTCAACAATTCTCTTGCACGTTTATTTTCATCATACCCTGTAATAAGATACAAATTTTTACTCTAGAATGTATTTATTGCATACAGGAAACTCTGGTAAACTGATAGAAAACATAAATACAAGCAAAAACATTTGATTAATTAATCTAATTTTTGAGTCACATTTATTCTTAAAGAATCCACATCTATTCTTCTTCATGTTTAGAATGTTACCTATTTTGTTTCATGGGTTATGCATCATTTACAATTATTTAAGTTATTGCAGTTGTAGGCTTTATTCAAAGACACTTGACAAAAGCTGTAACAGCAAAAATATAAAGAAATCAAATAAGATGCATACAAAGACCACAATTTTTATTTTTTGTTTTGAGCGCATTCACCAGAAGGAAAGCTAGTGGCCAAAATGGATTATCCTAATGCAGAAATGGCAGATACGTAATGTATGGATGTATTTATTGCAATACAAATGACATTACACATTAGTATGCTAAGGAATTTGTGATGAAACATTTACCAACAGCAAGACATTGCTGAGAGTATACAAACATTGCCTAGGAAGGGGTCTTTTATAGACACATTTCACATAGTGGAAGACCAAAAAACACCAGAGTTTCTCCCTTAGAGAATTTGTTTAGTGATGCTGAGGATAACAGCAACAACAGAGAATGCAAAGTATGTGACAGTATGAGCAATACTTCAAGGTAGTTTGTTTATCTGTAACACCTTCAAAGTGCCCAAAGTCTTAGTGAAGCTAACATTCCATTCAAAGCAGCATGTAGAACCTTATTATATACTTGTGTTCATGAACAACACCTTCTGTTAATGGAATGAAGAACTTTCATGAAAATCCCCATGTAGTTTTGAAAGTAAGACAACAACAGTTCAGCATTAATGTTTGGAATGGAAAGTTTCACAATATGCTAATAGTCTTCATTTTATATGGGACACTGACAGCAAAATCATACCAAGGCACTTTAACAAACCATTTAGATCATTTTTGGAAGAAGTTCCACTGAATTAATTATTGTATGCAGCTAATGAAAAGAGGGCAACACCTATTTTTCTCTTGCTGCTAGAATGATTTTAGAGCAATTCCCAAACAAATAGATAGGTTATAAGTTGCTTGTTCTTCTGAAATCAATTCACTGGTCATCTGAACCTATTCATAATGTAGAAATTCTTTGCTAGTGACTTCAAGTTGGAAGTTAGCAGATAGGAATACCTATATTATGAGAGAAATTAAGGCAGTTAACAATGCAGTTTAAAATTTTTATCAGAGCTCATGGTGGCCACTTTGAATAGTCTTTAGACGTTTTTGTAAAGCAAAAATTCAAGCAGTCAAACATCACTTTTTCACTACAAAAAGCACTAGCTCAGAAACCAACTGAAACTCACCACAGACTAATTAATACATTTCTGCTTGCTCTTATATATTCTATTGCACTCCAAAGGTTTTTCATTGTATAGTTACATTCTGTATACATGAAGTAAATGGCTTATGGTAAACAAATTATAACAAATTAAACAAAATATATACCCAAACATTTTCTTGGCATTATAATCACAGGGAGTGTTATATTTTATCATGTTGCTACAAAAATGTACTTTTTGTTTTTAAAGACTGTATCTTCCTGCCATTTTAGTAACAAAATATTATCATGTTATATTGGTCAACTTCATCCCCTTTTCATCTTAAACCTAGGGATGACATTGGCTGCTGTACTATGTTAAAGTTAATTATTCATTCGTACTAGTCTTATGCTATGTTGGAAAGTTGAAAAATCTTATGTAATACATTCACATGATTTTCTCTACCCTCTATTGTTTATGTCGTTCTCTGTGGTCTGGGGGCACCATGCTAGTAGCCTCTAGTTCTGAGGTCGCGGGTTCAAACCCGGTGGAATGCGATGGACTCTTTTGGGTATAAAAATCCTTAGCCTGGCTTCCTTCAGAAGGGATGTAAAGCCAGTGATTCCATGTCATAGATTTATGGCACGTAAAAGAACCTCAGGCCTGATAAAGAGACCTCTGAGTATAATTTCTGGTCTTTCATGCCCAATATAGAATGGAATGCTAAGAACCATAGCAATTAAAAGGCGTCCATAAATAGAACTCTACTGCTATTACTATTATTGTGATCATCATTTGTATTGTTTATTACTGAGTATACGAACTCTTCTTACTAAAGCTTATTTTTATATCTACGATGTTTTAATCCAAATAAGCCTTTGAAGAAATAGCTGCATTACACATTTTGTTATTGATACAAAAAGAACAGCGATAGCTAAATGTTTAAGAACTGGACACTATATGCTAGTCTTAAAATTCCATATTGGTTTCCATGCAATTGTAAAAAACAACTGAATGTTGAAAGGACTTTAAAGAATGACCAAGAAATGAACAATTCAAACCATTAATAATGGACATCTTAGAAATGGCTTCCACCACAAGAAGCATATTTGAAAAAAATTGTGTATTTTAAAGAGATCTACATTTAATGTTTATCAGTTATACAAGATTATACAAATTCTTTCCGAATGAAGAGGACTTCAAAGGCTATTCCCAGAAAATTCAAGATACACATTTTATTTGTCATGTAAATATTTTTAATATATGATATTTTAATCAAAATCATTAGTCACTGTTTTGAAAAACAACATTTTTGCATAATGTTCCATATAAAGCGTAGTTGGGGTGGGGGAATTTTCTTGAAAGTCTTTGTGTCACATCCTTGGAAGATACCAAGTTTGCTAGTTATCCGACTTTTCATTTTTGAGTTATGCTGCACGCATGCACAAGCACACACACATGGATCATTTTCTAAAAATGCCCGTTTTGGATTCAGGGACCTCAAAACATGTATTTCTTATGAAATCTCAGAATACAATTTTTGGGTGGAATGCAATACCTTCTCTACCTATGTACGTGGTAGAGAAAGTAAAAGTTTAAAGCCATATCCAGGACTTGAACCATGGATCTTTGGCTTTCCATGCTTTCCTGTAGAGGATGGGTTCCAACCCGTTAAAATGCATAGTGTGGGCACTGCAGATTCCTCGTACTCATAATATTTCTGACGTTGCTAGAAGTACATTCAGCTGAATATCTGAGCTGCTTATGTTGGAGAGCTGTTCAGACTGGGTTGGTTATGACAAGGCAGCACTTCTGATACTTGTTGCACCAGGATGCATCTGGGCGGTGATTCTTTGGTGGAGTTGTGAGATGCCCCAAATATCCTTTGGTATCAGCCTGGAGAGAAGGTAGATGATGAGCTAGATACTACGCCCACACCAAAGTTTTTGACAATCTTTCCTCTGGTTTATGCACACCAGTGGCATATCCACTTCCATCCCTGCACCAGCAAGGAATGGAGGAGAAGCTTTTCTATTTTCAGGAATTGGCCAAATGTAAGTCTCCACAGAGGGAAAGCCACTCAGCTGGCACCCTTCTTAGGTCTAGAGGGGAGCTTCGGCTACAGATACACTTCACTTCATGATCTTACTGCTTGAGCTACCATGGTGACATACCTGTACCTACATTAAATCATTTCATCTGATTAAGATATCCCAGCAAATCTTCAAGGTGACTTGCTATGTTGCAAGTGAATTTCCGGGTTTTAGAGTTAACCAGTATAATTAACAGTAATTGTATTTTGGAAATTAGTCCTCTTTCACACTAGCTCCGTATAAGCACTATGTTGGAAAGTTAAGTGATGCTTGAAAATCTCCCTCCCTCACTCCCTCTCCCCCCTCTCTCTCTCCCTCCCTCTCTCTCTCCCTCTATCTCTCCGGATTCAGTATAAGTCTTCAAGGCAACTTGCATGTTACAAGTGTTTTACATTTCTGGGCTTTTTAGTTATCCATTAACACAGTTACAAATTGTGTTTTGATCATTTTTCTTTCACGCTAGCTGTGAGTGGGCAAGTTGGAAAATTGAATCAGACAAAAGATTTAAGCGCTAGTTGTATTAAGCATGGTCTCACAAGAAATTGCATTACAAAATCAATCTCTCTCTATCCCTCCCTTCCCTCGCACACACATCATTGTCACAATATGCTAATTTGAAAATTTTGGAGAACAGCGATAGTCAAATGCTTAAGAACTGGATGATATATTCTGGCCTTAAAATTCCATACTGTTTCCATGCAATCATGAGAAACAATAAAATTTATGGGACTTTGGAAGAATGACAAGTATTGAACAATTTGAACCTTAATGGGCTTATGCCACAAAAAAACTTATTTTAAGTAAATTGTGTGTTTTAAAAGAATCTACATTTTTTGTATGGTCTACGTGATTTTGTGATCTACATTTTCATCTCTCGCTTAACATTCACCAGTTATACAAAATTATAAAAAATTCCTTTCGAATGAAGAGGATTTCCTACGTTAATCTCAGAAAATTCAAGCTATGCATTTTATTTTTCATGTAAATGTTTTTAATATATGGCATTTTAATCAAAATCATTAGAGCCAATTTTTAGAAAATCAAAATTTTCGAAAAATGTTCAATGTAAAGGGTAAATGGGGGTGGGGATATCTTCTTGAAAATCTTTGTATCGCCGCACGCACGCGCGCACGCACACGCACACACACACGGACATGTTTCCAAAAATGCTTTATTTGGATTCAGGGCACCTCAAAGCATGTATTTCTGGTGAAAACTCTGTATCGAATTTTGGGTGGAAAGCAATACTTCCCCTGCTTACTATACATAGTAGAGAAAGTAAAAAAAAACACCTTTTTATCATTCAATTATCACTGAAGAAGGCATAATATGTAAGAAAAATACATAACATTCTTTTTCCTCACTGGCAAAGGAGAACATTGTCACTTTCCTGTTGCAACACAAGTTCTTCAAAATTCCCGAGTAGCAACAAAAGAAAACTTCACAGTCAACATTAGCACACTGATACCACAATACTGACTGTTAAGTCTTACTGAAATGGACATAATACCATAAAAGAAAAGTACATTATGTTGTACTTTCTTCAAAGGAGTACACTGCCATAATGTTTGCATTTTCTTCTTTCATGTTGCAGTGCAAGTCGGTCAAAACTCCTGAGTAGCAAGAAAAGAAACATTCACAGTCAACATTAGCACACAGATACCACACTGACTGGAGAGCTCTGCCACTAAACTCTGGATGACTGTTAAGCAAACTACTTAGAACTTTCACAATATTTATTTTTCCTCCTCTCAACATAATTTGATTGGTTTGCTCTTGAAGTTCACTGTACCCTTTTGTGATCACTGAATCATTCTCATTTTTACAGAATGGAATCAACTTCACTTTTTTCACAAGTGCTGAATCGACATTACTGCTAATGATGAATATTGGACTAAACACTTCAAGTGCTGAATACAACTTATTAGCGGGGTCCTCAAACATCAGTAACTGAAATTTTGCGAATGCTAATGTTGCAGTGTTTTTCACAAATGATCTAACATCTTGTGAGCATTTACACTTCTGATGCAATTTAGCTTCTCTTCCGTTTTACTATAAAAATTCCCTTCTTTTGCTACTTTGAAATTTTTCAATATTTTCCTGAGCTCTCCATCAAGAGTAGGATTTGTTGGATATGAAGATCCTTCTAGTTCAATGATGTATTCCACTAAATCATTGGCATGTTCCTTGACGAAGTTACTTCATCATTCATCAGCGATTTCATGACACTGCTGACAGAGTCCAGATCTTCTAACTCAATTATATAATGAAGCTGCTTCTCAACATAGAAAACAACATCAAACCAAGTATTCCATCTTATCAGCACTGGTACTGGAAACAGTATAAGACGGATGCTTTTCTTTGAGAAATCGAACATATAGATGTTTTCTCTTTCTCGTACTGAGAAACAAAGCTTTAACCTTAGCCACCATAACATTAAGTTTCCTCAGTTCTTTCTTGAATATGCATCCCATTATATTTAGCCGGTGTGTTCAACACTAAATGTGAACTTCATCCTCTCCGAGAAAGACAGCCAGGGAACTGAAGCATTTTGTCATGTACCTATTTTGCACTGTTGCTTACCAGTCCCAAGATATTGTCATAAATAATAATTCTGTACAGAATTAAGTATTGCTGCTTCCAGAATATGTACATCAGCAACATACAACTCCTGCTCTATTCTTGGTTCAAGAGAATGAAATAACACAACAAATACACATCAACCCAACCGATGTTGTTTCGTAATAGTAACATAACCTTCTGGCCAGACTGCTTCTTTCACTTGTTGATCTCTTTCATCTCTCAGCAGTGGAACGTACTTCTCTCTTAACAATCTAACTTGTGGCAAATTTCTAGCAGCTGTTAAAAAAAAAGATGTTAGGAATTATTGTTATAAAGTTCGTCCCTGAAGTGAATAATAATAATACCATTTTGGCACTAATCTATTTAACATACCTTCAATGAATTCATTCATCCATTCTTTAATAGCAGGGTACTGCAATTTCTCTAATGGTATATTTGTTTTAAGAAAAGACTCCACAGTCCTCTTGGCAAAATTAACCCTTGCAATAACTCTTTTGCTTGCAGCAAAATTACACCATACATACTCTGTTGCCTCTTTTGATAGGCTGTACTGGCTGTAGATGAACTCTTCAGTTGGTGTTTCTCCTTCACACATGCTTGGTACACGTATATTTTCTATCCCAAGATATGTACAGTAACAGATTGACACAAAATGGTTTTTGAATCGGATGCACATAACCCATCATTTTTAAATTCAAGAGACTTTCCTTGGGCATAGTACTAAACATAACAGAATGCAAAGAGAAAGCAACAATGCTTAGCAAGACCATTATTGACCAGTTTAAGCAGAATGAGCACACACATGAGTCAAGGTGAAGGAGTGGGAGAAAAAGTTTACCTTGTAGGACTGATGCAGTGTTGCCAACTCTAGCGGCAAGTTGTCAGACAAACACCATGAATTCGCATTATTATACATATAAAATTGATAAAGTTGACATGTCCGTGTTATTGTCTCATTTCGCAAAATAAATCTCTCTAATTTTCAAATTATTAAGAAGGTTGTGTATAGGTAACTGTTTCCCAAGCATTTGTTATTGCAAACAAAAAATGCAGGTCCCTACTTATAGCTATGGAGTCATCTTGTGATGAAGTAAATGTACAGAGCCTGCACGATGTGGTGATGAACTTACAGCTTATCTGTGGAGGAACTCAAGGCTCATAACATGACCCTTGCTCCTCACAATGTGCATTTTTCCCACATTGTTAGTTCAGCAGCACTTGTGGTACTTTTCAGAAGTATGGTGACTAATTTTCATATTCTGGTTGAGAGAACAAACTTAAGATTACATTACTTAAAATACTTTTTCTGTTACAGTGTTAGTGCATATAAGAAAGTTTTTTTCTACTTACCCAGCTGTGACCTGAGGTCAACTTTCATTGACCAAACTCCATCATTTTCTGCTAACATTTTTAATTGCTGGTGTTCAATACTTCTGCGGCCGCCAGCTCGGGTAACAACCTCTGAGCTAATTTTCACCGTACTGTTTAGCAATCTCTCATGAGGAAGTGGAGATCCATCTTGAAATGATACTGCTAGCTGCAATAAATTGTTTCCATTTTTATTCACAGCACAAGAATTCTTGAAATTTTCTGCTAGTCTTTGAATACACTATTTTGCCTGATGACATAAATCTCAAATATTTTCTTAATGCAGATCTATCATTGTTTTCCATTCAAATCTAAGCTCAAACTATCCTCTAGTTGAGAAATAAAATGTGAGCTATAACTTACATAACAGTAAAATGGCATCGATGGTTTGAAAACTTGAGGTGTACCACCTAAAAATGCGAGCTTGATAGAAGAGCTGAATATCCTTGCTTTGGAGTAACCTTCTATCACCTCATCTAGGAAACGGTCTCCAACTTTAGCAGTAATTATAATTTCTGCACCTTCCAATGAAGGAACAAACTGCTCAAGCTCTTGCATTGGATATTTGAAGTTGTAAACTCCATTAAACTGTAAAAAGGAATTATTATAGAGCTTGAGATATGAACTTGGTAAATTAATACAGTATGTAATGAAAGATGAGATAGGTTTTCTATTCACAGTACAACAGCAATAACAGTCTCTCTATCTGACATGTATTTTAAACTTTAAATTTTTAAGGTTAATTCCACACTTTTGAAATGTTCCTATGCTTTTACACCCTACATAATGATACTGTGAACAAATATAAGTTTAGATGATACCATAAACACTATTCTGGGGAGTCACCTACAAGTTAAACACGTTTCATAATGCAAAAGAAGACAGTTAGAGCCATGATTGGGGCCAGTCCAAGATCATCATGCAAACCCCTGTTTAAAGAACTAGAGATACTTCCCCTCCCTTGCATCTATATATTTGAAATAATGTTCATCAATAAAACCAATATCAATATGAATTCCCCTTTCATAAAAAATGAACAAATACAGCAGTATAACACAAGGCAAATCAGTAATTTACATATCTATCAGCATAATACATCTTTGTGGTAAAAAAGTATATTGCACTCTGGAATAAAGATATACAACAGCCTACCAGAATTTTTGAAAAGACTACAGCAAAAAAGAAATGTCAAATACTTTTTAAAGGTGTATCTAATCAACCACTGCTTCTACTCAATACAAGATTTCCTAACGAATATATATATATATATCCAATCTTTGTATACCATACCTTTTCTTTGTATTATACATATTTTAGTGATAATTTTGTAAATATTTTGTTAATTTTAGTTTGACGTGTCCAACATTGATTGTACTTTCTGTACCTCACAATTTACTGGATCAATAAATTACTCACTTACTTACTTACTATTGCTGAATAGTATTAAATTAATCCTGATTACAGTGATGCTGATGATTGCTAATACCTGAGAACACTAATTGCTTACTGTGTTATAAAACTCGAAATGGGCCACTACAATAGATTATTATTCTGTCACTGTATTCTGCACAATATCTTGATTAAAAAAGTTAATTTTAAAGCATAAAATAATTTGTCATAATTCAAAAGAATATCAACATAATAAGTACAGTAAAACCCGTACTTTATGAAGCATACCATATAACATATTCCCTGAGCCCCAAATTTTAATAATTTGGTGAATTATTTTATTATTTAATTTAATGATTTTTACTTTGCAAAAATTTTAACTTGTGTACAAAATATGAAAAACATGCATATAAGTCATTTTGCCATAAATTATGCACAATTTTGGAAATTAAATCAATTGATTTTCCTCACATAATTCATTGAAACTCTGCTTTTTGCCTTCTTATTGGCTGTTTTCTCCATGCTATTTATGCATTTGCATAAAAAAATTGTCAGCCTCTTGCTTTGTTTCCCTCCATGGCATGGCTTGCCATTAAGCTAAATTTAAAAAAAAAAGTGGTTGATTTCTCCATATGTCCCACTTTTCATAACCTTCTAGAAGCTTTGATAGTATTTCATTCTTCCATGCTGCTCAGTTTCTTCCCTTACATCTTTATTTTCACTGCACACTTCCACCTCTGCTGCAGACTCCATTTCACATCTTAAATAAGTCAGGATAACCATTTGATGTTGGGTCAGTTCATGCAAAACAGCATAACAAAGACCATCACGAGTTCAAACTGTGTTTACATATTTGATTCTCAATATGTTATAATCAGCACTACAAACTATAATACCTTCCATAACAGGGTTGAAATATGGAAGTTCTCGCATACATGCTTATATTAAACAATTTTTTTTCTAGATACAGGAGCAAGCATGACTATTTTTTTTAGATTTTACTAAGATAGGGATAAACAGGTTACTAAATATGCAAACATTTGACAACACTTAAAAATTTATAGTCATAGAAAACAAATTAAATTTATTTTAAAATAAAATAACATAAAATAAAATTTTGTGATTGGTTCAGAAAAAATTCCTACAATTATATAGAATGTCTTCTTTAAACTGTTAAATTTTCAAGATAGAGAGATAAAACCTAAGGCAGTTAAAAATTAAAATATAACTCACCACGACGCACAACAGTGACTAACCCCTCACTGCTGCATTCCGCTGTGCGAAAGCTGGCTACTCGCCACATGTAGTACGCTGGATTGTAACTTCTTTAGGGACATCCGACAAGCCAGAAAATGTCTTGATGGCAACTTTTCCATCGACAGACACTACACAATGAATGTTTTGTGTTCCAGTAACCGTCCTCAAACCCACAAATCTTGAAAAACATTGTGCTTCACTTTCATGTTCTTCAATAGAAGTAAAGGAAAACAGAATTCCCTTCACATGAGATCTTAACCACTCAAAGTAATTTGGGAGATGCTATCATGGCACCTTGCAAGTTAGCTTTTGCAGCTAATCGCTTTATTGTACATCCTACACCATCACAAGGGTCTTTACCTTGGCTTGTCATGAATAAATGCCATTCTGCAGAAACCTGAAAATCTTCATGATACAGGAAATTAAAAAAAATTTTCGTTTTTATACTGTCCAGAAGTGCCATCGCTGAAGTAATATACACTACGTGATCAATTTGGCATTTTCCTGCGTGATGTGTGGTTTATGAGCAGCCGCTCGACCAGGAATCCAAGGTTTCTCACCTCACGCCTGTCATAGTACTTGGAGTGGATCCTGATGCAGTTTGGAATTCCTGTGTGATGGTCTGGATAGATGTCTGCCTATATGTTGGCGGTCTCTGTCAGTCAAGACAAGGTCAGCCAGTATGCTTTTGCGCTGTACATGTCCCTTCATGTTTCCACTTCACTATCACATCAGAAACAGCGGACCTAGGGATGTTTAGGAGTGTGGAAATCTCACGTACAGACTTCTGACACAAGTGACACCCAATCACCTGACCACGTTCGAAATCAATGAGTTTCACGGAGTGTCCCATTCTGTTGTTTCATGATGTGTAATGACTACTGAGGTCGCGGATAATGAGTACCAGGCAGTAGGTGGCAAAACAGTGCACCTAAGATGAAAAACGTATGTTTGTGGGGGTGTCCGGATACTTTTGATCACATAGTGTATTTTCCATATTTCAGGGAATGTCTGTTTTAGGTGTGAGATAAGTTTCTTTTGAAACCGGTGAACTCATGTTGTTTCGTGACTTAAAAATTCAGAAATAAATGAGAAACACAAGTGTTTTAAATCATCAATGGAATTTCTGTATTAAATCACAAATGGATGTATGGTTGCTTGTGAACTTGACCAATGATAACCCTGTATGGCATCCTGCATTATAAAACTATAATTTTCAGAGTAATCCCCTATGACAATGAACTCACCCGATTGCATTATGTTCTTCAATTTTCTTAAATAAATTTGGTTGGGCCTTTGAAATAAAATTATGCACTTTGTATTTTTGCAACCACATTATAGTTTTTTGCAAACTTTTCAGATGTTGTTTTCACCAAGGTCATCACAGCTCTATCTGTTGTTGTCCATTTATTGTAGATAATACCTTCAGTTACACTTTTTGGTAAGAAGGAAATCAACATCTCTAGACGATTATATCTCCAGGACATTTTTTGCACTTACTCAGATAGTAATCTAGCATTGGGTCACAGCAAACCATTGTCTGTACTAAATCATTAAGAGCATTGAATGACTTGTCGTTCCCATGTTTATGGTTCTGCAGGCTCATTAACAATTATTTTTGCATTGTGTGTCCCTGGAGCACCTGCCAACACGCAATGTTTAGGCTTGAGGGATGAAAACCTCAAAAACCCAATTTTAGATGTTGGATGTCTCAATTTGAATTCTTTGTACAATTCCTTAAGGTTTGCTAAAAGTAGTCTCTTTTGCTTTTTAATCCATTTACCTCCTCCTCTGTGCGATGATAACTTTTTGTTATATTTATTTATTTGTTGAATTTGTTGTTTGTTGAGCCCCACGTTTGGGAGCCAATTTGCGACGGTATTACTTATAATGTTTGTGTATTTGTGTTTACTCCACGTGGTGAAGCCATTTTGTGACGTGATTCTTTGTTAGGTTTGTTAGCTCCATCTGGTGTTAGCAATTTGCGGCAGTAATAGTGTTTGTTTGAAAGAACGCTACTGTTATTTTATTTAATTTTGTTTCACTGTCCTCTGGCTAGCTATGATCTTTTTGGTCGAGCACTTCTCTTTATACAGGTTGTGTAAACGGAAAGGAATCTTTTATCCAAAGATAAAACTGATGAAGGAATTTGTTTTACACTTTTATTGTCGAACACATTCACTATCACATTTACACATTGATCTAGACACTCGCCAAACTGAAACTGTTATAATAACTTCATTACTGATCATTCTTAATTCGCGTACTTCAACTTTTTGTATAATTAACTTTACAACACTTTAGATTTTTCATAACTCTGCTACGCGTAACTTGCAAATCGATAGCCGACGTGTACTGTACAAATATTTCTGCTGGACTGAAGGCGACGTGTAACGTACAAATGTTTTCGACGAACTGACGGACTGAAGGCGACGTGTAGCATACAAATATTTTCGGTGAACTGACGGACTCTACCTCTAACCTAGCTCTTTTTTATACTCCTACACCCCGATATGCCTAAAGATTATAACTGAGCTTCAATTGGCTAATAAAACGCGCCAACATTAGCGTCTATTTTAATATCCAATGAAAATTATGAATACATCTGCTCTAGGGAAATGTTCCAGAAGATTCTAAAGGAAAAACGCGCCAACATTACGTAACTTCCTCGTTTCCAATAATGATAAACAGCTCACCCCCTCGCTGCATTATTGCACGCTATTATTGTCAGTTTTAGTAAGGCAGTATAAACTTACTTCTCAACAATAATTACAATCAACAAACATCTCAAATCAATGTCACATAAAACTGCATATTCATACTGTAATCATTCTTTACATTTAAATAATTTGTGATACAAATTACTGCATCATCTGACACACTTAGTATCTTTCATACCACCCATTATCCTACCAATATTGTCTTCTTGATAAAAATTTTGCGCAAGTTGAACATTATCATCAGGGAGGCTTCTATGATATTTTCTATCTGGAAATGACATTATACCTTTTTTTTGCTGCATACACTTTGCAACTTGCACTACGTAGGGAGAGATGTCAAACTCTGATATAATTTTATGTTCGGTCAAGCTTTTTGGAAGTTATGTTAATATCATGCATTTCTCATTTACTGTTTTTGATGTTGCAAATTTCTCTTTAAATTGTTTAACCATTTTCTGACCATCAGTTGCCTCACCGCAGGAACAAACATTAAAAATATTTTTGCTATAGTGTGTGTCACAGACTAGCTTTTCTTTCTGCATATAATTTAATCTGTGAGAGTCTATGTTTAAAAACAGGGAATTCACCTAATGGAGATAAAGGCTTATTCAAATTAATAACATTATCTTCACTACTTTCAGGAATATATTAGTCCTCACTTGTCGATTTCCCCACCTCAGTGTGCACTTACTACTCTACTTATGCTGTTCTCTCGATTTCAGTTTCAACCCCATTACCATCATCATAGACATTAATTCTTGAGATTTTTATACAACTGTGACAAATTGATTCCCAAACACTAAGTGCGTAATTGTTTTACACATGTCCACTGTCACTTTTCTTTTACTGACCTTGGATGAATGCTTTTCCAATCCAAAAGGATTGCAACACTATAACTTCCACAGTACCTTTCCTTTAGGCAATATGAATATAAACCATGTACTCACACCAGGAACCATAGAAAGTAACTGCCATAATCTCAGCAGAAATCCCTTTCTGCAGTTGACTGTTTACAGCAATGTGCAACCTTCAGCAAATGTGCAGTGTAAGATGTGGCCTTAGCCTGCTGATGACTACAAGCGATATTAAATCCTACAGACAAGCTCCAGTTATTTTCATGATTTTATAACTTTTAAACCATTAGTCTCCACAATGAAATTTAATAAGTGAACCAATTACATAATCATCTTTAAGTAAAATAAATGATGCAATCCTCGCATATTCTACTTACAAATATTAACTTTTATATGTTTCATTGCCGATTTTCACATCATGAGAAAGAAAAAATATGCTTTCTGAAATGTCAGTATTAACTGCATCCATGTTTACTTGTGTTGGTATTTTAGTTGATATCAAAAAATTATTTGTAACACTGTGAATTCATTTTTTTCAAAATCCTACAAGCATACGCCCTCTATTTCCCATAACCATTACAGCCATACTGCAAGAGAATATGAGTTTAATTTTGCAGCATTAAACTCATTATTATAAGTATAAATACATTAAAATATAACGCAAATTGGAGACATAACCTTTCAAACTCTAAAATGTTGTATGGAATGACCGTGCTTTGAAATCTGCTATTACTAACATTAAAATAATTCCTGAGCTTTTTCCTTTATACAGCTCCTATCTACATAAGCCTGCAGAATGTCCATCACAAAACTATTCCATTAATATTACTTTATATGGGGAGCACTTTATTTGCTTACGGTTTTGTTTTGTTTGTTTTTTTTTGCCTTGGAACTGCATTTGAGTTCTCGGCCAATATTGCACTCTTTGTTCTTCAAAATCCCACTCATAGATGAAGTGATCATTCCAAGCCCCCAAGCCATCTCAGATATCATTGCGCTTTGATATATTCTACTTCCTAAATAATGTCCACTTTTTCAGAAAGAGAAAGCATTTTCCTCTTTGCCATTGTGTTTTAAACAAACATTCAAGGCCTTCTCATATGCAGTAAAACACAAAGAATTAACATGTGGTAAGGATTTACAAACAATGCAGCAAAGATACAGCACACACGAAGCAATGAAACACTAGCAAACGTTACGATAAAAATTCCACAAACAACTACACATGAAATGCAGAATATTTACCACAAAATTATTTGTATGCATTTTTTCCATATTTTGTACTTTAAATGCTGATATTACAAGATAAACATTATATTAAATTCAATAATAAAATATGTTGATCAAATTATTGAAATGCAGGACTCCAGAAATGATATTAAATGTGGAAAACCATTAAGGGGGGGGGGGTCATAAAATTGGGGTTTTCCCATACAACTTGAAAGAGAATCTGCTTTAACACAATCCTAAAAATCCAAAACTTAAATCTGCACAATTAAAGTCCTTATGGAACTTTGCACAAAGACCATAAAATTTACAAGTTTTTCATTTTCAATGCATGGGTTCCATAGCCACCTGCAAGATACAGATATTTAGATATTAGGTCTTGTTTTCTGCTTGAAATCTTAAGAAACTGTTCCTTTAAATGCATTCTATCTAAATTGTTTAATTTTCAATGGAATTTTGCATCATTTTGTCACTGATAAGCGTTACATCAAAGATAAATAGCTTTTACGGATGCTCCTTTTTAACAAGAGAAAGAACAATACTTATTTAACAATAATGGTGAAGTATAGATTTCAAAGAACACGGAGAGAAAAATTACAGCCTCAAATATCTCCTATTCTCTTAGAAATATCAACAAGTTACTTTCAATGGATTGAAAGGCACACATACAAATGCAAGTGAAGTCTATACAGAATTAACACCATCTCCAATAATCATATTCTGTTGTTTTATTTAACTATTCTTTTTATTCTTATTCAGACATGTGCTGAACATTTACACACAATTCTCTTTATCAATGCTGAAACAACTTATATGCTATATATTACATAGACATATTATTGCTAATTACTTTCATTGGATTATGGAGCTAATAATAATAATAATAATAATAATAATAATAATAATAATAATAATAATAATAATAATAATAATAATAACAACAACAACAACAACAACAACAACAACATGGGCACTACAGTCCTTGACCTTGTCCGACCTGGCCAACCTGGCCACCAACCTCATGCTCACATATGCACGGCAAAGATGGGCGATTATCCATCCAATACGGGAAGGTGATGTGATGTGACCAGCATCACATTCCCCAGCCAGAATGTTCGCCTCCATGGCCAGGATCACTGCATATCACAGTTCTTCACAATGCTGAGTAGGCTCCAGTCCTATACTCGGGACTTAAAATCCGGACCCCCATGGTTGGGATCAAACCCGGGCGCATTCTGTGGCTGTGAACTAGAGCTCCATGCTCTAGCCCATGGTGCAGAACGGATTATGGAGCTATTCAATTTAAAGTTATGGAATTGAAGTTTGATGGGTGTACATCACGGTCTGTATTGTAAACATGACATATATACCATTATAATAATTTACTCGATATGATTACTGCTATATTTGTGTGCTAATGCTGCAGACAGTTTTAAATATTTCAGCCTGTGTAAAGTTTGCATTATCCCTTAATGTTTTGGGCCCCATCACCTAACAATATAGCATTAAGTCCTTAAAACCTAGATTTTTAAATCACCTGCACCTTCTTCTACTTACATATTTCATATGTGGTATATTGTCCCAGCTATTTTCATTTTGATAGTATGGTATCCAAAATGGGAAACCCTGGTCAGGCTGAAAAACAAAGCAGTTATTCAGTAGCAGAGTTGGCAGTTCTCATGCCACCGTATCCTTAAAAAACACAGACTAGATCACTGTTCTTATAAAGCTATTACGAATGCTCGATACAATATATAGATACTATGTAAATTGATGATACTTTGTTGTGCTTACAATCTCAATCCAAATTATATTTGTTTCAGTGCAACCTGACATGCATCAAAATAACAAAGTTCAGAAACTTTTTCAGTTCTAAAAACCCTAAAAGGACTTTAAGACAAAAAAAAACCTAAATATTGAAGCTCATTTGTTTGTAATGAATTCTACACTAGCTTCTTTCAAGCCCATTATTAGAGAGGAGCTAATGCATGCTACCACTTCAAATTTAAGCTTTGAAATTAACCTGCCATTGGAACTTCTGCTTACAGAACAAATTTTTAGAAATAATACTAATACCCTTGTCAGGATGAAAGTCCACTCATACATTTGTTTTCCTTAGAATCCATAAAAATGGTAACTAAAGTTTACTGAATGTCAGTTTTCCATCAGTAATGCTGGGTTTCACCAACCACTGTCAAGGCATTTGAAGATAGTCATGCCATTAATGGTTCGTCAAAAGTGGAAGTTCCATTTCACCAATTTGCATCAACTTTTGAGGTCCCATTTTCCTTCCTTCAAATCATTGACATCCATCAATTCCGGTTTAAGTTATGCATGTACTATAGCCCTTGAGAAACAGTATTTCATTTACTTTTATTCCAGTAACTGAACAATAGATATTTTCGATATTGAAATATTGTTCAATGAATTTATTGAAAACACTGGTCCAGAACATCTTATATGGGATAGAAATAGTAATTTCTATGAAATTAATGACGTAAAATTTGTGACTCATTACAGATTACCAAAACAGGTAGTATTGAAAATATTGGAAGAAGCTTAAGCAAGGCTGGAATACCCCATGAACAGAAATCAGAAATGTGTAACTTATTGGTAACACTCAAGATATTTCTCCACGGGTCATTCCGTATTGTTAATGGTGACTACAATGGAGTTCCAAAATTCACTGTGTGCAGATACATGCAGAAAGTAACAGAAGAAGTCGCTTCCTTATGGTCACAGTGATCCAAGAATTTTATGCAATTGCAAATGTTCCTGGCATTGTAGAGACCACTAACTGTACTCAAGTGTCCATTTTGTCACTCGGTGGACATAATGCAAAAGTATATAGTAAATTCAGAGGTTTGCAATGCAAGTTTACTAATTCCCAATATAATTCCCAAAGGCACGCTGGCTAGGTTCTGTTCATGACAGCTTTATATTTGACAAGTCAGTTGAAAATGCTGTTTGAGACAAGGGGATAGCATTTTGTACTTGGTGACAGTGGTTACCGAGGGGTATGGTGTGGTTTAAACATACGCATTGCATCCAATGAAAAGAGACATAGCAAACATAACTGTTGCCAACCTTCACAAATTTATGTAACGAGTGTCATAGTTAATGAACTGTCATTTTGATGTGATTGTTGACAATACAGCAAAAACTGATGAAGTGTTAGTTTGACGTTGCTCAAGCTAAATTTGCCAATGGCTGGTGAAACAATGGAATGTTGGAAGAACAGCATAACACAACTTTTCACTAAAATAAAGCATCATGGGAATCAGAATTCTTGCTCAATTCTACCTTGTAAACGTGCCATGCACATGTTATTTTGTATTACTGAAATTGCAAGTATTTTTCTTTGCGCTAAAAATGTTTTAAGGAATTTCAAACACAAGAAATGAAAAAAATCTGATGTGATACAGTCATATGACTTTCTTTACCCTCTATCATTTATTAGGGTATATAAATTATTCTTACTCATGCTTATTTTTCTATCCACTACATTTTAATACAAATAAACCGTTGCAGAAATAGCTAAATTACATATTTCATTAAAGATACAAAGGGAACAGCGATAGTCAAATGTTTTAAGAACTGGACACTATACGCTGGCCTTAAATTTCACTGTTGTCATGCAATCATGACAAACAATTGAATGTTGAAAGGACTTTAAGAGAATTAAAAAAAATGAACTCGAACCTTTAATAATGGATCTCTCAAAAAGGACTTATGCCACAAAAAAAGCTTATTTGGAATAATGTGTTCAAAGAGATCTACATTTTCTTGTGCAGTGCATTTTCGGCTGTCGCTTACCATTTACTAGTTATACAAGATTATACAAAGTTCGGTAATGTTGCTCCAGAGGTCGACGTGTCATAGCGGGTGCCGCGCAACGTCAGGCAGGCTACCCTGTAGAAAAAAACATCGCTAAAATTCTGCGAATGTGTGGCATTTGGCTTTTTAAATGCCCCAAAGTTGCTTAAACACTTCCGGTTATGTATTCTGTCGCGATTTATTGAATTGGTTATGTATTCTGGCGTGATTTTGTCAACAGTCAACATGGACAAATTATGAATTGTTGCAGAGAATGAGATCATAAAGAATGACACCGTCATTTATATGGCTTTGCACAACAACACTTTTTTATACTTTCTTTTACAATGTAAAACTTTTTGCAAAAAGTGTTTTAAAAGGTATATGGAGCTTATACTGTTATTTGATTAACATTTAGAATCAATTCATACTAAAACACTAATTTAAAATTACTACTAAGACTGCAAGCAAAATAAATTAGATAAAAATTTATGCAAATTTAAATTCCTCAATACAGCACTTACAAAAGTGAAGTACTTCTCCACTACATTCTTTGGACCAAGATTCCTTTGACGAGGATCAATGGGTCGTATAGTTGCTTTCAGTGTTAAATTTCCATGAACAGGAGCACCACTTGTGTAATTTGCCATAATCGTTCCATGTAAATACTTGTCCGAATTAAAGAAAAATGCTGGCATAGTTACATTTACCTGAAACAACAATAAAGCTCTAATGAAGTATCCATTCAGTGGTGTTTACTAAAAAACACAATTGTTACTAACTTTCCTATGCTATGGCTTACCTCAAACCTTGTTTGATAATATTCTTCTACCAAGAACATAGCTTCTTCCTTCTGGCCCTGAGCCCACACTTGTATGATCCAATTACCAAAAACTGGTTGATCTGACAGCTGATAGTTCAAGCTCACTGTACCAAAATTGGACTGAGGAGAAGAAAAAAGATTTAAATTTCATTACATCATCATTATTATTATTATTATTATTATTATTATTATTCATTCATTCATTCATTCATTATCTGTTTACCCTCCTCTTATGTAGGACTTACACCCCCAGGACTTACAGGCGGGTGCCTGGGGTCAGATGCCCGTCGAGGAGCAGACACTCATGGATCAGACAGAGCATCCAGGATGGGTGATCAGCCCGATGCCTGGTATGGGATGAAGGAAGTAGATGGAACGAAATGTTGGTGAAAGAGATGAAAGGAAAGGCGATGATGGAGCAGTTGGTGGAATGAATGGCAGGGGAAACCGGAGAACCCGGAGAAAACCCGCCCAGATGCTGCTTCGTCCACCACAAATCCCACATGCAGGTCCCTGGGATTGAACCCGGGCCGCCTCGGTGGGAGGCGAGCGGTCTAACCACTCGGCCACGGCGCCGCCCATTATTATTATTATTATTATTATTATTATTATTATTATTATTATTATTATTATTATTATTATTATTATTATTATTATTATTATTATTATTATTATTATTATTATTATTATACAGAGTCACTGATGCAGTGCTTCTATAAACTCCCTGATATGCATCCATTTGTTTTCCAACTGTGATATATAGTCTCTCACTGCAAAAGAATATTTAATTCCAACCATGTGATTAATGGTAGTGAAAACAAACAAATTTTGAATATTGCAGTGATTGTAACAGGTCATCAACAACTTCCTCTGCATCCTGTTGATGCTTACCACTTGAGAAACAGTTGGTACTTCTACATTTTCATATTTCACCCTGACCGGATGTTTTTAGCACGTACAGCACTGGCTGTTAAGTAGGGGTCACTATTGTTAGTTGTGGCTTATAAGTGAAGGGGGTGTATGAAGTGAAAAAGGCAATTAAAATAAATTCTAATCAAGGAGCATGTGTTTCTAGCAGAAAACGTTTTTGCTGAATGGAAATTACACTGTCATTAATAAATTTCAGGAGACAGGTTCAGTGCAAGAGGTGGTAGACCAAGTGTCTTAACAGATGATAAGCTGTCATATTTTGGATAAAATGCTTAAAAGCCCAAAGCAATTAATAAAATTAGCGCACTGATATTTCTTACAGTTTTGCATACAAAGCAGTGAAAAAAAACTCGTTTATATCCATATAAATGTCAGTCATCCAAGAATTAATCCTACTAATCACAAGAAAGAGCAGAGTATTGTGAATGGTTTCAGAGGTTTATTGCGCGCCATGAAGACTGACATGTTACATCTTTTACTGATGAAGCACTTATCCAGAAGCATAAATTCACAAAATACTTGCATATGGTGTACTGAAAATTCTAATCCCTTTCAGGGAACCCCTATTTGGAGAAAATTGTGAGTATGTTGCATGAATTATTGGGCCAATTTTTTTTTCACACCTCCGTTAATTCTTAAGTTTACTGCTTGGATATTTTATCTCTTCATTGGACAGCTAAAAAAAATGAGTAAACTGCACTTTTTAGCAAGATAATGCTACGGTTCATATGTTACATCAATCAATGGAGTTATTAGAAGAAATTTTTGGGGAAAGTCTAATTTCTCTAGGTCTATGACCTTCACTCTCTCCTGATTTTACACCTCCCAATTATTTCCTTTGGGGAACTGCTAAAGCTTCAATCTACAGAGACAATCCCGAACAAATAATAAGCTGAAAACAGCAATTACAAATTACATAAAATTTGTGCAAGGAAATAGACCTTAATTACAGTTTTTAAAAATAAATTAGAGCAAGTGAATTTGTATCTTCAAGAAAATGGAAAATATTTTCATCTTTGAACAGGTGAGTTTCATATTAGTTATTCATCTACATTACCTTTCATGAACTGCATACCTGAACCTAACAGATTTCTTAACTAACAGAACATTATAAACATATGCTCATGGCAGCAAGTGTAATCTACGTTGCCACTTGAATTCTCATCCCTGTGGGAATTTTGGTTACATGAAAGATGCAGAGCAACTTCTTGATGACCCTATACAACATGTTTAAAAGAAACAATGCCAATGTTGACTTCAGCAATATGTGCTCTTGGAATTTGGAGAGGGGGAGAAAGGAGGGAGGAAGAAACTTGGATCAAATTTTTGTTAATTCTTATCGCATTCAGATTGATGTGTCTACTCAGAATAAAAACAAACTCTTCCAAATTCATCCTTAATAAGCTGTGTGTAATTGCAGTATCCAAACATGAAGATAGTGAACATGTGTGAACTATCACATCATGCACATTTACTTAGAAGGTTGCAGAATTTGCCCATAGCACTGATACCTATGGAAACTTTAACTCTAGTTATGTTATTCTTTAAATATCTAAGCTATATGTTTTGTTATTATATATAACTAATGAAATTAATTATACTTTTTAAAGATCTAACTGGTCTGGGCATTGTTTTTATATAGAGTCAGCTGGAAAATGTAATGTCACAGCTGGGATTTGAATACTCTTCTCCCACTTTTCGTGTGTTGCTCTAACCACTGAGCTACTATGGCAGCATGTAGATAGGACACTGAATTCCCCAACTGAATCAAGTTTTTCCCAGGTAGACCACCAAGATATCTCGCTTTAGAGATAGCAATTTCAATGGTGACTTGCAATTCACAAGAACTTTATTGCTGGGTACACACGTGTTTCTTTGTTAGTATGCTTTTATTATACATGACTAATGAAATTAATTATACTTATCGTGTGTATTCAGTAATAAAGTACTTGCAAATTGCAAGTCACCATTGAGATTGTTATCTTTAAAGTGAGATGACTTGGTGGTTTAGCTGAATAACAAGTGGGGAATTCAATGTCCTACTGGCATGTTGTCATAGTAGCTCAATGGTTAGAGCAACCGCACAGAAAATGGGAGAACTATGTTCAAAATATTGAATTTTTTTCATTTGACTCTATATAAAAAAATCTAAGCTATAGTTATTCTGTTTTCCACTTCGTATTGCTTCCATTCCAGTCTTTTCCAAAACTGAAATAAATGTGGGTGCCAAAGCAGAAGAAAAGCAGTGCCTCTAAGCTAATATCATATATGCCTAATTAAGAAGTCAAAGCAGAAGTGTCCACCTGCAAAACACTCCAAAATGTAAAAAGCTCACATATTTAAATGTCAGCAGCAATACAAGGAAGCACTTGGAATCAGCCAGTGAGATGATTGGTATACAAAATGTTGGTAATGTTGCTCCAGAGGTCGACGTGTCATGGCGGGTGCCACGCAACGTCAGGCAGGCTACCCTGTAGAAAAAAACACCACTAAAATTCCATGAATGTGCGGCATTTGGCTTTTTAAATGCCCTAAACTTGTTTAAGCACTTTTGATTATGTATTCTGGCACGATTTATTGAATTGATTATTTATTCTGGTGTGATTTTGTCAGCAGTCAACAATCAACATGGAGAACTTGCAGAGAATGAGATCTTAAATAATGTCACCGTTCTAATGGAAAATTGGGACATAGAACAACTTGCAGAAGAGCTAGCAAGCTTAGGAGGCAGTTCTGCACTTCTCAGCAGCTCTTCAACTCATACTTGCATGAGTTCATGTACAGCAACAGCTGTCCCAATCAGAGAGTGTTTCAGAATTTTCTTGTAACACTCTCTGAGAATTATCCTGTGGCATAACATCTTCGCAGCTCTCTGCTGGTTCTTCTTCTCCCTCATCTTTCTTTTCTTCCAAAATTTCATATTTCTTCATTGTCTGTCCTCCAGAACTTATCTTTCTTCCACATCTGTCTTCCTTATATACATCGATGCAAAACAGTTTTTATTAAGGCTAACAATTGCATTGTGAAAGAGCATATATGTCCTTGGACATAATTATAGTAGCATTCATTATTATTCAGTTGTATTACATTTGCTTACTGCGTCACAGTAATTATTTTGTTCCGTTACATTTGCTTAGTTGCACCGTAATTATTCAGTTGTATTACATTTATTTAGTAGTGCACGAGCAGTAATGGTCATTACTAAACGTCAAGCGTTAGACAATAACAACAATTTTGTTTTACTGTTTTGCTGTTATTATTCAATTTTATTGAATTTATTTACTGTTTTGCAGTTAATATTCAGTTTTATTGCATTTATTCACTATTTTGCGCTTTTCTATTATGACAGCGTGTAACAGTTCGTGACAATACCAAACTGTTTCCGGTTATACAAACGCGGCAGCGCTTTTTCCGTTAACAGTTGGTACCTAACATTGTGCATTTGCATCGTCCACCATGACACGTCGAGCTCTGGACCAACATTACCAAAATGTTTCCATATTCCAATGTAGCTTGGGATTAAGAGCTGATGGCACTGTCATGCAGCAGCAGCAGCAGCAGCAGCAGCAGCAGCAGTGTTTTATTGATCCACCTTGACAATTCCCATTAATTTTTGTACAACACCACAAACACATATCAAAGGATGTCAAACCCAATGAACATGAAAACCATAACTACCTTGGTTTCCCACTTCAGGTCTGTAATTGTTTGAAGATGCTCTTCTTGGTGATATACAATATACATTCATACATTTCATTATTTTATTGGCATCATCTAGAAATTTTGATGCAACTATTATTTCAAGGCTTTACTTGAAAGGCACATACTTAAAATTGTCAAACTAACCAATTCAAAAGACAGGAATACAGTAAATGGGAGGAAACCTCTTAGAGCATTTAACATTTTGTGTGTAGTATGAATGAAAAACTGAATTAATTAATAAGTGCATTTATTTAAACTAAGTATTCAGACACTGATCCTTAATAATCATATAAGTCTAACAGGCTGTATGTACTTTCACGACACATTCTCAATCCAATGGCAAGACAGAGAAGTTTCACTGTGCACTGAAAAGCACCATATTAGCACAGGTCTCGGCTAAATGGAGTGACATGTTGTCAGTGACTCTACTTGGTCTTCATTCTGTTTTGTCAAGTAAAGGCTAATGCAATATTTATTAAAATGGTTTCACAACCTAAACCTACCTGGAGATGTTTTTTCTTTTTGTTCCTTTCTTTCTTTGAAGCATTTGACCCCCGAGTTTGAAAATGGAAGCAACGGCTCTTGAAACTAGTCCCTCATAAATTAAAGTGCAAGTGATGTAGTATTACAAAAAGTGACTCCACAAATATACAAATACAACAGAGGTCTATTTTGCAATTTATCACAAAATTCATTTAAACAGCAGTTTTATAAGCATTAGATTTAGTTTGAGGTTTACAAATGTTCCTTTTTCTTTTTTACAACTGGGTGTTCAACCCTATCTGAAGATCCGAGTACATGTTGGAAGATATATTTTCATTATTCCAGTTAACACTTTTACATTCTCAGATTCATTATGTTCCATTTACTTAACACTTATAAACTTGCACACTAAAGGAATTATTCAAATCTGATTTCTAAGTTAATAAGCTGCTCTGAGTTTTTATACTCTAAAATTGCTACAAATGTTAAATGAACATCAGGTTTCTGTATTATCACATAATACTTGCCTGTCTTGAGAGCCATCGCCGCATAATATATCCATTAGGATCCAACATGTAGACATCAATTGCATCATTGAAGGCACGTAATTCAGTAGTGATAGGAATTGTACGGAATCGCACTGAAACATTTACATAAGTTTACTAGCATAGTTTTCAACTAATATATAGCAAAACTAGTTGCTTAGATACTGCTAAATGAACTGCTTATAGTAATAAATGAGTTTACAGCAACTATCTGAACTGTGCAATATTCATCCAATAAAGTTTATTTCAGTGCTACGTAGAGAGAACTGGTTGTAATTGTGGTGTTATAGTTATAGTTTTAAAACCCCATATTCACAGATTTCTCATTAGTCTAGTTTTTCTTTGAACTAAGCAAGACTGCTCCAATAACAAACTAAATTTATTGTATTCATAGATGCTGACTCAACAAGTCTAGGTTACAGTATGAGTCACCTCTGAAACATGGCTTAAAACTGGCAACTGCATGCACAGACCCATAAGCCATCTCACTCTCTCCCTCTTTTCTCTGCCTCCATGTACTATTAGCAGTAAACAGATTGCCAACTAGATCACAGAGTATAGCAGAGAGTATGTTCTTACACTCTGAAGAAGATAGTCGTTGAAGCGCCCACTGCAATTCTTTGGAAGAAGAAAATTTAGGAAATATCTTTAATCCCAAAAAACAATAGCGGTAACAACAGACAAAAGTGTGTCTATTAACACAGGCATGAAAAAGAAAAATGCTGCATATAAATGCAAATATTTTATTTTCATGTCCATCTGCCTCCCACCTTACAAAATACTTTCCAGTAAGATATAGCATCACCCCCTTTCCTTAGCTTCATTCATTATCTCTTTATTTCTTGGAGAACATCACAAATCAATGCAGTGTTGTGCAAAATTGCAATTATTTGTTCAAGCCAGGAATACATATAAACTGTCTTATTTTCATCACTGTAATTCCTCCAATAGGAACCTATATAATGTAAGCTTCAGCACACTTTGTTTTGCTATTCTATAGCGTTACGAGTAACCACAATTAAGTGCTTAATTGATGCCACTGTACTGAACAGTATCAAAGTGCTGCTTGGCACATATCTTTAAAATTGTTATTTAAATGTTAGGATCCAGTAGTTCTACAGCAGTGTTAGTGAGTGTGCAGATGCCTCTAAAATTGATGTTGCCACACTTATTTCCAGCTTTGATGCATATAGACTTCTCTTCTATTATTTCCAGCATTCATTACTTAAAGACACTTGCAAAATTGGAAAGCCAATTTAAACTATCATCTCCAGTAAGAGTAAATTTAAATCTGTACATCATAATTTAAACCTCAAAATACCATAAGTCATGGTTTATATGAAGGTGGATTGATTAGTCCATGACTTTGATGAGAGATAGCATTTTAATGACAGGTTTCTTGTTTCCACCTAATTCTTACATCTATTCTCGGTATAATTGCAGAAATTAGCAGTAATTTTGTTTCTTAGAACATTGTTGAGAGTGTCTAAAATAAGCAGATGTGTGTTGCTTCGTAGAAAATGGAGAAAAGTGGATTTCGTGTTCTGATAAAGCACTACTTTTTGCATGGTAAAACGGTGAAGGAAACGGAAGAAAAGCTGAAAAAGTATTATCGGGCCTTTGCTACATCACATGGCATAGTTCACAGAATTTTGATGTGGCTGTTCGAACACAAGAGATGCCATGTGCACAGGACGGCCAGTTGAGGTCACAACAGAAGAAATGGTGAACAAAGTTCACGATATTGTGCTGGAAGACCGCTGAGTGAAAGTCCGTGAGATAGCCAAGACGTTCACATCTCGACTCAACGAGTGTATAACATTCTGCATGAATTTTTGGGTATGAGAAAGCTGTCAGCAAGATGGGAGCCGTGACTGCTCACAGTTGAGAACAAGCAGAATCGTGTGACCATTTCACAGGGATGTTTCAACATGTTCCAGCGCAACCCAAATGAGTTTTTGCAGCATTACATCATGATTGATGAAACTTGAATCCATTACTATCAACCTGAAACCAAACAACAATCAAAGCAGTGGATTTCCTTTAGCAGACCTGTTCCAAAGAAAGCAAAAACCATTCAGTTGGCAGGAAAAATCATGGCAGCTGTCTTTTGAGATTGACAAGGGGTGATACACATCCACTACCTGGAAAAGGGTAAAAAGATGACAGGTTCATATTATGCCACAATGCTGTATCAGTTTCGCAAGGAATTGTTAAAGAAACGACCCCATTTGTTGAAGAAAAAAGTTCTCTTTCAACAGGTTAATGCACCTGCACACAAGTCAGCCATTGCCATTGCAAAATTTGTGGAATTGGGCTCACCCACCATATTCTCCAGATTTGGCTCCAAGCGACCTCTTCCTCCTCTCAAACCTGAAAAATTGGCTCGCTGGGAAGTAATTCACATCTAGTGGCAGAAACAACTTCATATTTTGCAGACTTCGAAAACTCGCATGTTTTGGAAGGGTTAAAAAAACTGGAGAAACCTTGGACAATGTGTATTGAATTGAAAGGAGACTATGTTGAGAAATAAATTTGATTTTTTGGGGAAAAAATTATTATTTTCTTTTAAAAGTCACTACTTATCAATCCACCCTCGTAAATATGAAAATATGCTGTTGGTAAAATCAGAATTTGTTAGTTAAACTACATTAAAACATCCAAGCTAAACAACCTGTTCATAGTGATTCTGAGAGAACTAGTGGATAAAAAACAAAGAAACCCTTAAAAAGTTCACAAGAGATTCAGTGCACAATTTTCAAAACACTAATACAAACCATGTGGACTACTACACATGCATTCTGTGAAAATTCCACCATTTTATGAATAATTAAGAGAAATAATTATCACTGTATATAATGCTCACCTGTTTCACCCTGCATGTATACTGGCTTGTCTGTCTGAACAAAAATAGTCATTGATCGCTGAGAAAATGTAAGCGTCGTCTCATTGACAAACATTATACCTCCCATAAGTCTATCATAGCTACCCTCCACACGAAGCTTGTATGATCCAGGAACCATAGTTGGTGGAATCTGCAGAAAAATTTTTTTTGTTTTATACATTCACATGACTTTCTCTACCCTCTATCATTTATTAGTGGATATACAAACTACTTTTATTAAAGCTTATTTTTCTATCTACTATGTTTTAATCCAAATAAACCTTTGCAGGAATAACTACATTACACATTTAATTATAGATTCAAAGGGAACAGTGATAGTCAAATGTTTAAGAACTGGACACTATACCTAAACTTAAAGTTCCATACTATTCCATGCAATCACAGAAACAACTGAATGCTGAAAGGACTTTAAAGAATGACCAAATAATGAACAATTCAAACTTTTAATAACAGATATCTCAGAAACGACATCACAAAAAACTTAAAAGTAAATCATATAGTAGCAGTGGTAGTGGTAGTAGTTTTATTCACCATAAGAATATACACTATTCATAGCTTCGTCAAAGAATACAATTAATAATTAAATTACATAATAAATACAAGTAAATAGACTCAAGCCAAATAGCACTTTGATATACACATTTTCCTTTTTCGCAGTTCCAACAGATATTTTACCAATAAAATCATTACCTAAACAATTAATTAATGTTTCTGGATAAAAATTAATCTGTTGTCTGTGGCATTATTTTTGGTAGAATATGTTTTACAGCTGTTTTAAAATTCTTATTATTTAGATTTTTTACCCTAACCAGGAGTTGATTGCATAAAATCGTTCCTTTGTGAGAAATAAAATTATTTTGTAACAAATTTGCATATTCACGTTTAAGGACTGCCAAAGTATCCGCTTTGGCTGTAAGAATTGAGGAAGTGTCCAAAAATTGTAAACATTCCACATAATGCATAATACGCGCACGTAATCATCGAATAACTAACGGAGAAAATGAAGTCTGTTCAGCCAAGAAATTTGCAAATTCTTGTAAATGGAAACTAGCATCTTGAAGGAAATCCAAAAGCTCAGTTTTAGAAAAATTAGAAATATTCGATGGAAAGTCTGAATTGTCTTTCAATAATTTAACTAGCTGAGGTACAGTTTGTACAGCTTCAGGAGACAAACCATGTAATTTCAAAGCAAAAAGCAATTCCTCTTTACATAACAACTCAAGGTTTGTAGTCGCCATTTAACTATGTATTAGAACATGCATGACGAGTAAACGTACGCTATATGCATACAGGCAAGTGTGAAAAGGAACCAATCCAAGAAGTGCACAATTCCAAAAACAAGAAAAAAGAATTTGGAAAAAAAAAAATTAGAAGCAATATAAATCCTAGAAAATGTAGTACAATAATCTTCACGTCTCTCTACCATTCTTGTAACGTTCTTGCAAAGCCAGTTAACAGATAGTCGATGCAAGAAAGTCACAACTAAGGAAAAAAATTATTTGCCGGGCCCATTATAGAATGGATTAGAAGTATGGCATTCCCCCAGAGTAATAATTATTTAGTACAACAACTTAAAGGAATCAAAGGATTTAAAGAAGCTTTAAATAAGAACAAGAACCTGTACAGCCCCAAAGGTACTGAATATATTAACTCAGAAATATAACACATTACATTTAACTCTGTCCTTCTCACACATATTTACCATTACGAAACAAAATTTAACACACCAAATATATATAATGGAAACTTGCTTCCATGAAATATGCGCCGCTCCACACTACTATTAGTTTCAAATGGGAAGAGTTCTGAGCTACAGCGAATAAGATGCATTTGCGTGCACAGCGTTGCCACCTCGTTACCCCCACTCTTTTCATAATTCCCTCTCACTCTCACATCTGCCTGTCGCTAGAATGGTCGACGTAAAGCAACCCAAACTGAATTATCTAAACTTTTATAATTCTCCTGGTGTTTAAATTCATAATTGGGAATATACTCGCATGCTACGTACGTATTTTTTAAGTGTTATATAATTATAGGATATGAATTACCTGTGCTTTTAATCCAATGGAACTGCCAGTGGCTCATCCGTATCACTGTCATCAGTTACGTGAAGAGGCAATTCGTCACTGACACTGTCTTCATCGTCTGAGTCTTGCAAATTTATGATGATAGGTTCCAAAATATCGTCACGGCCTATTTCTTTCCAAAAGTCGTCTTCTTGTAGTTTTTCTGCATGTCTCACGCAGGCTTCCCAGTCTTGTTGAGTTACCTTGTCAATTTCTTCGTGAATAAGACGTTCAACGTCAGTCAGTTTAAAAGTGTTATTTCTGTTTGCAACCCCTCGTTTTATTTGAGCCCATACTAACTCAATTGGATTATACTGGCAGTGATAAGGGGGGAGGCGGATTACCTCGTGTCCCATTTCCATTGCAAGTTGATCCAGCTGATACACTTTTCCCTGGTTTTTAAATGGAAGTACTCGTTGCAGTAACTCATTTTTAGTTTCTGTTGCCGAAAATTCAACCCCCTTTTTTTGCAACCATTCAACAATTTCGTTCTTTCTACTGGCAGTATTCGGTACTTTGTTTTCAATAACCGAATGATATGGTGCATTATCCATTATAATTATGCTTCCCTCTTCTAAATAATTTAGGAATCTGTTCAAAAACCATTCTTTAAACGTATCAGCTGTCATCTCTTCGTGATAATCTGAGGTGGTTTTGGACAGAAAAATCCATTTGCTTTCAGGTACAAATCCTGTCTTAGCGGACCCTACATGACAAATGATAAGTCGACTGCCTTTTCCAACAGGTACCTTCAGGCCACCCTTTTTTGAGGAATCTTGCCAGATTGAATTTTGAGTGTGGTTTTTATTTACCCATGTCTCATCTAAGTAAAATATAGGTCTCGTATCGCAAGAATTGCGAATTTCGTGCATTTTGCGTAAGAATTTTATTCTTGCCGCAACAATGTCACTCCTCTCCATTAAAAATTGTCGCCCATCATTTGTCTTTCTGTACCTGAACCCTAATCCTCTCAAAATTCTATAAGTAGATGAATTTGAACCAGTGTATGATATTTTAGTTCTAAGGGCACAAGTTATTTTCTGTATTGTTGGGAATTCACCTTGGTCATAAAACTCGAAAACAGTTCTGCGTACAACGTCCTTGTCAAAGTCAGTTAAATTTGTAATCCTCTTCGGAGGTCCAATGTGCTTTCTGGGCGATACAAACACTGGAGTATCACTGGGAACAGATTTTCTTGCCTCTCCGCAAATGCGAGACACACTTGCTTTACCGACACAACACGCTTTAGCAGTAAGCTGTTGAGGATTTTTGAAATCAAGTTGATTTCTGTGTTCCTCATTGTTACATTTTTTAAAAAACGCGTAGACCCTAAATATAATACTTCGAGCCTGACTTCGCAATACCTGCCTCTTTGACTCGCCACTAAATTCACCACAATAAGCCATTGCACTATTTTACTCTTGCTGCTTGCTCTCTGAACAACAACTGAATACTGATATTAACTGTGTAGGGTAAATAAACTCCAACCCAGATTTAAAAATAACACACAATCATAAACATGTGACGGCTCACGTTCTGCAGATTCTACAAGTAACACAAGTGAGCTTGGTGGGCTGTTTGCTCTCTTTCAGCTTTAACAAACGCCTTGGTTTTACAACATAATTCTTTATCACCATCAAGTCAGTAGTTCTGTATAATTACAAATATATATACATAATGTATACAATAATGCATACATACAAATAATGTGACCATTACAGTGCTTACGTGGTTATATTATAACATATGGGAATGTTTATTTGTTTGTATTATGAAAACTATTTGAGCTAAAAATATGTGGTTTTTACGGTTGTGTTACGAAAATTACTCCCTACCTTCTAGTGGGTTACTTTTTGCAAAATTTGAATTTTTGTCTTAGCGCAAATTATATGTATTAGAAACACATTCGCTTAGCACGCGTCATGCTTAGCTTACGGCGAATGCAATATGACAACACAGCGGAACTCCGATTGGTTGCCGCTCTGGCCGCGCTCAAGGACAAACATCATCCCATTTGAAAAACACAGTATATAAGAATTTTGAAATTTACTTATGCCCGAAGATATATGTTATACCAATTTAGAATAAGCCAAAATGTGTGGAGACGACCGCTCCCAGACACGAAACTCATTCAAGTCCTTCTTCGATGTTAGTCAAGAACGAAGTGATACACTGTCTTTTTCCTTCTTCAGGCATCGCTCGGGGTACACGCTGGGCAAGTCAGGTGATGACGTTGAACCAGCATTAGCAAAGAGGGCGCAACCTGGCGAGCACTGTAGAACTTTGTGTAGCCGACTCCAAGTGTAAGGCAGGTTGTCGGCATAAGAAGCAGGGGCCGGATTGTATCTTAGGGCTGCAGATACAAGAAGAGCTGCGGCCATCTCTGTGAAAATGTCCCTCGAAGAAAAAGCCAGAATCGCCTGAGCTCTGAATGAGGCAGTGATGATTTAGGTGTATGTTTTTACTGCTCCTGGTATTATGTGTATGGTAATCTGAATTATTATAAACAATGACCTATTCCGATGTATGAAGTAACTACTTCATGTATATAAATACTGTGTACAGGCAAGATATTAAGCTCCTGAAATATTGGTTTACTTTCTGTTCTTAGGGGAATTTCCATAATTATATTTAATATTCTTTTTTGAATTTTATATAGTGAAGTGGTTTTTATGTTATTTATTTAACATTATTGTAGCCCCACGTTGTGGTAGCCAATTTGAAGTGTTACACTTCTGTTATATTTATTTGTTGAGCCCCACGTTTTGGAAGCCAATTTGAAGTGATATTATTAATGTTATTTGTGTATGTGTTTACTCCACGTGGTGAAGCCATTTTGTGAAGTGATTCTTTGTTAGGCTTGTTAGCTCCATCTGGTGTTAGCAATTTGTGGCGGTATTAGTGTTTGTTTGGTAGAATGCTACTGTTATTTTATTTAATTTTAGTTCACTGTCCTCCGGCTAGCTATTATCCTTTTGGTTGAGCACTTCTCTTTATACAGGTTGTGTAAACGGAAAGGAGTCTTTTATCCAAAGATAACACTGATGAAAGAATTTGTTTTTCACTTTTTATTGTAGAACACATTCACCATCACATTTACACTTTGATCTTGACACTCGCCAAACTGAAACTGTTATAATAACTTATTTACTGATCATTCTTAATTCACGTACTTCAACTTTTTGTATCATTAACTTTACAATACTTGAGATTTTTCATAACTCTGATACGCGTAACTTGCGAATCGATAGCCGACGTGTAATATTTCTGCTGGACTGAAGGCGACGTGTAGCATACAAATATTTTCGACGAACTGACGGCGTCTATCTCTAACCTAGCCCTTTTTATACTCCTACACCCCGATATGCCTAAAGATTATAACTGTGCTGCTATTGGCTAATAAAACGCTCCAACATTAGCGTCCATTTTTATATCCAATGAAAATTATGAATACATATGCTCTAGGAAAAATGTTCCAGCAAATTCTAAAGAAAAACGCGCCAACATTACGTAACTTCCTCGTCTCTAATAATGATAAACAGCTCACCCCCTCGCTGCATTATTGCACGCTATTATTGACAGTTTCAGTAAGGCAGTATAAACTTACTTCTCAACAATAATTACAATCAACAAACATCTTAAATCAATGACACATAAAAATGCATATTCATACTATAATCATTCTTTACATTTAAATAATTTATGATACAAATTACTGCATCAATAGACAAAGATTTGGCTATAGAGCCCCAAAGAATAAAAATATGATACACATTCTGCATTTGTTGTTACAAATGAATCTCGGAGAACTGTCTTGGTTTAATACACTACACCTGGCCTGCTGTCCAAAAGCTCAATAAAATAATCACTTAAACAGCACAGGAATAACACTTAGATTTAAGACATTCACCATTAGGTTCTCATTGTGTTGTTTTCCTGAAAAGAAGTTTGGCTTATCGTTTAGCCCACACAGTGTTTTATAGCATATGCTGTCAAATATGTATTTGTAAAGTTTAGTTTCAATACTGTTATACTTTGTTAGCGCATTTAGTTGGGCAATGATACCAGCGAGAAAACTTGAAAGCTCCTTGAAAAGAGGACTGCACATTATCTGAAATGTAGGATTCCAAGTCACAGTTGTCAAGCAACACAGTTTTTCCTATTGTATTGTTACTGTAGTAAAGCACTTTCTTTTTGACAAAGAAATGTTTCTCAGCTAATGCTGTATACATTACCAAATTGAGGATACTCGATGTGCAGTTGCAATTCATTCATATACCCTGAGAGGTAAATAATCATGACAGAACAGTTATTGAAGCAGCTGTTCCCTGCTTTCTCTACCAGTTTTGGATGAATATCATAATACTGCAATGAAATCACTTGATAACACCAATAAGTGTTCTATGTCTGGTGTAATTGATTTCCTGCTTATTTGTTTGGTTACTCTACATATTATACACTAACAATCTCCCTAATAATATCAGCGGGAAAACAACAATATATGCGGATGACACAACAATTAGAATTAAAGCACTAGGTAACTTAGAACTAATCAACAAAACCGCAGAAACAATGGCAGCATTAAAAAAATGGTTTAATAACAATGGCCTAAAACTGAATACATCTAAGACTTCAGTCATGCAGTTCAAAATGCAGTCAATAATAAACAATATGACACCCGCTTCCAGTATAAGCTCTGCTACCACAGCTAAACTATTAGAAATCTATGTTAACAATCATTTAAAGTGGCAGGAACACATACAGTGCATAGCTAAAAGATTAAACAGTGCCTGCTTTAATATGCACTGCATATCACAAATTGCACATTTAGACACTAGGAAAATATTGTATTTCAGCTACTTTCATTCTATCATGACATATGGTATAATTCTCTGGGGCCATGCGACAGTCTGGGAATCAATATTCAAAACACAAAAGAAAATAATACGCATACGGGGACAAAAGAATCATGTAGAGCACTATTTAAAAACCTTAAAATATTCACTTTCCCTTCACAATACATACTGGAATTCTGTAAAGATACACATGTAAATTTTTGACAGTATATTTAGTACTCAAAAACAACATGACTATAAAACTAGAACCAAAGGTAACTTAAAACCACTAGAACATAGACTAACTCTATTCGTAAAAAAGTCCTCTCTATGCTGGAATTAAAATGTACAATAAATTACCCGTTCTAGACGTTCTCAGGCTTCAAGCCAGGAAAGCTTCAGCTCTTATTTCAATAAATTACCCATCAAAATAAGAGAAATTAAAGATATAAAATCTTTCAGCAAAACCATCAAAAACATGCTTGTAAACAAATCATACTATTCTGTAAAGGAATATATGGAGGATAGCTTATAAAATTGTAAATAAATTACTTGGTAAAGGAATATATGGAGGATAGTTTTTAAATATGTAAATTAATTGTAACTTTTAAGATATGGTAGTTTCATTGATGAAAGGGTTTCTGCCCTAAATCATCGTACTAGATAAATAGAATGTTTTTGTTAAACACATGTATGATTACTGTGTAAAATAATTTTTGTTTGTATTCTCTCTGACGTGTCACCTGTTTACCGAGCCTTTGCTCACTTTGTAAACGTTTTGTGATAAATAAATTATTTATTTATTTATTTATTTATTACTGTAGCTTTCATAGCACCCACATAGCCTCCTTATCCCACTTCCATATAATTCTATAGGGTTCGAACTAAAGATCATACTGCTTCACTCTGCAACTCTTTACATGATTGCTGCTGTTGTAGCAGCTGCTACCAGTTCACTTGATTATTTGTTCATTCATGTTATGTCACCTAAACTGCAACCCAAGTGACTGGTACACTGAACAGTCTGCTGTCATTCAGGGCCAATATGCTATTAGTTATTCCACATTTCTTTGGTCATGTATCCATATCAAACAACGAATTCAAGAGTAGTCGGCAGCAACAATGGCCATGCAATACTGCAACATCGCATTACCATATTAATGTATCATACGAATACATTGTAATTATCGGTTAGCTAGCACAGATCTTACTGGTGCAAAACTATGCAAGGGAATTTTATTTTTAAATCAGTGTAGAGCATTCATTGTCCCCATTCATTACATACCGCTAATCTTTCATCACCTATATGTTCATATTATAGCATTCTGTTATTGTTCCATGTTATTTCTACTCCAATAACTGAGCTGGAATCGTTTTGTATAATTTCATTGCACTGTTGTGCAGGGTTACATAAACTTGTTTTCCTTTCATGCTTTATTTCAAGTTTATTGGTGTTAAACTGATGTTTTGTGTTCTAATACATATAAATATGAGAATTATGAATAGATACTTGTGATGAAAATAAAATAAATTGTTTTTCATGGCTAAAACAAAGCAGTGTCCTTTTGGACCACATAAACATCTCCATTTGAAGGTTAAGAGCATTCTATTAGTCCTTTAGTTTAGCCCACTTCTTAATTTCATGTTACGTCCCATTATATTTAAGTCACAATACATCGAATTCATTGCAATCCTAGCTTTAATGGTCATCAGTAAGATACTGAAGCAATTCAAAGTCATTAATGGAAAATAACACGTCTGCATTTTCAAACTTTTTGTCACATGATTTCTTAAAAGTAGGTGTTCTTGAATCAAGTTTTTATGCTGATTCCAGAAATAACTTCCATTTTCTTCTATCACGCCAGGTTTTTACACAAAATAAGTAATGTTTTGACAATTTTACTAATGAGCGTAGAAAAGTATTCAAATACCATTTCACACAAGGTAAGTTTTTATTCAAGAAACATTTTAAGAATACTCTCAATAACTCCCTTAATTTATTTCATGGCTACATTTTAACAAAACAAGAAGCCAAAGTGTTTCATTTAATTTTTTTCAAACTTTCTCTTCGACTTCCTTGCAGATCCTTGAAGATGACTGTCCCTCCTCAACATCCAACAGTAGTCAGCCATCATAGTTTCATTCCATCTCTCCTGGTGCCTCCTCTCCATTTCCTTAATATCTTGGGAAAACGTTCACCCTGCTCTTCACTATAATGTCCCAGATTTTCTGGAAAGCAGTTGATAAGTGAATGCAGAAAATGCACCTTTACACTCATGTTACAATCCATCTTCTTGAAATTTTCCAACATTGCTTCGACAGTGGCCTTGTAATTAGGATCTTTGTTATTGCCTAAGAAGTTTTCAGTAACTGATCGGAAGGCAGTCCATGCTTCTATTTCTCTCTCTCATTCATTGTCTTCTCAAAATCTTCATCCTTCATCAATTTCTTTATTTGAGGACCAACAAAAATTCCAGCCTTTAATTTGTTTTGTGTAATGAAGGGAAATTTCTTGGAAAGGTACTTGAAGCATGGTCCATACTGTGGTAGAGGCCTTACAAATTGCTTCATCAAGCCCAATTTTATGTGTAGTGATGGAAGCAATATGTTTATATCTCTATATTTTTTAAGTCAAATTGTGAAAAAACTGTACGTGATAGAAAAGAAAACTAAAAGCAGTTCAGAAATCAGCATAAAAAAGTGAGTCAGAATCACTTATTAGTTTTCAGTCATCCGATATCATGCAGACTGGTGTAATCATACAAAACACAATTGCTCAGTTACTATTACTCAAGTATTTTTCAACAAATACTAATACTTCCTTCAGCTGGGGGGAAATACTGCTACATTGCTTCAACAAAGTGCTTAAAGCTGAGACATATTCCACATTTCACCGTTGTTAGCTCTATTTATGAGGTTTGATAAAAACCTATCAATTCAGCACTGGAAAGTCAGGTGCCCAATAAACTTATGTATATAGTAAAATTCTTAAACAGTTTCCAACAAACATATATTAGGATCATCCGCTGATAAATGCACATGTAGTCTTGTTTTAATACACAACATTTAATTTATTGTCATTTCCATAGTCCTTAGGGAGTAAAACAATAGGCATGCATGCAAGAGCACTGATAAATGTGTATTAACCAGAATCTGTTGCCAAGTATATTAGTCTGACTCCAATATGTTTAGTTTCTGTGGATAATACTCATTAATTCATTCTGCTGTCCTACCTCCTGCAAACCTATCAAGTTTTAAGAATTTAACTGTATCACTAGCTCTATATAATGCTCTGATTCTAACCTTGCACGGGTGTTTGTAGAAGAACAATATTTTGTTATACCACTTTTAAAATTAAAGGTATTTTCAAATAAGCATGTTAAACGTACCCTCAATATGATGGTTTCTGAAATCCCCTCCTTCACTTCCATGCTCTCTCCTGCAATCTCTAACCCATTCCTTTGAACAGCAGCACGTACCACTACTGGAAGTGCTGCCTGCAGCACCATTACAGACAGTCGGTACACCATTCCAGGGCGCACCATGCGACTTGCCACAATAAAATATGTCCTGTAAATAAACATGCACAAATGAGTTCTCTTAGGCATCAATCATTACTACAAGTGTTTAACTTTTTTATCACCTGCAAAGTATTCTGCAGATAACAAAGCTTAAAAGTCTGAAAAACATTTTAAAACTATGCCTGCCCTTCGCAAAAAAACGTTTAAATAACAATCTTACTTCCACTTTCTTGAACAGCAGTTATGTAGAATGATGTATTAAACAATTTTATACATATGTGAGTCGGTTTATTGACACTACATCACTTATTTTATTTAAAATGGGACATGTTTTGGGAATCCAATTGCTCCCATCATTAACTTGATGCTGACTGCTGGAGCATGGTGTCCTTTTGCCAGAGATTGTTGTGCTATTGTCATCCTCTGGTGGCTTTTCAGGGAATTTCTTGCTGAAGTTGTTGCTTAGTGGTAACTCAAAACTGAAGACCCAATCCCTGTTTTTCAAAATGTAAATATTCTCCCAGACTGATAGTTTTATGTTTGAAATTCTTTTTGAAAGTACCACTTCAGGATCAATTTCATGGTTTTCTAGCCAAAAGTGAGCAGCTACTGCCAATTTTTCTTCTTGCTTATACTTCAGATTCCCCAGGATGTTCCTTTGCACTTGTTTTCAATTTCCGTTTTGTTTTTCCAACATAGATTTTGTTGCAGTCTTTGCAGTTAAATTGGTATATTCCTGATTTTTCTGTTGTTGGTATGGTATCCTTTAGTTCTGAATGTAGTAGGTGTTGGAGGGAGTATGATTTTTGGGTGCTAGAATGATGCTGTGCTCTTTTGAGTATTTTTGAAACTGGTCATGGGCTTTGGGATGGTTGTGAACTTTCTGTATGTGTATTTTTCTTTTTCTGCCGACAGTTTGATGGTAAGTTCAGTGGCAGTAGAACCAATGCCATTTGATACAGTGGTAACACATCCCAGGATATTTCAAGGTTTAAAAATTTAAAAACTCCATACAAAATAACCTGAGGAATGTGCTATTCCCTTACCTTATCTATGCCAAGTACAATCTCTCCCCCAATTAATGGATGCAATTAAATCTGATATTGGTAATATGATTGAAATGGGGATGATTGAAACAGTAGAAAGGCCAACTGATTAGTGTGCAGGACTAGTGTTGGTTCCAAAGCCAAATGCTAAAATGTGCATGCATCAATTATGCACACCTCAATAAGTATGTTCAACAGGAAATACATCCACTGTCAGCTACTAAGAATGCACATATTTAGATAGTTAGGAAACACAAGTTACTTTTTCCAAAATAGATGCCAATCACGAATTTTGGCAATATGAGCCGGATGAAGACATGGAAACATGTAACACTAATGCCAGGTTTCACCAACCATCGTCAAGGCATTTGAAGGTCATTAAGCTGTTGATGATTTGTTAAAAGTAAAAGTTCTGTGTGTCATCCTTATGACAGCGGAAGTTCAGGTCAACTTTTGAGGCTCCATTTTCCTGCCTTCAAATCATTGACGGTCCGCCAATTCTAGTTTAAAGGTTATGTATGTACTGTAGCTGTTGAGAAACAGCATTGCATTTACTTTTATTCCAGTAACTGAACATTGATACTTTCGGTATTGAAATGTTGTTCAACGAATTTATTGAAACTATGGGCCACAACCTGTTATGGGATAGGAATAGCCGTAACTATGAAGTCAATGATGTAAAATTTGTAATTTGTTTCAAATTATCAAAACAGGAGTGTTGAAAATTGTGAAGGATACTGAACCGAGATAGAATATCCTACGAACAGAAATTGGTTATTTAAAGGTGAGTCGAAATTGTAACACTAACATCACTTAAGTTTACTCACTTAACATGTTTCGGGAAACCGTTGTTCCCATCCTCAGAAGGTTATTAACTCGACTGGCCCGTGTTGTTGGTGTTTCCGTTTTTTGGACTGGATCCTGTGGTGGCATCTTGTGGTGGAGAAATGTACTTCCAGAGAGGATTTGGTGGCGGCAAATCAAAATTCATTAGATGTGTGTTGTGTTTTAGAATGGTGATCTTCTCCCATGCATCTAATTCGGCTGCAAATTTGGCTGGTTTGACTAATGTAATATTGGGTTTGATGTTGTGATTAGTGATCCAAAAATGGTGTGAAACTGCAGATTTGTCCATTTGTTTGTATTTAATACAAACAAATGGACAAATCTGCAGTTTCACACCATTTTTGGATCACTAATCACAACATCAAACCCAATATTACATTAGTCAAACCAGCCAAATTTGCAGCCGAATTAGATGCATGGGAGAAGATCACCATTCTAAAACACAACACACATCTAATGAATTTTGATTTGCCGCCACCAAATCCTCTCTGGAAGTACATTTCTCCACCACAAGATGCCACCACAGGATCCAGTCCAAAAAACGGAAACACCAACAACACGGGCCAGTCGAGTTAATAACCTTCTGAGGATGGGAACAACGGTTTCCCGAAACATGTTAAGTGAGTAAACTTAAGTGATGTTAGTGTTACAATTTCGACTCACCTTTAAATAGAATACACATCACTGTTTCTAGCTTCTTTTCATTACAATACATAAGAAATTGGTTACTTTTACCGATCCAGCAGATATTGGTAACATTCAGATATTTCTCCAGGGGTTCATTCCGTATTAATGGTGACTGCAACGGAGTTTCAAAATCCAAAGAGCGAGAGTGAGAAACAGAAGCAATCGCTTCCTTACAGCCACAGTGATTCAAGAATTTTATACAATTGCAAATTTTCATGGTGTTGTAGACACAATTGACTGAACTCATGTGCCCATTTTGTCACCAATGAGCACAATGCCAAATTATATAGTATACTCAGACAATTTGCAGTGCAAGCTTATTAATTACCAATATTGTGGTACACTGATCAGGTTCTGTTCATGACAGCTTATATTTGACAACAGTCAGTTGAGAATGCTGTTCGAGACAGACAGATAGAATTTTGTATTTGATGACAGTGGTTACTGAGGGGCATGGCATAGTTTAAGCATATGTGTTGCACTTATGTTTTATTTTCGAAGCCACAATCTCAGCCAATGAAAATAGACATAGCAAACATTACAATTGCCAACCTTCACAAACTTATGTAACGAGTTGTCATAGTTAACGAACCGTCATTTTGATGTGATTGTCATTGACGATATGGCAAAAACTGACAAAGCGTTAGTTTGACATCCCTCAAGCTAAATTTGCTGACGGTTGGTGTAATCTGGCATAAGACATTTGAAAGTATGTGGTGGAACGCAAATTTAGTTCCTTGGGGATATACCTAACTGATAAAAATTTTATACATGTCGATGATCATCGAACAGAAGCAATACTAAAAATGGAAGCTCCATGGAATGTAGTAAACATGAGAAGCTTTTGAGGATCAATAATAACTATTTATCAAAGTTTATTCTTAACCTGTCATTGATCCCTCATCTGCTAAATGAACTATTGAATCAGAAAAACTTTTTCATTTGGAGACTAGCACAGATTTACACATTTATATTAGCTAAGTCAAGCACTGATAAAGGCACCTAGCATGGGAAAACATCAAAAGAAATGATCACAGCCGATGCTTCTTCACATGGGATTAGAGCAGTCATCAAACAACAAGACAAAATTTATCGCCCAATTAAGTTTGCATTAAAAATATTAAGTCAATGTCAGCAAAATTTGATACAAATAGAAAAGGAAGAACATGGGCATGATAAAAATTTTAAAGGTTTCATAATTGGGCTTATGGTTACATTGTTAACGGATCATACAGCCTCTGCTACCAATTTTTTCTATAAAAAATTTGGATGATATTTTACCCCAGTTCCAATGAATGTGAGACTACATTTAGCTCGTTATTCGTTTAACATGAATCGTATTCCAGGCAGAGTTGGGCATGACATACACTCCGTCTTGAAGACTTCTTGAGCATATCAGAAGAAACTGATTTTGATGATAAAGTAGTTGCATTTGAGGCAGAATTTTAATGCCTAAATAATATTAATTTTATTTTTATTATAATTAAATTCAATAACAGCCCACCTTGAAAACAATATGTATATAATTATTATTTAAATTGTAATTAAGTCATTGCAAATACTTATTTTTTATTGTAAACGTATTTATTAATGTTATGTAAATGTTTATATACTCTAATAGTGCAAAAACTGTGAGAATAATATTTTTAGGTTGTTAATAATGAGGTAATAATGTAATTTTTGTGACAATAATGTGTCTGGAATTTTAAAAAAATACTGGTCATGAAAAGATCGGTAGTGACGTAAGTTTCGCTTACAATTTGGAATTAGCCAATCAACAGTAAACAAAAGTTTTAGTTTGAATACTTAAATTCTATTGGACTAGATTTAGCCAATAAGAGACTGGCATTACTGAAGCTTTAAGGTTTTTACCATTAAGATTAGTCAGTCACGGACATGATGTGATAGTGTGCAGATGGCAAAAATTGTGTTCTCCGCTAGTAAATACATTAAGATTATATACAGTTTTCTCACAGTTTTTCTTTTATAAAGTGTTGTGTTTTATAAATGTGCAAGTATAAAGAAATAAAAAGAAGTGAAATTTAAAAGTAAATTCTGTGACGTCTTTAATTCTTGTCATATCACAACCTGAACAAGAACTTTTGATTCTATAGTTTGACTGAAGCAGCTGCGGCAGATTTAAATAATATTACGTATAACAAACATCATCTTCAACTACTACAAACTTTGGCGTCCCAAGCATTTACCAACCTCAAAGTGTATCTTCATTATGTGGGGCTAAATACTTTTTTAAAGTAACGCACATACGTGGGGGCTTCTCACATCTCACACAAAAATAAAAACTACTTCAAAGTGGTGTACAACTGTGGGGCTTACAAGTAACATCTCACATCCAGCATCCAGCTAAATAACTTTTTCAAAGTTGGCAACAAAATTTTACGTAACCTAAAACAACTACTACACATTCATATAAGGAGTAATTACTTAAATACAAGCATCTGACACTCATTTAGAAGAAGTTTGCAAACATCAGCAAAATATTTTCTATATGCCAATTATTACACCAAAATAGCTTGCCATGATGGCTGAGGAAAAATTAACGGACACAAAGGATTATTGGCCATATAGAACTGAAATTGTTTTGAACATGAATTATTGCTGAAAGGATCCCTTTTAAATATACCTGTCTCATTGGGAATGGATATTCTGGAAAAGTTACATGAAGTTACATTTATCATCTTTTCATGGATTAGGAAATATATCCTGTTCCGGCCTCGTGTAGCTTTCCATCTTCTCATCAGTCTTCCAATATCTCTTTTCCCATATGGTTGATATTCATGTCAATTTAGGATATTGGGTTTCATCCATCTTCTGCAAATGTTTTCTCTATCTTTCTCAATATTGCTTTATTTTGTCATTTATAGGACCAATACCTAATTCAAGGCCATTTATGTATTACCAAAAGTCAAAAGCAAGCACCTCAATCTACATGGTGGCCAGGACTTTCAACACAAACTGCAAACCTTGTAAATCAATGTCAAAGATTTATATAACATGTTCAAAATGACTGTGAACCTCTGCAACATTTTTCCTGAGAGACTATGACACACACTTTCAATGAATTTATTCTATTGTGGACAACAATTGTATATGATAGTAACAGATTTTTATTTGCATTTCCCTGAAATTTCACAAGTGGAAAATTTGCAAATGAGGGAAGTTATAAGAATTTTTAAGTTTAGTTTTGCTCGTCAAGGAACTTTAGAGATTTTGTTAAGTGATAATGGCACACATTTTGCACCACTGACTTCATCGGAGTTAAATATGCACAGACATGGAGTTTCACACACCTCACATTAAATTGAGTTTTATTTAAGGATGCTCTGTAACTACTATGGTTCTTAGCGCCCCACTCTATAATGGGCGTGAAAGAGTGGAAATTTTGCTCAGGCCTCTTTATCAGGCTTGAGGTTCTTTTACATGCCCTAAATCTACAACACGGGACCAGCGGTTTTACTTCCCTTCCGAAGAAAATCATACTAAAGATTTTTACACCAAAAAAAAAAAAAAAAATTCATTGCCCTCCACTGGGTTTGAACCCACAACCTTGGTATTATCGGCGCAACAGTTCTAGACATGTGAAAATCTTAATGACAGCTAGGAAACGAGTTGCTTACCAGATCAGGTGACCGGTCGTCTGCATGCTGCAGGAGTGCGTGGTACAGTCATCGTCAAATATCCGCACACTGGTTATGCACTGCGTTGCGCTGATAAACTTAGTTATATACCGTATATTAAAATCCACGCTGTAAAAAGCGCTTGATATAAAAAACACTGTCAATCATTGCCTCCAATTCTTCCACACCTAATAACCCTTCTTCTGCGGAATCACTCACATTATTGCTGTCATCACTGCTGTCACTACTTTCTGCACCATTATCCTGGATGAGAATTATTTCTATTTGATTTTCTGCAATTCGGTATTTCTCGAAATATTGATTCTTAATTTATTCAACATGTCGACATACATTTTCCCATTCTGGCCTTCCAATTTCAGCAAATTGCTGCCGTTATAACTGATCCACATATTTTAATTTAAAAGCGATATTTCTGCATGCCACCCATTTTTTGATATCAGCCAAGTTTAATTCGATTGGGTTTAGATCTGGGCGATACAATGACAGTCTAAGTACATTATGGGGATGTTGTATTACTATCTGGTCAAGTATGTATGACTTCTGAAGCTGTTTGTTGGCTTTAATTAGGTTATATAGCTTTGTTTTACTCATGCTTTCATCTAAAGCTATATTATGTCTAAGTAACCAAGCTCTCATTTCTTCTTTCAAGGAATTAGAGGTAGGTGGTTTGTCAATTTGAGTGTTGACACATTGTGAAGCATTGTCGATGACCAGAACAGACCCAGCAGGCATATTAGGTATCAACATGGCGTTGATTTACTTCTTGTAATTTTCTGTATTCATTTCTTGATGAAAATCTCCTGTTGTTTGTTGCGACTTGTAAAAGAAGGGCATTTGGAATGAAGCCGATCTTTCCAACTGCATGAATGATAATAAGTATTTGCCCTTTGGCAACAGGTGCCTGCAAACCTAATTCGCTATCGTCACTCCAACTTTTAGATGCTGTATACTGCTGTGTATGTATGACTGATCTTCATATTTTTCTGAAATTTGTAGCACCACCTTGAAAATTGATGCTGATATAAGTACATATAAAATTATAGTCATTTGGAAAGGTAGAATCACACTGAAAAATTAAATACCATAGCCGGGATTTGAACCACGGATCTTAGGCTTTCCGTGCTGTTGCTCTAACCGACTAAGCTATCATGGCAACATTTACTTTATATTTTTAATTTTTTATTTTATTGTTATTATTATTTTATTTATTTATTTATTTATTTTCCTTTTCTGTTAGAACTCTTCTATTTGATTTCGGTTTCTTCCCTTGAACCCTAAATCTTTAATAATTTTTCTGAGATTTGTAGCACCACCTTGAAAGTTTCTGCTGTCTTTCAGCTTGATGAGCAATCTGCTTATTGATAGCACAGTTTTTTCTTCCACATAGAAATTGTGAATCGTGCGCCGAATGACGCATTCAAAATCTTCTATTTCTGTAATACGTTTAGGGACCTTCCCAGGTGTGTCAAATGGCACTCTTTTATCCCTATGTTTTTTTTTCTTTCTTATCTTTGAGAATTCTGGAAACGGAACTCGGTGAAACACCACTTGCTTTGACTACTCTTTCTTTCACTCTTTTAAGGTTTTTGTGGAACTCGGATGAACATATATTTTCTTCCTTCATCTCTGCTTCTTGCTTCATGAAATCGAGGACATTTGCAATTATTTCCCTACTTTGACTGTGTAACACCTTAACACTTAACTTTGAAAACGTAGGAGCCGTGGTTATAAATATAAAGTAAGTACTATTTAGATACTGCTCTCTTAAAAATTACAACCAGATGCAGACACTTTCTATGCAGACTGTATGTGTTACGCACTGTGAGTAAGCAAAGGTATTATATCGCTTTCGTTGATTAAGCTAAACATAAACCATTCCTAGGCTCGGCAGCTGGGGTGGCAATCAAGGTCACGATTCCAGAAGTTTTGCGCGAGTAATACCCCTAGACCATGGAGGATGATCTCGCATCAAGTCCTCATTATGCACAAAGTAATGAATTGGCTGAAGTCGCAGTCAAAATTATTAAATAGAGAGTGAGGAACCTTATTTATAATTTCAAAATTACAGGAACACCCGTTTGTCTAATGGGTTCTCACCTGCTGAGTTACTTATGAGCAGATGTTATAGAAACACGCACAAGATCATCTGAGGTCTTACATTGTCGATAGTGTTTGTCACAACAGATTTCATTTAATACCTGAGAGGGAAAGAGACAGAAGAGATGACTTTTATATTAGTTGAAAAAGCAGTGATAGCGAAAAGAGGGGATCTGTCACAGAAATTGTGTAAACAAAAATGAAATTGAAAATACATGTCTAGATGCACTTGAGGGAGTGAAGAGAAATCAATATGCCATAGAATTTAAGAAACCAGGAATCCTTCACTTGTAAACCATTTCTTTTTTTGTTTACATTTATAAACCTAAAAGGAAGATGTGTTAATATGACATGTCTTGAAATTGACATGACATAGTATCTAGGGTTTTGTTTGATGAAAATGGTAGAGGCTGGGAAAACAAATAGCTGACTCTATATAAAAAATAAACAACAGTTTTAAGAGAATTAACTCTTAGTTTTATACGTATTGCAATAATAAAACAATTATTACTATTAATGTGAATGGTCCATCCCTAAATGAAATTCAGCAGAGCTTTTCCACATTATGAAAACCCTTAACAGATCTTATCAATTACATTATATTAACATAATAACAATGCATTAGAAACACATTGAGTATTACTGCAATTATAGTGGTGCTTACGCTTCATTGATGATGACATTGTTTTCCCACTGTTGAGGATTATTGTTACGTGGTGGCCAATCATTTCCTTGTCGTGCTGGATCCTGATTCCCAGGGGCTCGCTCTTGTGCCCAGAGTGCACTTATTTCTAGTAGTAACACCACAACCACAGTTAACAACCTGCAACAAATCATTCCAAAATTTAAGCGCAAGACATTCTTTTTTTCATACTTTTGTATTATTAGAAGAAGTTCAAATTCCCGCAAGAAATTTAGTTTAAACTTTGTTTATACTTTATGTAGAAATTAATTATAATTTCTATTTGCACATTTGTTACAAAATAAAATGTTTTTCTTTTAAACCAATATCACATACTGCTTTTGAATCAATTGGTGACAATTCTACACCATTTACTAGTCACTAATCAACTCAAAAGCAGTATTACATTACACAATTGTCTTTAACCTCCTAAAAAGATGATTTATGTTTTGGAAAAGTTCATCCTGTATTAATACTTGAAATCAAAGCCCAAGCTTCCAAGCGATATGAATAGAATTCCAATATAAGTTACATGAGCTGCCCCAATTAATAATGCCATGCTCTGTAGATTTATACTACATGCAAACAAAAGTGTAAAGGGTGTCACATCACTAGGATAAGACATTGGATATGCCAGAATAGTTGAGAGCTCTACAAAGTGGAATTGGTTAACATTTCAATGCTTTTGGTGTGAGCAGAGTAGACATTTTTATTTCAACTTGTCTGTACTGAACTAGTGTAAAAATGCCTTAATTTTCAGACCTGTACTCACATGCGTACTATGTAACAGATAGGTGTTGGCCTAACAAGTTAAAACAGAATCTTGATGACTAGGTAAGAGCATTATCCAAACTTTGGTTAAAGCAGAATGGCTGCCATTATACCTGGATAGCAAAATAAGAAAAACTGAAATGAAGAAAAACCTACTTTGAAGACAATCAGAAACTGTAGCTTGCTCAAAAAGAAAATACAAGCAAGGGTTAAAGTCTAATTCAAAGAAAGTTTGTTGTATATATATATATATATATATATATATATATATCATCATTATTTATTGGTTTATTCCTGAATTTTCAGAAATTCTGTTCACATTGCACTGTTGTGATTATCATTATTCTGCAGAGAAAAGTTTAATGCAAAGCTGCAAAACCGGAAAAAAACTTCTGCTTGCATATGAAACTACAGCAACAAAAGGTATGGTGATTAATATGCTTTCTAAGTATGTAATTGACATATAATAATAGTAATTCATGAAGAACAATTTAGTTTAACAGAACATTTCTTACCCATTCAACTATAACTTTAAAGTCGTATTGGACTCACAACTAAGCCACAAATTGAGATGTTGAGAAAACTGAAAAGTTTCAGAAACAATGACTAATGAATACACATGTATGCAAAGATGTTTACTTTTTGCTCCATTCATGATTGATTGTCGTGGTTCAGAATTAGCCATGTATTAGTGTGGTTTGCTGTTTATTTTTTAATACTGCACATAAAATATTTATTTATAAACTTCAATATAAAAACAAGTTTACATGCTTAATAGAAGTATTCAGTGGGCTGGCTCCACAGCTCAGTCGATAAAGCACCTGCATGCTGTGTGAGGTGTCCCAAGTTCGATTCCTGGCTGGAGGGGGGGAATTTTTCTGTGGCCAACATTATTCACTATCCTCCCCAGAGTCTGGGAGTATAAATGAGTGTGAATGTGTGATTGGTCTATGTACAAAACACAAAGAAATCTAGAAATCCAACCACTGCATATAAGTTAACACTGTTGCTGATTAGGCAATACGTTCCAAAGGAAAAGGCTACCAAAACAACCACAGCAGTTAAAGCCAGGGTATTTAATATATATATATATATATATATATATATATATATATATATATATATATATATATATATATATATATATATTCAGCAACCAACACTACCACCATCATTAATGTTACGATTACAGTTGGGCTTTACAATAAATTAATCCTCTCCAAATCTTTGCACTGTTTGATTATTTCTTTCTTAATCACTTCACTTTCACATCTAATAACAAAAGAATTCTAACATTTTATATTACAAAATCATTACTTAAACTGATGATCTGACAAGATGTAAACTTAAAAAGAAGAATTAAATAACACATCAGAACAGTTAATAAATTCTGAAACAATGTGACCTGGGAAAATCTCGGCACACCAAAACGAACGTTTCCTTATGTATTTAAGCATTAGGAGTCGAATTTGGGACACGTTTGCTTCACTTGCTCTGTAATTTATAAAGGACATGTTTCAGAAGCTTTCACTTCCATCATCAACTGTATGTAGTCTGATAGCACTGGTGTTATCTTCATTCTAGTCTCTGGTAGATGGCACGTTTAATTTGGTATAGATGTCCGGAAGCGGGATTTCAAAGTTCATAACTCTGTGTTTGTGTTTTTGGATAAAAATCTCCCATATGGTGAGTTCTAGCAGGTGGTTTACTTCTTTTAGTATTTCAGAGTTTGTATTTTGTGGTTTGTTTCCCAAAAGTGTGCCACAATGCCTGATTAGTCTGCTGTTTATATCAGACGTTGCAGCACGCTTTTGGGAAACAAACCACAAAATAGACTCTGAACTACTAAAAGAAGCAAACCATTCACTAGAACTCACCGTATGGGAGATTTTTATCCAAAAACACAGAGTTACGAATATTGAATCCTGCCTCCGGAAATCTATCCAAATTCATTGCACCATCTATCAGAAACCAGAATGAAGATGCCACCAGCACCGCCAGTCAATCTACAGCTGATGATGGAAGCGACAGCTTCTGAAACATGTCCTGTATAAACTACAGAGTAAGTAAACAAACGTGTCACAAATTTGATTCCTAATGCTTAAAAACTGAATTTTGTCTTCACTGTTACAAAGTTTCTAAAAAATCAAATTTCCTTATGGTTTAAAAAACCAAAAGCTGTTTTCTGCAAATAGCATATAATTTCTGATGCATCAAAATTTTAGTATGTGGTAATGAGTTTGGACCAAGAGGTCCTACCAGCTATCACTTAAAATCCTCTACAAATATTAAGTAGAAGGAAATTAAGACCCAATTCATGAAAATGTACACAAACAGTAAACAAATTAAGCTCAACAGGCTCACACAACAAAGTAGCATTGTCTATAGGAAATAATCTTTACATCTATTCCACCCAAGAATAAAAAAATCTGATGTGTTACACTCACATGACCTTCTCTACTCTTGTACAAACTATTTTTACAAACACTTATTCTCCATATGCTTCACGTTAATCGAGATATCGAGATATTAATCTTATTGCTAAGTTTCTTGTAGATGCAAGGGGAATTGGTAGGCTTTAAGCGATAGTCAAATATTTTAAGAGCTGGTTGCTATGTGGAGTATTTCATTCTCTTTGCATTACCAGGACAAAAAAAAAATGAATAACGAATTCCCATTTGAGAAAAAGTATAAGTATTGGAAAATTTAAGGGAATAACAAGCAATATCTCGAAAATGGTTCACTCGACAAAAAAAATGAATAGGACATAAATTGTGTATTTTAATGCGATCTACATTTTCTGTGTAGTAAAATTTTGTCTATCTCTTATGGTTTACCAGTTATGCAAAAGTCGTTCACAATGAAGAATACTTTTGGAAACATTCCCAGAAAATTCAAGATATACATTTTATTTGTCATGAAAGTATCTTAAATATATGATATTTCAATCAAAATCGTTAGAGCCATTTTTGAGAAAATTAAAATTTTAGAAAAATGCTCCATGTAAAGAGTAATCTGGAGTGGGGAGATTTTCTTGAAAACCTTTGTGTCGCATCTCTGGAAGATACTGAACCTAAATACCAAGTTTGGTGTTTATCCGACTGTTCGTTTCTGAGTTATGCTGTTCACACACACACGGACATGTTTCCAAAAATACTTTTTTTTGGATTCAGGAGGCCTCAAAATATGTATTTCCGGTGAAATCTCGGTATCGAATTTTTTAGTGGAATGCAATACTTCCCCTACTTATTATACATAGTAGAGAAAGTAAAAATGCAAGTTGATCCTGCATGTTACTCAGATGGGAGATGTGCACAGAGCATGATCCTCTCTAAAGTCTATGTGATTGTTCCCTTTTCATGAATTCACTCCCACAATCACTCCCGCCACCTTTAGCATGTTAGGTCATCTTGGTAACTTTGATTTTGATTATTGTTTACTGGCAATGATGGTTACTCATTTTCAGTTCAATTAATTAATTTTTCTACTTTTTCTGATCTACGTAACATAAATCTTTTTGTTTTGGTAGTGTTTAATGCCTGTTCTTACTGCATACGGCACCATTGGTAGTGGACACTGATGATATATGAAATGAAATAATTGGGAAGGAAACGTTCCAGTTTGCCAGCATTTGCCAGTTACAAGGACTGAGATAAACCTGGAAAAATCTTCGTCACAGAAGACGGTCATTGCGAGATTTGAACCACAGACGGAAATGCACGTTTTGAGGTCCCTTAATAAACGAACATAATTAGTAAAAGGACCCCGCGAGAGAGAGAGAGAGAGAGAGAGAGAGAGAGAGAGAGAGACAGCGCAACTCAAAACGAAATGTCGGATAAATGCCGAAGTTCATATTTAATTTCAGCATTTTTCAAGGATGCGACACGAGCATGTTTATGAAAATTCTTCCACCCCAACGTCCCTGTATCTTCGTGAAAAAATATTCGATATTTTTTTTATTTTCTCAAAAATGGCTCTTAACGATTTTAATTAAACTAGTACAGGTGTTCAAGTTGTTTGCATGACAAGTAAAATATGTATCTTGAATTTTCTGCGAATAGCCTGTGAAGTGCTCTTTCTGAATGCATTTTGTATAACTTCTAAACCGCAAAAGATAATACAAAAAAAAAATACTGCACGAAACCCGAAGATTTTTTACCCCTTTCTTTTCTTTTCTGAAGTTGATGTCCTTTAATCGGAGTCATATCGGACGGTGAATGAACGAAATGGTTGAAATGATGCTAAATGGACTCGGGATCCCGAAGCTACCTGACATTTGTCTTCTCAAGAAAAGGGAAAAGCCCAGAAAAAGCCTTATCCAGGCAACGTACCTAATCGAGATTCGAACTCAAAACCTCTTGAATGTGATGCAGACACTGAGAGTTTGTTAAAACGCGCAGTTTATATCGCATTTATCATTTCCAAGACATTCTTTGTTATTGGTCTGAATTTTCGAATAATTAAAGTGCTAAGTCGATTTTTATTTCTCCGCCCACCCCGCCCAATTTTTTATCGTAGTCATGTGTGAAATTTCAATCATACTGGCCTGGGCTTTTTCAGATTTTACTATCGCTTACCCCTCCTGTATCCCCCTTGTTCTTGCAACGATATGTATGAGAGCACTTCTGCAAACATTTATCTCCATTAAGATGAAGTAGGTAGGAAAAAAATCTGATGTGTTACACTCACATGGCTTTCTCTACTCTTGTACAAACTATTTTTACAAACGCTTATTCTCAATCTACTTCATGTTAATCGAGATAAACATTTGCAGAAGCTATTTTATTCCTAATTTTCTTGTAGGTGCAAGGGGAATGTGGTAGACTTTAAGCGTGAGTGGTTCTATGTGGAGCATTCCATTCTCTTTGCATGTCCAGGACATGAAATGGAGAAAAAAAGGAAACAATGAATTCCCATTTGAGAAAAAGTGTAAGTATTGGAAAATTCAAACAAATAAAGAATAGCTAGGAAATGGTTCATTCGACAAAAAAAAAAAATGTACATGACATGCATTGTCCGTTTTAACAAGCTCTACATTTTTTGTGTAGAAAAAGTCTATCTCTTACGGCTTACCAGTTATACAAAAGTCATTCATAAAGAAGAGGACTTTTGGGGACATTCCCAGAAAATTCAAGAGCCATTTTTGAGAAAATCAAAATTTTCGAAAAATGTTCCATGTAAATGGTAGTCTGGTATTTATCCGACTTTTCGTTTTTTGAGTTATGCTGTCCACAGACACCGACCTGTTTCTAAAAGTGCCTTTTTAGGATTCAGGGGCCTCAAAACATGTATTTCTGGTGAAATCTCGGTAGGAATGCAATACTTCCCCTACTTACTATATCTACGTAATAGAGAAAGTAAAAAAGTGAGTTATGTTCAAACAACAAACCTTTATTTGTAAGGTTAGATAAATAATAAATAAAGAATAACTGTGATGTCTTAGTCGCTTGCTGATGGTTTGCTTTTCCACCATTGCGTGTCGCCGTGACGGATGAAACCTACAGTGACTATCCATTAGTGCCTCGTAAATATAAGCGGAGGCCACCATGAGCAGCGAGCCAACATTTGAAGAATGCGCTCTTGTACGTTTTGTAGCTTGTAGAGATACTGCAATGCACCGTACGCTTTGCAAAAAACAATCATCGCGTATCGTTTCAAAACTTGAATCAGTATTGTGCTGCTGCTCTGATACACAGGTATGTACACGTTCTTCACCGTACGCCACCATTTCCTCCCTCGTGGATGATGGCCAGTGTGCCCGTAACCATGGAGGATACAATTGTAATATATTTCTTCATGCTATAACTGTGCAAGGGTTGAATCCGTGTAATATTAAAGTAACCAGGTGTTTAAAATCAATGTTAGAAGTCCTCAACTCTTAAAACGATCACCAATTTTAAGAACGCTATTAACAGATGCAGCACAATCTAAAATTGTTCTACACGTCTCAAAGGGCTAAAGCTAAGCTAAATAAAGCAAGCATTGGCCAAAAACTCAAGACGCCTTAATACACGTTTGAATCCTTGACAGGTTTGTTTTCTCCTTAAGTGAATCCTGGCTAGCACCCAGGAGGCTAAAGGTAGGTGTGAAATCTGGGCATTCATTTATTCCTTGTTAATATTTTTTTTATTAATGATTTTTTACTCGGTGTTTTAGGTACGTCTTGGCATATTCATAGCGCAGTGAACGTTTGATCACTGCAAAAACATAATCTGACGCATGAAAAGATGTACTGATTTGAATGCCGCTAAATACAGTTACCAAGTATGAGTTCATGGAGAGACGTGACGTTCATAGGAGAGAAGTTTGTGCAGCACACCTACAGCCTAATGCAATTTGTTCTAACCGTGCAAGTTCAGCTCCATTTGTATATGAGAATCTGTGAATAAATAAACAAAACGTACTCATATCCTAGAGTGCAATTACCACTCCCACTGACTGTGGGTGTGGGATTACGGAGTTGGTTCATTTCGCACTTAACGATGTGGGTAGTCATGTTCTCTCCACTTTTGCACTTATTTGTTTCGTGGTTTAAAAGGTGTTCATTTAACATTCCAGTACCGTCACTGCAGATCACGTAGCAGAACTTATGTTGACTCCATTTATTACAACAGTACACAATTTTATTAGAGTCATAGTGTTGGAACAGATTGCAAGTTAGCTTTGCAAATAGCGCACATTACAAAAGTTAGGTGCAATTTTCAAAACATAATAAAACTGCAAAGAATACTGAAAATTTTCAGAACCCGTAGGTTGTATTTGCTAGTTCTCTGTGCGTATTAAAATACAGATTTTCTTTCAATTAATCTGTCTACTAGAATTTTTGGAGTGATATCCGAATACTTTCTGTTGCCTACAGAGTGAGCCAAAAAACTACGAACCGGCTGCGCTGTGTTTTTCCTGTTCGCGTCCTCGGCGCTCGTTGCCGTCTGCCGCTATCATAAAAAGGCGCGGATGAAACCATACAATATTTTTAAAACTACTTTTAAAAGCTTTACTTACCAATTTTATGAAAGGAAATGCTGAAACTGACCACCGTCATTATTCATACATTTTTGGCACCTCTTTAGGAAACTATCCATCACTCGCCGTAGTTCACGTTGAGAAATGCTGGCAATTTCCGGCGGATACTTTGTTTTAATTCTTCCAGGGTGTGTGGGTTTGTCTTGTAAACTTTGTTTTAAGTTACCCCAGAGATAGAAATCGCAAGGCGTTAGGTCGGGGGACCGAGGGGGCCACAAATCTGTACTACTAATTCTGTCCTCAAACACACTTTCAATTTTTCTCATCGAAATACTGGCCGTAGCTGTTGCAGTCTTGTTGAAAAAAGGCAAAATCACGCTCCCTGGCTGTTAATTCTCCAAAAAAAGGGGGTAAAATTGTATTCACATATGTAAGGGTGTCAACTGTTGACTCGAAAAAAATTGGCAAGTGATGGATAGTTTCATAAAGAAATGCCAAAAATGTATGGACAACGACGGTGGCCAGTTTCAGCATCTCCTTTCATAAAGTTGGTAAGTAAAGCCTTTAAAAGTAGTTTTAAAATTTTTGCATGGTTTCATTCGCGACTTTCTATGATAGCGGCAGACGGCAACGACCGCCGAGAACGCGGACAGGAAAAACACCGCGCAGCCGGTTCGTAGTTTTTTTGGCTCTCCCTGTAGATTTCCACTGCACTTATCACTTAATGGATCACTAGAAACTAAAGCCTTACACATAACTTTCATTGGAGAGAGAATCCGGCCTACATGCCTTATTTAAAATTTGCATGCTATGTGATGCATCTATGAATAAAAAATAGAAAGCGTTCGCAATCATGGACTCGAGCAAATTACCTCTGTTTACTGTGTATGCGGAGTTGTATTCGGTCATAAGCACCATTTCTAATCCGTGCGGTGGTTCTCTTAATTTCTGTACATAACGGATGTTTACATCCCTCCCTTTCATTTCACTTAATCTACCATAGTACGTTCGTTACGTTGCACGACATGCTACTAGCAACGTATTAGTCATATGCACCGCAACAGAAAATAACGATCTCATGCTTTTTTGGAGAAAGAACATAATGGAAATGAGCTAGAATGTGTCATGAAGTATAAATAGCTTATCCGAGTTTGCTTGCGTCTGTTTTTATTTAAAACAGAAAACTGGATTTGCATGGTAGCTGTATATGGTCGACAGAGCAATGCCGATATTACTTCACGCCATGCAGTGTCGCATATATCCAAGATTTATAAAGTGATAATGATTTAAGAGAAGAAAATTTGTCGACGTACTTTAAATTTGGTTGAAACTGGTACAAAATAAACTTTTATGAACAGCCTCCTAAAAAAGATTATTATTATTATTATTATTATTATTATTATTATTATTATCATCATCATCATCATCATCATCATTATTTTCCCAAAATACACACAAAATGTACCAATGTTTCCGCATTTCTCGTATTTTTGGGTGCAAAGCAAACAACCTGACTATAATTTTCTGCAAACAGCGGTAAAGGCGGGAAAATGTCACATCTACCAAAGCCTGTGTAAAACGTCTTAGTCAAAGTTAGTTTTAAGTTTAGTCCACAGTAAGGATAAGCGGGCGGCGCCGTGGCCGAGGCGGCCCGGGTTCAATCCCAGGGACCCGCATGTGGGATTTGTGGTGGACAAAGCGGCGTCTGGGCGGGTTTTCTCCACCATTCATTCCACCAACTGCTCCATCATCACCTTTCCTTTCATCCATTTCACCATCATTTCGTTTCATCTACTTCCTTCCATACCAGGCAACGGGCTGATCACCCATCCTGGATATTCTGTCTGCTCCTCGACGGGTCTCTGACCCCAGGCACCCGCCTGTAAGTCCTGGGGGTGTAAGTCCTACATAAGCGGAGGTTAAACAGAGAATGAATGAATATTTTCTAACTACGACAATTTTTGCCATAGTTACAACCCTAATATGCTTTTCCTTGGACGTACTGTGCCAACAATGAACGCTCTTGGAGCAACTTGTGTTCAACATGTCTTGCGGTATATCACGCCGATTGTGAGAGTTCTCTATTATCAATAGTATACTATTCTGAAACACTTGGCAGTTCCTTTGCTTTGTTTCTATCCACAGTGGAGAACATCTTTACCACACATTCTTATTTTATTCCCCCCTTTAGTGTTAAAGACGAGCAGCTTTGCTCTTAACCACTAAAGCAAATCACTCAAGAGGGTCGACTTTTCCACACGATGATCTCCAACGACCATGTCCTTTGTTAGATACCCCTTAAAGAGAACAATGGGCGCACGCGGGACCATACGTTCATAGGGCGTGAACATAATCTATTGTGTTCGAACTACAGAAACGTGAACATTACATTAACGTTGAAGAAACCTATTATCCTTATCAGGCTCCAGCATACCGTGTAATTCTCCTAAGCTAACATCGTTCGGAGACATTCGGAAGAAGACTTCTGGTTTACCGTCTTCCATTAACAGCCTTTGTAGGTTAATGAAATGGATAAATAATTTAGTAGGGGCATGTTGTTTCAAGAAAAGGAACAGGAAAGTAGACGCCTCAAGTGACACTTGGCTACAATAACTATTTCTCCGCTATCAGGCCCCCATTCACGATGAACACGTAACGTTAATACAACGCAGCGTAAGGGTCGGGCATAAGATAAGGTCATTCACAATGTAGCCGCAGGCGTAACGCAAGAACTTGGCACGGGCTTCAATAGATCCGTAACAGCATGCGGAAATCTTCTCGGTTACCTCAAATTTCAAATTGAATAATATAACCAATAATACTCAATAAGAAAATTCATCCAATCTAAACATACGGTCTCTACCCATACACTATACCGAGGTATCTCTGCAAAGGTTTTACAACAGATTTTTCAGGATAACGGTGGATGAAAATCAATAGGCAGCCACACACTACACAGATGTTTTTATCTATTTCGATTTACGACAGATATGTCAACAAAATGACAGATATGGCGATCGATATTTTAGGACATGCTTTTTGCAACTTATTTATCTAGCAGTCTTCCTCAATGTCTAAGGTTTACAACATAATAAACAGAATTTATTGAAAAATTATAAATAGGATAAAAGAGATTTCCTGGCAAAAACTTGTACATCGCACATTACCATTTAGCAGGCGAAAAGTGGGAATGAATATTCGTTTGCTTAACTGTTTTAATAGCTATGAGCAATTGAAATTAACAGTTCCACTAGAAAGTTTGGTGTATGATAAAATCTTACTTATACTATTAAGCACAGGAGCGAGTGATGCACTTTTACGGTTATGAGAAATAAATCCAGGATGAAAAGGTTATAAACTACGAAAGCTTAAAATTCTGCTTAGAAAATGTACACATGTAAAAAAAAAAGATACCTGTTGTAATACCGAATAATAGGGTAATGCTAATTCAACATTAGCTTGGTAAATGCACCATTCGAAAGTTTGGTAGATATAATTGCAAATACCTTATGTTTGTGTTATCAAGGACAGAAGCTGATTTTATCTAGATACTTTTAGGTTATGAAAAATTAACAAAATAGAGAAATAAATTACACAGGATGAAAAATTACGGTGACAGAGAACGCATTTTGGAACAGATATCGACGTGGGATCAGTTTATCTGCCGAGAGATACATGTAGCTATAGTGTGTAACGGACTAACAGTGGACATAAAAGATACTGAACGGGAAACAATTGGGCAGTGTCCGGTGTCAGCATTTAAAATAGATGGCACGGCCAAATGAAAGAGCACCATGATTGTACACAGTAGATGGTGTAAACTTTCGCATCGCGATCGTGTACTGTTCAGAAGTATAGTTGTAGTTTGAAAAATCTTATGTGTTACACTCACATGACTTTCTCTACTCTTGTACAAACTATTTTTACAAACGTTTATTCTCCATCTACTTCATGTTAATCGAGATAAACATTTGCAGACTCTACCTTATTGCTAATTTTCTTGCAGATGTAAGGGGAATATATATTTACAAGGGCAATATAGAAATACAGTAGCCTTTAAGCACATACATATCTCTTAATAGCTGGTTGCTAGGTGCAGCACTATTCCCTTTGCCACAGATTAATACTCTTTGCATATCCAAGACAAAAAAATGAATTAACGAATTCCCATTTGAGAAAATAAGTATTGAAACATTTAAGGGAATAACAAGCAATATCTCGAAAATGGTTCACTCAACAACAAAAATGTATATTAACATAAATTGTGTATTTTAACGCGATCTACATTTTTTGTGTAGTAAAATTTTGTCTATCTCTTATGGTTTACGAGTTATGCAAAAGTCGTTCACAATGAAGGATACTTTTGGAAACATTCCCAGAAAATTCAAGATATAAATTTTATTTGTCATGAAAATATCTTAAACATGTGATATTTTAATCAAAATCGTTAGCCATTTTTTAGAAAATTAAAATTTTCGAAAAATGTTCCATGTAAAGGGTAATCTGGGTTGGGGGGATTTTCTTGAAAACCTTCGTGTCGCATCTTTGGAAGATACTGAACCTATATACCAAGTTTGGTGTTTATCCGACTGTTCGTTTTTGAGTTATGCTGTTCACAGAGACACACACACACACGGACATGCTTCCAAAAAAACTTTTTTTTTTTGGATTCAGGGGGTCTCAAAACACATATTTCCGGTGAAATCTTGGTATCGAATTTTTGGGTGGAATACAATACCTCCCCTACTATACATAGTAGAGAAAGTAAAAAGGGGGTGGGTTTTATGCCCAAGCACTGCGATCATAAAGATCTATTGCGCATCCCCCCCTTTCATCAATTAAGTAGTCTGTTGCTCGTTATGAACTTAACCAGACTGCTAACTGAGGCTTTTTGATAGTTCATCTTTGGAAAGTCATTGCCAAAAATGCTTGCTCTTGTACTGTTCAGAAGCTGGCAGTGCACGGAAAAAGAAATGCAGGAGAAAATCATTTTTTCTCTATGCACGCAACGAAAGCCTATGGACTTTGAAACTTGTTGCCTTAAGTGACAATGTGAATGCTCCCATTAAATAACATAGGTGCAAAGTCTTGCATTTATGCTACGTCTGCGCTTACTTTTCATTATGAATACGGTCTTCAATTTTGCAATCTATGCTCCTGAAAACGTCCGAAGTAAACAAATTACTAGTATTTTCTTCATAATTTCTAAAAGTTTTTTAAATGGATTGGAGTTTTGTTCAGATTAGACTTCTGAACCCATCCTTACGTACACGGCACAGCTTTCGTGAGGTTAATATCTCACATATGTGATCTAATTTCTCAGATTTGAATCTTACAAAGACTGTGAAAGTGGCATGTAATGATTCGGCAGCCGATGTGCTGTTGCAGAATCATGCAATAAGAGAGGTGTTTGATGACAGAATAATTAGTGTTGATTTGTGGCCCCCTCGCTCTCCTGACCTAACGAGTTGTGATTTTGATTTATGGGGTTCTTTAAAAGATAGAGTGTATCGTTCCAATTCTTGCACACTAGGGGAACTTAGAGAAAACATTGTGCAAGAAATCATAAGAATTCCTGCTGCTGAGCTTCGAGCGTGAGCGAGAATATTTACACGAGATATGCTGCCTGTTTGAGAGCAGGTCAACATTTCCAGCATCTGCTATATGGTAAGGATTTTTAGTCCGCCTCTGCCGGCGTAATTTTCCCGGCGACTGCCGGCTGTCTCGCGCAGTAGAGAGAGGTCGCAAGCGGGTTTGAATATAATTTAACCACCCTATAGAATATAAATAGAATCTGGGGTGCCATTCTGAGGGGATGTCATTAAGAATCATCTTTTCGCCGCTCCTTCTGTAAAGGGATTTCAAACCAGGACAAAGTCAGTATAGTAATAATAGGTACAAAGGACAGTGAAGGTTTTAGGCAATGCCAAATACGAGCGAAAACAGCTGGGTCTTCATTTAAGCGCGAGATCATGCTGCAAATCATTGTGCATAATGTCGATTGGAGAACCCTTCCCTACCTATAAAACCTTCTTTATCCTTGGCCCCAATTTTTCATGAACTATGTGTCTACAGTGTATTTCCCTTATTGGCCAAACATTCATTTCTTTGCGCTTTTACCGTGTTCTAATGCCACTGATAAGGTCTTGGCAACACGGTTCAAATACTCGTTTACTGCTATACAAGCTGCAGCATAGAAAATTCGAACTAGGGTACTTAAGTCTTGGGGTAATATAAGAAGTTATCCGTGCCACACTTCTTAAGGATTGAAGCCATTGTTAATGTGTACTTAGCGTGCAATAGGGTGCTTAGGATCAAGCTGTTGACCTGCCATGAAGAAATTCAGTTTCTCCCCTGCTCTTGGACGTTCTACGGATTCAGCAAACTTCGCGTCAAATAGGGTGAAGCTCTGAGTTACCCTCGATTAGAGGTCCCCAACCGCCATCAAGTCGTCCTATTTGGTGTATTTCTTTCTGGAATCTGAATTCCAATGCCTTGCACAGACACATTACTCTTGCGTTGTGTTTCTCTCATTTTTTTTAAAGCTTTGTTACTAACGACCAGAGACCTGATGTTTAGGCATTTGTAACAATCAAAATGTAAAACCGGGCAAGTAAATTCAAATATCTATATAATCATAATGTACTTAATAACCAATATTTGGTTTAAAAAACATCATACAAATTATAAATTTTATTATTGCACATTACACAAGACATTGGTGTAAATGTTCTAGTATTATATTCTGCTGCCATCGACTAATGATTTACAGCGATCTAATCAAAAGTGCGACTGACTAGCTGGCTGATAGAAGTTGGAAACAGCTTTTGTCACCATTTTTTTAAGCGAGAGCAGATATTCTGTATGTCAACACACTGATAAAACACTGTTTTCGTACTTAACTGCCTTTTATTTCAGAGAGAACCCTTAGCACTAGCAACACTCCAATATAAAATATGGTCACATTCCAACTTAAAGGACGTTCAAATGGTGCCAATTATTTAGAGTTTCCTCAATATAATACACAAATTTAAAATAAGAACCTTTAAGTTGATTTTGTATTAGCAAATATTGGCATTAATGATTCAAATAGGCAGCTAGACCTTAAAAGGCAAAATAGACTAAATAAAAACTGGTTCTAACACTTCCAAATATTTTAACACGTCTATATCCACATTAACATTTTACTTATTACCCAGTAAGAAAGACATTTTACCTAACATCCGGGCGCCAGTATTACGCTTGTACTTGCAAGACTTCGGATACCTATCTTACACGTATTTCAGTGCGATTATAACACTTAACTTGGATGCTATTACAGTGGCAAAGAGGTTCGCAAATTTGTTATACAGGTCATTTTAAACCTCTTGCTTTAAACAATTACAATCAAAAGAATTTGAAAAGTAATATGTAATTGTCTAGCTTCAAAACGCATACCCCTGAAATGTTGCAGTTGCCTTATCAGCAATAACTTCGACCAACGACGAATGTATTTCTGACTTTTTACTTTCTCTATACGTACCTAATAGGTAGAGGGAGTCTTGTATTCAATCAAAAAATTCGATATAGAGATTTCACCGAAAACATATGTTTGAATCCCCCTGTATACAAATAAAGCCCTTTAGAAAAAGTCCGCGCGTGTGTGTGTGTGTGTGTGTGTGTGTGTGTGTGTGTGTGTGTGTCAGAGAGAGGGGGGGGGAGAACAGCATAACTCAAAAACGAATGTCACATACATACCACGCTTAGTATTTAAGCTCAATGTCCTCCAAGGATACGATACGAAAATTTTCAAAAATTCCCCCACACCAAAACACCAATTACATGGAACTGTGTCGGCCTCCGTGGTCTATGGGTACCATGCGCCTCTAGTTCCCGAGATTGCGGGTTCAAAACCCGCAATTGCGGGCAATGGATTTTTTTTTCGGGTGTAAAAGTCTTTAGCATGGCTTCCTTGGAAGGGAAGTAAACTGGTGATGCCATGTAGTAGATTTACAGCACGTAAAAGAACCACATGGCTGATAAAGGTGTCTCTGAGCAAAATTTCCGGTCTTTCACACCCAATGTAGAATGGGACGATAAGAACCACAGTAGTTAAAAGAGCCTCCATAAATAACTCTATTATTATTACTATTATTATTAATATTATTATTATTATTATTATTATTTGGAAATGTTCGTTTCTTAAAAATAGCTCTGACGGTTTCAATTAAAATACCATGTATTTAAGATACTTACATGACAAAACCTATACCTGTCTTGAATTTTCTGGAAATAACCTGAGAAATCTTCATTCGAAAGGAATTTTATATAATTCTGTACATCTGGTAAGCCATAACAGACAAAAACTTAATACACAGACAATGCAGATCTCTTTAAAAGGCGCAATTTATTTCAAATAACTTTTTTGTGGCATCAACCATTTTCGACATATTCCTTGTTATTCGTTTGAATTTTTCAATACTTTTATCGTTTTCTTTTTGTTCGGTTTTTTTTTTTTTTTTTTTTTTTTTGGAGTACTGTTCACCCCTTAGTTGCTTCTCGTGATGTCATGGAAAGAAATTAATTTCAAAGCCAGCATATAGCCACCCGCTTTTAAAGATTTGATTATACTTTCGATCTCCTATATCCCCCTTATACCTACATCTAAATATATAATTGAACTATTATACATGAAGTGAATGGGGAAAAAATATCTGATGTGTTGCACTCACATGACTTTCTCTACTCTTTAACAAACAATTTTTACAAAAGCTTATTCTCCATCTACTTCACGTTAATCGCGATAAACATTTGCAGTAACTACGTTATTGCTGATATTCTTGTAGGTGCAAGGGGAATATAGTAGGCTTTAAACGATAGTCTAATCTTTTAAGAGCTGGTTGCTATGTGGAGCATTCCATTCTCTTTGCACGTCCAGGACATAAGAAAACGAATAACGAATTCCCATTTGAGAAAAAGGTATAAATATTGGACAATTTCAAACAAATAATAAGCAACATCTAGGTAATGTTTCACTCGACAAAAAAATAAATGTATGTGCCAAATTGCATATTTTAACAAAATCTACATTTTTTTGTGTAGTAAAATATTGTCTATCTCTTACGGTTTACGTTATGCAAAACTCATTCAGAATGAAGGGCTTTTGGGACATTCCCAGAAAATTAAAGACATATACTTCATTTAGCATGAAAATATCTTAAACATATGACATTTTAGTCAAAATCGTTGGAGCCATTTTTAGAAAATCAAAATGTTCGAAAATGTTCCAGGTAAAGGGTAGTCTGGGGTAGGGCGGGGGGGTTATTCGAAATCTTCGTGTCGCATTCTTGAAAGATACTAAACTCAAATACCAATTTAGATATTTATCCGACTTTTCGTTTTTGAGTTATGCTGTCCATAGACACAGACAGAGACACACACACGAACGTGTTTCCAAAAATGCTTTATTTGGATTTAGGGCACCTCAAAACATGGTGAAATCTCGGTATCGAATTTTTGGATGAATGCATTACTTCCCCTAGTTACTGTACGTAGAAGAGAACGTAATAAGCTTTTGTATTAGTTTGTAGCAGCTATACAAAAATAAATGATAGTGGGTAAAGAGAGTCATATGAATTTAACACATCAGATTTTTATCACGTATATTAACATTATGCCTTCAGTGCTAAGCTACGTAAACACATCATATCTTAAGGTAAGTGACAATGAAACCTTGGAATTGGTCGCAGAGTTGACAGTCACTGAAGCTAGAAGAGTGTACGTAACCAAGGCTGTACCCTCCCTCCTAGTACTCTGGTGAAGATGAGTTATAAATGAAATAGTAATAAGCGATGTTAGTCCATTATGAATTACTGTAAAACAATATTGCCGCTTTACAAATAACAATGAATATGGCGTAATGGCATTGCTGTAACCACTGGAATACAAAACGTTTGACCTCCAAAGCCAAGTTATATTTTGTGCTTTACAAGTACCCACGCTCTCCCACAAGATCGGAAAAAGAATGTTTGCAGAAACGAACGATAACACAATTCAATTTGCCCTGCATTACCAAAGACCGTCTTTGGAGCTGCCAGCTTGGCTCACTTTGCCCGCCGTCGCTTAATTCTGGCTGCACTTGGAAGCAGGCGGAATACACCGCTTCTGAACTCTGTACACCAGGAGAATAAAGTAGACAAACAAATCACCGGTTGTATCACTCCGCGGCCACATGCGTTCCAAATGAGGTTACGCCCACCCTCCATCATGTATCAGTAGTTAATTATGTTCAGTTTATTGAACACATTTACCCATACGGTAACCATTATATAGGTTTTTTCACCACTAGGACATATTTATTCACTCTAAAAAACATACAGGTTCGTTTTAAGTTTGGGAGGTCCGGATCAGAGTTAACTGCAAACAGCACTTTCTTTAAGGTGGGGGGTTCATTGTTAAAGAACTGGTGAGCTTTTCTGCGGATTGCTGACCTCACAAATTCATCACAAACAACATCCAGCACTCGTCTCGCACGTGGTCTCTTCTTGCCAGGAGTTCTAACCTCACCAACTGTGGATTTTTCTTTGCGTGCGCTGTAAACACTTAAAATTGACACACCGGTAAACTCAGATGTTAATTTCACCACATCATCGATAGCAAGTTCTGGATATTTCTCGCAGAACTTGTTATACACGTTCAAACTATTGTCCTCTCACCACTTCGCATCTTCGTAAAGGTTTTCCGCGCTTATGTTTAACAAAACCGGTTATTTCCACCATGTTGATACATACTAAGTATTTTGCATTTTCCTCCTTCCCCTTCTACAAGTTCCAGTAACAAATTAGCGCCGTTACAAATTGAGTAACGCTAGTTACAAATTAATTTATTTATATTTAACATATTGAGTTGAACTATGCTTAGTACTCAATAGTTTGTGATTTATGAAATTAAGTGAGCTTTAAACCTTAGTATTTAGTAACAATTTTCAAGGAACTATTTAGAGGGCGGAAGCATCAAGCAAACCGTGAAGAAGGCGCGCTGCGGTCAAAACGCACGAGGTTTTGTTTATGCTTACTTTGACCTCTTGATGAACATAGTTTATATGGTTATAAGTTATAACTGACCTAGCAGCTGAAAGAATACAAGAAAAGTTGTATTCTTTAAAACATTCAAACATCTCCGGAAATTTATATTAGGAAGATAAGTTCTTCTATAGCATGCATGACATTTTTTGAAACTAGTGTCATTCTCCTCTTTTCTTTCTCCCTCCAACTTCGTGTGTTTGGTATGGTGGGACTTAACATGACACAGTGCTAATAGGAGTTCCTTGGACGGTAGGCTAACCGAAGAACAAAAGAGGGGGATGGCAACCCTAATCTACAGTGTGCATTAAGACAAACATCATCAAAAAGGCTCGAATCACTGATTTGAGGCATTCAATGTTGAAAGAACGAAACAAATTAAATGTATTTTAATTGAACAATGCTAATTTATCAGATTGCATTTATACAAGGAATAGTTGTGTTTCGCTTAAATTGCTTTACTAAAAGTACTACAAATGTCTGAAATGTTGCTTAGTTTTACATTCGTCTTCTCAGTTGAAGAGGAAAACAAAACTACAGTCTGTTGTGGACGCCCCAGAGGATTAGTAATATTCATCTCAGGAATGCTTGCATACTGTCAGAATTATTTGTGAATAACTAGAATTATAAGGGCCTTTATAGAGTTTTTGCTTTTTTCAGTCGCATTATCCATTTGCTGAATAAAGCAAACATTTACCAACTCTTGAACTTAAGCAGCCATAAGTACGTACCTGGGAACTGTCTGAACAGAGCAAAACGTTCAGAATACGAGAACGTTGGAAACATTCAGGGAAAAAGTGTACTTTTATTTTAGTACAAACAACACGTGTTATACTTTATTTCTAACAAAGCAGGTTTCAAGACTGATAGCCTTCTTCGAACCGCTGATTCAGTTAGTAATACAATCACCTGGTGGTGCCTTCGTGGTCATGATCGTTTTGTGTGAATAAGAACTATATCCCGTAGCTCAGTCGGTAGAGCACCCGTCTGGTGTGCGAGGGGTCTCGGACTCCATTCCCGGCTGGGGGTAGGAATTTTTCTCCAGCCAAGATTATTCCACAGAGTCTGGAGGTGTGAATGAGGGTGTGATCTAATGATTAAAAGCCCAAAATTTACTAGAAACCCAACGGCAAGCGAATACGAGTTAACAACACTGCCTATAGGCAATAATATGATCCAAAGGAAAGGCCGCCGATAAAACCATTGTAGTTAAAGGCGAGGTATAAATGGAACTTAAAAAACATTACATAAGCAGAAGACAAAATTGGTAAGCTATCCTAGGTCAGTGTACGGGAGCAATCAACTGACATCAAAAGAAGACAAAACTGCAACAGCATGCATTAATTTCTTTTTCTTTCTTTCTTTCTCCCTAGCCCCCATGCGGGAGAGACCCAGAACGGCTGTTCGATGACCCGCTTTTCTTGCCCTCATCAATTGTAAATATCGGGACGAACACCCTACTAAGACCTACGTATTCTATTGTCTTTTCGTCCTGTTCGCAAGTGTTTACTATCAACTCTACCACAGTGTACGGCGTTACAATAGGCAACATATCCCGTTCTAAGCTGCAGAGAATTCATTCCTTACTATCCTGCTTCACAGTGTAGGAAAATACGAGTAGTTTATCCCCCGAAGTTACTTGGCAGCACCGTGGGTAATATCAAGAGAGCAAACGGTTACACGAGGTAGCTGGTGTCTCACTTTTCGGCATTTCGTCCCTTGCCACCCCTGCTTGGCCAGCTGCGGTGAATGGTGATGGCGTGCTAGGGGCGTTTTCATTTAAAAGTTGAAGTGGAGATCTTTCATCCATACGCTGGTTACAAAGCCTCAAGTTAAAATACTTTATTTTCTGGTGCAACTCATACCGCGTTAAAATAGCTACGCTGCAAGGTTTTCTGACTTTTATGATTATATACAGTTCTGGCAATTTTTCTTTCGGCAATGTTAACCCTTTGCTGCGCATAGAGTATTAACTACTGTCCATTCCAAACCTCTCACAGTAAACAAATTATTTGTATTTTCCGCGTGAAAGTAGTTCGCAATCCCCGCCCCAAATGGCGCTTGTTCCCTTCTCACGTGCTTGTTGAACATCGTTTCAATCTGTAAAAAGGCCTGCGTAGAATCATAGTTCAAAATGCAACCTGAGGTAACTATCGATTTTATAAGCATGCGGAAATGAACATTTTACTTACGATAATCCTCGGGCAAAAGTGCAACACCGAAATTCGAATCCTCCGAAGATGACTCAGCTGCCATATCAGAATCAGAACTACTCTCCAATATAATGGCAAGTTTATCCACAATTCCACACCCCTGTCGCACACAAAACAAGTTCCCACATTTTATTCTCCTTTTGTATGTTCTATTATATCTGTTTATATTCCCTGCGCGTTTTGGTTACACTTCTCACTGAAACGCCTGTAAAATTGGATATTAGTTTCGTAATATACACTAATGCAAGTGTCGGGTATTTTTCTAACAGTGAGTTGAATATATTAAGTTTCGTTTGTTTTTCGCCACATTTTAACTGTTTGCCGCTTTTGTGTTTAAACAGCTTATTCGCAACACACGCAACTTCCTCTGCCATGTGAGCCCAAACGCCAACGGACTAAATCACAAGAACAAGATTTGACCTGAGCTGAGCACACGTGTGCTAGCGTATTATGAATGACTGTTCGCTTATCATATTTTCTGAGTTACGACAAGTGTTTATTTGGTACTCAGATAGCACCTCTGGGAATTAATTGCTACATTTCCTGTATATGCAAGAGAATGACAGTAATGCATACAGTTGGTATTAACAAGCAATATGCTCTCGGCGTTAGCGCAACAGCAGACGAAAATCATATTTTGTAATCTCTTAACAGTTAGTATGTATCCATTACCTTTAGCAATGAGCTCTTATGATAACCGAAATAAAATGTGCAGTTATATACCTTTCCTGCCCTAATATTTCAGTGTACAATACATGTATTAAGGAACTATTTACGTTGGCGTAAGAGTGTGTTTTTGGGTTCGTGACAAGCAGAAGCACGTGCTTCTGTTTACATCAGAAAGAACTTTGGTTTAGAATGGACAGTAGTTCTCCAAGCAGAATTGTGTCCATTTAAATTCTGAGCTGCTACTACAGATGTTAAACTAAAAGTGACCTATATACACGCATAATTATATATTTTAGTAGCTAAATTAAATTGATTAATTAATAACTCATTTAAAATTGTTTTGAAGTAAATAAAATAAATATTATTTCAATAATTTATAACTGCAAACATCAACCCCTTTGTAGACAAACAACACTTATATACTTGCACCCATTTGCAATGCATCTTTATACCTTCGCAATATTAATGACAATGGAATTCGTTACTTTTGGATATTAAAAACCGGAATAAAATATGATATACTTAAGTAAAATAAATACAATAATTTATGCAAAATTATTATGGTACTAATCCTTAAAATGTTTACATCCCTGCCATTATTGCAGCGAAGATATTGCAGCATGTCCATAACATGTTAGCAGACTATTCTCTTGCACCATATAAATGTTATATTATACACTTAAGATTATTAATGGTTTCGTATGTACACCCTTGTATTAGTTTTGAATTTCCACCCCCTTTGCCTCATGATAATTGAGGAAGCACCCAATTCTGCACAACGCAATGTCACACTGTTTGCACTTGTGACTGTATGCCACGACCTGATGGAGTTTTCCTTTTCTTCACTATGCACTGAGCACACGATTTCACCCGGCCTTGAATTTTTACGAGGGTGTGAAGAGAACTTGGTGCAGGAGTAGCAGAAGGTAGGCTACGCTGAAATCCCGCTCGCTTACGTGACGTGAAGTCTGCGATTAACTGTTGCACTAAATTTTGCCTGTAGTAAAGAAGCCTATTGCCATGAGCTGTAGAAGTAAGTCTGTTCGAAATGTCGTATATAATAAAACTATTAACGATAGCAACATTCACTACGAAATGGAACAGGTATTTCCACCATTTTTTGAGGGTCGGCCGACACCGTAATACTCCCTCCTTTGGTCTGCCAGATCAATCCCTGCCATATTACGAGTATAGTTTATCACTGCATTAGGACAAGGTATCTTCATTTGTTCCTTTCCCTTGGCACACTTCCTTTCTACTTCTCCATCAGTTCTAGGATCGGAGTTTGTAGATAATAAAAGAACGTCCCTATTATCATCCCAAACAACCGCAGTTACACCTTCATGCTGCAGTTTGCGAGATTCGCCCCTTTTCAATTTCAGTTGTTTTAGCTTTGAAAATTGTTTTGGCCAGTCTTTCCCTCCAGCACGAGTTGTACCACGCGCATACATTTTCCTGTCCAAAAGTAATTTCATTAGCCGCGTGGAAGTAAAAAAATTATCAAAATATACGTGATACCAAAACCCCGTATATTTTTCACACATGTCTAAAATAACCTGTTCCCAAGTAGAAGATCGCTGTTTCTCGCCTCTTTTTTTCCCAGATAGACTTTACATTCCAATAAATACCCACTTTTACTATCTGCAATACCCCATGCCTTTATCCCCCATTTTGTTGGTTTAGCAGGTATATATTGTTTTAAAAAGAAGCGTCCTTTGAAGCCTATCATTGCTTCGTCAACAGAAAGTTCACGATTTGGTTTGTAGACACTCGCAAACTTTTTGATTATGTCTAAAGCAGGTCGTACTTTATACAGATAATCGTAAGAATCTACCCCTAATCGTGGCCTTGTAGATTCGTCATTCAGGTGAAGGTACTGCGATATCTTTTGAAAGCGGAGCAACGTTATTGCTTGTCTTACAATTGGACAAATGCAAAAATCCCCCCAAAAGTAATCTCTGGTTTCTCTGGACTTCCAGTAGGAATAGAATGATTTGCACCTGTAGGGGATGAAAATGTCTCTAACTTATTGAAAGTCAAATTGGAGGTCCACTGTGCCGGTACTGCTTTAGTTTTAATTTGTCTTTCACTAGCCTTAGCCCCCTGTTCTGCTACCTGTATCTCAGTACTCTCACTGTCACTTTGTTCCTTATCACTCTCTTCCACTAACTCACCAAACCAAGATTCGTCGGAGCTACTTTCGCGATGTAATTCCTCGTAAACTGCTGCAAGTGTTTCCTGCTCTGTTACCAATACCTTTTCACTACAGCGTTTTCTAGACCGTGATGTACTTGGAACAGCCTACATGGTATAATCGGCGCAACAGTTCTAGACACGTGAAAATCTTAATGACAGCTATGATGCGAGTTGCTTACCAGATCAGGTGGTGACCGGTCGTCTGCATGCTGCAGGAGTGCGTGGGACAGACATCGTCAAATATCCACACCGGTTATGCACTGCGTTGCGCCGATAAACTTAGTTATATACAGTATATTAAAATCCACGCTGTAAAAAGCGCTTAATATAAAAAACGCTGTCAATCATTGCCTCCAATTCTTTCACATCTAACAACCCTTCCTCTTCTGCGGAATCACTCACATTATTGCCGTCATCACTGCTGTCACTACTTTCTGCACCATTATCCTGGATGAGAATTTTTTCTATTTGATTTTCTGCAATTCCGTATTTTTCGGAATAATGATTCTTAATTTATTCAGCATGTCGCCATACATTTTCCCATTCTGGCCTTCCAATTTCAGCAAATTACTGCCGTTATAACTGCTCCACATATTTTAATTTAAAAGTGATATTTCTGCATGCCACCCATTTTTTGATATCAGCCCAGATTAATTCGATTGGGTTTAGATCTGGGCGATACGATGACAGTCTAAGTACATTATGGCGATGTTGTATTACTATCTGGTCAAGTATGTATGACTTCTGAAGCTGTTTGTTGGCTTCAATTAAGTTATATAGCTTTGTTTTACTCATGCTTTCATCTAAAGCTTTTTATGTCTAAGTAACCAAGCTCTCAATTCTTCTTTCAAGGAAGTTGAGGTAGGTGGTTTGTGAATTTGAGTGTTGACACATTGTGAAGCATTGTCAATGACCAGAACAGACACAGCAGGCATATTAGGTATCAACATGGCGTTGATTCACTTCATGTAATTTTCTGTATTCATTTCTTGATGAAAATCTCCTATTGTTTGTTGCGACTTGTAAAAGAAGGGCATTTGGAACGAAGCCCATCTTTCCAACAGCATGAACGATAATAAGTATTTGCCCTTTGGCAACAGGTGCCTGCAAATCTAATTCGCTATCGTCACTCCCAACTTTTAGATGCTGTATGACTGCTGTGTATGTATGTCTCATCTTCATACATTATAGTATTTTTCTGAAATTTGTAGCACCACCTTGAAAATTGATGCTGATATAGGTACACATTGATATAAGTACATATAAAATTAGTCATTTGGAAAGGTAGAATCAGACTGAAAAATTAAATGCCATAGCCGGGATTTGAACCACAGATCTTAGGCTTTCCGTGCCGTTGCTCTAACCGACTAAGCTATCATGGCAACATTTACTTTTTATTTTTATTCCTATTTTTTTATTTTATTATTATTATTTCATTTTATTTATTTATTTATTTATTTTGCATTTCTGTTAGAACTCTTCTAATTGATTTCGGTTTCTTCCACTTGAACCCTAAATCTTTAATAATTTTTCTGAGATTTGTAGCACCACCTTGAAAGTTTCTGCTGTTTCAGCTGGATGAGGAATCTCCTTATTATTAGCACAGTTTTTTCTTCCACATAGGAATTGTGAATCGTGCGCCGAATGACGCATTCGAAATCGTCTATTTCTGTAATACGTTTAGGGACCTTATGTTTCTTCCCAGGCGTGTCAAATGGCATTCTTTCATCCATATGTTTTTTTTCTTATCTTTGAGAACTCTGGAAACGGAACTCGGTGAAACACCAGCTGCTTGACTACTCTTTCTTTCATTCTCTTAAGGCTTGTGTGGAACTCAGACGAACATATATTTTCTTCCTTCATCTCTGCTTCTTGCTTCATGAAATCGAGGACATTTGCAATTATTTCCCTACTTTGACTGTGTAACAACTCAGCAGTCAACTTTGAAAACGTAGGAGCCATGGTTATAAATATAACAAATATAAAGTAAGTACTATTTAGATACTGTTCTCTTTAAAATTACAACCAGATGCAGACACTTTCTATGCAGACTGTATGTGTTACGCACTGTTGAGTAAGCAAAGGTGTTATATCGCTTTCGTTGATTAAGCTAAACATAAACCATTCCTAGGCTCGGCAGCTGGGGTGGCAATCAAGGTCACGATTCCAGAAGTTTTGCGCGAGTTAATAAATGCGACAGGAAACTGCTTACTTATGCAACTGCACCTGGCTGTAAACAGTGCTATTTATGGTTTGCTATTACATTCCGGCTTGCGAAATCGCTGGAACAATGCAGCAGGTAGTACGTTTACATCAACACAGCTCCTAAAAGCTGAGGTCAGCATAAGCAGAACCTACTGTCTATTACTCAGGAGTTTAGCTTTGTCCTTGGGGTTGACGTAAGCGAACCTGAGAGAGCGTTGTGTTATTCTTTCCTATCGCTTTATTGTTTTACACCCTGTTCCAAAGGTACTTATCCTTTCTTTCAGTGACAACAAATATTACGCGAAGTAACATCAATAGTACATTATTACCGCATCAAAAAAAAAAACCAATTATGATTATACTTTCAATAAGTGAACTTGTAAAGCCTGTATACATGTAAAACAGTGTATTTATGACAACATAAATGTGGAATATTATTTTACTAACCTGATTAATCCAAAGGGTGTGCAAGATCTGATGCAGACGATTCGGAGTCCGAGTCATCGGATGATATCCCTTCTAGCTCATCAGAAGAACTGTCGTTTGCATTTGAAATAATAATCTGATCGATCACATCAGAAACCACACGATCCTTGGACCAGTAACCATCTTCTAATTTTCTAACATGCCGGTGATGTCCTACCCAGTGTTCTGCAGGTACCGCAGAGATTCCTTCGTTGGTTAAACTCAATAAACGAGATAACGAAAATTCGCCAGTAACATTGCGCTCCCTTATGTAGTGCTTTACTGTCGCCCATGCAAGTTCAATGGGATTAAGATCGCAATTGTAAGGCGGCAGATACAGAGTGGAGTGTCCATGTGCATTGAGGATTCGGTCAATCTTAAATACCTTTTCTCTTGGTCTGTTCATTTCTATCAAAGAAAAAAGTTGATGCTTTAGCATGCTTTCTTCACAATGAACTCCATTTTTCTGAAACCATGACATCATGTTAACTTTAGTGTCGTATTTATTTGGGGGCTTATTGATCTGAATGGTGTGATAAGGAGCATTATCTAGAATGATTACAGACTTTTCCGGAAGGTTTGGAATCAAGTGTTCAATCACCCATCGTTCGAAGTTGACACCGTTCATTTGCCCATGGTAATCACCTGTTACTGATCCTGCCTTGTAAATAAACAAAGATCCAGAAATAAATCCATTCTCGGAGCATGCGTGAACAACAATGAGTCTGTTTCCTGCACTACCATCAGTAAGCACCCCTGTGATCCCATCAGCTTGCCAACATTTCTGGAATGTTAAATTACTGTCCATCCACGTTTCATCCAAATAAACGATATCCCTGCCTTGTCTTCGGTATTCCCTTAGCTCAGCTAAGTATTTGCATCTCCATTCAACAATTCTTGGCTTTTCGATTAAGACTGTTCGCTTACCTCGGCACTTGCGCCATCTAAATCCCGATTTCCGAATAACTCTCCTTAAAGATTGTACCCTCCAAGGAAATTGTATCTTACTTCTAACTACAGGAAGTAACTTTCTGCATGTCGGAACTATCTTTTTATTGACGTAGAAGTCCATCATTGTCCACTTAATGACGCACATGTCGAAATCGTCTATATTTATGTTTCTTTCTGGATTTCGAGGTCTTGTCTTGCCTGGAGTGCGTAAAGGGCTTCCTTCTGTTCTCTTCGCACTTTCTTGTCGTATATTCTTAATTGTTCCCACAGAAACACCGCAGTAATTTGCTGTTCTCTCATCCGCTCGCGAAATCGGCAGAATTAGTTGTTTCCGCTCTGCTTCCTTTTTGCATTGCTCTTTACATGGTTTATTATTTCGCGAGCCTCGCTAGGAATGGTTTTCCCCTTTTTCCGAAAGTTAGCCATTTCACTAATGAATTATATTAATTCAACACTCGCGATACAACGCGTTTAACACTTAGCATCCACTGACACTGCCTGCAGTAAGACTGCACTTGTTGACAATATTTTTGAACTGTTGGTGTTACACTATCTACACCTTACGCAAGAAGTTCCCCAGTCCACTGCACGCTTGCAGTTCAAGGACAAAGTCAATCTCGTAGGTCACTGACAGGATATGAAACGATGAACACGTTTACTACGCTATGTGCAGCAGGGTGTTTATCGCATTACTACGCTATGCGTCGCAAAGGGACACCGTTGTTCCCTACAGAAAGAATCTATCAACAGTATTTGAACAGTTGTACAGTTTAAAGGAAACGGTTGCTCATATTAGAAACTTCATCTAAGCTACAAGTTCTATGGCTAGGGTTGCCAGATCTCCGGGCGCCGCCCGGAGTTGGAATGAATTCTCCCGGTATACGGGCCAATGACTTTAATCTAGGGCTTGAATGTCACCTTACTCATTAATCATTTTGAATAATTTGCATCGAATGCTAATTTCTAATTGTAACAAAACGGTATGTCTCTATTCTTATTCTGGCAACTTTTCATTGTTGCGTCTGTAGTATTCGGCTCACGTTATTAAAGAAACACTGGCAAGCCGCGGCAACGTCAATTTTTTGTGTTCGCTCGTTCATTGTCGCTAGTCTGTTGGCAGTTTACCGCCAATTATTGGAACGTCGCATCGTTACTTGACAGACTACCACTACCTTTCATAGTTCAGAATAGTTTGTTGTTCTGTGATAGTGAGTAATAACAGTGAAATGAAGAGGCGATATGTAAGTTCGTTCCCTGAAGAATGGTTGGAGGACGAAAATTACAGAGTGGTTACAAAAAGTTGATAGTGACGAGTGCATGTGTAGGTGCAGAATATGCAATATCTCATTTTATGTTAAATATGACGGCGTGAAGGCCGTGAATAAACATTTACAATCAGAAAGACACAAAGCGAATATTATCACATAAAAGCAAAATCAATCTCTTCTTAAATTCTTACCAAAACAATTTTCTGCAAAGGATGACAAAATCACTGTAACGGAATTAACTTTGACTTATCATGGTGTGAAACACCATCATTCTTACAATTCTCAAGATTGTGGCAATAAATTATATCCACATGTTTTCAGAGACTCTTCCGTAGCAACGAAAGTAAGATGCGGCCGAACTAAAAGCGAGGCCTTAGTAAAAAATCTAATGTGTTACACTCACATGACTTTCTCTACTCTTGTAGAAACTATTTTTTACAAACGCTTATTCTCCATCTACTTCATGTTAATCGAGATAAACATTTGCAGACTCTGTCTTATTGCCAATTTTCTTGTAGATGTAAGGGGAATATATATTTACAAGGGCAATACAGAAATACAGTAGCCTTTAAGCACATACATATCTCTTAATAGCTGGTAGCTAGATGCAGCACCATTCCCTTTACCACAGATTAATACTCTTTGCATATCCAAGACAAAAAATGAATAACGAATTCCCATTTGAGAAAATAAGTATTGAAAAGTTTAAGGGAATAAAAAGCAATATCTCGAAAATGGTTCACTCAACAAAACAAAATGTATATGACATAAATTGTGTATTTTAACGCAATCTACATTTTTTGTGTAGTAAAATTTTGTCTATCTCTTATGGTTTACCAGTTAGGCAAAAGTCGTTCACAATGAAGAATACTTTTGGACACATTCCCAGAAAATTCAAGATATACATTTTATTTGTCATGAAAATATCTTAAACATATGATATTTTAATCAAAATCGTTAGAGGCATTTTTGAGAAAATTAAAATTTTCGAAAAATATTCCATGTAAAGGGTAATTTGGGTGGGGGGATTTTCTTGAAAACCTTCGTGTCGCATCCATGGAAGATACTGAACCTAAATACCAAGTTTGGTGTTTATCCGACTGTTCGTTTCTGAGTTATGCTGTTCACAGACACACACACGGACATGTTTCCAAAAATGCTTTTTTTGGATTCAGGGTGTCTCAAAACATGCATTTCCGGCGAAATATCGGTATCGAATTTTTGGGTGGAATACAATACTTCCCCCACTTACTGTACGTAGTAGAGAAAGTAAAAATAAGTTCATAAAAAACACACGACATATGGCATAAATATGCGAACATAGGCAGTATATACGTATTTACTATACAGCATTTAACATCTGAAATGAGCAAAAATGTGCAAAATATATTTTTTTCTAGCAGAAATACGTAAGGCATTTAAGAATTAAAAATGTGTCCGATTAAAAATATGCATTTGTATTGTGATCCTAGACCTGTGTTGTACGTAGACCTGACACTGGTTCAAATGTCCTGATTGTAGTAGCACCACTTCAGTGAGTCAGCCTGTGTCAAAGGTTAAAAGACAAGCTTCTTAATAAATGAATGCAGTTAAAATCCAACTAGTAGAGGCTACCGCCCTCTATTACTCTAGTTTTTGCCCGGCTCCCTGGTCTCGTTACAGCTGTTGCTGGCCTTTGAAAAACTCCTTGCTATCCTCCCCCTCCTTCTCTCCTCTCTCTAGTATAACACCTTCCGCTGAGGCAGAAGTTCTTTGAAGAAGATGGATGGAATGAATTAAACGGTGAGCCAAAAGCATAGTTCAAAGTTACTAATATTCGCAATTACAGCATAAAACAAAAACCTTACATTCATAGGACTTTCCCTGGCGTTTATTTTATCGTATATTAACTTTATCATTTATTACTTTCTCTGCTACGTATAGTAAGTAGGGGAAGTATTTTATTCCACCCAAAATTTCGATACCGAGATTTCACCGGAAATACATGTTTGAGACCCCTGAATCCAAAAAAATCATTTTTGGAAACATGTCCGTGTGTGTGTCTGTGTGTCTGTCTGTGTGTGTGTCTGTGAACAGCATTAACTCAGAAACGAACAGTCGGATAAACACCAAACTTGGTATTTGGGTTCAGTATCTTCCAGAGATGCGACACGAAGTTTTTCAAGAAAATTCCCTCACCCCAGAGTACCCTTTACATGGAAAATTTTTCGAAAATTTTAATTTTCTCAAAAATGGCTCTAACGATTTTGATTAAAATATCATATGTTTAAGATATTTTTATGACAAATAAAATGCATATCTTGAATTTCCTGGGAATGTCTCCAAAAGTATTCTTTATTGTGAACGACTTTTGCATAACTGGTAAACCATAAGAGATAGACAAAATTTTACTACACAAAAAATGTAGATCGCGTTAAAATACACAATTTATGTCATATACATTTTTTTAGTTGAGTGAATCATTTTCGAGATATTGCTTGTTATTCCCTTAAATTTTCCAATACTTATACTTTTTCTCAAATTCGTTATTCAATTTTTATGTCCTGGATATGCAAACAGAATATAATGCGCCACATAGCAACCAGCGCTTAAAATATTTGACTATCGCTTATAACCTACCATGTTCCCCTTGCATCTACAAGAAAATTAGCAATAAGATTGACATCTCGATATCCTGAGTAACATGAAGCATATGGAGAATAAACGTTTGTAAAAATAGTTTGTACAAGAGTAGAGAAAGTCATGTTAGTGTAACACATCAGATTTTTTTTATTCCTCTTCCACAAGATATTCTTATAAAAGATTACTTTTGTATTTCCATCTTCCAGATAAACGTTTACAGAATAATTTCATTATACATTTCATTGTAGGCACAAGGTGTATACAGGAGATCAAGAGATAGTCAAATGTTTAAAAGCGATCCGCTATGTGATGGCTTTGAAATTCCTTACTATATCGCGAGAAACAACTCAATGCGACAACACTTTTAAAAATGAAGTACTAAGAAATTCAAATCCATAATAACGAATACCTCGGAAATGGCTGATGCTACAATAAAGGTTATTTGAAATACATTCTGGGTTTTTAAGAGATCCACTTTTGTTTCTGTATAGTTAGCTTTTGTATCTCTTTTATAATTTATCAGTTGGACAAAACTCATTCCAAATGAGGTGGTCTTCACAGGCCATTCCCAGAAATTTTAATATATATCTACATTTTATGTTACACAATTATCTTAATTTATGGTATTTTAATCAGTCAACAGTCTTTTTTTTTTGAGAAAATCACAACTAATGAAATATTATCCGTGTAAAGGGTAGAAATTAAATTGAGTTTTTATTTATGGACGCTCTTTAACTACTATGGTCCTTAGCGTCCCATTCTATATTGGTCGTGAAAGACCGGTAATTTTGCTCAGAGGCCTCTTTATCAGCTTGGAGGTTCTTTTACGTGCCGTAAATCCACGACAGGGAACCACCGGCTTTATTTCTTTTCCGAAGGAAGTCGTGCTAAGGATTTTTACGCCTTCAGACGGGTTTGAACCCGCGACCTTGGGAACTAGAGGCTAGCACGGTACCACTAGTCCACGGAGGACGACGTGTAAAGGGTAGTTAGGTATGGGCAGATCTTCTGACATATCCTTGGAAGATGCTGAAATTAAATGCAAAGTTTGGTATTTATCGACTTTTCGTTTTTGATTATCCTGTTCACGCACACAAGCACTTTTTTTTTAAGATGCCTGATTTTATTTAGACTGCTTCAATCATGTATTTCGATTGAAATCCCGACAGCGAATTTTTGGGTGGAACGCAACACTTCCTCCACATACTAGATACATGGTAGAGAAAATAAAAGCACGCCCATTCATGCTGAGAATCCTCAAAATATTCTCCCTCTGTGAATTTTCCATCCCCTCTTTTGTTGGGGTGATTTTTTGTTATGCTAACCCTCATAATTCTACCTTTATCCTAAAGAATGAGTGCCAAATTGGGACGAAATCGGTGCAAGTAAGAAAGAACCTTTAAGAAAGAAAGAACGACAAAAACACACACACACACATACATACACACACACACACACACACACACACACACACACACACACACACACATTTGACTTTTATATGTACATAGCGTATTTTAACGAACGGAAAATCGATAACGAGGTCAGCATACTCAGTTTTGCGCATGACACACTCGCAAATTTGTAGCACTAAAAGTAGCACTCAAATTATTGAAGCAAAAAAGACCGGAGAATTGTACGGGAAATAAAATTAAAAACTGTTTAGTTTATCAAAAGGCATAGAATTTCTAAGAATTAAAGCCAGGAGGGAAATAAGGTTGAACTGTCACTGGACTATAGGCAAGGAGATTGCAAATAACAAACCAACCCAATCCTCATACTGTCTTTTGGCGTTTGCGGACAGCACTCGGACCGGTGTTTACCTGCCTGTCAATGACCCTTGGCCTCTGTCGTTATGCAGAGTTTGAGTGCAGTTAACTTGAAGCCAAGTGTTTAGGAATCCTATGCCTCATCACCACTTTACACGACAGATAAAAGGCGTATCTTGAATTTTTCGGGAAATCCTCTTCATTCAAAAGGAATTTCGTATAATTTTGTACACTGGTAAATAATAAGAGAGAGACAAAAACTTACTGCACAAAAAGTATAGATCTCTTTAAGACAATTTATTTCAAATGACCTTTTTGCAGCACCAGCCAACCGAGATAACAGTTGTTATTGGCTTAAATCGTTCAATATTTTTTAAAGCACCGTTACATTCAGTTCTTTCTTGTGATGTACTGGAAAGAGCATGGAATTTCAAGGCCAGCATATAAGCGAGCCCCTCTTAAACATGTGACTATCGCTTTGGTTTCCTGTTTGCAACATATTCAAAGATCTTACATCATTTTTGCCACTAAAGCCTACACAACAGTCTCCAATGAGGCCCTCCAAGCCATCGCGGGAGTAATGGCCATCAATCAAACTTTGCAAATCACAAAGATCTAACAGTACGAGCAATCTCAAATGGCCAAAGACAGAAATCTCTAAAAGAACAAAAGAATCCTTCCGAAGGACAATTATATAAGCGCACTGGAATGGAAGGAAAGGCTAAAGTTGGGGTTTTGCGGTTCAAAAACTGATAATCACGTTGGGACAGCAACGGTCGCTATGGAAAACAAAGGAAAATTGCACATTGGAGTGATAAGATTAAACAAAATTTGAATGCACCGTATTTCATGCGGAAATAGATTGGATAGAACACCAAAACAAGAGTATCTCATCCTACGCAATAAACGTAGATTCCGCAGCGCAGCACCAATGGCAATAGCTGATAAACATACCAATCAGTCGCAGTCGACATTACGATGAAAACAAACCTGCAAAAGCACATCTCAGTCACCTTCCATTGGGTCAAAGGACATACTGGACCACAAGGAAATGAAAGGGCTGACTACCTAGCCAAAACAGTCGCAAGCTATACAACAAAATCCCATTGAGCAGGGGAAAGCAGTTACTGAAGAATCACTATACAACAATCTGGAATTCAACATACACTATGTAATCAAAAGTATCCGGACACCCCCACAAACATACGTTTTTCATCTTAGGTGCTTTGTGCTGCCACCTACTGCTGGTACTCATTATCCGCGACCTCAGTAGTCATTAGACATCGTGAAACAGCAGAATGGGACGCTCCGTGGAACTCACGGACTTCGAACGTGATCAGGTGATTGGGTGTCTCTTGTGTCAGAAGTCTGTACACGAGATTTCCACACTCCTAAACATCCCTAGGTCCACTGTTTCTGATGTGATAGTGAAGTGGAAACGTGAAGGGACATGTACAGCACAAAAGCCTACAGGCCGACCTCGTCTGTTGACTTACAGAGACCGCCGACATTTGAAGAGGGTCGTAAAGAGTAATAGGCAGACATCTATCCAGACCATCACACAGGAATTCCAAACTGCATTAGGATCCACTCCAAGTACTATGACAGTTAGGCGTGAGGCGAGAAATCTTGGATGCCATGGTCGAGCGGCTGCTCATAAGCCACACATCACGCAGGAAAATGCCAAGCAATGTCTCGCTTGGTGTAAGGAGTGTCAACATTACACGATTGAACAGTGGCAAAACGTGTGGAGTGACGAATCACGGTACACAATGTGGCGATCCGATGGCAGGGTGTGGATATGGCGAATGCCCGATGAACGTCACCTGCCAGCGTGTGTCTAGTTCCAACAGTGAAATTCGGAGGTGGTGGTGTTATGGTGTGGTCGTATTTTTCCTGGAGGGGGCTTGCACCCCTTGTTTTGCGTGGCACGATCACAGCGCAGACCTACATTGATATTTTAAGCAACTTTTTGCTTCCCACTGTGGAAGAGCAATTCGGGGATGGCGATTGCATCTCTCAACACGATCGAGCACCTGTTCATAATGCACGGACTGTGGCCTAGTGGTTACACGACAACATCCCTGTAATGGACTGGCCTGCACAGAGTCCTGACTTGAATCTATAGAACACCTTTGGGATGTTTTGGAACGTCGACTTCGTGCCAGGCCTCTCGACCTAGATCGATACCTCTCCTCAGTTCCGCACTCCGTGAAGAATGGACTGCCATTCCCCAAGAAACCTTCCAGCACGTGATTGAAAGTATGCCTGCGAGAGTGAGCGCTGTCATCAAGGCCAGCACCATATTGACTTCCAGCATTACCGATGGAGGGCGCCACGAACTTGTACGTCATTTTCGACCAGGGTGTCCGGATACTTTTGATCACGTAGTGTATATAATACTCCGAAGTTGCAGCCCAAACCAAACTGTTCATATTCACTATTTTCCACGACTCTCCCTGCATCTCTGACCAAACTATTTACGCAGTTGTTAACGAAACATGTAACTTTTCGTTCTACCTCCACAGAATTTACAAGGCAGTACAAAGCAGTACAAACGGCACATCATCTCATGGCGGAATGCACACTGTTTTTCAGAGAAAGACCTGCGGTATTTCGAAGTCTCTTACTACATCAGATGCTGATATACCACGTGAACACGGCCAACGTTACCAGCTCCCTGTACTCCAACTTCGACACACTTAAAAACTGATATGATTATTCAACTATATATGTGCACATTGTAAATAACTGTAACTACCCCGTGGTATACCTTTAGGTAAAACACGGTTGTAAGATTTATAAATAACAAAAAAAAAATACCTTTGTATCTACAACGAAACGTGCAAACGTTTATCTCGATTAACATTAAATAAAGAAAAATAAGGTTTTGTAGGGATACTTTGTAAAAGTTACATAAAAAAGAGAGTCGAAATCATGCGAGTGTAACACACAATATTTTTTCAATTCTTTTGCTAAATAAAAAGAAAAACGTTACCGCTAACTTTCTTCTTTTTATGGATGATAATGCAAAACCACCCCCTAATGAAAGATAGGGTCGAACATTATTCTGTGAGAGACACTTTGTAGGATTTTCAGTATGAATGCGAAATTCATTACATCTAATCTTTAGGACAAAAGTAAAAATACTATGGGGTGCTACGTGACAACCACTACAATTGAAGAGGGGTGGAAAATGTTCGCAAGAAGTAATTTTGAGGTTGCATGAAATACTTTTGTGAAATAAAAATATAAATCGTATTCTTTTAAGGGTGATATAACAAAAAGAATCCCCCCCTATTCAGAGAGCGTTGGAAAATGTTCGGCAGCAAGCAATTTTGAGGTTGGATGAAATACTTTTGTGAAATAAAAATATGAAATGTTTTCTCTTTATCTTTCAGGGGTGATATAACAAAAACCATTTCCCCTAACGAAAGAGGGGTTAGAAAATGTTCCGCAGTAAGTAATTTTGAGGTTGCATGAAATACTTTTGTGAAATAAAAATGGTGTTCTCTTTAGGGGTGGTATAACAAAACCCACCCCCTTCCCTAATGAGAGAAGGATTGAAAAATGTTTGGCGGGGGGGATTTTGGAGACGTTCCTTTTTGAATGGGCTTGTTTTCTCAATAATAAAAGAATATATTGTTGCTGCTCTCTTCATTTTTTTTAGATTTGGTAATGAGAAAAACCACCCCTATGAGGGATAGTGTTGGATGAGGCAATTGGAGAATTTTCAGTACGAATGGAACATTTGACACAATGAAGGTAAGGTGACCACATTAAAGCAATTTAATACCAGCAATACTCAACTGCGTTAATTCATTTAAGTATAAAAGAAAACTAATAGTTGGAAAACTGATGTTTTACTTTTACCAAATCCGTCCAAGAGGACGCCGGGTATTTCTGCTAGATAAAACTAAAATTTAGAAATGTGTAAATATCTGATTAAAAAAATCTGATGTGTTACACTCACATGACATTCTCTACTCTTGTACAAACTATTTTTACAAACGCTTATTCTCCATATGCTTCATGTCAGTCGAGATATCGAGATGTTAATCTTATTGCTAATTTTCTTGTAGATGCAAGGGGAATTGGTAGGCTTTAAGCGATAGTCAAATATTTTAAGAGCTGGTTGCTATGTGGAGTATTCCATTCTCTTTGCATTACCAGGACAAAAAAAATGAATAACGAATTTGAGAAAAAGTATAAGTATTGGAAAATTTAAGGGAAATAACAAACAATATCTCGAAAATGGTTCACTCAACAACAAAAATGTATATGACATAAATTGTGCATTTTAACGCGCCCTACATTTTTTGTGCAGTAAAATTTTTTCTATCTCTTATGGTTTACCAGATATGGAAAAGTCGTTCACAATAAAGAATACTTTTGGAGACATTCCCAGAAAAGTCAAGATATACATTTTATTTGTCATGAAAGTATCTTAAATATATGATATTTTAATCAAAATCGTTAGATCCATTTCTGAGAAAATTAAGATTTTCGAAAAATGTTCCATTTAAAGGGTAATCTGGGGTGGGGGATTTTCTTGAAAACCTTCGTGTCGCATCTCTGGAAGATACTGAACCTAAATACCAAGTTTGGTGTTTATCCGACTGTTCGTTTGAGTTATGCTGTTCACAGACACACACACGGACATGTTTCCAAAAAGGGTTTTTTGGATTCAGGGGGCCTCAAAACATATATTTCCGGTGAAATCTTGGTATCGAATTTTTGGTTGGAAAACAATACTTCCTCTACTTACTATACGTACACTATGTGATCAAAAGTATCCGGACACCCCACAAACATACGTTTTTCATCTTAGGTGCATTGTACTGCCACCTACTGCCTGGTACTCATCCATGACCTCAGGAGTCATTAGACATCGTGAAACAGCAGAATGGGACGCTCTGTGGAACTCACGGACTTCGAACGTGGTCAGGTGATTGGGTGTCACTTGTGTCAGAAGTCTGTACGCGAGATTTCCACACTCCTAAGCATCCCTAGGTCCACTGTTTCTGATGTGATAGTGAAGTGGAAACGTGAAGGGGCATGTACAGTATAAGAGCGCACAGGCCGACCTCGTCTGTTGACTCACAGAGACCGCCGACATTTGAAGAGAGTCGTAAAAAGTAATAGGCAGACATCTATCCCGACCATCACACAGGAATTCCAAACAGCATCAGGATCCACTCCAAGTATATGGCAGTTAGGCGTGAGGTGAGAAACCTTGGATTCCATGGTCGAGCAGCTGCTCATAAGCCACACATCACGCAGGAAAATGCCAAACGACGCCTCGCTTGGTGTAGGGAGCGTTAACATTACACGATTGAACAATGGCAAAACGTTGTGTGGAGTGACGAATCACGGTACACCATGCGGCGATCCGATGGCAGGGTGTGAGTATGGCGAATGCCCGGTGAACGTCCTCTGCCAGCGTGTGTAGTACCAACAGTGAAATTCGGAGGTAGTGTGGTCATGTTTTTCCTGGAGGGGGCTTGCACCCCTTGTTGTTCTGCGTGGCACGATCACAGCGTAGACCTACATTGATATTTTAAGCACCTTCTTGTTCCCACTGTTGAAGAGCAATTCGGGGATGGCGATTGCATCTTTCAACACGATCGAGCACCTGTTCATACTACACGGGCTGTGGCGGAGTGGTTACACGACAATAACATCCCTGTAATGGACTGGCCTGCATAGTCCTGACTTGAATCCTATAGAACACCTTTGGGTTTTTTTGGAACGCCGACTTCGTGCCAGGCCTCACCGACCTACATCGATACTTCTCCTCAGTTCCGCACTCCGTGAAGAATGGGCTGCAATTCCCCAAGAAACCTTCCAGCTCCTGATTGAAAGTATGCCTGAGAGAGTGAACGCTGTCATCAAGGCTAAGGGTGGGGCAACAACATATTGACTTCCAGCATTACCGATGGTGGACGCCACGAACTTGCACGTCATTTTCAGCCAAGTGTCCGGATACTTTTGATCACGTAGTGTAGTAAAGTAAAAATCTAATGTGTTATATTAACATCGTTTTCTCTACCCTGTATCGTTTATTAGAGGGTATACTAACTACTCTTACTTAAGTTTTTTCTATCTACTTCATTTTAATCCAGATAAATCTTTGTATAAATAGCTAAATTACACATAACAAAAATGGAACAGCGATAGTCAAATGTTTAACTGGCGCTATATGCTAGCCTTGAAAATTCACACACTTTCCACGCAATAGCGAGAAACAACTGAAAAACTTCAGGACTTTAAAGAATTACAAATTATTGAACAATTCGAGCCATTAATAACGGATATCTCAGAAAGGGCTTGTGCCACAAAAAGAAAGCTATTTGAAGTAATTTGTATTTTAAAAGATCTACATTTTTGTAGTACGTTTTCGTATATCGCTTAACGTTTATCAGATATATACAAGATTATACAAAATTTTCTTTCCAAATAAAGAGGACTTTCACAGGTTATTCGCAGAAAATTCAAAATATACATTTTGTCATGTTAATATCTTTAATACACGGTATTTTAATCAAAATCGTTTGAGCCACGTTTTAGAAAATAAAAAAATTCGGAATGTTCCACGTAAAGAGTAGTTGGGATGGGGGATTTTCTTGAAAATCTTCGTGTCGCTTCTTTGGAAGATATTAACTGGAACACTAAGCTTGGCATTAAATACAAATATTGGTATATACCGATCGATATACATCCATGTATGTAACACAACTGGATAAACGTTATCCAACTTTTCGTTTCCGAGTTACGCTACTCACACAAGTGCACACACGCGGATCTTTTTCTAATAATGTTTTTTTCTTGGTTCAGGGGGCCTCAAGCACATTTCCGGTGTAATCTCGACATCGAATTTTTGAATGGAATACAGTACTACGTAGTAGAGAAAGTAAAAATGAACGGTCTTTCAGAAATAAATACCAAAATATAGACATGGTTTTTAAAACCTTGAAAGAGCATTTGTCTGTGGGTGAGGGTGTGAAAACCTAAAAGACAAGTAATTCCGGTTTTAAAATCTCTCGAGGTCACAATTGCCTCCCTCCCCTCCTGGGTAATTAAACGCAAGTTGCCAAATAAACAGTATTTGACTAGAACGTTCTGAAACGTAAACCCCGTATGTTTTTTTGTTTTTTTCCCTCGGTTGTTTGAAGAGATTCATCTAAATATTTGGGTGTTAAGAGTGTTGACAACCAGGAAGGGGAACAACAGCGATAAAGTGTATTACCATGCGAGCGTTCACAATTAAGGGGAAGCTTATTGGAGTTCGGAAACAGAATAAGGAGACTTGGTCAAGTTTCAACATTTCCGTTCTGTTGCCGGGAACGTCATATTGAATTCATACTGTGCGTGGCTATCTACGCGGTAAAAATTATCCAAGGAGACATTGAACTGCACCGCCGCTAGAGTTTTCTATAGTTACAATGCTTGGGAAGGCAGGAAAGAAAAAAACGAAACAACGGAAAGAAGGGAAAGCAGATAAAAAATAATTTTAACATACCCATTTATTATAAACATATTAGAACAATGCTTTCGCATGAAATAATAATGGCACGGCTTTTCAAAAAAAGTTAACTGTATCGAATTTCGAATATGTTGGCTGAAACAATTGAAAATATCACTGATCGGTTACAAACAAATGACAACCCCATCACAATATCGACTTTCCCCGTTGCTATCGGCATTGACATCGACAGGCATTCTGGTTTTATTGTCAACTGAAGTAATTTAAGTGTTGATTTCCGTTCTGGTTCTCGTTACCGTTTGCGGTTTATTGTGAACCAGCAAATAAGAGTAAGATGAGGTTCTCGTTTCTCCTCAAGTTCCAGTTCAGGCGTATTGTGAACCAGCAAATATGAGTAAGATGAGGTTCTCCTCAAGTTCCAGTTCAGGTTTATTGTGAACCAGCAAATATTAGTAAGATGAGGTTCTCGTTTCTCCTCACGTTCCAGTTCAGGTTTATTGTGAACCAGCAAATATGAGGTTCTCGTTTCTCCTCACGGTTTATTATGAACCAACCAACTTCTATAACGTGATGAGGTTCCAGTTCAGGTTTGTGAACCAGCAAATGTGTATAACGTGACGAGGTTCAAGTTCCAGTTCGGTTTATTGTGAACCAGCAAATGTGTATAACGTGACGAGGTTCAAGTCCCAGTTCAGGTTTATTGTGAACCAGCAAATCTGTATAACGTGATGAGGTTCAAGTTCCAGTTCAGGTTTATTGTGAACCAGCAAATGTGTATAACGTGATGAGGTTCAAGTTCCAGTTCAGGTTTATTGTGAACCAGCAAATATGTATAACGTGATGAGGTTCAAGTTCCAGTTCAGGTTTATTGTGAACCAGCAAATGTGTATAACGTGACGAGGTTCAAGTTCCAGTTTATTGTGAACCAGCAAATGTGTATAACGTGATGAGGTTCAAGTTCCAGTTTATTGTGAACCAGCAAATGTGTATAACGTGATGAGGTTCAAGTTCCAGTTTATTTTGAACCAGCAAATGTGTATAACGTGACGAGGTTCAAGTTCCAGTTCAGGTTTATTGTGAACCAGCAATTGTGTATAACGTGACGAGGTTCAAGTTCCAGTTCAGGTTTATTGTGAACCAGCAAATGTGTATAACGTGACGAGGTTCAAGTTCCAGTTCAGGTTTATTGTGAACCAGCAAATGTGTATAACGTGATGATGTTCAAGTTCAAGTTTATTGTGAACCAGCAAATGTGTATAACGTGATGAGGTTCAAGTTCGAGTTTATTGTGAACCAGCAATTGTATATAACGTGATGAGGTTCAAGTTCCAGTTTATTGTGAACCAGCAATTGTGTATAACGTGATGAGGTTCAAGTTCCAGTTTATTGTGAACCAGAGAAATGTGTATAACGTGATGAGGTTCAAGTTCCAGTTTATTGTGAACCAGCAAATGTGTATAACGTGATGAGGTTCAAGTTCCAGTTTATTGTGAACCAGCAAATGTGTATAACGTGATGAGGTTCAAGTTCCAGTTTATTGTGAACCAGCAAATATGTATAACGTGATGAGATTCAAGTTCCAGTTTATTCTGAACCAGCAAATGTGTATAACGTGATGAGGTTCAAGTTCCAGTTCAGGTTTATTGTGAACCAGCAATTGTGTATAACGTGACGAGGTTCAAGTTCCAGTTTATTCTGAACCAGCAAATGTGTATAACGTGATGAGGTTCAAGTTCCAGTTTATTGTGAACCAGCAAATGTGTATAACGTGATGAGGTTCAAGTTCCAGTTTATTGTGAACCAGCAATTGTGTATAACGTGATGAGGTTCAAGTTCCAGTTTATTCTGAACCAGCAATTGTGTATAACGTGATGAGGTTCAAGTTCCAGTTCAGGTTTATTGTGAACCAGCAAATATGTATAACGTGATGAGGTTCAAGTTCCAGTTCAGGTTTATTGTGAACCAGCAAATGTGTATAACGTGACGAGGTTCAAGTTCCAGTTTATTGTGAACCAGCAAATGTGTATAACGTGATGAGGTTCAAGTTCCAGTTTATTGTGAACCAGCAAATGTGTATAACGTGACGAGGTTCAAGTTCCAGTTTATTGTGAGCCAGCAAATGTGTATAACGTGACGAGGTTCAAATTCCAGTTCAGGTTTATTGTGAACCAGCAAATGTGTATAACGTGACGAGGTTCAAGTTCCAGTTTATTGTGAACCAGCAAATCCGTATAACGTGACGAGGTTCAAGTTCCAGTTCAGGTTTATTGTGAACCAGCAAATCTGTATAACGTGACGAGGTTCAAGTTCCAGTTCAGGTTTATTGTGAACCAGCAAATGTGTATAACCTGATGAGGTTCAAGTTCAAGTTTATTGTGAACCAGCAAATGTGTATAACGTGATGAGGTTCAAGTTCGAGTTTATTGTGAACCAGCAATTGTGTATAACGTGATGAGGTTCAAGTTCCAGTTTATTGTGAACCAGCAATTGTGTATAACGTGATGAGGTTCAAGTTCCAGTTTATTGTGCACCAGCAATTGTGTATAACGTGATGAGGTTCGAGTTCCAGTTTATTGTGAACCAGCAAATGTGTATAACGTGATGAGGTTCAAGTTCCAGTTTATTCTGAACCAGCAAATGTGTATAACGTGATGAGGTTCAAGTTCCAGTTTATTGTGAACCAGCAAATATGTATAACGTGATGAGGTTCAAGTTCCAGTTTATTCTGAACCAGCAAATGTGTATAACGTGATGAGGTTCAAGTTCCAGTTCAGGTTTATTGTGAACGAGCAATTGTGTATAACGTGACGAGGCTCAAGTTCCAGTTTATTCTGAACCAGCAAATGTGTATAACGTGATGAGGTTCAAGTTCTAGTTTATTGTGAACCAGCAAATGTGTATAACGTGATGAGGTGCAAGTTCCAGTTCAGGTATATTGTGACCCAGCAAATGTGTATAACGTGATGAGGTTCAAGTTCCAGTTTATTGTGAACCAGCAATTGTGTATAACGTGATGAGGTTCAAGTTCCAGTTTATTCTGAACCAGCAATTATGTATAACGTGATGAGGTTCAAGTTCCAGTTTATTGTGAACCAGCAATTGTGTATAACGTGATGAGGTTCAAGTTCCAGTTTATTCTGAACCAGCAAATGTGTATAACGTGATGAGGTTCAAGTTCCAGTTTATTGTGAACCAGCAAATGTGTATAACGTGATGAGGTTCAAGTTCCAGTTTATTGTGAACCAGCAAATGTGTATAACGTGACGAGGTTCAAGTTCCAGTTCAGGTTTATTGTGAACCAGCAAATGTGTATAACGTGACGAGGTTCAAGTTCCAGTTTATTGTGAACCACCAAATGTGTATAACGTGATGAAGTTCAAGTTCCAGTTCAGGTTTATTGTGAACCAGCAATTGTGTATAACGTGATGAGGTTCAAGTTCCAGTTTATTGTGAACCAGCAATTGTGTATAACGTGATGAGGTTCAAGTACCAGTTTATTCTGAACCAGCAATTGTGTATAACGTGATGAGGTTCAAGTTCCAGTTTATTGTGAACCAGCAAATGCGTATAACGTGATGAGGTTCAAGTACCAGTTTATTCTGAACCAGCAATTGTGTATAACGTGATGAGGTTCAAGTTCCAGTTTATTGTGAACCAGCAATTGTGTATAACGTGATGAGGTTCAAGTTCCAGTTTATTGTGAACCAGCAATTGTGTATAACGTGATGAGGTTCAAGTTCCAGTTTATTCTGAACCAGCAATTGTGTATAACGTGATGAGGTTCAAGTTCCAGTTTATTGTGAACCAGCAATTGTGTATTACGTGATGAGGTTCAAGTTCCAGTTTATTGTGAACCAGCAAATATGTATAACGTGATGAGGTTCAAGTTCCAGTCCAGGTTTATTGTGATCCAGCAAACGTGTATAACGTGATGAGGTTCAAGTTCCAGTCCAGGTTTATTGTGAACCAGCAAATGTGTATAACGTGACGAGGTTCAAGTTCCAGTCCAGGTTTATTGTGAACCAGCAAATGTGTATAACGTGACGAGGTTCAAGTTCCAGTCCAGGTTTATTGTGAACCAGCAAATATGTATAACGTGACGAGGTTCAAGTTCCAGTCCAGGTTTATTGTGAACCAGCAAACGTGTATAACGCGATGAGGTTCAAGTTCCAGTTCAGGTTTATTGTGATCCAGCAAACGTGTATAACGTGATGAGGTTCAAGTTCCAGTCCAGGTTTATTGTGATCCAGCAAATATGTATAACGTGACGAGGTTCAAGTTCCAGTCCAGGTTTATTGTGAACCAGCAAATGTGTATAACGTGACGAGGTTCAAGTTCCAGTCCAGGTTTATTGTGAACTAGCAAATGTGTATAACGTGGCGAGGTTCAAGTTCCAGTCCAGGTTTATTGTGATCCAGCAAACGTGTATAACGTGACGAGGTTCAAGTTCCAGTTCAGGTTTATTGTGAACCAGCAAATATGTATAACGTGACGAGGTTCTAGTTCCATTCCAGGTTTATTGTGAACCAGCAAATATGTATAACGTGACGAGGTTCTAGTTCCCGTTCAGGTTTTTTGTGAACCAGCAAATGTGTATAACGTGACGAGGTTGTAGTTCCCGTTTACGGTTTATTGTGAACCAACAAATGTGTATAACGTGACGACGTTCTAGTTCCCGTTTACGGTTTATTGTGAACCAACAAATGTGTATAACGTGACGAGGTTCTAGTTCCCGTTTACAGTTTATTGTGGACCAGCAAATATGTGCAACGTGACGAAGTTCTATTTCCCGTTTACGGTTTATTGTGAACCAGCAAATATGTGTAACGTGACGAGGTTCTAGTTCCCGTTTACGGTTTATTGTGAACCAGCAAATATGCGTATAACGTGACGAGGTTCTAGTTCCCGTTTACGGTTTATTGTGGTCCAGCAAATATGAGTAACGTGACGAGGTTCTAGTTCCCGTTTACGGTTTATTGTGGACCAGCAAATATGTGTAACGTGACGAGGTTCTAGTTCCCGTTTACGGTTTATTGTGGACCAGCAAACGTGTATAACGTGATGAGGTTCTAGTTCCCGTTTACGGTTTATTGTGAACCAGCAAATATGTGTATAACGTGACGAGGTTCTAGTTCCCGTTTACGGTTTATTGTGAACCAGCAAATATGTGTAACGTGATGAGGTTCTAGTTCCCGTTTACGGTTTATTGTGGACCAGCAAACGTGTATAACGTGACGAGGTTCTAGTTCCCGTTTACCGTTTATTGTGGACCAGCAAACGTGTATAACGTGATGAGGTTCTAGTTCCCGTTTAAGGTTCATTGTGGACCAGCAAACGTGTATAACGTGATGAGGTTCTAGTTCCCGTTTACGGTTTATTGTGGACCAGCAAACGTGTATAACCTGATGAGGTTCTAGTTCCCGTTTACGGTTTATTGTGGACCAGCAAACGTGTATAACGTGTTGAGGTTCTAGTTCCCATTCAAGTTTGTGAACCAGCAAATGTGTGTAACGTGATACAAACTCACTGGTTTAGACGTCATAAAATCTTTATTTTTTATCTAAATTGTGTGCTATGGTATGAAAAAGGTTGTACAACACAAATCTGCAATAATTTGCTTTTATCGTGCATTTGAAACACTCTTTGGCTAAATATAATATACATAAAACTGGCCACGCCTTTAAGTACTTATACCACAAAAAAAATAATAATTTGTTTGACTTGGGTAACCATCTTCCAAATGTTCTGCTTATATCAGCCCCATTGATTCTTGCAACAAGTGCTTGATGATGCTAACACTGGGGTTTCATATTAGCCCCAGTTCATTACATTGTAACGTACATTTTCTCATTTAAATTCCCAAACACTGCAGGATTTAAAGAATTACAGAAAGTCTTACCCGTCTCAGCATGTCTGTCTAGAAGGGTATTTAGACATTCACTTGAAAGGTGCTCACCCCAACCTGGCAGCCCAAACGTACGGGGGAAATGACCCTCGTGATTCTATAAATAGCTTCATGGGTATTACTGGCCAACACGTGTGCTGCAGGAACACGCCTTCATTCAATAATGTGAATGAACATCGTCCTAATTCAAACATGTAAATATGGTCATTAATAGGCATGGAATGTTTACTAAAATTTAATATTTTATCGCAATGAATGTATGTACTTAGCGTACATGTTGGAACCATAAAAATTAAGTATTCTAGCAAAGTTTAATTGTCTTTTTTTAAGTAAATAAATATTTGGTCGAATTGGTGTTGCGTCATGGCTTTTGTTTTATTTTTACTTTCTCTACTACGTATAAGTAGTGGAAGTATTGAATTCCACTCAAAAATTCGATATCAGAATTTCACAGGAAATATATGTTTTGAGACACCCTGAATCCAAAAAAAAAAAAAAAAAAAACATTTTTGGAAACATGTCCGTGTGTGTGTGTCTGTGAACAGCATAACTCTGAAACGAACAGTCGAATAAACACCAAACTTGGTATTTAGGTTCAGTATCTTCCAGAGATGCGACACGTAGGTTTTCAAGAAAATCCCCCCAACCGAGATTACCCTTTACATTGTATATTTTTCGAAAATTTTAATGTTCTCAAAAATGGCTCTAACGATTTTGATTAAAAATCGTATCTTTAGGATATTTTCATGACAAATGAAATGTATATTTCGAATTTTCGGGGAATGTCTCCAAAAGTATTCTTCATTGTGAACGACTTTTGCATAACTGGTAAACCATAAGAGAAAGACAAAATTTTACTACACAAAAAATGTAGATCGCGTTAAAATACACAATTTATGTCATATACATTTTTTTTTTGTTTGTTGAATGTACCATTTTCGAAATATTGCTTGTTATTCCCTTAAATTTTCCAATACTTATACTTTTTCTCAAATTCGTTATTCATTTTTTTTGTCCTGGTAATGCAAAGAGAATGGAATACTCCACAGAGCAACCAGATCTTAAAATATTTGACTATCGCTTAAAGCCTAACAATACCCCTTGCATCTACAAGAAAATTAGCAATAAGATTAACATCTGGATATCTCGATTAACATGAAGCATATGGAGAATAAGCGTTTGTAAACATACTTTGTACAAGAGTAGAGAAAGTCATGTGAGTGTAACGCATCAGATTTTTTTTATTACATCAACGTTTAAATTAGCTCGTCACGAAACTATTCCAAAAGCCACGGTTTTAGGATATTTGCACCGACGTGTTCTTACAGAGACATGTAGAAAACAAGAATCTCAACTGACATTTCGTGGTTAATTAGAGTATATTCCATTTTATAGAGTATGTTTTCTCCGTCATAAAGTACCGATTAATTTTAAAAAAATAACACTAACATTATTTTCCAAATACTTTATCATCATTCGTTACCTTGCACTACTTCTACACTTTGTAAGCCTTCGTCAAAGAATGATGCCGTCTGTGATGAGAATTATGTCTGCACTTCTTGTTTCACATCATCGTCGCTGAAATGTTTTCCACGAAGAAATTTCTTCATATGAAGAAACAGATGAAAATTGCTTGGTACTAAATCCGGACTGCTTTCATCGTAGTCTGCATCATTCTTTGATGACATACACAAACTGGTTTCTTGTTACGAGAGCCTGAATAACGGCGGTGACTATGTGGAGAAGTAATGTAAGGTTAATAAAGTATTTGGAAAACAGTGATCTTTAAGTTTTTTAAAACAATATCGGTACTTACTTTAAAATCACGCCTCGTATCATCTGAAGAATCGGACCTCCCTCCCTCTCTCGCGTGCTATGCAGCGAGCGCTACACGTTTATAGGCACAAACTCTTGGGAATAATTATAACGAAGCAGGGGCGTAGCGTCAATGGATGTGAGAGATGTGTTACATACCCTGTAATTTTCCTCAAACTGGTGACAAAATTGGTGTTCATTGTAATTTTGTAGTACACAACGTTCTAATATCATTAAAAATCGAGCTTTCCTAAATATTATAATTTGAATTCGCGCCACGTTGCGATAACTTGAACGCAGTCTGTATCGAGACAAGGCTGTGGTCAACGGCACCTGCCGTCAGCAGGAGGAAACTGGCGCTGTGGGCTTGACCCTGGTGACACATGGTATGTACTCAGTTGGAGTACATCTCGTGTTAAAAATCGTGCTCATACAATTGCATTTATAAACGTGAATTGGGAGTAATTCGCGAGTTGTTTTGTTTCTTGTATGTGTGTTTCTTCAATTGTGAAAATTTGAGCGGGCTTTGGACACTTCGTTACTCATTATCAAAGCAAATGTAGTTAAGATTTGCGCTGGTTCTGGGAGGAAGGTATGTACACAGGCAATGTACATCTGAGAGGTCACAAAGTGCAATAGCAAACAATACATTCAGTGCGGTTGTAGCAACGAAAATGGAAACAAATTGTTGTGTGATCGACAAGCTCAAGCTAAGAAGCTTCCAGTCATTAAATTTCTCTGAAAAGGAATTTTGTAATTAAAGCAGGTCCTCCAAAGCCCATACTCAGTATTACAACTAAGATTAAAAAATGTGTAAGGCATTTCAACAACAAAGTTTATGAAAGTGAGTCATGGTTGTGTTTTGTTGGTCATGTCTTTTTTCAAATGAAAAATGCATCTGGAATTCCAAGGGTTATAAAGGTTTAAATAACATTTATAAGGCAGCCAAAAACAACTAAAACTTTTTGGTAAAACTCCCAGAATAGAATTTTCTTTGGATAGTCAGTATAAGCTCTCAGTTGAACAGCATAACAATGAAGTGAAAAGGAATAGAGCTTTACTTTCTCACTTTGTACGGACTATAATTGTTTTTTAGGAAAGCAAGCACTTGCTCTTCGTGGTCATAATAAGAGTGAAGGATCCTCAAACAGGGACAACTATATTGAGTATTTAAATGGATTAGCAATAGAATGTGACACCTCTCTGTAAGAGCGCTTGGAAAAGTCGATTGTTTTTCGTGCAACTTCACCTGATATTCAGAAGTGTGAGTGCCGTCATGATGCGCGAAATAGAGAAGAAATTTCTAGTGCCTTCTTTGTTTCATTGATATTAGATGAAACTCCTGACATAAGTAGTAAACAACTCTACCGTTTTACGATACATAACCGCTGACGGAAATGTTGAAGAGAGGTTTATTTGCTTTGCAGATGTAAGTTCTGAGAGAAAAGGAGATTCTCCAGCCGAGATTATATATGTTGATATGGGCAATTCTGTTTAGTTTGGGTCACATTTTAACGAATTTCACAATATACGTTGAGTTGCATACCCGAGTCTGATAATCAGGCTACGCCACTGTAACGAATCATACCATATACTTAGAACAAGGAGTCAACATATAGTAATATACACTAAAAACTTATTACAGCCCATCAGTTATATTTAGGTACACATTTAAACCACAAACGGTATCTAAATACGTGTAATAAAAGATAAATAGAATCTGTAGTTGTAATAAAAAACATACTTAAGCGAATTTGAAGGCTACTCTCTGGGGGAACCTGGGCGAACTCGACCCCTTGAGTCTGCTCGGAGAAGGCTACCCCCTGGAGGAACCTGGGCGAACTCGACCCCCTGAGGCTGCTCAGAGAAGTCTATCCTCTGGAGGAACCTGGGAGAACTCGACCCCCTGAGGCTGCTCATTCTGAAGGAAAATATGAGTTTGAATTTTTGAAATTAAGGTCTCTGTTCTTAGTATTAAACTTCACATGGTGACTCCGCAAGTTTGCTTACCGCTGCACTAAGATTACGATGACTCCTTAGCACATGCAGAAATCTGCCGAGCTGAGCACCTAATACTTTTATTTTACTTTCTCATCATGTTTTGCCACTCTTAGATGCAACTACGTCAAATTAACCAATTCGCGTTGTTCTTCAGTTTTTAATGTTTTTTTTCTGACAGCTCCTGTGGTCTCATGGTTAACATGCTTTCCAAACTCCAGAGCTTCAGGGTTAGATTCCCGCCTGGTGAATGGGAGTTTTTCTTTAGTCAAGATTATTTATTCCCTATCCTCCCAAGCGTCTGAAAGCACGAATGGTAGTATGATTTAATGTTTAACAAAAACCAGAACACAGACCTAACGATTAAAACAATGAACAAGTGAACTATAATTAGGGATGAGCAATTATTATCCCAAGTGTCACGTCGTTATGATCTATAAAAAGAATGCATTTACGTAACTTTTTCTTTCTTTTCCAATTTGTAAACCACACTGCACTCAATTGTAATTTCTTTTTTGTCTTTTAAGGACCTAAAACCTTAGCATCCAATGTGTAATCACCAATGCTCTTTTACAATTGCACAATAATTGTATTCTACAAAATATTATTTGAAATTCCAAAAGTAGATGTCCGCTTTAACGAAAGCATTATTTTCACTGAAGAACATTCGAAATACTCGCCTATTTTATTACTTTAAAACAGCCACAAAGCATTCAAAAAACCCGTTATTTAGAAATTAAAGTGATTTAATAAGCGACGCGCTATCAGAGAATTTAAGTTGGACTTCAAGAAATCGAGCTGGAAAAACTGGGGTTACACTTTTACTCGGGCAAGTAAGATCTTTCGTTTAGATCTACAGGCAGATTTTTAGGAAAATGGGAATATTTGCTCTTTTTGAGTTATGAAAATTGCTTTAACATTCAGTTTCAAAGAATGAAAATTGAATTGTCACAATCATAGCTGCAAGCAGTTTAGCCTTTCCATCGAAATCACAAAATAAATATATGAATACATCACAGAGGTATAGATTTTATCTACAATAAGGGCGACTCAAGCTGAAGCCGGAATTATAAAGGCAATAATGATCATAATAATCTGAGAAGGATAGCGATATAAAATAAGTAATAATATATTTAAAATCAGTGTATGTATAAAAAAGAGAAACATTGTGAAAATTGTTGACTGTAAAAGCGACAGAAAGACCAGACAGGCACAGTTTTGTTAATTAGGGCCCAGCCTCAGGTAGAAAGGGTAAATACCATTGAAGCAAGTTTTTCCTGGTAACAGCCGAGAACAGCTGCACTTAGCCTGGTGAAAGCAACTCTAGGCTTCATGACGCTAAGTTTGAGGAGAGTTTTGAGAGGAGAGTAGGGGAAGTAAGTAGCTTGCTTTTCCTTGTGCAGCATGGGTAAACTCAGTCTGTCCGAGTGCTTGATGAGAGCGGGGTGACATTCTCGTCGTGTGGAGAAGAATGGTGGCGAACATGCTAGAGGGTAGAACGCTTAGCTGTAGTTAATATTCTTCGGTCTTGGTAAAGACAAAGTATCATCGTAAGCATTTACAAGTGATCGGCAAACCGCAGTATTATTTTAAATAGTGAATAAATGTGTTCTAAGACAGCGTTCGTGTTTCTCTGTACACACCCACGCAGACCCTGAAATTAAGGTTTTATGCTCGAGCAGACGTGGCAAAGTATATATAAAAAGACAACTAGGAGGAGGAACGCAGCAATCGTGAGGCAAAGGTAGTGCTTCATTGTTGGAGGACGTAGCGTGGCTGCGTCAAAGCCCTAAACGCAGCCGAACATAAGAGTGGATGGATACTTTCATATTAAATTCTACTACTGTTGCCCTCGCATATTACTCTTTTGCGGGTTTGCATGCCCAAAATTTTGGCTGATAACGTAGAAGGAAAATGATTATCCTATGAACAAGTTCGGTATTTCGTAGTTTTAACTGGTTTTGCAATATTTAGTCCCGTGATAGCAATGAAATATATATCCTCTCTCTCTCTCTCTCTCTCTCTCTCTCTCTCTCTCTCTCTCTCTCACACACACACACACACACACACACACACACACGTGCTGAGAATATAGCTTTTTAACACTGAAATGAGTAAACCTCGTGCCATTTACCACAGAAATGCTACATACAGATCAATTGCATGTTCCACTCCTGAGAATCCTTACAAAACCGTCTGTCGCATTCCATTTCGTCTAGCGAGAGATTCGAGTGTACAGCTGTCTTGCTTCGCAATGCGCCTGTTACCAAAATTTGTTTCTTTCGTGTTGCTGTGTCATTCCTTACTCAAAAGTCTTCATACGTTTAGGTTTTGGATACTCCTCCTGCTACCTTGCTAAGTTGGCGCTAAAATTTCAATTTGTAATTTAGTTTGTTTATGGAGCTGAATATATCCATATCATCCAAGAGGAGCTTAATAGTAAATATGAAGAAATATCTCAGAAGTTACTGTCCCTCAGTTATGCACTCCTACAGATAAACTAAGACTTCATATTAAGAAGTTTCTGTAAATTAATGTTGGGAGGCCCTAGCAACACTGCAAATGCAGCAGCTTTAATAGAGCTAGGAAAGGTAAGTGTGACAGGTCTAAAACGTTTATTTCGGATCCAAGAGTTATCTGATACACTACGTGATCAAAAGTATCCGGACAAGTTCGTGGCGCCCTCCATCGGTAATGCTGGAAGTCAATACGGTGTTGGCCCACCCTTAGCCTTGACGACAGCGTTCACTCTCGCAGGCATACTTTCAATCAGGTGCTGGAAGGTTTTTTGGGGAATGGCAGCCCATTCTTCACGGAGTGCGGAACTGAGGAGAGGTATCGATGTAGGTCGGTGAGGCCTGGCACGAAGTCGCCGTTCCAAAACATCCCAAAGGTGTTCTATAGGATAACAAGTCAGGACTATGTGCATTGAATTGAATTGAGTTTTATTTATGGACGCTCTTTAACTACTATGGTCCTTAGCGTCCCATTCTATGTTGGTCGTGAAAGACCGGTAATTTTGCTCAGAGGCCTCTTGAGGTTCTTTTACGTGCCGTAAATCTACGACACGGGGCCACCGGTTTTACTTCCCTTCCGAAGGAAACCATGCTAAGGATTTTTACGCTCGAAAAAATCCATCGCGCTCCGTTGGGCTTGAACCCGCGACCTTGGGAACTAGAGGCTAGCACGGTACCACTAGTCCACGGAGGACGACTAGGACTATGTGCAGGCCAGTCCATTACAGAGATGTTATTGTCGTGTAACCACTCCGCCACAGCCCGTGCAGTATGAACAGGTACTCGATCGTGTTGAAAGATGCAATCGTCATCCCCGAATTGCTCTTCAACAGTGGGAAGCAAGAAGGTGCTTAAAATATCAATGTAGGTCTGCGCTGTGATCGTGCCACGCAAAACAACAAGAGGTGCAAGCCCCCTCCAGGAAAAACACGACAACACCATAACACCACCACCTCCGAATGTCACTGTTGGCACTGCACACGCTGGCAGATGACGTTCACCGGGCATTCGCCATACCCACACCCTGCCATCGGATCGCCACATTGTGTACCGTGATTCGTCACTCCACACAACGTTTTGCCACTGTTCAATCGTGTAATGTTGACGCTCCTTACACCAAGCGAGACGTCGTTTGGCTTCTCCTGCGTGATGTGTGGCTTATGAGCAGCCGCTCGACCATGGAATCCAAGATTTCTCACCTCACGCCTAACTGTCATAGTACTTGGAGTGGATCCTGATGCAGTTTGGAATTCCTGTGTGATGGTCTGGATAGATGTCTGCCTATTACTCTTTACGACCCTCTTCAAATATCGGCGGTCTCTATAAGTCAACAGACAAGGTCGGCCTGTACGCTTTTGTGCTGTACATGTCCCTTTACGTTTCCACTTCACTATCACATCAGAAACAGTGGACCTAGGGATGTTTAGGAATGTGGAAATCTCGCGTACAGACTTCTGACATAAGTGACACCCAATCACCTGATCACATTCGAAGTCCGTGAGTTCCACGGAGCGTCCCATTCTGTTGTTTCACGATGTCTAATGACTACTGAGGTCGCGGATAATGAGTACCATGTAGTAGATGGCAGCACAATGCACCTAAGATGAAAAACGCATGTTTGTGTGGGTGTCCGGATACTTTTGATCACATAGTGTAGGTATAATGAAAATATGCCTGATATATCAAGAACAAAATTTGGATATTATGTCAAATGGTTGAGGAAAATTAGAGAGCAGTTATTTAAAAATGAGTTAGGAGACTTTTGGGTTAAAAGTGGATACTTTAAAGGAGGCTTTTGGAAGGAAAAGAGATTAAGACATGGATAGACAAATTTCATTCGCCCAGGTTAGGGAGAAGAGCTCAGCGACTTATTACAAGGAATTAAAAGATGACTCAGAAAAGAAGTACATTTCAATTTGCAAAAAGGTTAGCCTGGTTTCGATTAGGGGTTTGGAATGAAGGGAGAAGTTATCCTAGAATGTGCCATGTATGTGGGGAGAGCGAAGATGAAAGTCACATGATCTTTCAATGTAAAGGGTAAGTCTAATAATAGTTACTGAGAATAGAAGAAATTGCACTTTAGAAGGATTTTTGAAGACCAGATGCAGATTCCCAAACTAGGGTAATTTTTATAGAAAGTGAAGATGAAAGATCAGTTGAAAAATATTGAAATTTAGATTATTTTAGTTGATGAAGGATATATATGTAATATGTTAACTTTTGTGTTTGTATACTGAAATAGTGATGGCTGGCCTAATAATAATAATAATAATAATAATAATAATAATAATAATAATAATGTATGAACTTAGCACTTAAATAAATAAATAAATAAAAAATAAACTAACACTGTGGTTTACAGACAAACATATCAATATGACTGATGTTCAATACTTTCCTAAAGTTTATCTCAGTGGAGATAATTCTCAGATACATAAAATTTCATTTAGCCACAAAATACAATACAACTCATACGGTGTTATCTCCCATGACGATTAGACTGTGATGACAAAAAGAAGTTATGTGTTGCATTTACTCGACTTTCCCTACTCTTCCACAAACTCTTCTTCCAGAAGTTTATTCTTCCATCTACTTCTTAATAATCGGGAGAAACTTACATGCACATTCGTTATATGCATAAGAAGCAGACAGTAGACTTAAGCGATGATTAAATCCATCGCTGTATGATTTCTGAACTTCCACGCTATTGCATGACCACGAGAAAAAACGAATAGCACCTTTCCTCTTGCAAAACGTATTTGAAAATTCAAACCAATAACGAAGAATATCTCAAATACTTAAAGCCTAAAAAAAATGAATTTGAAAAAATGTGTGCTTTAATGAGAACTACATTTTTGTGCACTAAGATTTCATCTCTCTCTTAAGGTTTATCAATTATACAAAAGTCATTCAGAATGAAAAGGACTTCACAGACTATTCTCAGAAAATTCAAGAGATATTTTGTCATTCATGAAATATAAAACGTGCGGTATTTCAAGCATCATTAGAGCCATTTTGAGGAAATAAAAAATAAAGCGATCTACACTTTTTGTGTAGTACGTTTTCGTGTATCGCTTAACGTTTACCAATTATGTAAGATTATACAAAATTTCTTCCGAATGAAGAGGACTTCACTGGCTTTTCCCAGAAAATTGAAAAAGTGACTTAAAAAACGTTCCAAGTTCCTATTTCTACGAAATGCGTTTTTTCTTTCTTTCTTTCTTTGGCACCATCCTCTAATTTGAAGCGCACCGCATCTAGTGATGAAAAAAAGTATCCTGCTTTCCGTTGCCGAATGTTGCAGCGATTTGAAGAGAATCCCTAGTGCTGGACATGGGAAGTTCATCTCACCAACCGTCTTCAATAGTGCTGCTGTCACCAAATAGCTGTTAGTTAGCTGATCCCGTTGAAACTCGTGATGACTGTAGCACATTTAAAGGTAAAAGAAAACGAAATGAGAGCAAAGTGGAAGAAAAATAAAATTAAACAGTCTAGAAGGGAACTATTGAGTATGATTGAAGCGCGCAAAATATGCAATTCATGCATGTAGGCCTATTTCTGAGAAGAATATTGTGTTACGACTATTACAGGTTATCGTATACTTTACGGAAACGTATTAATTAATTTTAGAATGTCAAGTTTTTGATGAAGTACTTACAATTAGATGCTTTCAACTTCATTATCACTTGTTGGATTTGATGACACATTTAGTGAAGATGAAGATTACGATAAAGTTACAGAAAATAGGTAAATTAACTTTGTAGGAACCTAAGTGTAGAGTGCAGCATTACTATAACCTAGAGTACTGTTTTCTTTTTCTATTTTCTAATAAAGTGTAATTATTCAATACAAATTTCACATCTGCTCATAGGAATGTTAGAAATATTCTGGTTTTAATTTCTAAATTGTGTTATGAAGTAAAATATTTCAATAGTACTTATTAATTTGGAGAAAATCTTATATTTGTTCTTAAATGGCGTCCTGTGAGTTCAAAAACGTCCCAAGTCCATTCACTTTACACGCTCATTAACTGTCAGAGAACAGACTTAAGAAATTCATAATTGCTATGAGTACTGACCACATGAATGTCTATTACAAGTTAAGAAAATTTGGCTTGTACAAGTATTTTGAGAAACATTTAGTTTTTTCTCTCTCCTGAAAAACTGTACTTCCTGGACTTGGGACAATTTTGAAACCACCGTTTCAATTCAAGATATACTTTTTATTTGTCGTGTAAATGTGTTTAATATATGGTATTGTAATCAAAATCATTAGCCATTTTTTAGAAAATAAAAATTCAGAAAAATATTCCATGTTAAGGATATTTATGGGAAGGATTGTCTTGAAAATCTTCGTGTCACATTTTTGGAAGCCGCTGCACTTGAATAACAAGTTTGGTATATTTTCGAGTTCTGCTGTTCCTGTCTTGCTGGTTTCTGCATTATGTGAAAACTATGTAGCTTTTGATGCAGCCACGCTACGTCCTCCAACAATGAGCAATACCTTTGCCTCACGATTGCTGCGTTTCTCCTCCTAGTTGTTTTTTTATACTTTGCCACGGTTGCTCGAGCATGAGATCTTAATCACAGGGTATGCGTGAGTGTATGTACATAGAAACACGAACGCTTTCTTGGAACCCTTTTACTCACCATTAAAATAAGACTTAAGATTTGCCGATCACTTTTAAATTCTTACAATGTTACTGTGTCTTTTCCAAGACCGAAGATTATCAACTACATCTGATCGTCCGACCCTCTTGCAAGTTCACAACCAGTCTTCGGACCTCGACGAGACCGTTATTCCTCACCAAACGCGCGATACAAAGAAAAACCTCCTAACTTCCCCTCTCCTTAAAATTTGCACCAAAACTGAGCGTCATGAAACTACTAATGGCCTTCACAACCTGGCCAGTGCAACTGCACCCATTAATTCCAAGAGAAACTGGCTTCAACGGTTTTACCCTTTATACCTGGGGCTGGTCCCTAATTAGCTAAACTGTGCCTGTCTGGTCTTTCTGTCGCTTTTAACAGTCAACAATTTTCCCAATGCTTCTTCTTTTAATACATGCACTGATTTTAAATATTTTATTATTTATTTTATTTCGCTATCCTTCCCAGATTATTATGATAATTATTGACTTTATAATTTCGGCTTCACTTTTATGTTGTTAAGTAAATGTGGGACAAAAGAGAAGGTACAAAGATTTAAAATTTCACCTACTTTAAGTATCTAAAAAAAAAAAAAATTACTCGACCATGCCGACCGATGATTCTTTTATCGCCAAAGAGTACTTTTAGTCTAAACAGCACTGCGAGAAATTCGAAAACTGTAGGGGGGAGATTAGCGAGGTCAGACGTTCCGCCGAAGTTTCACACACTTTTGCGTGAATATCAGGACTTTACATTCATTAGCTGGAGATGTATGAAATTAATTAAATCGTCATTCGAGTTAAAAAAAGCTAACCGTGCAACATAGGTTAAGTCAGATAAAATGTAATTTCTGCAAATGTTTATCCTAACATCAAGTATAAGTTTCTGTAATAATAGCTTGTTGAATAATGTGGAGAGAAAGAGTCATGTGAATGTAACATAAGATTTTTAGAAAAAAGTGTGCTAATTTCGAAATTGTTCCTGTTTGACATTCTCCAATTGGCAGCAATTTTTTACTTTCTCTACTACGTATAGTAAGTAGGGGAAGTATTGTATTCCACCCAAAAATTCGATACCGTGATTTCACCGGAAATACATGTTTTGAGACCCCCTGAATCCAAAAAAAGCATTTTTGGAAACATGTCCGTGTGTGTGTGTCTGTGAACAGCATAACTCAGAAACGAACAGTCGGATAAACACCAAACTTGGTATTTAGCTTCAGTATCTTCCAGAGATGCGACACGAAGGTTTTCAATAAAATCCCCCCACCCCAGATTACCCTTTACATGGAAGATTTTTCGAAAAGTTTATTTTCTCAAAAATGGCTCTAACGATTTTGATTAAAATATATATGTTTAAGATATTTTCATGACAAATAAAATGTATATCTTGAATTTTCTGGGAATGTCTCCAAAAGTATTCTCATTGTGAACGACTTTTGCACAACTGGTAAACCATAAGAGATAGACAAAATTTTGCTACACAAAAAATGTAGATCGCGTTAAAATACACAATTTATGTCATATACATTTTTTGTTGTTGAGTGAACCATTTTAGAGATATTGCTTGTCATTCCCTTAAATTTTTCAATACTTATTTTCTCAAAAGGGAATTCGTTATTCATTTTTTTGTCTTGGATATGCAAAGAATTATAATCTGTGGCAAAGGGAATGGTGCTGCACCTAGCAAACAGCTATTAAGCGATATGTATGTGCTTAAAGGCTACTGTTTTTCTATATTGCCCTTGTAAATATATATACCCTTACATCTACAAGAAACTTAGCAATAAGATAGTCTGCAAATGTTTATCTCGATTAACATGAAGTAGATGAAGAATAAGCGTTGTAAAAATAGTTTGTACAAGTATAGAGAAAGTCATGTGAGTGTAACACATCAGATTTTTTTATCTTGACAATGCCACAGGTTATTTATCCTCTTTTGTTAGTCAAGGCAAATAATAATAATAATAATAATAATAATAATAATAATAATAATAATAATAATAATAATAATAATTGCTTCGCTTTTTATGTAACTATATTTTGTGCTGAAAACTTTCTTATAAAGAATTTTCTATCCATATTATGAAAATCAGCATACGCCATACCTGTAGGCTATGATCGTGACCCGAGTTTGACTTGACCAAAATAACAGATGGAAAGAAAGAACAAATATATCCATGCACTGGATTATCTCATGTGTTAAGTCCTGATTTGTTTCTACTGGATTTATATATTTTGGTCACCGGAGTTGCATGTTTTCATTTAGACACAAGTCTATGAAACATTGCATCATTTACTCACAAGAAACGCCGTCAAGGTCTATCAAGTACTACAGTCCAGCAACTCATTGGAGACGCGTGCGAGGCAATAACCTGAAGTCTTGACTCCTTTCATTCGTTATCTAGCATAACGTAAACACAACAACTTACAACAATGCAAAACTTAAAAATATTGAAGGCTTTTCTGAAAGTATTAGACATACATTAGATACCACCGAATATCGAGAGTTAAAAATTGAATTAAAAGTGGAAAGGGACTAACTTTATCCTCATGGGTAAAGCGATCCCGATAACAGATATCTCGGAAATGGCTTATGCCACAAAAAAATTATTTGAAGTTAAATTATTTGTTTTAAAAAGATTTATATTCGTTGTGTAGTACGTTTTCGTCTACCGCTCAACGTTTACCAGTTATAAGACTATACAAAATTCCCTCCAATGAATGAAACTTCACAGCTATTCCCAGAAAATTCAAGATATACATTTTATTTTTCATGTAAATATCTTTAAATAAGGTATTTTAATTAAAATCGTTAAGATCCTTTTTTGTAAAATCAAAATTTTGAAAATTAACGTGGTAGAGAAGTAAATACTGGATATACTTTAAAGTTGACAAATTCAATTCAGTAAGTCATTGACAAATACCAGAACCAATGCATTATTCGTTTGTTCTTTGTATACATTAAAAATAGAATTTTCTCTGCACTAGTTTGGCAGGTTGAACTCTAAAAGTGGTTGGCGAATACTTTCTGAAGTCAATGTGGGTTTAAACATGCCTAATTCGGTTTCTTTAAACAACATAACTTTGACGTTACCGTAACGTTAACATAAGGAATGACTTGGAATCCTCAGTTAGAAAGTGTCTCTGGGCAACCTATTTGACAAAACATGGAGTCTTCAGCCTTATACGATCCATTGGGTTATATACTGCTATTAGGAGCCCTAAGCATCTTTGGTGTGGTTGCCTAAAACAAACAAAAACAGCTATATCCTGCCTACATAAAGTTAAAAATGCTAGCCTGCTTAAGTATAATTGGAGTTATAGGCACCTGTCCTACAGCCGTTATGGAGGCCCTTATAGGTATAACACCTCTTCATATTGAGGTGAGTAAAGTTGCCTTAGCTAGTGCCCTTAGAAATATGAGATTCAAATCAGGTGACCAAACTGATCACATGAAAATTCTCTGTGAAATTGAGGAGGAAAATCTCATTACATTATGGGACTGGATGACACCTAAACGCAACCTAGATCATTCCTTTATACTTACAATCACTGATCGTCAATTTTGGAATGAACATGGACTTAACTATGGAAATCAGTCACTTCTTTCGTACACGGGTGGCTCAAAATGGATGGGAAAACCGGTACAGGAGTTTATGGGCCTAACTTTGCCCTAGCAAAAGCTCTTGGTAAAGAACCCACCATATTTCAAGCTGAAGTATATGTTATAGAAACATGTGACCAGGTAAATGTCAATAAAGGCATTCGTGGTGCCAGGATCTATACTTTATCGGACAGTCAAGCCGCGCTGAAGGCCCTTAGTGCCTACACTATTGTGTCCAAGCTTGTTAGGACTTATCTGCAGATATTAGATCAGCTGACAAAACACAATACGGTTAATTTAATGTGGAGACGACGGAATTGAGCGCATGAAATTGCGGATCGCCTAGCCAAGGAAGGAGCTAATTCCCCATTCATTGGCCCAGAACCATTCGGTGGAGTACCAGATAGCCATACAAAGTTTAAGATAACAGCCTGGGAACACAGGAAGACAACTAGCTATTGGGAACAAGCTCCAAAGCTAAATCATGCAAAACAGTTCACTGAACTTTCTGCAAAAGATCAAAAAAGATCCTCACACTCAGTAAGCAGGAGCTGAGGACGATGAATGGCCTCCTTACTGGACAGTTGCCCGACAGAGAATGAGGCACCTGGAGTGTGCGTTTCCAACTCCAGGACAGATTGCCTTAACATCACCCAAGAAAACTATAGGCTATATTAAAAGCATTAAATTAAAATGGGACTTATAGAGTAGGGTCTTTACAATAGATCTGTTGAAGGTCGCAGTGCTGAGAAGTTGAAAGGCTTATACTACTCCTAATCTATTCCCGTCAACTTTTGAGGCACCATTTTCCTTCTTTCAAACCATTGACGGTCCGTCAATTCTGCGTTAAAGGTTATGTACGTACTCTAGCCCTTGAGAAACAGCTACAATTTTTACTTTCAATCTAGTAACTGAACAATGGAGATTTTCAATATTGAAATGTTAAAAAATTTATTGAAAGTATGGGCCCAGAACGTGTTATTCGCGATAGAAATAACCATTTCTACGAAATGAATGACAACATTTGTGACTCGGAGATTATCAAAACAGGTATCTTGAAAACAATGGAAGAAACTAAACCAAGACTGGAATATCCTACGAACAGAAATCTGTCACTTTTACCAATTCAACAGCTATTGGTAATATTCAGAAATTTCTGTGATTATGGCGACTGCAACGGGGTTTCGAAATTCATGGTGTGCAAATACATGGAGAAAGTAACGGAAGTAATCGCTTCCTTACGGCCACAGAGATAAAAGAATTTTATACAATCGCAAATTTTCCTGGCGTTGTAGATACCATTGAATGTACTCATGTGCTCATTTTGTCACCCAATGGGCATAATGCGGAAAGATATAGTATATTCAGAGGTTTAAGTGCAAATTTATTATAATTACCAATATTGGTGACACGCTGACCAGGTTCTGTTCATGAGTCTTATATTTGACAACAGTCGGTTGAGAATGCCGTTCCAGACAGGTAGATAGCATTTTGTACTTGGTAACAGTGGTTACCGAGAGGCGTTGCGTGGTTTAAACATACGCGTTCCGCTTATGCTTGGTTTTCGAAGGCAATGAAAAGAGACGTCGCAAGCATTACTTAGCGAACTTATTAACTACGAGTCGTAGTTAACAAACCATCATTTTGATACGATTTCATTGACGATACGGCTAAAACTAACGAGTTTGACGTCCCTCAAGATAAATTTGATGACGGTTGGTGAAACCCGGCATAAGTGTCGCAAACGCTTTATTCAATGGATATTGAGAAGTGTTTTTAAGTTATATGAATTTAACCTGCTTTTCATTCCACCTGAAAGAGTACCTGAATAGCTATTTGACACATAATAAACTGTAACTATCAAGTAATTGGAAATGCTTTAAGCTTTAAAAGATTATATGCCTGCATATCTAGTTGAACCTGAGCAAATGCGCATCAGGCTGTTTTTTCTTTTCTTTTTTACTTCCTATAAAGAGCTAGGAAGAGTAACCCTACAGTACTATATACCAAATAGCACCACCATTATTTTTAAGGAAACTGCTGGACGCTAGTATCAATATTTTGTACTACTATAGTCGGAAGCACATACGAAGGCGGATGGGAGAAGCCGCTGCAGATAGACTCTACTGTCTCTTTTATTCTAATGGTCCATTCACAATGAAATTTATGGGCAAGACTTTGCATCCATGTTGTTTAATGGAAGCATTCACTTAGAGTCACGCAACGCAAGAGTTTGTTAACTCCAAACTTTATGCTTGCGTTGCGTGCATAGAGGAAGAATTCTGCATTTTTGCCTGCTCTTCAACAGCAGACGATCGCGATATGTGACTTTACGCCGTCTAACGTACATGCATGCTCCCTTGCATTAGACTGTGCCACGCAAATTGTTGTGGGTCACCATCTCTCGAGACTTAATGGTAATCTTACTGAATCCTTTCATTTAATGGATGAATCCAGCATCTGCGGCTAGATTTCTAGGCTCACAAATCATAAGGAGCAAAGACATAATGAACATTGCATTAATATAACTTGTGCAGTTGTATTATCACATATATAACTGCTGCGGTTTCCATAGTACTTGCACAACTATTTTCAATATTTTGGTCAAACATTCGTGATGCCATAAAGCTACAGGTGGTAGTTGGGCGTATGTAATTTTTTTTTGTAACCTATTTATTCCTAAAATAATGAGTGAACTTTCTTATTTGGTATTGTTGGTTATATTATTAAATTTGAAACTTATGCACTCGGAAGATTTCCGCAATTAGTTTAAGGATCTAGAAATCCGTGCAAACTTCTTGCGTTACGCCTACGGCTGCATGTGAATGGTCTTCCCTCACGCCTGCGCTTATACTGCGTTATGTTAGCGCTTACATTTTATTATTAATGTACCTTAACTCGCTATGCGCTGTAAGTCACGTAACTCAGGACAATGCTATTGCGCAACCTGCACTCACCTGCCTTCGTGTGTGTAAGTCTTAAAGGCAGAGATAGGGCCTTGCCTCGTCAAATAGAAGAGGAACTTATTTCCACATCCTGCGATTGGAGAAACTCCTCTTCGGCCTAACAATTAGTAACTTTAGACATCATTCCAGATTCTAAATGCACATACGAACATACCAAACCCCCCTATAGTGATAAAAAGGTAATTGGAAAAAACCGTACTCCGCCTTCATGAGGAAAACTCCAACTCTTAGGTTACGCCAAGTTGAGTCCATTTCAATTGCTCATTTTAAGTAGAACAATATGAAGAATGCCTATGGATTGGTTGAACTCCTGGAACGCATTTTCGATGAAGAATTTTTTGATACTCTTCGCATTTACAATGTGGACGAATTTGGATTTTATACAACTCAGAAGTCGCCAAAAATATGTTTGCAATGCGGGAAACTTCAAGTTGGGTTTATTTCCAGTGGGGAGAGGTGTGTAAACACAATTGCTGTGCGTTGCACAATCGCTTCTAGGATTTATTTACCGCCCCATATAATTTTTACAGATAAAGGATGCATCCTGCCCGAGGCACTGGTAGCCTAGTTGTATCAGGCAGGTTACTTTAACAGCCTCTCTATTTCTTAAGTGGCTGCAACATTGTAGTAACTTTGTGAAACCACTCCAAATTAAAACGCCTTGCCTCTATTGGAGCCTCACACCAGCCATTTTAAGAAACTGAAAGCAACTGTTCTTGCACGAGACAATGGTGTTCTTCAATTGCCAGGTCATATTACCTATCGACTTTAACCTTTGCATGCTAATGTATTCGGCTCCTTTAGAAAAATTCTATGGACAAGGTGTGGCAGTGTTACGAGCAAATCCAGGGAAACTGTGACACAATTTGAAGTCGCAGCTATTTTTGAAACATAAGAATAGGCAGTAACCATTAGTAATGCTGTGCTTGGCTTTCGCAAAGCTGACATATGACCAGTGGATAGATCTGTAGTTTCAAAAAAGGATTTTGTTGAAAGAGAACATTTGAAAGCTGAAATCTTAGTAGGAACTTCATGAAATACAGCAGCTCTAATTCTATCAGACGAACCTAGACAAGCATAAGCTAGAAACCGGCTTAAAAGCAAAAGTGAAGGTAGCAGTACAATCACACATTTTGTCGCTTTGCTTTATCAGAAGAGTAAACACACAAGGAGATAACTGTCCGAGAGGAAACCTTTGTGGAAGAGAGCGAAATATCCGTTTTTCATATATAACAATTATACGTAAGTTATTTATATAAATTAAGAGACTAATTATATTTAAATGAAACCGAAGTATAAAACTCAAAGTCAGCCAAAACAAAGCGCGTGTTAGTTGGGGTATGACTGACATGCCGGCATGTTGCCTGGTAGCTCAGTTGGTTAGAGCAACCGCACGGAGAGCGGAAGATCCGTGGTTCAAATCCGGCCAAGGGTTTCAGTCTGATTCTACCTTTCCAAAACAAGATTTGTCTGAAAATTTAGGTTAGATACTGTCTCCCCTGACGCTACGCTGTTAGTTCTTTGAATTGTAACCAAATAAATGCTACCCAATAACTGCCAAAACGCTTTTACTGCAAGCGAACATTTGTCTGCATTTTCCCGATGGTGATTCTAACTTCAGCTATAAATTGTAATATTTGTTATGATTTAATTCTTAAAATTCCATTTAGTTAACAAACGTGTACATGCTGTATCTTATATTTGTTTGAACTGCTCACGAAGTGTTAACTATTTCAATCCCGAATCTTGAGCGAGAAACCGAAAACTTTCATCAACATAGGATCAACAGCTCTACCGTGAGCTTTTGGGTAAAACTTTGTTTGTGAGACAGCTTATCAACATCTACATCACAGTTTCTCTCTAGCTCCAAAAGTCGCTTAGGGAGTGCCCAGATGCATGTGGCTTACAGTTGTATTGCTGCACCCCAACTTTAAATCCCTAACGAGGGAGATCTACCCCCGCTGGACCAACCCAACTACCGCCCCTTCAGTTCGTGGAGTTGACAGCTGGCGTCGCACGTGCTTCCTAGTACCCATGGTGTGACCAAAGCAGCAGTAGATTTTGAATGGCCCCCAACGACTACAAACCTCTAGCCCTCGACTGTCAGTCCTTAATTTTGTTTTCAGATTCAATGGAACAATACTCTTAAACACTAAAATCAACTATAGTCTACCGCCTGTCACAGCTCAACGGCAAAATGAAAAATCCGATGTGATGCATTCATACGACTTTCTCTACAAATGACCCATTCGCTATATCATTATATATTACAATATTTATATAAAAGCGATTCTTCTATCCTCGCTACGTTACTCATATATTTTACCCTGGGATTGTTTCAAATTTAGAAAATTTCAACATGCGGAAACAACATTTAAATGTTTCTTTATGGTAACAAGCTCCTGCGATGGAGAAAGTGGAGGGGGAAGCGGAGAGCAAGAATGTCCGTTGCGTGAGACTTAGAAAAGATTTAAACAAAAACTAAAAGTTGTTTTCCTGAAAAGCTAAAAGAAAGCCCTAGCTGTAACAGTTTTTCTTAAGCTTTAACATACCAAGTAGTACTAAAATAAACATAAAACAAATGAACTTACACATGGTTGCTATGGTGACCAGCAATTACCACTCACTGTCCCTACATTGCGTCAGAGGCCCCATATCACGATTGTGTGTATAATATAACCATACTTTTAGTGAAAGCACTTTTAGCACATTTGTATATAAATGTTGTTGTTTAATCAGCTCTGCATTTTGCCTTTAATAAGTTTTCGTCTATTAAAACTTCCTTGTTATACACATCGTACAAAACTGCAAAATCAATCAAATACAGAGTAAAGCGAAGTTCACAGGATATTCGCTGAAAACCGAAGATATATATTTTATTTCTCGTGTCAATATATTGAAGATGTAGCATTTTAATAAAAAATCTGATGTGTTACACTCACATGACTTTCTCTACTCTTGTACAAACTATTTTTACAAACGCTTATTCTCCATCTACTTCATGTTAATCGAGATAAACATTTGCAGACTATCTTATTGCTAATTTTCTTGTAGATGTAAGGGGAATATATATTTACAAGGGCAATATAGAAAAACAGTAGCCTTTAAGCACATACATATCGCTTAATAGCTGGTTGCTAGGTGCAGCACCATTCCCTTTGCCACAGATTATAATTCTTTGCATATCCAAGACAAAAAAATGAATAACGAATTCCCTTTTGAGAAAATAAGTATTGAAAAATTTAAGGGAATGACAAGCAATATCTCTAAAATGGTTCACTCAACAACAAAAAATGTATATGACATAAATTGTGTATTTTAACGCGATCTACATTTTTGTGTAGCAAAATTTTGTCTATCTCTTATGGTTTACCAGTTGTGCAAAAGTCGTTCACAATGAGAATACTTTTGGAGACATGCCCAGAAAATTCAAGATATACATTTTATTTGTCATGAAAATATCTTAAACATATATATTTTAATCAAAATCGTTAGAGCCATTTTTGAGAAAATAAACTTTTCGAAAAATCTTCCATGTAAAGGGTAATCTGGGGTGGGGGGATTTTATTGAAAACCTTCGTGTCGCATCTCTGGAAGATACTGAAGCTAAATACCAAGTTTGGTGTTTATCCGACTGTTCGTTTCTGAGTTATGCTGTTCACAGACACACACACACAGACACACAAACGGACATGTTTCCAAAAATGCTTTTTTGGATTCAGGGTGTCTCAAAACATGTATTTCCGGTGAAATCTCGGTATCGAATTTTTGGGTGGAATACAATACTTCCCCTACTTACTGTACGTAGTAGAGGAAGTAAAAAGGGCTGATGTACATTCACATGATCTTCTCTACCCTCTATATTAGTGTATACAAACTATTCTTACTAAACCATATTTTTCTATCTACTACATTTTAATCCAAATAAATATTTGCAGAAATACCTATATTACACATTTCTTTATAGATACAAAGGGAACAGCGATAGTCAAATATTTAAGAAGTGGACGCTATACAAGGGCCTTATAATTCCATACTGTTTCCATGTAATCACGAGAAATAACTGAATGTTGAACTTTAAGAGAATGACCAAGTTATGAACGCGAAACTTTAATAACGGATATCCCAGAAATGGATTATGGCACAAAAAAAATATTTGAAATAAATTGTGTTTTTCAAAGAGATTACATTTTGTGTGAAGAACGTTTTCGTCTATCGCTTAACATTTAATAGTTATCCAAGATTATACAAAATTCCTTCCGAGTGAAGAGGGCTTAACAGGTTATTCCCAGAAAATTCGAGATACAGATTTTATTTTTCATGTAAACATCTTTAATATATGGTATTTTAATCAACATTCTTAGAGCCATTTTTTAGAAAGTCAAAATTTTAAAAAATGTTCCATGTAAAGAGTAGTTGGGGTGTAGGAATTTTCTTTAAAATCTTTGTGTTGCATCTTTAGAAGGTACTGAACCTAAATACCAATTCTGGTATTTATCCGACTTTTCGTTTGAGTTATGCTGTTCACACTACACACACACACACACCCGGGCCATTTTCTAAAAATGCTTTTTTTTTATTCAGGAGACCTCAAAACATGTATTTCCGGTGAAATCTCGATATCGAATTTTTGAGTGGAATACAATACTTCCCCTACTTACTCTACGTAGTAGAGAAACTACTCTTAGAGCCGTTTTTGAAAAAAAAAAAAATATATATATATATAAAAACGAACACAATCCTCCAGTGGGAGGATTTTCCTCAAAATCTTTGTGTGGCATCCTTGGATTATGCTGAGCTTAAATAGCAAGTTTGGTACTTACACTTTTCGTTTGAGTTATGCTATCTCTCTTTCACATACACGCACATGCTTTTTTGTAGTTCAAGGGATCCCAAAACATGTATTACACCGAACTTAAAGAGGTGATAACACGGATCCTTGGGAGTTCTGTGGTGAGATATGAAACTAAATGGGCAGCTCTATCAAAATATATTACGGCGGTCCCTAGTGTTTTGCTCAGGCGTGTTGAAGAAGGTGATTTTTGAGAAAGAGGCAAATCTGCCTCACACTTGGAAGTCATCGAGAGACCTTTAGCAGACCTGGTTTATTTGTATTCAACATGTGTCCAACATAGCTGTGTCGTGGATCATTGAAACTTTCTTAGACTGTTGCTGCGTTCAATAGTTCAACGTTAACAGCAAGAAATAGAGGTATGTGCATATATGAAATGGCATTAGCTGAGGTGGTGTTATTAACACTTTTGTCGCAGAAAAACTGAGAAATAAGTATAACATATGTGAGAATATAAGAATGTGGTTGCGGCCTTATCTTCAAATGCCATTCTCTGTGATCAATTCCAACCTTTAATACCGGTATATCCCTCAAATAGTTACTACAAACTGCTCTCATTTAATAAACGAATGGGTTTCGTGTCCTCATTATTTACAAATGACTTCCATATGTCCTTAGCTACTTATGGAAACGCATCTAGCGGATAAGCTCAGAACAATGCTGGTCTCGAGCGCTCTGGAAATGCTATTTATCTCTATCCACCTGCACAAATCTACATTATGCTGGGCGAGAGATCTAAAGATGGTTAAACTAACAATTGCGATTAAATGGTTATGCTGTTGTCTTCAAGCTGATAAAATGATCTCAAGCATCTCATAAACGCTTGGGTTATAACCTGTTCAGAGAACAATTCATTCCTATGTTATTTTCAGTAGCAATTATGTGGGTTCATAATTGGGGACGGTTGTGATTGAGACTTAAGTTTCAAACAAAATCGAACCCTATGGTTCGCAATCGGGAAGTCGCGAATTCAAATCGCGGTACCGATCAATCTTACTTGGATTTTGTTTTTACTTTTTTGGGTGTGTGTGGGTGGGTGAGAGAGAGAGAGCGCGTGCGATTTCTGTGCCAGGCAAATGCCTTAAATATTCAATAGCACGACCCAAAGATCCACCTACAGAACAAATAGAAATCAAATAAATGACACAGTAGGCGATTACGTACGAGGGCAGTCCCAGAAGTACCCGACCTGATGTATACATAGTGGTTGCTGTTTCAAACAAATGACTGTGGTAGAAAGTACCTACCTTATAAAGCTTAAGTCTGAAGCTTGATGATGCTACGTCGTTTAGTATTTGTTTGGCAGCCATCAATAGTGAACGCTCTCAGCAAGTTTGTGAACATGGATAAAACTGGCCATCGTTATGTGATACAGTACTTCCGTTTGAAAGGTCTTAGTCCAACTAATATTAAAGCTGAGCTAGATTCTACTTTGAGGGAGTCTGCTCCTTCGTTTACAACAGTAAAGTTCTGGATGACAGAGTTTAAGCGAGGCCGTACGAGCTGCCAAGACGAACATCGCAGTGGTCGACCAAATGAGGTGAGGAAAATCCACAAAATGGTATTGGATGACCGTCGACTGAGTGCGCGAACTAGCAGACATCGTAGGTATTTCAAAAAGTGCTGCACATCGCATACTGACTGAAAATTTACACAAGAGAAAAATATGCGCAAGATGGGTGCCGCGTTTACTCGCAATGGAACAAAACAGAATCATGAAGATGTTTCAGTCGAGTGTTTGGCGATGTTTTGCTGCAATAAAGCCGAGTTTTTGTGTCGATTCATAACCACGGATGAAACATGGGTCCACCACCTCAGACCTGAGACGAAGGAACATTCAAAACAGTGACTGACAGGGGAGAATCCGCTCCAAAGAAGGTAAGACAGTTTCATTTGCAGGCAAGGTCACGGCGTCAGCTTTTTGGAATGTATGTGGAATAATTTTCATTGATTATCTTCAAAAAGGAAAAGCAATCAATGCCGAGTATTATGCAAACTTATTGCAGCATTGAATGATGAAATCAAGCAAAAAAGGGCCGCATTTAGTGGAAAAGAAACTTTTGTTCCATCAAGACAATGCACCAGTTCAGACATTCATTATCGCCATGGCCAAAATCAATGAGTTAAAGCTCGAATTGCTTCCTAATGCACCATATTCGCCAGATTTAGACCTCTCCGATTATTTTCTATTTCCAAAGTTGAAGAAATATCTTGGTGCTAAAAGAATTGCCAACATTGAAGAGCTGGAGTCTGCAGTTGATGGCTATTTTGCAGAACTCGATGGTTCTTTGTGTAAACCGGGTATCGAAGCTATTGAACATCGCTGGGAAAAGTGTATCGAGCTGAAAGAAGACTATGTAAAGAAATAAAGATTTTTTTTTCCAAATTCTTTGTGCTTTCTTTGTTACGTCGGGTATTTCTGGGATAGACCTCGTAACTAAGGCCATCCGTCCGTAACAGACTCTTTACGATAACATTCGAACAGCCGCAGTTTCATGATTCCAAACTCCACTTCCCGCTAAAGGCATCGCAACCAAACAGGTGGTAAAGGAGGGCGACTACGCAACTGCTGTCAATACTGACTCAACCGACTGACGTGAAACAACGAATTTACAGTAAGTGTCGAGATACGATCAAGAAATTAAATCAGCATTAATCAACATCGAACCTCCTCTTCGCGTATCAATTCATGCACGATTTCTATGAATGCAGCGATGAAAATAACCACAGAAAAGGAAACAAAAACAAAGGAGACTAACTGTGAACGCTTTGAAATGTCTTACATTTGAGCTAGAGCAGAAACTGATTTCACAGTACAAAAAATTAGGATAGTTAAATCTATGTCTACATTGTGGTCCAATCACATCGTTATAATGAAGTGAGCAATTTAATTTCATGTTACTATCATTACCATCTCGGGAAGCGAACGTCAGTGATTTACTTCCCACAGACTATTTCTCAAGTAAAATGTTAAAAAATAATCACCGTCGGCTTTGCTATACAATGAAAGAAACTACAACAATAATTCATAATGTAGAAGGGCGAAGCCCAGAAGGTCTAAAGCTCATTACCGGTCAAGATTGCGCATTGTTTTCTGCTCTAAAGAACAATTTTCCGCTCTGGACCCGCAACAACGGAACGAAAAGCTTGTGTGTTTGAACACGTAAGCAAGTCCTAAACACTTTACCTAAGAACGCTTTATCCCCCCCCCGCCCTCTGTTTCTTTCTTATGGGTAGTGTTTCCTGTCAAACGATGCACAGCAATCGAAATTACTGTGCAAAATAAATCTGTAATAAGCTAGCATCTCAATACCATGTACTTTTAAGATTTAATGTGCCCTGAGTATGTGTTACACTCACATGACTTTCTCTACTCTTGTACAAACTATTTTTACAAACGCATATTCCCCATATGCTTCATATTAATCGAGATATCGAGATGTTAATCTTATTGCTAATTTCTCAAGGGGAATTGGTAGGTTTTAAACTATAGTCAAATATTTTAAGAGCTGGTTGCTATGTGGAGTATTCCATCCTCTTTGCATTACCAGGACAAAAAAAATTCTAATGTGTTACACTCACATGACATTCTCTACTCTTGTACAAACTATTTTTACAAACGCGTATTCTCCATCTAGTGCGTGTTAATCGAGATAAACATTTGCAGACCCCTATCTTATTGCTAATTTTCTTGTAGATGTAAGGGGAATATATATATTCCCCTTACATCTACAAGAAAATTATATATATATATATATATATAAATATACAAGGGCAATATAGAAATACAGTAGCCTTTAAGCATAGACATTACTCTTAATAGCTGGTTGCTAAGTGCAGCACCATTCTCTTTCCCACAGATTAATACTCTTTGCATATCTAAGACAAAAAAATTAATAACGAATTCCCATTTGAGAAAATAAGTACTGAAAAATTTAAGGGAATAAAAAGCAATATCTGGAAAATGGTTCACTCAATAAAAAAAAATGTATATGATGTAAATTGTGTATTTTAACGCGATCTGCATTTTTTGTGTAGTAACATTTTGTCTCTCTCTCTTATGGTTTACCAGTTATGCAAAAGTCGTTCACAATGAAGAATACTTTTGGAGATTTTCCCAGAAACTTCAAGATATACATTTTATTTGTCATTATCTTAAACATATGATATTTTAATCAAAATCGTTAGAGCCATTTTTGAGAAAATTAAAATTTTCGAAAAATGTTCCATGTAAAGGGTAATCTGCGGTGGGGGGATTTTCTTGAAAACCTTCGTGTCGCATCTCTGGAAGATACTGAACCTAAATACAAAGTTTGGTGTTTATCCGACTGTTCCTTACTGAGTTATGCTGTTCACAGACATACACAAGGACATGTTTCCAAAAATGCTTTTTTTTTGGATTCAGGGGGTCTCAAAACATATATTTCCGGTGAAATCTCGGTATCGAATTTTTGGGTGGAATACAATACTTCCCCTACTTATTATACGTAGTAGAGAAAGTAAAAATGTTACCGGGTAAGCTACAGTTTTTAACATCCCTCTGTTATTGTTTATAATGTTAAGTTTTACTGCTAATATTCCAACATTTTCACATTTGAAATATGTATGCATAATCTTAAAAGATTTCTATAATTTCTCTCTAATATACACACTTAGCCATAAATTTATGTTAGAATGTTTAGTTTCAGCATTTCTAGGAAATATGCTTTAGCAACTTTGCAATTTGTAGAGAGATAAGTAACAGAAACATGCGAGGGCAATATTGAAAATCTTTAGAATGCCATGTTTCTAAAAACAAATGAAATTTGTTATATATGACAGCTACTTTCTAATGATTTACGGGTTAACTGTAGTTTTTCGATTTACTCTGATAGTTTGTTGATTATCATCATTTAAAGATTTTGACTAGAGAATATTTCCGGGCTATGATTTTTTTACGATTTTAAATCGTTATTAACGCCTAAACAAGTAAAGATCGGCTTAGAAATGTATTTGGCAAGAAGCAACAATTTATAAGCGGTACAGCGAATTCAGGAGACATGGCGTTTTCTTAGTAATGAATTTCGTGAAGGACACCCAAGAACTGCTGAAAATACTGCGCTTTCGAACTGCTTTAAGAAGATCGACGGACACCTCATGAATCTACTCGGACCATACTGGACATTGGTATGAGTCAAAACCGAAACATTTTACATCAACAGTCGTGAGAAAACTGTGTTGTCGATGGATTCCACATTGACTCCCGATCAAAAACAACGCATTTATTGGTAAAGAAAACTCTGGAAAAATTCCAAGGCGGCACTCCAAATTTGCTTTGGAATATCGATACTCCTCATGAATCTTAAATTTGCTTTGGAATATCGTTACTCCTCATGAATCTTGGATTTATTACGATCCTGAAAAGTCATTCGGCTCAATGGGTCTTTCGAACAGAACCTAAGCCTACAAAAGTCCGATAAATTCGTACTGCTGGTAAGAAGATGGTCGCTAGTTTGTTTTCTAAAACAGGCCAATTGCTACTATAGCATTAGAAGATAGACGTACCATTACTGCCGATTGGGACACATGTGTCTGTTTACCGCAAATTTATTAACAACCGAGTATTTGGATGCTCTAAAGGTCAGCAATGTGTACCCTCCACCATACAGCCCTGACCTGGCACCTTGCGATTTCTTTCTGTTTCCAAAAATTAAAGATAAAAAGCGTGGAATCACTTTTTCATCATTAGATGAAGCAGCGGAACATTACAAAAACCTGGTTTCTGAAGTCCTCAGGAAGTGGCATCGTTGCTTTAAGGACTGGTTTCATCAAATGCAAAAATGTATTGATGTTAAAGGCGAATACTTTGAAAAACAATAGAAATCATTTACATTTTTTAAAGCTATTATTTGATTTTCTAAAAAATTTCAATGTCGCCCTCGATTAGGCAACATAAGCAATTAGAATCCCGCGAGAGCGCCGTCGAAAACCCACAATTTTCCAAGCAAATCTCCAGATTTTTAGTACGTAGATATTTTTTGGACTTCGAAACCAAGGCCCTTCCAGGATTGCAATGGTGTTCTCCTAAAACAAATGCAATTGTTGCCTTTGGTTTTGTTAAGTAGAACTTCGATAATCTGCATAAGATTACAGCTTAATCCGGACAGGCGGTTTATTCTTTTTAAATTGCTTGAACTGAATAAGTTTAGAAATATTAATATAATTAGCAATATTATGTGATACAGGTACCGCGATTTTAAAAACACTAGTTTAAAAGCCACCAGGATTCTCGCGCAGGATAAACCAGTTTTCGCCGTATAATGTGGCTCAATATCTTGACAGCAAATCGACGCACACGGAAGTAGATAAAAGGGGAAAGCAGGGGGGCGGGGGAGCTCTAGCGAAAATGCTACTCCCTTCGTGTTCCTTTCGCTACCAAATCAAGAACAGCAGCTGTCTTTCAGCCCCTACACCTTCCAAGCCTTAAACTCACTCCCATACTTTCACTGCAGCTGTAAACCGTTCTATCTAGGTGTACAGAAGACCTTTCTCAACTAGTTATGCTATCATGATTCTGATGACATACATTAGCCAAAACTTCTAGATCTGGCAGGAAAGCCGATAAATTGGCAGCCCTGGTTCGTAATGTCAAACGAACGGTGGTGGGAAGTGCAGAATCTGAGGGAACTGGTACTATAGGTTTCGCCAGGGATATTGGCATATGACCTTCAGGGCTAGCCCAGTCAGCCAGCCCTCTGAGGTTTCAATACCTCCCTTGCAAGAAGCACGTGATTCCTTCTGTCCAGTTGTGGTCCAGTTCCTTCCACCGTATATAATGCCTCTCTCAACTTGCACCATTCTTCGAGCTGCAGCCCCGTATGTGCCATACGGTAAATGACTCGCATCGGAGCTTTCCATTAAAATTTTCACATGCCAAAATCTGTGGCGCGACCTATACTACTGACGAAAGCCGCTGCGTAGGCGAGCAGATATTGTGACTGAAGAACCGTATGCTTCGGACTTGCTCATAATACTTATACTCTATTGCGTGCAGTTTAAACCAGCCTACAAGCAATAGTTATTTACGCAGCAAGTGTATAAATATTTTAGGTTGTGGCACGCGTGAATATTTAGCTCATGAGCGACAACGAATTTCACGGGTGACAAACAAATTAGATATACACGAGCTGCCTAGAAGGTTTTGTGAAATCCTAGCATTATAAAGCGTGATAAAATAAGCTATGGTATCGTAACCACAGGGAGAAGCGTTCTTAGTCGTTTACAGTGACAGGCATGTTTTGTTTGTTTGCTTAAAAAATGAAGGGAATAATTAAGCTGAAACGGATATGCCTTATGCCTTTAGAGTTATTGAAGGAGGCTGAAACGCAACTAATTCCACAGAAATCTAAACAATCCTATGAAAGTAATGACCAGGCAGAGGGGTATAGTAAGTAAGCAGAGCAATCGTATTACCGCACGTAGTTGACGTCACTCTCCTCCCCAACGCAACAGATGGTTTTGGGTTTTGTTGCGACTGTTCCATTTATTCAATGCATATATAAACCAATGGAGAACTGTGGCAATATGTCTAAAGTAGAGCTCATACATAAAAAACATCACAGTAAGCACCGTCAATGTAACTGATATTTTTTTATATTAAAGCCTTAAGTAATTAAATTACGAGGCAACTTTATTGCATACTATCAATAGCTAAACATGTTGTTTTTTTCCTACTAATACGCCTTATTCCTGGTCTACCTGCTTTCGAAGTAGTGTGTGCTACCTTCTAGCTACCCATTATATTTGTTTACAAAGAACACTGCAAGGTCACAAGCGCTTCCACCTTCTCTCGCCACCAACCCTCGGTAGGTTTCTAACTTGATTTACTTACTAAAACCCCTCTACCTGGTAATGACATTTTGAGTGGAGAAGACCACAATAAGTAACTAGAATTGAAACGGCCAAGCTGGCGTATATGGCAGAGCTGGTAATTATCATTTAAACTGTTTGAGATATATTAAAATGCTATATATTCTCACGAAATTAAATACTTAGTATTATTTCCTTCAGTCCAAGACTTCCATACTTTCAATGCTCTATGGTTACGTATCCGACGCTGAAAAGAATGACTGAAGTCATGTCCGACATTTCGTCATTTGGCAAATTCATTGACTATTGGCGAAGAAGTCGAATGTTCTATTCGAGTCAGAAATAGACAATTGTTATTTGGTGCTAGATGGCACATAATTACTGTTACGTCTTTAGCATTTTGAGGGGTGTAGGCGTCAAGAACTACATGACCTTCGCATTGATGTGATGGCTGAAAGTCGTGATACAAAGAACTATAAACCACAATAGTTCCTGGTGATGTTTGGCACTGCAAGAAAAGCATGTTCCGTTGCGACCACAAAACACCCAATGCAAGAAACTCTTTATTTTACCAAGCCGGTAAATGGAGGAATCAATACCTTCGGGAAATTTCCCACGGCAAGCCTCCGAAGCTTCTAAACCCATCGGATTACAAGGATATTGCTTCAGACGAAGTTCAGCAACGATTATTCAAATAGCGGGACCAATCATCACTGCAGTAAAGAAGTGAGGAGGTTGGAAGTCGAGAGGGAGAGATTTCGAACCTGTAATATTTTGAAACCTAAAACAGGACTAATCTTTAATAATAACAAGAATATAAAATCTGATGTGTTACACTCACATGACTTTCTCTACTCTTGTACAAACTATTTATACAAATGCTTATTCTCCATCTACTTCATGTTAATCGAGATAAACATTTGCAGAGTCTATCTTATTGCTAATCTTCTTGTAGATGTAAGGGTAATATATATTTACAAGGGCAATTTGGAAATACAGTAGCCTTTAAGCATCGATATATCTCTTAATAGCTGGTTGCTAGGTGCAGCACCATTCCCTTTCCCACATATTGCATATCCAAGACAAAAAAATGAATAACGAATTCCCATTTGAGAAAATTATTGAAAAATTTAAGGGAATAACAAGTAATATCTCGAAAATGGTTCACTCAACAAAAAAATGTATATGACAAATTGTGTATTTTAACGCGATCTACATTTTTTGTGTAGTAAAATTTTGTCTATCTCTTATGGTTTACCAGTTATGCAAAAGTCGTTCACAATGAAGAATACTTTTGGAAACATTCCCAGAAATTCAAGATATACATTTTATTTGTCCTAAAAATATCTTAAAACATATGATATTTTAATCAAAATCGTTAGAGCCATTTTTGAGAAAATTAAAATTTTCGAAAAATCTTCCATGTAAAGGGTAATCTGGGGTGGGGGGATTTACTTGAAAACCTTCGTGTCGCATCCTTGGAAGATACTGAACCTAAATACCAAGTTTGGTGTTTATCCGACTGTTCGTTTCTGAGTTATGCTGTTCACAGACAAACACACACGGACATGTTTCAAAAAATGCTTTTTTTGGATTCAGGGGGTCTCAAAACATGTATTTCCGGTGAAATCTCGGTATCGAATTTTTGGGTGGAATACAATACTTCCCCTACTTACTATACGTAGTAGAGAAAGTAATAGTAAAAAGTGAATCAACTATAAAGTATGAAGCATCTCAAAGGGAATAAAATAACGATGAAACGGTATATCTGCCAAATCTTATGAAATAAGGATCTAAAATTGCAATGAAGTAATATAATCGAGTTTTCTAATATGCCTGCAGAAAATTATACTTGACTATGTAGTCTTTAACAACAAAATTCTCTCTATTTCCTCTCCCCTTAAAATGACCAAGTTCACAAAATTGTTCAAATTAATCGCAATCTGAATACAATGAATCTGCTGTAATGTGCATCACGCTTCAACTGAATGGTGGTTTAGTTTTGAACACGGTTCAGGGATGATGTGAAATAGCACGGCTATGCGACAGTTCCTCTGTTGTGCTCAGTGCCGATTGAAAGCCAAGTATGGCGAAAGGTAGGCCGAGATGGTTATAAAAAAACATCTATTACGAAATATGTTGTGTTAGAAATAATGCTAGGACAATAGCACTGTGCCGCCACGCATTTCACACCTTTTAACAAAATTTGCATTAACACTCATTAATTCCTCATAGCTATGTAAATGAACCATGCTTGGTCCATAAAAAGAATTAAATGCGGGTCAATAGGAAAATCATTAACATTATCCAATACCCAATTGATGAAATTAATATATACCTCGACTCATATATCACGTGGTTGCAATTCCTGAACTAGAGGTTATCTTATGGCGTTTTATTTTAAAAGTGTAGTGGCATTTCAAGACGAGGTTTGGGAAATTCCTTATTCCTGCACAAGCTCTCTCGGAGATTTCTTTGGGCTTCGTTCTAGTTTTTCTCCGATGTCATCGAGTTCTTCCACTGCAAGAACACGGAGATACACTTTCTGTTTCTTACCATGAATACATCTCGTTTTCCTAAATCTGTAGGTATTGACAAGATTATAAACAGTTTCCCCGAGGCGCACGAACAGCAGCGAGTCTGCTATAAATCGCTGTCTCACTTCTCCACAAGAATTTGTCGTCATATCGGAATCATCATACTGAAGAATGCATGCTCAAGTATACGGACTCTTTGGCACTATAGCAGCTCTAAAACAATGAAACACGTAGTGTCACAACAAATCAACCTCAATACAAAGACTTCGCGTGGACTAATAGCCGGCACACGGAGAGGAGGGAAAGCGAAGAAACAGTGCAATGCAGGGCAAGCAACTCCCTGTAATATGCCACATATCGAAACGAAGCTCTGTATTTATCATTCATCATTCATATAATCCCTAAAGTCTACCCATGCAAGTGAGCCAAACATTCCTTCCATTCCGCTCCAATGAAGTCGCAATAAACTAGCGTTTTCATGTTGACGAATTGAAAACAGTTGTTTCGTTCCAATCGACTTTATCAAGAATGGAAGTGCAATGCTGTCGATTCCTATGTAAAATTGAAAAACAAATTCTCATGCCTATTTCTTAAATAAGTTGTATTTAGTTGGCCGTACAGCAGGACCGCATTTTTCTTGATCACCTTCTCTTTCCCTTCAGCATACATGTTAAAGCGTCCTGTTTACAATGGGTGACATATACTGAGGAAACAGCTACTTAGGTTGAAGTGGTGGCCCAAGTAATCCAAACATCTGAAAGAGGAGACGTAAGGCTGGTTCACAACCACCCGGTAACGGTAACCAGAACGGGAAGCAAGAAATTTTGATTCACAACAGCCCGGTAACGGTAACCAGAACGGAAATGAGAACGGGAACGCATATCGATCACAAAGTGAAAGTCGATTTTGGGCATTAGGATTTCATTTGTTTTTAACTGACCAATGACATTTGTTCACCTACTTCTAATTTAGCCAAGCCAACGTCAAAATTCGATAGAGTAAACATTATCTAAATGCATATTCATTACATTTCCGATCCCTCTACTTATGCCAAACTTTCATTCCTTTATTTAATGGCATACATTAAAATTGGGTATTGTTCTTTTTTCATTTCCACCGGTTTTAGCTGTTCTTTGAAGCTTTTGCAATTGTTTTTTAGGTAATAGCCAGTTTTGAGTTGCATATAAACAAACTACAAATGATCCCTTCACCAGAGGAACCAACGTTGATTAGATTTGCGGGTGTCGGGATGAGGTTAGGAAGCACATTTACTACTAATTCCTTCCAGTTTCATGTTTCCAGCTTGCGACTATAGAGAGCACTAGTGGCTCTTTCATGTCACGGTCGCTTAGAATAACCTCTAGAGTGAAGAGTCTAATATGCACAATAGGGATCTAATATGCCGTGCCCGGGAACGAGAACGAGAAAGTTAAAAGTTGGGCAACTCTTCTTTCCCGTTCCCGGGGCCCGGGAAGCTTCCCGTCGGTTGTGAACATTCCCATTTGAATATATGTATTTCAACTTTCTCGTTCTCGTTGGTTGTGAACCAGCCTTTAAAGCCCAAGTGTCGCAGCAGATGAATGCTAGATTTACCATCACTATCCGGAAACCGGATACCAGTTGGCAATCTGTATCTTGTCATTATGAATGTGAAGCGTGCACGAATGTTCATGGATGTCCACATTCTTTCGGAAAAGGGTACAAGAGGCCTTCGACCTTCTGGTGGAGAGAAACAATTTGCCTGTCACATGCCTTAAAGAAAATCGTAAGAGGGGAACAAGTCGAGTCTCCGAAGTTTTCTCGTCCACCACTACACTGCGATGCACAAAATTTTGTTCTTATAAGAGCCATTTATGCCAATTGCTTCTCATCCTTCCTATGATCGCGACCTAACACCATTATACTTTCATTTATCCTAGGTAAAATAAGCAGAAACTTAGGAAATTAGTGCACAAGGACAAGAACATCGACCTAGGTGCTTACTGACACGGTTTTGAGGAAAGTAAAGACGCCAAGACTACAAAGATAAACACTTTGGGATGATGAGATGACTATTTTGAAGTTTGATCTCATGTTTTCCTATGTGGAAATTAGTCAACATAGGTGTATGAGGTTTTTTTAGTGTACACTAGGTTGTCATTAATATTTATAAAATAACTCAACGTTTAAAATGATTTTTTTAACCTATAGCTTTTTTACTCTAGCGAAAGATCGCGTACATGGCAAATGTGAATGTAGCGTGCTCGCTCAAAATCAGCGTTGTAATTAGCCCTCAATCTTCTCGGCTTCACGATTGCATACATGCACTGTGAACGCACACGATGACCTTCATCCTATGAAGGCAAATCGATTTCTTCCCAACCCTTTTATTTCATAAGGTACGCCGTCCCTTCTAATTAAGCTCGAGCCACTCGCAGCAGCAGTTTCCCCATGTGTGTTTTAGCCAAGGGAGCTGACAAATTACGTTGCACCAATTTTACTACATGCCAGTGAAAAGCATTGGTTTCAGAGCATGGGCCAAAGCAACAACAACACTGCCTCACTGCTAAAATATGCATTTCGACACATGGCCGAAGCGGGATAACACAAATGATCGGCATGATGCATACTCTTTAGTAGCATGTTTATGATATTGCTATCAACTGGGTGCCCTACCCATCTGTACACAAATGCAACAACATTTGCTTTAGATGCCGGAAGGCACATGTTTCTATAAATTATTTACTTAATAATAGGAAACATAACTGGTTTTAAACAGAAAACAAATGTGATTAATAAATATATCTTGTTAAGCGTTTAATCAACTAAAAACCACTTTTGTATTTCTAATTATTATGCGGTTTTGTTACTGCAAATATTTCTTTCTCAAAGCATGTACTTTCACGACTAGATGGTGACCATGGGCAACAAAATATCATTTACCACGGGCGCAAGCGGTGAAGTGATCGATACGCAATTTTTCAGTATTTCTATTCATAGACACCCATGTCCTTTCGCGTTAAAATCTTCCTATGTGTAAGAAGTAGTCGTTATCATGCTAGCCTCTACTGTCCAGTCCAAATAGAGTGCCTCTCACTATAAACAAACTCTTTATATTATCCGCGCGAAAGTAGTTCGCAATCCTCGCCCCTAATGGCAGCTTGTTCCTCTTTCACGTGCATGCTACATATCACTTAAAGTTGAACATTGTCTCAATCTATAAAAAGGCACCCTGCGTGAGAATCATAGTTCAAAATGCAAACTATTGATTTTATAAGCATGCTTACGTTAATCATAACCCTCAGGCAAAAGTGCAACACCCAAATCCGAATCCTCCGAAGATGACTAGCTACCGTATTGGAATCAGAATAATTCTCCAAGTTAATGACAAGCTTATTCACAGCATTGTCGGACACAAAACAAGTTCCCACATTTGATTCTCCTCTTGTTATGTCCGTTTGTATTCCCTGCGCGCTTAGATTACACTTCTCACTGAAACGCCTGTAAAATCGGATATTAGTTTCCTAATATCTACTAATGCAAGTGTCAGGTATTTTTTTAGTAGTGAGTTGAATACATTAAGTTTTCGCCACTTTTTAACGGTTTCCCGCATTTGTGTTTGAACAGTTTATTCGCACTACATGCACCTTCCTCTGCCATGACAACTCAAATACCAACTGGCTAAATCACAAGATTTTACCTGAGCTGAGCATACGTGTGAGTATTATGAATGACTGTTCGCTTATCATATTTCCTGTATTACACAAAGTGTTAATTCGGTACTCAGATAGCACCTCTGGGAATTCATTGCTGCATTTCTCGTATATGCAAGAGAATGGCAGTCATGTTGGTATTAACAAGCAAGATACTCTCGGCGTTAGCGCAACAGCAAACGAAAATAATATTTTGTAATTTCTTAAGTTAGTATATATCCATTACCTTTAGCATTGAGTTCTTATGATAATTGCAAAAATATGTGCAGATCTATACCTCTCCTGCCTCAATGTTTCATGATACAATACATTTTTTAAATGAACTATTTGCATTGTGTGTTCTTAGATTCGTGACAAGCAAAAGCGCGTGCTTTTGTTTACATCAGAGGGAACTCTGGTTTGGAATGGACAGTAGTTCCCAGGTCGCGGGTTCAAACCCGGTGGAGAGCGATGGATTTACTTCGGGCGTAAAAATCCTTAGCATGGCTTCCCTCGGAAGGGATGTAAAGCCGGTGGTCCCGTGTCGTAGATTTACTTCACGTAAAAGAACCTCAAGCGTGATAGAGGCCTCTGAGCAAAATTACCGGTCTTTAACGTCTAATATAGAATGGGACGCTAAGGACCACAGCAGTTAACGTACCTCGTAGGTATTGCATTCAATCCAAAAATTCTATATCGAGATTTCACCGGATATTCACGTTTTGAAGCCCCATGTATACAAAAAAGCATTTTTAGGAAATAATCCTTGCGTGTGTGTGTGGGGGGGGGGAGGTGTTTGTGAACAGCATAACTTGAAAAAGAAATGTTGGTATTGAAGTTCAGTACCTTCCAAAGATACGACACGATTTTCAAGGAAATCCCCTAACTTCAAACTACCCATTAAATGGAAAAGGTTTCCTTATTTTTTGCTTTCTCAAAAATGGCCGTAACGATTTTCATTAATATACCATACATATGAGTATTTATTTACATGACAAAATTCATATCTTCAATTTTCTGGAATTTGCCTGTGAAATCCTCTTCATTCTGTAAGAATTTTGTACAACTGGTAAACTATAAGAGGTAGCTAAAAACTTGCCACACAGAAAATCCAGATCTCTTTAAAACACATCATTTACTTCAAATAAGTTTTCCGTGGCATTAGCCATTCCCAAAATATTCCTGTTATTTCCTTGAACTTTTCAATATTTTGTCAGTTTTAAAGTTCTCTCAATATTTAGTTGTTTCTTTCGCTGTTATGGAGAGTGAAATTTCCAGCATATGGCGACCTGCTTTTAAACATTTGACTATCACTTCGGTTTTCTGTATTCTTGCACAACGAAATGTGCAATGAACCTCTTTCAGCACGGGTTTATCTCCAATAATATGACTTAGGCGGGAAAATAAGCTTTTGTATGAATAGCTCGTAGAAGCCAATCAAAGAAATGAGTAAATGCAACAGTACACACACACACACACACACACACACACACACACACACACACACACACATTTGAATAACACAACACTACACAGAAAAACAGTTGAGTTTAAGGGGTTATGATGCTGCACCTACACTTGTCTAATACGTGTTTAATCAATTTTTTTGACACTCCATTTATACATCTATTTTCAGGCTCACTTTTTTACTATACCATTCCACTAATAAACTAAAATTAAACCGAGTTTTTTTTATGGACGCTCTTTATCTGCTGTGGTCCTTAGCGTCCCATTCTATATTGGGCGCGAAAGACCGGTATTTTTGCTCAGACGCTTCGTAATCAGGGTTGAGGTTCTTTTAGGTGCCGTAAATCTACGACACGGGACCACCAGCTTTACTTCCCTTCCGAAAGAAGCCATGTTAGAGATTTTTACGCCCGAAAAAATCCATCGCCCTCCGCCGGGTTTGAGCCCGCGACCTCGGGAATTTCCACTATACAAACTGGCGTTAACGATTGAAATACTGGAAAACAGGTCAGGAGTGCATTGCAGTGAGGAGTTAGGGGCTTAAAAAAGGCTACATAATTATACAAAGCCTTTCAAAAGCGTATATTTTTGCTACAGCTAAATGGAAATGTTATTTATAAAAATAAAAAAAAAAAGGTCCGTCCCATCAAACATATTTTAAAACACTTTTTCACAACAATATTAAGAATGGTTTCTTTCTGCGAAAAATTGTGTTTGGCGTTTCCGAGCGTTTTTACTTTCTCTACTACGTATAGTAGATAAGTAGGGGAAGTATTGTATTCCACCCAAAAATTCGATACCGAGATTTCATCGGAAATACATGTTTTGAGACCCCCTGAATCCAAAAAAAGCATTTTTGGAAACATGTCCGTGTGTGTGTCTGTCTGTGAACAGCCTAACTCAAAAACACCAAACTAAACACCAAACTTGGTATTTAGATTCAGTATCTTCCAGAGATGCGACACGAAGGTTTTCAAGAAAATCCCCCTACCCCAGATCACCCTTTACATTGAACATTTTTCGAAAATTTTAATTTTCTCAAAAATGGCTCTAACGATTTTGATTACAATATCATATGTTTAAGATATTTTCATGACAAATAAAATGTGTATCTTGAATTTTCTGGGAATGTCTCCAAAAGTATTCTTCATTGTGAACAACTTTTGCATAACTGGTAACCCATAAGAGATAGACAAAATTTTACTACACAAAAAATGTAGATCACGTTAAAATACACAATTTATGTCATATACATTTTTTTTTGTTGAGTGAACCATTTTCGAGATATTGCTTGTTATTTCCTTAAATTTTCCAATACTTATATTTTTTCTCAAAAGGGAATTCGTTATTCATTTTTTTGTCCTGGTAATGCAAAGAGAATGGAATACTCCACATAGCAACCAGGTCTTAAAATATTTGACCATCGCTTAAAGCCTACCAATTCCCCTTGCATCTACAAGAAACTTAGCAATAAGATTAACATCTCGATTAACATGAAGCATATGGAGAATATGCGTTTGTAAAAATATTTTGTACAAGAGTGCAGAAAGTCATGTGAGTGTAACAAATCAGAATTCTTCTATCAGTACAGTGCTAGGCGGTGTGTGTCAACGAAGTCGAATGGTACCGTAGCTAGCTAATGAGCTACCAATGGAAACGCCAACCGAAAATGAAGACGTCCTCGAGCAGCTGACATGACACAGGAATGATATAATCCTCAATCCAGAAGAGGAGCGTGACACAGTTGGGATCACTCCGAAAATGTCACATTCTGAGGGACTGTAGGTGACAGAAGACGCTATTGCCTGTATTGACCAAGAGGAGTCCGCGCCGCTTGGGCTACAGCGTTGGCGTCAAAGAGAGGCAAGAAGTTAGTCCAAAAACTGACACACTTTTTATTTTCTCTACTACGTAAGTAAACAGGATGAGTGTTGTATCGCCTCCCCAAAATTCGATACCGAGATTTCACCGGAAATATATCTTTAGAGACCCGTTAAACCAGCCCCCTTCCCAAAGCATTTTTAAGAAAAGGTGCGTGAACAGCATAACTCATAAACGAAAACTCGGTTAAAACCTAACTTGATATTTAAGTTCAGAATATTCCAAGGATGCGATGTGAAGATTTTCATGAACATTCCCCACCCCAAACTACCCTTTACATAGAAAATCTTTCCAAAATTTCGATTTTCTCAAAAATCTGATGTGATACATACACATGACCTCCTCTACCCTCTATCGTTTATTAGTGGGTATACCAACTATTCTTACTATAGCTTATTCTTCTGTCTACTACATTTTAATCTATGGGGTCTTTCAACAAGAGTGTCCTAACTTTTACATGTGATAGCTGCCGTTGTTATTGAGTTACAGCAGTCATTTTTTTTCATGTGGTTGCAGTTGTTATTGACAAATAGCCATGGAGCATTACATTCAGCAACGCGTAGAAATTGTGAAAATTTATTATCAAAATGGATCATCTGTTCGCCAAACCTTCCGTGTATTGCGTGAAGTTTAGGGTGTGCATAATCGTCCCTGCAAGAGAACGATTCGGCGTTTGATCGATAAACATGAAAGAAGTGGTTTTGTCAGCGATCAAAGAACGACTGTACATAATCGACGTAAGCGCTCCAACGAAAACATACGCACCGTTCGTGAGTGTACGCGAGAACAGAAACAAATCAATTGCTCGTCGAGCGCAAAAATTGGGGCTTTCGCCGACCACAACTTCGAATTCTGCATCTGGACTTGAAGTTTCACGCTTACAAAATGGTGTTAACTCAAGAACTAAAGCCCAACGACCATAGGTTGCGCCGTGTATTCGCTGACTGGGCTATGAAGCAATTGGAAGCTGACCCGGATTTTTGTCGAAAATTCATCTTCAGCGACGAAGCCCACTTTTGAATGGATGGTTGAGTTAACAAACAAAATTGCCGCTATTGGAGCAAGCACAATCCAATGCAGATTCAAGAACGACCACTCCATCCCCAAAAGGTTACTGTGTGGTGTGGATTTTGATATGGTGGAATCATTGGTCCATATTTTTTCCAAGTTGAAGATGGAGAAGCTCTAACTGTCAATGGAGTAAGATACCGGGCTCTTATAAGGGACTATTTTTGGCCTCAATTGGATGCTATAGATCTCAGAAACATCTGGTTCCAGCAAGATGGTGCCACATGTCATACTGCTCTCGAAACAATCGGTCTTTTGAAGGAGTAGTTCAGAGGTTTCATCATTGCCCGTGGTGGTGACGTTAACTGGCCCCCGAGGTCATGTGATTTAACGCCGTGGGGTTATGCTAAATCTCGAGTTTATGTCAACAAGCCAGAAACAGTAGGTAAATGCTCTTATGAATAACATCATGCGTGTTATTCGTGAAGTTGGACCTAATTTACGGTCAACCGTATACGCGCAACCCAACGAAGTCGCGGCGGTCACTTAACTGATGTTCTCTTCCACACGTAATGACATTAATTATGTTCCAAAATAAAAAAAGAAACAAACCTCTATCATTTATAGAACGTGTTTTATTTAAGTTCAAAGATAGGACACACTTGTTGAAAGACCATATATATATATATATATATATATATATATATATAAGCCTTTGCAGAAATAGCTACATTACACGTTTCGTTATACGGTGCCTTCGTTTTGTGCCAATGCCGCGGATCGCCCTACACTGCAGGATCTTTCGTGCTGTAACTCCCGCGTTATTAACGTATATGTAATGACTAATGAGTCCTAACCTAGTTATAAGTGTTGTTGAAAGTGCTGTCCATCCTCGCAAACACATTGACATAGTCGGATGAAATTACCATTCACGCGCATAAGCTATTCTTGCGTAATGTTCATAATTTCTGATTTTATATTGTCCTTATGTTCGTCTATGGAGTGGGGATTTTCCTATAAACTTTATTTTTTAGCGTTTAACGATCCCGTTGTTCTAAACTTATTGACCAAACATCTCACAGTGACTCTACCCAGAACTGGATAACCAGGAAATTGCTGCTGAAATTGTGTACGCACCTATCTACATGATTGTTTTCACGTATGCATCGTACATAAAAATACGCTGTTCAAGCGTGAATTTGTTGGTAGGCATTTCCGTGGACTAATAAGAGAATAACATTCCTAAGGAAATCACACACAAAAAAATCTGATGTGTTACACTCACATGACTTTCTCTACTCTTGTACAATCTAATTTTACAAACGCCTATTCTCCATATGCTTCATGTTAATCGAGATATCGAGATGTCAATCTTATTGGTAATTTTCTTGTAGATGCAAGGGAAATATGGTAGCTTTTAAGCGATAGTCAAATATTTTAACGCTGGTTGCTATGTGGCGCATTCCATTCTCTTTGCATGTCCAGGACATAAAAAAAATGAATAACGCATTTGAGAAAAAATATAAGTATTGGAAAATTTAAGGAAATAACAAGCAATATCTCGAAAACGGTTCACTCAACAAAAGAAATGTATATGACATAAGTTGTGTATTTTAACGCGATCTACATTTTTTGTGTAGCAAAATTTTGTCTATCTCTTATGGTTTACCAGTTATGCAAAAGTCGTTCACAATGAAGAATACTTTTGGAGACATTCCCAGAAAATTCGAGATATACATTTCATTTCTCATGACATTATCTTAAACATATGATATTTTCATCAAAATCGTTAGAGCCATTTTTGAGAAAATTAAAATTTTCGAAAAATCTTCCATGTAAAAAGTAGTCTGGGGTGGCGGGATTTTCTTGAAAACCTTCGTGTCGCATCTCTGGAAGATACTGAACCTAAATACCAAGTTTGGTGCTTATCCGACTGTTCGTTTTTGAGTTATGCTGTTCACAGACACACACACAGACACACACACACACAGACACACACACAGACACACACACACACAGACACACACACGGACATGTTTCCAAAAATGCTTTTTTTGGATTCAGGAGGTCTCAAAACATGTATTTCCGGTGAAATCTCGGTATTGAATTTTTGGGTGGAATGCAATACTTCCCCTACTTACTATACGTAGTAGAGAAAGTAAAAAGTATGTCGAAACACTTCACAACACGAAGACAAAGCGACGACTGAGAATTTCACAGCTGATAAACGTACCCTTGAAACATCCAGCGCCGCTGCTGCGCAGTAGCATAATACCGAGGTCACTGCCGTCTCAGCGATACGCATATAAGGCGGTTGTGGCTTTGTCATAAAACGAAGCCACTGTAGATACAAAAGGAACAGGGAGAGTCAAATGTTTAGGAACTGGACGCTATACGCCGCCTTAAAATTCCATAGTTTCCATGCAATCGCGAGAAACATGCGAATTTTTACAGGACTTAATGAATGACCAAGAAATGATCAATTCGAACCTTTAATATCGGATATCTCAGAAATGACTTATGCCATAAAAAACTTATTTAAAATAAATTGTGTTTTAAAGAGAACTATATGTTTTGTGCAGCACCTTGTCTATCATTTAAGGTTTACCAGTTAAACAAAATTTCTTCCAAATGAAGTGGACTTCACAAGCGATTCCCAGAAAATTCAAGATATAGATTTTATTTGCATTGCAAATATCTTTAATGTGTGGTATTTTAATCAAATCTTATAGCCATCTTTACAAAATAAAAATTTCAAAAAATCTTCCATGTAAAGAGTGGGGGATTTTCTTGAAAAACTTCGTGTCTCATCTTTGGAAGGTACTGAACCAAAGTACCAAATTCGGTATTTATACTTTTCATTTTTAAATCATGCTGTTCACATATGGACCCTTTTTCTAAAAATGTTTTGTTTTTATTCACTGGGTCTCAAAACATGTATTTCCGGTGAAATCTCGATATCGAATTTTTGTGTGGAATGCAATACATTCTCTACCTACTATGTATGCGGTAGAGAAAGTAAAAATGGCTATAACAATTTTGATTAAAATACCGTATGTTTAAGACATTTCCATGACAAATGAAATGTATATGTTGAATTTTCTGGAAATACCTCTGAAGTCCTCCGTAAGATAGACAAAATCCTACTACGCAAAAAATGTAGATCTGTAAAAGCACACAATTTGTCAAATAACTTTTTTTTTAGTTAACCATTCCCAAGATATTTTTGTTATTGATTTGAATTGTAAAACACAATTTTCTCAAATAGGAAGTCATTCGTTTCTCTCTCTCTCTCTCTCTCTCTCTCTCTCTCTCTCTCTCCCATGCAAAGAGAACGTAATTTTAAAGCCATTGCATAGCGATCCGCGTTAAGAAATTAGCATCTCTTAAAGGCCACAGCATTCCCTAATCCCCTCATACCTTCACGGAAATATGGAATAAGAGAATTTCTGCAAAAGTTTATCTCTATTAACATGAAGTAGATAGAAGAATAAGCGTTTGTAAAAATAGAATGTACAAGAAAAAGTCATGCGAGTGCAACAAATAAAGTTTTTCAAACAGTAACGTTTTCATTTAATATCAAACTGTGTGTATTATTGAATGTATATTTTACGAAATATGTTGTAATGAACAATTACTGTAACGTCTTATGCGTTACTTTCGTCATTTACGACCTATTAGCTCGTTACCATCGCATTATCAGAGTTTTCCCATATCTGAGATAGTCTCGGTCCCAATTAGCTCGGATAATCGCGAGTCTTCTATACTTGTAAACTTTGCAGTGTATTCAATGGGTTTTGATTCTACAAGAGTCTGCCGTGCGCTTTAACATTTAGGAAAGCTGGTAGACTGATGTAAACCCTCTTTTTACTCGGAATGTCGGCCTACCCTAACTTTCAAAGGCATTTGATGAAAATGCTTCCCCTCCCTCCACACTCTAACAGTGATTCATCTTTTCCACTTCTAATAGGCGGCTCAAAAGGAACTTGCAAATTATCTTACGGGTGGTGGGAAGTTGCGAAATCACAGACAGAAGCCCTTAGCTTCAACAGGACGCCTACAAGAGGCAAGAGACAAAACATTTTCCTCGTAAGCTATGGCATTACTTAAAACCTTCGTGTCGCATCCTTGCAAAAGTTGAACTTAAATATCAAGTTTGGTATTAAAATGTAATTTTTGTATTACTTTCTCTATTGCGTACTTACAGGAAGTAGAGGAAGAATTGCATTCCTCCCAAGAATACGGTACTGAGATTTCAGCAAATAAAAAAACAAAAACAAAAAAAAACAAAAGAAAGAAAAAAAAAAGTATTTTTAGAAAAAGGTCCGCGTGTCTGAACATAACTCAAAAACGAAAAGTCGATTATACACCAAACTTGGCATGTAAGTTCAACGCCCTCCAAGGTCGCGACACGAATTCAACAAAATACCCCCATACCAAACTACCCTTTATATGGAAAATTGTTTGTTATTTTTTATTTTCACAAAAACTGCAAATGATTTCTATTAAAACACCGTGCGTTTAAGATATTTGTATGGTAAAATATATATTTTGAATTTTCTGAGAATAGTCTGTGACGTTCTTCATTCTGAATGACTTGTACTGGTAGGTAAGAGATGACAAAATCTTACAACACAAAAAAAATTGCAGATCTGATTAAAGCATACCATTTATTTCAAATAAAACCGTTCGTGGCGTTAACCATTTTCAAGATATTCTTTGTTATTAGTTTGAATTGTCAGACTCATACCTTTTTCAATCGTAAGTCGCTATTCGCCCTTTCTCTTTTTCTCGTGATCATGCTACGAGCACGGAATTATAAAACCATCACATTGCGATCCGCTTTAACCCACTACATGCTCCTTATGTCTACAACGAAATGAGTAAATGTGTAATGAACGTTTATTTCGAGCAACAAGAAGTAGGTATTTTGTAAGAATAGTTTGCAAGAAAAAGTCATTTGAATGCAACACATCAGAGCTTTTAAAATTGTTGTCGCTATTCAGGTGTTTCTCGCGATGTCGTGTGAAGATTGTGGTCTTCCACCATCTGACTAACCCTATTTCCTTTGTACCTACAACGAAATGTGTAATGAAATCATTTATGCATACGTTTATCTCTATTAACTTGAAGTAGATCGAAGAATAAGCTTTTGCAGGAATAGATTGTAGAATCTATATAAGAATAAACGATAATGGGCAGAGAAAACCATGTGAATGTAGCAAATCATATTTTTAAGTTATGGTGTTCACAGATGCAGACACCTGTTTCTAAAAATGCTGATTTAGATCCAGGGACCTCAAAATTTCGGTACAGCACTTTTCGGTGGGATGAAACACATCCTTTACAGTGCGGCGGTATTAATGTTTGTGTTCGAAAGATGCTACTGTTTATCTGCCGCACGTATGGAATACAATTTGTCGCGGTCACTTCGTGTTATCTTTTACTGAGCGCCTGTTATTGTATTTAATTTTGGGTTCAATGTTCTCCGGCTAGCTATGATTTCTCGGTCAAGCATTTATCTTATACAGGATGTGTAAACGGAAAGGAGTTTTTATCCAAAGATAACACTGATAAAAGAATTTGTTTTTACACTTTTATTGTCGTAATACATTATTCACTTTCACCTATTAATCTTGACACTCGCCAAACTGAAACTATTATAATAACTTATTTACTGCACATTATTAATTCGCGTACTTCAACTTTTTATGTAATTAACTTTACGACACGAGAGATTTTTCACAAATTTGTTACGCGTAACCTTGATGAACTTCGTGCGACGCATACACCATGAATGCCTCCGTTAAACTACGTGAAACTTGACCCTGACACTGGATTTATACTTCCTCGCCCCAATATGCCTAAAGATTATAACCGAGCTGCTATTGGTTAATAAAACGCGCCAACATTAGCGTCTATATTTATATCCAATGAAAATTACGAAAACATATGCTCTGGGGAAAATGTTCCCGAAAATTCTAAGAAAAACACGCCACTCTGACGTCATTTGCTCGTCTCTAATAATGATAACAGCTCACCCCCTCGCTACATTGTTACACGCTATTATTGTCAGATTCAGTAAGGCCGTATAAACCCACTGAAGGTTTTCAAGAAAATCCCCCCACCCCAGACTACCCTTTACATGGAACATTTTTCGAAAATTTTAATTTTCTCAAAAACGGCTGTAACGATTTTGATTAAAATATCATATGTTTAAGATATTGTCATGATAATTAAAATATATATCTCGAATTTTCTGGGAATGTCTCCAAAAGTATTCTTCATTATGAACGACCTTTTCATAACTGGTAAACCATAAGAGATAGACAAAATTTTACTACACGAAAAATGTAGATCGCGTTAAAATACATAATTTATGTAATATACATTTCTTTTGTTGAGTGAAGCGTTTGCGAGATATTGCTTGTTATTCCCTTAAATTTTCCAATACTTATACTTTTTCTCAAATTCGTTATTCATTTTTTTTATGTTCTGGATATGCAAAGAGAATGGAATGCGCCACATAGCAACCAGCGTTAAAATATTTGACTATCGCTTAAAACCTACCATATTCCCATTGCATCTACAAGAAAATTATCAATAAGATTGACATCTCGATATCTCCATTAACATGAAGCATATGGAGAATAAGCGTTTGTAAAAATAGTTTTACAAGAGTAGAGAAAGTCATGTGAGTGTAACACATCAGATTTTTCAACGTAGTTCCCGTCGTTCTCCCTGTAGTGGTTACCACTAGGTTCTAGTTCCCGAGGTCGGGGTTCAAACCCGGAGGGCGATGGATTTCTTTCGGGCGTAAAAATCCTTGGCATGGCGTCGGCCGGCTCCAAAGAAAAAAAACTAGCTTTTAATTCACCGGTGATACACCGCTGATAAAAAGTTCGAAAAAGCTGCATGAAAATTCCACCACAAAGAACATTTTCACATTTCAAGCTGCTGATAAACACTTATTGGAGAAAAAGTTATTTATAAAACTCCAATATCAAAGCATTTAAATAGTGACATTGTCAGAAAGAGGCATTGGAATGAAGCAGTTGACCATATCTACCAGTCAGCCACGATATGAGTGCGCTTGGGGGAGGGCACCAATGCTTTTGTTGTGAAACGGCAACTCTAGGCCGAGCCCAAGATCTGTAATTACAGATAATTTATTAATTAACTTTTATTGATGTTAAATCGTATTATGTAAATATCTTTTTCTCATACTGCTTGTATATTTTAAGAAGGGTGATTTAACATTATGTATCTATCTAGGTTACTAATATTAGTAGAGTTATAAATGGTTTAATGTAAATAATTTAAGCGCTATGTTAAAATACTGTCCACGAGGGAATGTTTTAGCTACAGGAATAGTGCTTTCGAAGGCAGAAAACCTAGTTTTATTACCTCTCTCCGGTCGCAGTGCTATTATTCCTACAGCGAGGGTGTAGAGCCTTTGTCCCATTATTTGATAATTCGCCGTGACCAAGTGAGTGAGAAGGACAATCTAACGGTACATGTAGGAAAAGCCGCGATTTATATTAAAATTGGACCAATGAGATCCCTGAAAGTTTATTCGAAATAGTTAGACGCGTCGAGTCGCGCTAAAAATGTACCAATAGGAAAGGAAGCAGCCTCAGAAGCCTGAGACTATAAATGGATCTGTTTGGGGAAAATTCGGGACAGTTTATGTCATGTGTGGTCAGGGAGAGATGCTGCAGGATGTGTGAGATATCGCGCCAAAAAAAGGAATCAAGTCAAATTTGTCATGTCAGTTTAGTATTGCATTTTATTCGAGAGTTTTCGTAATGTGTGGTCAGGGAGAGATGCTGCAGGATGTGTGAGATATCGCGCCAAAACAGGGAATCAAAATAGTTTTAGCAACACACCTAAGATCCGCTACTCTGAAAGCGACAATAAGAATAGTTATATTTCGTGCCATATCCACGCCATAGTTTAACAGCAGTGGACAGTATTTTACAGCGGCAATACCAGTTTTGTATACTACGAGTGTTAATTAAATAAAAAGAAACGGCAGTGTCATCTTTTCATAAACAAAGCAAGTCTATGTCTTCCTATATCACCACCCGAGATCTACGTTTTCCTTTACCGAGGATAAGTCCATGCTCCCATATAATTTAAGGAAAATTACTGCAGCTAGCCGAGGATAAATTGAAGAACCAACACGCTGAGAACTTCTGGAAGCAACGGGAGAAGCATCAAGGTAAGCTACAGCAACGGATGAGGAGGTGATCGCCGCAAACTGGCGCCATAACGTGGAGCTCGAAGGGAAGAACGACACGAACGGAGGACTAGGAAACAACGAACAGACAAGAATCTTCAGAGGAAAGGGGCACAGCAGAACAAAAATTACAACGCGAACTTCTAGTCTACCTACGTGGGACAACAAAACAGCTGAGAGCATCGCTTCTAGAACTTCACCAGGATTCGAACCGGAACGCATCAGTTAACATTGAAAAAAATACAGGTTAGAACATTTATTCAAAAACAAACAAAAAGGCATGCAGAGTAGTGACTCAGTTTTGTGAACACATGTTATTGAGAGGGGGTAAAGTCATTACTAGGGAGGTAGAACTTACTAACGGAACCATGAGTAGGTCAAGGGAAGATTTGAAAGAACTGAATGGGGAGGCTATTGTAAGTATAACAACAGATGGAGAAAATATGGGTGCAGCAGAAGTTAGGCTAGAAAGGCAATCACCGATTGAGCAGGTCATTGACGCAGGTCAAAACCAGCTGCTAATATTGCTTCAACATTTGAGCACAAAGATAGACGAGATGGGTAAGGACTTAAATGAACTGAGTAAGGAGTCAAAAAATTCGAGTGAACAAAGTAAAAAATTAGAGGGGAAATTAGATGAGCAGAGTAAAAACTTAAAAAATTTAAGTGAACAAAATAAAAACTTAGAAAGAATCTTAGATGAGCGGGGTAAGATCTTAAATGAACATAGTAAGAACTTAGAAAGCATATTCAATGAACATAGTAAAAAGTCAGAAAGCATAGTAGATGAGCGGGGTAAGATCTTAAGTGAATATAGTAAGAACTTAGAAAGAATCGTAAGTGAACATGGTAAGAATTTAGAAAGAGTCGTAAGGGAACAAGATAAGAATCTAGAAGGGGAATCAAATGAGCATAATGAGGACTTAGAAAGAATCGTAAGTAAGCAGAGTAAAGACTTAGAAAGTATCGTAAGGGAACAAGATAAGAATCTAGAAGGGAAATCAAATGAGCATAATAAGGACTTAGAAAGAATCGCAAATGAGCAGAGTAAAGACTTAGAAAGAATCGTAAGGGAACAAGATAAAAATCTAGAAGGGAAATCAAATGAGCAGAGTAAGGACTTAGAAAGAATCGTAAGTAAGCAGAATAAGGACTTAGAAAGAAAACTGAGTGAACAGAATAAGGATTTCGAAGGGAAATTAAATGAACAGAATGAGGATTTCGAAGGGAAATTAAATGAGCAGAGTAAGGACTTAGAAAGAAACTTAAGTGAACAAGATAAGAATGTAGAGGGGAAATCAGTTGAGATGATGAAGGGGAAGTTAATAGAAACACTTGAAGGGAAATTACTACAGATACTAGAAACTAAAGATCCGAAAACACTAACGGGAGAAGAGACGTTAAAGAAAGCTTTTGAAAGAATGTTAAAAAGGGCGCAGAAAAGAAAGCAGGAATTTAAAACAAGGAAGCGAAAGAAAGGGTTGATCGAACTTGGAGAATTAGTATGGATATATAAAAAAAAAAAATCCAGCATTCAAATTAAAAAAAAAAAAAAAAAGAGACATAATATCATTGATCCTGACTCTACAGTGCCTGGAAAGGAGAGTTTTCACATGTGAATTAATGAATTATCTTAAGCAGTTGTGCAGAATATTTTTACTTTCTCTACTACGTATAGTAAGTAGGGGAAGTATTGCATTCCACCCAAAAATTCGATACCAAGATTTCACCGGAAATACATGTTTTGAGACTCACTGAATCCAAAAAAAGCATTTTTGGAAACATGTCCGTGTGTGTGTCTGTCTGTGTGTCTGTGTGTCTGTCTGTCTGTGTGTCTGTGAACAGCATAACTCAAAAACGAAGAGTCGGATAAACACCAAACTTGGTATTTAGGTTCAGTATCTTCCAGAGATGCGACACGAAGGTTTTCAAAAAAATCCCCCCACCCCAGACTACCCTTTACATGGAACATTTTTCGAAAATTTTAATTTTCTCAAAAACGGCTCTAACGATTTTGATTAAAATATCATATGTTTAAGATATTGTCATGACAAATAAAATGTATATCTCGAATTTTCTGGGAATGTCTCCAAAAGTATTCTTCGTTATGAACGACTTTTTCATAACTGGTAAACCATAAGAGATAGACAAAATTTTACTACACGAAAAATGTAGATCGCGTTAAAATACACAATTTATGTCATATACATTTCTTTTGTTGAGTGAACCGTTTGCGAGATATTGCTTGTTATTCCCTTAAATTTTCCAATACTTATACTTTTTCTCAAATTCGTTATTCATTTTTTTGTCCTGGACATGCAAAGAGAATGGAATGCGCCACATAGCAACCAGCGTTAAAATATTTGACTATCGCTTAAAAGCTACCATATTTCCCTTGCATCTACAAGAAAATTATCAATAAGATTGACATCTCGATATCTCCATTAACATGAAGCATATGGAGAATAAGCGTTTGTAAAAATAGTTTGTACAAGAGTAGAGAAAGTCATGTGAGTGTAACACATCAGATTTTTTTTCATTACTAAAGAGACTTGAGTATTAAATGCTCATTAGTGATAGTGAAGAAGAACAAGAAACACCTTTGCCATTAATATGTTTCAGTTTCTTTCTGCTTGAATAAGATTGTCTGAAGGTTGAAACAGCTTTTATTGTCAGAATATTTGTTATTTTTTTATATTTAGCAATATTTGTAAATTATTAATTGGTTGGTATGCTAGCAATATGCTGACAGTTTTCTTTAAACATATAAATTAGTTTTATTAATTATAAAAAAAAAAAGGTATCATAGAATGGAAAATTTATTTAAAGGTCCATACCGGGTGATTAACATTTTTGGCTCGGATACATTTGAGTTACAAGAAATAAAGAATTCCAAGATCGTAGGGAGATACCATAAACAGTTGCTCAAACCGTACAAAGGTTTAGAGAATGAGAAGGGTGAAGAATGTAATGAAAATAATCAGGTTAGTTTTACTCGAAATGAGGTAGCAACCCTATGAACAAATAGTAAAGGTAATACACCCGAGAAATAAGGATGTAAAGAAGTAACTAAATGCATAATAATTATTATGTACCAATATGTATGTAAATAGATTTAATTTTAGAACTTAAATTGGGTATTAGAGTATTTGTTTGCGTTACAAGTTATTCGTGTGCGCGAAGTGGATTGTGTATAAGAATGTCTCTCGGAAACCTGTTTTTAAAAGGGAGAGAGGGGGTCAACCATAACAAAGTGCAAAGTGAATGACCTCAGTGTAAACACCACTGGTTTGGCAGAACCCTTGTGAAGAAACAGGTATAGCGAAGGGTCTCTGTCAACAAAACAAACCAACAAAGGCCATAATCAGAGGAATTATTCTGTAAAAGAAAATTGTATCAAGTGCTGAAAAATTTATTCTTTTCCAGAACAGGGCAATTTGAAACGGCAACTCTAGGCCGAGCCCAAGATCTGTAATTACAGATAATTTATTAATTAACTTTTATTGATGTTAAATCGTATTATGTAAATATCTTTTTCTCATACTGCTTGTATATTTTAAGAAGGGTGATTTAACATTATGTATCTATCTAGGTTACTAATATTAGTAGAGTTATAAATGGTTTAATGTAAATAATTTAAGCGCTATGTTAAAATACTGTCCACGAGGGAATGTTTTAGCTACAGGAATAGTGCTTTCGAAGGCAGAAAACCTAGTTTTATTACCTCTCTCCGGTCGCAGTGCTATTATTCCTACAGCGAGGGTGTAGAGCCTTTGTCCCATTATTTGATAATTCGCCGTGACCAAGTGAGTGAGAAGGACAATCTAACGGTACATGTAGGAAAAGCCGCGATTTATATTAAAATTGGACCAATGAGATCCCTGAAAGTTTATTCGAAATAGTTAGACGCGTCGAGTCGCGCTAAAAATGTACCAATAGGAAAGGAAGCAGCCTCAGAAGCCTGAGACTATAAATGGATCTGTTTGGGGAAAATTCGGGACAGTTTATGTCATGTGTGGTCAGGGAGAGATGCTGCAGGATGTGTGAGATATCGCGCCAAAAAAAGGAATCAAGTCAAATTTGTCATGTCAGTTTAGTATTGCATTTTATTCGAGAGTTTTCGTAATGTGTGGTCAGGGAGAGATGCTGCAGGATGTGTGAGATATCGCGCCAAAACAGGGAATCAAAATAGTTTTAGCAACACACCTAAGATCCGCTACTCTGAAAGCGACAATAAGAATAGTTATATTTCGTGCCATATCCACGCCATAGTTTAACAGCAGTGGACAGTATTTTACAGCGGCAATACCAGTTTTGTATACTACGAGTGTTAATTAAATAAAAAGAAACGGCAGTGTCATCTTTTCATAAACAAAGCAAGTCTATGTCTTCCTATATCACCACCCGAGATCTACGTTTTCCTTTACCGAGGATAAGTCCATGCTCCCATATAATTTAAGGAAAATTACTGCAGCTAGCCGAGGATAAATTGAAGAACCAACACGCTGAGAACTTCTGGAAGCAACGGGAGAAGCATCAAGGTAAGCTACAGCAACGGATGAGGAGGTGATCGCCGCAGTTGACAATGCATAACGTCATCAAGGCTAGGGATTAGAGGGGAATGAGGGACATGGCGATAGGGAAATGTACAGTGCACAATGAAAACAGTACTATATTTGCACGCCTCAGCCTCGCTTACTGTAAATGCAACTCAGAACTGCGGACCTTTTCTTTATCTGACTGTCCTTCCGATGTTCCACCCACCTGTTCCGTAATGTTTAGTTCCTCTTCTCACCGAACGCACCTATATCGTGGCCGACTAGTACACTCAAACCACTGTCAATACAAAGAACGTAAATAACAGCGACCATGAATCACTGGCGGTAAGCACGGTTTGGTGGATTGTCTACAAATGACAGACGTACGAGGTATGAGGTGGTTTGTAACCTGCGACGTCACTGCGTAAAGACCAACAGTAGTTTAACTTCACTTCCTTTCGGCCTGGCTTTGATGTTTAATAATCCCTATGCTTGATCATAAGAAAAAACAAAAGGAAAACTAGTATCAAACTAGAAGGTGTGGAGAAAAAAAGTTTGCTATTTTAACCGACCTTAATCGATGCATTCATTGCTTTAACTTAAAATTATCATGGGCTGAAAATATTTAGAGTTCAGGCACTTATATTCAAGAGGGAAGTTAAAAGTCTGAAAGAGGACAGTATACATATTCATTATGTATATTATATCGTCACGCTGTTCCAGCGGATATGGCCAGACAAACCTGCCGGTAGTATACAATTTCACAGCATCTGCACTGCCTTTTGATGGGGAACGGAGTGACGGTAATACAGACACGCGCCTACCACGTGCCGTTCAAGGGAACAAGCAGCATGTGCAGCCCTAATAAAAATCCCCTTCACAATAAACCAACACCTATTGTGGTGTAGTAGTCAGCACTTTAGGGTCGCTCTGTGATATCCATATTCCCACGGCAGTCTACTGTTTCAAAAACTTCATAAACCGTCTTTCAACACAGGCATATTTTACAATAGTAAGCGTTCCAGAATTAGGGTTGCTAAATGATCTGTTGATATGTGAAGTGGTATAAGTAATGCATAAGTTTACAGGAAGAAGGGCTTTTGTGTTTCAGTTAATAAAAAGTATAGTATTGAGAAAACCTTAAACGAGGGTGATTTTATTCAGAACTAATACAAAAGAAAGGACTCTAAGCAAAGGAAGTGCAATAACATTTGTATTATTACACACGCGTCTAGAAACCCAGCAATGACGTTTGTCGATTTCTATTTTAACAGTTTTCTTAGCAAGAAACACTTGTGTGTGAGCTGGGGATCCAGATTTGGGGGACAGTACCGAATTTAAGACCCGTGTCCCGTCCAAATGCCTGGTGGGACCAACTGTCCCGCTTCTTGAAAAAATAATTTCATTTGTATGCTTTTGTAGCTATTTAAACCTTTATACACAAAGGTATACATACCTAACGTTGATGATTCGTTCATGTACATTTGCTAAGGACATCAGTAATTTAGCTCTACGGCTATGGTTGTGTCATCCTGCAGCACGACGCATCGTATGGATTGTTCGGCTGTCGTTACCAGTAACCTGTGTGAGGGCTCCTCCTAAAAGTATTTCCAGTTCTCGTGTGCGAAAGTGACGTTGACAAGATGAGAGTAACGTATCATAGAACTGTTTTTTACTTTCTCTACTACATACAGTAAGTAGGGGAAGTATTGTATTCCACCCAAAAACTTCGATACCGAGATTTCACCAGAAATATATGTTTTGAGGCCTCCTAAATCCAAAAAAAAATATTTTTGGAAACATGTCCGTGTGTGCGTCTTCTGTGAACAGTGTAATTCAGAAACGAACAGTTGGATAAACACCAAACTTGGTATTTAGGTTCAGTATCTTCCAGAGATGCGGCACGAAGGTTTTCAAGAAAATCCCCCCACCCAGATTACCCTTTACATGGAACATTTTTCGGAAATTTTAATTTTCTCAAAAATGGCTCTAACGATTTTGATTAAAATATCATATATTTAAGATGCTTTCATGACAAATAAAATGTATATCTCGAATTTTCTGGGAAATGTCTCCAGAAGTATTCTTCATTGTGAACGACTTTTGCATAACTGGTTAAACCAAAAGAGATAGACAAAATGTTACTACACAAAAAATGTAGAGCGCGTTAAAATACACAATTTATGTCATGTACATTTTTTTGTTGAGAGAACCATTTTCGAGATATTGCTTGTTATTCCCTTAAATTTTCCAATACTTATACTTTCTCTCAAATGGGTAGTGCAAAAAGAATGGAATACTCCACATAGCAAGCAGCTCTTAATATATTTGACTATCGCTTAAAGCCCACCAATTCTCCTTGCACTTACAAGAAACTTAGCAATAAGATTAACATCTCGATTAACATGAAGCATGTGGAGAATAAGCGTTTGTAAAAATAGTTTCTACAAGAGTAGAGAAAGTCATGTGAGTGTAACACATCAGATTTTGCTAGAAATGAAGGTGATAGAAATGATATAGTGAAACATAAAAAATCGCAAGATATTTCTACAGATCCACAGTTCCGCCCTTGTATCGAGTGGAAATGACCTTAACCGTTCCATCAACAACTTCATCTGCAAGTTACAGATATTCCATGACATCAAATCCGGAGTACCACAAGGTAGTGTTCTTGGGCTAAATTTGTACCTTACCTACAGTTATGATCCACCAACAACAGAACATACCAGGACAGCAATTTTTGCAGATGGCACGGCCATTCTCGCCTCACATGAAAATCCTCATACAGCCTCAGAACATCTCCAACACCATCTAGACGTACTTCAACAATGGCTAAACAAATGTTGTACAGAGGCAAACCCCAGCAAATCTCAACATATCACCATTTCTTTGTTGCGGAACACGCCCTAGGACCTAAAGTATATCTAAATCATATAAAAATTCCCGTAACATCAACTGTAAAACACGTTGGACTGCACTTATATGAACATCTAAAATGGAAACCACATTATGACGAAAAGAAGCAAAACTATAATTCCAGCAGTTATATCGGCTACTATTTCTGTTTTCTCATCTGCTTTTCTACAACAAAATATTAATATACACGACCATCTTAGACTCGTACGGACACATGGTATCCAGTTTTGGGGAACTGCCAATAACTTCAATATTTACGTCTTACGAAGATTTGAACGTAGAACTCTTCGTTGTCTGGCAAGCGCAACATGATATGCCTCCAAGCCACGCTACATAAGTATCTTCACATCTCTATAATAAAAGAAGAAATCACTTCCCATAGTCGTCGGTATCAGCAGCGCTAAAGTAACCACTCGAACTCTCTTGCCATCAATCTATGTACTACACAGTACCACGACTGACCGTTTATAGCGCTGTAACATTTGGACTTAGCATTCCACAGCTTTACTTACCATTAGTGTTCCCGATATTACTTGTAACCCCTTTACTAAATGATCCGTTAAGAACAGATTGCAAATTTGTAGTTAATTTAATAAAAAAAAATTCTGATGTGTTACACTCACATGACTTTCTCTACTCTTGTACAAACTATTTTTACAAACGCTTATTCTCCATATGCTTCATGTTAATCGAGATGTTAATCTTATTGCTAATTCTCTTGTAGATGCAAGGGGAATTGGTAGGCTTTAAGCGATAGTCAAATATTTTAAGAGCTGGTTGCTAAGTGGAGTATTCCATTCTCTTTGCATTACCAGGACAAAATTAATAACGAATTTGATAAACAGTATAAGGTAATTTGGGTAATTGTAAAGGGTAATTTGAGGTGGGGGATTTTCTTGAAAACCTTCGTGCGCATCTCTGGAAGATGCTGAACCTAAATACCAAGTTTGGTGTTTATCCGACTGTTCGTTTCTGAGTTATGCTGTTCACACACACACACACACACACACACACACGAACATGTTTCCAAAAATGCTCTTTTTTTATTCAGGGGGTCTCAAAACATGTATTTCCGGTGAAATCTCGGTATCGAATTTTTGGAAGGAATACAATACTTCCCCTACTTACTATACGTAGTAGAGAAAGTAAAAAAGAGTTACAGGTACGTTTCTATAGGCCAATCTACATTTTTAATTACAACGTTTTAATTAATCGCTCTTTGAGTACATGTCCCGCTTTTTTGCTTTGAAATTATGGGATCCCTAGTAGCTAAGAACTCATGATTAGAAAGATCACTAACCTCCTCTGCTACTATGAAAATTTAGCCTTTAAGCTTCTTGGAGTAGAGAAACAAATAGTAAACGAAAGAGGCAAGCAGTAAACTATCGAAAAATATTGTAAATCAACACATGAATTCAAAGAGCGTTTCATAATGAGCAGATTATAACTGAAAATGAGACGGAAGTTTAAACATTTCAGAGCACAAACAGTAGTACCTAAAAAGCAGCGCTTTCTCAGCGTTTTAAATTAGCGATGAGATGTATCCGCGACCTCAGTAGTCATTAGACATTGTGAAACAACAGAATGGGACGCTCCGTACGTAAAGGGACATGTACAGCACAAAATCGTAAAGGCTGACCTCGTCTGTTGACTGAGAGACCGCCGACATTGTAAAGAGTAATAGCAGACATCTATCCAGACCATCACACAGGAATTCCAAACTGCATCAGGCTCCACTCCAAGTACTATGACAGGTACGCGTGAGGTGAGAAACCTTGGATTCCATGGTCGAGCGGCTGCTCATGAGCCACACATCACGCAGGAAAATGCCAAACGATGGCTCGCTTGGTGTAAGGAGTGTCAACATTACACGATTGAACAGTGGCAAAACGTTGCGTGGAGTGACGAATCACGGTACACAATGTGGCGATCCGATGGCAGGGTGTGGCTATGGCGAATGCCCGGTGAACGTCATCTGCCAGCGTGTGTAGTGCCAACAGTGAAATTCGGAGGTGGTGGTGTTATGGTGTGGTCGTATTTCTCCTGGAGGGAGCTTGCACCCTTGTTGTTTTGCGTGGCACCATCACAGCGCAGACCTACATTGACATTTTAAGCACCTTCTTGCTTCCCACTGTTGAAGAGCAATTCAGGGATGGCAATTGCATCTTTCAACACGATCGAGCACCTGTTTATACTACACGGGCTGTGGCGGAGTGGTTACACGACAATAACATCCCTGTAATGGACTGACCTGCACAGAGTCCTGACTTGAATCCTATAGAACACCTTTGGTATGTTTTGGAACGCCGACTTCGAGCTAGGCCTCAGCGACCTACATCGATACCTCTCCTCAGTTCCACACTCCCTGAAGAATGGGCTGCCATTCCCCAAGAAACCTTCCAGCACCTGATTGAAAGTATGCCTGCGAGAGTGAACGCTGTCATCAAGGCTAAGGGTGGGCCAACACCATATTGACTTCCAGCATTACCGATGGAGGGCGTCACGAACTTGTACTTCATTTTCAGCCAAGTGTCCGGATACTTTTGATCACGTAGTGTAGGTAGCGAATAGTATAAAATGATATACATCACACAGTAAAGTGGCAAATCCCCCTCCCAAAGTGCATCCTTCCTCCCTCCCCTTATGGGTGGCCTTTGCTATACCATTACTACGTAATTACAAATTAGATGAGTTTAGGATTTTCTTATAATTCAAGATTTTAATTTCTAATGATTAATAAGTCTGTCAAGTACATAATTTCCATGAAATACATTTGGAGAACTGTGAAGACTGATGAGCAACAAAATATAACACAATCCTTACCTTCTATACTATGCAGTATCATAATTTGTGAGGTTCTGATTTATTACTACAGTATATTGCTGAATATTAAAACTAGAGCTTCCTACAAATTCACATGCAATGACTAAATTTTTATTGATTTACTATGCATGTATAATACAACATTTCAGAATTTTACACTCAGCAGCAGGACTGAATTTCACATATTTTGTACATAATTTGGATGTCTATAATATCGTGATTATCTTATCATGCAAATGGAATATAGAGAAAGAAACAAGTAATATACGAATACTATTCATGTTGAGTTTTCAATGAGGCATGCAAATCTTCGCATTTGCTTGCTTACTATTAATAGAAAACATTTTCAAGGTGATTTCGTTACTATAGGAACTATAGCTACATATTGTAGTTTTTTATGATGAGAGACAAAAAGTATTTGAAGAAAATAGGTTATACACATAGTAAGCAGGACAGAAAGATTACAAGATGAGGGAGAAACATAAGGTATTCTGAATAATTAAGTGAATACAAAGTATATGCATATGTTTAATCAATGAGATCCACACCCGTGTGAGAAAGCAGTATATCAAAGAAATCATATAATAGCAGAGAAAAATCTGATGTGTTACACACACATGACTTTCTCTACTCTTGTACAAACTATTTTTACAAACGCTTATTCTCCATCTAGTTCATGTTAATCGAGATAAACATTTGCAGACTCAACCTTATTGCTAATTTTCTTGTACATGTAAGGGGAAAATATATTTACAAGGGCAATATAGAAAAACAGTAGCCTTTAAGCACATACATATCTCTTAATAGTTGGTTGCTAGGTGCAGCACCATTCCCTTTGCCACAGATTATAACTCTTTGCATATCCAAGACAAAAAAATATCTGATGTGTTACACTCACATGACTTTCTCTACTCTTGTACAATCTATTTTTACCAACGCTTATTCTCCATATGCTTCATATTAATCGAGATATCGAGATGTCAATCTTATTGGTAATTTTCTTGTAGATGCAAGGGGAATATGGTAGGTTTGAAGCGATAGTCAAATATTTTAACGCTGGTTGCTATGTGGAGCATTCCATTTTCTTTGCATGTCCAGGACATAAAAAAAATGAATAACAAATTTGAGAAAAAGTATAAGTATTGGAAAATTTAAGGAAATAACAAGCAATATCGCGAAAACGGTTCACTCAACAAAAGAAATGTATATAACATAAATTGTGTATCTTACCGCGATCTACATTTTTTGTGTAGTAAAATTTTGTCTATCTCCTATTGTTTTAACAGTTATGCAAAAGTCGTTCACAATGAAGAATACTTTTGGAGACATTCCCAGAAAAATCGAGATATACATTTCATTTCTCATGACATTATCTTAAACATATGATATTTTCATCAAAATCCTTAGAGCTATTTTTGAGAAAATTAAAATGTTCAAAAAATGTTCCATGTAAAGGGTAGTCTGGGGTGGGGGGATTTTCTTGAAAACCTTCGTGTCGCATCTCTGGAAGATACTGAACCTAAATACCAAGTTTGGTGTTTATCCGACTGTTCGTTTTTGAGTTATGCTGTTCACAGACACACACACGGACATGTTTCCAAAAATGCTTTTTTTGGATTCAGGGGGTCTCAAAACATGTATTTCCGGTGAAATCTTGTATCGAATTTTTGGGTGGAATGCAATACTTCCCCTACTTACTATACGTAGTAGAGAAAGTAAAAATGAATAACGAATTCCCATTTGAGAAAATAACTATTGGAAAATTTAAGGAAATAACAAGCAATATCTCGAAAACGGTTCACTCAACAAAAGAAATGTATATGACATAAGTTGTGTATTTTAACGCGATCTACATTTTTTGTGTAGTAAAATTTTGTCTATATCTTATGGTTTACCAGTTATGCAAAAGGCGTTCACAATGAAGAATACTTTTGGAGACATTCCCAGAAAATTCGAGACATACATTTCATTTCTCATGACATTATCTTAAACATATGATATTTTCATCAAAATCGTTAGCCATTTTTGAGAAAATTAAAACTTTCGAAAAATTTTCCATGTAAAGGGTAGTCTGGAGTGGGGAGATTTTCTTGAAAACCTTCGTGTCGCATCTCTGGAAGATACTGAACCTAAATACCAAGTTTGGTGCTTATCCGACTGTTCGTTTTTGAGTTATGCTGTTCACAGACACACACACACACACGGACATGTTTCCAAAAATGCTTTTTTTGGATTCAGTAGATCTCAAAACATATATTTCCGGTGAAATCCCGGTATCGAATTTTTGGGTGGAATGCAATACTTCCCCTACTTACTATACATAGTAGAGAAAGTAAAAAATGTATATGACATAAATTGTGTATTTTAACGCGATCTACATTTTTTGTGTAGTAACATTTTGTCTATCTCTTATGGTTTACCAGTTATGCAAAAGTCATTCACAATAAAGAATTCTTTTGGAGACATTCCCAAAAAATTCAAGATATACATTTTATTTACCATAAAAATATCTTAAACATATGAAATTTTAATCAAAATCGTTAGAGCCATTTTTGAGAAAATTAAAATTTTCGAAAAATCTTCCATGTAAAGGTTACTCTGGGGTGGGGGGATTTTCTTGAAAACCTTCGTGTCGCATCCTTGGAAGATACTGAACCCAAATACCAAGTTTGGTGTTTATCCGACTGTTCGTTTCTGAGTTATGCTGGTCACAGACACACACACAGACATGTTTCCAAAACTGCTTTTTTTGGATTCAGGGGGTCTCAAAACATGTATTTGCGGTGAAATCTCGGTATCGAAATTTTGGGTGGAATACAATACTTCCCCTACTTACTATACATAGTAGAGAAAGTAAAAAAGCTAAATGCATTTCAAACTCAACAAATACGGCTAGACAGAACTGTATGCATAGGAGTAAACAAAAGAATTGTGTGTATGGTTAAGGATTTCAACTTGAGAAGGGTTACGTCCACTATATGCCAGTCACAAGAATGTTGAAGATAGGTGCGCTGCAATATAACTGAATTATAAACACACATCGAATTTAGGGCAAACGCCATTTTTTTCCTTTAGAAGAAAAGAAAGAAAAATAAATGTGATGCATTACATTAAAATAAATTCCTCTACCTACTATCATACACTTTTATATAGCTTCTCCAAACTATTCTTACAAATGCTTATTACTTTCTCTACTACGTATAGTAAGTAGGGGAAGTATTGTATTCCACCCAAAAAATCGATACCGAGATTTCACCGGAAATACATGTTTTGAGACCCCCTGAATCCAAAAAAAAAGCATTTTTGGAAACATGTCCGTGTGTGTGTGTGTCTGTGAACAGCATAACTCAGAAACGAACAGTCGGATAAACACCAAACTTGGTATTTAGGATCAGTATCTTCCAGAGATGTGACACGAAGGTTTTCAAGAAAATCCCCCCACCCCAGACTACCCTTTACATGGAACCTTTTTTGAAAATTTTAATTTTCTCAAAAATGGCTCTAACGATTTTGATTAAAATATCATATGTTTAAGATATTGTCATTAGAAATGAAATGTATATCTCGAATTTTCTGTGAATGTCTCCAAAAGTATTCTTCATTGTGAACGACTTTTGCATAACTGGTAAACCATAAGGATAGACAAAATGTTACTACACAAAAAATGCAGATCGCGTTCAAATACACAATTTATGTCATATACATTTTTTTTATTGAGTGAACCGTTTTCGAGATATTGCTTGTTATTCCCTTAAATTTTCCAATACTTATACTTTTTCTCAAATTCGTTATTCATTTTTTTATGTCCTGGACATGCAAAGAGATTGAATGCGCCACATAGCAACCAGTGCTTAAAAATTTGACTATGGCTTAAAACCTACCATTTTCCCCCTGCATCTACAAGAAAATTAGCAATAAGATTGACATCTCGATATCTGGATTAACATGAAGCATATGGAGAATAAGCGTTTATAAAAATAGTTTGTACAAGAGTAGAGAAAGTCATGCGAGTGTAACACATCAGATTTTTATTCAATTTACTTCATGATAAGATAAACATTTGGAGAAACATTCATTACACATTATGTAATATGGTGGGTCGGTTCATTTTTTAACTCACATCACATCTGCACGTCTTAGTATAAACATAAGCGCAGATGTAATGCGAATTAAAAAATGAACCGACTCGCCATATTACATAATGAACATAACATCACAGTTAATAATACTTCTGACAATCATAACCATTCATTACACATTTCTTTGAAGGTACAAGAGGATAGAGGAAACTGAATTGATAGGTTAAACACCAAATTGGTATTTAACTTCAACATCTTCTAATGATGCTACCCAAAATCACTCCTTACATCGAAAAAGCTTCTTAATTTTTTATTTTGTCAAAAATGGCTCTAACTATTTTGATTAAATAATGTTTAATATATTTGCATGACAAGTACAATGTACATCTTGAATTTTCTGTGACTAGCCTGTGAAGTCCTCTTCACTCTGAATGAGATTTTTATAATTTGCAAATCATAAAAGGTGAACACTAACTACCATTAAAAATGTGTATCTTGTTAAAACACACAATTTATGTAAACAAATCTTTTATTAAATCATATTTGATTCTACCTTCTTTTACTTTCTCTACTACATACTTTAAGTAGAGGAAGTGTTGTATTTCACCCAAAAATGTGATACTGAGATTTCACCAAAAATAGTGTTGAGACCCCTGAACCCCCAAGAAAAGATCTATGTATGTCTGTGAACGTATAACTCAAGAAGAAACAGTTGCTTAAATACCAATTAGGTATTATAAGTTTAAGACCTTCCAAGGATGCGACACAAACATTTTCAAGAAAATCCCCCAACCCAAACTACCTTTACATGGAACATTTTTCATACCTTTTTACTTTCTTAAAAATGACTGTAAGAATTTTTATTAAAATACCATATGCTTAAACTATTTTCATTATAAATAAAATGCATATGCTGAATTTTAAATCCCCCTTTATTCTGGATGACTTTTGTATAATTGGTAAACCCTAAGAGATAGACAGAATCTTACTACACAAAAAAATGTATATATTGTTAAACTACATAATTTATGCTAAACAAAAATTTTTGTGGCATAAACTATTTTTGGGATATTCTTTGTTACTGATTTGAATTTTCAATTTACACTTTTCTCAACTGCAAATTGCTATTTTTACTTTCACCACCATATACATTGTAAAAAGAGAAGGTATTGCATTCTACCCAAAAATTTGATACTGAGATTCCAACAGAAACACATATTTTGAAGTGCCCTGAATCCAAAAGAAATCATTTTTAAAAGCATGTTTGTGAACAGCATAACTCAAAAACGAAAAGTCAGATTAATACCAAACTTGGCATTTGAGTTTAGTATCTCCAAGGATGTGACACAAGGATTTTTCAAGAAAATCCCCCCCACTACAACTACCCTTTACATGGAACATTTTTCGAAAATTTTCATTTTCTAAAAAATGGCTTACAATTTTGATTAAAATACCACATATGAAATATACTTAGATTACGAATATAATGTATATCTTGAATTTCTGGGCATAACCTCTGAAGTCCTCTTCATTCGGAAGGAATTTTGTATAAACTTGCATAACTGGTAAATGTTAAGCAACAGATCAAAACATACCATACAAAAAAATAGATCTCTTTAAAACACACAATTGACTTAAAATAAGGTGTTTATTTTGTGTGTGTAGCATAAGCCGTTTCTAAGACAACCATTATTAAAGGTTTGAATTGTTCAATACTGATCATTTGTTTGAAATCCCATCAATTTTTAGTTGTTTCTCATGATTGCATGGAAACAGTATGGAATTTTAAGGCAAGCATATAGTGTCCAATTCTTAAACATTTGTCTATTGCTGCTCTCTTTGTATATATCGCGAAATGTGTAATGTAGCCATTTTTGCAAAAGTTTATTTGGATTAAAATGTGGTAGATAGAAAAATAAGCTTTAGCAACAATAGTTTGTATACCCATTAATAAAGATAGAGACAGAAAATCATGCGAACATAACACATCACTTTGTTTTTTTACTTTCTCTACTACGTACAGTAAGTAGGGCAAGTATCCACCCAAAAATTTGATACCGAGATTTCACCGGAAATATATGTTTTGAGACCCCCTGAACCCAAAAAAAAGCATTTTTGGAAACATGGCCGTGTGTGTGTCAGCCTGTCTGTGTGTCTGTGAACAGCATAACTCAGTAAGGAACAGCTGGATAAACACCAAACTTGGTATTTAGGTTCAGTATCTTCCACAGATGCGATACGAAGGTTTTCAAGAAAATCCCCCCACCCCAGATTACCCTTTACATGTAACATTTTTCGAAAATTTTAATTTTCTCAAAAATGGCTCTAACAATTTTGATTAAAATATCATATGTTAAAGATATTTTCATGACAAAATATATATCTTGAAACCCACGCTAACAATGAACTGGTTGGAAAGGCTATATGAAGCTGTAGTAGAGTCAAAAATGTTATATGGAATAGAAATATGGGGGGTGGCAAAGGGATGGATAAAGATTGATATAGTCCATAGAATGTTTTGTAGAGAAGTTTTGGGTTTACCCAAGAGTTCACCAAGGGGCGTGGCACTGGCAGAGCTAGGAAGGGTAGGGAGAAAAGGTATAATAGTGGAAAGAATTTTGAAGTATTGGTATAGATGTTTAAATTTAGAAGATAATAATATATTAAAAGAATGTATACAGTTTCAAAAAGCTGTCCTAGGAGAAGAGTGTTGGTTAGGGGAGATGGGAAATGTCCTAAAAGAAATTGGCATGAGGAATATTTTCCTATTAGATAAATATAATAACAGTGGGTTTTGGAAAGAAGTGAGATTGAGGGTGGAAGATATCGAGAAACAAGAGATATGGGCTAGTTTTGAGGATAAAAGGTCATTGATCTTGTATAAGTCAGTTAAAAGAGATTGGGGAAGGGAGAAGTATGTAGATATATGTAATCAATTTGGTAGAATAGGTCTTGCGTGGATGCGCACAGGAGTAATATTTTTAAAAAGGAATGGATATAATTGTTCGGGGAGATGTATTATGTGTGATGAATCGGGTAGTACTTTTCATTGTCTAATAGAATGTGATAAGGTTAAAAGGTGGAGAGAGGTTATATGGAATAAAAAATGGGACAAGTTAAACAAAGAAGCAGTAGCATTAAGAATGTTGGGAAGCACAAAAGTAGAAACAATTAAAATGATGGGGACATTTTTAGGCAACACAAGGGATAAGTGGATAAGGAGCTTAAGAAAGGTACAGCTGAACGAGCATAGTTTGTAAAGTGGAGAGATGGTATAGTAGCTTTATCCCAATATATACAGCCTAGGGGCTAAATATGGGGGAGCTAGAAAACTGGTGCACTAGACATAAGTTTTAGATGTAAGCTTTATTTGTATTATTGTAATAATGATGAAATAAATATTACATATTACATATATCTTGAATTTTCTGGGAATGTCTCCAAAAGTATTCTTCATTGTGAACGACTTTTGCATAACTGGTAAACCATAAGAGATAGACAAAATTTTACAACACAAAAAATGTAGATTGCATTAAAATACACAATTTATGTCATATACATTTTTTTTTTATTGAGTGAACCATTTTCGAGATATTGCTTGTTATTCCCTTAAATTTTTCAATATTTATTTTCTCAAATGGGAATTCGTTATTCATTTTTTGTCTTGGATATGCAAAGAGAATAGTGCTGCACATAGCAACCAGCTATTAAGAGATATGTCTATGCTTAAAGGCTACTGTATTTCTATATTGCCCTTATAAGTAAACATTCCCCTTACATCTACAAGAAAATTAGCAATAAGATAGAGTCTGCAAATGTTTATCTCGATTAACATGAAGTAGATGGAGAATAAGCATTTGTAAAAATAGTTTGTACAAGAGTAGAGAAAGTCATGTGTGTGTAACACATCAGATTTTTTTTGTACTTGCATCTTTTATTTTTGTCTTCATACAAACAATGCATCTCCTGCTGCCCAACTTTGAAAAGATTTGACTATCACTTTAGCTTAATGCATTCTTCTTATACCTACAATGAAATGTGTAATGAAGACATATCTGTATTAAAGAAATAGATACAAAAATAAGCTTTTGTATGAATAATTTGTAGTAAGAGTGAATAGAGAAAGTCATGTGAATTAAATACATCCGATATTTCTTCCTGATATAGACTATTGAGTTTGTGCAGCTCTATTTATATAAATTTCATCCATTTTGTGTCCCATTCCAAATATTTTTTTAGGTATAATTTCAGTGAAATAAATGGGTTTCAAGCCTTGATAGTATGTGCCTAAACTGCCTAGTTTCAGTAAACTGGAGATTAATTTGTTAAATTTTATGCTTATTTTAAAAACCTAAAAGTGCATTATCTAGCACTACCTAAAATTCGATGTCTGATTATAATAAACCTGATACATAGATTTTTAGCTTTTCCAAGTTTAATTTCAAAACTACAATTTAAATAAATATGTACATTTGGAGGTTTAAAATCAAATAAAATTTTATGCTTATTTTACAAATCTAAAAGTGCAACATCTAGCACTCCCTAATAATTCGATGTCTGATTGTAAAAAACCTGATGCATAGATTCTTTAGCTTTTCAAGTTCAATTTCAAAACTATAATTTAAATAAATATGTACACTTGGAGGTTTAAAATCAAATAAAAAATTGCTAAAAGGAGTATTTTATGGATTACAAGTATCACCTAAAATCTGCATGATTGATTGAATCAATATTTAAAACAATTTAAATAAGATTATAGTTTAAAATTCAGAGATACATTAGAGTAACATGGGCAGATGTTAAGTAAGAATACAACAACAGAGTTATTCATTGGAGAATTTTGGTAAGGGGTGTGAAAGTAAAAGCAAGCTGGACACCTGCTTTTCAAAGATTTGACTATCACTTCAGACTCATGTATTCTCCTTGTAGCCACAATGAAATGTGGTTATAACAAGTTGTACTAGCTTTTCTGTTTATTAAAAGCTTAGATTAAAAAATGTGTTTTCTTTACAACTTAATAAACACCAAAGTCCAAAGATGAATTAGGGATAAATTATTACATCTAATAAGATTTGATGTAGACATAAATGTGAACCATGCCGAGCAACAACGGAATCAAGTTTAAAAACTTTGTGGAAACTTCCAAAGCCAATGAATAAGAGAAGTTTTTGTTACTGTGAATTGCATTGCTCCTTCTTTGAGTTTCTCCTGAATTTAACTAGATCTAAGCTCAGGAGTTGTAAGCTATCTTTACAGGCCACAACACTTTGTGCAGATATTTATACATAATGGGTTTTACTCAAGACCTTTTATGCTGGAAATGTGCAAGGAATTTTGAGACCTCACAGCATATACAATGTGAATACGAAGGATTTCCCATGTATACATACACTATGTGATCAAAAGTATTCAGACACCCCTACAAACATATGTTTTTTCATCTTAGGTGTATTGTGCTGCCACATACTGCCTGGTACTCATTAGACATTGTGAAACAGCAGAATGGGATGCTCCGTGGAACTCACGCACTTCGAACGTGGTCAGGTGATAGGGTGTCACTGTGTCAGAAGTCTGTACGCGAGATTTTCACACTCCTAAACATCCCTAGGTCCACTGTTTCTGATGTGATAATGAAGTGGAAACGTGAAGGGACTTGTACAGCACAAAGGCGTACAGGCTGACTTCGTCTGTTGACTGACAGAAACCGCCGACATTTGAAGAGTAATAGGCAGACATCTATCCAGACCATCACACAGGAATTCCAAATTTTATCAGGATCCACTCCAAGTACTATGACAGTTAGGCGTGAGGTGAGAAACTTGGATTCCATGGTTGAGCGGCTGCTCATAAGCCACACATAATGCAGGAAAATGCCAAACAACACCTCGCTTGGTGTAAGGAGAGTCAACATTACACGATTGAACAGTGGCAAAATGTTGTGTGGAGTGACAAATCACGGTACACAATGTGGCGATCCGATGGCAGGGTGTGTGTGGGTATGGCGAATGCCCGGTGAACGTCATCTGCCAGCGTGTGTAGTGCCAACAGTGAAATTCGGAGGTTGTGGTGTTATGGTGTGGTCGTATTTCTCCTGGAGGCAGCTTGCACCCCTTGTTGTTTTGCGTGGCACAATCACAGCGCAGACCTACATTGATATTTTAAGCACCTTCTTGCTTCCCACTGTTGAAGAGCAATTCGGGGATGGCGATTGCATCTTTCAACACAATCGAGCACCTGTTCATACTGCAAGTGGTTACACGACAAAACATCCCTGTTATGGACTGGCCTGCACAGAGTCCTGACTTGAATCCTATATAACATCTTTGAGATGTTTTGGAGCGCCGACTTCGTGCCAGGCCTCAGCGACCTACATTGATACCTCTCCTCAGTTCCGCACTCCGTGAAGAATGCGCTGCCATTCCCCAAGAAACTTTCCAACACCTGATTGAAAGTATGCCTGCGAGAGTGAAAGCTGTCATCAAGGCTAATGGTGGGCCAACACCATATTGACTTCCAGCATTACCGATGGAGGGCGCCACGAACTTGTACGTCATTTTCAGCCAGGTGTCCGGATACCTTTGATCACGTAGTGTAAGTATCCTTAGGGTCCTTTTGGAACCTGAGTAGATAAAAAGTTCAGATATCAAGAACATGGTCCATTTTATTTGGACCATTACACTTGAATAATGCCCAGGATAAGAGGCACAAGGGCTCTAAGAGCTTATGTGAGAGCCACCAAAAGCAGGGGATCCACCAACATGAGCATACAGCAAAGTTAAAACATATTCCACTGCCATCACAGTATTGGAATCCTTGTATGTCAAACTGAAGAGTGGAAGTCTTCGCCGGATACCGGTTTTCTACTAGGCACTGGTTGGAGAGGAAGTCCTTAGATCAGTATATTGAGGCACTGAAATCATTAACCATCATCATCTTCCTAACAGGTGATAGTCCTAGAAGGAGTATTCCAGTTGACATAAAATTCTCCCGCCATCTCTTCACAGGGCGACTCAGTGATCTCTTCCCTGGCAGTCTGTAGTTCAAATCACTTGCGGGGGATCCTGCTTCTGGGCATACGCTCTACATGCTGGAACCAATTTTGTTGATATTGATGAATATACCTCATGACAGGTTCCATTCCCAGTTCTTGTAGGATGTCCTCATTTTGTTGATGGTCTCATTTAGTGTAGCCTGTTGTTCAGCACAAATTTCATTTCACTGGTGCTAATTCTATCTTCATCGCACTTTCGTAAGCTCCAAACTTCACTGCCAAAACAGAGGACAAGTCTTGCCAAAGTCTTATACAGGCATGTTTCTGGAGTAAGGAAGATTTTATTATAGTGCTGATAATGGCAGAAGATTGAATTTAAAGTTGTTTTTTTTTTTGTGATACTTCTAGGTGGGGTAAAAAGGAAAGTTTTAACACCAAGGTAATTAAATTCATTAACCCTGTTATCAGCTACTAATGTTAAATTATGGATTGAACGTTGTGAATCATCTTCTGAAGCGGTTAGCAAAACCAAATCTTCTGCAAAAATCTGGGCATCTAGGTGTAAATGTTGATTTATATTTATATGACCATGCCTTGTTCTAAATTCTAATTTTATTGCAATCATATAAATATTGAACAAGAGAGGTGAGGAAGGACATCCTTGTTTAATCGATCCGATATTTCTCATTTATTTTAACAAAAATTAGTTTCTTGGGATAGATTAAAAATGTCAGTTATTGCTGTGGGATATTATCACACACCAATATTTCTGTAAGTTTATTGTGGCTCATATGCTAAAAACCTTTTTAAAATTATTAAGCAAGAACTAAAATTTCAAGGCTGTGTCAGCTGATCAAAATAAGAATGATTTTATACACCGCTCATTTATTGGTGGTCTGTTTATTACAACAAATTATGCAGAGTGTGTTTAAAAATGTAACAACTCCATTAGAATTTGACATAAAGCATATACCATTGGAAATTATGGAAAAAAATTAAAAATCTTTTATTGCAATCAATTGATCTGTTAATGCTGTGCTAGATCAGGATAAGCAGCTTCCTAAGCAAGAAAGTTCTGTTTATGTAGGAAATTCTACTTCTTGTGCTATAAATACACAATGCTATTTTTATGGACGTGAATAGCACTCTCACATTGTGCCAAGCTAGAAACGCAGCACTATGTAAAATCCATGCCAAGAATGAGCATCTTGCTGCTGTTTGTAAATCACTTAAATATTCTCAGGATAATGTTAATTAATTATTCTTCCACATATTGCCATGTGTAAGCTAAAATTGGTTTTCCAGTTCACAGGATGACTTCAGTATACCTCATAGTTGCTTTCATAGTCCAGCCTTTCCAAATCTGTCATAAAAATTGAGGCCGAGATTGTTTTAAGCAGTGTTTAACACCCACTTTTAATTGTAAAAAGACAGATACATCGATGAATAATAATTATTGTATACACATAATATATGTAACTTACATTTCATAGACAGTAATATCAGGTTTCTTATACACTTATTGTACAAATAGTTGGAAGGCCATCGTTTCACACTCATGAAGGATCACTCATGGATACACTAAGCCAGTATGCAACAGCAAGGGAAAAATCTTTAGAAATTGTCTGCCAAAAGGATATGTGCATTCATCACCACGAGGAGATTATAGCAACAAGTTGCATGCTTGTAAATGTGTGCAATGGCACTAGAATAAGATTTAAGACTTAGACGTGAAAGATTAGAGGTGGAGTTTATGCAACAAAACTGGGATGCAAGAACATAGAGAGAGGCTGAACACATCATCTACACATAGTTCGAGGCACAACATACATGTTTTCACATAGTTAACTCAGTGACACACTACACATTATACAAAAATCTGATGTATTACATTCCCATGACTTTCTCTACCTCTGATGCTTTATTTTGATATAGCTCCTACCAGCCATTCTTACGAAAGCTTATTTTTACTTTCTCTACTACGTATAGTAAGTAGGGGAAGTATTGTATTCCACCCAAAAATTCGATACTGAGATTTCACCGGAAATATATGTTTTGAGGCCTCCTGAATCCAAAAAAAGTATTTTTGTCTGTCTGTGTGTTGTCTGTGAACAGCATAACTCAGAATAAACACCAAACTTTGTATTTAGGTTCAGTATCTTCCAGAGATGCGACACAAAGGTTTTCAAGAAAATACCCCCACCCCAGATTACCCTTTACGTGGAACATTTTTCGAAAATTTTAATTTTCTCAAAAATAATCTAACGGTTTTGATTAAAATATCATATATTTAAGATACTTTCATGACAAATAAAATGTATATCTTGAATTTTCTGGGAATGTCTCCAAAAGTATTCTTCATTATGAACGACTTTTGCATAACTGGTAAACCCTAAGAGATAGGCAAAATTTTACTACACAAAAAATGTAAATCGCGTTAAAATACACAATTTATATCATATACATTTTTTTTGTTGAGTGAACCATTTTCGAGATATTGCTCGTTATTCCCTTAAATTTTCCAATACTTATACTTTTTCTCAAATGGGAATTCATTTTTCTTTTTTTTTCCCCTGGTAATGCAATGAGAATGGAATACTCGACATAGCAACCAGCTCTTAAAATATTTGACTATCGCTTAAAGCCTACCAATTCCCCTTGCATCTACAAGAAAATTAGCAATAAGATTAACATGAAGCATATGGAGAATAAGCGTTTGTAAAAATAATTTGGACAAAACTAGAGAAAGTCATGTGGGTGTAACACATCAGATTTTTCTACTTACTTTATGTTAATCGAGATAAACCTTTGCAGAAATAGATTCATTACACATTTCATTGAAGATACAAAGGGAAAAAGGTAATACAGAAAATGGAATTGATAGTCAGATGTTTCAAAGCCATCTTGCTATATGCTGGCCTAGAAAATCCACACTCTCTCCATGACATTCCAAGTACAACTGAACAAGAACAGTATTTCAAATAAATGACAAAGTATAGAAAATCCATACCAATAACAATGGTTAGGTCAGAAATAGCTGATGCCACAGAAAAAGCTATTTGGAATAAATTGTGTGTTTTAAAGAGATATTTTATGTTGTAAGTTTCTGTCTCTCTCTTATGGTTTACCAGATAAACAAAATTGTACAAAATTCCTTCCGAATGAAGAATGCCTCATAGGCTATTACCAGAAAATTCAAGATAAACATTTTGTCATGTGAATATTTTAATCTGATGGTATTTTCATCAAAATTGTTAACAGCCATTTTTTAAAAAAATAAAAACTTCAAATAATCTTCTATGTAAAGGGTAATTTGGGGTGGAAGGATTTTCTTTGGAAGATACTAAACCTAAATACCAAGTTTGGTATATATCGGACTTTTCGTTTTTGGGTTATGCTGTTCACAGACGGTAGAGAAAGTAACAACGATATAACAATATCTTGAAATGGTGGGACTTAAATTTTCTCCACTAACACAAAGGAATTTTCAGCGCTGTGAGTAGAATATTAGATTTGTGATGGGTATAATTTAGCCACTGTCAAACAATATGGTGCTTAATCAGAACAACTTGTAATGGTGGTGGGATCAATACATGTTAATGTACATTTATTAAACACAAGCTATGGTCTATTAATAAGCAACACTGATCTCCTAAAAAAAGAAGGAAAAAAATTCTTAGTCAAGAGTTCTAACAGAGGCAAGCATAAACGATATATTAATGTGAATCTACATTAATATATCGTTTATGCTTTCATACATTTTTGGCACCTCTTTAGGAAACTATCCATCACTCGCCGTAGTTCACATTGAGAAATGCTGGCAATTTCCTGGCAGATATTTTGTTTTAATTCTTCCAGGTTGTGTGGGTTTGTCTTGTATACTTTGTTTTTGTTACCCCAGAAATAGAAATTGCAGGGGGTTAGGTCAGGGGACCGAGGGGGCCACAAATCTATACTAATAATTCTGTCCTCAAATACACTTTCAATTTTTCTCATCCAAATATTGGCCGTATAAGCTGTTGCAGTCTCTTGTTGAAAAAAGGCAAAATCATGCTCCCTGGTGTTAATTCTTTAATCAAAAAAAAAAAAAAAGGGGGGGGGGGCAAAATTGTATTCACATATGTACGGGCTTCAACTGATGACTTGAAAATAATTGGCGAGTGATGGATAGTTTCCTAAAGAGGTGCCAAAAATGTATGGACAACGGCGGTGGCCAGTTTCAGCATCTCCTTTCATAAAGTTTGTAAGTAAAGCCCTTAAAAGTAGTTTTAAAAATGTTGTATGGTTTCATCCGCGCCTTTATATGATAGTAGCAGATGGCAACGAGCGCCGAGGATGCAGACAAGAAATATACTGCGCAGGCAGTTCGTAGTTTTTTGGCTCTCCCTGTAAAACATGCCAAATTCGATTTTCCATTTGGTAGATCTAGAGGTCCTCTTTCAGTGTGCAGTTTTAGCAATGCTTTTGCTCATCCAATGTTACCTTTTAATATGCTTACTTCCAATTCCGCTCCTATTGCTGCTCAAATAGCATTCTCTCACACACGCACGCGCACACACACACACAGTGAAATCTCCATACCAAATTGTTGGGTGGAATGAAATACTTCTACGTACTAGAGGAAGTTGTTATTGGAAGAAATCATAGAAGATCTATTTCCACGGAGAGCGCAGATGTTTATCACTTCTAACGATAACCACAAAATAAGGATAGTAATCGACTGTTCTCAAGCAATTAATAGATTCAGTCTTTTGAATGTGTAGCTCGTACCTCAGCTAATGTGGTATGCAATGTAAGCAAGTATGAAATATTTAGTACTATAGATCTACATTGCATCACCAGATACCCACTCTGGAATAAGACAACCATACACAGCATTTGAGGCATCTGTCACTTAAAGCATTTAAGAAGAAGGTTAAAAATCTACTCTTAAACTACATGTTTTATTCCATCAGCAAATTCAGGAGTACATCATTTTGATATTCATTTCATGGGTCCTGTTCCTATGAGGGGATGCACTTCAGCTCAAAAGGAAGCTTTACAACTGCCTTCAAAACCAAGATTGTACCAGAGTCAATTGTATTTGGTATTTTAATCACTTTGTAAAATATAGTGTATATAGAAGTGTAATTAGTTTGTTACAGTATGTATTATTTTCTTTTTGATGAAGCAATGAATTCGTTGTATTTCTTAAGGTGAATAAATTCTATTCTACTCTATACCAGTTCAGCAGAATATCTTTCATGCAACAAATTGAGTAGAATGCTTTCAAACAGCTATAGAAGGTATTTATTTTTCTGAAATTTTTAATAGATATCACCTAAAAGAAATAACAGTTCCTGTAATTTAACAATTTTCGAATTAAGCAATAGCACAACCCTCATCATGGAATGAGTTGTGTTACATAACACAAAATTTAAAATCAAACAAATCTGCTGTTCCAGATGATATACCATTTGAATTAGTAAAACATGGAGGACGGACTTTTAAACAAAAAGTCCATAAAATTATGAATATATGGAACAAAGAAGAATTACCAAACATGTGGAGTAAAGGAACTGTCCGTCCAATGTTTAAGAAAGGGGGAAAATTATTAAGCGATACTTACAGGCTGATAAGTCTTTTAAACATAGCTTATAAAACATCTACAATAACATTATTAACAGGTTCACAGAGCTAAAGAAACTAAGAGAAATACAAGCAGGATTTAGACCTAATAGATCAACAAATTGATAATATCTTTGTATTAAGACAAGCATGAATGACAAGTAAAACAATGTTATGTAACACTGATCTGTACAATATGTTCACTGGCTACTCCAAGGCATTTGACTCGGTCTATCACAACAAAATGATAGCTTATGAAATCCCACCTACACTAATAATAATCACATTAACTCTAAAGAACAGTGATAAAACCAAACTGGTTCAGGAGTAAAACAAAGTGATCCTTTATCTGCTACTTTATTAATAGATATGATACTCAACTACTCAAGCTTCAACCAGACTTAAACAAAGTTTTAGCATATGCAGATATGACTAACAGCAAGAACCCAAAATTCAAAAATTTGAAAGTAGAATCTAGTCAATATGGATTAATAATAAACACAAACAAACCAAAGCACTTGAGATGTATGAGAAAGAAAAGCAACTTAGACAAGCTAAATATATAAACAAAGACCAAATTGAGCAAATTAACTGCTACACGATAGTAAATTATGAAAATTTGGTACAAGAAGAAATTAAAATAAGAACATCCCAAGGAAACAAAGTAAAATTTGCCTACATAGACCTCTTCCAAAGCAAATTAATATCCAAAAGCGCCAAACTTAACTTGTAAAATCTATAGTTATGCCTCTGAAACCTGGGTTTTAAAGGAAGCAGATGCAACAAAACTACTAAGATTTGAAAGAAAAACATTTAGGGCAATTTTGGGACGAATAAAAAAAAATAAATGGAAACTGGAGATCAACAAGGAATTATAACAAAATAACAAAGAAATTATTATTTTCTACAATATCCCGAAGAGTGTAACAGTTCAGTTGAATGGAACTGATAATGGAAAAGAGAAGACTACCCAAAGAAATATTTAAGTGGAATCCATATATGGAGTAAAACCAGAAAGAAGACTCAAGCACATATGGAAAGACAACTTAACAAATGACGACTTGGGAGAACTAGGTGTCAACAACTTGAATCCACGTGCCCAGGACAGAAAGGAATGACAAAAATGTGTTAAGAAGGCCAAAACATTCCACTGGAATTTGTAAAGCCATTTGAAGAAGAAGATACATGCCATTATTGTATGTGAAAGTCTGAGGCACACATTTTCCTACTTAATGGATGCACTTAGGAAGAATAAGATATGAGTCTACAGCATTTTCTTAAAACAACAGAGAAATTTCAGGTCAAAATAAATGAAGATATTATCTGTATTCTTTAAAGAAATCTTCAAGAAAGATTTTTAAAAAATTCTTGCATACTCACTCCCTATATATAACGGAAGAATTTTTAATATGTCAGGCAACAGGTAAATATTCAATACATGATTTAGAATAATTTCTTATTGTTGCTCTAAAATATATGTTAGTAAGTTTACTCTCGAAATGGTGGTTTAAGTTTATCTACAATTTTCAAATTCTCTTTATAACACATGATATGAAGTAAATAGATATGTTATGGCCAAATTTATATATAAAGTGGATCATGGTGATGGGTACATTATGCTGCACGTTTCACAACTGTATGATGTGTTCAATATTCTCAGAGCACTGCTCACTGCAAGACAAATGAACAAACACAATGAAAATAATGTGCAGTTACATGAAGTGTACCCAGAATATATTCCTGACAAATTAAGCAACCCAATTCAAGAGGGGATTCTACAAAATGGTGAAAATGACAATAGTTTACAAGTTCAACCATGTCCTTATTTTCTTGGCGCATCTTAATTAAACAAAGAGCCTAAGTACCAATGACGTAACATTAAAGTGGGGAAGAATGTAATTAAAATAAAATGCTTAGATGCTATAGTAACAAGCTGTATGAGCTGTTCTGTTTATTAAAGCCTTAACTTCTAAAGCCATTTTCATTGCAATACCATTTCTGCATATGTTTATTTTGATAACTTGAAGATAGAAAAAGAAGCTTTTGTAAGAATGGTTTGTAGAAGAGTGCATACAGAGTCATGTGAATGTACACACAACTATTTTCTGCCTTGGGTGTGTCACTCAAACCCTGAAGTCTTCAACTTTAAATCTCTTAAAAGCTACTTATCTTCCAAATTAAATGTGAGTTTTGTTTTAGGTAAATTGCCAAGTTTCCAATGCAATCCTATGGAAAGCAATAATGTTCACAAGAAACTCAAAACATAATTTAATTTGATTTAGCTTGTAATATGGTAACCATTAGGCGACACTTTTCAACACAAATAATTCACTTTTTCTTATTAAAGAACCACATTTTTTTGCAGTTGATTCATTAAATAAAATTTATTATACAAAATATTTACTTTTAATTTTTTTATTTTTTCCAAAACTGCTTCGTTTTATCAGAATGGTCCTTCAATTATAAAAATGTTGCTAAACAAAGTATAAAAATTAAACAAAATAAAAATAACAGCACTTTGAAGAACTTTATCAAAGGCAAATAATGAGAAAAACAATTTGGAACACATTCAAATAAAATATTAAGCTGCATAAAGAATACTAGCAATACATCAAATTATAATACATATAATGGTGTTTAGATTAACAACCCCCCCCAACACAGGTAAGAAATGTTCTTAAATACTTTTATACCTATGAGTAACATTAAAGTAGCTTTGGACTCCTGAATCTTATATACCACCATAATTGTAATTTACCACTCAATAAAGATAAGCACCAAAAATCTGAATTATTAGCATTACAGTCAGTTTTATGGGCTAAAAGAGGTTTTGAAATGTAGTGAATTAACATAATAAAAATTCATCAAATATAAAATTGCAAAAACTTTAAATCATTTAAAAACAAAGTTTAACAATGCTACTAAAAAAGCATTGTATTGCTAATTTTTATTATTATTTAAATAAACATTAACCAGTTCACAGCATTTTTAATTTCTCTACTACGTATACTAAGTAGGGGAAATATTGCATTCCACCCAAAAATTCAATAGCGAGACTTCACAGGAAGTGTGTGTGTGTCAACAGCATAACTCAGAAATGAACAGTCGGAAAAACACCAAACTTGGTATTTACGTTCAGTATCTTCCAGAGATATGACACGAAGGTTTTCAAGAAAATCCCCCCACCCCAGATTACCCTTTACATGGAACATTTTTCGAAAATTTTAATTTTCTCAAAAATGGCTCTAACGATTTTGATTAAAATACATATTTAAGATACTTTCATGACAAATAAAATGTATATCTTGAATTTTCTGGGAATGCCTCCAAAAGTATTCTTCATTGTGAATGACTTTTGCATAACTGGTAAACCTTAAGAGATAGACAAAATTTTACTACACAAAAAATGTAGATCGCGTTAAAATACACAATTTATGTCATACATTTTTTTTGAGTGAACCATTTTCGAGATATTGCCTGTTATTCAATTTTTTTGTCCTAGTAATGCAAAGAGAATAGAATACTCCACATAGCACATTTGACTATCGCTTAAAGCCTACCAATTCCCCTTGCATCTACAAGAAAATTAGCAATAAGATTAACATCTCGATTAACATGAAGCATATGGAGAATAAGCATTTGTAAAAATAGTTTGTACAAGAGTAGAGAAAGTCATGTGAGTGTAACACATCAGATTTTTTTTTATGTTAACTAGTGCACTACAGTGAGCATTATAACCTGTTGTTAAAACAACAACTCCCCGCAATAAAGACATGTTGGGAACAGAATCCAGTATACCTCAAGGTAATAATATAATACTACATTATCGAGGTTGTACAACAGCTTTGAAGAAGCAAGCATTAAATGCCATGATCTGAATAAGCTTTCTTAAACTTGCACTTGGCAGTCATAAACAGAAACTGTAATACTTATCTTTCATATTCTTTGTGCAACAAAAGAATTTGCTGTTTCAGTTTGCTTTTATTGATAATCTATATCTTGCAAGGACACAATTTTCATAAAATACATCACACACAATTTAAAAAGTCTCAAAATTGCAGGATTCTCATCCAGCAAAACAAAGAGTGTAGCACAATTAAAAGCCTCGCATGAAGTGAATACTGCACTGTTTAAATTTGCATTCTTGAATGTGCTGCTTCCGTAATCAACAATGATTGTTATGTGGTTGCTGCGATGTGACAACATAGAAAATGCTTGTCATAATTCTTTTGTTTTGTGATTTTTCTTGCCGGAAACACATAATCTAGCGTTTTCTCAGAATGAGTAACTACTTGCTGAAGATATAACTGAAATAGTTCATTTCTTGTTTCTCAAAGCCTAGCCACAAACATAAAAGCACTCATTTTAAACTTCAATTCCAAGACAGCATATTGGCTGAATACGTTAACACATGTTACTGGCCAAGTGGTCAATGGTTTGAAACACACCGAAACCAAGGTATGCAAAATTGCATTTATAAGATAACAGCAGCATGATTAAGAGTAAAATAAATATATGGTAGAGATAGAATTAAACTAGTAGGGACAATAAAGGGGAAAGTTGAATAAGGGTAAAGATAGGGGGACATACAGGTACAGAAACAATGCTCTGTAATTGTTCCAGTAAGCTAGTTCGCTCATAGTTTAGTCCTAAATCTTGATGATCTACTGAATATATGCAATTTCAAACTCTATATTTTATTGTAACATATACTTTCTATTATACTGTACTTTTTCATTCAATTCACTACACTAGATTTTAAGCTGTAATTGATACTACTTCTTTTGAAATGATTGATATGACAGGTTTCATGCATGGTGTGTGTTGTACGACTACTGCCTAAAATTTGTCATTTTATGCTACCACCGCCACAAGCATTGTCCTTAATGGGAGCCACCTCACTTCTCGGGATCTTCGATGCGGAACAATAAATGGGCAAGAGAGACAGTCTGAAGAATAACAGGCTAGCAGCTTACTGCAGGTATCCTGTAAAAATAGGCTTTCTAGGAATCATATGCAATCTAAGTAATGCTAATGACAGCTAAGTTGTCATTAAGGATGTTTAACTGATAATTCCAAGTATGATGTAAACATCCATTGTTAGCATACTGGTTGAAATAGCATTGCTGCCTGATTATTGCAAACAAAATGTCTCCAACAAAAACTAGTTACATATTTCATCAGCACAGAAACAAATAGATTATTGTTATTCCTGTAGTCTCAAAGCTATCTGATTGAAATACATGATATACCTATGTGCATACTTTAATATTACTAATTTATTTATTTTCATTCTCAAGATCCTACAGTGAGCACAGCTAAGGGACATGGAATGTATTACACAGCAACCAACTTTCACAATAATACAACTTATCACAGGATGTCTACCGATACTGGAAGTACTGAAAATATACTTGAATATTTTCACATGCTGTACATACTGAACTTATATTGGAATTAGTGATTAGATACTGGAAAAATTGGATGAAATATCATCCTATAACATTGATTTATTTCGGATTACATTTTCAGGTGATCCCTTCTTGGAAGATCTTGTTAATCAAATAAGTATTTTTTGATGTATAGGTATATTGTTTCATAATTGTTCATCCTATGTAAAGCTGGCTCAAGCTTTTGCATAATCTTCCAACCCTAAGATTTTTTTTTACAGGTTAAATAGCATTACCAGTTGCTGGGAGGGCTTGAGAGGAGGCTAAGATAAATACATGACCTGCTGATATTTCATTTACATTTCTGTGAAAATCAGCGAATTGCTGGTCTATTATTATGACTAGCATGACAGTTTTAAGAAATTACAGCTCTAATAGATAAAGGAGAGAAAATGAGCATAAAAAATCTTCTGGATTATTGTACAATAGTTTCTTACTGAGCACAGAGAGTAAAAGTAATTAAATTGTCATTAGAGATTTAAAAAGACACCTGAACATCGGGTATGGCAGCTAGCAATAAACACAGCTTCATATTATGGCTGTGGAAACAAATAAAACAGTAAAGATGTTAAGCTAATCACAACATGCATTTGAATACTGCAGCATTTTTACTGCACTATGTCACACAGTACTGCAATTTTGTCAAAACTTACACTGGCAATACCTTCAAGGCAGTAGACACGCTGTTATTAGTAAAATATTAAGCAACTTACACATCTCACATGACTAAGGGAGAGGTATGTCATACAACTCTCCAGGGATTATATTTTGGGGTAGTTATACGGAAGTTACGTAGCTTCATATATAGCTTCATATATTTACTTCTTGGATGTTGAATAGTTAATTACGTACTAATTAGCAAGTACATTACAAAATTATTTTGCATTTTCAATTCTATCTTATTTGTTTCATGATGTGTTGAGGCGATTTAATTAACTTTTGGGTGCATTTTTATAATGCGATGGTGGAACTTATAAATGGTTTACGGAAATTCATAACATCCGCACTGCACTAAAATACTAAAAGGTCCATGAAGGTATATTAACTTATATTTCCGCGGTTTCGCTTTCTAAATGAAACCTTTTCTTAATTGAAAGTAATACAATATTTCCCTTTATTTTCAGCGTACACAATGCAGCTCATATGCTTAGTACAATCAAACTTTCAATTTAATAACATTATATTCACATTACGCGCCCTTTCATTTTCTCAAAAATTTAATACATTAATTCCAGAGTAAATAAGATGGTATCTCGCCACCTTTTTATATCAATGATCCGAAAAAAGTTAAATAATGCTTGATAAATTGCTGAAAACATAAATATAAGTATTTTACACTATCATAATTGTGCTAGTCGACGCCCAGTTACCTGCCATCCATCCTTAGCTCAAACTTCATTCTCGTATCTTCTTCGGTATGCTGAAGCTTCACACACCTCTGTAGTATTTAATGTTTATTCACACAATAAAAATAAGTTTCCATTCATCTAAACATCACAACAAAAGTTTTAATCCTCCAAAATTTGATTAACTGTGCATGCTGTCACACCACAACCCATATTTTTCCCCCCTCTAACAAACGTTTGCGAGACACGCCTGCCGTGCTGTGTCCTCAACACACCAACAACAAAAGTCAGCTCGGATGAGAATCATCGGATCAACGGATGCAAATGTCGGAGTCGTTACAAAGGAACGCTTCACTCCTTGGAACCTGGAGTAACAATTTAGCGTTTGAAACCTGTAGTTACGTCGGAGGTCGTTCCAAAAAAAAGACCTTATTCCTTTTTTTCTATTCCACAACTTAGCATATCAACCTCAAACCTCCCACATGTGTATTGCTTATAAATTCCCATATGATTTTGAGTATGAAAAACGTGAAGGTCCCATGCGATTCCTACAAATATATTGGGATTTAATTTCCGCGCTAACTACCTATCTAATTACATGATATGATTATATTTCATAGGAGTAGTAAATGAAATTAGTAAAAACCGCTAAGTATATTAATAGTGACAAAGGCAACAATAGCAATCCTGTTGCACTTATCAATGACATATTTTCACAAATGCAGCTTATGGAAAATATAATTTTAAAGACAACATCTTAATAATTTAAATCAACAATTCTTACTCAAATACCTGAGAATGCGAGTTTGTGTCATTTAAGCATAGTTTGAAGACGGCGGGATATCTTCAGACAAGTGATTTTTGAGAGCGTCAAGGCGGCTTTTTACGATAAAGTGAAAATGTCCGGCTTTCTACCATTCAATAACGTAATATACTAGAATATATTAAAACACAGTATGTAAGTTAACATCCGAAATCAACCGTATTGGTTTTTATCCTTATTTTATAAAGGAGCATTTTAAAGGGCATTTTACTGTTCACTATCACCCTGCGCTCACAACCTTCCAGAGAGTATAGAGAAAGGGAAGGGAACATAAAAGTGAATTTATTTACCAGACGAAATTTCGTCACAATTCCTTTAATTGCAGCCACATTTCCGAGCGTACTAGCCGGAATCTTGTTTGTAAAGTTTACAGAAGATTGCACAAGCCAACACGATTTTGCGGTAAAGTAGGAAATAGGCTGTTTAAATGAAAACCCATCTCATGAATTTCAAAATTATGATAGTTTCTTCCTATCACCTCAAGCTTAGCGCAAACCTATGTTTTCGTTTGTTCTTTAATATGTACACCGTAAGCTGTAATGCTGAGAGACAATCTCGCGGATTACGTTTTATATTGAAATTAAATTAATTTAGTTGTAACTGTGAGCATTTCATTATTTCGTGAGAATTGCAGTCATACTGTTACATTCTAATTTCTTTTTGTCTGCTATCTGAACTAAAAAAAACTCCCTTCTGTTAGAAAGAGTACGAGCGTGAAGTACGAGTACGAAGTGTGAATGCAGATAGAATCCATATCGTTTACTTTTCGGAAAGAATAGATGATCACTTGTAGAAGTATAAACATATTAGATGATTTTTATTTGTGGAATTTTTCGTTTAAGTTATCAGCTGCGCTGAAGGTCAAGATCCGAGAAGTTCTTATTCTATGTGTATTTGTGTTTGCATTGTTGTGAATGCATAAACCATGTTTAGTTGTTTACTCGTAAAATGTCGTTATTACTGTTTAAATAACACCATTGTCAATGTATTAGGGGTGCAAAGAAGGCATTGTGAACAAATTCCCCAGAAGCTCTGCTACATTTGTAGAACTTATGTGCTCAATTCCAAGGTGCGTCAAGTAGACCTCTTTCTAAAGCAGTTATATTTTTCTTACACCTATCTGAAAATTGTAGGTCAAAACAAAACAAAAGAATAGCACCTCATAGTACGTGCAACGCTCGTGTCAAGAGATTGTATTGGTATGCCGGAAAAAGGAAAGAAATGCCGTTTGAAATATCCATACAATGCCATCAGCAGAAGAATAGTTATTATGACTGATATTTTTGTCGACGTTACTGACTATGTCGTCCTCCATAGTCTAGGGGTGCCATGCTAACCTCCAGTTCCCGAGGTCCGCGTTCAAAACCGGCAGGACCATGGATTTTTTTCCGGGCGTAAGACTCCTTTAGCATGGCTTCCTTCAGAAGGAAAGTAAAGCTGGTAGTCCCGTGTTGTGGATTTACGGCACATAAAAGAACCTCGGGACTGATAAAGAGGTCTCTGAACAAAATTTCCAGTCTTTCACGCCTGATATAGAATGGGACGCTAAGAACCATAGTGGTTAAAGAGCGTCCGTATTAAAACTCAATTCAATTTTCGTTATTGGTTACAATAAGAAAAACAACAAAGGAATAAAATGTGTAATATTCCACCATCTATTCGACCCGTTCCTCATGGACCTGACCTCCCAGTTTCTACTTCACCCGATAGATTGACTGGCGAATCTGAAAACAATTCCTTGACCTCTAACGATGAAGGGATTTATTGAGCCAAACAGGCCGACCAACAGAGAAGTTCACTCCGTCCGGAATTAAGTGATCTGACAAGCGAATTGCAGCTCACCAAAGAAAAAGTCCTAAACTGTCTAGAAATACCATGCCAACCTCTAGTTCCCGAGATTCAGGGTTCAAACCCGGCTGAGGACGATGGATTTTTTCCAGGCGTAAAAATCCTTTAGCGGCTTCCTTTAGAAGGGAAATATAGACGGTAGTCACGTGTCGTAGATTTATGGCACGTTTAAGAACTTCAAAATTAATAAAGAAGCAACTCAGCAAAAGTTCCGGTCCTTCATGCCCAATATAGAATGGAACTCTAGAACCATAGTAGTTAAAGAGGGTCCTTAAATAAAACTATAACGAACAAAAAATGACTTGTTTGGCTCAAGGCTACGTGAAAAGAACATGTTGGCACCACGGGTTACATTTTCTTCATATAGTAATCAGGAAAAAGTATTTATAAAATATTTGAACAGCAAGATCAACTTGTATTTTGTATAGATATTGTAATTTTCTGCATAAACTAGGAGGGAAAGAATGTGATTCTAACATCTAGCGCCTTTTCATCCACTCTTCCAAAAGAAGTCTTAAGCTGTTTTGCTTCACAACAGCAAATTACTAACATACATACCACTTGCATTTTCTACAAAGTTGACCGGATCGAATGAAACATTAAAGTTGGTGCTTGAAAAAATAAAATATCAGGACCATGGATGACAAATATGTGATGATTTGAACGTCATCGGATTGCTTCTAGGGTAACAAAGAGGCTATACGAAATTCCTTTGTGAGTGGGATAGCATGGCCAGAGACAAACATTGGGATACAGTAAATTGGCCTGTAGGGAGCCAATTCAACCAGGATCCATTAATTGTATGGACGTGAAAAGAACTTACTCTACCCATGCACATCAAATTTGAATTGATGAAACACTTTGTTAAGGCATTAGAAAATTCCGGTTTCCAGTGTTTAAGCATGAAATGTTCCTCATTGTCGGATGCTAAAATCAAAGAAGGAATCTTTGAAGAGAAGGAATCCATTTTAACTCTTGACTCTTCGAAAATTAGCCTGGTAGTCTGATTGATTTTCCGTACACCATTTGTGCCAAGGAGTAATTTGAGGTGTGATGCAGTGCACTGGTAATCCCACAGATTCAGAAGCTGCTACTTAACAGTAATTTCACAGATACAATGACTAGAATTGATTCAGACGCATGAAACTCAATTTAGGACGTCGCGAAGAAATGTCTTGGCAATGCCAAGGACCCTTAGTTTAAAAAAATTGTAAGAAACATTTAGAACAAGTTCAAAATTCTTGGTATTTGCATGAGACAGAAGCTTCATTTTAGCGTCACATCTTGATTACTTCCCTCCGAATTTAACAGCAATAAGTGAAGAACATGGTGAAAGGCTTCATGAGGATCTGAAAGATGTGGAACAACGGTATCAGGGACGTATATGTGACGGCTGATTACTATTGGAGGATAGCACCCAATGATGACCTTTCCAGGGAGCACTCTGGGGCTTCGAGAATACACAAATTCTAGGTGAAAAAGAAAAAGACGAGCTAAGGATTATAGGATACATTTCCAAATATGTAAGATGAGTAAACTTTCAACTACAGTACCTTATATTTTGCTAGTTAAGTTATTTTGTTTGTGAGCTTCGTCTCTCTCTCTCTCTCTTAAAATGTAGTAGTTTCTTTCAGTTTTCCTTTCCTAATTATTCAAGTCTTTATTGGATTTTATTTTCGCAAAAGAAAGAGCTGTTGTTTGTTTTATGGTAAGAAATTGATAAAAAAAATATTTTTCCATCCCGAATATAAAATTGCAGTTGTACCAACACTAGTTCCTCTCCAGTGACACACTTACTTTATATACATAATACATGTAAAATTAATTAACTAGAAATTATTTAACGTACAAAACACTTAATTTTTTATTCAAAATTAATTCTGTGTAGCGTGAAGGTAACTTAATTCTTATTCTTCCCTTTTTGGACTTTTGGTACTGCCAGGAGTGTCTTTTCCTTAGTTTCCATCCTGCGGCATTGCAGTAACTCCGAGGGTGACGTCTGAACCTCCCCTTTGGTTGTCAGCAAATAAACAGGTGTCAGTCTATCCACTGAACTATTTACTGACTTTCCTATTATTTGTATTGCGAAATATTTGGTATGTCTTGTTACTGCAAATGATCCGTCATGTGGATGTTCAACTGGTTTCTTTGCCCTGCCACATCGAACAAACACCTAGGGTTAACAATGTAGATACTTTGGAATGAATATTGGTCTTGATGTTGCACATTTAGACTTAACAGGCTTTAAAAGTAACACATATTATTGCACGTTAGGTGTAAAAGTGTCAGGTTCCATTTTAACTCTTGGCTCTTAAAAAATTCGCCTGGTTGTCTGATTGAGTTTTCATAAGCCATTTGTACGAAGAAATAATTTGAGGTGCAATGTACTGCACTGGTAATCTCAAAAGAACAGTTGGTAACGTATCCGTGAACTTAACAGAATTATGAGACCTGGTGGCTGCCTTTTAATTCTGTGGAGTTTCTATTTTACTGTTGGATGATATGATGTAGTGTGCTGGCTCTTCATTCCACATATGGCTGTTAACCCTGCAAAGAGCTGTGTAGTAAACTGTGTACTCTGGTCAGAGATGACACGTAGTGAGACACCTAATCCTGAAATCCAATTATGATAAACAGTTTTCGAACTGCTTCAGCTGTTAAGTTTGAAATAGTTATGCATTACTTTCAAGATGTAAATCTGTCGATACGCGACAAACAGTATGCCATTCCATTCGAAAGTTGTAGAAGGTCAATGAGACAGTCTGCACAACACTGAATCGTCCATCTTGTTTCGCGTATTTTCCTAGTTATGACTTCGCATGATCATTTATTTTGTTTTTTTGATAGTCTTCACATGGTATTACCTGGTGTTTTAAATCTACCAAATAAATTTTGACGCTATTAATTCACAAAGGCTCTTATACCAGGGTCAGCTAGACATTAAAATTTTTCAAATATTTGGCGTCGAGAGTTCTTATGAATGCATGGTCTTATGTTGGCAGTAGATGTGTTACACCAAAATACTGCTCCTAAAAAAAGCGGATACTGCTTGAAGTTTAAAGATGAGTTTCCATTTTTAAGTTTTTGGAGTTCCTTGTCTTCGACTTGTTTAGCAATCTTGTCATAATCAATAACTGATAGTTCTCTATCCTGGTGAGTGCACCGGTAGTAATATTTTATATCTCTTTAACTGGCAAATATCCGTGGAGAACTATGATATGACTGTAGATGTTTCAACTGTCCGGGTGAAGCTTTCTCATTATATTGTTTGGAAGCAAAAGTAATAGGCTTGTGATCTGTATAAATGGTGAAGTATCTCCCTTCTACAAAATGCTTTAATTTCTTTTTCAATAGTTCTCCATGGTATGTACTATAATTCATTTGTGCATTGTCCAACTTTTGCGAAAAGAATGCAATTGTTTTCCATTTCCCATTCTTAGTTTTAAAGGACAGAACCATCAGCAATACCCAAAGCTTCCTGCATAACCCAGTGGCAGATGAGGTTCTGGGAATGTGAGTAGTGCACAGTTTACTAAGTCTTGTTTGCACTTTTAAAACTTTGCTTTTGCTACCTCCGTCCATTGAATTATTCACTAGTCATTCTTCTTGAAACCATTTAGATAATCGCGAATAACGGTTTGAGTTTGAGCAGTACCTTTCAGATAACATCTGTAATAGGTGACAATACAAGAAATGTTTGAAGCTCATGTAGTCTCGAAGGTAGCTTGAAATTTAAGATTGCTTGCCTTTTTTTGGAAGTGATTTAGTTCCCTCTGAAATTATCCAGTAGCCAAGGAATCCGAATTCTTTTGATGCAAAGACTGACTTTGAGATGTTGACATTTAGGCCAATAATCCATCCAGTATGGGTTTAAGAAGATTACGATGTTCATCGATACTAGAAGAAGCGGACAATATGTCATCCTAAATGGGATAGACAAAATTTAACCCATGTAAAACTTCATTTATGAAGCGTTCGAATGTTTAAGGTGCATTCCGAAGCGCAAAACTCGTTACATTACATTCAAACAAACCATGCGGCGTTATTATGGCTGTTTTCGGCGTATCTTCTTCAGCTAAAGGTATTTGAAAATATTCTTTAAAAGGTCCAAAATATCTTCTTACCTTTCAAAATATAACGAACATTTTCAGTTCTAGGTACAGGATAATGATCTGGAACGTATTTCTCGTTTAATTCCCTGTAATCATCACAAGTCTCAATGTACAATCTCTTTCTTTTTTCACCGTGTGAAGAGGGCTAGCCCATGGAGATGAAGGTCGAATTATTTCATTTTCCAAAATAAATTTAAATTCTTGTTTAGCTATCAGCATTTTCTTTGGGTCTAGTTATCATGCCCTAGTGCACACGGGTACACCGTGAGTAACGATGTGATGCTTGGCATTATGTTTGGTTTTGCTAGACACTAAATTGGGTTTGACATCTGGATATTGAGAAAGAAACTCTGCATAACAATTAAACTGAGTTTTATTTATGGACTTTCTTTAACTGCTGTGGTTCTTAGTGTCCCGTTCTATATTGGGCATGAGAGAACGGTAATTTTGTTCAGAGGCCTCTTTATCAGACTTTAGGTTCTTTTACGTGCTGTAAATCTACGACATGGGAACACCGTCCCGAAGGAAGCCATGCTAAGGATTTTTACGCCCGAATAAAACCCATCACCCTTCCCTGCATTTGAACCCACGATCTCGGAAACAAGAGGCTAGCATGGTAACCACCACACCACGGAGGACAACAAATAAAATCTGAAAATTTTATATTCTGCCTCGTGCTGACCACAATATCTTCAGAAATTGGCATGACTTTGCCCTTGACACAGAGTTTAGTGATACCCTCTATCAGTCTCCTGTTATGGATGGCAATTAGCAGTCGGAGTTTGTTTAAGAATTCAGCTCCCAATACTGCTCTGTTTATTTTTGCCATTACAAATCACTGAAACCGACGACGCATTCCTAAATGAATATCGCACATTTTAATTCGTGAGATGCAATTTCAGCTCCATTGGCAGCATAAATTTATAATTGGATTATATCTTGTCACTTTTACTCTGATATCAGTGGGATATCCAGAGATACTGCAGTGCGGATTTTTTGGGGAGCGTCTTGGCAAATAGGCGAGTTTTGCGCCAGTCCTCTGGAACACCAGAATTTGCCGTTAATTCTGCTGTGACGTCAAAATACCAAACTCCTATTAACTAAAGTCTTGCACACCTTTCTGGCTCGCATTGTTAACAAAACATAAAGTGGCAGTAGAGTACTTTCATCTTGAGTTCTACCTCTAGAATTGTTGCGTCTGTTGTCGTACGATGGCTGGATTTTCTAGTGCGTGATCTTCCCTTATAATCGGTGCACAAGCAGAAATTTGCTGTTCCAGTTCATATTTTGATATAACCTCTTTCATAGTTATTTGAACATTCAGTTGTTTCTTTGTTGGTATTGCTGGAAGTTGCGTACAACTCAGGATGTGGATCCATTTATACTATTCTGTCAGCTAGGATAGTTCTTTCCTCTACGTCTCTGAGTTGCTTGGGATTAAAATGTTTCTTAAGGAACCTGACAACTTTACCAATCATAGATTTTAACAACTTTATCTAAGATGTATACTTCTACTATAATTTGTATCTTCCTATGTAATTGGCTGGGATTTTTGTCTCCGAAAACAATACAAGCATCTAGCCTCTTAATTCGCGCATCTGGCTTTCTTTGAAAATATTTAAAACATTCTCTTGTTAAACTATATTTGTTTGATTACCGACATATTATATCTCAGACGTTTTCTACATATTTAGGTTCCAGCTGCGATATTAAATAGTTGAATTTGGTATTCTCAGTTTTAATTTGGTTACCATTAAACTGCGTTTCCACTTGTCAAAACCAAAGTACAGGTTTTTCGTTCCAAAAAGGCGAAATTTTAATTCCGAATTTATGTGTTTTCAATTTACTCTCATCTTCTATTTTTACGTGCATTGTTCTCCCTTATCGGGGTCGTCGTCTGCCGTGATTACCATGCTAGCCTCTAGTTTCCGAGGTCGCGAGCTCAAACCCGGCGGAGCACGATGGATCTTTTCGTGCGTAAAAATCCTTAGCACGGCTTCCTTCGGAAGGAAAGTAAAGCTAGTGGTCCCGTTTCGTAGATATACCGCACGCAAAGCAACTCAAACCTAATAAAGAGGCCTCTTAGCGAAATCTCCGATGTTTCACGCCCAATATAGAATGGAACAATAAGGACCGCAGAGTTAAAGAGGGACGATAAATAAAACGCAATTTCATTTTTTCTTATCCTGGTCACATACATTGTAGGAGTTTTTTTAATTTAAATATTAATTCTAGTTGTTATTTGATTTTGTTTTCACAAAAGAAAGAACTGTTGTTGTTTCTTTTACAGTAACCAAGCTACGAGAAAATGTTTTCGCATCGCGAATGTAAAATTACAGGTGAACCAGAAAACGTAAATAAAATCAACAAACGAACCACATCATTACTTATAACAGCGCTTTTTTGCGAGTTTAATATAGGAAAAGTTAGGGTAGATGTTGGGAATTTCTATATACATGTAATATGTCCATTCAATCTATACTTAGTTATCGAAAATTCTACTTAACTAGAAAACCATATTTTTCACTACTGTTGGTTAACCAGGCGGGTTTATTTACTTTCAATTTAGTTTTTTAGCAAATAAAGTGTAAAATAATAAATAAACTCCAGCTGCCACAACACACCCAGACTCTAGACTATCTCGTGACATCCAACGCCAACGTGACACTGATACACTACTTTGGCGATTCATTTGTGCTGCATATTTTCGTCGTAACGTTATTCTTTCAGGCAGTAGAAAAAAACATAAGCAAAGCAAGAAATAATATGCATTGAGCATAACAAAAGTATTAAAATCCACCTACCTAAGTTTCCACTTTTTTGCAGGCTAATGTTTTTCCCCCTTCATGGTTGCACATTATGTGCCATTTCTAAAGTACTGAACCTGGTAGTGCGGGAGTGGGAAATCCTCGAATTCAGCAGTTTCACCGAATGTTTCGTAGAACATTGTGACAAAGTTGACACTTCCGCTATGTGAATAGCAATTGCTGGAAATATAGCACTCCCGATACTTCTGAAAGGCTAAATTGTGACGTAGTTGGAGCTTGGAGCTTCCCGTCTCTTGGCGACAAACAAATTTCCAGAAAAATATGCAGCGGCACATAAGTGAGCATGCCTGCGTGTAAGTTAGTGAGTTTTTGATGATGCGAGATAAAGTGCTGGTTACTCAAGGCGTTCTCCAAGTGTGCTATATATAGAAGGCCGGTGTTTGACACTGAAGCGGAAGGAAGAAGAGGCTGTTTCGTGCATTATTTATTACACAGCTACGCGCGCAAAAAAGTGAAATGAAGTGACAGTGAAAACTGCAGTCACAATATTGGAACTAAGAGTTTCTGTATTATCTGAAAACTGTGATATTAAATAATTATGGAACCAAAGAGAAAGTAGGTGCTAATGTTTACAATTTCATTTACGTTGATTACCTAGAAACTTACTCGACCATTCCGATAATTGATTCACTACGACATGAAATTTAACAGGCTATACAAATTTCCAGAACTTGGAAGATCGTTGGAGGAGGGGATAAGAAAATCATAAATGCAATATCCACTAATACTTTGCACTCATTCTCGTAAATATCGGGGGACTTTCCATCATTATTAGGAGAATCGCGGGATTGTTCGAAATTACAATAAATAAGGAGTAAATGTGAGTGTTTTACCGTAGAAAGTCGTTCTCAGTGGTGTAGTGTATACCACGCTAGTCTCTAGATCCGGGGGTCGAGGGTTCAAACCCGGCAAAGAGCGACGGATGATTTCGGGAGTAAAAATCCTTAGCATGGCTTCCTTTCAAAGGGAAGTAACGCCGGTGGTCCAGTGTGTAGATTTACGGCACGTAAACGAACATTAAGTCTGATAAAGTGGCCTCTGAGTAAAATTAGCGGTCCGTCACGTCTAATATAGAATGGGACGCTAAGGATTACAGCAGTTAAAGAGTGTCCATAAATAAAACTCAGTTTTAATTTTTCCTCACCATGGAAATATTATTCCGCAATAATATCGAAGAATACGAGTAGAAGCAAGTGCAATTACTTTAAACCGTTATTCGAAGTTTAAAAAACCACCCATGCAATACGGGTAGTCTAGCTAGTCAATAAATAAAATACACCTTCAAAGGGACCGTGTGTAATTGCGTCATTAAAATCTGGATGCAGATTGGATTAAACATTATTCTGGATTTTAGCACATGCTAAGATGTATTTTGCAACGATAACTGTTAAAAGAACCCATAATTGAATAAAGAATGGAATGGTAATTGGCAGGTGCAAGCACGATTTTGTTTATTTTATAATATATGTAAGTGTGACTTGGAAGCACAGTAGGGAGGTACTCTGTTTTATAGATTTCAGTCCATTATGGTGAAATTAATATGAACGCCCATTACACGTACTAAGACATAATTCATAGAGCATTTAAACAACACTTTAGCCTAATGCTTGTTATTGCGCCCGCAGTGGTCAGTTTAATTTAGATTCATCGTTTTTATCATGTATACACAACCTCATAACCCAAATTTACTCGTTTCTTTGGTTATAACATAACTGAAGGCCTTATCCGATAAGTACTGGTAGGATTTTCTGTAAAAACAAAAGGAGTTTATTGTGCTTCTATTTCTTCACAACATGGGAAAACTACTGTAATAAATTCACGAGATTATGAACTAGTTTTAATACAAGGTTAGCACAATAGGGACACCAAATTTAACCAAAACCCGTGTTTTGTTCTTTGGTTTTCCCACCGTCGAAGGAGCTTCTATTCTATTAACACCGTCACCGTAAATTCCGAGCAACCCAACACACCAAGTTGAAAGGAGGAGAATTACACCAAGTGTACAAACTGTATGCTTGTTTCAATATATAATGGTATTAAAAATAATTTAAACCGTTTCACCTCAAAATCGTTTTAATTTCTTTATTTTTCGATTCTCTCCCCAGAATTAACTGTGCAATAATACTTAGAAAAACCCGAATCCTTATCCACAACCGCAACTACTTCTGTTGCCGAACAACATATTTATGCGTTTCAATTCCGGAAGTAGCATGAATTGTAGTTAATTGTGAGCGACAACACTGTCCCTAAAGCTTTCTATTCCGTTTTGTGGTTTTTGACTATATGCTCCGTACTCTCTGCAACACTTACAACACAATCTGGCGTTCAGATATATTTCGGTTTCCTGTTTTAGTTTTGTGAGTATAATTTATTTCAATGAATGTATGCTTTCTTGTATTTCATTAGTTATCACGAATATATCTTATTCTTCAGGTTTATGTTAAATCAAAGTTATGCCGATCAAAATGCAGGTAAAAATAAAGGAAACTGCATTTTCAGTGAATTTATGTGCAGTAAATAGCTTTGCTTCACTTAGGATGCAAAACGCACTGTATGTGACTGTACTGTACCTCAAGAGGTGTGATTGATTTGGATTGTCACATAATTAACAATATTACATGCTTTAAAGTTGCATCTTATTCTCGTTGGTGAAATCTTATTTCATACCAAAATTATCCAAGATAGACGAAGCGTTAATGCAGCTTAGGGTACATTATCATTTCACATTGTACACGACTACCAGACCCACATAATTATAGGTTGTAATTCATCAATATTAGCTAAACTGTTGGAGAATTCAGAATTGTCTAAGAAACTGCAATGCGCGCGAACATAAACAGAGACCATTGTCAATAACGTATTATCTCCATATTCTTTCGAATGATACTGAAATGTATTGGGGACTCCACATTTCTGAGGAGAGCTACAACATTAGATTAAATTAAGTTTTATTTATGGACGCTCTTTAACTACTATGCTCTTTAGCGTCCCATTTCATATTGGGCGTTAAAGACCAGCTATTTTTCTCAGATGCCTCTTTATCCGGCTTGAGGTTCTTTTACGTGCCGTAAATCTACTACACGGGACCATCGGCTTTACTTCCCTTCCGAAGGAAGCCATGCTAAGGATTTTTACGCCCGAAAAAATCCATCGCCCTCCACCGGGTTTGAACACTCGATCTCGGGAACTAGAGGCTAGCATGATATCCACTACACCACGGAAGAGGACGGGAAGAGCTACTGATGCTAGTAATCATGACAATTTGAAATTCTCTCCAGTCATGATTGAGTACTTTGATTGGAAGGCAGGTGTATCATCCTCATCTTTGCTGTATGATATGCCGGCAACTTCTCTCCATGCAAGCCTCTAGTTCCCGAGGTCGCGGGTTCAAACCCGGCGGAGAGCGATGGATTTTTCCGGGCGTGAAAATCCTTAGCATGGCTTCCTTCGAAAGCGAAGTAAAGTCGGTGGTCCCGTGTCGTAGATTGACGACATGTAAAAGAACCCCAAGTCTGATAAAGAGACCTTTGAGCAACATTAACAGTCTTTCACAGCCAATATAGAATGGGACGCTAAGGACCACGGCAGTTAAAGAGCGTTCATAAATAAAACTCCATCAATTCAATTTTGGAAGGCAGGTGTAGTGTATAACATTCTAGCTTTATGTATTTTGAGAATGAAACTGCCAAGTCAATAGTAGACCTGATAATTAGTATGCTAAAAACACATGGTATCAGTGATAAATACTTTTCATTTTGTGGTGGTAGTGCAAGCGTGAACTTTGGAAGCATCAACAGAGCTGCTTCACGAAACCATGTTTTTAGGTTCTATATAACGTTTTGCCAAGTGATCGTATAGGAATATTATGCCCTATCCATGCTCTGCACAGTACTTTGCAACATTGTCTATAGGGTTTCAATTTCGTTTCAGTATACACTGTTCGGGTTGAAAAACTTATGGAGTTCTGTGATTTTGTCAGCATAAATTATCAACATTTGCTTCGTCACTGCTAAACAAGTTCGCTAAGTATTTTTCAAGCCATGAGGGGATTCTTAAGCTGTGTCCTTGTTTGAGATCTCAGCTTTTATCACACTCTAGTGTCCAAAGAAACTTGAAGCCTTTCTTGAAATATGAATCTTCTAAACTCTATATTTCACTATAGTTCAATCACGCCTGAATGTATTTTCACAATATAATAATTAAAGATCTGAAAAGGTAACGTAACTGTGTATTGGACTTAATTGCAGTTGTAACTCTAGGAAACAGTTTGCAAACTAGGTTTATGTATATTAAAGGTTTCCAACAAAAATTAAGATAAGATGGATTGAAATAGAAGTAGCTGTTTACACATATTCTACCCTGAGCCTGTGCCGTTCCTGTAAGCATCATGTAGATAAATGGACCGTACAGTGCAATGAATTTCAATGTTTTTATGGGTTAAAGATACAACTTTTTAAAGAGAGTAGTTTCAATTATATTATTTCTTCTGTAAAGTACATTAATGAAAAACAAGAATGTAAATAAACAAAATCGTTACAAGCACTTCAAATAAATATTGTACTGATTACTTTAGTGCTTCATCAAAAAGTTCCATAACTCCTATGATATCAATGGCAATGCAATAGGTAGTTTAAAATTGGTCAAAATCCATAATTTCGCAAAGAGATTCAGGGTATCTGGCGAATTCCTTTGTTTACACAGATACACCACAGAACCTATTGCAGTTATTACATATATTTACAACTTTAACATAATAATGACAGTATATATATGATAAATTAAATAGAGTTTTATTTATGACTGCTCTTTAACTGCTATAGTTCTTTGCGTCCCGATCTGGGATAAGTCCATGTAATTTGGAGCACTTAACTTGGGTGGTAGCTAATTGTCCTTGGGATATATTATAACATTTGTTATGGGCGAAGTATTAAACAATAGAGACTCATGATCAGTAATAGACCTTATTCATTTCTAAAAGCTTTCCAAAAAATAAACTAAAAATATTTACAAGTGTGTAATTTGGACCAACTGGTCGTGTAATTTGGACTTGACCATAAAACAGCTTTGAATATCCATGAATATACCTAAGGATATTAATATACCTGTTTATAATAGGACTTTATTCTAAACTACTTATTAAAAATAATATAACTATTATTTAGAACAGTATGGTCCAACCCGCGGCCCCATACTAGTTTTGCAATTTCAATGCATATATCAGTCTGGAAACTCGAAGTAGGTACGTTAGATTTTTATACGAAGTTTTGTAGTTCCTGTTAGGTGGTTGTTCAGTCAATGTTGGCTAAGTAGTATGTTTTCATCCGAGAGACGGAAGCATCATATGCTGCTGTATTCATAGCGTTAAATCGCCGCATTTCGATGTAGATATTCACCCTACAGGGTTTATCTTGTTCCGCGCTCTGTAAGGTTGTCATACCTGGCGTTCAAAAAGACGTCGCGTTGCAGACGAGAAACGACAATTTCAGGTTAAATGGCAAGACAATTATTGTTTTATTGAGCATGACGGTAAACCAGGATGTGTTACTTGTGCGCAAGTTATAAGTGTTGCAAAGGAATACAACATAGCTAGAGACAATACTAGCTTGCATAAAGTAAAACACGACGTATACCACAGCCAGCTTCAGGAAGCCGGAGTCAATAAACTTGGCAACAGTGTGAAGTCTGGTTTGCCTGGCTTCTTTTCTACTCTCTAGTTAGATGCGATGCAGTCCAAATCTTTCATGGTAAGTATAGCATATACCTATAATGCATAGGTAAATATTTATAAAGGCGGAAAGTTGCCCATGTGCTGTTAATACTTCAAGGTTAATTCAAAGGATGAATGGTTATACCTTTTTCACTATAAGCTGAAAGAAGTAAACAAAATTTAAATGTATCACTCCGCCGAGCACATGGCAGAACCACGTGGAGGATGACTGGAACTATGTAACCGTGAGAGGAAATTTCTTTACACCGCATGCAAATACAGTATATTGCACAACTTGCGAATCATTAGCTTTTAAACTGTATGTCCTATATTTTGCCTTACATCCTAAACTTATAACGCATAATAAGAGTAGACAAATAAATGTTGTATCTGAACAGCTTGCATCTGTGATTAAAGGTACTGGATTAATCTGTTCTTAACTCCAGGCTAAAGAAATGATACATTTAATGACTAATATCAGTATACCACCTTTGCTTTAACCTTTTATGCGTCAACAAGTTGAATAACGATTAGCACTATAGGTTAAACACAATCGAAAACAAACGTGACCTAAGCTATCCGAGCAACAATTCTGCATCACTAACAGAGAAGTCCAATTATTGCTAAACAATGGCCAACCATATTCATTGTCGATTAAAGGTGGGTACTTTTCACAGAATTTGTTAAAAGCATTTAACACAATTGTCTTCTTTCCATTTCCCGCGTTTATGTTTTCCACAGCGGCAGAAGATTCTCAGCCGGAAACGAACTGCAGCGACTGCACATAGCCTCTTAAACCCTCTGCTATTACGGTTTATTTAGTCATAGGTGAATCTGAACAAACACATTTAGTTTCATAAATTTAACTGTTGCAATAATGAGTGTTTTAAATTTCTCTGCACGAGAATAGCCACAAAATGTTACGATCTGAACCGAACTGCCTTTTGTAGAGGAAGAGACAACATGCTACTCGGGAACGGTTATAGTTTGCCCACCAGCCAATGGGGTGCTGTCTTGTCACGTGGTTGTGTTTACTTCTCCTTTCAGTTTATAGTGAAAAAGGTTTATATTATATGGATTTAACCATTCGGTTTTATTTCTGGTGGAATAAAAATACATATTTTTATTGTATTTTATTTACATGCCTGATAAATGTTGTGTGCCAGACTGTAACAATAATTACGATTCCGAGAAAAGCATCTACCCCCGCCGCTATAACGTTGCACTTGACAGCTAGCGTTTAAGTTGGTACACTCGCGAAAAAACAGATGAAAAGCTTCAACCGTTTGACTTCCTAAGCCAATCACAAGGCAGCATTCCGGATGGTCGATGACAAAGCGGAACCGGATTTAGAATCGGCTCTGTTGCCGGATGTAACTATTCCCAACCTGTGCTTCAGTTTGTGAATCTCTAGCAGAGCGTCGAGTTGTTCTTTGCAAGCTACATATTGTTCATTGTTATTTGTTATTTAGATTTGTGGTTATTGTTTGATAGTTTTGTTATTGTTCGTTTATACATTTATTTATTTATATTTATCTATTTTATATATATTTCATTCATATTATTTATTTAAACAAAACTTAAGTGCGACAATGTCGGAAAAACGACGCCGATCGCCGAGTGATAATTCACGAAGTGAAAATCCTTTGCGCCGAGGTGTGCCACTTAATAGTCAGGCATTGGAACTATTATGGAGAACCCGGGAGTTCTTTGAACAGGAAAAGGAGTACGTGAAGCTTCACGGAAATCCCTCTATTCCTGCTGATAAAGCCGTACAACGAACTGCAGCAGCTCTTGATTTAAGCACGAGAACTGTTGTTCACAAAGGAGTGAAACTACAAGAGAAAGAGGACAAAATTCCTGAACCATCTGGAACACAACAGGTATTTCTATCAACTCCAGGGAAGAAAAAAAAGAAGCCTAGTCCAGTCACAAATATTGATGCTTTCCAATTAGACGCCATACGTAGACACATTTATGCCTATTATCATAGAAAGGAGTGTCCGACCATACCAAAGCTGCTTATATCGCTTATTTTCAATTAACAATAATAATACGAAATAGTTATTATTCAGTGACGTTCGCTACTTACGTACACTCTTTGTATGCGGCTTAGACACGATAGAAATGAGAACAATCAGCTGTTGTTGTTTACTAGCCACTCTGGCAACGTCGCAACCACGATGTAGCCAACCTTACGCGAAGCCACACGAACTGTCAAGTGCAACGTTATAGCGGCGGGGGTATACCTATGTTCAAGCTTACTGCTGATCCTGAAATCCAGGTACTGGGTCAAACGGATTCCCGAAAAGGGACTGGAATCTAACGAAGAGATCTGTAGTATGCATAAAGCATTTTGAAAACGATAAAATCCTCTTACAGTGGTCCCCTAAGGCGATGAATATGATGTGTTATATTGTCCAACAGATGTCATACTATGCCATGCACTAGCTCAACACATGTCGTGTATGTATTATGTTTATGCTGCCAACATATGACAAATTAATGCCGCCAAAACGAAAATTAATGCCGCCAAAGCGCCGCGAATGCGGAAATGTACCACAGAGTGTAGCCCAGGGATGTTAGACAACCTGTGCTTTATGAATTATCGGAAGGTTACGCTTACGTTAGATTTTTTTTATGTAAGCTTTCACGGAAGGTTATATATCCTTGTTTTAATTTGTTGCCAGTGGTAACATCGAAGCACGCGAGCGTGCATTCCTAAACTTACGTTTCGGATTCGCGGGAGGTTAGGTTAGGTTTAGTTTTTTTTATATAAGCTTACGTTTATGGATTCACGGAAGGTTAGGTTTGGGTTAGATTTTTTATACAAGCATAGGTTTCTAAATTACCTTTATATATATATATATATATATATATATATATATATATATATATATATATATATATATATATATACACATCCTTGTTTTAATTTGTTATTACTGGTTACATCAAAGCACGCGAGCGAATCGAGCGTGCCTAAGCTTACGTTTCTGATTCACGGGAGGTTAGGTTTAATTTTGTTATATAAGCTTACGTTTATGGATTCACGGAAGGTTAGGTTTAGGTTAGTTTTTTTATATAAACTTACGTTTCTGAATTCACGAAAGGTTAGGTTTAGGTTAGTTTTCTTTATATAAGCATACGTTTCTGAATTCACGAAAGGTTAGGTTTAGGTTAGTTTTTTTATATAAGCATAGGTTTCTGAATTACCTTTATATATTACCTATTACCTTTATATATATATATATATATATATATATCCTTGCTTTAATTTGTTACCACTGGTTACATAAAAGCACGCGAGTGAAGCGAGCGTTCCTAAGCTTACGTTTCTGATTCACGGAAGGTTAGGTTAGGTTTAGTTTTTTATATAAGCATAGGTTTCTGAATTACCTTTATATATATCCTTGTTTTAATTTGTTACCACTGGTTTCATCAAAGCACGTGAGCGAAGCGAGCGTTCCTAAGCTTACGTTTCTGATTCACGGGAGGTTAGGTTAGGTTTAGTTTTATATATATATATATACATATAAGCTTACGTTTATGGATTCACGGAAGGTTAGGTTTAGGTTAGTTTTTATATAAGCTTACGTTTCTGAATTCACGAAAGGCTAGGTTTAGGTTAGTTTTTTTATATAAGCTTACGTTTCTGAATTCACGAAAGGTTAGGTTTAGGTTAGATTTTTATATAAGCATAGGTTTCTGAATTACCTTTATATCCTTGTTTTAATTTGTTACCACTGGTTAAATCAAAGCACGCGAGCGAAGCGAGCGTGCGTTCCTAAGTTTACGTTTCTGATTCACGGGTGGTTAGGTTAGGTTTGGCTTTTTTATATAAGCTTAAGTTTATGTATTCACGGAAGGTTAGGTTTAGGTTAGTTTTTTTATATAAGCTTACGTTTCTGAATTCACGAAAGGTTAGGTTTAGGTTAGTTATTTTTAAATAAGCTTACGTTTCTGAATTCACGAAAGGTTAGGTTGAGGTTAGTTTTTTTTATATAAGCTTACGTTTTTGTATTCACAAAAGGTTAGGCTTAGGTTAGTTTTTTTATATAAGCTTACGTTTCTGAATTCACGAAAGGTTAGGTTTAGGTTAGTTGTTTTTATATAAGCTTACGTTTCTGAATTCGCGAAAGGTTAGGTTTAGATTAGTTTTTTTAAATAAGCTTACGTTTCTGAATTCACGAAAGGTTAGGTTTAGGTTAGTTTTTTTAGAGAACCTCTACTTAAGGAATCAATCAGCCTTGCTGCACCTTCACATTCATACTGTAAAGTGTCTTTTAAAATCAATAACTCAATGCAATTATAACTAATATGATTTTCCGGGCTGTTATGCCGTGGTCTGCTGAAGAAGGATTTCCCAGACGTTTCGTCCACAACTGCGGTGGACATCTTCAGTGGCGCGGGCGAAGTCTTCTCGGTGAAAGTATCGCAGCGTCTGATGCGTTGGCCGTTAGTGCCGCTCTCTTTATAGTGTGGGCGCTCTCTGCTGATTGGCCCGCTGGTATGAGGGGGCTGGCGCTAACTGTGTTGTTGCTCTCTTCTGATTGGCTCGCAGTGTTTTTCGGTTTTGTATGACCTTTCTTGTTTTTGATGACTAGATGCCAGTTACTGTTGAGTTTCAATGCTTCTTCTTTCCTATTGAAATTATTGGGATGTTTATAAATCTCTATTGCTTCGCGTTGTAGCCGGGTATGGTAATGCTTTATGGAGGAAAGAATGTTGGTGTCCTGAAATCTAATAATGTGTTCGCCCTCGGCTTCAATGGCATGTTCGGCGACTGCCGATTTTTCTGTATGGCCCAGGCGGCAGTTTCTTTTGTGTTCGCTCAGTCTGGTGTTAGCGCTCCGCTATGTGGTACCAATGTACACTGAACCACACGAACAAGGAATACGGTAAACACCGGCCGATGACAGGGGGTCTCGGGGGTCTTTGGAAGAGCGCAGTAGGCTGTTTAATTGCCTTGTAGGTTTGAATACTGTTTTGACGTTATGACGTTGAAGTATATGTTCAATACGGTCAGTGACATTTCTGAAATATGGCAGAAAGACAATGGACTTGCTTTTGGGTTGGTCCTGAGTAACCGGTCGGGGCTTGGCCGGACGGCAGGCTCTTCTCACCTCTTGGACTGAATAACCATTTGATTGTAGAGCTGTTTCTAGGTGTCGGAGTTCTTGTGGAAGTAAGTGTGGTTCACAAATACGGGAAGCACGGCTTGCGAGTGTCTTAATCATAGCACGTTTTTGTCTAGGATGGTGGTTGGAGTTCTTGTTAAGGTAACGGTCTGTGTGTGTGGGTTTGCGGTAGACAGTATGACCCAGCGTGCCGTCAGCCTTCCTGCTAACGAGTACATCTAGAAAGGCTAGTTGGCCATCCTTTTCTTGTTCCATTGTGAACTGTATACGCTGATTGATGCTATTTAGATGTAACAAAAAATCTTGAAGAGCTTGTTCACCATGGGGCCAGATGACGAAGGTGTCATCCACATAGCGGAACCAGGCTGTTGGTTTGAGTGGAGCTGAGTTTAGTGCCTTTGACTCAAATGCCTCCATGAAGAAATTGGCCACAACAGGGCTAAGGGGGCTGCCCATGGCAACACCGTCTATTTGCTCGTAGAATGACCGGTTCCACTGGAAATAAGTCGTAGTCAGGACATGGTGAAAAAGTGTAATGATATCATCAGAGAAGATGGGTTGTAACAACTTCAGAGTTTCTTGTACTGGAACCATGGTGAATAGAGACACAACGTCAAAACTAATTAGTAAATCCTTAGGTAGCAATGTCACTGACCGTATTGAACATATACTTCAACGTCATAACGTCAAAACAGTATTCAAACCTACAAGACAATTAAACAGCCTACTGCGCTCTTCCAAAGACCCCCGAGACCCCCTGTCATCGGCCGGTGTTTACCGTATTCCTTGTTCGTGTGGTTCAGTGTACATTGGTACCACACAGCGGAGCGCTAACACCAGACTGAGCGAACACAAAAGAAACTGCGCCTGGGCCATACAGAAAAATCGGCAGTCGCCGAACATGCCATTGAAGCCGAGGGCGAACACATTATTAGATTTTAGGACACCAACATTCTTTCCTCCATAAAGCATTACCATACCCGGCTACAACGCGAAGCAATAGAGATTTATAAACATCCCAATAATTTCAATAGGAAAGAAGAAGCATTGAAACTCAACAGTAACTGGCATCTAGTCATCAAAAACAAGAAAGGTCATACAAAACCGAAAAACACTGCGAGCCAATCAGAAGAGAGCAACAACACAGCCAGCGCCAGCCCCCTCATACCAGCGGGCCAATCAGCAGAGAGCGCCCACACTATAAAGAGAGCGGCACTAACGGCCAACGCATCAGACGCTGCGATACTTTCACCGAGAAGACTACGCCCGCGCCACTGAAGATGTCCACCGCAGTTGTGGACGAAACGTCTGGGAAATCCTTCTTCAGCAGACCACGGCATAACAGCCCGGAAAATCATATTAGTTATAATTGTGACACCGGCCGTGAAAACCTACGTTCTTACAATAACTCAATGCATTTGGGGCATACTATACCATTTGCTACCTTGAAAGCAGCATAATCTGCAATGTAAAACATGATAGACATTACATCATTATCCACTGGTTTTGCAATTTCAATTTCTATATCACAAAAAGCCAGCAATGATGGAACATCTTTGTTTTCAGAATCTGCGCCCACATTTAAGCTTCTTACTGGAATGTTACGATTTTTTAATGAAAATGAAAGCAAATTTTTTATTCTGATCTTTTTCTCATTCTCATATAGCTGTTGGAGAGAGAGATAAAATGATTACTGCCAGACAACTGGCGGTAAAGACTGAATCGCTCTTCAAGAGATTCTGTTTGAAACTTGTCAAATAGAACATAGTTTACTTTTAATTCTGTTAGAGTATAATTTGCTAAACCATAAAGGCCTGAGCATGTCTACTTTATTGCATCAAATGTGCACCAAGACAGCCCTTGGTAAACATTTCCCCTACAGAGATGTTCCCAATTGCATAACCATGCTGAAAATTTATTCAGGAAAAGAACAACAAATAGCGGTAACAACGGCGCATCGTATTTTTAGCTGATTTCACATTTTCATTTACGTTGGCAGTCCCCAATTTGCATGTAATTTTTCGCAAAATGGCTACGCTTCCTGACGCGATTTGCCTATATAATTATAAGGCTAATATTGTCTTATAGTATGCCCGTAGAAAATGCTTATAAAATCAAAAGGAAAGCGAATAAATTATCGGTCAACTATGCTTCATTCTTCTTCTTTAATGTTTCATCTTCTTTTTTCTCCTTTTACTAAGATCCCTGCGTTTGCTTCATTTCTTGGTCTGCTTAAATAAGTGGGGAGGTTAGGAAAAATCAGCGGTATTGCTCCAGGTCATAGTTTTGGTCGAGCACATGCGAATTGCGTCTCGTTACCTTCTGATTCATGATGAACAACGTAGATAATTACACTTTCTTCAGATGCTTTCAGAGGTGAATAAGTGGAATTATCTGGTGTTGAGTGATGTGGTATGGTTTTATCAGTTATCTGTGGAGAGTATCCATAAAGTGTCAGCAAGTGCAAAAGAGAATTCTGGTATGGTAATTCAAGTATATATATGATCTGCTATTGTAAGTGCCAGTGATTTGAAATGGATATTTTATGGAAATCTCAAAGTTACAAGGTGGTCATAGTTAGAAAATATCCTAATAAGGCATGTAATAAATGACAGTAAAAATTATGTAGTGGTTAGTAATACTGAAACTTTGAAAAAACTCAGAGAAAGCATTAGATTTCTGGAAAATTCAGAATTAGATGAAAGAAAAAATAATTTTCAGTTGGATTTCCTAAGTGACCAGCTACTCTTGTGTACCATAAAAAACATCTACAAATATGGTGCTTTGCGCCTTTATGATTTTTAACAGTCCCATGCAACATATGATGCTATAAGAACAAGTAGGCTTACGTGTTTACCTCTTCCAAAACAATTGCAGAAGATTATTTCTTCTTTTGGTGTCACACAAAGTAGTAATTCACATGATAGGCATTTTCTAAAAACTGTGGCTAGCAGATATTGCGGGTGTAATTAGCCAGCTCCACGTTTGGGAGCCAATTTGCGGTAGTTATGATGATGGTAGTTGTTTGGAGGAGTTTGCTCCACAGTTGTAATTTGAATAAGTGTGTTTGTTGCCAACTTTGAAAAAGTTATTTAGCTGGATGCCGGATATGATATGTGAGAATCCCCACGTATGTACGTCACTTTGAGAATGTATTTAGGTTACGTAATGAAGATACATTTGATATGGTTTGATGTTTGGGACGCCAAACTTTATAGTGAAGATGATGCTTGTTTTATGTAATATTATTAAATAATCTGCCTCGGCTGCTTCAGTCGCACTATAGAAACACAAGTTCTTTTCAGGTTGTGATCAGACAAAAATTAAAAAACGTCACAGAATTTACTTTTTAATTTCACTTCTTTTTATTTCTCTTTATACTTGCACATTTTATAAACACAACAGTTTATAAAAGAAAATTGTGAGCACTTTATGCATTCTAGCGGAGAACACAATTTTTACCATCCGTACTCTACAACATCTTACCCGGGACTGACTGAATTCAACGGTAAACACCTTATAGCTTCGGTAATGCCAGTCTCTTATTGGCTAATTCTAGTCCAATAGAATTTAAGTATTCAAACCAAAAATCTTTCTTTACTGTTGATTGGCTAATTCCAAACTGTAAGCGAAACTTACGTTATTACCGATCTTTTCATGACCAGTACTTTTAAAACTCCAGACACATTATTGTCACAAAAAATTACATTATTGCCTCATTATTAACAGCCTAAGGCATATTATTCTCACAGTTTTTGCTCTATTAGAGTATATAAACATTTACATGACATTAATAAATACGTTTACAATAAAAAATAAGTATTTGCAATGACTTACATACAGTTTAAATAATGATATACATATTTTTTAAGGTGGGCTGTTATTGAATTTAATTATAATAAAAATACAATTAATAACATTTAGGCATTAAAATACTGCCTCAAATTGCCCCCTTTTAGAAATATTTAAAGTTTAATCTTTTGTTTTGTTGTGTTAAATTTTGAAATATTTTCTAAAAGTCTCCTGAAAGAAAGAAACATAACTTTTATTTTGCACATCCTAGCTTTCACTGTCACTTTTTCTTCAACACTGGTTTTTCATAACACTCGTGTATAGCTGAACACTTCATATTCACTTGTACAGCACCTTTCAAGGTTAATGACCTTGTATAAGATTAATGACCTGAGCTAAGTTTGCTCATTCTCTATCACTTTCACTAGTAAACACTTTATAGGCTTTACATGTTTATATACAATTATACATGTTAACATTTGTTACCCTTTGTTTACAATTTGTTTCCTAAATTTTAATTTATAATATAAATGTAATTGCTCCTTAGATTTTCTACCAACAATGGATGTTTAATTACTTCTGTTTCTCTAAACTTTCCTTTGTTATTTACCATTTGCTATATTAAAAAATATTTTATTACAATTTTAAATTACATTGCTTTCCCCTTTTATGTTCCAGATACATTAATTTCTTTTTTTTATTGTGCCTCAGATTGTTTACTTTTATATGGCTTTAGCATTAGTTTGTGGAATTTTCCAATTACTTAGTTTGTGTTATTGTTTCTAGGTTCATTTTCCAAATTCTTCGTTTTCGTTCTTCATGTTTTTGTTTTCTCTTGAGGGCATTTGCTTGTAATTTTGAAAATGCTAATTTGAAGATTTCTTCTTTCTCTGGTAATTTAGTTGTTTGGTCTTCAATAACTTTTGGTATATTAGAGCTCAATGTGTTATACAGTTTTCCATGGTGAAGTTCAACTGGTTTAAATCCTGTAACTGCATTTGTGGATTGATTTAATAGATTTTGGATAATACTGATGAATGAGTACCAACTGCTCTGTTTGTTATGACATTCTACACGTAGATAATTTGCAATTTCTTTAATTTCTCTTTCCACTGGATTGGCGTTTGGTCTGTATCTTGATGAAAAATACTGTTTGACTCCTAAATCTTTAATTCCATACATAAATTTAGAACTAGTAAACACTGATGCATTATCACAAAGTATGGCCTCAACTATTCTTTCCTCTGTGAAACATGATTTTGTTAGCTTGTTTAAGCATGCTATGCTAGTTGCATCCTTGAGTGCATAAATTCTAACATATTTACTAAATACGTCATAGCATACAAATAAAAATTTGTATCCAAATGTACCTGCTGGCATCGGACCATGTAAATCTAAACTCAATAAACATCCGGGTTTATCTCTAAGTACTGAGTTTGTTGTATAGTCATAGGAAACATTAATTTGTTTTGCTTCCTGACAGAGGTCACAACCTGATATATATTTTCTAACTTTATGTCCTAATTTTGAGATGTATACATTTTCCAAAATGGTTAGGATTGTATTCTCTGTACCTGCATGTATTAATCCTAAATGAAATTGCTCTATTATTTGTAATTCCATGCTTGTTGGAATATATGTTTTCCACCTCTTTATTTCTTTTCCTGTTTCTTGTAAAGTACACCATCTTTAACAGCGTTTGTACTGTTCTGTGCCTCTTCTATCGTTGGAGGTTTTTCTTTTAAACCTGCTAGTTTAATATCTTTGTCTTGCTCTTCTTTAATTTTCTTGAATTGATTCTTCAGTTCTTTCCTCATTGGAATGTCAATTACGTTAATTTCGTATTGTTTTGAACAACTTTCAGGAAATTGTTTGTTGTGATTGCTCCTTGAAATTAAATCACTATATGTATTTTGTTTTCCTGGAATATGTACAATTTCAACATCAAGTTCCACAATAGCAAGAATCATTCTAGCTAACTTGCCACTATATAACTTACATTTCTGAATGAAAGTTAAGCTAATATGATCTGTATATATTTTCACTTTCTTCTGAAATATATATGTTTTAAATTTTAGTAGTGAGAAATATAATGCTCCAATTTCTAACATTGTTACTGATCCATTCCTTTCAATATTGGTAATGCCACGTGATGCAGTACTAATAACATGAAATGTGTTGTCATGTTCTCTTTGTCCAAGTATTCCTGCATATACCTGACAAGATGCATCCACGTACAACTCGTAATCGAACTCATCTCTTGGACGTTGCAATAATATTGCATTTGGAAGCAGCTGTCGGACATTTTCAAAACATTCTTGTAGTTCTGCCGTCCACTTCCATTTATTTGCCTTCTTCAGCAGTTGTCTTAAGGGTTCTACTTCTAAAGCATATCTTGGTAAGAATTTACTTTCATAATTACAAATTCCAAATAAACCTCTTAGCTGTCGAATATTCTTAGGTGGTGGTATTCTTAATATGGCTTCAATTCTTTCTTCATCTGGTCGAATGCCTACTTCATTTATCACATAACCTAAAAATTTGATTTCAGGTACACACAATTTTGACTTTTTGATGTTTACTGTCATGCCATGTTCATGTAATTTGTTCAACACATAAATTACGTTTTCTAAATGTTCCTCAAAGGTTTAACTTATTATTAGGAGGTCGTCAGTGTATCTAATTAAGAAATCATCTGCTGTGTTACCAAAGATACTATGTATTGCTCTCAGGAATCCACTAGCACTATTCTTCAATCCATATGGATTTACACAATATCTATATTGTATCCAAAAACTTGAAAAGCTGTATAATCAAGTACTTTAGGATCTAGCTCGACTTGCCAAAATGAAGCTGTAAGATCTATGGAAGAGATATATTTGCCACGTGATAATTTTGCAATTGTTTGTTCTATACTTTCATTTTGAAAGTGATTTGGTAGCATGAATTTGTTTAAATATCTCCCATCCATAGTGATTCTTAAACTATTGTCTTTCTTTATTGTCCAACAAACACTATTTATGTATTGTGAATTGCTAAGTTCTATGATGTTGTTTTATAGCATGCTAGCCATTAACTTTTTAGCTTCGTTTCATAGATTCACTGGCAGATTATTATACTTTCTCCGAAATGCTGGTACATTTTCTACTGTGAATGTGTGAACATATGATGTACACCGTCCTGGAATTTCACTGAAAACATGTTTATTGTCTTCTAACACCTTCTCCATTGTTAACCTTTCATTGTCTGTCAGTATTGTATTTGTCATCGGTGTGTCTGTATGCTTCAATCTCTGTTGCATAATTATCTTCTACCTGCTCTAAAATATTTTCTTCTGCATAAGGTTTCTTTACACGAGGGTTCCATTTGGTAAGGTCAGTGTTTGGAAGGTTTGTTGTTGGAAGTTAAGAGTCAATAACCTTTCTTTGTTTTCCCTGCTCGCTTGGACATTCATTATTTGTATGAACCATTCTCCTTCGTATACTGCATTTTCTGGCTCCATCCTTTGTACTTTACATACTTTATCTTTAATAAATGGCACGTTCATCTTCTTTTCTTCTTTATTTAATATAAGTCTGTCCATTTTAAAATCAACTATTGCAGAGAATTCTATTAAAACATCACACCCAATTATAGCTTCGCATATCAAATTTGGAACAATTAAAAACATAACCTCCAATGTAATATCTGCTATCTGTACAGGTATCAATGCTTGTGATTTGATGATTTGCGTTATTGTACCTATAGCTACCCTACATATTAAGTTGCTGATTGGTGCAATCATGAGTTATATTCCTTCATTTAGCAATTGTTCAAAAAAATTCTTCGACCAGATAGAGCTTAATGATCCTGAGTCTACTGCAACATTTACTTCATTTCCTGCTATTATTGTTTGTATGTACGGTGAATCATATTTGCTTTCACAATTCCCTGTGTTTGTGCTTAAACGATAACAATCAAAATGTGTAGATATTTTACTTTTGCCACTAAGAGCAGAAGGACTGTATTACCAGAATCTACGTCAGGCAATACACAATTTAGTTTTCCTGGTAAGTATTCTCAGTATTTACCGGATTGCCATTTTGTACCGCAGTTACAATTATTTCATAATCAATATTTGAATACGAGCCACGCCCTCTAGCTCTCGTTCTTCCTCTGAAATTGCTACGTCCTCCGTGTATATATTCTTCACGATGATCGTCGCTGATTATAGTTATGAAAGTTTCCCCTGATTTGCATATTTCCTCTATGCCGGAATCTGTTATTACCCCTGGGTGATGTAGAATTTTGCTGATTCTTTTTCTCAGTTCTCACATTTTATGTGTTCCTGTCTCCCTTGTTGTCTTGAATCTCTGATCTGTGTGTTGTAGTTAAACCTATTCTGACCCTGAAATTCATTATTTCTTCTATTTACATTGTGGTAGCCTGTATTGTACGGCATATCATTGCGTCTTTCTCGCCTGATCTGTCTATCTCGCCTGTGTGGACTTTACATTTAATTATCGCAACTTTCTTGTTCAAGTGATGATATAAGCTTTGTCTTATCGGAGATTGTTTTGGGTCTAGCAATGAGGATGTAGTTTTGTATGTTTAGAGGATAGTGTTTAGTAATTAAACTAATGAAATCCTCCTCATGCATGGCTAGAGTTAAATATCTGATATATCCTGCATACTTAATCAGATAATCTGTCATTGACAAATTGTCGTCCCTATTGTACTGTGAGTAGCTTAACCTTGCTCTAACCTTATGTTGTACAGTTGTATTCCAACATTTATTCATGAATAAAATTACTAATGTTTCAAAATTCATTTCACTGTCCGCTACCATATGTAACCATTCTAGTGTTTTGTTGTCTAAGCATTTTCTAACTACAATCATTTTAATGCTTCTGGCATATTTTTCAATTTAAGATACTCTATGAGATCATTAATAAACTGCACTGGACTTGAGGAAGCATTAAAATTAGGTAATGGTAACTCATTAAGCACAGAATAATAGTTTGATGCCTGGTTTGGTACATGCAAATGTATGTCGTCAATGTTGCGTGTTTGGGAAGCTGATGCTATTGAAAAAGCATTAGCGTCTCTTGTGTTGCTTGTTAACAAATGTGATATACTTCTTTCTGTACTTGTATTATTTACATGAATTTGGTTAGCAATTACAGAATTACTTGTGCTTGCATTTACGCTTGGTACATTTGTACTTAAATTTTCAAAGCTATTTCTAAGTTTATCAATTTCCTTACTACTTTCTTGTACTTTATCTTTGATTTCGTCTATCATTAACCTTACTTGTCCTTGCCCTGTATTTGCATCTTTAACTGCAGTTGCATTTGTTTTAACCATTTCATGCATCTTACTAATTTCCCCAGTTAAATCTATCTGTACTTGTACAAGATCTGTACTAGTATTTTGTACCATAGTTTTTAATTCTTCACTTTGTTTATCTAATTTGTAACAAATACCATCAGCAAGTTTTAATTCCATTTCAGTTACAGTTTTGTCAATATGACTTGACAATTTCTGTTCTAGCGGTTTACAACCTTTGTTTACCTTTACATCTATGTCCTTTTGAATTGCTTTGGAAGATTGTTCTAGCTTTATTTCTAACCTCCTACTTTCAGCTTTGCATTCTTTCATACAAGTTTCTATTTGTCTAGCTAGGTCAATTTTAATACTAGATAGCTCTGTATTAGTTTCTCTTAACTTATTACTTTGTTCAGTTATATTATTATTATTAGTTTCGGTTAACTTATTATCTAACTACATTATCTTCTTTTAACTCTTTTCTCAGTTCAGTAAAGTCATTACTTTGTTCAGTTAACTTATTGTTTAAGTCTGCATTACTTTCAGTTATTGCTTTTAGCATTCACATTATTTATTGTTGAAAGAAGTTTGCTTGCTTTTGTTGGCTAGATGTTTGAGAGATAGTATCTGTTTGTTTTGTTTCTTGTACTGATATTTGTAAAGATGATTGACTGCATACTATTGCTATATCATTCTACATCTACTTCTTAATTTTCAGATAACTGCTCATCCACTTCTACATCACAATCTGTAATAGCTGACCGAACCTCAACTACCTCCATACTTTCTTTGTTTTTATTGTTTCTATTTACTTTTGAATTATTCAATTTAAGTTTTCCAGTTGTCTACAGCACGAATTTTACTTAAAATTTACAATATTTTCGTAAACTTTACATTTACAATATGAAAAAATTGAATGTTTTGACCTTTCTTTATGATGGTTATTTAATTTCTAATACTCAGTGCTCCCGCGTAATTTGTTGTTAAGATGTTAACCACGTGCCCCTTACTCCTGAAGAATTGTTGTTATCCTGGATTCCTCTGTCAATTTGGTTCCGATCTCGAAGTTCCAGGCTGCAGTCTCGCTGTATGTTTGTTGGTTCTGGCCGCCCTGTTGAATTCTCTTCTATGACGTCACCAATTCTCGTCGTATTCGAAGCCACCCACATTGCGCGCCAATTTGCGGGAGTAATTGGCCAGCTCCACGTTTGGGAGCCAATTTGCGGTAGTTGTGATGATGGTAGTTGTTTGGAGGAGTTTGCCCCACAGTTGTAATTTGAAGAAGTATGTTTGTTGCCAACTTTGAAAACTTTATTTAGCTGGATGCCGGATATGATATGTGAGAATCCCCACGTATGTGCCACGTGGCGCTTGTGCTGGGCTTCTGTCGAAAGCTGTGATGAGCTCCAGCATTTTGGAAATTTTTTGCGGTTGTGCAACAATTAGACCATTTTTTATTTGAGGGTCACAGTGGATGATGAGTAGAGCAATCACTTCTGTGTCTGACAGTGGCGGCTCTATTTGTTTGCTCTTTTGTGCCAATTTGAGAACGTAATCAATCAAGCTGCCGTGAATATTCTGGTTATAGCGGCCATTGTTGAGCTGTAGTCTTACTTTGTTAACTTCTGTTGGTCCCCAGTAACGTAATAGAAAAGCTTGTTTAAACTCACTGTATGACAAAGAATCCCCCAACGTGAGACGCAGTCAGTTTAGTGCACGCCCTTTTAAGCATTTTCACACAAAAATTAATTTTATCTCATCTGGAGTGGCTTTAAGTCTGAACTATTGTTCCAATTCGCTTATAAATTCTTTTGGGTGATCCCCTTTTACCTCATCAAATATTGGAGGTGACAACTCATTTAGCAAGTGTGAATTTAGATTACTGTTGTTATGAGAGCAGGTGACTGGTGGTGTTACACTTCTAGTATGCACATCATAATTACATGAATTGTGTACATTGTTGGTGGCTTCGCCCGATAACAATGAAGTGCTGCCGGGGTCCGCCGATCTATGGCATTCACTAGGTGAACTTGGACTTGCAGTAAGTTTCAGTTCTACTCTTTCTATATAATTCCTTAACTAATTAATGTCTTTGTAATGCACTGCATTCATTGTTTGGACTACATTTCTAAGTTTGTTAATTTCATATGAATTGGCTACCTGAGACGCAGTTACCAGTTTCTTGACTGCTGTGAGTTCCGAATCTACCTTGTCTGCTAATGCTTGTTGGCTATGTGCTAAGGTTTCATTTTCCTGCCCTAACTGGTTTTGCATTACCTTGTTCTTAGCTGTTAATGTGTCTACCTGTGCAGTGACAAATTCGGACAAAGGGGCTATCACAGCTTTATTTACTAGCAACTCTTGTTTTAATGTTAAAACCTCTGATTTAATGTTTTCCTGCTCTAAACTAATTTGTTCTAACATTTCCTGTACATTATTTATTTGTTAATTGCTAGCTACGAACATTTTCTGTACTTGTTGGCTATTTGCTGTGATTTTTTTTGTAATTGTTCCTGTACTTGTTGGCCATTTGTAATGAATTTTGCTTGTAATTGTTGGCTATTTGTTGTGATTTTTCTTGTAATTGTTGGCTATTTGTTGTGATTATTTCTTGTAATTGTCTATTCGCGTCTCTCAATGTTGATGTGAGCATGGACTGCAGCATCTGCATTAAATTGCCAGAGCTGTGTCCGGATTCTATTACATTAATTGTGACCTCATCTGGTACGTTTTGCGTTGCAATAGTATGTGGCTCAGGTAGTATGTGATTATTGTGCTGGCCCAGAGGTGGAGCACTGGCTTCTCCCTCTACATGTGTGTCAGCATTGAATTTTTCAGCCATGATTATAATTTTGTTGTTTCTGAGCAACATGCAATTTTAAATGTTAACAATTGAGACTGATATAGCTTATAAATTATATTTTGGTACTTTACTCTGTGCAGACTTGAAGTTCTGGAAGGTCTAGATGCGTGGGTGGTGGCTCCCTCGAAGCTGATGTGCGTTGAATCCTTGACTGCGTGGTGATGCCTGCTTTAATGAATCCACGTTGGCGCCATTTATACCGGGAAATCGTCGTTGGGGGCTACTTGTAACGGGAAATCGCCGTTCCTGGGTTGTTGTGGTCTGCAGTGTTCTTCCTTGGCTATTGGTGCTCGTCGGTTGTTGCGTATTCCATTCCTAACTATATCTAATTATTAATTCTCAGGTTATAGTGGGTAAGGCACGTTTAAGAAATACACCGCAATTTTCCCTTAATAAATTAAGTTAATTCTCAATTGAAATAATTATGGGCGGCTAGATTTTCCCATTATTATAATCCCACCACTTTAAATTAGTCAGGAGCCTAGCTATCTCCACACGCACTCCCACCCTTGTGCACCCACGTGCATCTGTAGCACCTCGTGTCGACGTGAATTCTTGAAGATCAGTGATATATATATATATATATAGAAAAAGAGAGAGAGAGTGGGCTCTGAGGCCTTGCCTGTTCTTATATACGGGAGTCTAGTGACGCTCACCTCTGCGTTTAAAATGTAACGACATTTTCTATTGGTCCTCAGACCGCGTTACCTTAACATGTATGAGAATGTGTGGCTTCATATCCGTGCGCTTAAGCGCCATCTTGGAGCGATGTGAAGCTAGTTCCATATCTCCGTCTCTTTCTTTTCTCTATCTATCTCTTTCTGTTTCTCCGTACCGTTACCGGTTCTCTGCCTGTTGGTTTGGTGAAAAGTACGCTGTTTATGCTTTCTTGGAATTCTGCTAGCTCGCCCGTTTCTTACGATCAACTCTGTACAAATGTTGGATGTTGAATGTTTTAACATGTTAGTGACTTAAATGATTACTGTACAATTCTTATATGTATGGTTCCCCTTTCATATGTACAATTCTTATATTTGTATAATGTATCCCCTTTCAATGTTATTCTCGGAGCCTTACGTTCATTTCAGCTTGACGATTCATAAAGCCTTCAAATCATTCTTTACCGCTGAATCTTTGTCAGTACTGAAACGCAACTTAATTTATTTCATTCCGTTATTTCAAACGCAAGTTTCAGAACTGTTTTCTGCTTAGGCTGAAAGGAAAGGGGGAAAATTGTTTTACACAGCATTCCTGAAAAGAGGTGATCTTAGTACAAGTGGAATTATAATTAGTAATTCAACGGCAATATTGTATGGTTTATAATGCTATAATTATTTCCATTGTGCTAAAGAAGAATTATAGAAAATACCTATAACCTGTGTGTACATAGGTTTAAACATTTAGATTTTTACCCATAAAACATTTTCTCTAGCAGCAGCAGATGATCGACAAGCTCCTTTTCCATTGCAGGAGGTAAATCTGTTGGATGCCCAGTTCGAACCATTGATGCTGGCGCTGCTTTGATATGTTTTAATGCAGTTTTACGTATGTTGTACATCTTGGATGCTTTATTGACACAACGCCACATTTTACTTCGGCCAAAGCCTATTTCAAATCGTCATCATTCATGTACCGTATATCCCTTTGGATTTTCTAGCTTTCCAGTTGTCATCTGGAAGATTTTAGCGATTTTAAAGCATCGATTAATTTGGACCACAGAACGAAAATCAAGCACTCGTGTGGTCCAAATTACATGCAGGAGAATCAAATTAAAACTTCAAAGATATCGTTAGAGTATTTGAAAATTCTTACAATATAATATAGTATAATATAATGACCCATCTTAGCTTAAGATGCTGTTGAAACGCAGGTATAATTTAATTTCGCTGTGAGCTATAAAACTTAGTCATCACCTATTGGTAACTGATGGCGAATTATAAGACAAAACACTCCACCAGACGCGCTACCAACATAACCATTTCCGCCAGAATGCAAAAAACGGGAGATAAAATATCGATGACAATACATATTCCGCCCTTGCTCAAAACTAACTACTGATCCAAAATATACTGACCTCCCCTATATTTGGCGTGAAAGACCGGAAGTTTTATTCAGAGGCCACTTTATAGTTCTGAGGTTCTTTTACGTGCCATAAATCTACGACACGGGACCACCGGCTTGACATCCCTCTCGAAGGAGGCCATACTATTTCATTTCATTTTACTTCAGCCGTAGGAATTACATTAATTCATGGCATCGTCAATATACAAACAAAACAAATGATAATATTTACATACAAAATAATAACTATTACAACATAAGAAGAGAATACAATGTTTTAGGATAATAAGGATTCTTCAATGGAATAAAGGCAATGCTGCAATACAAAATCTGATGTGTTACACTCACATGACTGTCTCTACTCTTGTACAAACTATTTTACAAACGCTTATTCTCCATATGCTTCATGTTAATCGAGATGTTAATCTTATTGCTAATTTTCTTGTAGGTGCAAGGGGAATATGGTAGGCTTTAAGTGATAGTCAAATATTTTAAGAGTTGGTTGCTATGTGGCGCATTCCATTCTCTTTGCATGTCCAGAACAAAAAAAATGAATAACGAATTCTTATTTGAGAAAAATTTGGAAAATTTAAGGGAATAACAAGCAATATCTCGAAAATGGTTCACTCAACAGAAATGAATGTATACGACATAAATTGATTTTAATGCGATCTACATTTTTTGTGTACTAACATTTTGTATATCTCTTATGGTTTACCAGTTATGCAAAAGTCGTTCACAATGAATAATTTTGGAGACATTCCCAGAAAATTCAAGATATACATTTTATTTGTCATGAAAGTATCTTAAATATATTATATTTTAATCAAAATCGTTAGAGCCATTTTTGAGAACATTAAAATTTTTGAAAAATTTTCCATGTAAAGGATAATCTAAGATGGGGGATTTTCTTGAAAACCTTCGTGTCACATCTGTGGTAGATACTGAACCTAAATACCAAGTTTGGTGTTTATCCGACTGTTCGTTTGTGTTATGCTGTTTACAGACAGATACACACAAAGAAACACACACGGATATGCTTCCAAAAATGGTGTTTTGGATTCAGGACCTCAAAACATATATTTCCGGTGAAATCTTGGTATCGAATTTTTGGGAGGAATACAATACTTCCCCTACTGACTATATGCAGTAGAGAAAGTAAAAATGTTTAACCTTCCTTTTAAAGATAGCCTCTGAGTTGGCATGTTTCTGTTTTCCGGGCAGCTTATTATATAATTTAATACCTGCATTCTTGGTGCTTTTACTAAATACGGTTGTATTATGACTGCTGATGCTCAGTTGTTGTTTACTCCTGGTGGCATATTTATGTTTTTCAGAATTAACTTCAAATTGTTTTAAGTGCCATCTAACATATATCATTACTTCTAATTTATATATAAGGAAAAAGCAATATTAATAGTAACCGAAATATATTTTTACACGGATGTGGCCTGTTTAATCCTATCATTAGTCTAATTACTCGCTTTGTAGCTTAAAACTAATGTGTCCCCTGTCAGAATTTCCTCAAAATATTACACCAAACTTCAATAAATTATATACATATGCAAAATATAAAGTCCTTAATGTGCGTAAGTTTACTGCTTTATTTATAGTTCTAAATACAAAACAAATTTGACTTAGTTTGGATGTCAGCTTTTCAATATGTGTGTTCCACTTAAGATGTTGATCAATCCATATACCCAGGAATTTTATAGACGGTTTGTAATGTACTAATTGATTCTCTATTTTTATTTGTGGTTTATAATCTTTATGGTTTTGACTATAACAAAAAGACATAGCAACAGATTTTCTTTATTTATTATTAATTTATTTTGTAGAAACCATTCCTGCATTTTTGGTCTATGAGTGTTGTGTTAGTTTCTAATTCTTCTTTATTTGTACTCAAAATATCAATGAAAGTGTCATTAGCATACAGTACAGTATAGCTAGGTTGAAGATAGGCTGGTAAATCATTAATATACAACAGAAATAAGAAAGGTCCTAATACAGAGCCTTGTGGAATTCCACAGGGCATTTGCTTTGTTTCTGAAAGATATAATTCAAATGTATGAGTAAAACTATTTTTTTCTGCTATTTGTTTACTTTGATCTAAATAGGACTTAAACCAGCAATTTGCTATTCCCCGTATTCCATAACATTCAAATTTCTTTATCAATGTCTCATGATTAACTAAATCAAATGCCTTAGAAAGATCTAAAAAGAGCCCGATATTATATTCTTTTTTGTCCAATGAAGTATATACACTGTCTAGAAAATTATACATTTCTGCCTCAATTGATTTGCTTTTCAAAAATGCATTTTGTGCCGACGATAATATATTATTTTTAACATAAATGTTAAACATCTACTATACATAACTTTGGTCAATATTTTTGAAATGGAAGATAGCGGTGCAACTGGTCTATAATGTTCCATTTTTTCTTTATCTCCTTTTTACTTTCTCTACTACGTATAGTAAGTAGGGGAAGTATTGCATTCCACCCAAAAATTCGATACCGAGATTTCACCGGAAATACATGTTTTGAGACTCACTGAATCCAAAAAAAGCATTTTTGGAAACATGTCCGTGTGTGTGTCTGTGTGTCTGTGAACAGCATAACTCAGAAACGAACAGTCGTATAAACACCAAACTTGGTATTTAGGTTCAGTATCTTCCAGAGATGCGACACGAAGGTTTTCAAGAAAATCCCCCCACCCCAGACTACCCTTTACATGGAACATTTTTCGAAAATTTTAATTTTCTCAAAATTGGCTCTAACGATTTTGATTAAAATATTATATGTTTAAGATACTTTTATGACAAATAAAATGTATATCTTGAATTTTCTGGGAATGTCTCCAAAAGTATTCTTCATTGTGAACGACTTTTGCATAACTGGTAAACCATAAGAGATAGACAAAATTTTACTACACAAAAAATGTAGATCGCGTTAAAATACACAACTTATGTCATATACATTTCTTTTGTTGAGTGAACCGTTTTCGAGATATTGCTTGTTATTTCCTTAAATTTTCCAATACTTGTACTTTTTCTCAAATTCGTTATTCATTTTTTTATGTCCTGGACATGCAAAGAGAATGGAATGCGCCACATAGCAACCAGCGCTAAAATATTTGAATATCGCTTAAAAGTTACCATATTCCCCTTGCATCTACAAGAAAATTAGCAATAAGCTTGACATCTCGATATCTCGATTAACATGAAGCATATGGAGAATAGGCGTTTGTAAAATTAGATTGTAGAAGAGTAGAGAAAGTCATGTGAGTGTAACACATCAGATTTTTTATGTAAGGGAATTATTTTTACAATTTTCATGCAGCCTGGGAACCTGTGCTGGGAACACTACTGCTGAAAAGGAGGTATTGAACAGGTAACAAAGAGGTGCTGCAAAGTGTACAGAAAATTTTCTAAAAATACAATCCGGAATCTCATCCACTCTATGGGAGATTTTGTCTTTCATACTTTTTAATGCGATAATTACTTCTGTAGAAATAGGATGCAAGAAATTAATTCAATGTAAATTTTGTTCTCTTTGGTAGACATGTGCATTAGTCCAGTGTTTATCACTTTTTCTTGAAAGGTTGGTTACCATGTTTACGAAAAGAATTTTTACCCCCAAAAAATCCATCTGTTTGCCCGATTTGAACCCAGGACCTAGGGAACTAGAGCTAAAAATGGGGCGCAGTTGCCTCATAATACAGGCAGAAACCCAAAATAGTACGTATTTTGTAAATAGGTTGGTGATCTATGTCATTATGTATCTAGGGCCTCAATTTAAAATGTTGGCAACATGCAAACTAGGCACTTGGCAGCTCTAATAGCGGCAACTTGCTGTTCTGTGGCGGCAACCGATCGGCAACATCCAATTTTTGGTAATTATGTGTTTTTCTTATTAAGTGTGATCATATGTCATCATTGATGTGAGCTGGTGAACATATTGTCAGTGTTAAAATTATTTCCGAAGTAGTTTGTGTACCAATGTACGACAATTCATGTCATTGCTATAGTTTTTGTGCAATTTTGTAACCTATACCTGGAGACGTTATGTTTTAAGGTTTTAGGCGGGAAAAGTCCTAGTTTGTTAGGATACTGTCATCAGTGCCATCTTCGAATTATATTGTGTTTGTGAATTACTACAGTGATATATATGTATATGTGAACTTTGAATTATACTGATACCATAGTTTTTCGTGTTTTATCGTTATATTCTGCATATGGTGTTCTTAGCTACAATGCAGTAGACTACTAAAGTTATATTCGTATACTAGAGTTTTATCGAGACGCAGTAGCCAACCTTACTGGTGGGGCAGTAGCGTCTATAAATAATACCATACCATACTGTTACGCGCTTATCCGTGGATAAAATGCTAAAGAAGGTGTGATCTTGGTGTTTTTCTGGCGTTAAATTGTAAAGGACTTCCACTGTGTCGAATTAAGAAGGTCAGAGCAAGTGTAGTTAGGTAAGCACGGCAAATCTCCTCTTAGTGTATCCCCGTTGAAAATGCTTATAAAAGCAAAGCAAATAAATTACCTTAGGAGTGAGTTTAGAAGTGGATGTGATCTCTTCAATATCTGGTGCCCACCTGCCCGCCCCCTTTTAGGTGTTGTACTTTTATAGGCAGATCGCATTATGAACACTACGTAGCCATTTTTTCGCTAAATCACATGCAAAATGGGAACTGTGAACCTAAATAAAAAGTGAAGTCCGCTAAATATGCGATGTGCTGTTGTTTCTGCGAACGTGAATCATTCGAGTACGTTGTGTTCATAATGCGATTTGTCTATAAAAGTAAAACACGTTTTAGCCCAATTTTCCATTAGGACATTGTCATTATTTAAGATCTCATTCTCTGCAACGATTCGTAAGTTATCTGTGTTGACTGTTGACAAAATCACGCCAGAATGCATAACCGGAAGTGCTTAAACAACTTTGGGGCATTTAAAAAGCCAAATGTGACACATTTGCGGAAGTTTAGATGTTTTTTTCTACAGGGTAGCCTGCTTGACGTTGCATGGCACCTGCCATGACACGTCGACCTCTGGGGCAACATTACCAAATCTCATTTTGATGTACTTGATTTCTGAGCTACCACTTATCTATGGTATGTGTGTATGTGTGCAAACAGCGTAATTCAACAATTGAAAGTTGTTATATACCAAACTTGGTATTTAAGTTCATGTTCCAAGGAATACCTCATCCATCCCAAACTTCCTTAACATGGAACATTTTCCAGGGAACTTCCGCATTATTTAGGAAGTCAGCACTCTAAATTCACTGCAAATGTGCAAAAAAAAAAAAAAAAACCCCTGTTGGGTAAGTTTCATAATATGTCATAGCTTCTAACCACATAAGGAATAATGGGTAGGGGTTGGGCTATTGGGTCAAGCTGTTATTCTAAGTCCTGGCGCATGCGCACAGGGTAAAACATGCTCGTGACGTCTTCTGGTAAGATGCGGGACGGGGAAAAGCAGGGTGACCATACGCGCGAAATAAGCATTAAAAGCACTAGAGGATACCGTGTAACAGTCACACTATATACGCTTTAAACACGTGTTTATTTGTACACCAAATAAAATGCGGCGTGACAGTCACATGAAGTACGTTTTTATAGCCTGTTTAGCTGTCCACTTAATACGTGCGTACGTTTTTAATACTATATCTTAATTATAGTACCAAAAACAGTAGATAACACCAGAAAAATGCGCGCGAAATGCGAAAATAGAGATTGAAGGACAAAATATTCATGAAATTTCAGCGTAATAGCACTAGATCTTAAATTAGGTCTATTGGAAAAATGATAAGCAACTGACGAATTTAATGCCGTACTTGCATGTTGTCATGGTAGCTCAATGGTTAGAACACTGGACAAAAACTGGGAGGTTCGTGGTTCAAATCCCGCCCATGGCATTGGATTTTTCAGTCGTCTGATTCTACCTTTTCTATTCTAACTAAAGATTCTTACTTTCTCTACTACGTGTATTAAGCAGAGGAAGTATTGCATTCCACTGAAAATTTCGATATCGAGATTCCACCGGAAATGCATTTTTGAGGTGCCCTGAATCCAAATAAAGCATTTTTGAAACGTGTCTGTCAGGCTGCGACCAGCATAACTCTAAAACGAAAAGTTGGATAAATGCGGAACTTGTTACTTGAGTTTACTATCTTTCAAGGATGCGACACAGCATAACTCAAAAACGAAAAGTCGGATAAATACTTGAGTTTACTATCGTATGTTTCAAGGATGCGACACGAAGGTTTTAAAGGAAATCCCCCACCCCAGACTACTCTTTACATGGAACATTTTTCGAATATTTTGCTTTTCTCAAACACACACTTTGTCATATACCTTTCTTTTTCTTTTTTTTTTTTTTGTCGAGTGAACCATTTCCGAGGTATTCCTTGTTATTTGTTTGAATTTTTCTAATACTTATACTTTTTCTCAAATGAAAATTCGTTATTCGTTTTTTTGTCCTGGACATACAAAGAATATGAAATGCTCCACATAGCAACCAGCTCTTAAAACATTTGACTATCGCTTAAAGCCTGTCATATTCCCCTTGCACCTACAAGAAAATTAGCAATCGGATTAACACGAAGTAGACGGAAAATAAGCATTTGTACAAAAATGTGTACAAGAGTAGAGAAAGTCATGTGAGTGCAATACATCAGATTATTTTTCTGTCTATACACTGAAATCCAAATAAACTGTTGTAGAAATAGCTACATTACACATTAAGTTATAATGGGAACAGCGATAGTGAAATGTTTTAAAACTGGACGCCACACACTGGCCTTAAAGTTGCATACTGTTTCCATGCAATCGCCAGAAACATCGAAAATCTATGGGACTTAAAAAGAAACGACAAAGCACTGAACAAATCGAACCATTAATAACGAATATGTCGGAAGTGGTGATGCCACCAAAAAAAAAAAAAAGTATTTGAAATAAATTGGTTATAAAGCAGTATACATTTGTTGTGCAGTACATTTTCGTCTTAACGCCTAACGTTTACCAGTTATACAAGATTATACAAAATTCCTTCCAAATGAAGTAGGTACACTTCACGACTATTCCCAGAAAATTCAAGGCATACGTTATATTTGTCATGTAAATATGTTTAATACATGGCGTTTTCATCAAAATAGTTATAGCCATTTTTTAGAAAATGAAGAATTGCAAAATGTTCCATGAAAACAGTAGTTTGGGGTGGAGGAATTTTCTTGAAAATCTTCGTGTCGTATCTTTGGAAGTTACTGAGCCTAAATATAATGTTTGGCATTTATCTGACTTTTCGGTTTTGAGTTATGCTGTTAAAACACACAGATGCACGCGAGTGCACGGACCTTTTCCTAAACATGCCATTTTTTCATTCAGGGGCTCTCTAAACATGTTTTCCTGTGAAATCTCGGTATTGAATTTTTGGGTGGAATGCAATACCTTCTCTACCTACCAGGTACGTGGTAGAGAAAGTAAAAACTGAACTTCGAAATCTACCTCCACTTACAGGCTGAATAGAAAACGTCCCCCCTTCCCATAGAATATTCATACAACTTTTGCATTAAACCACTTTTAAAATTGAACCAAACATTTTCGGGAGCAACGTGCGTAATTATGTGAAACCTGGCCAACGACTAGTTCCTTACATTTGTCGTCCATTGATATGATTAAAACATATTTTATACCCAAGTGCCCAACTCCGCGACGACTGTGCTCTACCTTGCTAGCAAATGTTCAAGTCCCAGCGCATGCGCTCTGGCTTGACCCAAGTGCCCAACCTCGCAAATACGGTGCTCTGCCTTGCTGGCAAATGTTCAAGTCCCAGCGCATGCGCTCTTGCTTGACCCGAGTGCCCAACTCCACGAAGACGGTGCTAGCAAATGTTAAAGTCCCAGCGCATGCGCTCTGGCTTGACCCAAGTGCCCAACTCCGCATGTGAGCTCTGTTTACCAACGGAAATGTTTGAAGTTTCTGCACACTACCGTTTTACTTCATTTGTTGAAACCCAGCACCTTAATAAAAATTCAAGGCGACGTTTTTGTTTATTGTCGCCCAATGAAACATTCCTACAATGTAGGTTTTTCTTTTTATATTTAAATAATGGGGGGGGGATATTTACTGCGTTTAATATGGATTTTATATACGGATGGAGATGTATTACGCGCTTAATATAGATTTTATATGGGAATGGAGAGGAATTGTGTGCTTAATATGGATTTATATGGGAATGGAGAGGAATTGTGTGCTTAATATGGATTGATTTATATGGGGATGGAGAGGAATTACATGTGTTTATGGGATGTATGTGCAAATGGAGTTGTTTATGTAGAAGATGATATTTTCCATATTTATGTCAATTAGGAAAAGATATGTGGCATAAAGATTTGAGCAGGTAAATAGACATGTGTATCTTCCCTACACCTGGAGAGCTCATGGATAGAGCCGTCTTTTTTTGTTATTAAAAGATTAACGTGAAAAGTGTTTTATAGCTCCGGTAAAAGTATCTCAATATTTCATGATATTGGTAGGCGATTTAACGCCAATTTTACATTTTCGTGCGAAAACCTTCTCTTCAGTAGTAAACATGAAAAGGTTTTTTTTTTTTTTTTTTTTTTAATGAACTGAAAAAGTAAATGTTTATGTTCACCAACGGAGAAAAACTCCCTGACAGGAATGTGCTATCCTTATCTGGAAACAGTGCGACAAGGACAGTGAATGTATGTGACGGAGAATGCATGTTATGCAAGGAGTAAAAATATTCAATGAGCTGTAACTGAGCTGTCATGTGTGTCATAAATAATGGTACAATAAGCAAATAGGCAGCATTCGGACCACGTCTAATCAGCAATTTCCCCCCTGCCTTCATTCCCTGAAATTTCTTTGCTGTGGAAGACAGTACTTGAAACGTAAGCTTTTAACATTTGTTCACGACTGGCAAGTATGCGATATACTGCTATGCAGGTATTCGTCGCCTTGTCCTTGGGGAAATTCTGCACATTACGACACAAAAGAGGGATTATAACGGTACTACCCGCAAAGCGACTAGGCGTATTGACCTCAGTAATGAATACAACCACTTTCCCGGGAAGCTTGATGAGTGGAGGGGGGGAAATGTTATTAGGCTTCAAATTTTAGTTATACCGTATTAAAAAAAACAACGGTATTAATAAAGCTTATATTTCATTAAATTATGTGTAAGTACTGAGTAAAAATAACCTCAATTAATTCATTATCAATGAATAAAATTATGAGAATCCATAAAATAATATTATTGCATGCAATAACTTACATTTACAGCAAACTTTTGCGTCGAGACCTTTTTTTTTTTACAGCAAATCTGTTGATGACATCATCAATGAAAGGTTCTGTAGGTTCTTCGTCCCCTTCTGCTGACACCTTCACACAAGTTTGAAACGTATCCTGACCCACCCTATTTCTTAATTTTGTCATTACCCTATTCATTCTGCTGAATGTCATTTCTGCACTGGCAGTGGAAACGGGAATATAGAGTACAAACTTTCAGCAAGTGTCCTTGGTGCTTCATAGCTAATGCCGGACCTTTACCATTAAGTAGTCGTGTGGGGTCATTATGCACTCCATGCATTTGTTAACTTTTTTATCCAAGTATTCACATTATTACACGATTGTTAAATACAATTCAGGAATCAATGTTAATTCTGTGAGTAATAAATATTCCAAAACAAATTACATGGCAAAATTCCGTAAATTACATACATGCTAGCAGATATCTACATGGATCCTGCTTCTAAAATAAACATAAAAATATATGATTATGAAATGGAATATCTTTTAATATTGCAATTCTAAACTTTATTCATCTTATTATTTTGATATGTAATTTTTTTCACTTCTTCAATGCACTTTACACCGTGATTTTTAAGTTACACTACTAGTCGCGTGGGGTACAAATTGACCCCGAGACAAACAAACGTCTCTACTCACAAACGAGCACTGTCAGCAATAATCGCAGCAGGACGACAATACAATTCAGGGAAGGTACTGGGAGAAAGAAAAGTGTGACCAACAGCATTAAACAAATATCAGTAGTAATATTAACAGTGGGGTCATTATGACCTGCACGTGACTACCTAATAGTTAAGCTAAAAGAAGCAACATCAGAAGACATAAATTGTACTTCTGCACATGCTTAGAAGAAGGAAAGTCTGCAATAACAGGGTCAACATATTTAAGTCCTAACATCAAGCATAGTTCTTTACAGCTATTATCATAAAATTCTTGAAATGTTATAAACTTTCGAAATATGCACTTAGTTCTATCACTTTCACTGTCTTGTCATTGAACCTTTGCTCAATTTGCGTACGTCTTATTCAGAAAATCCGTTGCACTCGCATAAGCAGCAGATGGAAATTGTAATCTCAAGCGTATATTTTGATTTTTTCAAAATTAACCTGCCGCGGTTAATGGGTAGGTAAAAAGGATTTAGAGTCCAGGTAAGAAAACCATTACAGCAGTCTTTGCTAGTTAGGCAGCCAAGAATGTCCAAACACGCCTTCTTGTGGTGTCAATGCCCTACAATGGAAAATTCCCTAAGGTTTTAAATTACTCTTTTATACATATCGAAGTTTCTCTCTCTCTCTCTCTCTCTCTCTCTCTCTCTCTCTCTGGTAAATCAGATAAAGTTCCCACGCTTTCAATTAGAGTGCATAAGTATCAACTATGGTTGCTCCTGTTATACATTTATTTTTCATTCCCTAAAAGTAAATGCCTTTATCCAAAAAACGTCAGCAAACAGAGATCTTATTTTTCGCAGCAGGAGTAAGTCAAAGGGAGACGGAAGTCCAAGTTGTCCAAAATTATTATCCATTTTGACAATATATCTTCTTTCATTCTTACTTTCTCTGCTACGTATAGTAAGTATAGAAAGTATTGTGTACACCCAAATATTCCGTACTGAGATTTCACTGGAAATGTATCTGTTTTGAGGCCCCTGAACCCCCCAAAAAGGCATTTTTAGAAAAAGGCCTCTGTGTGTGTGTGTGTGTGTGTGTGTGTGTGTGTGTAGTGTGTAGTGTGTAGTGTGTAGTAGTGTGTGTGTGTGTAGTGTGTGTGTAGTGTGTGTGTAGTGTGTGTGTGTAGTGTGTGTGTGTGTGTGTGTGTGTGTGTGTGTGTGTAGAGTGTGTGTGTAGTGTGTGTGTAGTGTGTGTGTGTGTGTGTGTGTGTGTGAGAGAGAGAGAGAGAGAGAGAGAGAGAGAGAGAGAGAGAGAGAGAGAGAGAGAGAGAGAGGGAGGGAGGGAGGGAGGGAGGGAGGGAGAGAGATTTCCAAGATGCGGCACGAAGAATTTCAAGAAAATTCCTCCATTCCAAACTATACTTTGCATGGAACATTTTTCGAGATGTTTTATTTTTTAAAAATGGCTCTAATGATTTTGATTAAAATACCATAAGATATTTACATGTCAAATGCCAGCTTTATCTGTAATTTTCTGAGAATAGCCTGTTAAGACATTTGGAATGAATGTTGTATAATGTTGTAGAAGTTGTAAGTGTTCAAGAATATAATAAAAAAACGTACTACAAAAAAAAAGGAGATTCATGTAAACCACACGATTTATTTCAAATGAGTTTTTTTGTTGTTCTTTATTTTTCATAAGCCATTTCCGAGATATTGGTTATTAAAGGTTGGAATTATTCATCACTTGGTCGTTCTCTTGAAGTCCTGTCAAAATTCAGTTGTTTCTCGCGATTACATGGCATTTTAGGGGGCATTTAGGGAGGTCCAAAGCTACAGGGTAAATCAACGATAGAAAATAAAGGGATACTTCTGTTTGAACGAACGATTTTAAGGTCATCGTATAGCGTCCAGTTCTGCAACATTTGACTATCGCTAGCCCCTTTGTAACTGTAATGTAATGTAGCTATTTCTGCAAAGATTTATCTAGATGAAAATGAATTAAATAGAAAAATAAGCTATCGTAAGAATATTTGTATACAAACTAATAAGCGACAGAGGGTAAGAAAAAAGTAATGTGAATGTAATGCATCAGAATTTTTCACCCCAAAATTATTTTGGCTGTATGCTTTTCAGAACTTAGCATCATTTTGTGTACAGATTACTTACAAAGGTGTGTCACATCCACTCTTGCCTTCCCTCGCTCTCTGTGTACATTTCTGAGTCATTCACTGCCATTTTATTTCTCAAATTGAAATTGAGTTTTATTTATTGACGCTGTTTAATTGCTGTGGTCCTTAGCGTCCCATTCTATATTGGGGTGAAAAACCGGATATTTTGCTCAGGGGCCTCTTTATCAGGGTTGAGGTTCTTTTACGATAAATCTACGACACGGGACCACCGGCTTTACTTCCCTTCCGAAGGAAAACATGCTAAGGATTTTTATGCCCGAAAAAAGTCCATCGCCCTCCGTCCGGGTTTGAACCCACGATCTCGGGAACTAGAGGCTAGCATGGTAACCACTACACCACGGAGGACATTTTATTTCTCTCCCGTGTATTATATATACTTGTGAAATAGAAAGGGTTAGAGAAAGTCTTGTGAATGTACGTCATAAATGTTTATATCTTAACATATGAATTTCACAGGGAAAGGATGAGATAGTGTCCCCTTTTCGGCGAAATTGAGACACTGCGTAAATTATATGTTGAAGCATAAGCTATGATGTGTAGCAAGTACATGTTGAAAATCAAAATAGGTTAATTGCACATATATTTAAATTTAAACGGTGTATATGAAGAGATTGAGGTAAGTAACATTTAAATATATTGCGACTTTTGTCAGTATGGTGTTACAAAATGTACAACTGCAACAATGGTCTAATATTATTAGCAATCTTCCCAATACAGCGCCATGGTTGATAATACTAGAAAGCATTTAGGAGAAATTTTTTCATATTAAGAAACATAATGCAAAATCATGAATAAAACAGTTGCAAAATATTTAATTATGGTATAATGGTTTAATAAAAAGTTTAACATTTAAGGAAATATTGGTTTTGTTATGTTTACCACTGTTCACGCACACAGTTTACCACTGTTCACGCACACAGACTACCGCACCGACAATTATTTGTTCCTCAACAATAGTTGAGGTTTAAGGTTTTAAATTAAGTTAAATTTACTGATACATTTTCCCTTATATGAAAATGTAGAAATAAATAAAGATAGGCTACGGCGCGAATCGGAGTTAGGTAGTAATGATAGTCTTAAACATGGTTAACAATGAATAGCTTCATGATATAACGTACGTTTTCCATACATTTAACGATCAATTTTTTTTAATCGTGAAGCATTGTCGATAACCAGAACAGACCCAGTAGGCATATTAGGTATCAACATGGTGTTAATTCACTTCATGTAATTTTCTGTATTCATTTCTTAATGAAAATCTCCTGTTTTTTGTCGCGACTTGTAAAAGAAGGGATTTGGAACGAAGCCGATCTTTCCAACAGCATGAACGATAATAAGTATTTGCCCTTTGGCAACAGGTGCCTGCAAACCTAATTCGCTATCATCACTCTTAACTTTTAGATGCTGTATGACTGCTGCGAAAGTATGACTCATCTTCATACACTATAGTTTGACCCTCTAATTTGTACCTCTGAGAACAGTACTCTTCCAGCTGGGATTGTATGTTTCTATTCTATATCTATCTATATATTTTCTATTAGAACTCTTGTATTTGATTTCGTTTTCTTCCACTTGAACCCTAAATCTTTTATAATTTTTCTGAGACTTGTAGTACCACCTTGAAAATTTATGCTGTCTTTCAGCTTGATGAGCTATCTGCTTGTTGTTATTTTCTTCCACATAGAAATTGTGAATCGTGCGCCGAATGACGCCTTTTTCGAAATCGTCTATTTCTGTAATACGTTTAGGGACCTTATGTTTCTTCCTAACTGTGACCAATTATGCTCTTTCATCAGTACGATTTTTTCTTATCTTTGAGAACTTTAAGGCTTTTGTGGAACTCGGGTGAACATATATTTTCTTCCTTCATCTCTGCTTCTTGCTTCATGAAGTCGAGGACATTTGCAATTATTTCTCTGCTTTGACTATATAATACCGTACACTTAACTTTGAAAACGTAGGAGCCATGGTTATAAATGTTACAAATATACAATAAGCACTATTTAGGTATTGCTCTCTTTGAAATTACAACTAGATGCGGATACTTTCTACGCAGACTGTATGTGTTACGCACTGTGAGTAAACAAAGGTATTATATCGCTTTCGTTGATTAAGCTAAACATAAACCATTCCTAGGCTCGGCGGCTCGGGTGGCAATCAGGGTCACGATTCCAGAAGTTTTGCGTCAGCTTTAATTCTTGTCTCCTCTCCTTATCTTGCCCTTCCCCCATCCACCACCTCGTGCAACCAATTAACAATAAGATGCAATAGTACCTGTCCATTTCCGGTAAACACAGAAACACCCCTGTTTTGGGTATTTATCGCATTGCAAATGTTCAATGCGATTCATTGTCTTCAGCTTGCCTTCAGGATGGACGCACGTGAACTTATTGGCAACGGCGCTCTATGCAGCAGACTTTTAAATGCTCATTTTGGATACTGTTTAACAGCTGAGCAGAAAAGACAGGCAAACCAGAAAGGTATGGAGTTTCTGGTATTGTATGGAGTTGTACCAGATAGGAATGCAGAAATGCAAAACCGTCGTGCCAACCGAGGCCGCAGGTGCCCTCAGTGCAATGTCCAGATGAGCACTGTAGCATCGGCCAATCGAGGCCTTGGTTGGAGGTTTAGGTGTCCAAACGGCCATCGACTGGAAGCTACCAGCAATACGTTTCTCCAGCGTGTAAGGTTTAATGGCGAACTGGGTACAAATGTCATTGTTCAGTTCGCATTTATGTGGCTGCAGAAGTGTCCCTTAACGTATATTGAGAAAGAACTGGGAGTAGCACATGATACCGCCGTAGCCTGGAGCGGCTACTTCCGCGATGTGGCCACCAAGATAGCCTGGCACGATTTTCGTCAACTTGGTGGTCGCAATGACATTGTTGAAGTGGACGAGACTCACCTCTTCAAGAGAAAGTATAATGTTGGACGGCAAGTGATGTGGCGGAATCACTGGTTGGTCGGAGGGCTAAGCCGAACAACTAAGCTGCGCTTTGGACTCCTGGTGCCCAACCGGTCCAGAGCAACTCTGCTGCCCATTCTTCAGGATTACATTGATGAGGAGAGTTTCATTGTAACGGACGAATGGAGGGCATACAGGGTATGTGATACTGTATTCAGTGGCCACGGGACGGTAAACCATAGTAGAAACTTCATAAATCCTCCCAGAAATACGGATCCTTTCTGGGTGCCAGAAGGGCAATTTAATCCCGAATGCCTTGATAAACAATGGGTAGGACCTGCACCAGCCCCTAACGTGAGCCCACTGCGATATCACACGCAAAACAAAGAAAGGTCATGGAGAACTTTAAAGCAGGTACTCTCTTCATGTACCAGTGTGGAGCGTGCTACCGGTTACGTTGGAGAATGGATGTACCGGGAGAATAAATTGAATCGTCTCCAGAGCGACACCCAGCGCTTTGAAGCACTTCTACAGGATATCTCCATGGCCTATCCAGGTGTAGGGAAGATAGCCATGTCTTCTGACCTCCACAACTGCTTATGCCACATATGTTTTCCCAACTGAAAAAAACATTGAAAATCCCAACCCCTTCTAAATACACATCTCTATTTCCAAATATATCACATTAACACACATAATTCATCACCATCCCCATATAAATCCATATTAAGCACACAATTCCTCTCCATCCCCATATAAATCCATATTCCATATTAAGCACAATTCCTCTCCATCCCCATATAAATCTATATTAAACATGCATAATTCCTCTCCATCCCCATATAAATGCATATTAAGCACACAATTCCTCTCCATTCCCATATAAATCCATATTAAGCACACAATTCCTCTCCATCCCCATATAAATCCATATTAAGCACACAATTCCTCTCCATCCCCATATAAATCCATATTAAGCACACAATTCCTCTCCATTCCCATATAAATCCATATTAAGCACACAATTCCTCTCCATTCCCATATAAATCCATATTAAGCACACAATTCCTCTCCATCCCCATATAAAATCTATATTAAGCGCGTAATACATCTCCATCCGTATATAAAATCCATATTAAACGCAGTAAATATCCCCCCCCCCATTATTTAAATATAAAAAGAAAAACCTACATTGTAGGAATGTTTCATTGGGCGACAATAAACAAAAACGTCGCCTTGAATTTTTATTAAGGTGCTGGGTTTCAACAAATGAAGTAAAACAGTAGTGTGCAGAAACTTCAAACATTTCCGTTGGTAAACAGAGCTCACATGCGGAGTTGGGCACTTGGGTCAAGCCAGAGCGCATGCGCTGGGACTTCAACATTTGCTAGCACCGTCTTCGTGGAGTTGGGCACTCGGGTCAAGCAAGAGCGCATGCGCTGGGACTTTAACATTTGCTAGCACCGTCTTCGTGGAGTTGGGCACTCGGGTCAAGCAAGAGCGCATGCGCTGGGACTTGAACATTTGCCAGCAAGGCAGAGCACCGTATTTGCGAGGTTGGGCACTTGGGTCAAGCCAGAGCGCATGCGCTGGGACTTGAACATTTGCTAGCAAGGTAGAGCACAGTCGTCGCGGAGTTGGGCACTTGGGTATAAAATATGTTTTAATCATATCAATGGACGACAAATGTAAGGAACTAGTCGTTGGCCAGGTTTCACATAATTACGCACGTTGCTCCCGAAAATGTTTGGTTCAATTTTAAAAGTGGTTTAATGCAAAAGTTGTATGAATATTCTATGGGAAGGGGGGACGTTTTCTATTCAGCCTGTAAGTGGAGGTAGATTTCGAAGTTCAGTTTTTACTTTCTCTACCACGTACCTGGTAGGTAGAGAAGGTATTGCATTCCACCCAAAAATTCAATACCGAGATTTCACAGGAAAACATGTTTAGAGAGCCCCTGAATGAAAAAATGGCATGTTTAGGAAAAGGTCCGTGCACTCGCGTGGATCTGTGTGTTTTAACAGCATAACTCAAAACCGAAAAGTCAGATAAATGCCAAACATTATATTTAGGCTCAGTAACTTCCAAAGATACGACACGAAGATTTTCAAGAAAATTCCTCCACCCCAAACTACTGTTTACATGGAACATTTTGCAATTCTTCATTTTCTAAAAAATGGCTATAACTATTTTGATGAAAACGCCATGTATTAAACATATTTACATGACAAATATAACGTATGCCTTGAATTTTCTGGGAATAGTCGTGAAGTGTACCTACTTCATTTGGAAGGAATTTTGTATAATCTTGTATAACTGGTAAACGTTAGGCGTTAGACCAAAATGTACTGTACAACAAATGTATACTGCTTTATAACTAATTTATTTCAAATACTTTTTTTTACTTTCTCTACTACGTATAGTAATTAGGGGAAGTATTGCATTCCACCCAAAAATTTGATACCGAGATTTCACCGGAAATACATGTTTTGAGACCTCCTGAATCCACAAAAAGCATTTTTGGAAACATGTCCGTGTGTGTGTCTGTCTGTCTGTGTGTCTGTGAACAGCATAACTCAAAATCGAACGGTCGGATAAGCACCAAACTTGGTATTTAGGTTCAGTATCTTCCAGAGATGAGACACGAAGGTTTTCAAGAAAATCCCCCCACCCCAGACTACCCTTTACATGGAAGATTTTTCGAAAATTTTTATTTTCTCAAAAATGGCCCTAACGATTTTGATGAAAATATCATATGTTTAGGGTAATGTCATGAGAAATGAAATGTATATCTCGAATTTTCTGGGAATGTCTCCAAAAGTATTCTTCATTGTGAACGACTTTTGCATAACTGGTAAACCATAAGAGATAGACAAAATTTTACTACACAAAAAATGTAGATCGCGTTAAAATACACAACTTATGTCATATACATTTCTTTTGTTGAGTGAACCGTTTTCGAGATATTGCTTGTTATTTCCTTAAATTTTCGAATACTTATACTTTTTCTCAAATGCGTTATTAATTTTTTTTATGTCCTGGACATGCAAAGAGAATGGAATGCGTCACATAGCAACCAGCGTTAAAACATTTGACTATCGCTTAAAAGCTACCATATTTTCCTTGCATCTACAAGAAAATTACCAATAAGATTGACATCTCGATATCTCGATTAACATGAAGCATATGGAGAATAGGCATTTGTAAAATTAGGTTGTACAAGAGTAGAGAAAGTTATGTGAGTGTAACACATCAGATTTTTTTTGGTGGCATCACCACTTCCGACATATTCGTTATTAATGGTTCGATTTGTTCAGTGCTTTGTCGTTTCTTTTTAAGTCCCATAGATTTTCGATGTTTCTGGCGATTGCATGGAAACAGTATGCAACTTTAAGGCCAGTGTGTGGCGTCCAGTTTTAAAACATTTCATTATCGCTGTTCCCATTATAACTTAATGTGTAATGTAGCTATTTCTACAACAGTTTATTTGGATTTCAGTGTATAGACAGAAAAATAATCTGATGTATTGCACTCACATGACTTTCTCTACTCTTGTACACATTTTTGTACAAATGCTTATTTTCCGTCTACTTCGTGTTAATCCGATTGCTAATTTTCTTGTAGGTGCAAGGGGAATATGACAGGCTTTAAGCGATAGTCAAATGTTTTAAGAGCTGGTTGCTATGTGGAGCATTTCATATTCTTTGTATGTCCAGGACAAAAAAACGAATAACGAATTTTCATTTGAGAAAAAGTATAAGTATTAGAAAAATTCAAACAAATAACAAGGAATACCTCGGAAATGGTTCACTCGACAAAAAAAAAAAAAAAAAAAAAAAAAAGGTATATGACAAAGTGTGTGTTTGAGAAAAGCAAAATGTTCGAAAAATGTTCCATGTAAAGGGTAGTCTGGGGTGGGGGATTTCCTTTAAAACCTTCTGTCGCATCCTTGAAAGATATGATAATAAACTCAAGTATTTATCCGACTTTTCGTTTTTGAGTTATGCTGTTCGCAGCCTGACAGACACGTTTGAAAAATGCTTTATTTGCATTCAGGGCACCTCAAAACATGCATTTTCGGTGGGTACTCGATATCGAAGTTTCGGGTGGAATGCAATACTTCCTCTTCTTCTATACGTAATAGAGAAAGTAAGAAGCTTTGGTTAGAATAGGAAAGGTAGAATCAGACGACTGAAAAATCCAATGCCATCGGCGGGATTTGAACCACGAACCTTCCAGTTTTTGTCCAGTTGTTCTAACCATTGTGCTACCATGGCAACATGCAAGTACGGCATTAAATTTTCTAGTGTTATCTACTGTTTTTGGTACTATTAATGAGATATAGTATTAAAAATGTACGCACGTCGAGTAACTGACACAACGTTTCTTAAGTATTAAGTGGAGAGATAAACAGGCTATAAAAACGTACGTCATCGCGTTTTATTTGGTGTACAAATAAACACGTGTTTAAAGCGTACATCGTGTGACTGTTACACGGTCTCCTCTAGTGCTTTTAATGCTTATTTCGCGCGTATGGTCACCTTGCTTCTCCCCGGCCCCAATCTTACCAGACGACGTCATGTAGATGTTTTACCCTGTGCGCATGCGTCGGGACTTAGAATAACAGCTTGACCCGATAGACCAACACCTACCGGAATAATGTCCTTCATTACTTTTTTTTTTTCTCAAAAATGACTCAAACGATTTTGATTAAAGTACCTCATGTTTAAGATATTTGTGTGACAAGGAAAATGTTTATCTTGAATTTTATGGTGATAGCCTCTGAAGTCCATTTCATTTGGAAGGAATTTTAAGTAAAGAGTAAACCACAAAAGATAAACAAAGTTTTCTGCATAAAATTGTAGAGTTCTTTGAAACATTCAATTTATTTCAAATAGGGTGTTTTTGGGGTGTCAGGCATTTCTGAGATATGCATTATTATTAGTTCAAATATTCCATAACTTCTTATAAAGTGTCATCAATGTTCACTTGTTTCTTGTGATGTCATGGAAAGAAAGTGAAATTTTAAGGTCAGTAAATAGTCACCCAAATTGTAAACACTTGACCAGCGGTTCCTTATTTCAGAGAAGCTTTTTTTTTTTTTTTTTTTTGTGGCATCAGGCATTTCTACTGTCCATTCCAAACCACAGTGCCTTTCACTGAAAACAAACTCTTTGTATTACCTGTACGAAATCCTCCGAAAATGACTCGGCTGCCATATCGGAATCAGAACTACTCTCCAAAATAATGACAAGCTTATCCACAATTCCACAGCACTGTCGCACACAAAACAAGTTCCCACATTTTATCCTCTTCTATGTTCTGTTATGTCTGTTTATATTCCTAGCTCACTTTGGTTACACTTCTCGCTGAAATGCCTGTAAAATCCGATATTAGTTTCGTAATATGCACTAATGCAAGTGTCGGGTATTTTTGTAATAGTGAGTTAAATATATGAAGAGCTGTTTATTTTTTGCCACTTTTTAACTGTTTCCTGCTTTTGTGTTTGAACAGTTTATTAGCACCACACACACTTTCCTCTGCCATGTGAACTCAAATACCAACTGACTAAATCACAAGATTTGACCAGGCTGAGCACACGTGTGACTGCGTATTATGAATGCCTGTTCGCTTATCGTATATCCTGTGTTACGCAAAGTGTTTATTTGGTACTCAGATAGCACCTCTGGGAATTCATTGCTGCATTTCTTGTATATGCACGAGAATGGCAGTCATGCATACAGTTGGTATTAACAAGCAATATACTCTTGGCGTTAGCGCAACAGCAAATGAAAATCATATTTTGTAATCTCTTAACAGTTGGTATATATCCATTACCTTTAGCAGTGAGTTCTTATTATAACCGCAGTAAAATGTGCAGTTCTATACCTTTCCTGCGCTAATATTTCATAATATAATACATGTATTAAGGAACTATTTACTTTGGCGTAAGAGTTGTTCTTAGGTTCGTGACAAGCAGGAGCACGTGCTTTTGTTTACATCAGAGGGAACTCAGGTTTGGAATGGACAGTAGATATGCGTTATTATTAGTTCAAATTTTTCATAACCTATAAAGTGTCGTCCTGTTCACTTGTTTCTTATGATGACATAGAAAGAGCATGAAATTTTAATGTCAGCAAATAGTGAACAGAATTATAAACACCTAACCATTGATTCCCGTTCCTCTATCCACTTTATAATTACAACAAAATATGTAATGAGCCTAATTCTGCAAAGGTTTATCCCAATTAACATGAAGTAGAAGAATAAACTTTCATAAGAATAGAATTAATTGTTCTTTCACACAAGCCGTGTGTTGGACAGGGTTGGAAAGGTAGAATCAGACGACTGAAAAATTCAATGCCATAGCCGGGATTTGAACCACGGATCTCCCTGTCTTCAGTCATCTGATTCTACCTTTCCAACCCTGTCCAACACACGGCTTGTGTGAAAGAACAATTAATTCCATTAATTGACCTAATAGTGGTTGAAACTATAAAGCCTGGGACTTAAAGTACTTACTATGATTGTAAGTCGCCATTGGGGTATGACATCTCGATACAGTTTGAGATCTCCCTGTGGTTTACCGGGAAAATGCGAATCAGTTGGAGAATTTAATGTTGTGTCAGCATGTTGCCATGATAGCTCAGTGGTTAGAGCAACCGGACGGATACCGGGAGATCCGTGGTTCAAATCCCGGCTATGGCATTGAATTTTTCAGTCTTATTCTACCTTTCATAAGAATAGTTTGTAGAAGCTATATAAAAATAAGCAATAGTGGGTAGGGAAAGTCATGTGAATGCAACACATTCAATTTGTTTTAAACTACATATATTCCATGTGGAGTATTGAAATGTGTATAATTAATTATCAGCTGTTATGTAAGTAACATGGTCTGTGTTGCAACTGGAGTTTTGTATAATGAAGGCCACAACTCTGCATATTCGTGTGGAAATACATGTTACTCTGTGTGCACAGGTGATAGTTGATATTCAACCACACTGTTTGGAAATTGTGAACTGTCCTTTCAGCTTCTTCGATCACAGCGTATCAGCTCAACTGGAGAAAACAAATAAAAATCATGCTGCCAAAACTCAGCTCAGCTTGCTTTGCCTTAAGAAACTTAAAAAATTTGCTCCACCAAAATGCCTTAAGAACGGTATATTTTGCCTACTTTCACTCCCTGTTGCGATCTGGATTAATGTTCTGGGGTAATTTGGCACATAGCAAGCAAGTATTTATATTACAAAAAAAAGGCCATGCGTATTGTCTGTGGTGTTGGGCCCCATCATTCCTGTAGACCCTCGTTCAAAACCCAAAAAATTCTTACTCTCACTGGTGAATACGTACATTCTCTCTTGAGCTACCTTACAGATAATTATGATAACTTCACAATGAACCTTGCTGTGCATGACCACAATACAAGGCATGCAGGCAATTTGCAGAGACCAGCAAATAGCTTAAAAGGATGTTTCAAAAAGGATGTTACTATTCTGCAATAACAATTACAATAACTTTCCATGCTACTTAAAACTATTAGGCAAGCCTAATCAACATAACATCTTTAAGAAAGAGCTCAAGTCTTATATACTCACTCACCATATACTATGGCGGAAGTTTTTAATATGTCATGCAGTATATAAATATTCAATACATAGGCAGATGGCATATGATAGTGACCTACACTTATTTGTTATTGTCCGACTGTAATGCATGTTGAGATGTTTACTCTTAGGGAAAAAAGAAAAAAAAAGAAGAAGAATGGTGATGGTTTGCAAATTTTCAATTCTTAAATAATGCATGGTGTGGAGAGGGAGAAATGTGTGGTGCTGGATATGCCGTTATTTAAGAAGTTCTTGGTGCTGCGTATGTTTATTAATTATGCTGCATATTTCATAATTGTATGACGTGTTCAATGTCCCTGAGCGTTGCTCACAGTGGAACCAAATGAACAAACAAACAATTATCCTTACATTTAGCAAAATTCTGTAGATCTAACTTAAACATAGTGTGCATAAGCCATATAAATCCAGAGATTTGTGCACATTTTGCAAAGAATAGGATGTAGAAATAATATGCAATATAGCTTTTAGTGTGAATAGCTTATATAATTATTGTTATTAGTGTAATTCCTATGTAATTGTGTACTCCAAAATGGCTTTACAAGAATATAGGTATTAACTCAAGTATTAGGTTTTAATTGTGATTCTTTTGAATTGCTTTAATGTTAATTATGTTTATTGTTTATTCAAATATCTAGATTGAGTAAATAAAATATTCTTAATTTCTTGTAAAAACTTAAGCTTCTTCTAAAAGGCAGGGGTTTTCTATTACGTAGTTCCTCACAATGACAGTATAATGAGCTTAAATTCTTTTACAGCGGAGTGTGAGGAGTCATTATGTCCAAACGACTGTGTGAAAGAAGATGTGTAGATGATGAGGTTGTCAGTGAGTTGGATTCGCAGCCAAGTAGCTCTAAACGAAAGAAATCAGATGAAGTCAGTTTTAACAGCAGATCTTTGAGGGGATCCTCTGTAAGTAACACTTTAGATAGCTAAAGTTTAGTATGAAAACTGATCTTGTGAGTTGTTGTCAAATTGAGAAGCATTCACTAAGGAATGGTTTTTCACTGTTTTTACAAATCTGTATAACCATGCGGGCAAGAGTTATCAAATATCAATACCATTCTTTTGCGTAGTTTCAGCGCTTATGCATTGTTTTCTTATCATTGTGACTGATTTTTACTTTCTTTACCATGTACACAGTAGATAGAGAAGGTATTGCGTTCCACCCAAAAATGTGATACTGAAATTTCACTGAAAATACGTGTTATGAGGCCTCCTGATTCCAAAAAAGTCATTTTTAGAAAAAAAAATCTGTGTGTGTGTGTGTGAACATAACTTAAAAATGAAAAGTCAGATAAACACCAAGCTTGGTATTAAGGTTCAGTACCTTCTAAAGATGTGACACGAAGATTTTTCAAGAAAATCCCCCCACCCCAAACTATCCTTTACATGGAAGATTTTTCAAAATTTTTGTTTTTTTAAAAAGAAATGGTTCTACCAATTTTAATTAAAATACCATATATTATTGATATTTGCATGATTAATAAAATGTATATCTTGAATTTTCTGGGAAAGCCTGTGAAGTCCACTTCATTTGGAAGGAATCTTGTATAACTAGTAAACGTTAAGCGATAGAGGAAAACTTATTATACAAGAAATGTAGATCTCTAAATAACTTTTTTGTTGCATAAGGTATTTCCGAGATATCCATTATTAATGTTTTGAATTGCTCATTATTTAACCAATCTTTAAAGTCCTTTCAACATTCAGTTGCTTCTCATGATTGTATGGAAAGAGTAAGGCATTTTAAGGCCAGCATATAGTGTCCATTTCGTAAACATTTGACTATTGCTGCTCCCTTTGTGTCCATAATGAAATGTGTAGTGTGGCTATTTCTGCAAAGGCTTATTTGGTTTAAAATGAAGAGATAGAAAAATAAGCTTTAGTGAGATAAGCAATAGGGGGAAGAGAAAGTCGTATAAATGTAACACATAAGATTTTTTTTTATTCTGTCAATCTTGTTAATAGCTCTTGGAAGTGTAAATGATTTTTTTACTTTCTGTAAGCAGAGCATTCCACCCAAAAATTTGATACCAAGATTTCAGTGGAAATATATGCATTTTGTGAGGTCCTCTGAATCCTCCCCCTCCAAAACAAAAGCATTTTTGGAGATAGTGGTAGAGACAGAGGGAGACTCAAACATGAATTGTGAGATAAGCTCCAAACTTGGTATTTTCTTCCAAGAATGTAAGTGAAGATTTTCAAGTAATTCTCCCTACCCAATTAACCTGTACATGGGTAATTTTTGCATATTTTCTCAAAAATAACATGTTTAGGATTATTTGCACGTCAAATAAAATGTTGAATTTTGTGCGAATAGCCTGTGTGCTCTTAAATTTTGAATGAATTTTGCATAATGTTATGTAACTGGTAAACCATAAGAGATAGACAAAACTTACTATGTAAAAAATAGACCATGCGTTTCATTTATAACCAGACCGTAGAGTGCATATATGTATAGCTAACTACAGTGTGTCTACTGGCAATGAAAGTAATTAAAACGTAGTGAATTTGGCAAATTGATAACGAAATGTAACGAATTTAAACCCTTGGAGAATGAAATGTAAGAAATTTTACATTTAAATCTGACACTCATAATTCTGATACATCTCAACAAGGTCCAGAGCAACATGACAGCTGTTATTGATCAATTTAGAGCTATTCTCGAAAACATACTGCCAGCAGAGATGCCTACTTCTCTTCCCTTTATGATTCGTACTTTTTTGTATGTTTTGCTGTTGCATATTTATTTTATCCTTTGAGAACAACTTATATTGTTTCATGGACATGTCAGGATTGGATATGTAGAAATTTTACATTACAGCAAGTAGTGCTAAAATGATTCTTAATAATAGTTACATGTCAGTTTCTTTACAAAAATACTATGTCCCAGAATAACAACATTAAATAACCTATGTACTTTAATTACGTGATTATGGAAAACATGTTTCATTTAAATAGTCATTTATGTGTAAATATTGCCTTTTTAGAAGTAGCTTTCTTAGTTTACCTTTAAAAGATTCACTTATGTTTTTTATTGAAGTATCTAGTTTGTTATACATTAAGATACCCGGATGGGAAATGCTTGCTAGGCTTTTTGTAAGCCTGTGGCTATCCAAATGTAAGTTACTGAGATTTCTTGTGTTGTAGTTATGATATTCTGAGTTCATTTGAAATATAGTTATATTATTGTGAATGAAGTTTAAGGTTTCAAGAATATATTGGCATGGGATAGGCAAAACTTTAAGTTCATTGAATATGTATCTACTTGGTGTTCTTTTGGGTACCTTCAGAATTGCCTTTAAAATTGTTATTTGGATTGTGAGAATATGTGTTGCTTTTGGAGAGGGACCCCAGGAGGGGATGCCATAGCTAATTTGGGACTCAACGCAGCTGTGATACACTATCTTTAGTATTTCTTTGGAGCACACATTAGCCAATTTACGAACAGCATAACATAATTTAAAAATTAATTTTTAACTTAATTATTTTATATATTAAACTCTGAAGAATTTAAATTACTTATTGGAAAAAAAAATAACAGGATTACGATTTATTATTTCAGAAATTTTCTTTTTTGTATCATCTTTTTTATCGTAGAAGATTAACACCCACTATTGAACTTGGATCCTCATGACCACCAATAGGAATTATTCCTTTTAATGCTCTTCAAGTTTCAGTTTGACACTTAGTTGTATTTGGGTTTCCCATGAGAATTCGTTATTAAGCCGGATTCCCAGGAATTTTGTTACGCATTTTTTAACTATGGGAGTTTGATTTATATATGTCTAAATTATTGTTTTTTGATTGGTTATCGAAATACAGATATATTTTATTGGTTTTGTGTATATATATATATATACACAAAACCTATGTTGTATATATATTTTGGTTATATTGCCAAGCAAAGGAAATGGTGAAAATTTGACAATATTATTTACCTAGTCTTGTCATGTGAAGCAAAACATCAATTGTAAAGTTTGTTCAAGTGTAAAATAGAGAGTTGAGGGTTGTTACACTACATCACTATGATATTCTTACTTGAACGCGTTTCTGGAGACGGCCTGTTCCCATCGTCAGCATTTTCTGTCAACTGATTTTTGCCGGTCATCGTCTGGGGGATGTGTGTGGTTTGTGGTGTTCTCTGGTGCTGGGCTGATGAACCTCCAAAGGCTGTTGGGTGGCGGCAGTTCGAAATTCATTAGGTGTTTCCTGTGTTTGACAATACGTATTTTTTCCCAAATGTCCAATTCATTGCTGCTGTTGATCGGTTTTAAGAGTTTTATGTTTGGAGTGATAAGGTTTGAAGACCAGAAATGATGTGCTACTGCTGATTTATCTTGCTGCTTTTGGTAAATGCATCTCATGTGCTCTTTAAGTCTTATTTCAAGATTTCTTTTGGTTCTTCCTATGTATACCAGGTTACATTCATTACAATCAATTTGATATATACCAGCTGATTTATCGTTGGGGATAGGATCTTTTGTTCTGTTGCATTGTAGTTTCTGTATATTGTGGTTATTCTGTGGAGACAGGGTGATGTTGTATTTTTTGAAAACCCTTTGAAATTTATGATGTGTCCAAGGGTGATAAGTGAATTTTCTATATGCTTGTGCTAACTCTCTATTTTAAATTATGACACATCACTGTTACTAGCTTCTAAATCTTCAAAATTAGTCAATAATTTGTTCAAGTGGTTGATGTGTGTAACAGTTTGTACTATGTAGCAACTATTAGTTTGAGTATGGAAATAAGTGAGGTGTGAAGATCAGGCCCAATTTATTGTAATGGTTAAAATTCGCTAATTACATACAAACCAGCAGACATGCCGGCTAAAAGCTGTTTTCAAGACACATGGATAGCGAATAAAGGGTTCAAATTCTGGCTGAGACCAGTTGATGGCACAAACATGATGCTTAGTATTTGTTGTGCAAAGAAAAGTTTGACATTGGAAAAAGTGGAATCTACAGTATATGACTACATGCAAAAGGTAAAAAGCATGTGGTCCCCTTAACTCTGGTACATAGTAGAAATTAGTGTTACTGATATCCTTAAAAATGATTCAAGCATGACTACATTGTCTTCAAAGGTAGAATTTCAACCAGTGCCCAGCGCAGTGTGATTTCTAGTTTTTTGCAATTTGATGAAGTTTCAAAGGCTGAGATTCTATGGTCAGCACATAGTGTTATGTTTAACATGTCATTACGTATAGCAACTTCTTCAGTGGATTTATTTCTGCAAATGTTCCCAGACGGCCTCGTAGCAAAAAAATGCAACTTCATAAAGTTGCATATAGAGTAACGTACAGTCTTGGTATGCATTTTCAAGATGTGTTGAGTAATGTTAGGAAAAATCCTGTGTGTGCTCTTTCCATTGATAAAAGCCTCAACAATATTGTACATAAAGAGCAAATGGATATTATGTAAATAATTGGGATGATAATACAGGTTTAGTAAGTACTAAGTGCTTTATTCCTAGAAAAATTAACATCTTCAAATATAATGAACCATGTACAGTAGAATCTCATTAGTACATTTTTGCAGGGACCCAAGGATTTGGACATCATAGACTGGAAAACATGTTAACAAAAATACAAAATGTGCAATTTAAGAACACAATTATGTAATAAAATCTAATAATTACTAGTTTCCGTGGGGATTTGAGTCCAATTCCATGCTGAATACGATCCGCGTTTTCATATGAAATTCAATATGTATTCAGATGGATTTGGATACTCAAAGTCTGATAATAAATAATTCAAGCTTTTATGTTGTCAGTTTGGATTTTTGGGGTTAGTGAATGCTTTTGAGAAAATAAATTGCAAATTATGGAAGCGATAAAAGTGGCTTTGCTGCATGTTTTATTACACATGTGATAACAATTTCTGCTAAAAAACCCCAAAATGACGAGCGTGCATCGTGTTACAAGTATAGTAGAAGATAGTATCTTGGTATATTCAATACGATTTGAATACGGTAAGTGTTTCCATGCAACAAATGTCGATCCGATCCTCTTCCGATTCTACTTTCCAAGAGGAAAGTTTTGTTTTAGTATTTTTCCCTTCTTCTAAAGCAGTTTCAAAAGTTTGCGTTTGCTAACTGTTGTGCTTAAGGTTGACAAATTTTTAACTCCTGCACTAAATCCACACGTTTCATATTTGGATTGCAATCTACTTCAAGGATTTTCAGCTTTTCACTGTTGGTTATTTGCCGCACTTTTTCTCTTCTGTTCTTTTTTTTTTTGTTCCATTGCAAATGAAAATTTAACATACAATCTATGTATGTTTTGTCAACACTCAACAATAGTAACTATTGTTGGCGTTTACCATGCAAAGGTAAAGCATTCTCTATCCCACCCACACATCACACACAAATATTTACATACATGAATGTCATTGGCTACTGGTCTCCACCTTGTGACCAAGGATTGACCAAAGTAGCAAATGAACTTCAAACGTGTTAAGCGCCTACTCCCACTGGCTCGGCCAAGGATTGAGGATGTCAAACTTCGAACGTAGTAAGTGAGATTGAGAAAACATACTAAACAAATGCTATTTATTGCATTTGGTGCCGGGACTTTTATAATTCAATGTAATACATTGCAAAACTTATTAATGAGGAACATGCTAACGAGATTCTACTGTAATAGCTTTGTTATCTGAAAACAACCTTGCATTTGAAAAGCTTGTTCAGGTGTCTATGGATGGCCCATATGTAAACCAAAAGTTCTGTCTGATCTAAGAGGACACATGAAAAATAAGAGATAGTTGAATTTGGGATGTGCTCCCTTCATACAATAAATAGAGCATCAAAATTTTATTGAAAAGTACAGGGTGCAAATTGAGGAATTTTTTTAAGTTCTTTTATGATCTTTGAAGAAGTTTTCAAGCTGTCGTGCTACATTCATTGCTGCAACTGAGTCTTCAAAACTTCCCAAAAGGTTCTGTGCCATAAGGTTGTTGAGAGAAGCCTTGAAATGTTACCTCACTTGAAAAACCTTGTCTGTCTCTTCCATTCATTCCCACTACTTTTCCATAGTAAAAAATGCAATCAATGATTCTATGCTTCCAGCTAAGCTTCGCTTTTCGATGATCTCTACAGATTTGGTATCTTTTTTTGGAAACTTTCCAACGCAGTAGGCCACTTCTTCCATTTCTTGATTCTGAAATTCTGTTACTCAATAAAAATATTGTAGGAAGTGTGAAAAAGAGTATAATGGACACAGTGTTATCTTTTAGGAAGTTTGCTGAAATTAATTTTCAGTGCAAAGACATTTTTAAAAACACACAGGAGATTGATATAGGTTTTGGTGCAGGCTGCATTTTAAAGCAGTTGAAGGCGGTAGATGTTTTGTTCATAAAAGAAGATTGGGAATTTCATTGTTGACATTGTCACGAAACTACTTCAGAAACGTCCTCTTAAGAAAAATGTTGTGTTAGGTGTATCATGTTTGTCTCATGTTGTCACCTAAACTAAGAGAAAGCAAAGTCAAGATTGCAGTAGAGCAGCTAATTTATTCTAATCAATTCTCCCTCTGAGGGTGATGCAGTTTTTCGTGATTACAAATCCTTTTGTGAAAATGAAGTGGCAAGTTTCTGGGATATTCTGTAAAAGTTCAACTGTAAGGTAGACCAACTGGATGCTGTTCTAAACGAAATGTGCAATGGTAGTCAGCAATTTAGCACATCATTTCATCAGTGTGAAAATGGTACTGGTGTGCTTTCATGGAAGTGCTGCCATTGAAAGAAGTTTCTCACTCAACAATAACTTTCTTAGTGGAGAGCCTGGAAGTGAACTCTCTTATTGCACAGAGATCAGTTCATGATTCAATTTTACAATTACCTGGTAAGTTAACCACAAACATTTTCTATGTGTTATTCTAATGCTTGTTGCGGGGTACAGTAATTATGCACTTGGGAAGCTCAGTGATTTAGATGGTCTTGAAATGAGCATCACTAGTGAAAGGGTATCTTAATTTTGTTGACTTTAGATTTTAAGGTAAAGGTATTAAGGAATGGGGAGATTCTTTATAATTGAATATAGAGCAGAATAATTGTTTCTTTTTATGCAGCATCATTATGATTAACTAATTTTAAAAGTTGCCTCTCATCACATTTTTAATATATTGCATTAGTGCTTAATTTTCACATTGTTGTGGCCCTTTGCACTTCCTAGCATTCAAGAAAGCCATAATAGATTTTAAACTAGATTGATAATTCTTGTTATAAGTGGAATTCATGATATGAGAAAGAAAGATGCTACTTCAGAAATGTAGACCTTTCATTAAAACAAAAATGAGAAGAAGATGCTCAGGAAGAAAGAAAAAGGACAAAGATGCAGTTAAAAAAACAACTACTTTTGGAGGAGAAAGCTATGAGGTGTCATCAATTAACAAACAAATTAAAAACCTTCTTAAAAATGTGTTAATGTGATCAGTGTACCATTTTGGACATTTCACTTTTGCTCATTGGTTAATAAATTTGGGAGCATATTAAAATTGATTTTTTCTTTATTTTCTGACCAAAAATATTTTCATCTGGTGGGATCCGTATGTCCGCATATGGAAATATGCTTAATTGTGTGTTTAAATGTTTTGTTTTCTGAAATAAAGCAGTTTACTATGTTTCAATTCAAATTAATTACTAAGCATATACAATTCATATTTTAATATAATGAACTGTGTCTCTGTGAGCCTTCACAAAAGACTGAAACTGGCAAATTTCTGTTTTGCTGGCAATGGATCAGTGTGCATCAAACTTGAATCATACTCGGGTACACCAGAGGTTTGTTTCATCTTTATTAACATATTAATATTTCCACCAATATGCCTTCTTAAGATCCTGCTAGAGCAAGTCAAAACTCAATTGGTTGTTACTCTTTGACCTTGCTGGTAGTCTGAGAAGACATGTTTACACCAAGAAAATTTTTATAATACTTTCTCTACTATGTATAGTAAGTAGGGGAAGTATTGCATTCCACCCAAAAATTCGATACTGAGATTTCACCGGAAATACATGTTTTGAGACCCCCTGAATCCAAAAAAAGCTTTTTTGGAAACATGTCCATGTGTGTGTGTCTGTGAACAGCATAACTCAGAAATGAACAGTCGGATAAACACCAAACTTGATATTTAGGTTCAGTATCTTCCAGAGATGTGACATGAAGGTTTTCAAGAAAATCCCCCCACCCCAGATTACCGTTTACATGGGACATTTTTCCAAAATTTTAATTTTCTCAAAAATGCTCTAACAATTTTGATTAAAGTATCATGTGTTGAGTGAACCATTTTCGAGATATTGCTTGTTATTTCCTTAAATTTTCCAATACTTATACTTTTTCTGAAATTCGTTATTCATTTTTTTTGTCCTGGTAATGTAAAGAAAATGGAATACTTCACATAGCAACCAGCTCTTAAAACATTTGACTATAGCTTAAAGCCTACCAATTCCCCTTGCATCTACAAGAAAATTAGCAATAAGATTAACATCTCGATATCTCGATTAACATGAATATGGAGAATAAGCGTTTGTAAAAATAGTTTGTACAAGAGTAGAGAAAGTCATGTGAGTGTAACACATCAGATTTGTTTTTTAATATAAATGATAGTTGAGCAGATTGCATTTGAAGATAGCATACTTAATTTTGAACATTAGCAAAGTTCATGTTCTCAATCATTTTGTGGGTGGCGAAAAATTATCAACCAGAGGTAATCACATAGCACTTTAGTGTGTAAGGTAACTAAAAGGTAAATAATTTTTACTTCAAATTCTCAGAAGACACGCTGTCGCTAGCACTGCGGTGACCTTGTTATGCCTATTATGGGGTCTCCAAATCTCTTGACGTTTGAGGCGTGTCCACTAATATGGCACTAGCAAATAGTAGTGTGGTGTTGCCTCATACAGACAGTACACCTCGCTGCTGGTAAAACTGTAATTACAATATCAATTCTTCTTATCTCTGCCCATCTCTTGATCCACCTCAATGAGCCTGTGAACAGACTTCTGTCATCCATGCTTTGCTGTTGGCCATATATTTTACAGGCAGAGATGCAACACCTTGACTTATTCAAGTGCCTATTATGAATGACTTCAGCTTCCTTGTACCTGTGGCATTGCAAGAGAATAATGCTGCCAGTCCCTGTTTTGATTGCTTATCACAAGTACAGGTCTCACCCTTGTAAGCCATTGATTTATTTGGCAGCATTTTATAAAAAAAATGCAGTTTCATCTGGTTTGAAAATGTCTTCTGGCTTGTAATTTATGATGACATTCTTCAAATGTTTCCATCCATTCCCAAACAGCTTCTATGTTGACATCTCTTGCTTCTCCATTGACGGTTTTCCAGGAAATGCAGAGCCTCTCCCAAAAATGAAAAAGCAAACCAGCTCTTGCTCGGAAGTCTTTGATGCCTAATAACGTTGCAAACTCCTTTGCTTTTACTTAAGAGCATTGGTCCAGAAACTGTTACACCTTTAGCTCTAACATCTTTGAACCATGTGTTCACTGCTGCTTCCACTTGATAGAAATCACCAACACGAATCTTCTTTCTGTTGGGGCAAATTGTTGACTTTTCATGCGCCTGAAGTATTGTTCAAAAGAGTGGTGGGTTTCATGTTATGCACATGTGCTACTTCGATCTGCTTCATTCCGTTGTCTACCTTCTTTATCAGCTCAGCTTTCTGTTATATTGAAAACTGCTTCCTTTTCATCGCCTCCATTATGTTGTCAAAGTTAACAAACAACTCGTTAACCCACAAAAATACAAAACGCAAACTTAATAAGTAACTTCTTCAAAAATGCAAGATATAAGCTTTAACAAACAGCTCTTTTACGATTAATAAAAATGTAAGACACAAACTTTAACAAATAACTCTTTAAAATTCAACAAAAATGCAAGACACAGACTTTTTAGGCTTTAACTATTTTCCTGTGCTTAACAACAAAAACCGCATGAAAAGAAACCTTTGATTCAAATAGAAACATAAGTGCATTTGGGTTTAACCAATACCGTATCACTGTGAAGATATCAGGTTGCCAGCCTCAGAAAGTGGCTACGCATTTGTTGGTACTCCTCATAGATTTGGTTGAGGACAAATAACTTAACGCGGCAGATACTGTGCAGTTCGTTTCCAGACATGAGTTTGAAATTGAGTCATAAATGTACGAATACACAATATGTATTGACATTTTTGTTCAAGAATAGATGAAATGACACTATCAAAGAAAATGTATTTAATTAAAATTGTACACTTAATTTTGAAATGTTCAAAATTAACACATACATAAAAATGAAAGTTCTTTGCATTATAGTGTATGGAATGTAAGCAGGGGATTTAAAATCTATACGTAAAAGTGCACTCTACGCTATAGTGAAGTATGTTATTTTGAGATTTCACTGCACTTACATTTAAGTGATTGGAGCATATTTAAAATCCTATTATGGAACGCCTCATATCAGTTGCAATAAAACTTTCATCTTTCAGGACATCACAAATGTTCTTAAGCTTTTCTAGATCCACATTAGCATTTACAGATTTTAAACACTTTATCCTTTCTCTTCTAGTACCTGCAGCAGTTAATTTACTGCTCACTAAGTTATTGGAAGTTATTATAAACATGAAAATTGCCATAAATGATATCAGCATATCACCTTTTTTCTCTATTTTCAAGATTGCTTCTGGTGGCACACTCTTATGAGTTCCTATAAACACCAGTTCATTGCTGAGTTGTTCATGTTACATCTACTTTTTTAACTTGCGAACTGAAGCAGCTTTGTCTTCTCTCAGTATCTAGTCTAAATTGTTGTTGTAATATATGGCTGCAGAGATCCAGGCTCCCCATCTGGTGAGTACTGGCTGTGGAGGCAAAGTGAGCTCTGGTGCCACACCCTTAAAAACCCGAATTCGGAGGAGTGATTCTAGGTGTTCAAAACCAACTTATCTACTAGAGGATGCCAAATTACATGTCACCAAGGTAGCATTAAGGAATTTGTAAAAAATTGTACCATCATGGAACTATTTGGTTTTACTTTCTCTACTGCGTATAGTAAGTAGGGGAAGTATTGTATTCCACCCAAAAATTCGATACCGAGATTTCACTGGAAATATATGTTTTGAGACCCCTGAATCCAAAAAAACATTTTTGGAAACATGTCCGTGTGTGTGTCTGTGAACAGCATAACTCAGAAACGAACAGTCGGATAAACACCAAACTTGGTATTTAGGTTCAGTATCTTGCAGAGATGCGACACGAAGGTTTTCAAGAAAATCCCCCTACCCCAGATTACCCTTTACATGGAAGATTTTTCGAAAATTTTAATTTTCTCAAAAATGGCTAACAATTTTGATTAAAATGTCATATGTTTAAGATATTTTCATGACAAATAAAATGTATATCTTGAATTTTCTGGGAATGTCTCCAAAAGTATTCTTCATTGTGAATACTTTTGCATAACTGGTAAACCATAAGAGATAGACAAAATTTTACTACACAAAAAATGTAGATCGCATTAAAATACACAATATACGTCATACATTTTTTTGTTGAGTGAACCATTTTCGAGATATTGCTTGCTTTCCCTTAAATTTTCCAATAATACTCTTTCTCAAATGGGAATTCATTATTCATTTTTTTTATGTCCTGTGATACGGTAATTTGTATCACAAATTACTTAAATGTAATTAATGATTGTAATATGAATATGTATTTTTATGTGACATTGATTTCAGAGGTTTATTAATTGTAATTATTATTGGTAAATAATAATATATGGCTTTACTGAAACTGTCAATAATAACGCAATAATGCAGCGATGGGGTGAGTTGTTTATCATTACCGGGAACAAGGAAGTTACGTAATATTTCGCGCGGTTTCGGTAGAAGCTTCTAGAACATTTCCTAAAGCAATATGTATTCGTGGTTTTCATTGGATATTAAAATAGACGCTAATGTTGGCGCGTTTTATTAGCCAATAGCAGTTCATTTATAATCTTTAGGCATGTCGAGGAGTGGGTGTATATAAGCCAGGTCCGAGGTAGAGCTTCCCCCCAGTTCAACAGAATTCTCAATACTCTACACGTCGGTCTCTCAGTTCATCGTCAGTCAGTCCTTCATTTCGTCGTAAGTTACGCGCAGCAGAATTACGAGAATCTAAAATATTATACAGTTAAATATACACAAAGTCGAAGTACGTGAGTTAAAAGTGAGAAGTTATTACAAACAGTTTCAGTTTGGCGAGTATCCAGATTAATATGTAAAAGTGTTTGTGAACGTGTTCGGCAATAAAAGTTATAAAACCAATTTCTTCATTAAGTATAATTTCTGGATAAAAGATTCCTTTCCGATTCACACCCTTACATAGAGATACATGTCCTACCAAGATAAGATGATAGCTAGCCGGAGGACAATATACAAAACTTTAAATTCTTTCGGAAACTAATTGATACAAATTGCTACGCCAGAGGGAGCTACGAATCAACCAACGAATGACGTCACAAGATGGCAACACATGAAGTCACACAACCTTAATACCGCATCAAATTGGCTTCCAAACGTGGCGCTATAATAATGTTAAACATATTGTAACATTAGTACCGTTACACCTGGACATGCAAAGAAAATGGAATGTGCCACATAGCAACCAGGTCTTAAAAGATTTGACTATCGTTTAGTCTACCATATTCCCCTTGCACCTACAAGAAAATTAGCAATAAGATAAATATCTCGATTAACATGAAGAAAATGGAGAACAAGCATTTGTAAAAATAGTTTGCACAAGAGTAGAGAAAGTCATGTGAGTGTAACACATAAGATTTTTTTAATTTCTTCCATTGTCTAAAGAAACACTGCAGCGTCACTTTGCATTATTTCTGTTGTTCTGATGATGATGATGATGATGATGATGTTGGCCATTATTACTGTAATTTATCAACAGAGATTCAATTTTCTTTTCTACATCATTGTTTTGAATCCTCTGTAGGGCCTCTTCATAACAGATATTCAAATATGTGTTTCCATCAGTGTGGACTTGATAGAACCTCTTCTTTAGTGTACTTTTGCAGAAACATCCTGAGGGATTGTTTTTTTTCAGTTTCCAGAACATAATTCCTGTGTCTAAGAAGGCTTTGCATAGAACCAAGGAAAACTGAGTTTGCTGGATGTTGCAACTGCTATTGATATTAGCCCTTTGCTGCGCATAGAGTATTAGCTAGTTCTCCAAGCAGAATTGTGTCCATTTAAATTCTGAGCTGCTACTACAGATGTTAAACTAAAAGTGGCCTATATACACGCCTAATTATATGTTTTAGTAGCTAAATGAAATTGATTAATTAATAACTCATTTAAAATTGGTTTAAAGTAAATAAGATTAAATATTATTTCCATAATTTAAAACTGCAAACATCAACCCCTTTGTAGACAAACAACACTTATATACGTGTACACTCGTACATGCACCCCTTTGCAATGCATCTTTATAACTCTGCAATATTAATGGCAATGGAATTCGTTACTTTAGGGTATTAAAAACCGGAATAAAATCTGCTATACTTAAGTAAAATAAATGCAATAATTTCTGCAAAATTATTTTGGTACTCACCCTTAAAATGTTTACATCCCTGCCATTATTGCAGTGAAGATATTGCAACATGTCCATAAAATGTTAGCTAGACTATTCTCTTGCACCATACAAAAGTTATGTATACACTTAAGATTATTAATGGTTGCGTATGTACACCCTTGTATTAGTTTTGAATTTCCACCCCCTTTGCCTCATGATAATTGAGGAAGCACCCAATTCTACACAATGCAATGTCACACTGTTTGCACTTGTGTTGTGACTGTATGCCACGACCTGATGGTGTTTTCCTTTTCTTCACTATGCACTGAGCACACGATTTCACCCGGCCTTGAATTTTGACGAGGGTGTGAAGAGAACTTGGTGCAGGAGTAGCAGAAGGTAGGCTACGCTGAAATCCCGCTCGCTTACGCGACGTGAAGTCTGCGATTAACTGTTGCACTAAGTTTTGCCTGTAGTAAAGAAGCCTATTGCCATGAGCTGTAGAAGTAGGTCTGTTCGAAATGTCGTATATAATAAAACTATTAACGATAGCAACATTCACTACAAAATTGAACAGATATTTCCACCCTTTTTTTAGGGTTGGCCGACACCGTAATACTCCCTCTTTTGGTCTGCCAGATCAATCCTGCCATATTACGAGTTTGTAGATAATAAAGAACGTCCCTGTTATCATGCCAAACAACCGCAGTTACGCCTTCATGTTGCAGTTTGCGAGATTAGCCCCTTTTCAATTTCAGTTGTTTTGGCCAGTCTTTCCTTCTAGCACGAGTTGTACCACACGCATACATTTTACTGTCCAAAAGTAATTTCATTAGCTGCCTCGAAGTAAAAAAAATTATCAAAATATACGTGATGCCAAAACCCTGTATATTTTTAACACATGTCTAAAACAACCTGTTCCCCAAGTAGAAGATCGCTGTTTCTCGCCTCCTTTTTTCCCAGATAGATTTTACATTTCAATAAATACCCACTTTTACAATATCTCATGCCTTTATCCCCCATTTTGTACATTTAGCAGGCATATATTGTTTTAGAAAGACGCGTCGTTTGAAGCCTATCATTGCTTCGTCAACAGAAAGTTCACAATTTGGTTTGTAGACACTCGCAAACTTTTTGATTATGTCTAAAGCAGGTTGTACTTTATACAGATAATCGCAAGAATCTACCCCTAATCGTGGCCTTGCAGATTCGTCATTAAGGTGAAGGTACTGCGATATCTTTTGAAAGCGGAGCAACGTCATTGCTTGTCTCACAATTGGGCAAATGCAAAAATCCCCCAAAAAGTAATCTCTGGTTTCAGGTAAATGCATCATCCCCATATATATCAAAATACCTAAATAAACCTGTATCTCCCTTGAATTTGTAACTTCCCATTTTGGATCCGCCTTTTTAGCTTGAATCTGAGCTGCATATCTGTTGGTTTCCTCCGCGATTTTTCCGCAAAAGTTGGAATCTATAAAAAGTTCAAGATAATCTATTTCTGGACTTCCTGTAGGAATAGAATGATTTGCACCTGTAGGGGATGAAAATGTTTCTAACTTATTGAAAGTCAAATTAGAGGTCCACTGTGCCGGTACTGCTTTTGTTTTAATTTGTCTTTCACTAGCTTTAGCCCCCTGTTTTACTGCCTGTCTCTCAGCAATCTCACTGTCACTTTGTTCCTTATCACTGTCTTGCACTAACTCACCGAACCAAGATTCGTCGGAGCTACTTTCGCGATCTAATTCCTCGTAAACTGCTGCAAGTATTTCCTCGTCTGTTACCAATACCTTTTCACTACAACGTTTTCTAGACCGTGATGTACTTGGAACAGCCTCCATGGTACTGATATGGCTATAAATGCGACAGGAAACTGCTTACTTACACAACTGCACCCTGCTGTAAACAGAGCCATTTATGGTTTGGTATTACATTCTGGCTTGCGAAATCGCTGGAACAATGCAGCAGGAGTACGTTTACATCAACACAGCTCATAAAAGCTGATGTCAGCATAAGCAGAACCTATATGAAACGATAAACACATTTACTACGTTCTACTACGCTATGCGCAGCAGGGCGTTTATCATTTCACTACGCTTTACTACGCTATGCGTCATAAAGGGTTAAGCAGATCTGGCCATTTTAAAAACCCTAGACTGGTGCTTCAATGTTATGAAATGCTGAGTTATAAAGTGTTCTTTTTTTTTTTCGTGATTAATAGATTTTCCACAGAATTTGCAAAACATTGTAGCTCCATCAGTAGAAAGTTCATCTGCAGAGTTTGTGAACATAGCTGTGTCGTTTACTATCTGATGCACTTAATTTTGGTATGATAAATAAATCAGCATGAATGAGTGAATTATCTGTAACAAATTCAACAGCGTCTAACAGTTTATTATTTGTATACATAACCAGTTAGAGTTGATTTTCTTCCTTTCTCTGCATTGCCTTAGTCTTTGAGAAACCAATTGTGCATTGTAACAAGGAGAGGAGTGTTAGGTAATGGGATCTGATGTGCTTCTCTCATCCTCATGTCTTTCCAGGTATTCATTATCACTGGGATAACCACAAATTCCTTGCATTAATGGAGGTTCTGCTATTTAAAGTGCTAAAGTAGGGCTGCTTGAAAACAAATGTATTTATAGGGAACAAGTTTCTCAACTGATTTTTTTAACATGCCATTTACTTTTTTCAAGTTTATATATTGAAACTCTGTGCTTTTTAACCCTGTGGTAGTCGTATGCAGACTCACAGTCCTCATGAAAGTATCTTTTTTTTTTTGTTCCCTTTAACTTTTTTGAAGTCTGGAAGCACATGACCCAAACCTTCCTGTAATCAGCAATACTACATTATTCCTTTGTTTCATTGGACTTGTGCAATGGTTCTGGAATGATAAAAGATTGTGGACTGACAGTCCTGCGTGAGCAACAACGTTGGAAATTATCTGCATTGACACCAGTAGCAGAAGCAGTAAAAGTGAGCTGTTGTAATCATACAGTAGCTTACTCCCAAGGGTTTTTTTATTATTAAAGTTTCACTTTTGGTTAGCCATGTTGTTTTGTCATGTTCAGGTGAGTGATTTTTTTTTTTAATTAATTTTTTTGCAGAATGGACCCTTATGGAATGGAGTCTGAAAGAATCAGAAATATTGTTGAGATTTTGGCAGGGAATGACCAAGACTGAAATGTATCGTCTGAAGCACTGCAGTAACCAATGTGTGCATTTCATCCTGTTTACGGCATTATACACTATTTGTGAATTTGAAACACACGTAACATTATTAAGAAACTTATAATTTCAGTAGAATTGGCCAGGATGTACGGGGTGATTTTAAATGATGGACCCATTTTATAAAATTCATATTTATTAAAGCATAAATCCAACATGAACAAACTCTATAACAATGAAAACAGGAAGTTTCAAAGCTTTTTTCGATGGGCGGTGATGGTTTTAGAAGCGGCCGGTAGAGTGCTCGCGCTATAGGCTGCCATTGCGTTTCACTGTCAATATGTAGTGAGATGGCTACTGTGGAGCACAAGGTTTTCTGCGTTATTGAGTTTGAAAATTGTACAGTGCAGCGGGAATTTCGTAGCAAATTCGGTATTGAACCACCAACCAGAAAAAGCATTAGCTGTTGGTTTATGCAATTTCAACAGACTGGAAGTGTGTGTAAAGGAAAAAGCACAGGCTGACCGCGTGTGTCAGAGGAGGACGTCAGACAGATTGAAGACAGTTTTGTTCGCAGTCCACGTAAGTCTACCCATAGAGCTAGTAGAGAACCTGGAATACCCCAACCAACGGTATGGGAAGTTCTGAGACGGCATTTGCTGTACAAGCCCTACCGATTACAACTTGTGCAGGCTCGTAAACCTAAAGACAAAGAGAAGCGTTTTGAATTTTGTGGTTATGTGCTAGGAATGATGGAGGATGACACGTTTCTACAGTGTATCATTTTTAGCGATGAAGCGACTTTCCACCTTAGTGGAAAAGTCAACAGACACATTGTTTGCATATGGGGTTTGCAAAATCTACATTCAACATTGCAACATGAAAGAGACCCACCGAAGTAAACGTGTTGTGTGCCTTATCCCGTACAAAGGTTTATGGACCATTTTTCTTTGCGGAAAAAACTGTAACTGGAATAACGTACCTGGACATGTTGGAACAATGGCTGTTCCCTCAAATTATGGAAGATTCACAGGACCTCATTTTCCAACAGCATGGAGCTCCGCCCCATTGGCGCAGCAATGTATGAGGATTTTTGAATGAATCCTTTTCTCAGTGCTGGATAGGTCGCAGGGTAAAGGAAGACCTGGCTCTACACTTCTGGCCACTGAGAGCTCCTGATCTCATCCCACGTGACTATTTCTTATGGGGTTATGTTAAGGAAGCTGTTTACGTCCCGCCTCTACCTACAACTCTGGACGACCTGCGGAACCGTATCACTGCTGCCGTGCACTCAGTAACAAAAGATACGTTTGCTTGTGTGTGGGACGAGTTTGGCTATCACGTAGATGTTTGCCGTGCAGCAAATGGTGAACACATTGATCATTTATAATGTATTGCACAAAGCCTTGAAAATTCCTCTGTTTATTGGTATAAAGATGGTTCATGTTGGATTTGTACTTTAATAAATACGAATTTTATAAAATGGGCCCATCATTTAAAATCCCCCTGTATTGTTTTATAAAACCTATGCACTTAATAAATTAAAATTCCAATAGTAAATTGTATATTGTTTGTTGTTATTCAGTTATAAATCCATATTTTTTCCCCAAGCGGATCTACAGTCTGCAGCAACTACTAACAATACAAAACATTCTGTGACTATGCAGTGTTAAAATGTGCAAATAATTGCAGAAAAAACAATTCAAAACTAGCAATAAAAAAAAAGCTTTAAACCTTAAAATAGGCAACAGAAACCAAAACAGGCAAAAGAGGCAGGATGGAATGAACCATCAGTTTGTTTCCCCCCCTTTTTTTTCTGCAGTAGCAATCATAGGCTTAAACATACAGTTAATGTGTTATAAGCGGAGAGTAACAGTTATATTTATAATGCACCTTTTATCAAAGCAGATGAAAACTTTAAACATACTACAGTATATTACAGGAAGAGTAATTTTGACATCTACCATACAACAGAAAGTAACCAGTTAATACATTCAATATACGAGGCATATTCCAAAACTAAGGTCCATTTGGTCATAACAACAACATGCTCATGAGACAAGGTTTTTATTGACAGTAATATGTGCCTACATATATACTTTACTTTCCCACATAATCACCATGCACAACTATACACTTGCTGTAATGCTGCACCAGCTTCTATAACCTCCCGGCATAGAAGTCTGCCGCCGGAACTTAAACCAGTTGGTAATGCTCGTCTTGAGTTCGTCGGTTTGAAATCATTGTTCACCCAGCTATGTTTCAAATGCAAGAAGAGGAAATAGTTGCTTGGTGCTAGGTTGGGACTATACGGAGGGTGGTCAAGGAGTTCCCAATGAAACTCTTGAATCTTCTCTTTTGTTTTGACAGCGGTGTGCGTGCGTGCATTGTTGTGCAGGAGGATGATGCCAGACGACAGTTTCCTGTGGCTTGATTTTGGATTGCACATCTCAGTTTGGTAAACATTGCACAGTACACGTCAACTGTACTTGTTAGCCCACTGTCCATGAAATCAATCAAAAGGACGCCCTCTTCATCCCAAAACACAGTAACCATCATTTTGCGATTCGTTTGCACTTGTTTGCACCTTTTTAGGTTTGGTGAACCGGAATGACGCCACTGCATTGACTGTTGTTTTAATTCTGCGTTGGTATATGCTATCCATGTCTTGTCGCCTGTAACAACGTGGAAAACAAACCAGCTCCATCTTGTCTATAGCGCTCCAAAATCTATGTATTCGTTGCTCTTTGTGCTGACCAGTGAACAGTTTTGGCACCCACCTCGCACAAAGTTTCCGATATCCAAGCTATTCAGTGACAATCCTGTAAAGTGAGGTTCGAGCAACATTTGGGAATTACATCACCAGACCACCAATCATCAAAGGCAGATCACTTCGAAGTTTTTGGTTCACTTGCTCAACGATGTCGTCAGTTCGAATACTGGGCCTACCACTCTGTTGTTCATTGTGCACATTTGTGCGGCCATTTCGAAATTCTCGATGCCAGTGTCGGACCTGCTTGTCACTCATTATGTTCAGTTCATACACAAGACATAACTCATGATGGATGTCCGCGGCTGATGATGCAAAAATCTTAATCACACTGCGCACTTCACAACTGGTGGGAGTTACGTTTGTCGCACCCATTGCTGTCAGCTCTCATTAACTGGCAAATGCCTACTGCGTCACAACAACACTGGCAGGTTCCTCAGGAATCGGTAGACAGTACTACAGGCATGAAACATCATTCAGGCGTACTATCCATTAAATATTGTTCACCAGACCTTAGTTTTGGAATATGCCTTGTACAAAAAGTAATTTATGTATAAAGTATAGTTGACGGGTAACAGCCTATGAGAGCATGGTCCTGAAAATATATGGAAGTGAAACCAAGTGTTTAGTTGACTCCAACTCTATTTGTTGCATAGGTAGCTGTGTTGTTGATACTGTATGTTGACTCAAACATTGATGTGTTTTCACTGTATAAAGTTCCTTTTCAAGTTTTTAATTTGAAACTTAAAATATCTATGTCTACAGGGTATTGAAACTGCTGGAAAAGTGAGACACATTCATTTGAAGAATTTCATGTGTCATGCTTCTATGGATATTGCATTAAATCCAATGGTGAACTTCATTGTTGGACGCAATGGTAGTGGCAAGAGTGCAGTACTTGCAGCACTTACAATTGGGCTGGGTGGCAAAGCCATAACAACCAGCAGAGGTTCATCTTTGAAAGGTATGTTTTAAGTTTGCACTTCTAAATAATACAAAAATTTCCTGTTTTTTTAATTACATGTTTACTTTGAAATGTATCTTGTCTGCCAACAGATTTCATTAAAGATGGTACACATACAACAACAATAGAAATTACTCTGAGCAATAAAGGACCAAATCAATTTAAGCCACAAGTTTATGGAAATGAAATCACAGTGACAAGAGCAATAAGCAAAACAACTGGGACTTCAAGCTACAAGCTTAAAAATGGTTATGGTAAGTATTTAAATCTTAGGTAAAATGTTTTGTCAACAGTGCAAGTATAACAAGACAGAAATTAGCAACTGCTGGTACATCCCTCCTCTCCCTTTTTGTTGGGGAATTGTGGAGCTGGGATATCAGCCTGGTGTAAATATTCATTGCTAGGATGTAAACCTTCTTTGTAGCTGAATTAAACAGGCATGCATCAAGCACAAAATAATTTCTCACATTTATTCCTTTCTTAACTTCAGTAGTAACATTTTCATATATTAATAGTGAAAAAGGTTTCTAAAAGTTTGCAAAATGTTGTTTTTGAATTATAACACTTTCCCAATATTTTGCCGTATTTCTTTATAGTTATTCCTGTAACTCCCATAAAGTACACTTTTAAATTGCAAAATAATGTAAAACACGAAGTCATAAAGAGCTTCAAAGCAGTCATGACAAACCTTCAAGTATGTAATATGTAGGACTCGGAAGTTGGGATGCCTAAGCCACTGGTATTCAATGTCAAACACTTCCTACCACCACAGATGTGCTGTCACTGAGTACGCATTGAGTTAGCTTTGTTTATGTTATACCAGTTGACTGCAGACACACCAGGTTCCAAGTTTTGGGTCTCAGTAATAAGGTTAAAGGAGAGAACTAAATGCTAAATTCACACTGCATGTTTGAACTAGATAATATATATATATATATATTTTTTTTCAGTATGAAAGTGTGCAACATAATAAACAGTAATAAGAGTGATCAGAGATTGGCAAAAAACAAATATTTTTTCTTTTCAAACTAGATGGTTAGGCACTTAGACTACCTGTCTGAGGAATAAGTGCAGACGGGAGTCGAAGGAAGCTCCGCAGAAACATAGATACAGGCAGTATTATGTCACCATTCCCAGTATGTAGCATTTATTTAAAGGTCTGGAGTAAGGAGATGCAGCAGTTTAGTTACTGTGGGTGGGTTTGTAAACAGCTCAAAATGCAAACACTGCCATGCAAAGTCATATGTCTCAAAGTAGAAAAATAATATTCAATGTGTTACAATTTTGTAAGAAAGAGAAATGTAAAGGGGAAGTATTGTATTCCACCCAAAAATTTGATACCGAGATTTCACTGGAAATACATGTTTTGAGACACCCTGAATCCAAAAAAAGCATTTTTGGAAACATGTCTGTGTGTCTGTCTGTGTGTGTGTGTGTGTGTGTGTGTGTGTGTGTGTGTGTGTGTGTCTGTCTGTGAACAGCATAACTCAGAAACGAACAGTCGGATAAACACCAAACTTGGTATTTAGGTTCAGTATCTTCCAGAGATGCGACACAGAGGTTTTCAACAAAATCCCCCCACCCCAGATTACCCTTTACATGGAAGATTTTTCGAAAAGTTTAATTTTCTTAAAAATGGCTCTAACGATTATGATTAAAATATCACAGGTTTAAGATATTTTCATGACAAATAAAATGTATATCTTGAATTTTCTGGGAATGTCTCCAAAAGTATTCTCCATTGTGAACGACTTTTGCATAACTGGTAAACCATGAGAGATAGACAAAATGTTACTACACAAAAAATGTAGATCGCGTTAAAATACACAATTTATGTCATATACATTTTTTTTTGGTTGAGTGAACCATTTTCGAGATATTGCTTGTTATTCCCTTAAATTTTTCAATACTTATTTTCTCAAATGGGAATTTGTTATTCATTTTTTTGTCTTGGATATGCAAAGAGTATTAATCTGTGGGAAAGGGAATGATGCTGCACCTAGCAACCAGCTATTAAGAGATATGTATGTGCTTAAAGGCTACTGTATTTCTATATTGTCCTTGTAAATATATATTCCCCTTACATCTACAAGAAAATTAGCAATAAGATAGAGTCTGCAAATGTTTATCTCGATTAACATGAAGTAGATGGAGAATAAGCGTTTGTAAAAATAGTTTGTACAAGAGTAGAAAAAGTCATGTCAGTGTAACACATCAGATTCTTTTTTTTAAATTAACTCCACATACTCTAGCATTTTTGGCTGACAAAGTTTTTGCATTTCATAGCAACATTTCAATTGTTATACACATGTCAGGAAATGAGTAATAATCAACATTTCTATTTACAATTATTTGCACAACCATAAGCATTTGTACGTAGGCACTTCACAGAAAGCTAGGAAAGGAAAACTGTCCTACAATCACAAAATCACACAGAAATTAAATGCAACACAAGTCTAACTAATGCAAATGACAATGAGTAGCACGGTGCGACCTTAGCCTTATGATGTCATCACAAGGTGAGCATTAAACATAAAAGTGCTTCCAGAATGAAAACGGGAGGTTCTAGAATAACATAGTTATCAACAATGTGCTCAGAATTGTTTATATTTTATTGTTGGAAGTCTTTAAAAATTTAGTTCAGTTAAGCAATTATTGTTAATGCTATTTTAAAGTTTATTGCATTCTTTAGAGAATATTAAAGTATGAATGTATAATTCAAACAGAAGGGAAATAAAACTTGCCTGAATTGTTGTAAGAGCAAGGAATTCAAGTAACATTTCTATACAGGTTGAACCATTTAAGTTGAGACTTTACAATATCTTCAAAACTAAGTGTTGTAGAAAGAAATGTCTTTAATAAAAGTTGCTGAATATTATTGGGGAAACAAAATGTCATTAGTCGTTTGGAGGATGCTATGATGGCCATTTTAGGGTCAATTTAATTTTTTTAATGGGGAATCTACATTTTGTATGTTGTTTTCTGATTAGAAAATCTTTATAAAAAGCTTTTTATTTGTAATGAGGAATAAGGAAACAAAATAAACAATGTTGGTTCTCAATTACAAAAGGTAACATGACCCTCAAATGACCATCCATGGATGGTCCAGCTATTCATTGTGCTCTTCATACACAGCCATTCAGAATTTGCATTGTTATTTATGTTGTTGTTCACCAATGGCTCTGGGGATTAATTGATCTGCATCATTTTCCCTCTGGCTTCCCAATATAAAGTCTGTAAGTTATCACTTTTAAGGCCTTTGCATTTGGCGAGATGCTGTTTGTTCAGGATGACATCTTCTTCACAGAGAGAGTGCACTTTGGCATAGGTAGACATCATATCTTGTAGAGATGTTCTGCAATACAATCGTGGCCAGTTGCCATCCTAAATAAGGCCACTGCAGTCTTTCTTGGCATTTTTTGTATATCAACTCTATCTTTAATATTCTTATAATCTTTATCCTTTAATTTATCTTCTTCATCAAGTCTCTGCTGCCTTTTGAAATGTTGTTTAATGTTATTTAATTGTTTATTTATTTCTATTTGTCCTACAGGTTTTATTTGTTGTATGGCACCTTTCTTTGCTAATTGATCTGCATGTTCATTGCCCAAAAGTCCGACATGAGCTGGGATCCATTGTAGAGTGACATGATTTCTAGTTTCAAGTGCTTTAATTACGCTTCTTATTTCTTTAATATTTCTTGTTGTTTGTATTATTGTAATTTACTATTCCATCTATGGTTGATTTTGAGTCTGATAAGATGACTAATTTTTGTTTTATGTATGGTCTATATAAAATGTTCTGTAATGCTGCTTTTATAGCTGTTAATTCTCCATCATAGTGGTTTGACATTTCATCTAATGTTAGATACTGTGCAAAATGTTTACAGTGTACTCCTGCACCGGCATTTTGTTTATTGATGAGGGATCCATCTGTATATATTCTGAGCCATTCTTTTTCTGGGTATCTTTCATTTTCCGTAGCTATTGCTCTCATTTCATCTGGTATATTGTTTTGTTTGTGTATTGTATATATCAGGTCATTCTGATATTGTATATCAATATATTCTATTGGACTCGTTACCTCTGTTGCAATTATATTTGTTGTAATTATATTCTTGTATTTTAAGTTATTAATATATGTTCTGAAGCTTATTTGAGTTTTTAAATTACTTATACAGTAGAATCTCGTTAGTACGTTTTTGCAGGGACCTAAGGATTTGGACGTCATAGGCGGGAAAACGCGTTAACGAAAATGCAAAATCTGCAATTTAAGAACATAGGTAATAAAAATCTAATAATTACATCTCCATGGGGAATTTAAATCCATTTTGAGTACAATTTCATACTGAATACGATCCGCGTTTCCATGTTAAATTCAATATGTTTAAATGGATTTGGATACACAAAGCCTGAGAATAAATAATTCAAGGTTTTATTTTGGTCAACTTGGATTTTTTAGGTTATGAATGTTTTTGAGAAAATAAATTGCGAATTGCGGAAGCGGCAATAGTGGTTTTGCTGTGTGTTTTATTACACACGTGATAATTTCTGCTAAAAAAGAAAAAATTATGAGCGTGCATCGTGTTACGAGTACAATAGCCGATATTATCTTTGGTGTATACAAGACGATTTGAATACGGAGGTGTTTCCATACAACAAATTTCGTTCCGGTCCTCTTCTGATCCTATTTTCCAAGAGAAAAGTTTTGTTTTAGTATTTTTCCCTTCTTTAAAAGCAGCTTCAATCAATTTAGGTTTGCTAACAATCGTGTTTAAGGTTGACGGAGGAATGTTTAACTTCCGCACTATATCAACATGTTTTATATTTGGATTGTGATTACATCAAGGATTTTCACTTTTTCACTGTTGGTTATTTACCTACTACACTTTCTTTTTTTCATTGTAAATGAAAAGTTAAAATACAATCTACGGTTGTTTGGTCATCACTCAACATTAGAAACTATCGTTAGCGTTTACCGCGTTTATCACGCCAAGGTAAAGCATTCTCTATCCCGCCCACAGAAATCGTTTCACACAAATATTTAAATGCATGTATGTGATTGGCTGCCGATATCCGCCCCGTGACCAAGGATTCAACAAAGTAGCAAATGAGGACGTCAAACTATGAACATGTTAAACGCCTACTCCCACTGTACCGATCAAGGATTGGCCAAAACAGCAAATGAGGACGTCAAAATTCAAACGTAGTAAGCGGGACCAGGAAAACGCACTAAGCAAACATTATTTATTATATTTGGTGATTTGGTACCGGGACTTTTATAATTCAACGTAATACACGGGAAAATGTGTTAATGAGGAACGTGCTAACGAGATTCCACTGTAGTATGTGCTTTGTGGTACCATTTGTATCTGTTTCTATGGACTTGTAGTTTTTGTGCTAGAGTAATTGCTTTCAACTCATGTTCCAATTCTATAGCCATGTTTTTTGTGAAGCTTTGTAGTACTGTAATTGGTGTTGTTTTTACAGCTCCTGTTATTATTCTTAGTGAATTATTTTGTGAAATTTCTAGTTTACTTTTAAATCTCTTGATTTCTGTTGCTAGTAGTTCTCCTCCATACAATAGGTTAGGTTTTTTGTATGTTTTATATGTATTATTAAGGAGGCCCATGTTTCCACCCCATTTTATTCTTGCTAAGCGTTTTAAAATGTTCTTTTTATTGATTTTATTCGTTATATTGTTTAAATGTCCTTTCATTGATAGCTTTTGATGTAATTCTATCCCTAGATACATTGTTGTAGTTGCTTCTTGTAGTTTTTTGTTGATTTGCAGGCATCTATTTTCTGTTTTATGCTGCATTGTGAATAGTTGATATTGAGTTTTTCTGTATTTGTTTCCATATTGTTATTATTAGTCCACTGTTCTAGGGTTGTCATTGTATTCTCCATTGTTGTTTGTAGTTTTTTGTAATGTTTCCCAGATCTTATGTTCTTTTCTGAAGTCCATATTACCACATTGTCAGCAAACATTCCTAACAGTGTTACCTATTTCTTAAGTACATCTACTAGGTCGTATATATATATATATATATATATTGAACAGAATAGCACTTGTAACAGACCCTTGAGATAGTCCAACTCTCGTTTGTTTCCATTTAGATGTGGCTGTTTTGTATTGTACTGCAAACCATCTTTGGGATAGGAAGGTTTGAAACCAGTTTAGCATGTGGCCTAATATGCCATATGTCTTCATCTTGTACAGTAGCATTTCTCGCCAAATGCATCTTTGAAGTTGACAAACCGTGCTAGAGTATTTTTTTTTTTTTAAATAGAGAGTTGAGGGTTGTTACACTACATCACTATGATATTCTTACTTGAACGCGTTTCGGGAGACGGCTTGTTCCCATCATCAGCATTTTCTCTCATTTTGAGTTGAGAGAAAATGCTGACGATGGGAACAAGCCGTCTCCCGAAACGCGTTCAAGTAAGAATATCATAGTGATGTAGTGTAACAACCCTCAACTCTCTATTTTAAATTATGACACATCACTGTTACCAGCTTCTAAATCTTCAAAATTAGTCAAGTGCTAGAGTAGTCGTATTATTATTGAAATTTTCTTTAATGTCCTGTGTGAGTCTTACAACCTGGTGTATTGCTGAGCTGTCCTTCCTAAATCCAGCTTGTTCAGGGACTAATAGATTTTGTGTTTCTAGATAGTGTGTCAGTCTTGTAGCTACCATTCTTTCTAGGAGTTTTGCTATGTTTGATGTTAAGGATATCGGTCTATAACTATCTATCATTTGAGTTGGTTTTCCTTTCTTCTTAATGGGTATAATTTTTTGCTTTTCTCCACAGTGTTGGTATGTAATTTCTTGTTGTCCAGATTTTATTGAAAAATTTTAATAGAGTATGGAGTGCTTCATGTCCTAAATTCTTGAGCAGCTCTGGATGTATGTTATCAGGACCTGGGCTCTTTTTATTTTTTAGTATCCTTATTACTTGCTTTATTTCTGGGAGTGTGAATGGTTCATTGAAGATATTTTGAAAGTTAGATGTATCTTCGAGGTTGCAATTTCTTAAGTATGTATTCTGTTTTTTGTTTTTATTTTTTAATGTAGTGCTAGTTTTATAATATGTTGCTAATTTTTCTGCTATAAGGTTATCCTCGTATATTTCTTTATTATTGATATTTAATGGCTGATTTTGTTGGTTTTCTCTATTTGTTTAATGTAATTATGTACTTTAGTACTATTTGTTCTAAAGTCTAGTTTGTTTATAGATTCTTCAAATCTCTGTTTTTTTGAGTTTTATAGCCTGTTTTAACTGTGCGTTTGCTTTTCTATAACATCTGCTTTGTCTTGTGTCCTTTCTGCTTTTTCTCTAGTTTTGTCTCGTTTTGATTTGAGTTGTGCTAACTGTTCATTCCAGAAGGGTTTGCATTTATGAATTTTCCCTCTTGTGATACATTGTTTTGCAGCTTTTAAAATTGTGGCATTTAGTTCTTTCACTACTTTGTTTGTTTATGTTTTCTTCCAATTTAATTTCTTTGAAAAATTTGTGTTTATTTTTGTTTTATATTCTTCCCAGTGTGCCTTTTTGAAATTCCATTTAGGCTTTATTTTTCCTTTTGTTCTAGGCGGTTGACGATTTAGATCTGTTTTTGTTATTATGGCTCTATGTCCACTACCACTGTCTTCGATTACTTTTTTTGTAGTTTTATCTTTCTAAATCAGTTGATATGATAGCAATGTCTTGATTGGTTGGCTGTCCTGAGTAGTGTATGTAGGTTTTTGGGTCTTCATCCCTATGTAATATTTTCATTAAGTTGGAGTTTACAAATTCTTCAATAATTTCACCAGTTGTTATTTATGTTGGTGTAAGAATTGCAAAGTGCTTTATACAAATGCTGTTTAGTTTTTTATGAGGAAGTGAGAAAACAACATAAAAAATCTGATGTGTTACACTCACATGACTTTCTCTACTCTTGTACAAACTATTTTTACAAATGCTTATTCTCCATGTTAATTGAGATATTGAGATGTTAATCTTATTGCTAATTTTCTTATAGATGCAAGAGGAATTGGTAGGTTATAAGCGATAGTCAAATATTTTAAGAGCTGGTTGCTATGTGGAGTATTCCATTCTCTTTGCATTACCAGGACAAAAAAAAAATGAATAACGAATTCCCATTTGAGAAAAAGTATAAGTATTGGAAAATTTAAGGGAATAATAGGCAATATCTGGAAAATGGTTCACTCAACAAAAAGAATGTATATGATATAAATTGTGTATTTTAATGTGATCTACATTTTTTGTGTAGTAAAATTTTGTCTATCTCTTATGGTTTACCAGCTATGCAAAAGTCGTTCACAATGAAAAATACTTTTGGAGACATCCCCAGAAAATTCAAGATATACAATTCATTTGCCATAAAAATATCTTAAACTTATGGTATTTTATTCAAAATCGTTAGCCATTTTTGAGAAAATTAAAATTTTCGAAAAATGTTCCATGTAAAGGCTAATCTGGAGTGAGGGGATTTTCTTGAAAACCTTTGTGTCGCATCTCTGAAAGATACTGAACCTAAATACCAAGTTTGGTGTTTATCCGACTGTTCGTTTCTGAGTTATGCTGTTCAGACAGACACTGGACATGTTTCCAAAAATGCTTTATATGCATTCAGTGCACCTCGAAACATGTATTTCCGGTGAAATCTCGGTATCGAATTTTTGGGTGGAATACCATACTTCCCCTACGTACTATATGTAGTAGAGAAAGTAAAACGGTAGTTTCCCATTTAAAAAGAATTAAATTTACTCTAAAATGACCATCACAATGTTCTCCAAATAAAACACTACTAATGGCATTTACTTTCCTCCATAATATCAAGCACTTTCTACAGCACTTAGTTTTGGAGATATTTACAGTCTCAACCCTGTATATGAAGAATGTGTAATGGAGCTGCACAAATTGTGACTCAGTATCGTTTGCAATATAAAATAAAAATTCGAAGGAAAACTGTTTTATTACATTGCTGATAGCACCAAGAGTAAGCTAAATTTAAGCTAATGGGTCCATATCCCATTTATAGAGCTAATCTCTCTTTTGTAATGCCCAATAATTTGATAAAAATGCTCTTTTTAACAACTTTAATTAGAGGCATATTAATTTCAGTATGTGCTATGAAGAGAAAGGGTGAAGAAAATGTTTGTAGGAAACTCGAATGTGATTTGAATAGGCCTTTGCTAGGAATTGTTTTTTCAGCCCAAATTGTACATAATTCAATATGATGCAGTAATTTGTATCACAAATTATTTAAATGTAAAGAATGATTATAATGTGAATATGCATTTTTATGTGACATTGATTTGAGATGTTTGTTGATTGTAATTATTGTTGAGAAGTAAGTTTATACGGCCTTACTGAAACTGACAATAATAGCGTGCAATAATGCAGCGAGGGGGTGAGCTGTTTATCATTATTAGAGACGAGGAAGTTACGTAATATTGGCGCGTTTTACTTTAGAATTTGCTGGAACATTTTCCCTAGAGCATGTGTGTTCATAATTTTCATTGGATATAAAAATAGACGCTAATGTTGGCGCGTTTTATTAGCCAATAGCAGCTCAGTTATAATCTTTAGGCATATCGGGTTGTAGGAGCATAAAAAGGGCTAGGTTAGAGATAGACCCCGTCAGTTCGTCGAAAACATTTGTATGTTACACGTCGCCTTCAGTCCAGCAGAAATATTTGTACGGTACACATCAGCTATCAATTTGCAGGTTACGCGTAGCAGAGTTATGAAAAATCTCAAGTGTTGTAAAGTTAATTATACAAAAAGTTGAAGTATGCGAATTAAGAGTGATCAGTAATGTAGTTATTATAACAGTTTCAGTTTGGCGAGTGTCAAGATCAATGTGTAAATGTGATAGTGAATGTGTTCGACAATAAAAGTGTAAAACAAATTCTTTCATCAGTGTTATCTTTGGATAAGAGACTCCTTTCCGTTTACACAACCTGTATAAAGAGAAGTGCTCGACCAAAAAGATCATAGCTAGCCGGAGGACAGAGAACCAAAATTAAATAAAATAACAGTAGCATTCTTTCAAACAAACACTAATACTGCCGCAAATTGCTAACACCAGATGGAGCTAACAAACCTAACAAATGAATCACGTCACAAAATGGCTTCACCACGTGGAGTAAACACAAATACACAAACATTATAAATAAAACCGTCGCAAATACAAACACCATATAATTCACAAGCCCCTTGACATAGAAGTTTTGTTATAAAAGATTATGCAAATTTTTACAAATATACAGTAAGTATAACAAAATTAAGTATAAGAAAATTAAAACTATTCCGTCAATTTTTGGAAAACAAAATACAAGAAGGTATTATCCCATAGTGGCATAAGATTTCTTAGTTGGTTACCTGCTATAGAAAGAAATCTTGCCCATTTTTGATGGATGCAAATCATATTGCCTGCATTGTGACAACTGCCCGAGATTATTAGATACTCAATTGTTTTGAAAAATCCAGAAAGTGCACAGTATCTTAAGTTTTTGTATGGTATTATACAGTTATTTAAAAAGGTAACTTCAAAATTGAAAATTAATATTGCAGCAACAGAAGCATTTCAGACATTTACAACATATCTTGCATTTTCCTTCTTTCTTAATTATAAAATATCTGCTTACCTTAACTGCACAATTATGGAATAAACATTCTAAGTTATTTCAAGTTATTGTTTAAAGTTAGTATAAGCCTTCAAAAATAATAGAATGGAAGTTCAGCGGAAGTTTGCCAGTCATGAGTGTGTTCTGGGTTAGACCCAAGAAAATGTGTTTATCCTATTCAAGAAGGTTAGTTGTAACAGAGTAAGGAGTACTAATTGAACACACAGCTGTATTAATGATGAGGATGATAAAAAATGAATGTTTGTGTTTTAATTCCATTCATTAATATTGGTTTCTAAGTTATTTCACCAAGCATGTAAGTCTTTTTAATAATTTATTATCTTTGAATATTTCCAAAGGCATTAAGGAAAAACACGCATTGCTGTATTTATCATTTGTGAATTCAGATATATTTCAACTGTATTGTATTGTATTGTATTTTATTTCTCCAATGTAACTACAGTTTACATGGATCATCCAATTATACAAAAATGTAACAGTGTATATAAGAAAATGAGAGGTGAAAAAATACCATATTTTACAGTGCGTTTACATTTTCTTTTTTGTGTTCTTCTAAGGAGTAGAAGGCATTTTCTGTCAGATAGGATTTGATGGCTTTTAGTTTTATCTTTTCATTTGTCATCTGTTTCATTTGTGAAGGTAAATGATTGTACATATCTTTGGTGTTATTTTCTATGCATTTGTGATTTAGTGTCCCTCTTAATCTATTTCTGAAATAGTTATTTTTTGTTCTGGTATTATGGTTATGAACGTTCATATTTCTGTTCTGATTATTGTAACTTTTTACAGCAAATTTAATACATTCGTATATATATAGTGAACGTAATGTTAAAATCTTGAGTTCTACATGTATCAATTTTAACATTATACGTATTGCTCTTTGAATATCTTTAAAACTGAGGATTTTTGCGCTGTACCCCATAGAACAACCCCATAACTTAAGTGGGAGTGGATGAAGGCATAATATACTTGTATGATACTTTTTCTATCCATTATTTGTGTTGTTTGTTTTAAAATATATAATCCCGTGTTCATTTTTTTTATGACTCTCTTAACATGTCTGTTCCATTTCAGAGTACTATCTATGATTAACCCCAAAAAGTTTGTTTCTGTGACCTGCTGAATTTGTTTATTTTCTATTGTTAATTTAATGTTGGCCTGTGTTTTATTACTCACACTGATTTGCATCCACTCTGTTTTGTTTATATTTAACGCCATCCCTAGGTTTGCTAACTAAAGTGAATGCAAAACATTTTTTTTTTCTCTTTAATCCTTTATGAATATTTGTATAGAAAATTGTCACATATTATTATATAGTACATTGCTATCATGCAAATCATTATTTTGGAATATTTGCAGATTAGTTTGTAAGTTGACACATATGTTTACAACTTTGTGTTCACTTTCTGAAACAGCAGCGTTAGCATTTGTTTTTCTGGCTTATGTTTCAGGTGAGGCTAAGCGTATTAAGAAGGAAGAACTGGACTCTATTGTGCGTGCTTTTAATATTCAGATTGACAATCCTATCTGTATTCTGAACCAGGATACAGCACGAAAATTCCTTAATAGCAGTGATCCAGAAGAAAAGTATATGGAGTTTATGAAAGCTACATCAATGCTTTACATTAGAAATAGTTATGAAAATGCCCAGAACAATAAACGCGCTTCTACTGTCTTACTCCTCTGCAAGTTAAAGGCAAGTCAAATGTATTGGTACTAAAATAGAAATAGAAATTTTTTCTTAATTTACTTACACAGAATTGAATCTAACCTCACTTTCTATACCAAAACTTACTGGAACATGTTTAGAAGACTGTTGTCTCCACCATCATGTTAACTCACTGCAGCGCTTCCTCCTGTGGCTTGTAGAAGGTGCTTCCTTGCTGGATGTACTGTGTGATAAGATCATACATAACATCAATATTTCGTAAATTGTGTTTTTATTTTTATGCATAAATAATTTTTCTCAAATGGAGAGTTGAAGTATGTTTATTTGTTTGTTGAGCCCCACGTTGTGGTAGCCAAATTTGTGGTGGTATTAATGTTTGTAGTCGAAAGATGCTACTGTTTATCTGCCGCACATATGGAAGCCAATTTGTCGCAGTCACTTCGCGTTATCCTTTACTGAGCGCCTGTTATTGTATTTAATTTTGGGTTCACTGTCCTCCGGCTAGCTATGATTTTCTCGGTTAAGCACTTATCTTATACAGGTGTGTAAATGGAAAGGAGTTTTTATCCAAAGATAACACTGATGAAAGAATTTGTTTTACACTTTTATTGTCGTAACACATTATTCACTTTCACCTATTAATCTTAACACTCGCCAAACTGAAACTGTTATAATAACTTCTTTACTGCCCATTATTAATTCGTGTACTTCAACTTTTTGTGTAATTAACTTTACGACACAAGAGATTTTTCATAAATTTGCTACGCGTAACCTGAACTGCGTGCGATGCATACTCCATGAATGCCTCCGTTGAACTACGTGAAACTTGACCCTGACACTGAATTTATACTTCCTCGCCCCAATATGCTTAAACATTATAACCGAGCTGCTATTGGTTAATAAAACGCGCCAACATTAGCGTCTATATTTATATCCAATGAAAATTACGAAAACATATGCTCTAGGGAAAATGTTCCAGCATATTCTAAGAAAAACACGCCACTCTGACGTCATTTGCTCGTCTCTAATAATGATAAACAGCTCACCCCCTCGCTACATTATTGCACACTTTTATTGTCAGTAAGGCCGTATAAACCCACTTCTCGACAATAATTACAATCAACAAACATCTCAAATCAATGTCACACAACAATGCATATTCACACTACAATCACTCTGACATTTACATAATTTGTGATACAAATTACTGCGTCAGAGTTCAACCAGTTTTTGAACGGCTTTTAAAAGCTAAGGTTTTTCTTTCAAATGATGATCCGTGGATCAAAATTGTTATATATGTTATATGGTCTCACTTTCCACAAAAAGGTAAAGAAGCAGGTGTACATAAAGATACTAAGACTAATGAGTAAGCAATACAAAAGGTCTTACTTCTAAGCGGATTACTCATATTAAAATGTAATCTAATACTGCAGCAGTGCAACCACTTTCAGTGCTGTTATGGTTTATCCGGATTTATTTTTGTTGTTTTTGGCTTCTTATTTCTATCTAGTATTTTGAGGGTAAGATGAGTGAAATGTGTTTTGGGCAGAAATTAATTCCAAGACAAGTGATAGTATTTTATTGTATTATTAATAAATCAAATTTAATCTTTTCAATTTCATTCAAGCTTCCTAATAAGCCTGCATTAAATGATGTTTTGCAGTATTAAGAATTAAAAATAAGACTCAATTTTCCGTCATACAATATCAATGTACAGCTATTCTTACAAAAACTTATTTTTCTATCTCTACTTCAATATAATTGAGATTAACCTTTCCAGAAATAGCTGTATTACACATTGCATTATACATACATATGGAATAGCTATAGTCAAATGTTTTTGAACTGGACGCTATACACTGGCCTTAAAATTCCATATTCTTTCCAAGACATTGTGAGAAAAAAATAAAATTTACAATATGCCATCCTGTACCTTGTTGTCGTCCTCCATGGTGTAGTGGTTACCATGTTAGCCTCTAGTTCCCAAGGTTGCGGGTTCAAACCCGGCGGAGGGCGATGGATTTTTTCGGGCATAAAAATCCTTAGCATGGCTTCCTTCAGAAGAGAAGTAAAGCCGGTGGTCTCGTGTCGTAGATTTACGGCACATAAAAGAACCTCAAGCTTGATAAAGAGGCCTCTGAGCAAAATTACCGGTCTTTCACGTCCAATATAGAATGGGACCACTAAAGTTAAAGAGCGTCCATAAATAAAACTCAATTTCATTTCTGTACCTTGTTTCCTACACCAGGACAGGTATGCCAAATTTGTCATTTAACACTTTTTTTCATTTGATACATTATTGTTATACATATTTTTATCTATAATCTAATATGTAAAATAAATTAGGTAAAATGAATAAAATAAAAAACCAAAATGTAATGATTATAATTGAAATTTAAATAAAATACATGTTCAACTACTGCTACTGGAAATACTGTAACATAACATAACTGTTGTTCAGCTATTCCCAGTTTCTAGTAAATAATTAGTAGATTAAACAAAATAAATGTAACACAATATTCCATACTAATCTAAACACTGGTATCCAGTGGTAAAGGTATTGGTATCCAGCACCCAAACTACATTAGTGTTTGTATATATACATTTATGTATTCATTTTCAATTAATGATTGAGAGTTTTAAATTTAAAAAAATTGTTATAACTTCATATCAGAATTCTAACTGCTATATATATTTTATTTAACTTTTCTAATAATACTTTTTTTGTTAATAATTTTATATCAAAATCCAGAATTTTAACATCTAATTTTTTTTTTTTTTTTTTTTTTTAATTGTTTCTATAACGACTTCAATACACTTTCCTCAAAATGTATACTTTAACCATTCACTTTTCTTAATATAAATTAGTATTTAATAATTTTATTAAACTTATCACTCTAAATTAAACTTAGATTCCCTTATTCTTTTTATCATACCTTCACTTAACACTCACATAATTTCTTCATTATTTCTCACTACACATAACACGATAATCACTATATTTATCACTTGTCTATGAAACGATTACTACACTTTCTCTTTAAAATATAATATTTCACTTCACTTAACACCACACTCACTTTATCTCCACTTGTCACCATTTTTCACTCCACTTTCCCCCACCACCATCTTCTCACTCAAAACCATAACTAACTTGCTTAACTCCTCCATTCACCACCACCTGCTCTAGGCTCCCACTCCTATCTGCTATCATCATTTTTTACTTACAGGGAGTATTTTGTTTTTTTAAAATTATTCCTTCGTTTTTCTATTATAGTCCTACTGTCCATAATATATGAAACTACCCTTTTCCACATCATGCAATATGTTGGGCAATCTTGCTTTCCTGTGCAGGTTTTTTATTATGTTTATGGCATGGTATACAGGTTTGTAATTGTTCTTTTTTTTGAATAAGCTTTCCTCTCGTGAGGAACAACTGAAAATCAACAGTACTAGAAGATGGCTAAGTATTGAACAATTCAAACCATTAATAATGGATATTCCAGAAATGGCTGATGCCACAAAAATTATTTGAAATAAATTGTGTGTTTTAAAGAGATAAATATTTTTTTGTGTAGTATGTTTTCGTCTATCGCCTAACGTTTACCTGTTATGCAAAATTATACAAAATTCCTTCTGAATAAAGAGGACTTCACAAGCTATTCCCAGAAAATTGAAAATAAACATTTTAATTGTCATGTAAATATCTTTAATATGTGGTATTTTAATCAAAATCATTAACAGCCATTTATTTGAAAATAAAAAATTTCAAAAAATTTTCCATGTAAAGGGTAGTTTGGGGTAGGGAGATTTTCTTGAAAATATTTGTGTCGCATGTTTGGAAAGTGCTGAACCTAAATACCAAGTTTGGTATTTATCCAACTTTTCTTTTTGAGTCCACAGACATGCGCACACACATGCGCGCGCGCACTCTTTTGTGAAAGTGCTTTTTTTTGGGTTCAGTGGGCCTCAAAACATATGATTTTATTGAAATCTCGACATCAAATTTTTGGGGGAATGCAACACTACCCTCACTTATTTTATGAAGTACAGAAAGTAAAAAGGGGGGTTTAAGCCATAAAAACAATTTTTTTAAAAAACCCAATTTTTTTCTTTCTTCCCCCTCCCCCCCTGTTCTAGCCTTGCCCATAACATATCACTCCCAAATTCCGTGTCATCATGCACTCAAATACTTTCTCATACCCTCTCTGTGTGATTTTCTAATTGCTTAAACAGGTCAGGGTTATTGTACTACGAGGAATCCTGTGGTCCGAAACAATAGCAGTATCATCAGTCTTTCATATAATCCACAAAGCATATTTTATCCTAGACCAAGTTTCTCTTACTACTTTTCGCAACAATTTCCTAACAAAAAAATCCAAGTCTCTTGAGCCTCCTCCCTTTTTTACTGCTATTACTCCTTTAATTCCAGCATATGTGAATTCATCCATCTCTATATTCTCTTCCATTAGCCATGTGTCTGTAACCCCCAAATACTCCCCCAGTGCTAGTAGTGAATTTTTTCTTTAAGTAAATTTAGAACTATGTACTTGAGACTTCTTAATTCATAAATTTAATACATGGTTTAGTATAGATGTTGAACCAAAGACTGGCTCATTCCTGAGATTTAACACGTGGATTTTTACACTGTTGAGAAGAATGAAAAAGTTTACTCACAAAAAAAACTTGCTGCATGGAACATTAGAAGGGAAGCATTGAGCCTGAATTCATTAAATTGTCAGGTCAAGACAATATTGACTCCATATGTGCTGCTGTAATGAAAACATGTCACTTGTACATTGAAAATGGAGGACGCTTTGAGCACCAAACATGGCTGTGCTGTTTTTAATATAGAGTCAACTGAAAAATTCAATGACACAGCTGGGATTTGAACACGGTTCTCCCACTCTCCATGTGGTTGCTCTAACCATTGGCTACTCTGACAGCATGCAGGTGGGACATTGAATTCCAATTGACTCAACGCATCTCACTGGAGATGACAATCTCAATGGCTACCTGCCATCACAAGTACTTTAATACTGGGTGCTTATGTGTTTCTTAAGGTTTTTCTTTTTATTATTATGTACATAATAATTTAATATAGATCAGTCGACTCTATGTTAAAAACTTGCCAAGACAGACTAAGGTCTCTAAAACGTATAATTAATAAAAAGAAAAAATAGCTATATGTGGATTCCTTGTCATCAGGTACCCAACTATCTATATATAGTAAATTGTGATTGTTTGACATTTAAATGCAAGTCTATGTTTGTAGTAACTGCTTGGTCCTGATATGCATATATTACGTCAAGCCACATAAGGTCCACTTCAATATTTTTAGGTATGCAATTATAGGAGATCTGCCATATTTAAATTTGCCAAACCCTTCCTCAGACTATCTCGCTTTCAGTATTCTATTCCTTTAAACATTGCTTTACATTTCTGCAGATTCATAATTCTTTAAAAACAACATTACTAAGCATAATCTGAACTTTAGGACTGAAGAATTTCTTAACATTGAACAAGTTTCTGCCATACTCATGTTTTATCTTGAACAAGTTCCACTGCAGTCTTATAGTTGCTTATCCTTTGATATTTTATTGCATAACTGTTTGTTAATTGAGTTCAGATATAATAATGCATGATTAAATAGCTGGCTGTTTGTTGGTGTTGCTTTTATTTTAAATAATCTTTTTACTTACAGCAATATTAGTTGACAGAAATGAGTATAAACCTGCAAAAAATATAAGACTTTAGCTACCACAGAAAGCATCCAAACTTCTTATTTAGTTAATAAGTAAAACTGAAATAATGGCCTTTCTTGCAGCATTTGGAACTAATGGCACATGAAGTTCGGCAGTGGGAACATAAATGGAAATTGTCACAATCTATTGAGACATATAGGGAAAGGAAACGACAGCTTGAAAATGAACTCTACTGGGCTGTGGTGAGTTAAATGTTTATAATTTTTAAATTTATGAATTTTTGCTTTTTCTTTTGTTGACCTAAGACAGATATTTTTTATCAAGAAATTGAATATGCCAGTTTTATACCAAATCCCTCCTCTGAAAAAAAAAAAGCATTTTTAGAAAAAGCCCCGCATGTGTCTGTAAATAACATAATAAAAGACAATCTCCATATGGCTTTGAGAAAAATTACTATGAAATTTCAGATGAAAGACAAAAAAGAAAAAGAAAAGTGGGGTATATATAAATTTAAGCCTGGCACCTTTCAAGGATGCAAGGTGAAGATTTCATGAAATTTCTTCAGCTTCATTCTCCAGTATTATTTCATAAAAACAGTACATTTTACCTGAACTTTCTTTGTGTAATGCTTGCGAGAAGCTATATCATGCCACTTCTGTGATAAACCACACTGAATAGCACCAGCCATAAAATAATAGTGAGCGAGAAAAAAAAAATGTTAACCACCCTATTTTAACCGGAATTTTGTCCCCCAGGAGTTCTTTTACATGCTCTGACATGGAGCTGTTGCTTTTAAGCACACTTAAAAACTATTGATCTGGGCCCGGTTTGAACCCATGACTTTGGGATCAGAAGGCCAGTGCCTAACCAGCTGAGCCACCCAGACTGACTAATAGTGGGTGTCTGCGTTAAATAGGGCAAGTAGTTGAGCTCCCTTAAACGCAAATCATCATCTGCATTGAATGTGTGCGCAACAGTTAATACTTATTATAATGGTAGAGTATTTCCTGGAATGTGAGGTAGGGGGTGAGGATTAACCGCATGCAATACCAAGTATTTGTATTAGAATTTAGGGTTCTGGTAAAAGAACATTACCAATTGTCGCAGCAATGAGCCAGCAGGAACTTAAGCATCTCACACTTTTTCCTTCATTCTTTCTTACTTACCATGCCCTCACCTGCCCTTTTGGCTACTGTACAGTGATGTAATACTTCGGAAATATATTGTCACGGTTAAAATAAGGGATGGGATTAAGGGATTTGGAGAGAGAGGCGCTCAACAAACTGGCGCCTCACCCAAATGTCATGGAGGGATTGAGGGATACTGCAGTGGGTCACTAGGGTAACTACCCCACCACGATCTTGACCCATGCGATGCCACCAAATATCACAGGTAGAATTGTGGGAGGTTGGTAGGTGTTCAACCAGGTGTCTCCAGCAAATGTCACAGTTAAAGGAGGGATAGCTCAGAATGGATCGCAAGGAGTGTGATTAACTCACATGTGGCAGGAGACCTATGCATCTCCTCCACATGTTAACACCAACTTAAGGTTCGAAACCAAGAACCAGAGTGACTCATTTGAACAAGGAAGCCAGGATGGGGAAGTCTGTATGGGTTTCTACACTTAGTACAACAAGACACAGGAAGGATGTGGGTATAACCAGGGCAGGCCTAAACTACTATCTACGAAAATGTATGATTTATTATAAACCATGGTTCGAGGCCGTAAAGGGAGTTTACAAATAGTTAAGTGGAAGACATGCTTACCTGGAGCACAGCAGATGGTGTCCGATGCATGGTGTTGAGGCTTTCAAAGATTATACAGTGCCTTTCTTTTATGCCAAGGCCACAACCACCTTATATGCCTATTGGCCGAGACAGCAGTGACCTTGGTATTATGCCACAGTGCAGAAGCAGTGCAGGACATGTCAAAGGTACGTTTATCAGTTGTCTCAGTCGTTGCTTTGTCTTCGTGTTGTGAAATGTTTCAACAATACATGTGTTGTGTGTGATTTCTTAGGAATGTTATTCTGCTATTAGTCCATGGAAATGCCTGCCAATAAATTCACACTTGAACAGCCTATTTTTATGTATGATACAAACCTGAAAACTGAATCGTGTAGACAAGTGCGTAGACAATTTCAGCAGCAATTTCCTGGTTATCCAGTTCCGGGTAGAGACACCGTGAGATGTTTGGTCAATAAATTTAGAACGGGATCACTAAACGCTAAAAAATAAAGTTTATAGGAACAATCCCCATACCATAGATGAACTTAAGGACAATATGAAAGCAAAAATTATGAACATTATGCAAGAAGAACTTAGTGTGTGAATGGTAATTTCATCTGACAATGACAAGAATTTCTTTGCACAGATGGACACCACTTTTAACACTTATAGCAAAGTTAGTACTCATTACACATATGTTACTAACACTCGTGAGTAACTAACATGGGAATTACAAAACGGAAAACCCCGCAGTGTAGTAGACTGTTTGTGGAGCACGCATTCGCGTGATTTGCGACCTTGGCATAAAATGAAGACACTGTACTTATCTTGTGTAAACTTAAAAGGTCGTCCAACAAAGCTTCCTGCAGCACCTCCCCATCAATTGACGAGATCTCAAACCTGGGGTTTTTAAAGGCCCACTTCAGCTAGCTAAGTAGAACATTGCCCCTATAGGCAAATGCCCTGGAATGAGTCAGTAGAATGGATACATCGCTCTCAAGGTGAACAAATTCTGACACTGCACATTCTCTGCAGCGGGCAGCTTTCTTTTCTGTGTGGAAGTCTTTACTTCCACAGCTTATAAATTACAAAACCTATGAACACGTGAATAATTATAAAATAATAATTGTAACTCATGCATCCTGACATCTGACTGAACTTAATTTCTTTCAATAAATAGTTGGATGCAGATCTTAAACAAAATGTCGACTGTTATGATCAAGTTGCCTCAAATAATACAGTAATATCCATGAGCAGTTTGCTTTAAACCAGAGTGGAAACTTGTACTTAAGTTAGTTGGGGGAATACAGTAGGCAGCCATTTGAAGCATTAATTCACAAGGAATGGTATGGGAATGATTTCCTTTCAATGTTATAATCTGCTCAGTAGGTTCTTTTGAAGGTGAAAAGTAATTATTTAAATAAAATTCTAGTGGCAACACACACTAACTTCATTCTTTCAAGATAATTACCTTGAGTGCGTTTTGAAGACACTTGTCTTAATCATCAGCTAAAAGCCACTAACGAGTCTGTCAGTTCTAGTGTAGAACCGACAGACTCATTAGTGGCTCTTACTGATGATGAAGACAAGGTGTCTTCGAAACGTGTTCAAGGTAATTATCTTGAAAGAGTGAAGTTAAAGTGTGTTGCCTCTAGAATTTTATTTAAGTAACATTAACTACTTCACTGTGTTTCCCATTAACTGTTATGTTAAATGTGAAAAGTAAGTTTGTGAAAGAAGGAAACTTAGTTCCTTTCAAAAATATGGTTAATTTTAATGAAAATACCATACTTTTGATATAGATGTTCCTAGGAAATAAAATGTACATCTTGAATTTTGTGTAAATAGCAGGTGAAATACTCTTCATTCCCTAGTGAATTCTGTATAATTAGGACACAAAAACCAAACGAGCAAAGTGTAGTGGTCATTAACATGTACAATTTTTCTTGAATAACTTTCCTCATAGCATTAACCATTTCTGGAATATTTGTTGTTAAATGTTTAAATTTTCCTATGCAGAGGTTCACTTTGGTACTTTGTAGTTTATTTTGGTGTGCCATCTGTGTGATGTGTTTGAAAATTTGTGATTCTTCTTTTCATTTTCTCAAGGCATCATCTGTAACAAAATTCAACCTGCAATGTGAACAGATGAATTTTATCTCTACGTCTTACAAATGTATAATCCACTTAATATATGGAGTAAAGTATTTTATGTAGTTTACGGAAAAATTACTTTGTGTGTGAATAATATAATAGCCATGGAATTTGTCAGGATTTCTTGGTATTTATGAGCTGTGTTCCATGGCATTCTTAATATGGTCTAACTAATGACTCCAGATTTATCAACAGTGGTGGTCTAAGGGTTTCTGTACTTATAAACTGCTATTTGTGCCAATTCAAACACTGAAGTGCAGATATAAGTTTACTCCTACTATAGAAGATAGTTCATAGGTGGTTAATATCTGCAAAATGGGGCTACCTTTCCAAGTTTTTGCTGTGACTTGCATTTTGAAGGCATGAATAAAAGAGGGTTCATAACACCAAAATTGCAAATAGTAATGTAGCAAATAGACGACTTCCATTGCAGTCTAAGAACTTTTTTTTCCGTTGCTTAGATGCTCAGCTTTTGGCTGCACTTGACTCTCTCTCTCTGACTCAATTGAAGTGTCAGTCAGCAGCCCTCTTCCCCTGCAGCAAAGTGGGAATGTTCTTGATGGGGAGGCTTCTCAAACCTGCTGGCAGGAATATTTCCAGAAGGGGGGAGTGCATATAAAGAGTTTGTTGCATCGGCCATTTGTTGTAAAGGTCATTATTGCATGGACCATCTGTTCTTAAGGTGTCTGCTGTATGCGTTAACAATCAGGTAGCCAGGTAAAGGGGGCTGGCATGCTCTTACATATGGCACAGCTCACCAGCATCTTCGCGCATGTGGTCAGTGTAGTACAGCATAGATTTTAATGACATACACTATGTGATTAAAATTATCCGGACACCCCACAAACATACGTTTTTCATCTTAGGTGCATTGTGCTGCCACATACTGCCTGGTACTCATTATCCGCGACCTCAGTAGTCATTAGACATTGTGAAACAACAGAATGGGACGCTCAGTGGAACTCACAGACTTTGAACGTCGTCAGGTGATTGGGTGTCACTTGTGTCAGAAGTCTGTACGCGAGATTTCCACACTCCTAAACATCCCTAGGTCCACTATTTCTGATGTGATAGTGAAGTGGAAATGTGAAGGGACATGTACAGCACAAACGCGTACAGGCTGACCTCGTCTGTTGACTAACAGAGACCGCCGACATTTGAAGAGGATCATAAAGAGTAATAGGCAGACATTTATCCAGACCATCACACAGGAATTCCAAACTGCATCAGGATCCACTCCAAGTACTATAACAGTTAGGCGTGAGGTGAGAAATCTTGGATTCCATGGTTGAGTGGCTGCTCATAAGCCACACATCACGCAGGAAAATGCCAAAAGACGCCTTGCTTGGTGTAAGGAGCATCAACATTCCACGATTGAACAATGTCAAAACGTTGTGTGGAGTGACGAATCATGGTACACAATGTGGCGTGGGTACGGCGAATGCCCACGTCATCTGCCAGCATGTGTAGTACCAACAGTGAAATTTGGAGGTGGTGGTGTTATGGTGTGGTCGTGTTTTTCTTGGAAGGGGCTTGCACCCCTTGTTTTGCGTGGCACGATCACAGCGCAGACCTAAATTAATATTTTAAGCACCTTATTGCTTCCCACTGTTGAAGAGCAATTCGGGGATGGTGATTGTATTCTTTCAACACGATCGAGCACCTCTTCATATTGCACAGGCTGTGGCGGAGTGGTTACACAACAATAACATCCCTGTAATGGACTGGCCTGCACAGAGTCCTGACTTGAATCCTATAGAACATCTTTGGGATGTTTTGGAACGCCGACTTTGTGCCAGGCCTCACCGACCTACATCGATACCTCTTCTCAGTTCCACACTCCGTGAAGAATGGGCTGCCATTCCCCAAGAAACCTTCCAGCACCTGATTGAAAGTGTGCCTGCGAGAGTGAACACTGTTATCAAGGCTAAGGGTGGGCCAACACCATATTGACTTCCAGCATTACCGATGGAGGGCGCCACGAACTTGTATGTCATTTTCAGCCAGATGTCCGGATACTTTTGATCACTAGTGTATGCACAATCACAAAAAAAAAAAAAAAAAAAAAAATGCTAAGAAAATTATGTAACTGTTGCGTCCTTACTTTATATATACACAAACACAACCCATGGCCAGCCAGCTAGCTAGCATTTCATTTTTTTACAGCAGAACACTGCTGACTCATTGATCAGTTAGGCTCATTTATTTATACTCAGGTGTGTTATAGTAAGTTATTATCAAATAAAACAGATATATTTTATTGTGATGTAGCTGGAGATGCTTGCATTTAAAGTTTTCCTCTTCATGAAGAAATAACAGTGTTATGGAGAATAACAGGAACTAATTTATGCTTATTCCTATTTTGAAAGAATATGTGTTAAAAATTACCTAATCACCATCTTAAAAACACAGGAAAATCCCAAATAACTTCATCTGATTGTGCTTTAGCTTGTATGAGGGTCACTCCAAAAGTTTTGAAAATGGACGCAATAAAGTATTAAAAATTTAGATCTGATCTTTGGATCTTTTCAAAATATTATCCATTGCACTCTGTATACTGTCTCATCCTTTCAAACCATTTTTCAAATTCTGAACGTCATTCTACTTTGGAGAGAGTGCAATACATTCTTCTAAAGTAGCTACTGCGGCTTCAGATGACTCAAATAGTGGAGCTTGAATTTTTTCTTTCATTTTGGGGAATAGGAAAAGTCACTTGGGGCCAAATCTGGACTATAAGGAGGATGGGACAAATTTCTGACTCCTGCAGAAATTGGGTTGTTTCTTGTGCAGTGTGGGCAGAGGCATTGTCATTGTGCATCAAAATTCCATGCAGACCAGTCTTACAATGCTTTTTTCTCAGTTCATTGAACACTTGTGGTAGACATTTTGTGGTGTATACCGTCTGGCAGTAACAGTCTTTTATCCCTTAAGAGGAATCATCACAATGTGGCCACTTGCTGAGAAGAAGGAACAGATCATCTTCTTGACAACAGTCCTCTGTGGACTAGTGGTACCGTGCTAGCCTCTAGTTCTCAAGGTCGTGGGTTCAAACCTGGTGCAGGACGATGGATTTTTTCGGGCGTAAAAATCCTTAGCATGGCTTCCTTCGGAAGGGAAGTAAAGCTGGTGGTCCCGCGTCGTAGATTTACGGCACATAAAAGAACCTCAAGCCTGATAAAGAGGCCTTTGAGCAAAATTACCGGTCTTTCACGCTCAATATAGAATGGGACGCTAAGAACCACAACAGTTAAAGAGTGTCCATAAATAAAACTCAATTTTTTTCTTGCCAACACTTCTTGTTCGCTTCACTTTTGTTGGGGGATCTTCTCCTGTGAAGACTAAGACCGATGATTATCATTCAGTTTCTGTATCATACTGGTAAATCCAGCTTTCGTCTCCTGTTACAATGTTAAATATTTTTTTTGATCTTCCTCTATTGAATTTTTCAATCATTTCCTGGCACCATTGCACATGTGCTTGTTTCTGTTCTTTATGAGGTGTGGGGGATCCAGCGACTGCAGCACTTCCTGACGTCAAGTTTTTCTTTCAGGATTGTTTTCACGCTGTTGCTCCAATATTTAAGGCTTCTGAAATATATGTGCAATGATGATCTTCCCACAACATGTGCTGTGCTTTCACACATTTTCATCCATTGTTGCTGTAGCCGGCCATCCTGTTCGGTCTTCATGTTTGAGGGAATTCTTTCTTCTTCTAAACTCTGCATACCATTAATAAATGGTGAATTGTGAAGGGCAAACATCCCCAAATGCATGATGCAGTCTTTCAAGGTATTCTCTCTCCCCTTAACCAACTTTAAAGTCATAGAAAATCATAGCACGGAAATGCTCTCGCTTGAGATCCATCCTAGCATATGGCATAGCAAAACCTTCTATACATACACACATGGTGCTGATGATGCACATTATTGGAGCAAGCCCAAACTTGCATGTGTTGCTGTCTGAACTTCAATCTGGAGTTAGGAAAAGTTCCTTTGCCTTACCATTACTCATTGTTGCCCATTCTCAAAACTTTCAGAATGACCCTCATAATGTTACGATAAAAATAATATGGTATGTAATCCTAGTTACTTTCTCTACTACATATAGTAAGTACGGGAAGTATTGTATTCCACCCAAAAATTCGATACCGAGATTTCACCAGAAATACATGTTTTGAGACCCCCTGAATAAAAAAAAAAGCATTTTTGGAAACATGTCCGTGTGTGTGTCTGTCTGTGAACAGCATAACTCAGAAACGAACAGTCGGATAAACACCAAACTTGGTATTTGGGTTCAGTATCTTCCAGAGATGCGACACGAAGGTTTTCAAGAAAATCCTCCCACCCCAGATTACCCTTTACATGGAACACTTTTCGATAATTTTAATTTTCTCAGAAATGCCTCTAACAATTTTGATTAAAATATCATATGTTTAAGATATTTTCATGACAAATAAAATGTATATCTAGAATTTTCTGGGAATGTCCCCAAAAGTATTGCTCATTGTGAATGACTTTTGCATAACTGGTAAACCATAAGAGATAGACAAAATTTTACAACACAAAAAATGTAGATTGCGTTAAAATACACAATTTATGTGATATACATTTTTTTGTTGAGTGAACCATTTTCGAGATATTGCTTGTTATTCCCTTAAATTTTTCAATACTTATTTTCTCAAATGGGAATTTGTTATTCATTTTTTTTTTTTGTCTTGGATATGCAAAGAGTATTAATCTGTGGCAAAGGGAATGGTGCTGCACCTAGCAACCAGCTATTAAGAGATATGTATGTGCTTAAAGGCTACTGTATTTCTATATTGCCCTTGTAAATATATATTCCCCTTACATCTACAAGAAAATTAGCAATAAGATAGAGTCTGCAAATGTTTATCTCGATTAACATGAAGTAGTTGTAAAAATAGTTTGTACAAGAGTAGAGAAAGTCATGTGAGCGTAACACATCAGATTTTTGTTATAACAATCAACCTGAATCTGCAGCATTATGATGCAGTTAACATTGAGAAAATAACACAGAGTGCATGAGTAATACCTTTTGCTGTGCACATTCCTGTCATGCGGTTTTGAATTTAAGGTGAATGTTTATCTGATGGTCAAACATTATATACCTATTGCTAGTGAGATGTGTTATTTACAGCCTAGCTTTGTTCATATGCTAGAGGATTTACTTTTTAAATGTAGTGCACCTAACACATCAGATGGAACAAACATGCCAGTGCTGCCAAACCAAATTTATGCTGTGTACAGGACTCTCCATAGTATTTATTAGTTATCAAAATGTATAGTGCAGAATGAAGTAAATTAAAATGGAAAAAGAAGCAGGAGTAAATACTAAGTAACAAAGAGTGGAGTATTATGCGACTAGTGCTGTAGAAAATTTAGTATCCACATATAGAAAACAAATCAATGTTGATTTGTTTGCTGATTGATATCTCTTGATATGTTTCAGTACTCTTGCATATGGCCTTTTAATGTTGCTCCTAACTACCATTTTGGCTTGGATGCTTATGTCCCACGTTGCTCTCAGGTTTCACTTAAATAGGATACTACAACTACAGAGTGAGCCAAAAAATTATGAACTGGCTGCGCTGTGTTTTTCCTGTCCGTGTCGTCAGCGTTCGTTGCCTTCTGCCACTATCATAGAAGGGCGCGGATGAAACCATACAACATTTATAAAACTACTTTTAAAGTCTTTACTTACCAATTTTATGAAAGATGTTGAAACTGGTCACCGTCGTCCATGTATTTTTGGCACCTCTTTAGGAAACTATCTATCACTCGCTGTAGTTCACGTTGAGAAATGCTGGCAATTTCCTGACGGATATTTTGTTTGGACAATGACAGTTCTTCACTATTTTATGCAAAGAAGTCTTGCTACCTTGAAATAGTTCGGGTTCCTTTAAGGTCACACGTAATTTTAAGCTAGTAGGATGATCCTTTTTTGCAATGAAAATAAATATGTCTGCATATAAGCATTCTGCTGAAAAGGATCTAACACATTTATATTCTTTTCTCCTCCTTCCAGGAGTTTCTAATCTAGACAATGATAGTCGATTTTCTTTTTTGTCATACTTTTCTTACTTTATCTTAACCATGGTATTCTCATTCCTCAAGGTTCTATCAAGTACCTTGTAGATCAATATAAAAGCACCCCATTTAATTTCTCTTCTTCTAAGTATTCTTTAAAAGAGCATATTATTTCCCATGCCTATCCTTTAATAGGGATACCTTTACAAAATATATTTTTATTCAGTTCCCAAGCAAGCTCATTTTTGTTTTGGCTGCGTAATCTGTCATCATTCTTGGACATGATTAAAGATCCATTTCAAGTGTGTATATTATTGTAAATGCTCACAACACAACCCTAAACACATGCAGCCTACGAGGCAAAAATGGCAACCACAAAAATGGTTGATGCCAAAGCACTTCTCACCACACAAGAAGCTTCTAAACACTTATAAGAATGCAGTAGGACAGCAGGATCTACAGAAAAGCATTATTTGTTTATACTGCAGCGATAGCCGATATAGGTCCACATAGCTGTTACAGATGCAGGCTAGGCTTATGCTAATTGTGTGTTATGTATCGGCAATGCAATGATAGTATACAAAATTGCTATAGGGTAGTTCTAATTGGTTCACCTACATGTCGTTATGACATTCCAATCCCGTCCAATCATTTTAAAGCTCTGTGCTACGGTTCGGAAATGTCAATCACTTTCTTAAAGTATGTGGACTTTAAAAAACAAATTTCGTGCACTGTCTGAATTCCTTATCTTATGTGGTAAAATCTAGAGTTTGGTACCAAGCAGTGCCAGTAAAATTCTAATTACTTTCTCTACTATGTATAGTAAGTAGGGTAAGTATTGCATTCCACCCAAAAATTCGATACTGAGATTTCACCAGAAATACATGTTTTGAGGCCTCCTGAATCCAAAAAAAAAAAAGTCTGAACAGCATAACTCAGAAACGAAGAGTCAGATAAACAGCAAACTTGGTATTTAGGTTCAGTATCTTCCAGAGATACGACACAAAGGTTTTCAAGAAAATCCCCCCAACCCAGATTACCCTTTACATGGAAGATTTTTCGATTTTTCGAAAATTATAGTTTTCTCAAAAATGGCTCTAACGATTTTGATTAAAATATCATATATTTAAGATATTTTCATGACAAATAAAATGTATATCTTGATTTTTCTGGGAATGTCTCCAAAAGTATTCTTCATTGTGAACGACTTTTGCATAACTGGTAAACCATAAGAGATAGACAAAATTTTACCACACAAAAAATGTAGATAGCGTTAAAATACACAATTTATGTGATATACATTTTTTTTGTTGAGTGAACCATTTTCGAGATATTGCTTGTTATTCCCTTAGATTTTCCAATACTTATACTTTTTCTCAAATGGGAATTCGTTACTCTTTTTTTTTTTTTTTTTTTTTTTTTTTTTTTTTTTTTTTTTTTTTTTTTTGGTCCTGGTAATGCAAAGAGAATGGAATTCTCTACATGGCAACTAGCTCTTAAAATATTTGACTATCGCTTAAAGCCTAGCAATTCCCCTTGCATCTACAAGAAAATTAGCAATAAGATTAATGTCTCGATATCTCGATTAACATGAAGCATATGGAGAATAAGTGTTTGTAAAAATAGTTTTACAAGAGTAGACAAAGTCATGTGAGTGTAACACATCAGATATTTTTTCTCTTGCATAGCTGAGCCACTGAAACTTTTATGTGGAGCATTGGAAACAGTGACATGCTAACCTTCAGATTGTATTTATTTCTAGGCCTGCCAAATGGAAAGCGAATTTAAGAAACTAAAACAGCAGACGGAGCAACAGCAAAGTTTGTGCCCAAAACTTCTAGCTGAAGTAGAAAAGGAGAAAAATGAGGCGATCAACATGAAAAGCAAACTAAGGTATGCAAAAGGAAAAGAAAAATTAGCAATTGATTTCTCCAGTGCATAGTTTCTCCTAGCTGCACTAACTTTAATTTTCCAGTTGTAGTAGGTGATTGTAGTAGAGTCTCGTTAGTATGTTTTTGCAGATAGTATGCTTTTGGATATTGTAGACAGGAAAATGTTTGGAGGTGTTATTTAGCATTTCAAATTTGAAGCCTTGTAAAATTTTTGTATGTTTCTAATTTATAATTATAAAGTTTTTAATGTAATTAACTGTTAAACTCAAAAAAGCACATTTGATTTCAAAGCATGGATATTGTTTTTAAGCTAATTCTTTATGTTTTTTATATTTAATTGAATATATATACATTTTATATATTATACATCATATTTGTTGATATGCAAATGTTAAAATAACACCATTTAGAAAGATGCAATACAACAAAATTTAATGCCAACAATTAGGTTCCAGCAATCTGACTAGAAAAGGGCAGCTGTAGTTTCATGTATGCATCCAGCGCCAGGTACTGTATGTCTCAAAAAGCAGGCTTTATTAAACCATGGAAAATTTTCTTTAGAACTATTGAGAAAGATGCCAGATTGATGTATGTAGCATATAAACAGGAAACACAAAATTTTCCTTGATAACCAACAGGTCCAGAATAACAGGTATTGTCAGGAAGATTTTTAGGTAGTAGACATCTTGTGTGTATTCAATCATCTTGTGGATGCAGACAATAGCATCACTAAAAATATATCATTATAAATATTGTGACGTCCCATTTTTATTTTAACTCACTTTTCTTAGTTTTTACTGTCACTATTTTGTTTTTATAGTTACTGTTTCATTGTGAGTTCACTTCAATAAGGTGAACTAGTTCAGTACTCCCATCATTTCACTTCCTTCATGATGTAACCTCTTCATGCCCAACATTCACTTCTCTCTGGAGTTGAACACAAGACTTCCCAACCTGTCGCTCCACAATAGCACTCGCTGCACGTCACAACTGTCACACCAATTCGCTTGAAGAATCAATCTTGGGGTGGCATGCACCATGTTGGAGTAAATTGCTTTGGAAGTAACGTTAACTAAAGAAGTCCCCACTACAGAAGTAGGTTACTACGGGAGCAATTTGCTCCGAAAGTAACGGAGAGCTCAATTACAATTTACTCTTTTGGTTATGATTACGGAAGTAAGAGCTCATTACTCCAGAAGGTATTGTTTTGTTTGCGTGATTTACTTGATGCAATCATAAGTAAGGTTATGTGCAATAGGAAAAGGGGAGAAACGTCAGCGAAAGAGATAAATGTTTGTTGGTAGAAATAAAGAAATTCCATTTAAACAATATGAGTATAAAAAACCGGGTGATAACCTGCATTACGTTGGTCTTCAAAGCTGGTGAGATAGCGCCAACACTCGCAACATGCATTTCTAATTACTTTTTATTTTAGGTTTATTAGTTTTTTATGTGTCTGATTTACTGGAGGTTAGGTTAGGTTTTTTTTTTTACTTTCTCTACTACGTATAGTAAGTACGGGAAGTATTGTATTCCACCCAAAAATTCGATACGGAGATTTCACTGGAAATACATGTTTTGAGACCCCCTGAATCCAAAAAAAGTATTTTTGGAAACATGTCTGTCTGTGTGTGTGTCTGTCTGTCTGTGAACAGCATAACTCAGAAATGAACAGTCGGATAAACACCAAACTTGGTATTTAGGTTCAGTATCTTCCAGAGATGCGACACAAAGGTTTTCAAGAAAATCCCCCCACCCCAGATTACCCTTTACATGGAAGATTTTTCGAAAATTTTAATTTTCTCAAAAATGGCTTTAACGATTTTGATTAAAATATCATATGTTTAAGATATTTTCATGACAAATAAAATGTATATCTTGAATTTTCTGGGAATGTCTCCAAAAGTATTCATTGTGAACGACTTTTGCATAACTGGTAAACCATAAGAGATAGACAAAATTTTACTACACAAAAAATTTAGATCGCATTAAAATACACAATTTATGTCATACACATTTTTTCTGTTGAGTGAACCATTTTCGAGATATTGCTTGTTATTCCCTTAAATTTTTCAATACTTATTTTCTCAAATGCGAATTCGTTATTCATTTTTTTTGTCTTGGATATGCAAAGAGTATTAATCTGTGGCAAAGGGAATGGTGCTGCACCTAGCAACCAGCTATTAAGAGATATGTATGTGCTTAAAGGCTACTGTATTTCTATATTGCCCTTGTAAAAATATATTCCCCTTACATCTACAAGAAAATTAGCAACAAGATAGAGTCTGCAAATGTTTATCTCGATTAACATGAAGTAGATGGAGAATAAGTGTTTGTAAAAATAGTTTGTACAAAAGTAGAGAAAGTCATGTGAGTGTAACACATCAGATTTTTTATATATAAGCTTAGATTCCTGATTACGAGAGGTTACTTTTATTAACGTTTTCAATGAAGACCCAAGTAATGTAGAAAAACAATAATGCGTCATAAAAATGACGGAAAGTCGTGATTGACGAGTTTAATAATTCCAGCGATGAGAAACGTACTGAAGAGCAGCTTAAAATTCTGGAAACAATGCGTTTAATCTTCATTTTGCATCGCAGATCATTTGCGTGTTGATAGAGAAATACCCTTTCTGATTTCGGAAAAGTTCACCATATTCACAGAAGGGTATAAAATAGTAACATGCGTGCAGTCAATTCCACACACAATGTGTGGGAAATCTGTGAAAGTGAAGAAGAATTGCCTTTTATTTTCTTAACACTTGTGTATATTTATATGTGTAGGTACCGTGCTCTTAACCTCAAAAGTCCTCTAACAACGCAGTGAAATACACGGCCAGCAGACGTGTGAACATTTATTTATAAGATCGCCTGCAATACTGGGATTACGATGAACTTTACTTAACGTGACATGAAAATGTTGGTAAACTAAAGGTATAATTGTCATGCATTTAACGTAATGGGAATGACTCTTGATTGATAGTTCTTTTATTACTTCGAGCTAGTACCGATTGGTTTTAATTACCATGTGAAATCAAACTTGACGTAATGGGAAGGAAAAGTTTGATGCCAAACTTTTAAGTTGCATTGCATTAAGTCAATAATAAATATCTCCATTTAATACAGTGTAAGACTGTCACGTTAAATTCATCGTGATGCCGGTTCAAGCTTCTGAAATATTCCAGTACGAAAAACTCATAGGATGCATAACAATAAATGCAATTTGGATTATAGAGCTGAATTTGTGTCGAGTTTTGTTGAAATGTTTTCCAAGCAGGTTCAAAAGGCGTGTATAAGATTCTTACCGGAATGTTCATTGAACTTTCTCTCTCTGTATAAGTATCATATGGTTCGTGCATAGCACTATCGCATTTCCGTTGTTTTTTTTGTTTTTTTTCCTTTCTTCATCGAGATCATCAATGTAATCTAAGTAATCCATGAAGTAATCAGATGAGGACATGCTGACGATGGGAACAAACCGTCTCCCGATACGCGTTCAAGTAAGAATATTATAGTGATGTAGTGTAACAACCCTCAACTCTCTTTATTTAAAAGTTTGTAAACATGTTTGTACAAGAGTAGAGAAAGTAATGTGAGTGTAACACATCAGATTTTTTTGTATTGAGGATCTTTTACATTGCCCAGAAATTTCTTAACAACCTCTCTGAATCCATTCCACGCATCTTTTTCAATTTCATTCATAGAGCTGGTAAAATTAACATCTTTCATCAATTTCCTTATCTATGGTCCATCAAATACTCCCTCTCTGGTTATAGCCTGTTACAATGATGGAAACTTTGTGCATAAGTACTGGAAGCAAGGACAACTTTTGTCAAGTGCTTTCACAAATTGCTTCATCATGCCAAGTTTTATGTGTAATGGAGGGAGTAGCAGTTTTTGATGATCGACAAGAGGCACATTAGTAGCATTTTTTGATCCAGGTTCCAGTTGCTGCCTCTTACGCCATTGGTCAGTTTCCCAATGTATGACCCCCACCGTGCTATCCCATTTGCAAGGAAAACAAAGGAATTTTGTATATCCTCCCTGTTCTAGTAAAAGACCAATGACTTTCAAGTCACCTCATATTTACCACTCATGGTTGCAGTACTTAATTTTCTCAAGAATGTGCTTCAGAGTTTCATAAGACACTCTTAGGTTCCTAGAATGTGCCAGCGGTATTGAAGCTAACTTCTTGTCATTATGAAGTAACACTGCCTTAAGACTTCGTTTGGAAAAATCAATAAAAAGATGCCAGTTATTTGGCTCATATGCTTCCCTGCCCAACTGTTGAATAAGATTAAATACATCCACACAAAACACAAGTTGATGCTCTTCTGTGTAGTACTTGTGGAACTGTATTTCACGATTCCTATACCACGAAAATGTAGCGCCAGGAGATAACAAATTCTTCTGTAGTCTTCAGCCCAGTAATTCACTTTTTTGTTTTGTGTGGCCTAAATCCTTCACTAAATCATTTAACTCAAATTGATTAAACTGTTGTGAATTGTCATATTCTTCTGGATCAGAAACCAACTCATTGTCGGAAGTCATGAAGCTGCTTTCAGATTCACTAAAATTCAGGTCTGCTGGTGGTGTAGGTATGGGTAGTTCGGGTCCATGAGGAATAGGTCATGTAGCTGAGTTTAAATTTGGATATTGTGGCATTTGGTTGTGGTAGTACTATTGTAACATTTGTGGATGGCAACATTGTTTGGTCTATTTGAAAACTGGCAACACAGTCCGGTAATGATGTAATAAGAGTGGGGGTAAAACCGGTTCTTCTGAGTAAGCGTCTGACGCTAAGTCTCTCTCTTGTGATGTAGTGAGTAGTGCATATGTAGGAGGATGGCCTGTTGAACAGAAGGTAACATGTATCTTTATTTATTCCCAATATAATTTTTAATCTAAATTCCTGGTATGTAGATTGATCCTTCTTTCCTTCCCCACAATGTTTTAGGCATATTTTAGGAATTTTCAGGTGTTCTAGGAACTTTGTTGAGCTCACCCCGTCGAATCTCGTGAGTTTGTGATGTCTTAAACTCCGTTACCATGCTCTACCCCTGCGATATTTGGCAATGTTAGAGGTTACGACAATATTTAATTCTTGCCTTCTTTTTTTTTTTGGTGTGTGTGTGTGTGTTTGTGTTTCTGTCTCTGTCAGTGTCTGTCTCTCTCGCTCTCGCTCTCTCTCTCTCTCTCTCTCTCTCTCTCTCTCTCTCTCTCTCCACAACTGTTACATGCAATATGAAGTGCAAACGATTTATCCTGATCACCAACTTGCTCTTTGAAATAGGAGTAATATAGTTTCTTTGTTTGTGAGTATATTTTACATACCTTCCCATTAATCATGTAACAGCAAAAATGTAACAACTTTGTAGACACTGTCTCCTGCGTAATACTGATGTAGAAGTCATACTCGAACATTTACCTTAGCATTACACATATAGAAGACGGACGTGCATATTAACACAAGTTTTAAGTTCAACTGAAGTTGAGATCTATGATACCTGTAAATGTAAACATAAATACCTCACAAGAAGACAGACCTGACCCATAGAACAAAATGATAAGTGCTGGGAATATAAACATAAACATCTGGGTGATAAGGGAGGATGGAAGTGAGCCAATTAGGAAGAAAATCAGCAACAGATTTAGAATAACATAATGAAGCATAGCAGTAAGCTGTATAAGCTGAGTGAATTTAGCACCATAAACATATATACACATATAAAAATAGATGTGATAGCCAAAAAACAGACTTCATTTTTTAAATCAGGGCACTGATTTCCATTAAAGTCACAGTTTCCTTTACACTGCAGAATCTATGTTGACCGGTGTAATCGACGTTCTTCAGGTTTTGTACTAGAAGTTTCAAATGGCGCGGTTGGATCTGATATTTGCAATATGGGCTTGTGACATGCTCTAAGAAAATCTTACAAAACCATGCACAAAAAGATACCTTTTGTTGCCTACATCTGACCTCTGACTGAAATTGGAACATGCTAATGGCCTTTTTTTTTTTTTTTTTTTTGTTTGTTTGTTTTTTAATCTGACTCAAAAATCATCTTATTGCTTCATATTATGTATCATTAAACTGAAAATAATGTCTCTTGTTGGACATGCTGATTTCTCACATCTAGAAGTGCACAAATAAATTGTACTGTTACAAACTAATCTGAGATATAATATTTCATTTGGACATTGAATGACAAAATTCAAAAGAAATAGGTTTTTTTTCAGTGTCTTTATATAATAATACTACTGTAATAAATAAATGAATAAATTTTTTCACAGGATAATCAGAAGCTTACTAAAAATGCTAGAATAAACACCAGAATGTAACAATCTTAGTATATAGCATTTTTTATTCTTACACTTTTACAAATATAAGCTTTGCTCATGAAATGTACCTTCTCTTAGAAACTGTCCAATGAAATAACATCAGCTTTTGTGCTGCTTTTTCATGTATATTAAAACAAAAGCTTAAACAACTTGAATGATTTACTTGGTCGACTTTTTTCAATTCTCCCAATGTTGTTGGTCACAGAAACATTTTTGGGAAGTGTCCTTCCCATCTTCAGCATGGTAAGTTGACTAAACCAGCTACTCTCCCATCCCCTTTGTGTCCAGCAGAAAGTGAAATGGCTGCCCTCTGTTGTAAGAAGTTTGTACTTGGTTCATCTGCTGCTGCTTTCATCAGGTCTGGTTAAACTGCTCTCTGTCGATGGAGAACTCCTCTGTCTACCCTCCCATCTGTATGATCTAATTGGACAAATTATAATAAGGAAACCAAATGGGGAGAATTTCAAAATTCAAAATATTATCAATGTTCTGATGAGTAAATATTTTTTCCCATATATCCAATTGTGAAGAACTCTGAAGGGCTTAAGTAGCTCAATTTCCAACCAATTTCATGATTTGACGTCCAAAAATGATTAGCAACAGCAGGTTTGTCTATTTGTTTTAATTTAATATCCCTTTGATGTTCTTCCAACCTTGTTTTCAAATTTCTTTTAGTTCTCCCAGTGTATACATTTTCACAATCTTAGCATGGAATCTGACACACTCCTGATTTGTTTTGTTTTCTACTGTATTAGTCAACAGTATTTTCAAAATGTTACTCAAATTTTAATTATTTTGAGGTGCCAGTTGAATATTATATTTCTTAAAAAATTTTCAAATTGTTTGAACATAACAGGGTAATATGTACATTTTTTATAACCAGATTTATAGACTTTGAATTCTGTAAGGTACTAGAAACATGTAGCATATGTTTTCTGCTGCATTGTTTTAATAAGGTATTAATTAAATGTGAAGCATTTTGAACAGCAACATTCTTAATGTATGTCGATTCTGTATTAAATTCTTCTTTTTCAAGAGGTATATTTAGTAATCTGTGAATCAGGCTTCGAAATACTGCATGTTGATGTGATATTTATCTATTGCTAAGTATTACAATATAGCGTTGCCTACCGAAAATTTGGCCCTGGCCGCTTTATTTCAGTAGACATCCATTCTACATACAAAATTGATTATATTATATTTACTGTCCATGCCCATTTATTTTTCATTTTATATAAGAATTGTCCAATCTTCTTACTGTCTTTTTAAAACATTTCCACTACCGCTATATTTCTATCTATCTTGATCCATTTCTTATTAACATACTGTTTTCTCCAAACTTCCGACCCATGGCGTTTAAATATCACTTCTTATTTCATCATCCAACTTATCTACATAGTTATTACTTATTTCCCAAATTCCTATCTCTTTTTTGCTCTTATCCTCCCCATACAATTCATTGAAATATTCCATCCAATCTCCTGGTTGTTGATGTGATATAGGGTTACGGTTATTTTTTTATGTAGTTATCCACTTGAGTAGGTTTTCTGTGAATTTCAAACTTTAAGTATTCCCTTTTTTTGTAATTGTTAAATACAAGAAAGGTAACATATTATCTTGCTCTATTTCCATTGTAAATTTAATATTTTTATCTTGTTTATTCACTGACCATCTTGAAAACACATACTACGTGTTTCTAGTATCTTATATAATTCAAAGTCTACAAATCTGGTTTATAAAAAATGTACATATCAGCCTGTTATGTTTAAACAATTTTAAAAACTTTTTAGAAATATAATATTCAACTGGCACATCAAAATAATTGTAATTTGAGAAACATGTTCAAAACAGGTTAACTAATACAGTAGAAAACAAAAAAGTCAGGTATGTATCAGATTCCATGTCAAGATTGTGAAAATGTATACATTGGGAGAACTAAAATAAATATGAAAGCAAGGTTGGGAGAACATCAAAGGGATATTAAATTAAAACAAATAGAAAAATCTGCTGTTGCTAATCATTTTTGGACTTCAAATCATGAAATAAGTCAGAAAATTGGCTACTTAAAGCCATTCAGATTCCGTCACAATTGGATATATGGAAAAAAATATTTATTCATCAGAACACTGATAATATTTTGAATTTTGAAATTCTGCTATTTGGTTCCTTATTACAATTTGTCCAATCAGCTCATAGAAGACGGGAGGGTAGAGAGAGGAGTTCTCCATTGACACTACAGAGAGCAGTTGAACCAGACCTGATGAAAACAGAAGCAGACGAACCAAGTACAAACTTCTTACAACAGGGGGTATCCGACTGGACACATGGGGGACAGAGGAGAGTAATTGGTTTAATGAAATACCATGCTGAAGATGGGAAGGACACTTCCCGAAAATGTTCTGTGGCCAACAACAACTGAGCCGATAGATGAGAATTGAAAAAAAGTCAACCAAGTAAATTACTACAATGATGAGATCATCATTATCAACACTGCCTCTTATAATTATTTAACTTGAATAATTTAGGTTTTCAGGTTTTGTATCCAAAAAGTAGTGGAATTACACACATTGCAGCAATTAATAAAATGCACTTGATGAAAGTGGAGTCAACCTAAACACTCCTACTAGTTTCACTCACCTATTTATTTTGCAGAAATGTATCGTGAGCATGAGCTCATTCATCAGCTGCCTGTTGACCGTCGGTTCAACTCTCGAGTTGTATTGTTGAAAGCCTGGAGTGTCCTCTGGTGGCCTATGGATGAAACTAAATAGATGGTTGTCTGCTTGAACTGACAAATCAAAGTTCATGATGCGGCTTTCAAACTTCTTTATGTAAATCTTCTCCCGTATTTCAAGTCCTTCTGGTTTTTGGGCTGGTTTCAGCAACTGGATATTGGTGCCTTATTTCATGGTTTTGAGTCCAATAGTGAAAAATAATGCTGATTTGTCGGTGTGTTTGAATGTTATGCAATGCTGGTGTTCCTTGATGTGGGTGCCTATGTTCCTTTTTGTTTTTCCGACATAAACCTCGCAATTTTCACACTGGATTTGCTAGATTCCTGACTTTCTGCTCTGGGTATGGGATCAGATTTTCTCGCTTTAATGAGATTCTTAATACTAAATTTGTTGTAAGGTGCCAGGGTGATGTGATTCTTGAATATTTTTTTGAAATTTGTGAAAGAGATCTGCGTGGTATGTGAATTTCCTGAAGTTGATCTTTTCTGCTGCATTAGAAAGTGTGGTGACCTGCTTGATTCATTTTTGTCTTTTATGAAATAGACACCAATATCCAGTTGCTGAAACCAGCCGAAAAATCCAAAGAGCTTGAAATATGGGAGAAGATATACATAAAGAAGTTTTAAAATGCATCATGAACTTTGATTTGCCAGAAGCAGACAACCCTCTGTTTAATTTCATCCATAGACCACCAGAAGACACCCCAGACTTTCAACAATATGACTCGAGAGTTGATCTGACAGTCAACTGGCAGCTGAGCAAAATAAATAGTTGAGTGAAGCTAGTAAGAGTGTTCAAGTTGACTCCACTTTCATCAAGTGTATTTTATTAATTGCTTCGCTGTGTGTGATTCCACTACTTTTTGATACAATATTTTTAGTTTGTTAGTACGTTCTTCAGCTGCAAATAACCAAAATATTTCTTTTTCTAAGTTATAATCGTGTTTGAAAAAGCATATATTAGGTAAAATTTTAAACTGTAATAGATAAAAAAAAAAAAAAAAAGGAAATCTACCTATGATTTGTTTTGAAAAAAATCAACTATAGTGAACACAGATGTCGATATTTAGGAACTACAATTTTATTTATGAAAGTAATTTAAAGAAAACGCATTCTTGTATTCCTAAAGTAGTATAGAGATATAGTGGAAAGATATTCATAAATTATTAGATTATGTTTATCAATTCTCTTCTACAGTGAATTGGATGAAGAATTAGTAACATTGCAGAGTCAGTGCTCAGAAGCAGAAGAAAGTTTCAAAAGGAGTAAGGAAGATGCCCGTATAAAGAAAGAGAGATGGGCAGTAACAAATAAAGCTATCCAGACGCTGAACAGGGAAATCACTCGAACACAAGATGAAGTCCACACTTTGGAGTCTGAACTTCAGAGAATAATAGCCATGTAAGTTTTACCAATTGCTAGATGCATTCATTTCTTAGCGTTGCATTTTTTGGTATGCTCATATGGATACATGAAACAATTGAAAGTCATTGCATGTATAGAGTTAAAATCTTATGTAAAAGCTGTGGTTTAGATTAGTAGAAAATCTATAATCTATGCATATAAAATACTGCAGAGTATGTAATGTAGAATGTTACTTAAAATTACATTATCTACATGCAGAAAAAAAATTGTTTAATGGAATGTGAGGATTGTGGTAAAACAATACGTTTATATTAATTTGTACTAAGAACATAGTTCAGATATTTGTCCCTCCCCATTCCTAACTATCCTTTACATGGAAATTTTTTCATTATGTATTACTTATTTTCTTAAAAATGGCTTTAACAATTTTGATTCAAATACCACGTGTTGCATGACAAATAAAATGAGCATTTTGAATTTTCTGGGAATATGCTGTGCAGTCCTCTTTATTCTGAATAGCTGTAATATAATTGGTAAACTTGTAAGAGGTAAGACAAAATCTTACTATACAAAAAAATTAGATCACATTAAAGCACACAGTTTATGTTCAATCATTTTGTGGCATTAGCCATTTCCGGGATATTCTTTCTTATTGGTTTGAATTTTTGATACACTTTTTTCAAGTAGAAGCTTTTAATTTAAAATAACGAGAGTTGAGGGTTGTTACACTACATCACTAAAATATTCTTACTTGAACGCGTTTCGGGAGACGGCTTGTTCCCATCGTCAGCATGTTCCCAACTGACATTTGAGAGTTGAGAACATGCTGAGGATGGGAACAAGCCGTCTCCCGAAACGCATTCAAGTAAGAATATTTTAGTGATGTAGTGTAACAACCCTCAACTCTCTTTATTTTAAATTATGACACACCACTGTTACTAGCTTCAAAATCTTCAAAATTAGTCAAGAAGCTTTTAGTTTTTTCTCTTGGTAATGCACAGAGTATGGAATTTAAAAGCCATCATATGGCGATCTATGTTTTAAAAATCTGATGTGTTGCACTCACATGAGTTTCTCTACTCTTCTACAAACTACTTTTAGAAATGCTTATTCTCCATCTACTTCATGTTAATCGAGATAAGCATTTGCAGAAACTATCTTATTGCTAATTTTCTTTTAGGTGAAGGAGAATAGAGTAGGCTTTAAGCGATAGTCAAATCTTTTAAGAGCAGTCACATCTTTTAAGAGGAGCTATGTGGAGCATTCCATTCTCTTTGCATGTCCAGGACATAAAAAAGCGAGTAACGAATTCCCATTAGAGAAAAAGTATAAAAATATATATGACTTAAATTGTGTGTTTTAACGAGATCTACATTTTTGTGTGCAAAATGTTTATCTATCTCTTTGCGATTTACCAGTTATGCAAAAGCCGCTCACAATAAAGAGGAATTTTGTGGACATTCCCAGAAAATTCAAGATATACATTTCATTTGTCATGAAAATATCTTAAACATATGATATTTTAATCAAAATCGTTAGCATTTTTATGATAATCAACATTTTTGAAAAATGTTCCATCTAAAGGATAGTCTGGAATGGGGGGATTTTCTTGAAAATCTTCGTGTCGCATCTTTGAAAGATACTGAACCTAAATACCAAGTTTGGTATTTATCTGACTCTTGGTTTTTGAGTTATGCTGTTCATAGACACACACACTGAGCTTTTTCTTAACATGCTTTTTTTGGATTCAGGGGCTTCAAAACATGTATTTCTGGTGAAATCTCGGTTTCAAAGTTTTGGGTGGAATGCAATACTGACATGAAGCAGATCAAAGAATAAGTTTTTGTAGAAGACCGTGCTGAGAAAGTCATGTGAATGCAACACAGTGGATTTTTAAACAAACTGCTGCATGTATGGAAATGAAGTTGTATGTATAAAGGTTTGAGGAATATTGTTATGCACCGGGGTGAGGCCAAAAGGTTTGCAGCTAAAATATTAAATTTAGTTACCTCGGCATACACATTGGGGGACGTAGACAGAGGCAACCAAGGAGGCACCAAGAACTTGCTGCACAAAACTAAAGCGAGGCGTGGAATATTTTTAAATAATTACATTGAATTTGACATTTGGCTCAGGTTTATTATAAATCAAGGTTCTCTACATGGTATGCAAAAAAGGTTATACACACACGCACCCCTCCAAAGTCTTACATTAGAGTCACACTACTCTGGCTACAACTAGACCCACCCTATAACACACAGCTCTTACCACAATTGCCTTTACACCCCAACTAGGAAATGGAATTGCACACAATTATTAACACAAACACAACAATTAGCTCAACAATATTATATGCAGCAATAATGTGTCTGATGCAACAATACACACACATACATTTACCAATATTAGTTGCCATAATTCTGATTAATAATAAGCAATCATTGAAGGCACGAGGTGTGTTTTTAAACTAAGTGCTATTTTAATATTTTGCTGCTGCAGTTGCGATTTTGAGCATGCACAATCACTTCCTCTATTCATTAGGAAGCCAGATGCAGCTGTGAGCAATCGTCACTTTGTTTTTCCTGTTGTTAGAGCATTTCAGAATGTTAAAACCAATTGAATGATCCACCGACTGTGAAGTCAGATCACTGATTTGTTTTTTGAATACAAGAGATGTTACACCAGTAAACATTAACCGCCAATTATGTGAGGTTTATGGGGAAACAATAATGAGTGACAATGCCCAGCCAAGCAAAGTCAAGATCAAATTGCATCCACCCTCTCTACAGTCTGCATTTGGCAGCAAGCAATTTTCATGTTTCTTTATCTGAAGAAATTCCTTGATGGAAAATATTTCAACAAAGATGATGATGTGAAATAAAAAGTGCAGACTTGGTGTTCATCATAGGCGGAATCATTCTTTTATGATGCATATAAACGCTGGTTTCCTGTTACAAGTGCCTGAATAATGGTAGTGACCATGTGGAAAAGTAGTGTAAGGTAATGAATGATAACTGAGGAGGCCATGCATGCAGGCTCAAGAGCCCATTGTGCCTCACACAGGGTGGACCATTTAAGTTGAGATTGCACAATATCTCCACAAAACTAAGCATTGTAGAAAGAAATGTCTTTAATGAAAGTTGCTTGATATTAAGCGGCAAAGTAAATGCCATTAGTCGTGTTTTGTTTGGGCAATGGTGGTCATTTTAAAGTCAATTTATTTTTACTTTCTCTACTATGTATAGTAAGTAGGGGAAGTATTGTATTCCACCCAAAAATTCGATACCAAGATTTCACCAGAAATACATGTTTTGAGACCCCCTGAATCCAAAAAAAAGCATTTTTGGAAACATGTCCGTGTGTGTGTATGTCTGTGAACAGCATAACTCAGAAACTTTCATGACAAATGAAATGTATATCTCGAATTTTCTGGGAATGTCTCCAAAAGTATTCTTCATTGTGAACGACTTTTGCATAACTGGTAAACCATAAGAGATAGACAACATTTTACTACACAAAAATGTATATCGCATTAAAATACACAATTTATGTCATTTACATTTTTTTTGTTGAGGAGTGAACCATTTTCTAGATATTGCTTGTTATTCCCTTAAATTTTCCAATACTTATACTTTTCTCAAATGGGAATTTGAATTACCCTTGCATCTACGAGAAAATTAGCAATAAGATTAACATCTCGATAAACATCAAGTACAGTAGAATCTCGTTAGTACGTTTTTGCAGGGACCTAAGGATTTGGACGTCATAGGCAGGAAAACGTGTTAACGAAAATGCAAAATCTGCAATTTAAGAACATAGGTAATAAAAATCTAATAATTACTACGTCTCCATGGGCAATTTAAATCGATTTTGAGTACAATTTCATACTGAATACGATCCCGTTTCCATGTTAAATTCAATATGTTTAAATGGATTTGGATACACAAAGCCTGAGAATAAATAATTCAAGGTTTTATTTTGATCAACTTGGATTTTTTAGGTTATGAATGTTTTTGAGAAAATAAATTGCGAATTGTGGAAGCGGCAATAGTGGTTTTGCTGTGTGTTGTATTACACACGTGATAACAATTTCTGCTAAAAAAGAAAAAATTATGAAGGTGCATCGTGATACGAGTACAATAGACGATATTATCTTTGGTGTATACAAGACGATTTGAACACGGAGGTGTTTCCATGCAACAAATTTCATTCCGGTCCTCTTCTGATCCTATTTTCCAAGAGAAAAGTTTTGTTTTAGTATTTTTCCCTTCTTTAAAAACAGTTTCAATTAATTTAGGTTTGCTAACAATTGTGTTTAAGGTTGACGGAGGAATGTTTAACTTCCGCACTATATCGACATGTTTTATATTTGGATTGTATTACATCAAGGATTTTCACTTTTTCACTGTTGGTTATTTACCTACTACACTTTCTTTTTTTCATTGTAAATGAAAAGTTAAAATACAATCTACGGTTGTTTGGTCATCACTCAACATTAGAAACTATCGTTAGTGTTTACCGCGCCAAGGTAAAGCATTCTCTATCCCGCCCACAGAAATCGTCTCACACAAATATTTAAATGCATGTATGTGATTGGCTGCCAATATCCACCCCGTGACCAAGGATTGACCAAAGTAGCAAATGAGGACGTCAAACTATGAACGTGTTAAACGCCTACATCCACTGTACCCATCAAGGATTGGCCAAAACAGCGAATGAGGATGTCAAACTTCAAACGTAGTAAGCGGGACCGGGAAAACGCACTAAGCAAACATTATTTATTATATTTGGTGATTTGGTACCGGGACTTTTATAATTCAACGTAATACACGGGAAAACGTGTTAATGAGGAACGTGCTAACGAGATTCCACTGTATATGGAGAATAAGCATTTGTAAAAATAGTTTGTACAAGAGTAGAGAGGGTCATGTGAGTGTAACACAGATTCTTTTTTAAATATTTGATTTTCTCTAAAATGGCTTAACGATTTTGATTAAAATTGCATATATTTAAGATGTTTACAGGGCATATAAAACATATATCTGTAATTTTTGGGAATACTTATGAAGTGTTCTTTATTCTGAAGGAATTTTTCTAAAATGTCGTATAACTGGTAAAATATAGACAAAAACACAAAAATATAGATATTTTTAAAAGACACAGTTTATTTAAAATAGCCTTTTTTTGTGGCATCAGCCATTTCCAGATATCCATTGCTATTGATTCAAAGTTTTCAAACGTTGTCATTTTTCATTTTAGAAGTGCTGCCAACTACAGTGGTTTCTTGCAATGTCATGAAAGGAGCATGGAATTTCATAAATAGTATATAGTGATCAGGTTTTACTCGACTATGACTGTCTTCTTTGTACCTATAATGAAGTGTGTAAAACTGTTGATGTAGATAGAAGAAGCTTTTGCAAACTTAGTGGTAGAAACTATATAAAAAATAAGCAACAGGGTTAAAGAAAGGAATGTAATGTATTTTTACGTAAATATTGCTGATTTTGAACTAGTAAAATTAAGTATTTCAGGCCAGTAATTCATTAGCACTATTCATCAGATTAGTTTCATAATGTGTGTAACAAAAACGCATTTTAAGGGTACCACAATACCCTCCTTAATAACCTTACTGTAAATTGTAGTTTAACACTTTTTCTTGGTCTTTAAACAATGTTGTTCTCTAGTTCAAAACATCTTATATCTTTAATGAAATATGTATGTTATAAATGTATTAGGTCTCAACCTGAATTTGCGGAAAAGAAAGCAGAACTGAAGAAGAAAATCCAAGAAATGGAACAAAGAGAGACGGAATTGCAGGCGGTGCTCAAAATGCGTAACAGTCATTGCATCAAACTGAAAGCAGATTCCCAGAAAACACTAGTGGAAGCACAAACACTGGTTAAGGAATTACAGGAGTTGAATATTAATATAGGTAATTACTAAGCAGAATATAATTTCAGTAAGTATAAATGTGACATCTGGGGGGAGGGGGGATGGAGGTAGAAATAGCTGTTCCTGCCAGTTGGGCTACAACTGATGAGAGAGGTCAGCAACCCCCAAAACATGTCCTGAGTTTTCAGACATCAAATAAGCAAAGTTTGGTAACTGAATGAAGGACTGAATCTGTTATACAGGCCTTTCATATCAAAAGAATTGTTTATTTAATTTTAGTTTGATTTAAAAAATCACTTCAGCATAGATATTGAGGCAGAAGTTAAAAACAGGTTTAAATTCATATTATGTTTATGCATGCGTCAAAATCTTCTGCCCATAATGCTGCAAAAGTTGTTATTGCAATTGTATAAAATTCAGGTTGTCCACAGACTTTGGTAGAGAATTAATTTTTGTAGATAATTTCAGCAGGCCATTCATGATGGACATCTGTAACCTGATTTAATTTTCTCTACCAAGGAGACTTGGCGTACTCAGTGTGTATGTTAATAACACCCAGAACTGTCATTACTAGAATGCTGAAAATTTGAACACAGCATTCCAAGTCTCTTTCCATGACTCAAAATTCTATGTGCCATCAATACAGAATTATTGGTCCAATATTTTTTGATGAAACGGTCAACTCGGCTAAATACATAAGACTGATATTGGCTCAAGTTTTTGTAGAATTGACAGAAATGTAATCATGCATGTTTTATGTATGATAATGCCACTGCATATATCCAGGTGCTTCTGTAGATGAGATTGTTCAGTATATCACGGTCAAATAGTGGGTAAAAACATGTGACCTTCTAGATCCCCTGAATTGAATCCTTGCAAATTTTATCTTTAAGGAATTCTGAAAGACAGTGTGTAATCCCCATGCAGTAAACAAATTAAAAGATATCACAAGCAGTTATGAATATCTCACTGTGTAGGTTTTCAAGGAGCCTTTTCAAAAGATACAAGGCATGTATAGCAGTAAATTGTCATAATTTTGAAAGGATGTTGTAATTAAAGTACACTTTCATTTTTCTAGCACAAATTGGCAGGAAAATTAACCCACAGTTGCTACATTGCAATAATAGATGAAGGCCATGTGAGCCATGGAGTCTTGTGCCACACTAAAATAATCTCTCGTTATTTTGGCACCAAATATCTGAGCTGACATCAGCAAAATTTTCTTTTCTTTCAGCCTGTACTTCAGTTTTAATATAAAATGCAGCAAAACTTATACTGTTTTCATGTTATTCTGTGTTTAAATTTTCTGTTTATTAGAAGAGTGACAGTTCAACAAATGGCTGCTATATGATCACTGCTTGCTTGATCACACGTTTCCCGCTTGAAAGCAGTGAGATGATTTTTGTCCCTAGTGTGATGTCCAGATGGTTATATGAAGGTGCTGATCAGCATTGTCAGGAGTGTCTCATATAAACGAATTGTTGATTAAAATCATATTTATCAATACCAAATGCTCTTTAAAGTTATTAAATGCTTATACTTATTGGTTAAGAACTTCAATTTTACGTAAGTGTTGGCTGGAAATATAGCCCTTTTACCTAGTTACTTACTAGAATGTTTACTCCTGTGATTGCAGAGCAGAAAAAGCAAGATATTGTAGGAATGAAAAGAGGTTCAAGCAACTCCATGGCAATTTTTGGCCCCAAGATTCCTCTTGTACTACAGAAGATTGATGAGACTTATCAACAAGGAAAATTTTTCAAGAAACCTATAGGACCTCTTGGTAAGTTACTGCCTCAAGTCGTAACATATTAGAGCAAATAACTTTGATTATTCATTTAAGTATGTGAACACAATGCTAACATACACTTCTGTTATTTGGCGTAGTTAGATAAAGTCCAGGAAAACACGTTTACGTAAGAGTAGATATGTGCTTTTTCATGTGGATGGTGTGATGCAAACTGCAATGAAATTATTCTTTAAGGCAGTGGCTGCAAACATAATGATTTTAGTTCTTTTCTGCTTGCTTAAGCTATCTTCAACAAGATGTTACATATAGAACATAATGTCATGATACCCACCATGTTTATACATAGGTTAAGCTTCATTTCACTCATCCTCGTGGGTATGATTAGGGGCATAACTCAAAAGTAGAAAAAGCCTGACCAAAGGATAATTACACTACCAGGAATTGTCCCAATACAGTGAAACCCCTGTTTTACACTTCCATGAGGGACACTGAAAAATGGTGTAAAATCGAGAAAGTTGTAAAATCAAGGAAAAGTAATGTGATTGCTTACAGAAAATTCTGAGGTGAATGCAACAACAAAAATGATGAATGTCACTTTTAATAACCAGCTTTTTCCAATCATGAACTTACACATGTATTAATATCATGAAATTTCAGTTAATGCATTTATGAAAAAACTCTTACACAGACCCACTTTCAGGTGATAAAAAAAACAAAAAAAACTGAATTTCTATAAGCTAAAAGCCATGTTTTATGAATACAGTGGAATCTCGTTAGCACGTTCCTCATTAACACGTTTTCCCGTGTATTACATTCAATTATAAAAGTCCCAGTACCAAATCACCAAATGTAATAAATAACGTTTGCTTAGTGCGTTTTCCCGGTCCCGCTTACTACGTTTGAAGTTTGATGTCCTCATTCACTGTTTTGGCTAATCCTTGATCGGTCCAGTGGGAGAAGGCGCTTAACACGTGCAAAGTTTGACGTCCTCATTGGCTACTTTGGTCAATCCTCGGTCACGGGGTGGATACCAGCAGCCAATCACATGCATGTATGTAAATATTTGTGAGAGACGATTTGTGTGGGCGGGATAGAGAATGCTTTACCTTGGCATGGTAAATGCCAACGGTAGTTTCTACTGTTGAGTGTTGACCAAACATACGTAGATTGTATTTTAACTTATCATTTGTAATGAAAAAAAGAAAGTGTAGTTAAATAACCAATAGTGAAAAACTGAAAATCCTTGAAATAGATCACAATCCAAATATGAAACATGTGGATATAGTGCGGAAGTTAAACATTCCTCCGTCAACCTTAAACGCAATTGTTAGCAAACCTAAATTGATTAAAACTGATTTTAAAGAAGGGAAAAATGCAAAAAAAAAAAAAAAAAAAAAAAAAAACTTTTCTCTTGGAAAATAGGATCCGAACGAAATTTGTTGCATGGAAACACATACCGTATTCAAATCGTATTGAATACGCCAAAGATACACTCGCCTGTTATACTTGTAACATGATGCACACTCATAATTTTTTTTTCTTTTTTAGCGGAAATTGTAATCACATGTGTAATAAAACACACAGCAAAGCCACTCTTGTTGCTTCCATAATTCGCAATTTATTTTCTCAAAAACATTCATAACCCCAAAAATACAAGTTGACCAACATAAAAGCTTGAATTATTTATTCTCAGGCTTTGTGTATCCAAATCCATTTGAACACATATTGAATTCAACACGGATTGTACTCAAAATCGATTTCAATTACCCATGGAGATATAGTAATTATTAGATTTTATTACATAACTATGTTTTAAATTGCATATTTTGCATTTTCGTTAACACGTTTTCCCGCCTATGACGTCCAAATCCTTAGGTCCCTGCAAAAACGTGCTAACGAGATTCTACTGTATATGTAGTTTTATGTACAACAAACATTCCTAGTATATACAGGAAAAATAAATTTAAAAAAAAAACTGAAAAGAATGTAGCAATAATGTAATAGCGTTGAACATTTTTTCTTAGTAACCAAATTTTATTCAGAGAAGCCCTTGTCACATTATTTATTTAAAAAATGATAAAATTACATAATGAATTCTGACCTTATGTTACAGTTGAGGCGCATAGGTTAAATGTGCAATAGTCTATTGTAATATTGGAATGTTCACTGCGTTCATTCTCACTTTTTAAGTCATCTTAACAAATGTTTGTTTTGTGTGCCCTTGTCCTTTTAGTCTGTACAGTGCATTTTCCATTTTTTGGCACATAGTAAGCATTTCATCATTAACACTGAACTTTTGGAAATATGCTCTTGTATTTTGCAAACCTTGTAGAACATCTATGAATTTAATATTATCTATATTTATCTCAACACATATCTTGATCTACTTCGTCTTCTTCTTCCATGACTAACATAAGGTTATCATTAAGCACTTGGTCAATGCTTTGCACTTCACAAACGTTCACTTGATCATCACAAGCGGCAAATTCCACACCAGTAGGTTGTATGGGTTCCCATTGCACTTTGATGCAGTAATTTGTATCACAAATTACTTAAATGTAAATAATGATTGTAATATGAATATGCATTTTTATGTGACATTGATTTCAGATGTTTATTGATTATAAATATTGTTGGGAAGTAAGTTTATACGACCTTACTGAAACTGTCAATAATAGCGTAATAATGCAGCGAGGGGGTGAGGTGTTTATCATTATTGGAAACGAGGAAGTTACGTAGTGTTGGCGCGTTTTTCCGTTGAGAAACTTCTGGAATATTTTCTCCCTAAAGCATACGTATTCATAATTTTCATTGGATATTAAGATTGACGCTAATGTTGGCGCGTTTTATTAGCCAATAGTAACTCAGTTATAATCTTTAGGCATATCGGGGAGTGGGTTTATAAAAGCAGTAGGTTAGAGGTAGCTTCATGCTCAGTTCATCGAAAATCTCAATACATTACACGTCGCCTTCAGTCGCTCAGTTCATCAAAATTCTTTGTGCACTACACGTCGTCTTCAGTCAGTCAATTCGTCGAAAGTATTTGTACGGCAAACGTCGGGTATAGATTCACAAGTTACGCGCAGCAGAATTATGAAAGATCTAAAGTGTTGTAAAGTTAATTATACAAAAGGTTGAAGTACGTGGATTAAAAGTGATCAGTAAGAAGTTATTATAACAGTTTCAGTTTGGCGAGTGTTAAGATCAATGTATAAATGTGATAGTTAACGTGGTTGACAATAAATGTGTAAAACAAATTTCTTCATCAGTGTTATATTTGGATAAAAGATTCCTTTCCGTTTACACACTCTGATTCAAGAGACATGTTTGACTGAGAAATAATAGCTAGCTGGAGGACAGTAAACAAAACTTATAATTCTTTCAAACACTAATACTACCACAAATTGCTAACACTAGATGGAGCTACAAACCGAACAAATGAATGACGTCACAAGATGGCTTCAACACTGATGTAAACAAACATTACGTAAGCAGCAATACCGTTACAAATTGGCTACCACAACGTGGGGCTACAATAATGTTCAATAAATAAAATAATGTTACTCGCAAATTGGCACCCTGAACGTGGGGCATAGTGACCAGGAAAGGAACACGATGACCAGGAAAGGATCAGCATAACCAGGAAGGAGCAGAGTGACCAGGAAAGGAATCAGGACGTGGAACGAATGCAGCAGTGAAATGATCTACAAGACGCAGATTCCAGAAACAACAGGGACGACAGACTACGCCGATGATTGGACATCGTAATTCCGAGATTACAAAGGCAACAGGGAAATTCAAACTACAGGACAACAAAACGACGCAGATTCATCGAAGCGACATACAAATCTAGGAGAGAGGGGCAGGAAGCTGGACATCAAAGCAACAGCAACAGACAGCATCACAAAGGTCAGAGTATCGTAATTTTTTTTTTAGAAAACAATATTGTAACCTTCAAATGTACTTAAGGAGTGGTAGGATAAAGAAAATAATGGCTACTAATAATATTGAAGAAATAATTATGGAGGGAGATAATGTAACAGCTGTAATTCAATACAGGTTACAGATAATAGCCCAAACAATGTAGGATTTGAGGGTGAAAATGTTAGTGCAGAAAGTCAGAATAGAATAGCAGGAAATGTTAATTTTGATGCTTGTATGATGATGATGGAAATGATAAGAAATTTTGGTGAAATACTAAATAAGAGTGTAGAACAAAACAGGGAAGATGTGCAAAAGAGTCATAGGGAATTAAGGGAAGATATTGGTAAAACTAATGAGAAATTAGAAGACCTAAGTCAAAATAATAGAGAATTAAGGGAAGAAACTTGTAAGAATAATGAGAAATTAGAAAAGAAAATAGATCAAAACAGGGAAGATATGCAAAAGAATAATAGGGAATTAAGAGAAGATATTGATAGGAGTTTAGAACAAAAACTAGATCAGAATAAGAGAGAATTAAGGGAAGATATTGGCAAGAGCTTAGAACAAAACAGGGAAGAAATTGAAAAGAAATTCATGGAGCTAGATAGTAGTATGATGAGAATGAGAAATGAAAATCAGGAAATGATAGCAAATGAGATAGGAGAAGTTTCAAAGAAAATGCTAGACATGAGCAGGGAAATAGGTAACAAAAAAAGTGAGGTTAATGTAGAATGCACAGAGTTAGGAAATCAAGTGAGTAATATTTCAAGTGAGATAAGAGAGATAAAAGAGGTTATGAATGTAGATGTGAATCAGGCGAAAGTTAATTTCAGAGGGGAGATATCAGAAATACAGAATGAGTCAGTAATGCAAAGAAATAAATTGTACGAAGAAGTTAAAGTTTTGCCTGTAAATAATCAAAAGCTAACTTCTGAAGTTAACAAGTACCAAGATGTTCAAATTGAAAACTCCAGTCCAGTACAGTTTAGTACAGATTTGTCAGAGTACTCTCAAATTACTAAGAGTAGAAGAATTGAAAATGACAGTTGTTAAAAGATGTGTTGTTCAGGAAACTTTAGATTGTTTTCAAATGTTATCAGGAGATGAAATTTCATATGAATACAAGAGGTTATTCATAAACAAATTTTTGAAGGTTAGGATACGGCTACGAGTAATGTTTAGCCACACACAATTTGATCCAGGAGGGTAAATAGCAATGAGATGTAAAGTAAATGCTGGATAGTTAAAGATGACTTGCAGAGAAATGTATTGGAACGTAAGAGGGTTAACTATTTATATATGTCATGTGAAAGGAGAATAAATTATAAAAAAAAAAAGAGAGAAATGTTTAAAAAAAAAAAAAAATTAAATTTTTAGTAACTATAACAGTATTTGAAAATAATAATGCAAAGATTGAAACTCAATATGATATTAAAGTTAAAGTACAAAATAACAAAAATTGGTAAAAATAAATAAAACAAATACTTATGTAGCAAACAGAAAAGGTGAAACATTGTCTAGATTTAAGAGATGTAAATATATTTATGTAAAGGGTGAATATTTTTGGTAAATATGTTTAATAATTACAAAAAAATTCTTGAATTGATAAATTTTGTTAACAATATAAGAAATTAAACCATTTTTTTTTTGTTTTTGTAACAGTAATTTAATAATTCAGGGTACAGTATTTGCTATAAAAAAAAATTGTAATGTCAGATTAATGTCTAAACAAATTAAACCAGAGCCAGTAAGTAGTGGCGAGATAAAAAAAAACAAAAAAAAAACATATGTCGTGTGTTAAATACGTGTGAAGTGTTTATTTGAAAGTGATAGCGTGTGTTCCAAGATTTAGGGGGCTAAAAACCCAATTATAAAATTTCCAAACAAGTTGTAAATGTTTATAATTATGTTTCTAGTGGGGCATATGATGCAGTAATTTGTATCACAAATTACTTAAATGTAAATAATGATTGTAATATGAATATGCATTTTTATGTGACATTGATTTCAGATGTTTATTGATTATAAATATTGTTGGGAAGTAAGTTTATACGACCTTACTGAAACTGTCAATAATAGCGTAATAATGCAGCGAGGGGGTGAGCTGTTTATCATTATTGGAAACGAGGAAGTTACGTAGTGTTGGCGCGTTTTTCCGTTGAGAAACTTCTGGAATATTTTCTCCCTAAAGCATATGTATTCATAATTTTCATTGGATATTAAGATTGACGCTAATGTTGGCGCGTTTTATTAGCCAATAGTAACTCAGTTATAATCTTTAGGCATATCGGGGAGTGGGTTTATAAAAGCAGTAGGTTAGAGGTAGCTTCATGCTCAGTTCATCGAAAATCTCAATACATTACACGTCGCCTTCAGTCGCTCAGTTCATCAAAATTCTTTGTGCACTACACGTCGTCTTCAGTCAGTCAATTCGTCGAAAGTATTTGTACGGCAAACGTCGGGTATAGATTCACAAGTTACGCGCAGCAGAATTATGAAAGATCTAAAGTGTTGTAAAGTTAATTATACAAAAGGTTGAAGTACGTGGATTAAAAGTGATCAGTAAGAAGTTATTATAACAGTTTCAGTTTGGCGAGTGTTAAGATCAATGTATAAATGTGATAGTTAACGTGGTTGACAATAAATGTGTAAAACAAATTTCTTCATCAGTGTTATATTTGGATAAAAGATTCCTTTCCGTTTACACACTCTGATTCAAGAGACATGTTCGACTGAGAAATAATAGCTAGCCGGAGGACAGTAAACAAAACTTATAATTCTTTCAAACACTAATACTACCACAAATTGCTAACACTAGATGGAGCTACAAACCGAACAAATGAATGACGTCACAAGATGGCAACACGTGATGCAAACAAACATATAAGTAATACCGCAACAAATTGGCTACCACAACGTGGGGCTACAATAATGTTAAATAAATATTACATTAATACCACTACAACTTCTACAAAAGGGTATAACGGAAACACTACAGAACAAGTACCAGTTGGTAAACAACACGTCAGGTAAACAACCTCTTGCTGCGAGCGTGACATAGTTGCGATATACATGAAGATGGCCGACTGAACACGATTAATCACAATTGTGGTGGCAGTCAGCACGCGCTTACAGAAACGAAAATGCAAACAGAAGTAGAATCGTATGGTCAGCTGTTGATGGTGCCGCTATCAACTGTATTGTGACGTTGCCATATCTGGCATATAATTGAGGTGTTAAGTACTATGGGACACAGATACTCCCATGCGAGATTGGGGAAAACATAAAATCTGAGACATTTTTATATTTTTTAAATGGACATTAAGTTGGTAGTTTAAATTAACAGTTTAGAATGCGGGAAAATGTAAATTCGGAGAGTGTAAAGTAGGGATTCCACTGTAAACACTTAAAAGTTTACATTTGGCTAAACTATGTTATTCATAAAATAAACAGTACAATTTAATATAAATTTCATACCTGAGAATGTAGAAGGAATCATTGAAATACCTGCCAGGGAATGTAGCAGCAATGTGTCACCTCAGCTCCTCACACTAGTTTGCTTGGCTATCAGACGCATTGTTTGTTACCCAGCTCTTTTCCCTCACCACACTAATATGTCTATTCAGCATGACTGATTCAAATGCGCCTATAGAATTTTAATATCTTTTACTAACAATTTCATAAGTACTTCCCTAGCTTTTAAAACAGCGTGACATCATTCTTTATGATGCAGCAGCTTGTGCAGTGTTCAATCTTTTGTATCAATGTTACTGCAAGAGTGTACTATCATTAATCTAAAATAATGCAACTGCCATAATAAACAATAATCATTAGACCTCAGCAAAAGATTCGGGCTCTCCTGTATATTAATCCATGGTTGTATTTGCAGAATACAACCTTGAAAATAGATATCTGTTATCATAGCTATATTAAAATAAGCTTTTAAACTTTTCAAGGCTTTAGCAGAAAATATAAATGAGGGGAAAGTGAATATCAATGGAAATGGGTTTTCTCAGGTGGTATTCTGATAGGCATGTAAATAGAATAAAATGTCCTATAAAAATATAATTCACGTTAACTTCAGGTCTGTTATGTATTTGTCAATTAAACATCAGTGTTTTATAGAAGTCACATATCACAAGTTACCAGGGCTGGTTTTTGCAGATTATTTAGTACTTGGATCTATATCTGGTGGAGGATTGAGAATGCAATCAAAGTAGTAAATTTTTTTACTTTCTCTACTATGTATAGCAAGTAGGGGAAGTATTGTATTCCACCCAAAAATTCGATACCAAGACTTTACCGGAAATATATGTTTTGAGGCCCCCTGAATCCAAAAAAAGCATTTTTGGAAACGCGTCCGTGTGTGTGTGTGTGTGTGTGTGTGTGTGTGCGCGTGCGTGAGAGAACAGCATAACTCAGAAATGAACAGTCGGATAAACACCAAACTTGGTATTTAGGTTCATATCTTCCAGAGATGCGACACAAAGGTTTTCAAAAAAATCCCCCCACCCCAGATTACCCTTTACATGGAACGTTTTTGGAAAATTTTAATTTTCTCAAAAATGGCTCTAATGATTTTGATTAAAAATCATATATTTAAGATATTTTCATGACAAATGAAATGTATATCTCGAATTTTCTGGGAATGTCTCCAAAAGTATTCTTCATTGTGAAGGACTTTTGCATAACTGATAAACCATAAGAGATAGACAAAATTTTACTACACAAAAAATGTAAATCACATTAAAATACACAATTTATGTTATATACATTTTTTTGTTGAGTGAACCATTTTCGAGATATTGCTTGTTATTCCCTTAAATTTTTCAATACTTATATTCTCAAATGGGAATTTGTTATTCATTTTTTTTTTTGTCTTGGATATGCAAAGAGTATTAATCTGTGGCAAAGAGAATGGTGCTGCACATAGCAACCAGCTTATCAAAAAAAAATATTGAGAAAAAAATTCACCATTTGAATGAGATATGTCTATGCTTAAAGCCTACTGTATTTCTATATTGCCCTTGCAAATACAAAACGAGGGGAACATAGTACCCTTAAGCGATAGTCAAATATTTTTGGAACTGGTCGCTATGTGTGAAATGTAGTTCTCTTTGCATGTCAAAAGATCTTTTCTGCAAATGTTTATCTCGATTAATATGAAATAGATGGAGCATAAGAGTTTGTAAAAATAGTTTTTACAAGAGTAGAGAAAGTCATGTGAGTGTAACACATCACATTTTTTAAAAAAGGGGAGTATAAATAAATCAAAGATCATGATCTTTAAATGGGGTTACAAACTGAGAAAGGATGAGAAATGGCAGTTGAATAAGAGAAAAATAGAGGAGTAAGGAAATTTGATTACTAAAGAACAACACTGAGTAAAATAGAAGCTGGAATGAACAGAGAAAAATGACAATAGCAAAAGGAAAAACAGCAAGAAGTGTTATAAGAACATGTCTAAGAAAAATACTGGATATAACGTGTTGGTTAGAAAAAATTCACATAGCCACAGTAAAACCCAAGATGTTATATGGGATGTCTGGAAAGATGTTGATGGAATTAATAGAGCCTTTTATGAACAGGTTTCCATTGTTTACTGTACTGGAGTCAAACAAAATTTTGGTGAGAACTGGAATGGCTACATAAATGGAATAATTTGGATGGGTAAATATTAATTAGAAAGGTTTTAACTGTAAAAGGAGAAAAAAGTTAAAAAACTGTAGGGAACTAGCGAAAAGTTAGATTAAGTATAAATAAGAATAATATAAGGCAGTAAAAATTATAACCTGGAGATCTGTGTATTGGGGCCAATAAGTGTAGACAAGAATTTTAAAGAAGGTGTACTAAAGGAAATGCGTAAGATTAGCTTAGTTTAGATTATATTTTATAATAAATTGTATACAATACAAGTTATGTATTTAATGTTGCAATGAGGAAATAAATATCCATCCACTCATCCATCTTTTTCTGTTTTTGTTTTGTTTTGTTCTTACTGCATACATGAACCTCTTTAAGGGATGGTGATTTTTCGAAATTTTGTGATATAGTGTGAAATGCTCATAAAGATTTGTATGGTTAGTGCTTGGAAGCGTAATGTTTATACTATTAATGGTAGGCAGGATTTAATTAAACCCAGGACCTGAGCAAATACAATGTTAGAGAAGCTTAAAGAAAAACTGAATAAGATAGATGGAATAGAAGAATGCATAAAAGACAACCTGAAACAAGTAGCCAAAGAAATAAAAGAAGATATTGGAAAAGAGATGCTAGGAATAAGGAGAGGCATAGATGAGATCAAGGTGAAAATGGAGAGAATGGATGAGAGGAGAAGATTAAATTTGGTGTTCATAGGTGTGTAAGAGAGAAGAGGTCTTTGGCCGATGGAAGAAGTAAGGAAATTTCTAAGGATAAACAAGAATGGGGAGGCAAAACATGGGTTCATACCAAATGAATGGCAGAGATATTTCAGAGAACTGATTGGGGAGGGAAAAAAGACTAAATTAGAAATAAGAGAGAGAGGAACAATAGAAATAACAAATGACGAACTAGACAGACAATTCACAATGCAAGAAGTCTACCAGCAACTAAAGCGTATAAAAAAAATCTGATGTGTTACACTCACATGACTTTCTCTACTCTTGTACAAACTATTTTTAAAAACGCTTATTTTCCATCTAATTCATGTTAATCGAGATATTGAGATGTTAATCTTATTGCTAATTTTCTTGTAGATGCAAGGGAAATTGGTAGGCTTTAAGCGATAGTCAAATATTTTAAGAGCTGGTTGCTATGTGGAGTATTCCATTCTCTTTGTATGTCCAGGACAAAACAGAAAGAAAAAAAAAAGAATAACGAATTCCTATTTGAGAAAATGTATAAGTATTGGAAAATTTAAGGGAATAACAAGCAATATCTTGAAAATGGTTCACTCAACAAAAAAATGTATATGACATAAATTGTGTATTTTAAGGCGATCTACATTTTTTGTGTAGTAAACTTTTGTCTATCTCTTATGGTTTACCAGTTATGCAAAAGTCGTTCACAATGAAGAATGCTTTTGGAGACATTCCCAGAAAATTCGGGATATACAATTCATTTGCCATAAAAATGTCTGAAACTTATGGTATTTTATTCAAAATCGTTAGAGCCATTTTTGAGAAAATAAAAATTTTCGAAAAATGTTCCATGTAAAGGGTATTCTGGTGTGGGGGATTTTCTTGAAAACGTTTGTGTTGCATCTCTGGAAGATACTGAACCTAAATACCAAGTTTGGTGTTTATCCGACTGTTCGTTTCTGAGTTATGGTGTTCACAGACACACACATGCACACTGACACACACAGACATGTTTCCAAAAATGCCTTTTTTGGATTCAGGGGGTCTCAAAACATATATTTCTGGTGAAGTCTCGGTATCGAATTTTTGGGTGGAATACAATACTTCCCCTACTTACTATACGTAGTAGAGAAAGTAAAAAGAAAAGGCAGTAGAATATGGCGGAATACCAGGAGAATTTTGGAAAGTAGTGGCAAAACAAGAAAGGGCTTAGAGGTGATAATAAGGTATTAAACAAAATAAAAGAAAGTGTTGACATTCCAGAAAGTTAGAAAATAAGCATGATAGTGCCTATATATAAGGGAAAGGGACTGGTATATTAGCTAGAAGATTATACGAGTGGGTAGAGAGGGAAGATAAGCTATCAGAATACCAAGCAGGTTTTAGGAGAGGAAAAAGAACAATAGATGTAATGTAATGTAATGTAATGCGTTTATTGCCAATAGACTGCAAGCAGTTTCTGACATTGTCAGTTCCATTTTACAAATATTTACATATGTACATTCCACAATACAATTAGACAAATTACTTATTAATTACAATTCTTCAATGGTATACAAAGCCTTATCTATTAAATATCTTCTAAGCTCCTTCTTAAATGTACTTTTTGATTCAAATTGCTTTACCGAATTTGGTAACTTATTGTACAGAATTAACCCCATTACGCTTGGATCTTTAATGCTACACCTTATTCTAAAACCTTGTCTGAAGAAATTATTATGTCGAGTGTTATAATGATGTATATCACTATTTCTTAAATTATCCTTCCCTAACACATAAGTTATTACTCTGTAAACATATAAAGAAAAAACTGTAAAAATTTGCTTCTCCCTAAAATATTGCCTACAGGAATCCCTATAGTTCAGGTGATACATTATTCTAATTGCTTTCTTTTGTAATATCAATACTCTTTCCATATTAGATTTTGCGCTGCACCCCCAGATCTCAAGCCCATAAATCAGATGGGGAAAAATGACACCATAGTAGATCATTTTTAGTTCTTTTTCTTCAAGAAGATTGGAAAAGTGCCTAAGCAAGTACAGAGATTTACTGATTTTCCCACAGATATATTGAATGTGTTCCGTCCATGTAAGTTTTGAATCCATTATAATACCCAAAAATTTATGTTTATTTGTAGCATTTATGTTGTAGTTCAATATTTGTATAGGGTCGTGTTCATTATTTAAGTTCCCTAACTGAAACTGAATTAATTTTGTTTTAGACATGTTGCATTTTAAATTATTATCCCCAAAGTATTTAAAAAGTGTTTGAATAGTTTGTGCCATTGTGTTATTTAAGTCTCCTATAGAGGTGTCCCAACATACCATTGTCGTGTCATCTGCATACGAAATTGCTTTACTGTTCCCATAGTTAGGTATGTCATTCACATACAATATAAATAGGAGAGGGCCCATCACAGAACCTTGCGGAACCCCATAGTTTACTGTTTCAAATTGTGATGTATTTTTTATTGTTAACTGCCCTTGTTTATAATATATTTGTGTTGCTTGTTTCCTGCCAATAAGGTATGAGGTAATTAGATCTTTAGCTAAGCCCCTAATTCCATATGCTTCCAGTTTATTTATTAGGATATTATGATCCACACAATCAAACGCTTTAGTAAGGTCAAAGAATAGCGTTGCAGTTTTTTCTTTGTTTTCCAAGTGATTAATTACATTGCTTGTGCATTCCATAATGGCCGAGATTGTTGAGAAGTGTTTCCTAAATCCATGTTGCGAATTTATAAGTATATTATTTTTATCTAAGAAACATATCAGTCGCTTCAGTATAATCCTTTCAAAGATTTTGGCTAGTTCTGATGTTAATGCAATTGGCCTATAATTATTTATATCTTTGGTATCACCATGTTTATGTAAGGGCCTAACAATAGATAATTTTAGGCAGTCTGGAAATTGCCCTCTTGCAATGGAATAGTTAATGAGATGCTCAAGAGGACCTGCAAGAACATATTTACATTGCTTAAGAATTTGTGTATTTATTTCATCCCACCCACTAGTAACTTTGTTTGGTAATTTAGTTATTATATTCATTATTTCATTTATTGTCACAGGATTAATAAAAAAAGTTGGATAGATTTCTTTTACGCAAAATTTGGATGAGTGTACTTGATTACCTGATTGAGTTGCGACTCCTAGAAAGAATTTGTTTATATAGTCACATAGTTTAATAGGATCGGTCAGTACTGAGCCATTTACGTCTAATTCAAGATTTTTAAAAGAGGGTACATGTTTCTTAGCCTCATTAACTATATTCCAAGTTGTTTTACATGTGTTTCCCGAATTTCTTATTTTTTTTTATATTCATTAGCTTTTAGATTACTGATGGTTGTCAAATAAATTTTTTTAGCCTGTTTATATTTATTTTTATAGTACTCATAGCCTGTTGATTTATGCAACTCATAAAAATGCTTCATTTCTTTTCTCAATTTTATTGCTTCTGAGTCAAGTTTAACTCTTGCAAATTTGTTCCTACATAAAACTTTTGTTTTTATGGGACAGCAAGCATTGAAATGCATACTAAAAATACGATAGAATTCATCCCATTTCCCATTCACACTATCCTCAGAATAGACAGTTCCCCATGCCTCCATACCTAGTTCCCCAATTAGCTGTGTAATGCAGCTTGTATTTATATCACGGAAAGTTTTTATCTCCTTTTGTTCTACATCCCCATTTATACCCATAAAATCTACACACTGGGCATAATGGTCTGAAATAAGGGTATTAATATTAAATGCATTAATCTTGACATTACTTATATTTGATGCGACATGGTCGATGGTGGAAGATGTTAGTGCTGTTACTCTAGTTGGTGTGTGAATCTGATCATCAATATTGTAGCTGTTAAACACATCAGATAATTTTTTATAAGAATTGTCATTATAGTTAAAATCAATATTAAAATCTCCTGCAATTATAAACTGTTTATGTTTTTGTGATAATTTTGATAATAGTTCATCCAAATGTGCAGTAAATATATCTTTTTCAGAACTAGGAGACCTGTAAATCCCCAGAATTACAATACTCTGTTTATGGGCTTGTATCTTTATGGCTGCAATCTCGAATACTTTCTCAGTCTGTATTTCACTCACATCTACAACTCTGGCATGCAAACAGCTTCGAACTAATATGGCTACCCCACCTTCTTTGTGTAAAGATCTGTTAAAACTACTTACAATGTGATAATTATTAAATTTACATAAACTAAGCTGCTCACTATTGAGACCATGTTCCGTAAATACTACAATATCTGGTAAATATTCACTCAGTAGATATTCACAGGCAGCCATTTTCTGGCTAATATACTGTACATTCAAATGCATAATCCTTATTGACTTTTCTGGTGCATATATCCTGTGTCTATTTCTTTCATTTATAATCACTGACCTTGTATTGTTACTTTCCAAACTACTCCTCTTATGAACTAATGCATCCACCTTACCACTATCTAGTTTCCCTTACTTACAGAGCTAATTGTGTTACAGAGCAGTTTACCAAATTTATATGATCCCCTCCTATTCAAATGTACCCCATCCCTCCCAAAGTCCCTTGCATCCAGCCATAGATTCCCATCTACCATTACACAGTTTTTGTTAGCACACAGCCAGTCCAACTCCTGGTTAATACGTATTATTTTATTTTTGCTAACATCATACCTACTAAGCACACCACTTATGATAATTTTGGTCTTGTTTGTCTGTGCCCGAATACAGATAACATAATGATAATTCAAACTATAGTAAACAAATACTTAAGAAATAAAAGGGGTAGGGTATACATATTTTTTGCAGACTTTGAGAAGGCTTTTGATACTATAAACAGAGAGGCTTTGGTATATAAATTGAGGAACAAAGGAGTCAGCACTGCATTCATCGAGGGGATAAGAAAATTGTATTAAGGAATTAAATTTTGTGTAAAATGTGGAAGAAATAGTACTACTGATTATATACAGCAAAATTTAGGTCTGAGGCAAGGTTGTAAACTCAGCCCAATATTATTTAACTTATTTATAGATGATATTTTAGATAGAATAATGAAAAGTAATAAACACTGTCCAGTCATAGGGAAACAGGAAATACCAGGGTTATTATTTGCAGATGATCTAGTAGCTGGGGCAGTAACAGTGATAGGGTTGCAACATGCTATTAATGAAATTGCAAAATTTTGTATGGAATGGGGGCTAAAGGTGAATACAAAAAAGTCCAAGATAATAGTGTTCAAGAAAGGATCAAAATTAAAAAGAGAGGAAAGATGGTATATAAATGGAGAGCAAATAGAGGTGGTAAAAGAATTTGATTACTTGGGGATTAGATTCTCAAGCAACGGGAAGTGGGAAGCACAATCTAAATATGCACAATTGAAAGGAAAGCTAGCGATGAAAGCTGTTAGAGTTTGCTTGTGCAAAACACCCACGCTAACAATGAACTGGTTGGAAAGGCGATATGAAGCTGTAGTAGAGTCAAAAATGTTATATGGAATAGAAATATGGGGGGGTGGCAAAGGGATGGATTAAGATTGATATAGTCCATAGAATGTTTTGTAAAGAAGTTTTGGGTTTACCCAAGAGTTCACCAAGGGGCGTGGCACTGGCAGAGCTAGGAAGGGTAGGGAGAAAAGGTATAATAGTGGAAAGAATTTTGAAGTATTGGTATAGATGTTTAAATTTAGAAGATAATAATATATTAAAAGAATGTATACAGTTTCAAAAAGCTGTCCTAGGAGAAGAGTGTTGGTTAGCGGAGATGGGAAATGTCCTAAAAGAAATTGGCATGAGGAATATTTTCCTATTAGATAAATATAATAACAGTGGGTTTTGGAAAGAAGTGAGATTGAGGGTGGAAGATATCGAGAAACAAGAGATATGGGCTAGTTTTGAGGATAAAAGGTCATTGATCTTGTATAAATCAGTTAAAAGAGATTGGGGAAGGGAGAAGTATGTAGATATATGTAATCAATTTGGTAGAATAGGTCTTGCGGGGATGCGCACAGGAGTAATATTTTTAAAAAGGAATGGATATAATTGTTCGGGGAGATGTATTATGTGTGATGAATCGGGTAGTACTTTTCATTGTCTAATAGAATGTGATAAGGTTAAAAGGTGGAGAGAGGTTATATGGAACAAAAAATGGGACAAGTTAAACAAAGAAGCAGTAGCATTAAGAATGTTGGGAAGCACAAAAGTAGAAATAATTAAAATGATGGGGACATTTTTAGGCAACACAAGGGATAAGTGGATAAGGAGCTTAAGAAAGGTACAGCTGAACGAGCATAGTTTGTAAAGTGGAGAGATGGTATAGTAGCTTTATCCCAATATATACAGCCTAGGGGCTAAATATGGGGGAGCTAGAAAACTGGTGCACTAGACATAAGTTTTAGATGTAAGCTTTATTTGTATTATTGTAATAATGATGAAATAAATATTACATTACATTACATAAGGGAAAGGAATGACCAAATAAACCAGAAAATTACAGGGGATTAAGTTTTTTATCTATTTTAGAAAAAATATACACAGGGATATTAGCAGAAAGGCTGAAAATTGGGCGGAACAAGAAAAGAAACTTAGAATTACAAGAGGCTTCAGGAAAGGGAAACAAACATTAGTTAATATGTTCATAATAAAGACAAATACCTCGGTAAGAAGAGAGGAAGGGTGTACATGTTCTTTGCAGATTTTGAGCAAACATTTGATACAATAAACGGAAAAGCTCTAGTATTGAAATTAAGAAGAAAAGGGGTAAGGGACAAGTACATAAAGGAAGTAGAAATAAAAATCTATAAAGGGTTAAAGTTTTGTATAAGATGGAAAAAATGAAATCATGGAGATGATAGAGCAAAAACTAGGATTGAGACAAGGGTGTAAATTCAGTCCAATTATATTTTATTTATACATAGACGATATAATAGAAAAAATCCAAAAAGGAAATCTGCACTGCTCCGTTATAGCAAATGAAGAAATTCCTGGACTATTATATGTAGATGATTTAATGATAGGATTTATAACAGTAGTCGGTTTACAAAGGGCAAAAATGAAAGTTCAGAAATTCTGTGAAGAATGGGGTATCTGAATAATTATAAACAAGTAAAAAATTATGGTTTACAAAAAAGGAACTAAACTGAGAAAAGAAGAAAAATGGGTGCTAAACGGGAAAGGATTAGAAGTGGTCAAAGAATTTGGATATTTAGGAGTGAGGCTGAATAACAAAGGGGAATGGGAGGCACATAGTAGAAAAATAGAAGCAAAAGGGAGGGCTGCAATGACAGGAATAGCAATATGTAAATACAAGCTAGAAATGACAACCAAGTGGCTGGAAAGAATGTACGAGGCTCTAGTGGAATCAAAAATGCTTTATGCAGTAGAGATCTGGGTGAGAGGTGGAAGCACAGATGTAAGTGAAAAAATCTGATGTGTTACACTCACATGACTTTCTCTACTCTTGTACAAACTATTTTTATAAACGCTTATTCTCCATCTACTTCATGTTAATCGAGATAAACATTTGCAGACTCTATCTTATTGCTACTTTTCTTGTAGATGTAAGGGGAATATATATTTACAAGGGCAATATAGAAATACAGTAGCCTTTACGCACATACATATCTCTTAATAGCTGGTTGCTAGGTGCAGCACCATTCCCTTTCCCACAGATTAATACTCTTTGCATATCCAAGACAAAAAATGAATAACGAATTCCCATTTGAGAAAATAAGTATTGAAAACTTTAAGGGAGTAACAAGTAATATCTCGAAAATGGTTCACTCAACAAAAAAATGTATATGAGATAAATTGTGTATTTTAACGCGATCTACATTTTTTGTGTAGTAAAATTTTGTCTATCTCTTATGGTTTACCAGTTATGCAAAAGTCGTTCACAATGAAGAATACTTTTGGGGACATTCCCAGGAAATTCAAGATATACATTTTATTTGTCATAAAAATATCTTAAACATATGATATTTTAATCAAAATCGTTAGAGCCATTTTTGAGAAAATTAAACTTTTCGAAAAATCTTCCATGTAAAGGGTACTCTGGGGTGGGGGGATTTTCTTGAAAACCTTCGTGTTGCATCCTTGGAAGATACTGAACCTAAATACCAAGTTTAGTTGATATTGTAATGAAAAGAAGCTAGAAACAGTGATGTGTATTGAATTTATTTAAAGGTGAGTCGGAATTGTTACACTAACATCACTTAAGTTTTTTTTAAAAACATGTTTCGGGAAACCGTTGTTCCCATCCTCAGAAGGTTAATTCGACTGGCCCGTGTTGTTGGTGTTTCCGTTTTTTGGACTGGATCCTGTGGTGGCATCTTGTGGTGGAGAAATGTACTTCCAGAGAGGATTTGGTGGCGGCAAATCAAAATTCATTAGATGTGTGTTGTGTTTTAGAATGGTGATCTTCTCCCATGCATCTAATTCGGCTGCAAACTTGGCTGGTTTGACTAATGTAATATTGGGTTTGATGTTGTGATTAGTGATCCAAAAATGGTGTGAAACTGCAGATTTGTCCATTTGTTTGTATTTAATACATCTCATGTGCTCCTTTAGCCTAGTTTCTAGGTTTCTTTTTGTCTTACCTATGTACATCACCTTAAGTGAGGTTAGTGTAACAATTCCGACTCACCTTTAAATAAAACCAAGTTTAGTGTTTATCCGACTGTTCGTTTCTGAGTTATGCTGTTCACAGACACACACAGACAGACACACACACGGACATGTTTCCAAAAATGCTTTTTTTGGATTCAGGGGGTCTCAGAACATGTATTTCCGGTGAAATCTCGGTATCAAATTTTTGGGTGGAATACAATACTTCCCCTACTTACTATACGTAGTAGAGAAAGTAAAATTAGATCATATTATGTACAGAATGTTTTGCAAGGAACTATTAGGGTTACCAAGATCAGTGCCAAGAGAAGTAGCTTTAGTAAAACTAGGAAAAACAGGAAGGAAAGGAATAATAATGGAGAGAATAATAAAATTCTGGTATAGATGTTTGGTTAAAGAAGAGGGAGGAATCCTAAAGTTATGCATGATGCAGCAAAATGTTTAGAGAGCACAAAGAGTTGATGGGCAGGGATAGGAAGAATTTTGGGAAAATGGGAATGGGAGACATATGGAAGCTAGAAGAAAGGAATGAAAGTGATGTAGGTAAACTTATAAAAAGCAGAACAGACAGGAGATATGGAGAAGTTTAGAAAACAAGAAATCATTACAATTCTATAAACAAATAAAAAGAGCCTGGGGATGTGAACAGGAACAGTATTTCCAAGAGGGCTAAGAGCTAGAGATAAAGGAATATGTGAAATATGTGATGAAAAGGAAAGTGTAACACATATGAAGGAATGTAAGGAGTTAGCGTTATGGAGAAAAAAGGTTTGGGAGGAAAATTGGGAAAAAACAAGAGGGGAAAATTGTAGCTATAAAAATGTTAGTGGGGAAAGAAGAAAGGAGAATCATAGGTGAGCTTTTACAGAAAGCAAAAGAATAATGGGCGAGGAAAATAAGGAGTATAAGAAAAGAAGACAGAGGGAAGGAGAGGGATAACATGAGCTACCAGTTGGGGCAAATGGCCTGGGTGCCATGCAAGCTGAGATAGCAACAAGGTACATAGTTTATGTTACACAATTGAAGAAAAAATAAAAAATAAACTAAAAGCTATGTAAAAGAAGTCATACAAATAAATAAATTAATTAGTGTTTTGAAAATGCGAACATATAGTAAAATACAATATCATTGCAAAATGTGTTGCAATTCATGGACTCTTTTTCAGATGAAAATGTAAAAAGCAAAATGAAAACATGTTTATGGAATTTTGCTTAAATGCAACAAAAGGTTGAACTGAAAGAAACTAAAAGACTTTTCTCAAGAGGTTGGTAAACTTCTTAACCTTCCTACTGCTATGCTTTTTAACCTCCTTAAACCACTGTGCAGGGTCTATGCGGATCCCATACAAAAATTTTAATAACACGTCCTTTATTACTCTGTTTAGCTTAAACTTAGAACTTGTGGCACAATTTTAAAGCAACAATTGGAAATCTACAGTACCTTAATTTTTTTATAAATATATTTTCTCTGTTTAGCTTCAAGGAATCCATGCTGATAAAACTGTCTAAAAAGGCATATATTTCAACAGTATTTGTGCATACTATTCTTTTTTTATTTGGATTTTTTGCGTTCCATTCATCATAAAATGATTGGGCTTTCTATTAGTGAAATTGATAGTTATTTGTATCATATGCTCATCAATAAGTAATTTGAAAGCTTCACTCACCAGTTGCACTGTTTGGGTTGAGGTGGTTCAAACCTGGAGGCACAGAAATTAAATCGTACATGGTGCAATGCATTGTCCTTGGTGGGTCAGCTAACCATGTTATATCATTCTTAGCAATGATGTGTTCAGAATTTTGTTCATTGTCACTATTAGCTTCTGCAGATATTTCTGCATCAATGTCATACTTGCATTTTCATATTCCTGCACCTCAGGAATTTCCTCTTCTACTTCTACAACATCCCATTCTCTGAATTTGAATCATATTCAAAGTTTATTTTAGTTTTATCTTCACTATCACCATCATATATAATACTCATCACTTTATCTAAATCTTTAAGATTATTCAAATCATGTGTTTTGCGTTTCTTTGACATGTCTTCATTTCACATTAGCAACCGCTAGACTACAAAAACTCTAGCTCGAGTTCCCAACAGCTTCAACAATGTATTTTCAGACTTTTAAGCTAGACCAACCAGAAAATACAAGGCAGCCAATATAAAACCTAAAAAATCTTTGAACTAAGAACATGACACAAACTGCTATGAGGGGTCCCAGTTCTTATTTTATTTTTTCACAGTTATGTGTAATGAATTGTTTCAGGAAACTTGACATGATACTAAAGAGTATTAAATTTGCTTCGGATTACAAAAATCCTGAATTTCTAGCTTAATTATTATTAATCATATTTAAAATCAAATATTGGGTCTTTCAACAAGAGTGTTCTATCTTTGAACTTAAATAAAACACGTTCTATAAATGATAGAGGTTTATTTATTTTTTATTTTGGAACATAATTAATATCGTTTCATATGGAAGAAGAAGTTAAGTGACCGCCGCAACTTCGTTGGGTTGCGCGTGTACGGTTGACCCAATTTTCAATGACAGAAGAACGTAAATTAGGTCCAACTTCACGAATAACACGCATGATGTTATCCATAAGATCATTTACTGTTTCTGGCTTGTTGACATAAACTCGAGATTTAACATAACCCCACGGTGTTAAATCACAACACCTTGGGGGCCGGTTAACATCACCAGCACGGGAAATGATGAAACCTCTGAATTTCTCCTTCAAAAGATTGATTGTTTCGAGAGTAGTAGGATATGTGGCACCATTTTGCTGGAACAAGATGTTTCCGAGATCCATACCATCCAATTGAGCCCAAAAATAGTCCCCTATAAGAGCCCGGTATCTTTCTCCATTGACAGTTACAGCTTCTGCATCTTCTTCAGTAACCTTTTGGGGATGAAGTGGTCATTCTTGAATCTGCATTGGATTGTGATTGCTCCAACAGTGGCAATTTTGTTTGTTAACACAACCATTAATCCAAAAGTGGGCAAAAGCCCCAATTGTTGCACTCGACGAGCAATTGATTTGTTTCCGTTCTCGTGCACACTCTCACGAATGTCGCCTATATTTTCGTTGGAGCTCTTACGTCGATTACATACAGGCGTTCTTTGATTGCTGACAGAACCACTTCTTTCAAATTTTTCGATTAAACGCCGAATCGTTGTCTCACAGGGACGATTATGCACACCGTAAACTTCACGCAATACACAGAAGGTTTGGTGAACAGATGATCCATTTTGATAATAAACTTTCACAATTTCTACGCATTGTTGACTGCTGTAACCCAATAACAATGGCAGCTATCATATGTTAAAGATAGGACAGTCTTGCTGAAAAACCCTTTAGTAACAGTGGGGTCCAGCTGGACACAGCATAGCAGTAGGAGGGTTAATCGTGTGACCATTGGCCGAATATTGTAAGTAAAAGGAAAAGCTATTTTTTTTTCTTTTCTTTCCTTTTCGGTTTTTTTAGGAGGTATATTATATTAAAACTACCTGAAAATACTGTTGACTGTTATACTCAAATACCCATAGTTTGCTTAAGCAATTTTGCTATCTATTTAGGATGCTACCTACAGCATAGTTGCTGAAAGAGATTTCAGTAAATATACTTTATATACTTTAACCTGCATGATTTGCATTAATTTTATGTGTTGTCTTTTTACCATTCTGTTTTGCATCAGAATTTCTATTTTTTGTGTGTTTTGCCTTAGCCTGTATCAATTCTATTGCTGTAACCTTTATTAATTTTAAAAAGTGCAATTTATGCATTTTTGTCTCACTATTAACCCTTTAAAAATGTGATTTTAATTTTACATTAGTTACATCAAAAGGCATTTGTAAGTTATACATTTTTTTTCAAAATGCTATAAAATGCAAAATATCAAATATATGAATGCTACAAAATACTAAATGTAGAAATCAAACTGCTAAATTTCTGATTTCAGAATGCTAAAAATCACCACCCCTGATTGTCATTTGTGGCCTCTGTTTTAGTAAGTGTGTGTTGGATATGGGTCAGCGTAGTTCACAGTTTTCTTCCTTCTGTTTATTGACCTCAAAGATGTTCATACGTATGAGATCTTCCAGTATCCCATACAGAATCTTCCATTTCGTATGGTAGTACAGCAGAATCTCGTTAGTACGTTTTTGCAGGGACCTAAGGATTTGGACGTCATAGGCGGGAAAATGTGTTAACGAAAATGCAAAATCTGCAATTTAAGAACATAGTTATGTAATAAAATCTAGTAAATAGTATGCCTACATGGGCAATTGAAATTGATTTTGAGTACAATTTCATACTGAATACAATCTGTGTTTCCGTGTTAAATTCAATATGTGCTCAAATGGATTTAGATACACAAAGTCCGAGAATAAATAATTCAAGCTTTTATGTTGGTCAACTTGGATTTTTGAGGTTATGAACGTTTTTGAAAAATAAATTGCAAATTATGGAAGCAACAATAGTGGCTTTGTTGTGTGTTGTATTACACATATGATAGCAATTTCCGCTAAAAAAGAAAATATTATGAGAGTGCATCGTGTTACAAGTACAATAGACGATAGTATCTTTGGCATATTCAATACGATTTGAATACGGTAGGTGTTTCCATGCAACAAATTTCGTTCCGATCCTATTTTCCAAGAGGAAAGTTTTGTTTTAGCATTTTTCCCTTCTTTAAAAGCAGTTTCAATCAATTTAGGTTCGCTAACAATCGTGTTTAAGATTGACAGAGGAATGTTTAACTTCCGCATTATATCCACATGTTTCATATTTTGATTGCAGTATACTTCAAGGATTTTCAGTTTTTCAGTGTTGGTTATTTACTACACTTTCTTTTTTTCATTGCAAATGAAAGTTAAAATACAATATACGTTATGTTTGCTCAATACTCAACAGTAGAAACTATCGGCGTTAAAGCATTCTCTATCCCGTCCACATAAATTGTGTCACATAAATATTTACATACATGCATGTGATTGGCTGCCAGTATCCACCCCGTGACCAAGGATTGACCAAAGTAGCAAATGAGAACGTCAAACTTTGAACGTTTTAAGCGCCTACTCCCTCTGGACTGACCAAGGATTGGCCAAAACAGCAAATGAGGACGTCAAACTTCAAACGTAGTAAGTGGGACCAGGAAAACGCACTAAGCAAACGTTATTTATTACATTTTGCGATTTGGTACCGGGACTTTTATAATTCAACATAATACACGGGAAAACATGTTAATGAGGAACATGCTAACGAGATTCCACTGTATATAAAAAATAACAAGAGCAAGGAGCATTATAGAACCTGTTGTGTAGCAGTTAAGAAACTAGCACGCAACGATGGCTACAAACCTTCTATCACTTTCAATTATTAGTATTAATGTTTAGGAAAGTTCAGTGCTACTGCCTAATTAAGAAATGTGAAAATACCAATGCCAGTTTCACCTTAATGTATACATAACATCCTGGGAGCAGAGTTGTGAGTATGGTTTCTAACACCTGGATGTATTAAGTTTGATATACCAACTAAGTAAGAAAAGCGTGTAAGGGTTTGATTGGAAAATGTTAAATGTTGAAATTGAAGTTTGCTCTTTTGCATAATATGTAAGAACACATTAACTATAGTTTTCTTTGCAATTTGCTTAGTGAGTGTACATATCTCCAAAACTTAAATAGTTGTACTATATGTATATAAGTTTTCCAGTGCTTTATTTCATGCATTTTATACATGAAAGCAGCATGTAAAACTTGACCATCTGCCGTTTTGCTGAGGTAGATCATTGTTAAACTAACCTCTGTGGTTACAGTATTTAAGTAAATTTTAATTCGCATTTCGGCATTTAATATTTAAGTAGCAGTAGGTGCATTTTATAAACTGAAAAGCGTAGTGCACTGTTAGAAACTGGTAGTTGCTAACACAAGCAACACAAATATGTAACAATAAATATTTATGACAAATCATCACTTATCTTTTTAAATCATAAATTAAATTCAACAGCAGGACATTATATAATATATTTGGTAGTTTCCTGTTGACCATACTAAGAATATTTATAAATATCACCTGGAAGACTGATTTTATTGGACGTACTGATTAAAGACATTCATAGTAAGGTGACAAGCTATCAAAGTGTTTACCTTGCCCATACAGGATGTATCTTTATTGGTGTCATCTATTTGGGGGACGTGTTCCTGACATCAAAACAGTAAGAAAAAGTTCATATGAACATGGGTCTGAAAATCATTTATTTCAGAGTTACAACACAAAATCGGAAGTTACAAAAATTGCTCGAAGTGGCTTCCTCTTGCTTCGATGCATGCAGTAAGCCTGCGTTCCATGCTCTGGCACACACTGTTGAAAATTCCTGGTGTGTTTAGTATTTGGTCAAATCCAGTTTGGATACATCCTCTGTAAATGTCAACATCAGGTACACAAGTCACATAAATCAAGGACTTAAAATGTCCCCAGACGAAGAAACCCATTGGATTCAAATCAGGCGATTGAGCAGGCCATGCAAGGGTCCCCTCGACCAATCCATTTTTGCAGAAATCGAACATTCAAAAACTTATGAACTATCATACTGAAATGAGCTGGAACACCATCGTGTAAAAGCCACATTCGTTGGATGATGTCCAGAGGCACATGATCAGTTAAGTGATGCAACTCATTTCTGAGAAACTGGAGATAGGTTTGTCCATTCACGTGGAGGGAAGAAGTGGGGACCAATAAGTTGATCATGAATGATTCCACCCCAAACGTTGAGAGAGAATCTCTGTTGATGGTTGTCCTGTCTTACTTCATTAAGATTTTCAAATGCCCAGTTATGGGTGTTATGAAAATTGAAGATGCCATCGCAAGTAAAACCAGCCTCATCCGTGAATAAGAACAGGCTAGGAAATTGATGAACATAGCGCACTGCTGTAACATGCGTTGACAGAAACATCATCTTGCCTCAAAGTCCACCTCATTTAATGCTTGCACACATTGAAGGTGATACGGGTACAGAAGATTTTCATGCAGAATTCTCCAGATAGTCATATGACTAACCCTTTCCCTTACAGCCATGCGTCTTGTGCTTTGTGATGGGTCTGCATCCACAGAACGAAGAACTCGTTCTTCAAGCTCAAAGCCTCATACCGCTCTTGGTCTCCCAACATCCCTATTACTCCTCTCAAATGCGCCATTCTCTCTCAAGCATTGGTAAATTCGTGCGAATATTCTTGCACATGGTAACTGCCTGTCAGGGTATCTTTCTGCATAAAGTTCACTAGCTCGTGCTGCATTGCCATGTGCACGGCCATATGTGTAATGCATAGCTGTCTGTTCACTCATGGAATACATCTTCTTTGACCTATAACAGCGAAACGGTTGATTTTCAGACCCATGTTAATATGAACTTTTTTTTACTGTTTTAATGTCAGGAACATGTCCCCCAAATATATGACACCAATAAAGATACGCCCTGTATACAGCTAAAGTTTACTACTGATGTGGATGTATTTAATCAATTTAATTCACAGGAGCATTTATTAAACTAAAGGATGCTTCATGGGCTCCAGCTGTGGAATCTGTCACCAGGGGCATCTTACAATGTTTCTGTGTGCACAACCAGCAAGATTTACAACAGCTTAATAAGATCTTTTTAGAGGTGTTTGGTAATGAGAGAAAGCCACAGGTTGTGACCAGCAGGTTTTTAAACAATGTAAGTTAATATTTTTTAATTGTTTTATTATTACTTTTTTTTAATACTGGCTATGTGTATGTTAAAGTTGGAGAATTATACAGAATTATATTTCTTCCTGACTTATATGCAATGAAAACAAGTCAATATTTCTTATGTGAGGTTTCACATTTATTATGGTGCATTATTTTGGCACAACTGAAAAGTTAGGAAAGAATGGACACCTTTGTGCAAGAAAATAATGTTAAGGAGTTTCTGCACTACTGGGATTTAACACAATTAGGTTTCTTTTAAAAATGTGGATCACTTTTAATTATCCTTAAAAGTGTAAAAAAATAATTATCAGAAATAAATATAAATTAATTGTGTTGTTACTGTTAGTATTATTTTCTAATAAGACAGTGTAAGATATGGAGAAAATTTACGAATCCTCTTCCATGTCTTCTCCCCCATTCTTTCTGCCATGTTACCCTTGATTTACTCCTTCTATTCTCTCATCAACTCCCATTTCCTAGATTTACTTTGCTTTTCTTTTTTCATTCGTATGTTTTACATGTACATATCAGTTATATTGTTTTCATTTTCGCCAGTCCATTCAAGGCCATTTTCGCTGCTTTGCAACCGTCCCTCCACTCTACCCAGTTCCCCTCTTGCAGTAACAGAAGTATTGTTATGGCAGTAAAGTCTAGATGTAACTCTAGCCTCAAGCTTTGAGGAAGGGAGGGATTGAAGGAGAAACTGTAGAAAGACACATATATAGAGCAAGAGTGAGGATTGCCATGTGTGAACTTGACTGGTCAGAATGAAACCACTATAGCTGAACTCCTCAGTTGTGTCTGTAAGTGATTTTTTCTTCTTCTTTTTTTTTTTTTTTTTCTTCCCTTAAATGTTCATTTCTTACTTTCCCTTTTTTTCTTCTTCTTCTTCTTCTTCTTTTTTTTTTTTTTTTTTTTTTTTTTTTTTTTTTTTTTTTTTTTTTTTTTTTTTTTTTGCAACTATCAAGTACCGCCATTTGGAAATGTGCTTGTCCAGCAATTAAAGACTTGCTGTTTCATAATGAGTGTCATCACTGACGTAGAAAGCTGCATTTTGTTCTTGGTGCTAATTTCCTATTTTCTACAATAGTATTGCATATTAGAAGGTACGCAGACATTCCCTTCGTACGATGTGATATTTGTTGATCTATACTGTCACTGATTAAAACACTTCCTCAGGAACATATTAAAGAGAAGGGGGCTGAGGCTGTTATTCCTTTATATCGGGTGGAGTAAACACAAAGCAAAATACATTTGCTAACAGGAATAACTGATGCCACTCCTCTATGCAAGCTGAATAATTGCAATTTTTTAGCTCGAGGGTATGCTGAAAAATGCCTTCTAATTTTTTTTGTTACTGTGAATATACTTCGGAATATTAGCCATAGCATACTGTGTTCAGTTAACTTTCCTGCTTAACTGATGTAAGTTTTGTACGAGGGTAATCCCAAAAGTAAAGTCTCCAATTTTTTTTAAAATACAAAGAAACATTTATTGACAACAAATGGTACATCATTTTGAATCTTTAACATTTGTCTATTTCTCCACATAATCGCCATTTCGGTCGATGCATTTTTGTAGACGCTGTGGCAGTTTTTGTATGCCCATGTCATACCAGCTTGCCGCCATGCTCTTGAAAAAGTGATGGACCTCATTTTTCACTTTATTGTCGTCACCGAAGTGCCTTCCAGCCAAGTGTTCTTTCAACTTGGGAAACAAGTGGTAGTCACTGGGTGCTAAGCCCGGACTATAGGGTGGATGGGTGATGGTTTCCCATCCAAACTGTTGCAGAAGATTCATGGTTTGACGGGCGGTGTGGGGGCGAGCATTGTCATGGAGAAGGCTTATGCCCTTGCTCAACATTCCTCTTCTACGGTTCTAAATTGCCCGTCTGAGTTTTTTTAATGTCTGACAATACCTGTCAGCATTTATTGTTGTCCCAGGATCCATAAAGTCGACCAACAATATCCCCTTTCGATCCCAAAACACAGTTGCCATGACTTTACCGGCAGACTGTGTTCTGTTGAATTTTCGCGGCTTGGATGAACCGGAATGCCGCCACTCACGTGATTGTTGTTTGGTCTCAGGTGTGAAGTGGAAAGCCCAGTTTTCATCACCCGTGAATATTGAATCCAAAAGGTTGTCCTTTTCAACTGCATAGTGTTGAAGAAATTGGCGGGAAGTTTCAGCACGTTGCCTTTTGTGATCTTCTGTCAGCATTCTTGGGACCCATCTTGCGCACACCTTCCAAAATTTCAACTGTTCAATGAAAGTCCGATGAATAGTGCTTCGAGAAATCTCAGGAACAACAATGCAGAGCTCATCGAGAGTGATGCGCCGATCTTGAAGCACGATTTGTTCAACCTTTGCGATTGTTTCGTCAGAAATGGACGGTCTCCTGCTTCTTTCCTCGTCATGAACTTCTGTGTGACCATTTGCAAATTTTCTACACCACTTGCAGACATTTTTGACATCCATACAACACTCTCCATACACTTCCATCATTTGTCAATGAATTTCGACAGGTTTAACCCCTTTTGCACTCAAAAAGCGAATAACTGCGCGAACTTCGCACCTGGTGGTAGTGGCTAACGGGAGCTCCATTATAACTGGCTGCCAGCTAAGACTGAGGGCGCTAAGGGATGTGCAGTGGTTTCTGAAGAGAGTGGAGGGAGGAAGAAAAAAAGCAGTATGGCCAACATCTACACAAACAGTTTCCCTGCGATCCCAGCGCTTTGGAGACCTTACTTTTGGGATTACCCTCGTACCTCTGTCAGTAGAGTACTGCAGTGGCAGAGTATATTAGCACTATGTCTTTGCATCTGAAACAGCATGCTGTGATTAGAGTTTTTAACAGCAGAAAAAGTGCCCCCAATGGACATTCATCAGAGATTGAATACGGTTTATGGGGAGCAAGTTTCAAAATCAGCACTGTGCAATGTTGGTCTGTTTATACTCAAAATGAGCCTGGTGCAATCAGCTTGTGTGACCAAGGACACAGTGGAAGACTGCAAACTGTTTAACTATTAGAGTGAAGGAGCACTTGTCACTCAAGAGAGCATGTGCAAATGATAATTGCAGAACTGAAATCAGTTCAGTGATAATTCCAATGTGTGTCAGTTGCGGTTCACAGCCTTCTGCTGCATCCTTGGTCACACAAGTTGAGACTTGCATCAAGTTCATTATGAGTCTGAAAGTACCAACATCACACCACTACTTAGTGGACACATTGCTCGCCATAAACAGCTTCAATCTTCGATGAATGTCTATCAGGGGTATACTTTCTGCTGTTAAAGCTCTATCACAGCACGCTGCTTCAAGCTCACCAACATGTTGCCATGTTTCAAACTATATTGCAGGGCTCTCTACTGTAGAGGTATGACATTTGCATCAGTGAAGCAGGAAAGTTAAATGAACACAATGCTATTGCTAGTAACCTAAGCTGTGTACGCAGTAACACACAAAATTTGGCGGCATTAGGTTTCAGCACATCCTCTTAAAATCTTAATGTAGAAAATGTTAACAAAAACCATTCCTAATGGTATCTAGTTTCACTAAGATAAAGGGAAATTTGATAAATATTTAAATGGAAATTCTTGTTCACAATGTTTTTACTTTCTTTACTATGTGTAGTAGGTAGGGGAAGTATTACATTCCACCCAAGAATTTGATACCAAGATTTCACCAAAATACATGTTTTGAGGCCCCCTGAATGTTTAAAAAAAAAAAGAAGGCATTTTTAGAAAAAAGTTTGCATGTGTATGTCTGTGAGCAGCATAACTTGAAAACGAAAAGTCAGATAAATACCAAACTTGGTATTTAGGTTCAGTATCTTTCAAAGATGCAACACGATTATTAAGAAAATCCCTCCACCCCAGACTACCCTTTACATGGAATATTTTTCGAAAATTTTGATTTTCTCAAAAATGGCTCTTAACGATTCTAATTAAAATATCATATATTTAAGATATTCTCATGAGAAGTACAATGTATATCTTGGAATTTTATGGGAATGTCCCCGAAAGTCCTCTTCATTCTGAATGGCTTTTCCATAACTGGTAAACCATAAGAGATAGACAACATTTTTCTATGCAAGAAATGTAGATCTCTCCTATTTCTATTCCTTATTTCTAATTTTCTTCAACCATTTATTTCTCACTACACCTAAATATTTTCCTATTTCAAATAAACTTTCCTGATTTAACTCTTAACAACCTTTTACCTATAATTTCATTTGGTAATCTAGACCAATTGTTTCTTTGTAATTTTTTCCTCATATTCATTGTTCCTTCACATTCTAACATTAGATGCCAGTAATTATTAAATTTGCTATTACATAATGGGCATTTACCTTCATTTTCTCCTTCTATGCCTTTTAACCTCACCACCCCTGACCTAGCCCATACAAAGCCCTCTCTTGCTATTTTATTACAAACATCAACATAGTTTTCTCTTTCCCATGTCCTTTTAATCTCTGTATATACATATAATAATCTTTTTGAATTAAAACTACCAATTATTTCCTGTCTTTCCATATCTTCAATCCTCAATCTAACTCTTTTCCAACATCCCTTCTCACATGATTGTCTATATTTCCAAATATCCCTACACCCTATTTCATTGAGAATTGCTTATCCGAGTATTCTCTTTATTTAGCTTTCACTGAACCTCCAAACATTGTTTTAAAATATTATTATTCTCTGATTCCTCAATTCTCAACCAATATTTCACTATTCTCTCAATAATTTTCACCTTACTACCAAATCTCCCGAACTCCATTTGTGCAACCCCATTAGGTGAGGCTCTAGGTAGACCCAGAATTATTTTACAGAAGCTCCTATGCACTTTATTTATCTGTTCCCACCCCTCCTCAATACCCTAAATCTCTGCACCATACAGCATTTTTGCCTCAACTACTGCTCCATATACTCTTTCTATCCATTTTACGTGCATCCCAGGTATTTTATCTAAACATGCCCTAATAACTTTCATTGCCACTTTTCCTTTTGTTAAATCCTGTTTCTTTTGTTCTCCCCATCTACCGTTGCTACTTAGTCTTACTCCAGATAATCAAAATTTCTGACAACCTCAATTTCCTTACCCTTCCAACTCTATTTTTCATTCTTTCTCAACTTATTACCCTTTTTTAAATACCATTATTTTTGTTTTGCTTGTATTAGCCCTAAGACTCCACTTGTTACAAAAACTCTCTATTGCTCCAATTACTTTGTTTAATCCCACAGTAGTTATTGATCCTGCAACCAAATCATCCGCAAATAGTAATCCTGGTATCTCCTCGTTCCCAATTATTGGAGAGTGGCTATTTTCAAACTTAATTATCTCTAGAATATCATCAATGAAGAAATTAAATAATATAGGGCTTAACTTGCAGCCGCCTTAAACCTATACAATTTTTAATCTCCTTCGTTCTTACGTTTTTATCAAATCTTATGCAAAAATCATTATTTTCATATATTGTTTGTATTGTTCTTATACACTTGTTACTCATTCTTTTCATACCCAATTTGGTCCATAAGGCTTCCCTATTTATTGTGTTGAAAGCGTTTTTTAAATCAACAAATAATATATACAATCTTCCCCTTTTGTTTCATAAATATTTATTTACCATTGAAGATATTATAGAAATATTGTCTATTGCTCTCTTTGTTTATCCGAAATCCCACCTGTAGATCAGATATTTTTTCCTCTTGCTCCGCCCAACTTTGCACTCTTTCAGCCAAAACCCCTGTATAAACTTTAACTAACACTGATAACAAACTAATCCCCCTATAATTTTCTGGGTTATCCACCTGCCCTTTATTCTTAAATATTGGCACCACTATTGCTGTTTTCCAACTCCTAGGAACCTTCCCCCCTTCAAAGATTGCATTTAATATCCTAAGCAGCAATTCTAATCGATTTTCATTTAGACTCCAATCTTTCCAAAACTCCCCTGGTATGCCATCAATACCGCATGTTTTGTCTCTTTTCAATCTATTAATTTGTTCCCTCACTTCCCCTACATCTGTCGGCTTATCCAATTGCTCAACATAATTGTTATTTTCCATTACCCAAATTGTTTGGTTATCATGTGGCCCTCCTAGCAAATTTTTAAAATACATGAACCATTCTTCCGCACTTTATTATTTTCTCTTATACATTCTTTTCACCAACATCCATATTGTTTTGCTATCATTTGCTTTTGCTGCCTCATGTAACTTTATACTCATCTTCTCGACCCATTCTCTCCTCTTTACTTCCAACAAGTTTCTGTATCCCCATCTTGCAATCAAAAACTCCTCTCTTTCCTTTTGCCCTTCTTCCTGCCTCCACCTTCTTAGTTCCCTAAAACTCTTTGTTTTGCCCTCCTACATTTTTCATCATACCATCCCTTCTGTTTTCCATCTACAATCTTTCACTTTCATCCTTACACCTGCATATTTTACTAACATTTCTACCTTTAAAACTGCTTCGTCCGTTTTATTTTCTTTCAGCAATTCTTCTACCTCTTTCTCCCTTATTACCCCTATGTCTAACCCTAATTCCTTCATAAAAACTTCTGCCTCCTCACCCTTCCATTTATATTTATCAATTGTTACTCCTCCTTTATGTTCTCGTTTTAGTTCATTCTTATATGTACTTATGAAACTTACCCTCAATGGGAAATGATTACTAGAACATACTGTATTCAAGACTTCAAAATCTGCAATATTTATATCTGAGTCTATTGAGTATAACATATAGTCAACCACACTCTGACCATTATAATTGACACAGGTAAATTCCCCTATTTCATCTTTCCCTTTTACCCCATTACACATCTCCATATTGAACTCACAAAATTTCACCAGCTTTTTTCCTTCACCATTCATTACTTTATCTTTACTCATTCTTCTTACCATCTCTTTTTCTCTCTCCATTAATTCATACTCAGGATCTATTAGCTTTATTTGACTTACCCCTACTCTGGCATTGAAATCACCCATTATCATAAAGCTACTGTTCAGATATCTGTTTGATAACTCCTCAATATCCTGTCCAATTAAATTGAATAAGTTTGGATTATAAAAATCCGAGGCACTTGGCGGGTTATATACCACTGCAAGACATATCTCTTTCTTCTCCCCTGTTACTCTTAATACACACCACAATGCCGAATTTTCTCCCAAATCTTTACACACTTTCACTTTGCATTTCAAATCTTTCCTAACAAATAACCCTAACCCACCTGACATTCATCCTCTTTTGCTCTTCTTTGTTCCACTTTTCCTGTAGAATCAAAGTCGCTTGTTTCCACATGAAAGTTGTTTGCCAACCAAGTCTCTATTCTTTAACTTTTCAAACAATCCTTTTACATTCCGGAATATAACCCCCAATGCCTTTTGCTATACCGAACTCTTCCTCTCAAACCTAAATTGCTGTAATTTGGCCTTGCTTCTTGTCAATGGAAATCTGTCCACAAGTTTGTGACCTTGCGTTCCCTTTTTCACCTGTATGATGCTTCCTGCTGGTGAAGAGAATATGTTGGGCCCCGTCTCATCCGTTTCGCTTGGTCCCGTGACTATCTCCACTGGCAGCCTTTGTGAATACTCCTCTCAGCTGTTTTTCCAGTCCATCTTGCTTGCCTGGTGAGGTCATCTCCCTTTGCCTTGTCTCTCCATCAAAGCTACTTTCCCCACTCCTTTTCTTTCCCCTGGCTTCTTCCTGTCCTCTGGTTCGTGAATTTTCTGAAGAATCACTCCAACTTATTTGGCAGATATCCTGTTTTCTATCATTGATCCAAAGGTCTAATCCTCGTACATATGCCTTGTCTCCTCTAGCTCTAGCCTTTTTCATCTCTTATTAATACACTTCTTAATTCTCTCTCTTTTTTTCCATAATCTTGTTCCACAAATAATCTTTTCCCTTTTAGTTTTTAGCACTACTTAAAATTGTCCATTTTATTTTCATTGTTGCCAACTTGACTATTACTGGTCTTGGGTTCGTGCCTGTTCTTCCCACTCAAAATGTGTATTATTTCCCAGCCGCCCAACTTTATTTCTAATTTATCTTGAAAAATTTCCTCCACTTGCTCCCAGATTCTTTTTCCTCTTGCTTCCTCAATTCCAAATATTATAACATTCATTCTACTCCTCCTTTCTTCGGCTCTCTCCAACCATAACATTCGTCTATTACATTCTATAAATTCCTTATTCACCTCGTGCTCGAAACTTGCCCATGTTGATTTTATTGCGTCGAATTGCTTTATTATTTTATCCTCAATTCTCTTCTCCATTCCTTTGAGGTTTGATATTTCTTCTGCGATACCTTTCAACATTTCCATAATTTGTTCCATTTCTGGTCCTGGGTTTAGTTCCACTCCTCCAATCACTAATATAACAATTATCACCAACACATACCACTCCACCATTGCATTTAACTCTCCCAAACACTTTCTTCCCAAAGTACGTCCTCCACCATTAAATAGGCCTATTCTGGCTCTATAAGCTTCCAACTGTACTCCCATTTTTATCCGCGCTAGAGCTTGTCGCACACGTCCGTCTCCTCTGGCTTCTCGGCAGCGACTCTCATGAAGTATATGGAGAATAAGCATTTGTAAAAGTAGTTTGTACAAGAATAGAGAAAGTCATGTGAGTGCAACACATCAGATTTTTTAAATAAGTCCAGATTTTTCTAGCCTGAAAGTCACAGTTTACTTGAGTTGCATAATTTGTCCTAAAGCATACTGCTTAGAAATAAATGTAACCGAAGTAGCTATAGTGCTACTTTTCAGTTGGTTCTGACACTCTACAGGCCAAACTTTAAACAACAGCACAATGTTGCTGATATGTGCAACAGGTGACAGCTGCGTATGCACATGAGAAGTCGCGCAAGCACACAATAAGTCAACAAATAAAAAATAACTAATAACAAATAATGCATAACAAGAAAGAATAAAAATAAAGCACAAAGTTCCAAGCTGAATTCAAAAGTGCATGTAGAATGGATGCAACCAATGATTGATCATATGGAAATGTAGTTTAAGTAACAACAATCTTGGTTGTCATAGCAACGATCTTCCTTGTTTTTCTAACTGCAGAAAAAGCGTTAGACCCCAACTCTTGAAATTAGCATCATAATTTTATTCAAATTTGCAAGTTTTACATTTCACTGTTGCTAGCTTCTATTTTATGTTTTACATATAAATCTCATTTATTTTGCAGGTACATGATGTTTCAAGGCATGCAGTAAAGTGCCAGCGATACTCAAACATGCTAGAGATGCTGATAATGGATAATCCAGTAGTTACCAATTGTATAATAGATCAGCTAGAAGTTGAGACAATACTGCTTATCGCAACAAGTGAAGAAGCCTACAGAATCATGAGCAATGCAGCAAATGTTCCTCGGAATTGCAAGCGTGCAATTACCAAACAGAGCCACATATTCTTTCCAGATCCAAATTATAAATCTTATGCTGGAGATGGCAATCAAAATGCAAAGTTTCTGCAAGTCAGCATGCAAGAAGTCATAAAGTAAGAATTTTCATCTTTCCTCTTGCTTAAAATTCCTAAAGCATAAATGTTATAAATTACTGTAAAACAATAGCAAAGTGCAAGAAATTTCCCACTGAAAATAAGTGCATGCAAATTTATGAACATTTCTAAGGTTTATTAAGGCCAGAAATATGAATAATAGCAGTTAACGACGGGAGGTTTTGTTTAAGAGGAGTTGTAAAAGCGAGTATTAAATTTACTAAATTCATGACTCATTATCTTAAGCTATTTAAAATATCTGACTTCAGCTTTTAGGGGATTGAGATGTATGCCTTCTAAGTTTGCTAATTTGCTTTTATGCAGTAATATTGGTTATTAAAACTTTTTATCAAAATTTATCAGCAGTATTTTTAAGATATAAACCAAACACCTTATTACCATAAAGTGGATCCACAAAAACATTAAGGTATTTTTATCTGCCATGGGGGAATGGTATGCTTTAGGGTTACACCATGGAGATCTGCCAAACTATTATTTTTCACTGTGACCCAATTGATGCCAGCTTTGATTTGTAAGTTCTGGCCCAAGTCTCATCATTCATAATGGTACACTACAAGAAGGCCTCTCCTTCATGCTCAAGTACTGCAAGTGAGTACAAGAAGCATCATATTGTAGCCATTTCTGCATGCCCATTAAATCATCTGGAACCCCCTCTTGACTAATTTTTTTGCATTTTGGACTAACTCAGAATTATGAAGTTATGATCCCTCTTCACTAACGCAAACACAGTTGCCATGTCTTAGTCACTTACTGGTGGTTGACCAGATCTAGGCATGTGTGCCATGTTTTCATTCCTCTGAGGCTATTACCCACATTGCTACCATTTGGTAAGGCAGTGCTGAAGCACTCACTACTAGCCTCTTGCAGTCTCTGGTGATGGTGGTGCGCAACCTATAACCCCTTCAGTTTTTAACCAATTTCTCTGTTTTGTCACTGTGCACTGGCATGGGGGAGGGGAGAGCAAGTTTATTTGCTCTGAGGAAGGTCAGTATGTAACTAACCTATGTTATAAATGATATTGCCTGGTTCTGTTGCATGGCATTGCTGTATAATTAAAATCTGTTCAGGAAAAAGAAAGTATGATTTAATAAGTGGATTTGTAACTAGTAACCTTAAAGGAATATGCTGGATAAAAATAAATTTGCAGCTATTGCCATTATAAAACACAATTTCATTGTAATGGGCAACATTGAAAGTGAAACTGCATCTTTTAAATGTGTATTTTCTCTTTCTCTCTCTTGTCTGTTTTTAACTGTTGTATTTGCAATGATGACTGTTGAGGTTAAGATATGGTTACACATTGGCATGTTAAGAAGTCTCTCTTTGTTTTATTCATGAAGATGTTCTACCTTAACATTTTGCTTCTGAAACTTTAGTATTGTTAGCAGACTCTGGCTCTCATTTGTAGAGTCCAGTAATAAAATTACCACAGTCTGCATTTGAAAGCAACTTGCAGATTCTGAAATATAAGTAATTCCAAAATCATGTTCATTATCAGTGTAATCATTAAAATGATGCATAAAAATATAATTGAAATCTATTTTATAATAACAAAACCAACATTACAAGTAAACTAGAGGTCCATATTGATGGTAAAATTCACTAAGAATAAAACAGAATTTCCCTTCGTGTAAAAATCTATATAATGAAATTGAAGATTCATTGACTCACAGAGTGATCAGCATAATTCATTAAACATGTGAGTACGAGCTCTAAAATCTTGCATAGTCATTTTGTGCTGTGTAGCTCTCTAATTAAGAAAAGCTTTTGCAAAATTCCATGTAACTGATGAATAAAATTTTAAGCATTTCCCTAGCAGTGGTTTCAAATTGAGGGAATAGGGATTTCCTTATATGTAGAGTCCAGAAACAAGTCAAATATTTATGTCATAGCATAATTTTATTAGCAATTAGATCATAAGAAGTAAAATAAGCATCACACAATTTTAATGAGGTATCTTTAAAAGAAATTCTGTCCAGAAAGATTAAACATATTGCAGCTAATAGTTCAGAAAGAGGTAATACTACACACAATTTCATATCTTTTAATGATAACTGTCACCATATTTGAGCCATTTTTACTTTCGGCAATTATGCTACTCTTGTATCCCGTCGAAGTAGCTTAAAGTAGCCAAAGAAAAGCGAATAATTTACCTTGTGAGTGAGTTTAGAAGTTGATGTGATCTGTTCAATAGCTTGTGCCCACCTGCCCGCCCCTCGATGGTGTTTCACTTATATAGGCGAATCGCGTACAAAACAAAACAAACGTAGCCATTTTTTCGTTGAAGAAGATGTATAGTGGGAACTGCCAACCTAAATGAAAATCCACCAGAAATGTGATGCGCTGTTGTTAGTAGTGTTTCTTCTTCTTCTTCTTCTTCTTCTTCTTCTTCTTCTTCTTCTTCTTCTTCTTCTTCTTCTTCTTCTTCTTCTTCTTGTTTTTCTTCATGTGTTATTCCTGCTGGAAAAACGTAACGCATTCAAAGACTGGCTGCACCATGCACTAATTGAAAGCAGCAAAAGAATGTGCACCAAAGTTTTAAGTTTGTAATAGTTTTTGTCAAAGTATATTTTATTAAGAGGTTATTTGCATTGTAATAACAGTGTAATAAAGAAGTTGCTTTACCGTAACAGTGGTAGATAGTTAACGCAAGCTTACATAGAAAAAAAACCCTAACCTAAGGCTAACCTTCCGTGAATTCAGAAACATAAGCTTATATAAAAAGAAGTAATTCTAACCTAACTTCCCGTGAACCAGAAACGTAAGCTTAGGAACGCACGCTCGCTCGCTTCACTCACGTGCTTTGATGTAACCACTGGTAACAAATTTAAACAAGGTTTTATATATATAAAAGTAAATCAGAAGCCTAAGCTTATATTAAAACAAAAATAACCTAAACTTCTGTGAATTCATAAACCTAAGGTTATATAAGATCCCTTGGCTACGCTCTGTGGTTGTAGTTGCGGCGCATCTTCCGTGAATTCATAAACCTAAAGTTATATAAGACCCCTCGGCTACGCCCTGTGGTCGTAGTTGCGGCGCTTTGGTGGCATAAATTATTCATATGTTGCCAGTATTGCGTTAGTCAAGCGTATGACATAGAGTGACATCTGTTTAGCTAGTGTTTTGCATAGTGTGACATCTGTTGGAAATATACGACATCAATACATCATGATCGCTGTAGGGGATACAACTAGAGCATAATGTCCTTACTTTCTCTACCACATATAATGTATGTATATTTATTTCCATAATGATAATAGGTAGAGAAGGTATTGCATTCCACCCAAAAATGTGATACCGAGATTTCATCAGAAATACATGTTTTGAGGCACCCGAATCCAAAAAAAGCATTTTAGAAAAATGTGTGTGCGTGCGTGCGTGTGAGATACATAATAGACAGAGAAGGTATTATAATTCATAAAAAAAATTTGATATTGAGATTTCACTGGAAATGTATGTTTATAGGGTGCATGAATCCAAATAAAAATCATTTTTTAGAAAAAGATCTGCATACACACCCTTCCATACCCTTTACATGGAAGAGTTTTTTAAATTTTTTATTTTCTGAAAAGCGGCTCTTAGGATTTTGATTAAAATAACATATTAAAGGTATTTACATTACGAATGAAATATATATATCTCGAATTTTCTGGGAGTAGCTTGTTAAGTCTGCTTCATTTTAAGCAATAGACGAACATGTACTACATAAAAAACCTCTTGAAAACAAAGCAATTTATTTCAAATAACTTTTTTTTTGGGGGCATCAGCTATTTTCGAAACATCCGTCGTTATTAATGGTTTGATTTGCTCAATACTGTCATTCTTTTGAAGTCCTGTTGATTTTCAGTTGTTTCTCCTGACGTCATGGAAAGAGTATAGAATTTGAAAGCCTATACGGCATCCTGCTCTTAAACATTTGACTGTTGCTATTCCCTTTGTATTGATACAAAATGTGTAATGCAGCTATTTCTAGAAAGGTTTATCATGATTAAAATTAATTAGATAGGAAAATAAACTTTTATAAGAATAATTCGTATACCCTTTAATAAGTGATAGAAGATAGAGGAGGTCATGTGAATGTAGCACATCAGAATTTTTGCCTTACCACATACTTACAGTAGGTGTAGAAAGTAGTATTGGATTCCACCCAGAAATTTGATATCAAGATTTCACTTTTGGGCAATGAACATGTGGATCAATTAGCAAAGAAAGGTGCAATACAACAAATAAAATCTGTAGGACAAATAGAAATAAATAAACAATTAAATAACATTAAACAACATTTCAAAAGGCAGCAGAGACTTGATGAAGATAAATTAAAGGATAAAGATTATAAGACTATTAAAGATAGGAAGACTGCCAAGGAAGACTGCAGTGTCCTTATTTAGGAGGGCAACTGGCCACGATTGCCTCGCAGAACATCTCTATAAGATACGATGGCTACCTAGAACCAAGTGCACTCTCTGTGAAGAAGATGTCATCCTGAACAAACAACATCTCGCCAAATGTAAAGGCCTTAAAAGTGATATCTTACAGACTTTATATTGGGAAGCCAGAGGGAAAATGATGCAGATCAATTAATACCCAGTGTTATTGGTGAACAACAACAGATTTCACTGCAGACACATGTTTTGAGTTCCACTAAAGCCCCCCAAAAAACACATTTTTAGGGAGAGAGAGAGAGGGAGGGGGGGAGGGAGGGGGAGATGTTGGTTTTTAGGATATTCACTGTATAGGGCAAAGTGAAAGGTAAGGTTAAAAGTTTAAAACTTCACAGCCAATTGCAACACTTTTAGTCGTAAAATGCATATTTATTCATGGTGTTACTGGGTATAATGGCATTAGCATTCTGTAATTTCATTCCTGTTTTGAAAATGACTGTCATTATGGACTATTAATCATTTAATCCAAATATCTTGGTAGTTTGCAGTACTCTGGACTTTAGATGTAATGTTCAAAATATGAAATAAATATACTATTTGGCTCAGAAATTGCTCAAATGTTTAATCTGAGAAGATTTACACCTAACTTGTTAGAAACAACATTGCTTTCACTAAACTTATGGTATGAGTGAGTGTGTCATGCAGTTTCCTACATTTTCTCAAATAATCCAATTTAGATGAATATTTATATTGTAACACCCCTATGGGGGTGGTTACCCCGCAGTAGGTGATTACACTAGGGGGGGTGATAGCTCAGAGGTAGGGGATGTGTTGGTACTGGGGTGGTAGGTAGGCCAGGGTGGCATTCTAGGATGGGGGTATTTAAATAATGCACAGGGGATGCATTGACCCAATAAATTATATTATTACTTTAACGTGAGTACAGTGGCCACTCAGATTGGGGTGAAGCCCGACAAGCAAGCAGATCTTAGAGAAGATACATCCTTACCTGTTCGACTGGTGTTGCGTTGGCGACTCGTGTATGGTGAGCGGACCTGAGGTCGTCGATGTTACAATATAAGGAGATTCTTTTAATTCTTATCTTAGGAGTAATAGGGGAATTATTAAATTCTGATGCTGAGGGGGTAAAAATGAGGAATTTGCATGTAAGAAAATATTGATATTTGTTCATCATTGTGTATGAAAGTAACTTAGGCTTTCAATTGAAACGGGCAATAAATTATTACAGATATGATGGGATTTTCTCATAGAATGTGAATGACTATTAATGAAAGAAATGTTAATATTTTTTAATATTAAAAAAAATGCAACTGCGCATCACTGAGTAAGATAGATAGTGATTACTAAAATTTTAATGTTAATCAAGTGGGAATACTTCATAATGCTCAGAACAGATTTTGTGATAACCTTTTAACATTTCCAGTATCTGGGAGCTAGCTTGTCTCACATATGGTATTATAACACTCGTCTGCATTTTCAAACTTTTTGTCAGATGATTTCTTAAAAGTAGGTGTTCAAGTTTTTATCTGGTTCCAGAAATAACTACCGTTTTTTTCTATCACGTCAGGTTTTTACACAAAATAAGAAGTAGTGTTTTGACAATTTTACTAATGAGCGTAGAAAAGTATTCAAATACCGTTTCACACAAGGTAAGTTTTTATTCAAGAAACATTTTAAGAATACTCTCAAGAACTCCCCTAATTTATTTCATGACTACATTTTAACAAAACAAGAAGCCAAAGTGTTTCATTTAATTTTTTTCAAACTTTCCCTTCTTTGACTTCCTTGCAGGTCCTTGAAGGTCCTTGAAGGTGACTGTCCCTCCTCAACATCCAACAGTAGTCAGCCATCATAGTTTCATTCCATCTCCCCTGGTACCTCCTCTCCATTTCCTTAATATCTTGGTGAAAACGTTCACCCTGCTCTTCACTATAATGTCCCAGATTTTCTGGAAAGTAGTCGATATGTAAATGCAGAAAATGCACCTTTACACTCATGTTACAACCCATCTTTTTGAAATTTTCCAACATTGTTTAGACAATGGCCTTGTAATTAGGATCTTTGTTATTGCCTAAGAAGTTTTCAGTAACTGATCGGAAGGCGGTCCATGCTTTTATTTCTCTCTCATTCATTGTCTTCTCAAAATCGTCATCCTTCATCAATTTCTTTATTTGAGGACGAACAAAAATTCCAGCCTTTAATTTGTCTTGTGTAATGAAGGGAAATTTCTTGGAAAGGTACCTGAAGCGTGGTCCATCCTGTGGTAGAGCCCTTTCAAATTGCTTCATCAAGCCCAATTTTATGTGCAGTGGCGGAAGCAATATCTTTATATCTCTATATTTGTGAAGTGAAATTGTGAAAAAACTGTATGTGATAGAAAAAAAAACTAAAAGCAGTTCTGAAATCAACATAAAAAAAGTGAGTCAGAATCACTTATTAGTTTTCAGTCATCCGATATCATGCAGACTAGTGTGATCTTTTGGAACCTGGGAAAATTGCGAAAATATGCAATGCTTTTTCAGAGTTGCAGAATTTGCCCTGCAGGAATTGCAGCAGCAAAGAACTGTAGTAGAGCAAAACTTGAGAGCAGTCAAGAAAAGAAATGAAGCAATCCAAAGTGAAGTGTCTCAGGTGAACGTGGAAACTGCAAAATTGAAGAGTGATGGTTATTCTTTGAATTCAAAGCTCATGAAACTGAGGGATTCTGAAGAGCCAGATACAAGCAGTATTGCTACATTGGTGAGTACAGCATTCAGGCTTTAATTACGTATTTTGCATACAAGCAGAAATCACAGTTCTACTTGTGTATTGCATTCAATACAAAGATTTTTCTCTCTCCCTACTATTCCCTCCCCTCTATCCCTCCCTTTCCATGTTCTCCTCTTCCCCTCCATCACACTGACCTATCTGATTTATATGTAATGTGATGTTTTGAAAACTGTTAATAAAAGAGTATTTTATGGATTGTGAATAAAATTAAAACATAAATGCTATACTGTTTCTCAAAACAATCTCATCTGCATGATAGTAATAACAGATTGATATAACTTCTTGAATATTCATGCTATCAAAATATTGTAAATAATAAAACTTGTCAGCAATATGTTTATAAAAATTTTTATTTAACATTTTGCAAATTTGAATAATAACCAAGATATTTCAATTTTTTTAATTTTACACCCCATTACAACCTCCCTCCTTTTTGTGGAAGTAATTAAGATACAGTACAGCTATTTTCTAAGTCGGCCTAAGGTATGTTGTATATCAAGTCCCATAACAAGTTCTCAACATCTCTCTCTCTCTCTCTCTCTCTCTCTCTCTCTCTCTCTCTCTCTCTTTCTCCCTCCTTTTTTTCTAAAACTACTTTGTTTGGGTTCAGGGGACTACAAAACATGGTTTTCTGTGAAATATGGGTATCAAATTTTTGTATGGGATACAATACCTCCTCTACCTTAAGTAAGCAGCAGAGTCAACATGAGATCATTACATCTTTTCAAAGCATTTTCCATTAGACTTTGTAGAACGTTTCATACATTCAAATCACTCTGTTAATGCGGAATGCTATGCACCTTTGCATAGCATTTTCTGCATGCGTCACTGCAGTTTGCACTGCCTCCCCACACAAGGTACATTTTACTTTTCCGTTTAAGGAGGGGATTTTATACACCTAGACGCTGTCACAAAAACTAACAAGGAAAGCATAACTTACCAGGTATAATTCCACATTATGCCCTGTATATCATAACAATTATGATAAATCAATACATACAATAAAGTTGGTTTATAAACTCTGTTCATGAGGCTTCTTACTGTACATGTGATTTTATAAAGTTTCTACTTTTTTAAAATAAAGAGAGTTGAAGCTTCTATTAAGAGAGTTGAAGTTTCTACTCTTTAATCTTGAGGTGGGTGTGGCTATGGTTACAGTTCTGCCCCCCAACCCGGTATTCAGTGTAACACATTTAAGTTAAGCATTTAAGAAATTCAGCGGCCATACAACTCGGCTCAGAAACCCATTGATAATTACAATTTAAAATGCCACATAACCTGGCTACAATACAAACTTTTGGCTCCGCTAATTATAAATCCTAATAGAGAGCTGGCACAGAAACGGTCAAGCAGGAAAAGTACAAACAAGATTATGGTCAGAAAATGTGAAGGTCAAGTGAGTTACATGAAGTGCATAAGTACCAAAAATGTAGATGGAGTTGCAATGTATGCCTAAGAATTTCAGAGCACAACTCAACTAGCGAATTGGAAAAGGCGTGACCAGATCCCAGCTGGAGACAGCAACGCTATTCCCAGCTCATGAATTATTGCGAGCGAGGGACAGCAGAACTGACCTCGAGTGGTGATCTACCAAACTATTAGAGCAACAATATCCGACTGTGGGTGGCAAAACAAACAGATGTGATGGATTTAAAAAAATCCAGCAGAAGTTTCAGGTGATTAAGATTGTTAACCACAAAGAATTCCTTTTTTCTACTTCAGGAATAGCAAAATGTTGCATAGGATGAGATCTGTGGTGTTTCTTATATATATAAATGAAATTTTTGAGGTCATACTAGAAAATGGAGGCATTGCAATTGGATATGCAGATGACATGACTGTCATAATTAAAGGTCAAACAGCAAAAGAGGTTGAAATTAGGGCAAATTCAATTTTAAAAATTATAAAACAATATTATGTTAATTTAGATATGATAATAAATACACAAAAGACAGTATGTATTAACTTTGAATTAACAAAACTTAACCCGAGTAATATTAAACTAAGTATAGATGGAGAAAACATATCAGAAATAATTGCACTAATTTTGTTGGAGTAATAATTGATAAACATTTAAATTGGCAATCTCGTGTAGCATCAATTAGAAAAAAGATAAATAAGGGCATTTATGTAATGAAACAGTTAACTAACATAATGGACAATAAAACAATGAAACAGGTCTATTATGCTTTTATATATTCGCATGTAAGATACGGAATTACGTTATGGGGAAATATTACAGCAATGGATAAAGTCTTTAAACTGCATATATATATATATATATATATATATATATATATATATATATATATATGAACGCATAAAAACTGTGATAAATATAAACATGCAAAAAAATTCCAGTGTACATAACCATAATTTAAGAAACAATGACGATTGTTATAGAATAACATTAAGGGGAACTGTAAATAATCGTGCCATAGAAGTTAGAGGAAGAGAATTATTCAATAAATTACCTAGAGAAATAAAGAACATAAACCAGCCAAATGTAATGATGAAAACAATAAAGAAATGAATTTTGTAGTACATAGTACCGCCGTTTTATCTCCGGCTCTGACATTTAACGCGACCGAGAGAGATAGTGTTGCCAGTTCCTACCCCTACCGTAAACATGTGCATATACCTGTTCCATCTCTTTGTAAAATGCAAATGATGAAATGGTTGCCTATGTCATTTAAAGTATGGAGATAGCATTTACAGGAAACTTAAACAAGGGTAACGCAGTAAATCGCATGCACACAGAAAACAAACTTCACCTGGACTAAAGCAAACAGCTACTGATGACACGTGCTTCACTTACAAGAAAATTGGCAACACAGCTCAAACTGCAGTGTACGCACACAGAGAGGGAGCCTGTAATTGGTCCTAGCAGACAACTTCCACCCTTTGCTGTGCGAGTCAACTCAGCATTGCAAACCTTGCCAGATCTTTTATTCTTTTCTTTCGTGTTGTGGTTTATGTTCAGCAAAGCTCTAAGCAACAACTGTAGACTATATTTATTACAGACTTGAAAGAAATCAAATTACAGTCCCCATTTATCTGTTGAAGCGAATCAGAATAGCTTCCTTTAGCATGGAAATTCACAGTGCTAGTATTGCTAAAGGTGGCCATTCTAATATATACCTGTCTCTTTCTTTACCCTCATGAAACGTCAGGGCCGGAGATACAGCGGTGTAGGTATGGATGAATTTAGACATGGTAAAGCAACGTAAAGTGAAAATTATATTTAAGGTAAACTTAATGTAAATGCAATGTAAAAGAAGTAATGTAAAATTATAAGCTGTACTTGTTAAATTATTTTTATTTGTAATTGGACATGTCCTTTAAATGTATTTAAAAGGATGAAATAAAAAGGTGGGATAAACAATTTATTTTTTTACTCCTGCAGCAGTCTGTTTTTAGAGCACTGTGGACAAATGAAACAACAGGGTTGTGCACAAATTGGTCTTTGGATACTTTGTCCTCAGTGGATTTAAAGCGGAGCAGACATCATACAGGGCACCATCTAATATTGTCTTTATTTATTTTTTTTTTTTTGCAACATTTTTTCATTATTTAACTTTTGTTGGAGAATGCTCTCTTGGGAAGACCCAGGTTGACGATTGTTGTTTAGCATACTATATCTCAAGCTTTTACCACATGTAATGATATTAAATGTATGATTTGATTTACAACCATCAAATTTTTGCAGCATGTTGTGTAACCAAACTACATGTGTTCTTTTCTGCTTGTGTGAGAGGTGGTGGCAGATCCAGTGACTAAAAGGCTTCCTGACATGTTGCTCTTGATTATTTTCAATGCTGCCTAGCCAATATTCAAGGCTTCCTGAATCTGATGTGTACAATGATGTTCTCCCTGCATACGTTACCAGGCAAACTTCTAGGAAACAAGGACTTTTAAAAATAAAAACTAAGATCAAATATAAAAAGCCTATCATACCAACATACGGCATGTAGCAGTTAAAATAAGGAACTAACCTGGAATGTCCTCAACTGTTATAGGAAGTTTATTTGAAATGTTCTTTAGGTCATGCTTGTTATTTCTTGATGTGTTAATTGTATGTGCTATTTATTCACTTGTAATATTAATGTGGACACTAATGTTACTTTATTTATATATGTGTGTATGTATATGTTTAATTGTGTGTATATATATATATATATAAAATTTAATAAACACACACACATATACTATATATTTATTTATTTATTAAATATGTATATTTCCGGAATTACAAGTAAAAAATGTTAAAATGGAAATAATTTACTGCTGACATGGCCAACAATAACTGTTGCCATAAACAAGGAAAGTTTAAATAATTTGTTATAAAATCATGGAGAAATAACAACAAGAATGCTTGTTGTCTTGCGACCATGAGGATCAGAAGTTATTAAAAATTTTTGTGAAATATAAGGCCTGTATTAGTTCAACATCCATTTTCTGTTCACTACTCACAAGTCACCTAGGGGAAATTTTTGGACATAATGCATAGTAAGTTGATGAGTTTAATAGATAAATTATAATATTAAAAAAAAGGTTTTATTTTTAAAGAACATTAGAAATTGTTAAATAAAAATTCAAAACTTTAAAAATGGAATAAATTATTTACAAAGAGTCTTACTGTTACCAGGCCTTGAAGATAAAATAGAGATTTTCATTGCTCAACAATGCTAAAAAAAACTAACAACTCATCACTATCAAACGTCTATTTACTTATTTATTTATTAAAAAGACGCCACATTTGGATACCATACATGCGGCACAAATAAGAGGGAAGGCTCAAATAAAAAAATAAATCAACCATCCTAAATTAAAAATTAACATCAAGTTAGAAGAAGACGATTATGCAATTATGCCAGAAGATGAGATGAGGCAAATTACCTGATGACAATGGAACAATGGTGAACATCACTAGGAGGAGACGACGTCTGAGGAACGACATAAAAAAAAAAAAGAGGAATGCAAGTGTAGAAGACAAACAGCGAAGTAAAAAAATGTTGATTTATTTGTATTGCAAGAAATAGAAAGAGAGTTGGATCATCAAAGATGAATAAAGAAGAATCAGACATAGAAATGACACAGAAAGAAGTAGGAAATGTAGAAATGGAAGTAGTTGTAATAGAGGAAACAGTCAAAAGGGTGATGCAACAAGTAGAGAGCTGACATTGACAGATTTGTACAAATTTATGAAGGAAACTGAGCATAGTAGGGGAAAGAAATAGCTAGCTTAACGCAAGCTCTATGGTAGAAAATAGAACAAGGTAGAAGATGCAGATTGTAGAAAAATAAAAATGATGGAAGGTTTACCTAGCTTAAAGCAAGATCCATGGCAGAAAATAGGACAGGGTAGGAATAAAAATACAGATAGTACTAAAACATAAATGATGAAAGGTTTAGCTAGCTTAAAGCAAGATTTAGGGCAGAAAATGGAACAACTCAGGGAAGATTGTAAAAAGAATATGGAAGTAATAAACAGTAACTTGAGAGAAACAGAAAGCATTTTGGAAAGTAAAATAAATCATTGGAAATAGAATGGGTAATCTAGAAATGTAGATGAAGGAGAATAAGAGGATGTTAGAGTAAGAGATAGGAAAGTGTAGGAATGAAACGACAATGTGAAACTATAACCCCGCCGCTGTATCTTTGCACTTGATAGTTCGTGTGGCTTCGCGTAAGGTTGCCTACATTGTGGTTGTGACGTTGCCAGAGTGACTAGTAAACAACAGGTGATTGTTCTCCTTTCTATCGTGTCTAAGCCACATACAAAAAATGTACGTAAGTAGCGAACGTCAATGAATAGTAACTATTTCGTATTATTATTGTTAATTGAAAATAACTTTGCATAAACATTGCAGCATATGTAGAATAAATTACGCACTTTTGACAATATAGAAACAAAATAATTCAAACTTCCTGCTACAATGAGGAGAAATAAAACAAATTATAAGCATGCCATAACAAAGTTATTTTCACTCACCCGTTTAAAACTGCAATGGCTCAATTCCATCCAAATCCCTGTTGTCATCGTCATCATCCTCGGAAGCATCATTGTCATCATCTTCACCAAGGCATATCATCAATGGTTCACAGTCACTAATAATTCCGTCTATTTCTTGTGCTTTTTGTATTAGCTTATTCACATGATCTACTTTCTTCTTCCACGAAGCCGCGTCCACCGTAGCCTTGTGAATAACAGTTCTCGTGCTTAGTCCAAGAGCTGCTGCAGTTCGTTGTACGGCTTTATCAGCAGGAATAGAGGGATTGCCATGAAGCTTCACGTACTCCTTTTCCTGTTCAAAGAATTCCCAGGTTCTCCTTAATAGTTCCAATGCCTGACTATTAAGTGGCACACCTTGGCACAAAGGATTTTCACTTCGTGAATCATCACTCGGCGTCGTTTTTCAGACATTGTCGCACTTAAGTTTTGTTTAAATAAATAATATGAATGAAATATATATAAAATAGATAAATATAAATAAATATATATGTGTATAAACGAACAATAACAAAACTATCAAACAATAACCACAAATATAAATAACAATGAACAATATGTAGCTTGCAAAGAACAACTCGACGCTCGTGCTAGAGATTCACAAACTGAAGCACGTGGTTGGGAATAGTTACATCCGGCAACAGAGTCAATTCTAGTTCCGGTTCCACTTTGTCATCGACCACCCGTAATGCTGCCTTGTGATTGGCTGAGGAAATCAAACTGTTGAAGCTTTTCATCTGTTTTTTTGCGAGTGTACCAACTTAAACGCTAGCTGTCATGTGCAACGTTACAGCGGCGGGGGTATAGTATAGAGAGTAAAGTCAACAGTATGAGAACAGAGTTGACTGAGGAAGTAGAGAACATAAAAGCAAATCAGTGTAATTTTGGGATAGAATGGTTACAGAAGGTAAAGAATTGTAAATGATGTAAACATAAAACAAATTATTACATGTGAAATAAAAGAAGTAACAAATGCAATGCATCAAAACAACAAATAGTAGGAAGCATAAAGACGAATCATACAGAAATAAGAGAAGAAATTAAAAATGAGTTTATAATGCTAAATAAAAATTTGCAAAACAAAGAGAAAATATATAAAACACAAACAAGTTTTTAATTGGATTTCAAGCACAAAATGGAAATACAGATTTAGATGAGAATGTATCTAATGTACAAAATGTAAGTGGCATTTGGCAAAATAATGTAATACAAAGATGAAAGCGCCCTCCCCACACGCACGCACATTAGCACAGACACACACACAGTCCTCCGTGGTGTAGTGGTTACCATGCTAGCCTCTAGTTCCCAAGGTTGTGTGTCCTTCGGAAGGGAAGTAAAGTCGGTGGTCCTGTGTTGTAGATTTACGGCATGTAAAAGAACCTCAAGCCTGATTGAGAGGCATCTGAGGAAAATTACCAGTCTTTTATGTCCAATATAGAATGGGATGCTAAGGATCACAGCCGTTAAAGAGCGTCCATAAATAAAAAAGAAATAAAATAACACACGCGCGCACACACACACACATACATTTTAAAGTGAAAAAGAATACCCGTTAATAAAACATGATGATTGTAAAAAAGAAAGCGCTAGAATGGCTGAGGTTAACTCACTGGTCATGAATCCTATTCATCTTTCAGGAATTTATTTTTGTCAAGGTATTGAAGTCCTGCAAAACAAAATCAGTGTAAAGTCGAACTTGCCACAAGAAAATATGATCCATTTAAAGGTTTATCACTAGTGGTCTATTTTATGAAGATTGGGAATAAAGAGAAGCAATTGGAACCAAACATGTTAGAAACAGAACTAATCACAAGTATAACCAGACACTGTACGAACAGGATTAATAGTGGCTAATCCTGTAGATTTTATAGCTATAATTGAACTTGTGACAGCATTTGAAACACAAAATGTAAAACAGATAACAGGAACAAAAGCGGATCACATAACCTCACACTAAATCAATCTAGAAACATACCAACAAACTCACCTTACAATGGTACACAGAGAAACTTTGAAAATAGAAGCTAGGAAAGGAAGGAGGCACAACAACACGAACAACCATAAAGGTAATTGCAAAGTGTCAGAAATAGGTATCACCAAACAATACCCAGGAATATACAAAATTTTAGCGACCACATTTGTAGAACATACACAAACAGGCATCCAGAGACAATCAGTTTAATCATGTAAATTTTTGCAAGGAATATTTAAGGAATCAAAGAACATTAAACTCAAGGATCATGGGCTCAAGAAACTCGTCCTCCATGGTGTAGTGGTTACCATGCTAGCCTCTAATTCCCGACGTTGTGGTTTCAAACGCAGCGGAGGGCGATGGATTTTTTTCAGGCATAAAAATCTTTAGCATGACTCCCTTCGAAAGGGAAGGAAAACCAGTGGTCCTGCGTCATAAATTTACGGCACGTAAAATAACCTCAAGCCTGATAGAGAGGCCTCTGAGCAAAACTACCTGTCTTTCACGTTCAATATAGAATGGGACGCAAAGGACCACAGCAGTTAAAGAGCGCCCATAAATAAAATTCAATTTAATTTTAATTTATGGTATCAAGAAACCGTTGGAGCACACGAGGACAAAGGTCACACCTCCTGGGTTGACAAATGTGAATATATCGATGAAATTATCAATAATACCGAAAATCCTACAACTAAATTTGTTCCTGTAGAACTGATGCTGCATATAAAAAGTACAAATTTAATCATTGATTCCTACCACAATGCCAGCACAAAGAGAAATGATGGTTAGGAAAAAATTTCAGTTGGCTTTTACGAAATTACAGGATAAAATGAATAAAATAAAAAAATAAAGCTAAAAGATTTCACGATAAATGGTTCCCATAAGTAGGAGAGAAAGCACTTCCGAGAAAATATAACATTTCAAAGGCATCCGTGAAAAGGAATAGTAAAATAGAGTTATATGCCAGACCTTTAATTATTATAAAACAATTTGGAAATCATACATATGAATTACAAAATTAAAACAGAAAAATCATGGGAAGGTACCATAAAGATAAACTAAAACCATTTAAAGAAGGAGATGTTTAAAAATAATTGGACATGAAATGTTTGAAAAATTTCACATACATGTCCATGGTAACCATGTAAATGGTATACAAAAGCAAATATTTGCTTGATTATTGTATAAAATTTTATTTGATAGCTTTAAAATAGGAAAACAAATTAATTTATACATAATATTTATTTATTTAACATAGAACATCAAATACGATTGACTTATGAGGACAAAATAAATTCACTTAAGTATAATCCAGCACGCAAATTCATAATGAAGAACTGGAACATAAATTCGCATTTGAAGATTAGGAGAGGACAATTGCATGTGTTAGAGATACAGAATTGCAGATATTTCACAGTCTGAAATATAGAAAAAGAAAAAATTAATTCTGACAACTGAAAAATAATATGTTTAAAAAATAATATACCAAGCTAGATCTATAAAATGTAATAGAGAATGTCTAGCATATCTATTTAAAATGCATTAAAAGAATATATTTTATATTTATGATAGTTATTGCATAAAAGTAATGTTAATATTAAGCACAGTATAAACAAAAAGATTTCTGTGATGAAATAAATATGTTTATGATGGATTATATAATAAAAATTGTTGACGAGGAATTTTAACTGCAATAAAAAAGAGAAATATGCATGAGAAATCTTTGTTTATGACGAAAGTGCGACGAATAAAAATGAGTAATGTACTGTGATAATATAAAATAAATATATTGGAAGAAATAATTTGGAAACATGTTGATCTTCTCTTGAGATGGCTCTAACATGTTTATGTTACTAAAAGATGATAATGGATGATACGTGAAGTACATAATATAAACAAAGTAAAAATAATGCTTGAAATAAATAATAGCCAATGATGAATGCTAAATTAAAAACAATTGAATAATTGGGATTAACAAACATATATAGTAGGGATGAACATAGGAGCAGATAACTTATGCTTAATAAATAATATTTCAGATAGGATTGAATGGAAATCTCATTGATCATGGATAGTACCAGGGAATATGAAAAACTGATGAAAAATGAATGCAATGCGATTCCACATAATATATAGTTTCCCCATTAAATAAACTCGAATATTTGAAAAATATGTCTATATTTATGCTATGAAGAGGTACATACAGATGTAACACAATGCACAAACATTGTAAACGCAAAAGGGACCCATCCATTCAATTCACAATAGAGATAACTATCAACAATTGCATAGCTTTCCTGGACCTCAAATTAATGAAGATTTCAGACAGAATAGAATTTGGAATACAAAGAAAGCCCACGCACACAGATAATTACATCAAAGCACATAGCTACAACCCCAAAGCAGATGAAGAAGCAGCATTCAACAGCAATGACTCATAGAATAATCAATGTTCCCCTCAACAGAACTGAGTACTACAAAGTATCAACACATTGTCAAATCTGCAGTAGAGAATGGATTCAGCCAGGAATTGGTAGATAGGAAAATAATAAATTAAAAAGGCAAAAACACATCAAGCAGGTCACCATACTTTCTAGCACAGCAAAAAATATCAACTTCAGGAAATTCACATACCACCCATGTCTCTTTCATAAATTTAAAAAAATGTTCAAGAATCACAACCTGGCACCTTACAACAAATTAAGCATTAAGAATCTCATTAAAGCAAGAAAATCTGATCCCATACCCCAGGACAAAAAGTCAGGAATCTACTGGATCCAATATGAAAATTGCGAGAAGGTTTACATCAGAAAAACAAAAAGGAACATAGGCACCCACTTCAAGGTGAAGAAGTATTGTTTTTCAATTTGAAGAATTTATTTATTGTGGTGCTTTATGTTTATCTGCCCCATGTATGGGAGCCAATTTGAAGAATCAACAATTTTTCAAATTTGTGCAATTTGTATATTAAGCCCCACACTTTGGGAGCCAATTTGAAGTATTGTTCTTCAACTTGCAGTTTATAGGTTGCGTAATTATTTGGAGGAGTTTGCCCCACAGTTGTAAGCCAATTTGAAGAAGTCAATTTAGCGATGTTTTTGATGTGAGATGTTTCTTGTAAGCCCCACGTTTTGTGTCAATTTGCGGTTGGTTTTTAGGTTACGTAAATATTATTAAGGTTATGTAATGAAGATTATAGTGAAGATGATGCTTGTTTAACATAATATTATTAAAGTTATTTGCCTCGGCTGCTTTCAGTTGCACTATAGAAACAAGATTTCTTGCAGGGTTGTGGTAAGACTGAAATTATAAGACACCACACTATTTGATTTTTAATTTTTACTTCTTTTTTATTTCACTTTATATTTGCACATTTTATAAACACAACACTTTATAAAATAAAACTGTGAGCACTTAATACAGTTTTGGCGATGAACACAAAATTTTATCATTTATACTTTACAACATTTTTTTACCATGACTTTCACGTCTGCTCTGTCTAATATCTTGCCCGAGACTTTTACGTCTGCTGTGTACTACATCTTGCCCGAGACTGACTAGATTCAACGGTGAAAACCCTCAGCCTCGGCAATGCCAGTCTCTTATTGGCTAATTCTAGTCCAATAGAATTTAAGTATTCAAACTAAAAATCTTTCTTTACTTTTGATTGGCTAATTCCAAACTGTAAGCAAAATTACGTTATTACCGATCTTTTTCATAAGCAGTACTTTTAAAATTCCAAACACATTATTGTCACCAAAATTATATTATTGCCTCATTATTAACATCCTAAAACATAGTATTCTCACAGTTTTTGCACTATTAGAGTATATAAACATTTATATATCACTAATAAACACATTAAAATAAAAAATAAGTATTTACAATGACTTTATATCCAATATAAATAATAATTATATACATACTGTTTTCAAGGTGGGCTGTTATTGAATTTAATTAATAAAAAATACAATTAATATCATTTAAAATACTGTCTCAAAGGAACACTGAAGTTGCATAAAGTTCAAACAGACCTACAAATCAGCGTTGCTTTACACTTCTGGACTCAGAACCATGAAATAGACACCAACATCCACTCAATTTTTGAAGATTTAGAAGCTTGTAACAGTGATGTGTCATAATTTAAAATAGAGAGTTGAGGGTTGTTACACTACATCACTATGATAATCTTACTTGAACGCGTTTCGGGAGACGGCTTGTCCCCATCTTCAGCATTCTCTCTCAACTGATATTTGCCGGTCATCGTCTGGGGGATGTGTGTGGTTTGTGGTGTTCTCTGGTGCTGGGCTGATGAACCTCCAAAGGCTGTTGGGTGGCGGCAGTTCAAAATTCATTAGGTGATTCCTGTGTTTGACAATATGTATTTTTTCCCAGATGTCCAATTCATTGCTGCTGTTGATCGGTTTTAAGAATTTTATGTTTGGAGTGATATCATGGTTTGAAGACCAGAAATGATGTGCTACTGCTGATTTATCTTGCTGCTTTTGGTAAATGCATCTCATATGCTCTTTAAGTCTTATTTCAAGATTTCTTTTTGTTCTTCCTATATATACCAGGTTACATTCATTACAATCAATTTGATATATACCAGCTGATTTATCGTTGGGGATAGGATCTTTTGTTCTGTTGCATAGTAGTTTCTGTATGTTGTGGTTATTCTGTGGAGACAGGGTGATGTTGTATTTTTTGAAAATCCTTTGAAATTTATGATGTGTCCAAGGGTGATAAGTGAATTTTCTATATGCTTGTGGTTTTTGTTGTCTGAGTAATGTAGTCATTTGTTGGATGTATTTCTGTCTTTCAAACCTTTTTATCTTCTTATCTATTGTTTTTTTCTGGTATCCATTCATAGTGGCTATGTTGATAATGTGTTGGTATTCTTTCTGGTATTCCTCTTTCTCCATTGGTATATGTACTAACCTGTTTGTAATACTATTTAAAATTGCATGTTTGTGGCTTGTAGGATTGTAGCTATTATTTTTAATGTAGTTTTCTGTGTGCGTTGGTTTTCTGTAAATGCCAAACGTTAGTTTGTTGTGTGCATTATTTCTGATGATCCTGATGTCTAGGTAAGGTAATTGGCAGAAGACAGAAATACATCCAACAAATGACTACATTACTCAGACAACAAAAACCACAAGCATATAGAAAATTCACTTATCACCCTTGGACACATCATAAATTTCAAAGGATTTTCAAAAAATACAACATCACCCTGTCTCCACAGAATAACCACAACATACAGAAACTACTATGCAACAGAACAAAAGATCCTATCCCCAACGATAAATCAGCTGGTATATATCAAATTGATTGTAATGAATGTAACCTGGTATATATAGGAAGAACAAAAAGAAATCTTGAAATAAGACTTAAAGAGCATATGAGATGCATTTACCAAAAGCAGCAAGATAAATCAGCAGTAGCACATCATTTCTGGTCTTCAAACCATGATATCACTCCAAACATAAAACTCTTAAAACCGATCAACAGCAGCAATGAATTGGACATCTGGGAAAAAATACATATTGTCAAACACAGGAATCACCTAATGAATTTTGAACTGCCGCCACCCAACAGCCTTTGGAGGTTCATCAGCCCAGCACCAGAGAACACCACAAACCACACACATCCCCCAGACGATGACCGGCAAATATCAGTTGAGAGAGAATGCTGAAGATGGGGACAAGCCATCTCCCGAAACGCGTTCAAGTAAGATTATCATAGTGATGTAGTGTAACAACCCTCAACTCTCTATTTTAAACCAACATCCAGTTGCTGAAACCAGCCCAGAAACCCAAATAGCTTGAAATATGATAGAAGATTTACATAAAGATGTTTGAAAACTGCATCATGAACTTTGATGTACCAGAGGCAGACAACCCTTTATTTAGGTTCATCCACAGCCACCAGAGGACACCTCAGGTTTTCAACAATACGACTTGAGAGTTGATCCGGCAGTCAACAGGCAGCTGATGATGTGCTCACATTACATGTTCTGCAAGTGAGTGTTTAGGTTGACTCCCTTCATTAAGGCTAAAATACTTTATAAATGGGAAAAGTGCACTTTCTTATGAAAGTGTTTTATTAAATTATTACTCAAACACTTGGAAAGTCAGGGAACATCAGAGAATATTGGGGAAATAAAAAAAGTTCAGGGGAAGTCAGGAAAGCTGTTTCAAATAGGTCGGAAAGTGCTAGTTTTCAGAAAACATGTCAGGGAAACTTTCAATCAGATTCTGTAATTGTGAATCTTGCAAAAAGGAGAAAGACACAGATGCAGATTCATTGAAAGGGCTGAAATGAGTTAATTTTACTGATTTGTTTGCATTTATGTAGGTAGGACACAATGGAAATAATTGTTCTTAATTTGTTATGCTGATACTTAATATTTTGTCAAATATAACAAAAATAAAGGAATATTTATTTTTTAAAATAAGTGTTCTGCACTTTTTCAATGACGAAGATGTTAATAAATATTATTTTATAAATTTCAGTCAGAGGAATCTGATCAGTACAAGAAGCTTTTAGCAAGCAGAACTGCTGAGTGTGCTGAGCTACAAGAAAAGCTGAAAGCATACTCTATAGAGCAGGAAACAGCCGAAGCAAGGTGTGAGAAATTAAGAAGTGTTGTTGCAAGTTTTCAAAGAAAAGAACAACCCATTCTGGTAAGTTCTGTTATACTTGTGACTGTACATTGTTCATGCAGCGTCCACAGCGAGAAGAATGGAGTTGAGGGGTAGAAAATTGAGAATCCTACACTTTGTTTATAAGATCCTGTGGTTGTCATACCAGCTGATTGAATTAATGACAAGGAAGTTGAGATAGTAATATGTTTACATTATTAGCCCCATGTTTAGGTGCCAATTTGAGAAGGTGGTTGTATTGTAGTTCTACTGTTGGGGAGCCAAACTTGATGAAGTAACTGCCCCACGTATGGTACAATTTGAGAGGAGTTTTAGTCTTTACGTTATTAGCCCCACGTTTAGGCGCCAATTTGAGATGGGATTGTATTGTAGTTCCACTGTTGGGGATCCAAACTTGATGAAGTAATTGCAGCACCACATATGGTGCAAAGTTTCCGGTGGCCATCACCCCAATGTTTAGGAATCAACTTTGTATTTTTATGTTTCTTTAAATATTATATATATTTATGTTTGCCTCGGCTGTGTCAGTATTAATTTGTAGAAACATGTATCTCCTAGCAGAAAGTGATGCGGCTGAAGAATGTAGGCTTACACAAATTATAATTTTTACTTCACTCCTTTTATTAATCCTTCACACGATTAAATAACACTTCACTTATATAGAGACCTGTGAGATTATTTATTAATTACTTGCACTTTTTAGCACGTAAACTTTACAATATTCCCGCCATAATGAATTTTATATGTCTCACACTGAATACATACCGAGCGAACCAACTGCTCAGGTACATTGCCTTCTAGCGACTGACGTTTACCGCTTAAATTTTTAAATTTCTCTATTTCAAGTCCCTGATTGGCTAATTTTACTCCAATAGAATACTTTTATTTAGCTTTCAGCTTTTCTGGTTGTTGATTGGCTATCTATAAACTGATTTAAATATTACATTATTGTTCCAAGAATTATTAGTAGCATTATTAAACTTTCCAAATTCATTATTGCCTCAAGGTTACCTCATTGTTAGCAACTTTTGGCTTCTATTCTCACAGCTCCTGCATTATTAAATTACCTAATACATTCACATAACATTATTGTACATGTACACAATAATATAAACATATACAATGACTATAATATACACTTTTTATATTTTGTAGTATACACATAATGCTTTAAGGCGGGCTGTGATTTTTTTTATATTACATAATTAGACTGAAATCATATAAGTGTTAAAAATACTGCCTCAAAGTCACATTTCATCTAGCAACATTGATACAGGTTTTAACAATGTTTTCCATAAAGGCAAAGAGACACCAGAAAACTGTTTTTCCATGCTGCTGACATTCTTCTCATCAGCAATATTTCACTTAATGGTTTGCCGTGATTTTATAATTTATATTTTGCCAAAGTGAATTAAAGGTTTCACCCTGTTTCATGGGTCTCTTAATTGTTTTTTAAACCTTAATTTACTAATAAATGTAAACATAGCATTGATAACATGAAAAGTAAGTTAGCTGTCTTAAGAAAATGATGCACCTCCTTAATTTATTACTTGTATCACTTCTTAATGAAACTAACTTAACTGAGGAACTGAGCTTTGAGTATTAATTTAAGTATAAATACAAATTTAAATTGCATTTTAGCATAAAAATCTAATTAAAATCTATGATATTGCAATTGTATGCAATTCATTCTCATATGCTCCTAAAATATATGTGTTATGATTTTGTTTGTAAGTATTGGGATTGGAAGTGGAATAGCTGTATGTTCATAATTCTCATTTCAGCACTAAATTTTAGATTTTTGTCTTAGTTTCAGCAGTAATATAAGTTGACAGTGTTTTAGCTGATAAAATCATATAAGGGGTGAGGGAGATACATCTATGACATCATTGCTTTTACCTGCATTGTTTCTTCTCTTGGAATCTTTAATTCCTTGTGTCATCAAACATCTGTCTGGCTACACATATGTGTACTATTAATCTTACAGAACATGAACCAAGTATTGGCATAAGTACCAACTTAATGTGCGTGCATCAGACATTGAAGCATCCAGATGCTTGATTGCTGGTGACTCATATCTTGAGCTGGCATATTCAGCTACAATGAATATAATAACTTTAAATAACTTAGACTGCCTTTATATTGGACTAACTTAGTGCAGAGCTAATATATTAACATTCTTCTTTTATTTTTTAGCTTCATAGTCATATTGTTTCCTCAAGTGTCTATGGTAGTCATTCTATAGACACAATGCTTTGATACAGTAGAATCTCGTTAGCACATTTTTACAGGGACCTAAGGATTTGGATGTCATAGGCGGGAAAACGTGTTAACGAAAATGCAAAATATGCAATTTAAGAACATAGTTATGTAATAAAATCTAATAATTACTATGTCTCCATGGGTAATTGAAATCGATTTTGAGTTCAATCCGTGTTGAATTCAATATGTGTTCAAATGGATTTGGATACACAAAGCCTGAGAATAAATAATTCAAGCTTTTATGTTGGTCAACTTGGATTTTTGAGGTTATGAATGTTTTTGAGAAAATAAATTGCGAATGATGGAAGCTACAAGAGTGGCTTTGCTGTGTGTTTTATTACACATGTGATAACAATTTCCGCTAAAAAAGAAAAAAACATTATGAGCGTGCATCATGTTACGAGTACAATAGACGAATGTATCTTTGGCGCATTCAATACGATTTGAATACGGTAAGAGTTTCCATGCAACAAATTTCGTTCTGATCCTATTTTCCAAGAGGAAAGTTTTGTTTTTGCATTTTTCTCTTCTTTAAAAGCAGTTTAATCAATTTAGGTTTGCTAACAATTGCGTTTAAGGTTGACGTAGGAATGTTTAACTTCCGCACTATATCCACATGTTTCATATTTGAATTGTGATCTATTTCAAGGATTTTCAGTTTTTCACTATTGGTTATTTACTACACTTTCTTTTTTTCATTGCAAATGAAAAGTTAAAATACAATCTACGTTATGTTTGGTCAACACTCAGCAGTAGAAACTATCGTTGGCGTTTATGCATTCTCTATCCTGCCCACACAAATCGTGTCCCACAAATATTTACATACATGCATGTGATTGGCTGCCGGTATCCACCCCGTGACTGAGGATTGACCAAAGTAGCCAATGAGGACGTCAAACTTTGAACATGTTAAGCACCTTCTCTCACTGGACCGATCAAGGATTGGCCAAAACAGTGAATAAGGACGTCAAACTTCAAACGTAGTAAGCGAGACTGGGAAAGCACACTAAGCTAACGTTATTTATTACATTTGGTGATTTGGTACCGGGACTTTTATTGAACGTAATACACGGGAAAACGTGTTAATGACGAATGTGCTAACAAGATTCCTGTATTCCTCACGTATTGGTATAAATCATGACCCTCAGAGATTAGTTATGATGCAGAGATGTATATGGATTTACTTTAAAGGTTAATAATAAGAAGGGAATAAATGAAAAATTTCTATTCTAATTTTGCCTGAAGGATGTCATAACTTCATGTTATCTGAAACAGTGACTTTACAACTGCAATAAATGATTTTATTTTCTTGATAGTTGGAGAAAAAAAAGCTGCAGAATGAACTTCAGATCTTTGAGTCCAGAAAGGAGAAGCAGCAGAAGAAATATGATGATCAGTGCAATATATTGCATCAGTTGCAAGAGAAGCTTAAGAAGATGGAACAGCAAGTGAAGAAGGCTGTTGATGACGCTAATATTGTGTGTCCTAGAATAGATACAGAAAGGTAGGATGCACCAAATGAATGTATGAAGCGCAGAAATGTTCCAAGAGCCAAGTTTGAAACTAAAAGCTATTTACGCACATAACTGATACCTGGTAAAATAACAAGCAAGGCAGTGAAATGGTAGGTCTTTTTCATATTTTCCAAAAACTGAATGGATAAGGACAAAAGTATTAAAGATTTACACTTTGTGCCATACTAAAAATTTGTTTATTCCAAACTCCTCCCCCCCCCCCATGCTTAAAATTTTATCGTTTTCCTGATGTTTGAGAAGTACCTTATTTCAAACCAAAATCACAATGACAAAGATGAGATGTTAAATATTAGAAATAAGTATTCAATTGCACTTTCCTTCATTACATAAGGTGCAGAAATCCATATATTTGTGAACAAACTAATTATTCTCTACTTTTATTTTCTCTACCACTTACCTACAGCAAGTAGAGGACGTATTGCTTTCCACCAAAATATTCAGTACTGAAATTTCATCAGAAATACACATTTTGAGACTCCCTGAATCCAGAAAAAGCATTTTTAGAAAAAGTCGGTGTGTGTTTGTGAGTGAAACTCAAAACCAAAAAGTCATTTAAATATCGAACTTCATATTTCATTTAGCTGTCTTCCAAGGATATGACAAATATTTTCAAGAAAATTCCCCACCCCAAACCACTCTCTGTGGAAAAATTTAAATTTTTTTTCTTTCTTTCAAAATGGCTCTAATGATTTTGATTAAAATAACATATTTTTAAGATATTTACATGACAAATAAAATATATACATTGAATTTTCTAGGAATAGGTTTTGAAGTCTGTGAAGTCTTGTTCATTCTGAATGAGTTTTGTGTAACTGGTAAACTGTAAGAAATAGATGGAATCTTACTACGCAAACCATGTAGATCCTGTTAAGTGCACAATTTTGTGGCATTAACCATATCCAAGATATTCTTTGTTATTAGTTTGAATTTTCAAATAGTTATACCTTTTTCTTAGAGAGGCACTATGGATTAAACTGAGAAGTAAGGGACTAAGCTCAAAATTCATTAGAGCAATACAGTATATATATATATATATATATATATATATATATATATATATATGTATGTGTATGAATAATAAGTTTTATATTAGGCTGAATGGTGATGAAATTATGGAAAAAGTTGATAGTAATATGGGGTTAAGACAAGGTTGCAAATTTAGCCCTATACTGTTTAACTTATTTATTGACGATATATTAGAAGAGTTGAATAAGGATAACTTATATTTACCCACAGTAAATAATAGAGAAATTCCAGGATTACTTTTTGCAAATGATTTAGTGGTAGGTTCTATTTCAGTAGGAGGCCTAACAAAAGTGTTGCATATCATATATTCATTTTGTAAGAAATGGGGTTTAAGAATAAATTTTAAAAAATCAAAGATAATGGTATTTAAAAAGAGCTATAAATTGAAGAAGGAGGAAAAGTGGTATGTGGAAGTAGTGCAAATAGTAAACAAGTTTGATTATTTGGGAGTGAGAATAAGTAGTAATGGGAGATGGAATGATCACAAGATAATTGCCTTGCTAAGGTAAGATTAGCAATGACTGCTATAAGAATATGCTTAAAGGAAATACCAGATATGCAAATTAAATGGTTGGAAAGGGTTTACAAAGCTGTAGTTGAAGCAAAAATGGTCTATGGATCAGATATTTGGTGAAGTGACAAAGGATGGGAGATGATTGATAAAGTACATAGATCGTTCTGTAAATGTATGTTAGGTTTATCTATTTCATCACCTAATGGAGCAGCAATGTTGGAGTTGGGAAGAGTAGGTAGCAAGGGCATGATAGTAGAAAGGATACTTAAATATTGGCATAGATTGAAATCATTGGACGAGCATAATATCTTGAGGCAATGTTTAATAATCCAAGAAAAATCCAGTGATGGGATGAACTGGGCTCAAGGTATAAGAAAAATTTAACAGGAAATAGGAATGGGTAACTTATGGGAGGAGAGAGAGAGGTTAGTTAAAGGTTTCTGGAAAGAAGTGAGGAACAGTAGAAGATATAGAGAAACAAGAATTATTTCAAAGTCTGGAAGGAAAGAAAAGTTGGGAACTATATAGACAATTAAAGGTGGACTGGGGAAGTATGTGGATGTAGGTAATAGGTTAGTGAGAAAAGGGTGGGCCTGGTCCAGATTAAGTGCATATAGGTTAAGGGGAGATAGGAAGGGAGAGAATTTGAATAGGTGTCCTCTTTGTGGAGAGGCAGATAATGATTTGCATTATATAATTGAATGTGAAGAAACTAAGTTGTGGAGAGATCAGTTTTTACCTAAAGAATGGGAGAATGTTAACAAAGAAGTATTAAAAGTTAAGGATAATGAAAATACAAAAGGAGAGGGATATAAAAGGAATAGGAGAATATATGGGGAGAGTAAGAAAAAAATGGTTTAGAAAAATAAAGCAATATGAATTTGTTATGACGCACCATGCATAAATAACCACGGTGTTAAAATGCATGATGGACCAAAGAAAGAAAAAATAGCAACTCAAAGTAATGTATTAAAAATTGTAAGAATTTTGTATAGCATTATGGAAATAAATATACATACATACATAGTGGCAAGCCATTATTCATTTTTTACATGCAAAGAGGATGGATGGAAGTATGTTTTAATACGTTACTCTTTATATATTTTAATATGTATATATATGTATTTATATTTTGAGCCTAATAATTAAAACAAAGTAATTTCTGATTGAAAACTGCTTTATTGTTTTTCAAAACATTCTCCTTTATGATCAATACACTTTTGCATCCGTTTGAACCATTTGTCAAAGCATTTATTCCAGTCTTCTTGAAACACCTCCAAAACATAATTTTTGAAGGCATCAACGGCTTCCGCCAACGAAAATCGTCCAGCAATGTATTCTTTATGTTCGGGAACAAAAAGAAGTCATTGGGTGCCAAATCAGGACTGTATGGCGGATGACCCATCAATTCAATTTTTTGAGCCTTCAAATACGAGATGTGTGTGCGCTCGCATTGTCTTGATGAAGAACGATCCTACGGTTCTTGTTGGTTTTCCTTACTTCACTGAAGACTTCCGGTTGTGTACCATTCGGCATTGACCGTTTTACGTTCCTCTAAAGGCACTGTTGCCACATGGCCAGTTTTGCTGAAAAAGCAGGCGACCATTTGCTTCGAATGCGAGCAACTTTTGCATTTGCTTCATCTTGAAACACCCATACAGTCGGCTGCTGTTTACGTTCTGGCTCATACGCATAGATCCATGATTCGTCACCTGTTACAATCTTATATACGTCTTTTGAGGCACAGCCATTGTATTTCCTGAGCATTTTTGTACACCAATTGACACGAGCATCCTTTTGAGATTACGTCAAATTATGTGGGATCCAACGAGAGCAAACCTTTTTCACGGCTAAATAATCATGCAATATTTTATATGTGCTGGTGGAACTAATGCCTAGGGCTCCCTTAATCTCGCAATATGTTGCATGACAATCTTTCATTATTAGGTTTTGCACAGCATCAATGTTTTCTGCCACAACAACTGATTTTGGATGACCTTCACGAACTTCATTAATGAGCGAATGGCAGCCAAGATTAAATTTGTTATACCAGCGTTTCACAGTGGCAAAGGATGGAGCTTCGTTGCCAAATGTGGAAGTTGGTTGATCGATGCACTCTTGTCTTGATAATCCACGTATAAAGTCGTAATAAATCATTGCATGAACATTTTCATGAGTTAATTCCATGTTTTTGTTGACACACAATTTTCAAGTTAGTGTAAACAAAAGAAATGACGCTCTATTTACAAAATGTTTGAAGTAAATTATGGTAAAAAATATCAAACTTTCCATTGGAAACGTCAGATGGCACTTACAACATTCAGGGTTGCCAAGGGTCAAAATATAAATAGTGCCGCTCGTATAATGCTTCACTTTCAATAGTGCTTCGAATCTTAATAATTTTAATATATTTTGTCTATCTTCCAGAACTTAGTAAAAAAATTCTGATGTAGTACATTCACATGGCTTTCTCTACCCTTATTTATTAGTGAGTATACAAACTATTTTTACTAAAGCTTATTTTTTTGTCTATCGCATTTTAATTCAAATAAGCCTTTCCAGAAATAGCTACATCGCATTTCATTATAGATACAAAGGGAGCAGCGATATACAATGTATAAAAACTGGATGCTATATGCTGGCCTTAAAATTCCATATTCTTTCCATGACATCATGAGAAACAAATGAATGTTGACATGACTTTTAAGAGAATGGCCAAGAAATGATCAATTCACATCTTTAATTACAGATATTTCAGAAATGCTTATGCCACAAAAAACAAAAACAAAAAAAATTATTGTAAACAAATTGTTTTAAGAGATCTACTTTTTTTGTGTACTACATTTCCATCTATGCTTAACATGTACCAGTTATAGAGGGTGACACAAACTTTCTTCCAAATAAAATGGACCTCACAAGCTATTCCCAAAAATTCAGAATATACATTTTATTTATAATGTAAATATGCTTAATATATGGTATTTTAATCAAAATTGTTAAAGCCATTTTTTAAAAAATAAAGAACTTCAAAAACTCTTCCAGTAAAGGGCAGTCTGGGGTGGGGATTTCTTGAAGATCTGCATGCCCATCTTTGGAAGGTACTGAATCTAAATGCTAAGTTTGGTATCCATCTGACTTTTGTTTTTGAGTTATGGTGTTCACATACACAGAGTCCTTTTTCTAGAATGTTTTTTTTAAATTATTATTATTATTATTACTATTATTATTATTATTATTATTATTATTATTATTATTATTATTATTATTATTATTTAGGGCATCTCAAAACATGTACAGGGTGAGTGGAAAGTCCCTTTACACTACTTTTGAAATTATATAGTAATCTAAAGCTTAGCTCATGGGTCCTAAATGTCTGTGAGTTCCTCCATGTTTGTAGCATAATTTAATGCGCCCCCATGTCCGATTGTTCATCTGCAACAGCAGATTTGGGGTGATGGTTTGAAACGCTGCACAAGCTGCATTTTTCAGTTGCTTATTGTTTACGTATCTGTATTTTCTCACATCTTCTTTCACAATACTCCACACTGTAGTATCAGGCATGGTGAGCTCAGGACTTCTTGGAGGTCAAGCATGGAGCCGGAGATTGTTCTGAGCCACGTCCAATCCAGCGATTTGGAAAAAAATTCTTTCAGGCTTTGGCGGTATGCGGACAAGGAAATGTTCTGGTTCCCCGTCATGTTGAAAGAAGACGGTGTTGGCAATTCCTTGTGTCGTCAATTCTGTTCAATCATTTTCAAATAAGTGTGTTGATTGACAGGGCCATCGAAGAAATAGGGACCCAGCAGGTGATCCACTGTCATCCCTGCCCAAACCATAACATGAGGCGGATTATTCTGAGTCTCTTTATAAAAGTGAGGATTGTCTTTCGCCCAGAAAAAACACATTACGGCTATGAGAGCTGCGATAAATCACACACTCGTCAGAAAACATGACATTCTTTTTGTCGTTTGCACTCGGAAAGGTTTCAAGCAATAACAGACATGCATGCACACGTAGATCCAGGTCAACATCTGACAACTCATTAACAGTGATTGGACGAAAACATTTCAATTTTAAATCTTTCTTTATGTGGTCTCGCATTGTCGATGTTGGAATGCCCAACTTTGCAGAACATTTGCGTAATGATTTCACCGAGGAATGTTCAATTGATGCTTACACAGCAGCACAAGTTTCAATTCGAGTGCTGGTCACCCACTGCGTTGCCCATCGAGTACGCTTCCCATGGCAAAAATCTTTCTCCCACTGCAATAACGTTGGACGTGACTTTGGAGCTTTTGCTTGCACCATGAAGTTGTCTGGATATTCTGCATTGTTTGTCTGATGTTTTGCATTCGTGGACCCGCACAGAAGCCACCAAATGCTCTTCCACACTAAAAGGACTCGTATCGGCCAAAACTTTACCAGCTATTTTGAGCGAGTATTGTTGTGTATTGCTTCTGGTATCACTATCAGCATTGTCAGATCTACTGGCCTTATCGATTACATATTCAATAATTTATATTCATATTACACATTTCCTTTCTTCTTTGCTTCATAGAACCAGGTTAAGATAGTGTAAAGGGACTTCCCGCTCACCCTGTATTTCTGGTGAAATCTTGAGATCGAACTTTTGGGTGATATGCAATACTTCCCCTACTTAATATATATAGTAGAGAAAGTATAAATTGCTTATTTCATGCAACCATTTATGTTTACATTGAACATTTAGGATGAATTTGCATTTCATTTAACAAAGCGAAAGTGTTTTTAATAGTTATTTATAACTGCTTTTATGTGAAATGAATATATGATATTCACAAAATTTTTATCACTGTTAATGTAATTAATTATAGCACTTTTTACTTTCTCTACCATGTACATAATAGGTGGAAAAGGGATTGCATTCCACCCAAAAATTTGATGTTGAAATTTCACCGGTAATACATATTTTGAGGCCAAAAGAAGCATTTTTAGAAAAAAGGTCTGTCTGTGTTTGTGTCTGTGAACAGCATACGAGGGCAGTCCCAGAAGTACCAGACCTGACGTATATATAGCGGTTGTTTTTTAAAACCAATGACTACGGTAGAAAGTACCACCCTTATAAAGCTTAAGTTTGAAGTTGACGATGCTACGTTGTTTAGTAATTGTTTGGCAGCCATTAATAGTGAGCACACTCAGCAAATTTGTAAACATGGATAAAACTGGCCATTGTTATGTAATACAATACTTTCATTTGAAAGGTCTTAGTCCAACTAATATTAAAGCTGAGCTAGATTCTACTCTGAGGAAATCTGCTCCTTCATTTACAACAATAAAATATTGGGTGGCAGAGTTTAAGCGAGGCCTTACGAGCTGCCAAGATGAACATCGCAGTGATCGACCAAATGAGGTGATCATGCCAGAAATTGTGAAGAAAATCCACAAAATGGTATTGGATGACCTTCGACTGAAAGTGTACGAGCTAGCAGACATCATAGGCATTTCAAAAGAGCTGTACATCGCATACTAACTGAAAATTTAGACATGAGAAAGCTGTGTGCAAGATGGGTGCCATGTTTACTCACAATTGAACAGAAGCAGCGTCGTGAGGATGTTTCAGTTGAGTGTTTGCCAATGTTTTGCTGCAATAAAGCCAAGTTTTTGCATCGATTCATAACCATGGATGAAACATGGGTCCTTCACTTCGCACCTGAAACAAAGGAACAGTCAAAACAGTGGATTGAAAGGGGAGAATCGGCTCCAAAGAAGACGAAGACAGTTCCATCTGCAGGCAAAGTCATGGCATCAGTTTTTTGGGGATGCGCATGGGATAATTTTCATTGATTATCTTCAAAAAGGAAAAGCAATCAATGGCAAGTATTATGTAAACTTATTGCAGCATTTGAATGATGAAATCAAGCAAAAAGGGCTGCATTTAGCAAAAAACAAAGTTCTGTTTCATCAAGAATATGCACCAGTTCACACATTCGTAATTGCCACGGCCAAAATCAATGAGTTAAAGTTTGAATTGCCTCCTCATGCACCCTATTTGCTAGACTTAGTGCCCTCTGATTATTTTCTGTTTCCAAATTTGAAGAAATGGCTTGGTGGTAAAAGATATGCCGACAATGAAGAGGTGGAGTTGCAGTTGATGGCTATTTTGCAGAATTCGATGGTTCTCTCTATAAATTGGATATGGAAGCTATTGAACATCGCTGGGAAAATGTATTGAGCTGAAAGGAGACTATGTCGAGAAATAAACATGTTTTTTCCCAAAATTTTTGTGTTTTCTTTGTTAGGTTGGGTACTTCTGGGACAGCCCTCGTAACTTAAAAACAAAAAGTCGGATAATACCAATGTTGGTATTTAGGTTCAGTACCTTCCAAAGATGCAGCACAAAGATTTTCAAGAAAATCCCCCACCCCAAACTACCCATTACAGGAAACATTTTTCGAAACTTAAAAAATGCCCCCTACAATTTTTATTAAAATACCATATATTAAAGATATTTGCATGACAAATAAAATGTATGTCTTGAATTTTTTGGGATAGCCTATGAAGTCCTCTTCATTTGGAAGGAATTTTGAAGTCCCATAGATTTTCAGTTGTTTCTCATGATTGCATGGAAGCAGTATGGAATTTTAATTTGATTATCACTGCCCTGTTTGTATCCTAAAGAAATGTATAATTTAGCTATTTCTGCAAAGGTTTATTTGGATAAATATGTAGTAGATAGAAAAAATAAGTTTTAGTAAGAATAGTTTGTATACCCACTAATAAACAATAGAGGATAGGAAAGTCATGTGAATGTATCACATCAGATTTTTATAAAAATACTTTTTACTTTCTCTACCACTTACATAGTAGGTAGAGAAGGTATTGCATTCCACCCAAAAATTCGATATAGAGATTTCACCAGAAATACATGTTCTGAGGTCCCCTGAATTAAAAAAAAACCACATTTTTAGAAAAGGTCCATAAGTGTCTGTGAATAGCATAACTCAAAAACGAAAAGTTTGATAAGTACCAAACTTGGTATTTAAGTTTAGTATCTTCCAAGGATGTGAAACAAAGAATTTAAAGAAAAACCTTCACCCCCCAACTACCCTGTACATAGAACATTTTTTCAAAACTTTTAACTTTGTAAAAGATGGCTCTAACGATTTTGATTAAAATACCATATACTAAAGATATTTACATGGCAAATAAAATGTATATCTGAATTTTTTGGGAATAGTGTTTGCAGTCCTCTTCATTTGGAAAGAATTTTGTATAATCTTGTATAACTGGTAAATATTAAGCGATAGACAAAAACATACTACACAAAAAATGTGGATCTCTTTTAAACGCACAATTTATTTCAAATAAGTTTTTTGTGGCATAAACCATTTCTGAGATATCTGTTATTAATGGTTCAAGTTGTTCATTTCTTGGTCATTCTTTAAAGTCCTTTCAACTTTCAGTTGTTTCTCGCGATTGCATGGAAACAGTATGGAATTTTAAGGCTGGCATTTAGGGTGCAGTTTTTAAACTGGTCTCTTTGTATCTATAATAAAATGTGTAATGTAGCTATTTCTGCAAAGGTTTACTTGGATTAAAACATAGTAGACGTAAAAATAAGGTTTTAGTAAGAATAGTTTGTATACTCACTAATAAACAACAGAGGGTAGCGAAAGTCATGTGAATGTATCAGATTTTTTTAATGATGGCTTTGTGGGTCAGATTAGGTTCCTCTGTGTTAGCTACAGTCAGTAACAGAATCTTTAACACACTAAATATCATGATCTCAAAGCTAACAAGGTTGGAAACCCAGAATTATACATGGTTTGGATGTTTGATATTTCTGTGCAGAAGAATAACATAGTTCATATACCTTATGATTTAGAACCTTTTGCTCATTCAAACATATTGTTTCATCAAGAATTCCCCTTCCTTTAGGTCTTCAGAAATGGTCCAGAAGGAGCTACATGACTGCAAAACATACATTGAGAGTGTTGAAAAAGAATCAGGAACGCCGCAAGAGATAAATAAAATGTACCTGGAGAAGAAGAAGAAGCACGACAGTATTGAAATGGAAGCTTCAACATTGAATCAGACTCTTGAGGTAGCTTATCTCTATTACATGTATGCATGAATAAGAGCTTGGACAGTTTAATTGATAGAACTTTTTTGAAGGGCCATCTAACTAAATTTATATGAATAAGTATTTTTAATTTAAACTAAGTTTTTAATTTTAATTTTAAACTAAGTAAAATATTCAGATAAGTGTAAGTTGACGTATAAAACATGTTTTAAAGTAATAAATAAGGGATTATTATTATTATTATTATTATTATTATTATTATTATTATTATTAACCTTTATTTTAAAGAACACCATATAATTTTATAACTCTTTTTAATTAACATGAAAGGAAACACATTGCTTTAATATAAAAAACATTCTTACAATTGAATAAGAATATTTCAATGAATTACAAGCATCTAATGTTAATGTATTTTTAAACTTGCTTTTCATTTTGTGATTTCTCAATTTTAAGTGCAATGTTTAGTGTGCACAGATTAAGCATATTAGTAAGATGTGTATGTGTAGTAGTAGTTGTAATTTATTCTCAATAAAATTTACGGCAGAAAAAGGTTGCTCACAAATGTGTATGGAGTCAAATCTGCACAACAAACTTAGATCAAGATTACGAAGTTCAGGAAATCAGACATATTTCCAAAATTCAGTGAAATTAAATATGAATGATGCATCATGTTCTTTAAATTTACAAAATCCACAGTGATTTTGTATGCATGTTATTTTCATTTGCAAGGATGGGGAGTATTTATGAATCTCGGGCTCTGAAATAAAAATGGATTTATGAATTAAATCTGTTCTCTCTTAAGATTCAAAAGAACAAAATTGAGTTGAAAATGACATACATAAAGGTTTTTATTTAAAGGTGAGTCGGAATTGTTACACTAACATCACTTAAGTTTACTCACTTAACATGTTTCGGGAAACCGTTGTTCCCATCCTCAGAAGGTTAACTCGTCGACTGGCCCGTGTTGTTGGTGTTTCCGTTTTTTGGACTGGATCCTGTGGTGGCATCTTGTGGTGGAGAAATGTACTTCCAGAGAGGATTTGGTGGCGGCAAATCAAAATTCATTAGATGTGTGTTGTGTTTTAGAATGGTGATCTTCTCCCATGCATCTAATTCGGCTGCAAATTTGGCTGGTTTGACTAATGTAATATTGGGTTTGATGTTGTGATTAGTGATCCAAAAATGGTGTGAAACTGCAGATTTGTCCATTTGTTTGTATTTAATACATCTCATGTGCTCCTTTAGCCTAGTTTCTAGGTTTCTTTTTGTCTTACCTATGTATACTTTATTGCAATCTGAACAATTGATTTTATAGATTCCAGCTTTTTTGTCTTGTGGAATGGGGTCTTTTAACTTGTTACAAAGTAATTTCTCTATGTTAAATTTGTTCTGTGGAGCTAGGCTGATGTTATGTTTCATGAAAATCTTCTTAAATTTGTGAAAAGTTCCTGGGTGGTATGTGAATTTCTTGAACTTTAGCTCTTTATCTTGCTGGCTGAGATTTGTTGTGTTTCTGATGTGCATCTGTCGTTTGAATTTTGCAATTTTTTTGTCAATAGTTGTTTTGTTGTACCCATTATGTATTGCTGTGTCTACTATATGCTGGTATTCTAACTGGTATTCTTTTTTATTTAAGGGGGTATATACCAGTCTATGTGTTAGGTTGTTTAGTACTGCATGTTTGTGTGTGGTTGGATTGAAACTCTTATTTTTTATGTAATTAGTAGAGTGTGTTGGCTTCCTGTATATGCCAAAGGTTAGGTTCTTTTGTTCTCTGATGATTTTTAGGTCTAAAAATGGTAGCATGCCTTCTTTTTCTATTTCTATGGTGAATTTTATTGATTGGTTCTGTAGGTTTAGTAAGGCTAAGGAGTCTTGTATGAACTTGTTAGGGACAACAGCGAAGATGTCGTCAACATATCTGTGCCAAACTTTAAACATGTATGGAAAGGAAGTTGTTATGTGTGTTTCTAAGTAGCTCATAAATAAATCTGCCAAGAAGGGTGAAAGTGAGTTGCCCATGGTTAAACCAGTTGGTTGTTGATAGAACTTCTTATTGAAACTAAAACAATTTTGTGCAATGCATAAATTGGTAAGTTGTATGAGGTCTACTATTTCTTCTTCAAGTAGGTTAGTCTGCTGTAGCCATTTCTTTAATTGACGCAGGAGTTGATCTGTAGGAACACTTGGAAATAGTGCAGTGACATCAAAGGAAACTAATCTGTCTTCTGGTTCTAGTTCCAGGGATTTTATCTTCTGTATTAAATCTTCTGAATTCCTTATGTTTTTGCTATTGAATTTTGGTAGTGAAGAGAATCTCTGTACTAACCATTTTGCCAGTTTGTAGGTAGGAGAATCAATATTGCTGACAATTGGTCTCAAGTGTTCCAAGTGTTCCTACAGATCAACTCCTGCGTCAATTAAAGAAATGGCTACAGCAGACTAACCTACTTGAAGAAGAAATAGTAGACCTCATACAACTTACCAATTTATGCATTGCACAAAATTGTTTTAGTTTCAATAAGAAGTTCTATCAACAACCAACTGGTTTAACCATGGGCAACCCACTTTCACCCTTCTTGGCAGATTTATTTATGAGCTACTTAGAAACACACATAACAACTTCCTTTCCATACATGTTTAAAGTTTGGCACAGATATGTTGACGACATCTTCGCTGTTGTCCCTAACAAGTTCATACAAGACTCCTTAGCCTTACTAAACCTACAGAACCAATCAATAAAATTCACCATAGAAATAGAAAAAGAAGGCATGCTACCATTTTTAGACCTAAAAATCATCAGAGAACAAAAGAACCTAACCTTTGGCATATACAGGAAGCCAACACACTCTACTAATTACATAAAAAATAAGAGTTTCAATCCAACCACACACAAACATGCAGTACTAAACAGCCTAACACATAGACTGGTATATACCCCCTTAAATAAAAAAGAATACCAGTTAGAATACCAGCATATAGTAGACACAGCAATACATAATGTTTACAACAAAACAACTATTGACAAAAAAATTGCAAAATTCAAACGACAGATGCACATCAGAAACACAACAAATCTCAGCCAGCAAGATAAAGAGCTAAAGTTCAAGAAATTCACATACCACCCAGGAACTTTTCACAAATTTAAGAAGATTTTCATGAAACATAACATCAGCCTAGCTCCACAGAACAAATTTAACATAGAGAAATTACTTTGTAACAAGTTAAAAGACCCCATTCCACAAGACAAAAAAGCTGGAATCTATAAAATCAATTGTTCAGATTGCAATAAAGTATACATAGGTAAGACAAAAAGAAACCTAGAAACTAGGCTAAAGGAGCACATGAGATGTATTAAATACAAACAAATGGACAAATCTGCAGTTTCACACCATTTTTGGATCACTAATCACAACATCAAACCCAATATTACATTAGTCAAACCAGCCAAATTTGCAGCCGAATTAGATGCATGGGAGAAGATCACCATTCTAAAACACAACACACATCTAATGAATTTTGATTTGCCGCCACCAAATCCTCTCTGGAAGTACATTTCTCCACCACAAGATGCCACCACAGGATCCAGTCCAAAAAACGGAAACACCAACAACACGGGCCAGTCGACGAGTTAACCTTCTGAGGATGGGAACAACGGTTTCCCGAAACATGTTAAGTGAGTAAAGTTAAGTGATGTTAGTGTAACAATTCCGACTCACCTTTAAATAAATTCAATACACATCACTGTTTCTAGCTTCTTTTCATTACAATATCAACGTATACATAAAGGTGTTACAGCTGCTTTTTATTTTGAATGATGATCGAGTTTGTACTGTTTTAATCTGTTACAAAACAATATAAGCTCAATTTAAAAGTGTTGACTTGATTGAATGCTAATGGAAACAAGACTCTTTTCCTTGTAATATTCAAATGGTGTGACATATCAACTAAAATGCCAAATTACAAACCAACTCTTGAGCTTTAAGTAAACCACAAAAATGTAATAACTTGATCTTTTAATTTGAAAAAAATGTGTGACAGCATTTCTCTAGAAAGCCACCAGACCAGCTTGTGAAGCAAGAGCTCACAACATTAATTTGTTTATTTTGCAAACATTTCTGTAAACTCATTTCAATTGAGGGCACATGATCAAATCATGTTCGTGCAACACACAACAGAATCAACAATGTATGAGGGTGGTCTGAAAAGTTCCCGACCTGATAGTGAAAACAATTTATGCTTTTAAAGTTTTTATTTTTCAACATAATCAGCTGTAATATCAATACATTTCATCCAGTGATGTCCCAATGGCATTATCCCCTCTTTGTAGCGTTCCTCTGGAAGCGCTGCAAAGTACCCATCTACAGCTGCAATGGTTTCTTTATTGGACGAAAAGCATTGACCAGCGAGGAATTTCTTCAGTTTTGAGAAAAGATGGAGGTTCAAGGGAGCCAAATCAGAGGAATAGGGTGGATGTTCCAGCACTTCATGCAGATCCCTCAGTTTCCTCATTGCCAAGACACTTTTGTTTGCAGGTGCATTGTCCTAATGGAAAACTAATTTTTTTCTTCTTTAAGCCGGGTCTGTTTTCAGACATGAATGCTTGTTGCAGTTTCATTAGAAGTTGAGAGCAGTATTCTCCAGTTATGGTTTTTGTTTTTAAAGATAGTCAATCAACAAAATTCCTTTCGCATCCCAAAACACTGATGCTATGATCTTTCCCGCTGATGGCACCGTCCTTGCCTTCTTTGGAGCTGAATAACTGGCTTCTATCCATTGCCTAGACTGCTGTTTGGATTCCGATGTGCAGTGATGAATCCATGTTTCATCCATTGTCACGTATAGATGCAAAAAGTTACTTTTGTTTTTCTGAAAAAGCACCAAGCACTTTTTGGAAAGTTTAGTGTGAATGCGTTTGTGATCTGCAGTGAGCACACATGGCACCCATCTTGTGCGAAACTTTCTCATGTTCAATTCCTGATGCAAGATGTGACCAACATGTTCCTTTGATATCCCTAGAGCATTTAGAATTTCACACACCTTTATATGCCAATCTCCCAAAACCATATCATGCACTTTGTCGATTTCCGATGAGGTTGCAGTTTTTGGATGTCATTCGCGTGGACGCTTTCACGACCACATTTAAACCCGGCCGCCCATTTCTTGATGGTGGAAAATGAAGGTGAAGAGTCGCCATTCACATTTACAAGCCGCAAATGAATTTTGATTGGTGTTAAACCTTCTTTTACGAAGAATTTAATCAGAGCATGATACTCAATTTTGTTCCATTTTCAACACTGCGTGCACCACAACTGCTTCAAACAACTGCCTACAGTCAACTGCTGCCTGGAATGACTTGCAATTTTATGTGGCATGTACTTACATGTGTACCAACATAAGGAGAAAAAAATCACGCGAGTAGTGCTGCGATCTCCGGGCAAGGCCGAGAGCTTTTCAGATAGCCCTCATATTTAAAATCCTTGTCTTTATCAAACAAAATCTCCTGATGAGTAATACAGTGATTTAATAACATCTATCCTATTAATGCTCAAGCAAAGAAATACAGCCATTCCTCTTCCCTAACATTGTGGGATGTTATCTGTTCAAAAACTCTCAAGTTTATTGCCATCAACATCACAGTTTTTTGCACAGGTTTTCACTGCTTCAAATACATCTTTTCCAAATGTTGGTAATTTGCAAAGTCTAGTTCCTGAAACACATTAAAATTGTTTATGCCTCACAAACACAAGTAACTGACAATTATCTCCCATTAGTTGCATTTGAAAAGTACTGGAAACAGCAGTTACTTATTTGGGGATGAATGGGAGTCAATTAGTGACCTTTATACACCACTTACACTAATAACAAGAAACTTGTTTCAGAGATCGATCATCTCCATTTTCAGCTTAAGTTCAATTGCTGATTTGTTGTTGACGTAGATGATTTGTAGCCCTCTTGTGGTGGTTCCAGGAACTGGCTGAAAAATCTTTCTTTAGAGTTTCAAACTGAAGATGTTGTTCACCATTGCATCAGCCTCAGTCAAAATTTCTTGATTGGGAATTGCATAAATACCCATCCACTTGGTGAAGTGGTCTATAGGCACTAAAAGGTAATACTCACCTGATTCTATTCTAGGGAAGGGGCCTGCCACATCACTGACAACTTGTTCCAAGGGTACCCCAACTTATACTGTTGACTGAGTGTCGGGCCCACGACTTTTTACACAGATATTGCATTGATGGCACCTCTGCATGATGTCACAGATGTAACTTCAACATAGCTTCACCAAGGTTTTATTTATACCAAGGAACCCTCCAGTAGTGCCAGCATGGGTCTACAAGAACTACCCTCACCTTGCTCCTAGGGAGCACTAACTGTTCCATTTTGGTTTTCCTGCCCTTAAACTCTTGCACTCTCTTCAACACTTGTTCTTACCAAGGAGTCCCACTGCTCTCAACAGCTCTTATAGATTGGCCCTCTGAGGTTGACATCCATCCATGCAGGTTGTTCACCAGATTCTTTATCTGTCAGGTTTGGCCCCATGTCTTGATCCTCCAGTTGCTCCCTCCTCAAGGTCTTTTCATCCCAACCATCCATAGGTTGCATCATGACCAGGCATAAGGCTGCAACACTCCCTTTTGTCTCCACATTCACACAGGGTGCAGGGTTCCTAGCATTTTGAGAAGGGGCATCCACATTAGAATGACTTCTTCCTGCCTGGTACTGTATTATAACTATTATAATGCTTTATATGAATCATCTGTTGAATCTCTGTGGAATAGTAATGGGTAGGAAAAGTCAAGTGTCTGTTACATATCAGGATTTCTAAAGCTTAATAAAGAATGGTGTACTATGCAGCAATAAAATGTTTAATGCTTTGCTCAGCAAAAGTAAGTCTCAAAACTTTCAAAATAAAATGTAAGCATTTTTTATGTAAGGACTTTTTATTATTACTGTAAATCAATTCTTTGCAAATAGTGTATATTACTACCTTTTTGTTATTTACTTTATTATTAGAAGAATGATCATGTATCAAGTGTCTGGGCATGAAATCAAATAAATATTATTTATTATTGTTATTAATTATTGTCATTATATTATTATTTGTTATTGTCATTACTTAGCCTTTAAGCTTTGAAATGTTCTATACCAGATTTGCAAAAGTGTACAATATTGATTAAAAAGAAAGAATTGATAATACATTACATTTTGACATAGTTATTGTGAAAGAATTGGATGAGAATTTGGTGCAAGCAAGAAATCTTTTTGCTTTGCTTTGAAAATATTTAATGAATTGGTATTCTTTTCTGCTAAAAATATTTACTCATATGGCAGTTTTCTGAGATACCATAGAAACCTAGTATAGTAAATTAATTTTTCAGCTGATGGATAGGTTAGTGAAGGAACGACAAAGAAAATACCTTTGGACACTGAGACTGGTTATATCACGTGTACAGCATGCATTCCAGTTTCTTCTTCACAGGCGTAATTTTAAAGTGAGTACAATAAATAATTGTTTTTCTTTTCAAAACAATGTAGATAAAGCAGCATGAGATAGTAAAAAAGAATGGTTCAGTTAAACAATAAGCACACAATATAAATTAAATGGAAGCTTGACAATGTATAGCTTCCTTGCTGTCTCTCTCTCTCTCTCCCTCCCTCCCTCCCTCCCTCCCTCCCTCCCTCTCTCTCCTCCTTGTCTCATTTCCTCCCTTCCCCATTCATCCTTCCTTCCTTTCTCCCTCCCTCCCTCCCAACATGAAGCATTACGAAAATGTAAGTAATGCATTTTTGAACAATATTCACACTATAATGTAAATTAATGTTGTGTCAGCATATTGCCATGGTAGCTCCATTGGTTAGGGCAACCGGACGGAAACCAGAAGGTCCATGGTTCAAATCCTGGCTATGGCATTGAATATTTCAGTCTGATTCCACCTTTCCAACCTAATAATTGGTTAAATTATGAATGAAGCCCGGGACTTAAGACACTGTAAGTCGCCATTGGGGTATGTTATCTCAAAATGAATTTGAGATCTCCTTTTGGTTCACTGGGAAAAATGCAAGACAGTTGAGGAATTTACAGTAGGGACAGTAGTTCTGTGCCGGTGGCCTACTTTCCTAGCAAACTGAAGAGAGTCTACGCCTAATGCCAGTTGCTTTTCTACAGGCGCGGCTGTCTGTCTGCTGGAAGATGTGGGACTTCGCTGATGACATAAACACACATCACTAAACCACTGGATGACTGGTTTATTGTCACTGTGTTCAGACTGCTCTATCATTTTTACTTTCTCTACTACGTATAGTAAGTAGGGGAAGTATTGTATTCCACCCAAAAATTTGATACCGAGATTTCACCGGAAATATATGTTTTGAGACCCCCTGAATCCAAAAAAAGCATTTTTGGAAACATGTCCGTGTGCGCGTCTGTATCTGTGAACAGCATAACTAAGAAACGAACAGTCGGATAAACAAACTTGGTATTTAGGTTCAGTATCTTCCAGAGATGCGACACGAAGGTTTTCAAGAAAATCCCCCCACCCCAGGTTACCCTTTACATGGAAAATTTTTCGAAAATTTTAATTTTTCTAAAACATGGCTAACGATTTTGAATAAAATACCATAAGTTTCAGACATTTTTATGGCAAATGAATGTATATCCCAAATTTTCTGGGAATGTCTCCAAAAGCATTGTTCATTGTGAACGACTTTTGCATAACTGGTAAATCATAAGAGATAGACAAAAGTTTACTACACAAAAAATGTAGATCATGTTAAAATACACAATTTATGTCATATACATTTTTTTTTTTGTTGAGTGAACCATTTTCGAGATATTGCTTGTTATTCCCTTAAATTTTCCAATACTTCTACTTTTTCTCAAATTCGTTATTCATTTTTTTTTGTCCTGGTATTGCATAGAGAATGGAATACTCGACATATCAACCACCTCTTAAAATATTTGATTATCGCTTAAAGCCTAGCAATTCCCCTTGCATCTACAAGAAAATTAGCAATAAGATTATCATCTCGATTAACATGAAGCATATGGAGAATAACGGTTGTAAAAATAGTTTGTACAAGAGTAGAGAAAGTCATGTGAGTGCAACACATCAGATTTTTTTTTATATTTACGCATTATACACTAACCTTGTCACACGAATGCATTGTCTTAGCCTTTATTAGTGTGATAAACACTCTACAACAGAAATATCATAGGGCTAGGATATTTATGACCTAAAAATCACCATAATATGCACAAAAGAATATGCTGTTATGACCAAACATTTACCAAAATATGCACAATAACATAATAAATATGACCTAACAATATTAAAATGAGGTAAAATTTCTACTGTAAAATAAATTAGTAAGTCAATTTTGATAATGAACTATTTATTTGAGAATAAAATGCACATGAGAAGCAAGCTAAACTATGCAATTTGACATTCCAGTATGATTTTTATTAACATTATAGGAACCTATGTGCTTTTTACATCCTCATTCTACTTCATATAAGCTCTGAGTTGCAATGCACAGTGAAGACCTTGTGCAAATTTTCAAATGAAAAAGATTTCCTATTGTCAGCCAACAAAGCCTTGTACTTCGAAAAGCTCCTTTCTACTTTAGCTGACACAAGAGGAGCATATTTAAAATGAACAATATCATTTGAATCTAAATCTGAATGATTAAGAGAGAACTTTTCACTCAACAAAATCATTGAAATGGAACACAGTGTATGATACCCTTCGTTTTTTTCTAACACCTTTTCCATTTTCTTTGACACTTCTTTTCCCACTTCCACAAACACCCTCTAATTTATTCACAACTTTTTTCACTTGTATCTGCTTCACCAGTGGCACTTCTGATCCCTCCAAAGCAGTTATGACAGCTGGAATAAATCCCAAATTTGATTTTATGTATGAAAGTTTGCCTGAAATTTCACCATTAGACATTAATTCTTGAGCTAGTCCAATTGAAGTAGCTTCACTGCCATCGAAAGAATCAATGATGCTTTTCACAACGTTGAAGTTCTGGCAGTAATAGTTGCAGGCATCAACCCAGGACCCCCATCTTGTCAAAATGGGAGATGTTGGCAAGGGAATGTCTGGAGCTAACAACTTAAATGCTACAACATGTGAAGGGGCTTTCAAAAATATCTTTTTGATACATCCAATAAATTTGCCAACGTCACTGAATTTACTACAAATCTCCTCTGCAACTCGGTGCAAGGCGTGAGCTAAACAAGTAACATGCACCATTTTACTGTGCAATGCTTTTAGAGAATCGGCATCTTTCACTATATAAGGTGCAGCATCCGTTACGAAGAGAAGTACATTGTCATGCTTAACACCTTCGGGCCATATGGCACCCATAGATCTGTCGAACAACTTAGAAATGGTGGAAAAATTTACTTTTTCTAAATGTTCACAGTTTATCAGAAACTTTTCGCCTGAACCATCTTCTTTCAAAGTTCCCACAATGACATTTGCAGCATATCTTCCCATAGAGTCTGTAGTTTCATCAATTGATACCCAAATTTTTTATTTACGAGCTGTTGTCTGATTTGTTGTATTGTTTTTTCATAGCTTCAGCTGACAAAGTTCTTTCTTAATGTGGAAGAATCAGGAAGAGGTTTGCCTGTGTATTTTTCTAAGAATTCATGAAATTTTGGATGGTTTAGTTTACTTAAAGGAATATCAGCACAAAGGAAAGCTGTACAAAGTTCTTCGCAGAATGGTGAATAAGACTGGAGGGATTCCCCTAGGAGCATTTGCTGTAGTGTTTTTTCATTTTCAATCCGTTGTACTCCACTTTTGTGTTTATCTGTTGCCACATGCTGCTGAACGTTAAATGACTTCTCCGCAGTTACTGTTACGTCGCAGTTTGCAATACAGTATCTTACCATCACTTGAAAATACTTTCTCACCATATTGAGACACAACTTTTTTAGTTTTACTTGAACATTTTGCTTCACTTTAGGCATTTTTTCTGAACTGTACTGCACACGCTTACGACTTCAATAAGACTGAATAACACAATGAGTGAATTAGACACTTGTCTGCAGTCCAGAGTCCAGAATGACTTAATCAGATACCTGTTCATAGAGTAACAATAGCTTACACAAACTCACTGATGTGTAAGGGTGAGGTCCATATTGTGAATTCAAAGGAAACAGGGAAGGAATGTAGATACTTGCCATTTTCCAGGAAACAAAATGAGGTGCGCAATTCTGGGAAATGTAACACGGAATAAATAAATTGCATGAGAAAGTTCTTTTCTTCTTGAAAGAGTGAAAATATGACAAATATGACCATTTGCTTACTAAAATATGCTCTATCAGAGAGAAATGTTCATATATGCAAAAATATGACTTAACAAACTAGGTTGATTCATTTCGCTGTTTCATAAGAAACATTTATATGTATTTAAGGAGCATGTCAGTCCTACCAAAAAATATATGCCCTATCATAAAAATCCTAGCCCTAAATATCACCATCGTGGTTTTCTTCTGCAGGATTTTCCCTTTCATCTCCTTCAGATATTTCCCTTTAATTGTCTTCACTCTTCACTGTCACTATATTCTCTACCTTGGATTATAAAACTTTCTATGACATTTTCAAACAGGCCTTCTTTAATATATTTGTCTTCCTAATTAATAACCTGTCGATGGGCATTTTCCCACTTTTCCACACTAATGTCAACATGTCAGCTAAACTTCATAAATAACATCTAATTTAGAAGTTGAGTTCTACCAAGCTGCCCATTGCTGTATATCAGCCCAGATGAGTTCTACTCACTTGAGACCTAGGGTGGTAATTGGAGAACACTGTGTGCATGGACTAAAAACCGTCAACGTAAATTTTTGGAACAGGCTTTGTCCCTTACTTAGGTTGGGAAGCTCCAAATTTAGCATTCCTTTCATGGAATGAAACAAGTCCATCTTATTTTGGTATGAGACGTTGTGGCCTTTTCCAACTGCACACTATGGTACGGTGTGTTATCAATCACCAGTACAGATCTGGGAGGCAAGTTAGGAATTAAATTTTCCATTAATCATTTTTTGTAGTTTTCCCCATTCATTTTGTGGTGGTATTAACTTTTTTTATTTTTACGTAAAAAATTCGCAGTAGGCAAGAACTTCCAATAAACACACAAAAAACCAATGTATACAATCCAAGTTTAATTACAGAAACACAGGGGCGTCATTTAGGGGGGCCAGGGGTTATTGCCTCTCCCACTAGGTTACAAGAAATAATTTGGTTACTGATTATTATTGCTCTACTAATAGAAAAATTACGACATCTGTACTTTTAATACAAATATTTCACATTTAAGAAATAAAAGATTATTTTCTTTTAGGCTAAATATATCGTTAAAATCCACATGAAATTCGGGAAACTGCTTCAGGCGATCTTGCCCCTCCCCATGCAGAAACTGAAATTATGCTCCTACAGAAACTGTAAGAATGTTATAAACAGATAGTTCAGGATAGCAGTAAAGCCATAAACAGACAGTTGACAAGAGAAATGTTACTCGGACTACTGCTGCTGCTAGAGTGAACTGATGCACTCACTGCGCATGCCCTAGTATTGGTGCTCACTCACTGTCCAGATAACCAATGCGGATCCAGGCTTCACCCTACTGTAATGTCGTGTGGGCATTTTTCCATGGTAGCTTATTTGGTTAGAGCAACTGGATGGAAACTGAAGGATCTGTGGTTCAAATACTGGCTATGGCATTGAATTTTCATTCTAATTCTACCTTACCAACCTTTTCGTACACACGTCTGTGCCATGCCTCCCTCTATCTTTTTATTTATTTATTAATCTACCATAATGGTGGAATCGCCATCTTACTACTTAGGTGGTCAGACCAGGAGAGGGGGGTAAATGACAAAACCAAACACAAGGTGAAGGAGTGCCCCCTCTTATAATAATTACTGCAGGGTAACTTTCACTCAGTTTATTTGAATAACAGTAATAATATGATACTGAGAAATTGACTACACTGGTAGTATGTAATTAATTTTCAGGTACATAAATTAAATAAGGAACTCGTACAATATAATTGAATTCGCTCCTCACATATAATTAAATGGGAATAACCATGTTTACCATGACACCACCCAGGATACAAATGGTGATTACTGCCTAATCAACTTAATAACTTGAACTTTAGTCCCAGCGACAAATAATTAACACCCAATATATATGAAATATAACAAATATAAACTCTCGAATTTTAACAAGAAAGAAACTTTTATCACTAAAATCTGAACAAATAGAACTATAAAACTAACAATATAAAACTGTAAATTTAACAATTTAAACAATTAGTAACAACTAGCAACTCTCCCATAAAAGATGCAAGAAATACACATGGCCCGGCATTAACTCTTCAAAAGAGAGAAAGAAACCCTTTGGCTCTGCTAAATTTATCAATATCTCAGCAGAAATATTGAGCATGCTCACAAAGGAGAAAAGCTTAAATAATATGTATAAAAATTTCATGATTACTACTCTTTATCTCTATGTCTATACCAAGAAAACGTAGTTCCAGGGGCAAGAAGATTTTTTTCTTTCAATCGTGACCCTAGCAGTTCACTCATTTCTTTCGTGAGGCCATGGTTCATATCAGATTACTCGACTCCAACTGGTTAAACTTGCTGTTTCTGTTGCTGGTGAAAAATCCATATAACTTGCTCGTCAACAGAATGTAAGGAAGCTTCAGTCAGGTTAGCTGCTAGGAGGTGAAGGTTGCGGCAGTTTTTTCTCGATTGATATGGATGGTAGCGCGCTGAATCTTTAGCTGCAGGGTTTGTGTGGTACAGATAGACAAAAATTAAATTATTGCACAACTTTTAATTTCGTGCTGTATTTTATTGTATTTCAATAAAATACAGCAAGAAATTAAAAGTTGTGCAATATATATATATATATATGTATATATAGTTTTTTTTTTAACAAATTCTTATGTAGTATTCGTTTTTAAACTACTTTTAATGCATGTCTGAGAAAATACTCTCTTCTCTTCTATGAGTATGTCCAAAATATGTATTTGTTAATCCTTAGTCAGAGAAAAAAACAAGGTATATATATAGTTAAAATTTTTCTTCTTGTACATAACTATCCCTATAGAGATGTTAATAGACATTTTTGTTTGTCTTTTTATTTTCTCCTTCATATATTAACAAATACACACTGACAGTAACTATTAAAGTTGTTGTTCGCCAATGGCATTGGGGATTAATTGATCTGCATCATTTTCCCTCTGGCTTTCCAATATAAAGTCTGTAAGTTATCCCTTTTAAGGCCTTTGCATTTGGCAAGATGTTGTTTGTTCAGGATGACATCTTCTTCACAAAGAGTGCACTTGGGTGTAGGTAGCCATCGTATCTTGTAGAGATGTTCTGCAGGCAATCGTGGCCAGTTGCCATCCTAAATGTCACTGCAGTCTTTCTTGGCATTTTTAGCATATCAACCCTATCTTTAATAGTCTTATAATCTTTATCTTTTAATTTATCTTCTTCATCAAGTCTCTGCTGTCTTTTGAAATGTTGTTTAATGTTATTTAATTGTTTATTTATTTCTATTTGTCCTACAGGTTTTATTTGTTGTATTGCACCTTTCTTTGCTAATTGATCCACATGTTCATTGCCCAAAAGTACAACATGAGCTGGGATCCATTGTAGAGTGACATGATTTCTAGTTTCAACTGCTTTGATTAGGCTTCTTATTTCTTTAATATTTTTTGTTGTTTTATTGTAATTTACTATTCCATCTATGACTGATTTTGAGTCTGATAAGATGACTATTTTTTGTTTATGTATGGTCTATATAAAATGTTCTGTAATGCTGATTTTATAGCTATTAATTCTCCATCATAGTGGTTTGACGTTTCATCTAATGTTAGTTAGTGTGCAAAATGTTTACAGTATACTCTTGCACCGACATTTTTTTTATTGATGAGGGTTCCATCTATGTATATTCGGAGCCATTCTTTTTCTCCTCTCTCTCTCTCTCTCTCTCTCTCTCTCTCTCTCTCTCTCTCTCTCTCTTACTCTCTCTCTGTGTCGTGTGTGTGGGCGCGTGAAAACACCATAACTCAGAAACAAACAGTCGCATAAACACCAAACTTGGTATTTAGGTTCAGTATCTTCCAGAGATGCGACACAAAGGTTTTCAAGAAAATCCCCCGCACCCAGATTACCCTTTATATGGAACATTTTTCGATAATTTTAATTTTCTCAAAAATGGCTCACAATTTTGATTAAAATATCATATGTTTAAGATATTTTCATGAAAAATAAAATGTATATCTTGAATTTTCTGGGAATGTCTCCAAAAGTATTCTTCATTGTGAACGACTTTTGCATAACTGGTAAACCATAAGATATAGACAAAACTTTATTACACAAAAAACGTAGATGCGTTAAAATACACAATTTATGTCATATACTTTTTTTTGTTGAGTGAACCATTTTCGAGATATTGCTTGTTATTCCCTTAAATTTTTCAATATTTTTTTTCTCAAATGGGAATTCGTTATTCAGTTTTTTGTCTTGGATATGCAAAGAGTATTGATCTGTGGCAAAGAGAATGGTGCTGCATCCTAGCAACCAGTTATTAATGAGATATGTCTATGCTTAAAGGCTACTGTATTTTTATATTGCCCGTGCAAATACAAAACAAGGGGAACATAGTACGCCTTAAGCGATAGTCAAATATTTTTAGAACTGGTCGCTATGTGTAAAATGTAATTCTCTTTGCATGTCAAAAGATCGTTTCTGCAAATATTTATCTCAATATGAAATAGATGGAGAATAAGAGTTTGTACAAGAGTAGAGAAAGTCGTGTGAGTGTAACACATCAGATTTTTAAATACCATATAACAATCGAGCCTCAACCACTGAGTTTTATTTCCAACCATTTCACCTCCATCACTGACATTTTATGCAAATATCCTCTCATAGCCGTCATTGCTGCTTTCTCTTTTGCTAATGATGATGTCTTTTATTTCTCCCATTTTCGTCCTGCACCTATTTTAATTCCTAAGTAAGCGCAATCATGTACCACTTTTATACTGATTACTTCCTTTCCTCGTGTTTACTTAATTTACCTCCTCTCTCAAATACTCCAATATGTTGACTAATTTTGAAGATTTAGAAGCTAGTAACAGTGATATGTCATATTTAAAATAGAGAGTTGAGGGTTGTTACACTACATCACTATGATATTCTTACTTGAACGCGTTTCGGGAGACGGCTTGTTCCCATCGTCAGCATTTTCTCTCAACTGATTTTTGCCAGTCATCGTCTGGGCGATGTGTGTGGTTTGTGGTGTTCTCTGGTGCTGGGCTGATGAACCTCCAAAGGCTGTTGGGTGGCGGCAGTTCGAAATTCATTAGATGATTCCTGTGTTTGACATTATGTATTTTTTCCCAGATGTCCAATTCATTGCTGCTGTTGATAGGTTTTAAGAGTTTTATGTTTGGAGTGATATCATGGTTTGAAGACCAGAAATGATGTGCTACTGCTGATTTATCTTGCTGCTTTTGGTAAACGCATCTCATATGCTCTTTAAGTCTATTTCAAGATTTCTTTTGGTTTTTCCTATGTATACCAGGTTACATTCATTACAATCAATTTGATATATACCAGCTGATTTATTGTTGGGGATAGGATCTTTTGTTCTGTTGCAAAGTAGTTTCTGTATATTGTGGTTATTCTGTGGAGACACGGTGATGTTGTAGTTTTTGAAAATCCTTTGAAATTTATGATGTGTCCAAGGGTGATAACTGAATTTTCTATATGCTTGTGGTTTTTGTTGTCTGAGTAACGTAGTCATTTGTTGGATGTATTTCTGTCTTTCAAACCTTTTTAGCTTCTTATCTATTGTTTTTTTCTGGTATCCATTCATAGTGGCTATGTTGATAATGTGTTGGTATTCTTTCTAGTATTCCTCTTTCTCCATTGGTATATGTACTAACCTGTTTGTAATACTATTTAAAATTGCATGTTTGTGGCTTGTAGGATTGTAGCTATTGTTTTTAATATAGTTTTCTGTGTGCGTTGGTTTTCTGTAAATGCCGAACGTTAGTTTGTTGTGTGCATTATTTCTGATGATCCTGATGTCTAGGTAAGGTAATTGGCCATTTTCTTCTTTTTCCATTGTGAATTTTATAGATCTTTTTTGTAAATTTAATAATTTCAAAGCATCTTCTGAAAGTTTTTTTGGAACAATAGCAAAAATATCATCTACATACCTATACCAGGTTTTGAATAGATGTGGGAAAGATTTAGTAATATGGGATTCAAAATGCTCATATATAGTTCTGCTAAAAATGGTGAAAGGGGGTTTCCCATAGTTAGGCCTGAGGTTTGTTTAAATATTTTGTGATGGAATGAAAAGAAATTCTGGTCCAGACATAATTTTGTTAGTTTCAGGTAATCTTCTGTTTGTGCTCTAGGTGTACCATTGTTTAATATCCAATTTTCTAGGAGTGGTAATAATTCTTCTTTTGGTATGCTTGGGAAGAGTGCAGTGACATCAAATGATACCATCATGTCTGTGTGTGATATATTTATATTTGAAAGGTGACTGGTTAATTCTAAAGAATTTTTTATGCTAAGACTTTTGAACATAGGCATGGAGTTGAAGGTATTTGAAAGCCATTTTGCTAGTTTATATGTGGGAGAGTTTATGTTATTCACTATGGGCCTCATTTTGTTGCCGAGTTTGTGTATTTTTGGTAGTGCATATAACCTAGGTATGGTGGGAAAATCTGGTTTAATTCTGGATTTTTCGGCTTTTGTTAATGTTTTGGTTTCTATCAATGTGTTCTGGAGTGACTTGGTGCATTCTTTTAATGGATTTTTGCTGATTTCTATGTACTCTGGGTTATGTAGTAATTGCATAACTCTAGATTCATAATCTTCTTGGTCTAATATCACTAATGTGTTTCCTTTGTCTGCTTTGGTGTATACTACAGGTTTTGACTTTAGAGATTTGATAATTTTTTGATGTGGTACGTAGTGGTGTTTTTGGGCTTGTATCTGGTCCAATATTGGTTCACACTGTGATTGTATTAAACTTTTATCCTTATCTGTAAGGTGGTTGGAGGCTATTTCAATATCAGCAACAAAGTTTTCTGTATTTTTTGTGAAGTTGAAACAGGTTTTTAGGCCATTGTTCAAGACAGATAGCTCAGTGCTGGTGAATGGTTCTTTTGAGAGGTTAACTACATATTGGCCTGTGTTAGGTTCATTGTTTTGGTTATGTTTATATGTTGCTTTCCGTTTTTGGTTATGTCTAGGAGATTTTTCCCGGTATTCCAGGGAGATTTTTTGTTTGAATATAAGGTTGTTTAGTTTCTTTTTCAGTTTCATTGTTTTGGCGCTCATTTTCTTGCTAAGTAGCGTAAGGAAATTTGACCGTAAATTTTCCCATAAGGGTATTCCTAAAACTTTCGGTAACCATAAGTGTAATTCATAGATTCTAAGGTCCAAGTCCTGTAAATTTGCATAATGTTTGTTCTTTTCTATTTCAATTACTTTCTTGTCTGCTGCTGTTTGATGTTTTACATTGTGATTAAATTTTACGTATTTTCTAACGAAGTTTGGCGTAACTTTGTGTTTTAAGCAAAGATTTAGGAATCTTATGTTTGCAGCCGTGTTTTTCCTTTTGGTTTCTAGTTTTAAGTATAATTTTATGTCCTGTTTTATTCCAAAGTTTCCGTTGAATCTGTGTAAATCTGTGCTTACCTCCATATTCTTTAGTTGTTACGTGCGGCAATATCGGTGTTTATTCTTTGCTTCTTATAGACTTGTAAGTCCAAATTATTGACTAATTTTGAAGATTTAGAAGCTAGTAACGAGTGATGTGTCATATTTAAAATAGAGAGTCTGTCTCCACAGAATAACCACAATATACAGAAACTACTTTGCAACAGAACAAAAGATCCTATCCCCAACGATAAATCAGCTGGTATATATCAAATTGATTGTAATGAATGTAACCTGGTATACATAGGAAGAACCAAAAGAAATCTTGAAATAAGACTTAAAGAGCATATGAGATGCATTTACCAAAAGCAGCAAGATAAATCAGCAGTAGCACATCATTTCTGGTCTTCAAACCATGATATCACTCCAAACATAAAACTCTTAAAACCTATCAACAGCAGCAATGAATTGGACATCTGGGGAAAAAATACATATTGTCAAACACAGGAATCACCTAATGAATTTCGAACTGCCGCCACCCAACAGCCTTTGGAGGTTCATCAGCCCAGCACCAGAGAACACCACAAACCACACACATCCCCCAGACGATGACCGGCAAAAATCAGTTGAGAGAAAATGCTGACGATGGGAACAAGCCGTCTCCCGAAATGCGTTCAAGTAAGAATATCATAGTGATGTAGTGTAACAACCCTCAACTCTCTAAATAAACTCCAGTATGTGTTTTTTCTCTATTCACCTTTAATCCCCATTCTGAACAGTACTTATCTACTTGTTATAAAGAATTTTTTTAAGCCATTCACATTGATAGAACCCACTATTAAATCATCTACGAAGAGCAGAACAGGGAATTGCGTATTATTTAGTACAGGCAAGAGATTATTACTGTTGCTAATATAAATGACTAATTGCAATACTTCTTTCATACTGGGGAAAGAAATATGCTTTTTTTTTCCCTACTACTTTGAAGAAAAACACTAATAATTACAGATGTAATGAAAGTTGTAATGTGCTATCAATAACTGAGTGTTAACTCCTGTCATTAAAATTTGTTTGTTTCAGGGGGATGTGATTATTGACATTTCAAAGAAGACGCTTCACTTGGAAGCATCATCTTCTAGTGGTGATGTGCAGATATCTGATCCAATGAATCTATCTGGTGGTGAAAGATCTTATTTTACAGTTGCCCTAATTATGGCACTCTGGGATTGTGTTGAACCTCCATTTTATGTTTTAGATGAATTTGACGTCTTTATGGTATGTTTTATTGGTGTGCTTGTGTATATGTAAAGTAGTACATAGGGTTATACATACTTGCCAAATGTTACAGTTTGCCTGCAAAGGCTTATGGCAAAGGAGGCATTTTTACAGCTTTGTGTGCAGATTCAAAATGTTACAGATTTTCATCACAGACATGACAAAGCATTAAATTCTATTGCATTTTATTGTAACTTAAGATTATAGATGATGTACTGTGCTAATTGGCATACAGGCCAGAACTTACCTGTGTATCTATCCAGCATGATTATGGTCCCCCTTCACTGGGACATAACAAAATGCATAGCATGCAGATTTGAAATTTGATTGCACCACTAATGAATGACCTCTAGTAACGGATGAGCAGTAAATGGGCGCTAACATTCAGTAATGGATGAATTAAATTGTAAAGTCAAATCGCTCATGTAAATTGTTTGTTATTTGCATTACACACCTGAGGGATATAATCCCCCCCCTTTTTCACTTTTTTTTCCTTTCTTTCTTTCTTTCTTTCTTTTTGTTCTGTTAAAATAACTTTATTGTATAAATTGAATGCAGTTTAAATTAACAAATAACATGAAACTTGTTCCCATTTGTGCGAGTTTTTGTTTATAGTTAATGTTATGAAGAGTAAAATATAAACTAGAAATCTGTATATAGCCTAGAATTAGTGTTCTTTGCTATTTAATATGTGTTTATCTGTGGTACTGGGAAGAATTTCAGCATGTGTGAACTGAAAGAAGCAGTGCTACAGGCCTTCAAGGACTCTTAAAACAGAATTCCCATTTATGTTACATGTAATTTTTGTGTATTTACTACACTCAACATTTTATACAAACTAAATTTCATGTCACTGCAAAATTTGTATGTTTTTCTGGAGGGCAAGTTTTATGAGGGTTTGAATTTCAGGAAGTTGGCGGCAAATATGGTTGTAATTTGATGTTCAGTGCAGAGGTATAGGAATGGGGAAAATAAGATTTCAACACCAGTACAGAAAAACATTAAAATATGATAAAACTAGCAGAGATACATTTTAGGCACCTAATGAAGGTGTTAACTGCCAGTTTTGAATTGCAAAATAATTAATTCAAAATTTGGATTTTCACACAAAATAAAGATAGGGGAATAAAACTAAGTAAAGAGCCACTTTTATCTTCTGAGAAGTAATATTTTACCATAATTTATATAACCCCTTTTTTCCCCATTTGATGCCTTTTTAACCATTTATTTATGTATGAGTAATTTTGAATTTAATACAATTTGCATTATTTCGGAACTCCAACAACACTTTTAAGATGACATAAAACTCCAATTAATGGATGTGGTTACAAGCAGTCATTAGCAAAATCAGTAATCTCCATTTTGTTTGCATGTTAGTATTACATTTGCAGCATGTGTTAAACATAGACCAGTACTATAAAGCTTTAACCAATGCATGCTACTGAACCTGTGAAACCATTGACTTAAGTTATATAAACTACGTGATCAAAAGTATTCGACACCTGGCTGAAAATGACGTACAAGTTCATGGCGCCCTCCATTGGTAATGCTGGAAGTCAATATGGTGTTAGCCCACCCTTAGCCTTGATGACAGCGTTCATTCTCGCAGGCATACTTTCAATCAGGTGCTGGAAGATTTCTTGGGGAATGACAGCATTCTTCACGGAGTGCGGAACTGAGGAGAGGTATCGATGTAGGTCGGTGAGGCCTGGCACGAAGTCGGCATTCCAAAACATCCCAAAGGTGTTCTATAGGATTCAAGTCAGGACTCTGTGCAGGCCAGTCCATTACAGGGATGTTATTGTCGTGTAACCACTCCGCCACAACCCGTGCAGTATGAACAGGTGCTCGATTGTGTTGAAAGATGCAGTCGCCATCCCCGAATTGCCCATGCAAAACAAGGGGTGCAAGTCCCCTCCAGGAAAAACACCACCACCCCGAATTTCACTGTTGGCACTACACACGCTGGCAGAATATGTTCACCGGGCATTCGCCATACCCACACCCTGCCATTGGATCACCACATTGTGTACTGTGATTCGTCACTCCACACGTTTTGCCACTGTTCAGTCGTGTAATGTTGATGCTCCTTACACCAAGCAAGACGTCGTTTGGCATTTTCCTGCATGATGTGTGGCTTATGAGCAGCCGTTTGACCATGGAATCCAAGGTTTCTCACCTCACGCCTAACTGTCATAGTAGTTTGGATAGATGTCTGCCTATTACTCTTTACGACCCTCTTCAAATGTCGGTGGTCTCAGTCAGTCAACAGATGAGGTCGGCCTGTACGCTTTTGTGCTGTACATGTCCCTTCACGTTTCCACTTCACTATCACATAAACAGTGTACCTAGGGATGTTTAGGAGTGTGAAAATCTCGCGTACAGACTTCTGACACCCAATCACCTGATCACGTTCGAAGTTCGTGAGTTCCACGGAGCGTCCCGTTCTGCTGTTTCACGATGTCTAATGACTACTGAGGTCGCAGATAATGACTACCAGGCAGTAGGTGGCAGCACAATGCACCTAAGATGAAAAACGTATGTTTGTGGGGTGTCCAGATACTTTTGATCACATACTGTATCTGAAGTAAAAATAAGCTATTTTTGTTTATATGGGAATGTTACTCTATTGCAGGTTGACAACACCAGATATACACAACTGGGAATGCCTGTTAGCAAATGCTGCATATTATGTACTGAACATTTATATTGTAAATATCATGCTCTTAGCATGTATAGAATGTGTGCTCTTCTTCCAGGTTATCTATTGAGTTCTGTTTGTATGTGTGATGTTTATATGTGTACTATACTTGAATTAGTTATTGCAGTTTAATAACTTATATGCCATTTGATTTCTTTTAAAGCATTCATCAAATGTAATAAAATTAATTTCATACGATAGTGTGTATAGGGCCTATGACATTCATTTCAGAATGTCATGTGCCTAAAAAGAGCAGTTCCCCCAATTTCATTTTCCTCTCATTTACAGCATGTTTTGCTGGAATCTAGAAAAGTATAGACAGAGATTTAAAATAGAGAGTTGAGGGTTGTTACACTACATCACTATGATAAACTTACTTGAACGCGTTTCGGGAGACGGCTTGTCCCCATCGTCAGCATTCTCTCTCAACTGAGTTGAGAGAGAATGCTGACGATGGGGACAAGCCGTCTCCCGAAACGCGTTCAAGTAAGTTTATCATAGTGATGTAGTGTAACAACCCTCAACTCTCTATTTTAAATTATGACACATCACTGTTACAAGCTTCTAAATCTTCAAAAATTGAGTATAGACAGAGATTCAACTCTATATACTCGACTGGTGTAGTAAAATCTTTGCAGCTTGGATTAGACTGTCTCAGGTCAAGGTGAAGAATACAGTAATTAAAGCGACAAGTTTGCAATTATGTTATGGTCACCACCGCTCATAGGCATTGTTATAAAAAACATGCTTATAAAAATGCAAATATTCAATAACATAATTGTTATATAGAAAAATGGCAATTAAAGAATGAAACTCACAACTTATCCTCCTCCTCTTCATCATCATAATAGTGGTCCTCACAGTTAAACAATGTAACTCATTCTTTGTAAATCGGAAAACATAGTGTAATAATTACATAAAAGTTATAGAAGTAGTCGCACATGTACAGATTTCACTGAATTAATTCAATGAAATTTGTACATGTATGATAACTAGGGACCCCAGATTGTCGGTAAATAAAATAATGTAATATCGGTGTAAAAATATTATAGTGAGCGGTGATTTGGGCGGTAAATAAAACTACTTAACGGTGTTATCTTGTGCAAAAAAAAGGGAAAAAACAAAAACACAGTTTAAACTATTTTACTGTGGAACAAAGGGCACCTTACATGTAACTTAAAAAAGAGGAGCATGAAAATATTTACATAGTATACATTTTGACTGATTTACTTTGTTAGAGACAAAGCCACCATAAGTTCGGTGTTCTCTGGCTTAAGATTTGTTCTTAAGTTTGTCATTATGTTCCCATATGCAGAGAAAAGTCTTTCACTGTCCACATTGGACATGGGTACCCACAATAGTTTCATACACTTCTCACTGAAACACAAGTGGTCACATTGAAGTCCAGAAAGTAAATCCAGTATGTTCACTTCAGCAGCATCATCTAATTTCTCACACACTATGTTCTTCAGAGCAGCATATCCCTCCTTGAATGTCTTCTCTGGCAAGTCTCGCAGAAAAGGTAAATTCTTCTTGCTTTTTCTAGTTATATCAGTAGATGCTTCATTTGATACTATTTTTCGTACATCAAACAATTTACCTGCAGAATGAATAATAGCAGCTGGATCAGCTGACATTAAGGAATTCAGCTTGGTAACTGACTTTATGCCCAATTGCTTGAACTGACTGATAACATAAGACTTCTTGAGGATTGGCAGTCTCTGAAGAAGACTTGAAGCTTTCTCTCCAAACGAGCCCTCAGCTACTATTGTGAAGCCATTTGATATATCTTTAAGTTTGCTATATAGTTTATGAACAAATGGATATTTAGATCCCTCAAGCACTTCAATAAGGCAAATGGTGTCTTTGCAGTGTGCAAGAAGGAAAGATGCCTGGCAGTTTATTATATTTTGAGACCGCATTGAAATACTACTGTGGAATTGGTTTGAATTCCCGCATGCCACAAAACTAAACTGACCTGGCAACGTCTTGCACATGCTGTCTGTACAGCTAACTCCACCGTCAGCTGAATTGTGCATGCGCTAGCTTAATTTGAAACATGGCTCCATCGGCATAATTCCTTTTCTTTTTCAGAGCAGAAGGTAAACAGACTCCTTGCACTAAATTGTAACGTAATTTAAAGAATATAACTTGACTCCAAACGAATCTTTCAGTATAGCGGACACAAAATATACCTAGACATGCGTTCACATTATGACAGGCAACGTCACGAGACAGCAACAATTTTCGTGCGAGGAGTACAGGAAACGGAGACAGTGATTGATAGAAGAGGCTGTCTACTGTCAGAATTGACTTGAACCAGACTTAGAAATTCATGTATTATTTAACGATACTTTTGCGAGTCTTTTTCAGCCGGCATGAAATGGGGCGATGCAAGCACGAATCGTTAAAATACGGCATTAGAGAAGAATTGCAGGTAGTATTGTCATTTAAATCCAAAGAATAATTTGAGTGAAATGAGAAATCCATCACTGATACGGTGTTGCCGAGTTCCGATAAACATGGCATTCTTTTTGTTGTGCATGCGATAGGTGACGAGTGAAGAGGACGGGGTAGTCGAAGCAGTATCGATGTTTGCCGAAGGTCTGGTCAAATCACAGTGAAGTTTGGTCTTCTGTGCCGTGCAGCACACAATACCGTGCAGCATGGCCGTAGTGAATGACAATACACGTATCCGTAAATGATTGATAAGCCAAATATCTAATTGTTTATGAGAAAAGGAGAGACAAACGCCAAAAAAAAGGAGAAGATAGAGAGAGAAAAATTTCGGGTTCTTTTGCACATTTTTTTCATAATGGTGTTATTTCGCGTTTTCGCGATATATAACTAATGTCGCGTTATTTCGCGACTCAGAATGGATATATATGTGGAATTTAAAAATAATTGATTAAAGGTTTTGCTTATTGTTAATTTTTGGCCAATTTCGTGAATTAACTACTCGCGAAAAGTCGGGGTCCCTAGTGATGACCACTTCTAAAACGTTTAATGTAACTGCAATTTGATTCCAAAATAACCAAATGGTGGTGTTTCTCTCATAGAGCTGTAGCAAGAATGATAATTTGGTTACAGACATTTCGCTTTAATTAGCATTTTCCATTGTGATTTTCTCTTGTAACTGTGTTTTTACTTTGCATACAGCTGCTGCTGACGTTAGGAAATTGCAACAGTTACTTGGAGAGCCCAAACAATAATACTATAAAAGTTTCCACATTGAAGTGACTTCTTTTTCAATTGTATAATAACTAAGCTTGAAAGGTAGATTTCATTGTGGATATAATCAAACTTTTGAAATGGATACACTAGTAGTTATTTATGCTGCTGCAAAAGAAAATTAATGCACTTCCTTACAAGCAAGGGTATATATAATTTTTCTCCAAGCTTAACTGTCTGGCCTTCCTTAGTGTTCTGCAACATTAGCATGACATGCAAACTTTGCTTCTGAATTTCTAATTAACCATGCAGCTGATAAAAAAATTTCACAATATTTTGTTCCTATTACTGTAACCCATTATTCCCTTCAATCTTGTACTTACTTCACTTCTTTGCTGTGCAGTCAGAACTCTGAATGTAAAAGTATGTATTGGCACCTGTGCTGTGGCTAATAAAAAGATTACTGTTTCTTTAATTTATTAACTTTTCTTTCTTCCTCTGTAGGACAAAGTCAATCGCAGAGTGGTGATGGATCTTCTGCTAGCTCATGCACAAGAAACTAAGCATCACCAGTTTATATTTCTCACACCACAGGATACCTCAAATGTTTCCTCTAATTCAGATATAAGCATTTTAAGGTAGGATTTCTTTAACATTTGCACATATATTATACTTGGTAACATAAAATTAGAAAGAAATAAAGAGATCTACTCTAAAGATTAAGTGCCATCTCTATACTACTCAGTAGCAGGTCCGTGAATGGGATCGACTACAGTTGCAAGCTTTCTTTCTCTGCCTTCAAGGAAAAGCACATGGTTACATTGCAACTGGCGCATATATTTATGTATGTTTTAGTTAAGATTGTGGCTTAATATAGCACCACAAAATTTTATATTACAACAAAGGATTTATCTTGTCGGGTGTTTACTTCAGAAAGAGGAACTGTGAAAAAGTGCAACAATTTTGCAATAAAATTTTCTGGTGTTTCCATTTCTCGTAAGCTGAGTATATTAAACCTCATAAGAAGGTTTAGAAATGGGATCAGTTCTGAATATCAATAGACATGGAAAGAGAAACCAACATTGGGAAAAACTCTTTATCAGATCGGAGAAAGCTTAGAACATTCTTCTTGGAAATCTCTCAGCCACCTCTTGCAACAAACGGATGTTTTGAAAACCACAGCTCTTAAGCCCCTTGTACAGGATGAAATTTTTGTCAAATTCAATACTTTAAAAGACCTTTCAAGAGTTTTCACAACTATACAACTTTTCTTGTCAAATTGCTTCCAATACTTTTAAAGTCTTTGAAAGTCTTGAAAGCAAATAAGGACATGCTGTAAACGATCAAAGATTTGACAATGATTTGATGACTTTAGCCAATGAAATGCGAGTATTTACAGTGCGTCACTAAATCTGCAACATGGTTGAAAACGCAAAGTAACCAAGGTATGTTGTATGCGAACTGATTAGATTATACATAAGCTGGTCATATCTGTATGTCTACGACTCCGTGGATTACCACAAGATGAAGGCATATGAAGAAATAATTGCCAGGCAGATTTCCGAACTAAGTATACATTAATGCAATGTTATATAGTGTGGTTAAGCTATCAGTTGGTGTTATTTCCATTGTATTCCATAATCGTAATGTGATGTCATTGGATATAATACGTGAAAGTGCTACATAATATTAGTAAAGAACAGTATTTCATTGCAAATTGTTATACCATGACGCAAATAGTAAACTGCTTTATGCGTGATAAATTATTTATTAATGTGTTCTGAAGGGTTTCAGTTTGAAAAAAGACAACCTGTAAATACACATTTATGACGTCAAGTCTTGTCCAATCTCGTCACATATTGAAAATGACAATTTTTGACAATTTTTCTTGTAAACTCTTGAATTGAAAAAAGTTTGATTGTGTACAAGGGGCGTTAGAGGCACTAACATTCTTAAATTAAAGCCCTAGATGTCAATAATGCATGAATTAAAGTGTTGCCGATGGTGTTATGAATCCTAACTTTATTATTTTTACTGATGAAGCATGGTTTCACTTATATTGCCATGTTATAATGCAAAACAATAAATACTGAAGTACAGAAAATACTCATCTTATTTATGAAACTCCTTTACATGAATGAGAAAGTTTGTGTATGGTGTGCTAAACTGTATATAGGATTATAGGTCCCACATTTTTTGACTACATTCAACAGTGAAAGATGCAGAACACAAATACACAACCCATTTGTTTAAACAGTTAACATATATCGAGTGTCAGAGTGCTTAATTCCAGGAGAATTCAGCAACTATCCATGCATTACACATTCCTTTGATAAAGGAAATATTCAAAGATGGGGTAATTATACTCTGTCCAGAATTATTAACTTGCTGGATGTAAACATAACATTAAATATCCGTCTGTACGAGTGTGTTGTGATTGGTGGTTCAAATACTGCACCTCCTTTCTTCTGCTACCAGGAACCAAACCAGCGGTTTAGCTTTGAAGCATGTGTTTGGAACACCACTCTTTACATGCTGATAATCTTAAAGTATGGAAAGGAGGCTTGTTTTTTATCAAGAAGCTGTATCGACCTACACTATATGCACTCTTAGGTTGATCCGCGGAAAAACAAACCCACGTGGTCGGTGCACCGTGGTGCAACACGGTAGCAATGCGTGCAGCAAAGTAGTCCCATGCTAATCTCTGAATTTTAGAATGAATTTATCCTTAAATACTATAATATTTTATACAAATAAATTAGGTTTTATTTAATGCTGATTTATACCGTAAAACAGAGCTACAAGTCCCATGATGCAATTTGTATGAGTCACCTGACATCTGGGTAGGTGCAGAATATTGTTTACAGCCAGAAACCAGCTGTTGTGTTCAGTATAATGGAGTATGGAGAATTTGCTCTTGTGTTTTTGTCGAATTACGTAAAGCATTAACCGCGCAAACATTGACTATGTTGAAAAAACAATAGTGTTGAATCTTTATTATAAGTTATGTGAGAAATAGCCAATACTTTCCGCGAAAGAAATGGTGAAATTAACTTCTGATTCACCAGTGTTAAGTATAAACAGTGCTTGTGTAGAAAAATCTGAAACGAGAAAAGTGGTTACACCCGGGGGGGGGGTAGGCATATTAAATATGCGATGCAAGAATGTAGTGATTTTGAGAAGAATGCAATTCGTGTAACAATGCACAATTTTTTTTTTTTTAAATGAACCGCCAACAGTTGATAAAGTGCCGCTTCCAGAGAGCGAATAAATGTAAAGATATCACATACCTGTGACTTTCTTTTTCATTTGTTTGTTTATTTTGTTGCGACTATCAATCATATCATCTATAACCCTTAACAGAATATGCTAGTCATCGTTTCAGTTCTCGAAATAAGGACACTCTGTTTTTTGCACTACGTGGCGCTTGTACTGGCCACATGGTCTGAAAGTGTGGCAGTATACATTATAACGGTGCACTGGTCACCTGGGGTTTGTTTTGACAGGGATCAACCTAAGAGTGAATACAGAATAAGCTTTATTACTAGTATGTCCCCCATTGACCCAAGGTTTCTTCTTTTTTGTCCACTGTAAAACAGTTCTCTATTGCTTACAGTACAGCACTAGCAGTTGAGGGAGAACATTACAATGTGCAAATTAATTGAGTTAACATAATGAAAGTAAACAGAGAGCATTGTTGTATTGTGAGTTTTTATGATTTTAAAGAAGTTTTAAATCAGGTGTAAGCATTTGAAAACCATACATCAGCTTTATGGAACCTTTCATACCCGTACAGCAGTTTTCAAGAGTTAAAGTAGGAGACTATCAAAAGTGGTGACTGAGGAAAACAAATTGTGGATAAAATGGAGCAAGAAAATCCTTGACTGGTGAACTGAGGCAAAACTGAAGAATGAACTTAGGAGTATTGAGAAAACTTTGCCTAATTTTAACTCAAGATTTTATCTCATTGGGTACTTGGGTGCCCCTTCCCCAAACTCACTAAGTCCATGAGTGGAAAACTGGAGCAGTTTGACGGTGGTAGTTCTACCTTTTTATGAAACCACATAAATCCCCCAGATATTCTTGATGCTGAAAAATGACTTCTACAGCTGAGAGGATAAGATTTAAAAATGAATAATAGAGAAATACCATAATTGAAGCCTCCCAATGAATTTTTACTTTCTCTACTACGTACAGTAAGTAGGGGAAGTATTGTATTCCACCCAAAAATTTTATACTGAGATTTCACCAGAAATATATGTTTTGAGACCCCCTGAATCAAAAAAAAGATTTTTGGAAACGTCTGCGTGTGTGTCTGTGAACAGCATAACTCAGAAATGAACAGTCGGATAAACACCAAACTTGGTATTTAGGTTCAGTATCTTCCAGAGATGCGACACGAAGGTTTTCAAGAAAATCCCCCACCCCAGATTACCCTTTACATGGAACATTTTTCGAAAGTTTTAATTTTCTCAAAAATGGCTCTAACGATTTTGATTAAAATATCATATGTTTAAGATATTTTCATGACAAATGAAATGTATATCTTGAATTTTCTGGGAATGTCTCCAAAAGTATTCTTCATTGTGAACAACTTTTGCATAACTGGTAAACCATAAGAGATAGACCAAATTTTACTACACAAAAAATGTAGACGTGTTAAAATACACACTTTGTCATATACATTTTTTTTGTTGTGTGAACCATTTTCGAGATATTGCTTGTTATTCCCTTAAATTTTCCGATATACTTTTTCTCAAATGGGAATTCGTTGTTCATTTTTTTTTTTTTGTTTTTTTGTTTTTTTGTTTTTTTTTTTTTTTTGTTTTTTTGTTTTTTTTTTTTGTTTTTGTCTTGGTAATGCAAAGAGAATGGAATACTTCATATAGCAACCAGCTCTTAAAATATTTGACTATCGCTTAAATACTACCATATTCTCCTTGCACCTACAAGAAAATTAGCAATAAGATTAACATCTCGATATCTCGATTAACATGAAGCGTATGGAGAATAAGTGCTTATAAAAATAGTTTGTACAAGAGTAAGAAAGTCATGTGAGTGTAACACATCAGATTTTTTAAACATACCATGAATGTGATACAAACAAAAACAAAATTATGAATGTGTGCAATACCCAATGATAGGAATTTTAAGGTATTGACAGTATTTCTTAACCCTACCCTGTCAAGATCTGGAAATCATGTGTCATACACTAATTGATAATAGATGAAGGTTTTACAAAATGCGGTGTCTCTGGTTTTTATATCTTGCATGGGCAGATGAGAATATGCCTTTACAAGAAGGGTCTTCTAATATCTTACTGAATTATACAGGGTGAGCCAAAAAACTATGAACCGGCTGCGTGGTGTTTTTCCTGTCCGCGTCCTCGGTGCTCGTTGCCGTCTGCTGCTATCATAGAAAGGCACAGATGAAACCATACAACATTTATAAAACTAGTTTTAAAGGCTTTATTTACCAACTTTATGAAAGGAAATACTGAAACTGGCCATCGTCGTCCATACATTTTTGGCACCTCTTTAGGAAACTATCACTGTTAATGATATAATTTAATTTAAATAATTCCAATTAAGAAGATGTGTTGATCGAATAAAAGCTGCTAATTGCAGTGATCAAAATAATTAATATTTATTAAGGACCTTTACGACAAATAAATTAATGAATGACTATCCATGATGGATAGTTTCCTAAAGAGGTGCCAAAAATGTATGGACAACAACGGTGGCCAGTTTCAGCATTTCCTTTCATCAAGTTGGTAAGTAAAGCCTTTAAAAGTAGTTTTAGAAATGTTGTACAGTTTCATCCGCACCTTTCTATGAGCGGCAGACGCGGACAGGAAAAACACCGCAGTTTTTTGGTTCACCCGTAGCATTAGGAGAATGCTCAATGAAGTAGTTAGAATTATCCAAGAAGAAAAAATAGGCATAACACTTCTTTAACTTCACTATTTAAAGAAAGAACTTACATTTAAATAGCAGTTTTAAATAGTGAAGTTAGAGTGTTGAAACCAGTTTTTTCTTCTCGGATAATCTTATTGAATGTTTTTTTCCAGTTATCCTCATGAATGGTTCATTAGTATCAAATTGTAACATTTATTTTGGCTTGCTGCATGATGCCTTGCTTATGGTTCCTTGTTCATTTATTCGTTATTAAAATTATTGTAAAGTAACAGTAAAAAAGCCTTTATTTTCAGTGATTTATATGTGCATCTTCTAAACTTTTCATAAATAGCAAGCCTGAACTTCTTTCTGTCTTACATAATGATGTTTTGCTTGGAATTATTTCATTATGTAGTGTACTGTAAAATCAGTTACAAAGTAATGCAGTACTATGCTTCCATTGAACAGTTTTGTACACAATCATTTTGTTCTTTTGAGAGAGATAGCTGGCACACTGCTAGCGTTTACCTTAAGTCTAGCTGTTTGCTTTATAGCTGACTAATGTTAAACTGATCTCTCCTGGCAGGGTTTGCAGCATGTTTTCCGCTAGTGCTTAGGGAGCACAATATTGTCAGATATTGCATTGCAAATCATTCAATTTTAGGCATATGCTTGGAGACAACCAAGGTTACTGGTATTTTTGTTCTTTATGGCGAGTTCTATTCGTGGTTTAAATGCAATCATTTATATCTTTTCACACTGTGTAGCAGCTGATGGGGAGGATTTTGAGATCTGATGGTAGGTTTCATGTTAAAGCTTTACCCAAGCAGTGTCTAGGAACTTTCTGAGTGATTCTCATATTGTAATGCAACATAAAGGTAATTAGTCTCTTTAGTATGTATAATATATAGAAATGGTTGCAAATATACAATTTCTCTAAAATAGGTTCAATACCTCAGAACTAGTTTCGAGGAATCACTTCCTCATCATCAGCTGATTGCAACTGGTTGGCTTTCCTCTGATGGTTATAGATGTCTCGTCCCTCTAGTGGTGGTTCTACAAGTTTCGTAATCAAATTTTTGTCCATAGGGATGTCAAAATTCATTAACCTTGGACGAAATTTCCAAAGAAATATTTTCTCCCAAATATTTAATTTCGTAGGTTTTTGTGCCTGCTTGATAAGTGATACTGTGTCCTCAATTTCATGTCCTTGTATCCAAAAATGTGCTGCAACTGCTGATTTTTCTTCTTCCCTGGATTTGATGTTTCGAAAATGTTCCTTAAGCCTCGTTTCTATTTTACGCTTAGTTTGACCAATATAAATTTGTTCACAATCCTTGCAATCTATTCTGTAAATCCCGGATTTTTTATGAGCTGGCATTTTTTCTTTTTGGTTTGCATTTATGAGGAATTTTATGCTGAATTTATTTTCGGGGATGAGTGCCACATTGATATCATTGAAAATTTTCTTGAATTTGTTATGTGCCCATCAGGAATTCATTTGAGTTAATCACTAAGATAAAGGATTTTCAACTTTGGAGATGGGGATACTTAGTGTCTTTCGATGTTGTTTCACTGTTTCCGAGCCTACCTAAAGATAGGATGCTAGACGTATTAAAAAGTTGGTTAACTGTCATCAATAGAAACCCAACAGAAATTGAAGAACTCATTAATCTGACAAAAAACTGTGCATAAAGCAAACCTTCTTCAGCTTTGAAGGAAAATATTTTGAACAACACACAGGCCTAGCTATGGGAAATCCAATGTCACCCTTTCTGGCTGATTTATTCATGAGTGCTCTTGAGACAAGAGTAGTATAAGCCTTTCCTTGGTTATTTAAAACTTGGGCCAGATATGTTGACGACGTATTCACAATAGTTAACAAGAAACATGTACAAGATGCTCTCAAATTATTGAATTTGCAAGACAGTAATATTAAATTTACCATGGAAACTGAATTGGATAACCAGCTCCCCTACCTGGACCTAAAAATCATGAAGAACAACAATAGATTAACTTTTGGAATATACAGAAAAAACACCTATACGATAACTATATAAAGAACAATAGTTACAACCCCCCATCACACAAAGTTGCAGTTTTTAACAGTTTGACCCATAGATTAGTGAACATCCCCTTCAATGAAAAGGAATATAACTTAGAATACCAAGAAATCTTAAAAACAGCCAGGAAAAATGGCTATAAAACAGATATAGTGGATAGGTTAATCAAAACATTCAGGCAACAAAAAATGATAAAAGAAAATACAACCCTCAAACCACACAAACAAAAGCCGACATACAAAAAAGTCACATTTCACCCATGGGCACACAACAAATTCAAGAAAATTTTCAATGATATCAATGTGGCACTCATCCCCGAAAATAAATTCAGCATAAAATTCCTTATAAATGCAAACCAAAAAGAAAAAATGCCAGCTCATTAAAAATCTAGGATTTACAAAATAGATTGTAAGGATTGTGAACAAATCTATATTGGTCAAACTAAGTGTAACATAGAAACAAGGCTTAAGGAACATTTTCGAAACATCAAATCCAGGGAAGAAGAAAAATCAGCAGTTGCAGCACATTTTTGGATACAGGGACATGAAATTGAGGACACAGTATCACTTATCAAGCAGGCACAAAAACCTACGGAATTAAACATTTGGGAGAAAATATTTCTTTGGAAATTTCGTCCAAGGTTAATGAATTTTGACATCCCTATGGACAAAAATTTGATTACGAAACTTGTAGAACCACCACTAGAGGGACGAGACATCTATAACCATCAGAGGAAAGCCAACCAGTTGCAATCGGCTGACGATGAGGAAGTGATTCCTTGAAACTAGTTCTGAGGTATTGAACCTATTTTAGTGAAATTGTATATTTGCAACCATTTCTATATATTATACTTAATCTTTTCACTATGTCTTCCGATTTAAAATTATTCTTTAGTATATTTTGAGCAAATGCTTTTAAAGTGTTACTTAAAAATTAATTTAAAGTTTTGCTGTGTGTGGAAATTATAGGCAATTGTGATGACACAAAGAAAAGCATTATGCAGCTGAGAAAGTAGAAATTAAGATCAACAGTAATGTCAAATAATAGAAATCAGATCATTATTGGGCAAAGGAATTTATTCCATAATTTGGGAAATCTCATTATCCTCTGCTGGAGGTCTTGTAAGTAGTGTAAATAATTTAAAAACAATTTTTTCTTTCTCACCTCAGAACAGCAGTGATCATTGCTGTTTTATAACATCCTCTAGTTTTCACACACTTGCTGCATGTCTCCCTATCATTCAGTTAGATGTTGATATTTTTCCTTAAGCTGTGTCTGTCCTTCCTGTGTTATAGATTTTTGAGACAAAGAATAAAATAAAGTACATAAATGAAAGTGTGCGCATCTTAGAATGTCAAAATCTTTTAGCAATAAAAGAGTATTATCCTTATTTGTGCACTGTTTTCATTATGTTGTGTCTGATGAAATATTTTGTACTCCTTACTTTTAAGTGTTAGTGAAGTAATACTACTACACTGAATGTTTCATTGTTATCATACAACTTTTTTTATGTTGCAGGATGGAAGACCCAAGAAAATCGAGTTCTTCACAAAAACAATGAATGAGGTTTTTTTGAACTGTTTAAATACAATACTGTGATATCGTTTAGATATAATGTGTAAAACTCTTATTTGTTAAACCAAAGGATAAGCTCATGTTTTGAAGTGTGCAAGGTTAATGTTAATTATGACCAATATACTCTTCTAGAATGTGAATTAGAAAACTATATAAAGCCAACATACATGTGAAGCTAGATGCTTTAAAGTAAAAGAGTATGGTTTGATAGGGTAAGAAAGAGAGGTTTAATGTACCCCTCAAGTGATGATTTAGTGACTAGATGTTGGACTCCTGGTGCCATCATGGATAAAAAAGTTAAGCTAAGTGGTTTTAAAATATCTAGATTTCATTCTCAGTTTGGCAGTATTGTTTTAGAATTTTAAAAATTAAAAATACAACACTATCATGAAAGTTTCATAAAAAAGAGAGAGAAAGAGATTACACCAGAATGCATTTAAAATGTCAAATTATATATGTCTACCTGTTTATTTATTTTTTTCCCTTCAGGTTGTATAAATTTACTTTATTTCAAGCTCACTCAAAGTCTTTGTGGAAATAAAGAAATAGTACAAAACATTGGGAAAAGTACATGTTTTATTACATGTAACTCAGTAAATGCAAGGCTTTAGGTTGCGCATATTTTCTGTTATTTATGAGGATGGAAATTTCTTTCAAGCCTTCATCCTGGGTTATTTCTTATTTCTGGATATACAACAGAATACATTCATTGTGAATGCTTTAGAATGTGTGAATATTAATGTAAGGGCTGCTGAACATAAAAAAATGGAACTGCTTGATCATGAAAAATGAGAGATTGATTTTATGGTTCAGTAATTGTAGAATTTGCATTTGTCAAATATAAATATTTTATGTCTGTTTTTTTTTAATTTTATTATTTAAAAAAGAAAGAAAAGGAAAGGAAAAAGAACAAACCTGGTGGTTCTTTAGTGATTTATCCTCTCTATTATTAACATGTTGCCTTATTTCTTGGCTTTTCTGTATACCCAATGGAGCTAGGCATTTAAATCAGCTGGCAGTTTTATTTTCTGTTTTGTAGAAAAGCATTTACAAATCCTCTTGATGTGTTAACATATTTTAATGAAGCAAAAACAACATTAACTACATAAAATACAGTCACTGTTTACAAAATATCAGAAAACTATTAAATCAAGATGTAGAAAACTCATTTTTTTGTTATTTAAATCAGATTTTTTTTTTACTTCAGTTTTACATTTTTACTTAGAAATCATTTGATATTATTTTCAGATTGGTGTATGCTTCAATTTTTATGAAGTACCTCAGATGAATAATGAGGAATAAATCTAAATGCCGTGCTTTATTTCAAACAGGCGTATGATGTATTACAATATATTTTTAAACCAGTTTTTCTGTCTCATGGCTTATTCTTTAGTCTTAGTCCTTGGCTTAGTACTCAAACAAAAGCACGAACCAGAATCATTGTTTACAGCAAGCCTTTATCTAAACTAATTCATCTTCAGTCAATTTATAGCTTCCTTATTTAAGTATCTATACAAAAAACCACAAGCTGGGAAGTCTTGTCTACACCAAGTCTGTTTCTTAACTTTGAATGAACAATACCAAATGTGGAAAACATATGTTCTACACTAGCAGATACTGCCCTAGATCCATAACATACATTCTATTACATGTTGCCAATGTTGAGATGTCCACCACTGCAAAGAAGACATACCTTGCACCTCTTCATCAGCGAACATGTTGCAAAGAAGAGATGAGATTTTGCTTGGTATTTCAAAAGTGTTGATAGAAACTAAAATGAATGGAGTGTCCTTGATATGTATTCCATATTATTACATTTTCTCCTTTACACTGAATCAGTTTTAGTACTTTTGTCAATGCAGGAAAAACACATGAAAGAAAAGCTTGTTTTTGCTCATTTTTACATGTTAAGCAACTCCATTGTTTTTAAAACTGGTCATATGATAAATGTAACAGAAATCTATATACAGCAATACAACATTCATAGGTAGCAAAATTGCCATAATTATAAAATGTCAAATGAATATTCAAGTTAACCATCACACATGCTTTAGCAAGAAATAATTATAGTTTGAATACATATTTCACATTGTGTAATTTATTTTTGTATTTAATCATAAATTACTTGAAGAAAACTAACTGAGCTTTTAAAAAGAACAAAAACTTCACTCTTATATACAATCACAAATGACTTGAAGCTATAAAAAGAAACACAGTATAATTTTCCTATTTGCTTTTGTAATTCGCTCACATGCATGTGTGGTTAGATGGGTGTATAACCTCCAAACACAGAACAATTTATTTGCAAGCATAAACCTACTTGCTAAGTTCTCGTAGGCGCCTGCAGCCAGTGTCATTCATGTAGGTGTTTTCTGGTTGCTGCTGGGTCATTGTTCCTCTCTCCAATGTTTCAACCTCTTAAAAGTCGAAATCTACTAATAAGTTCAGAATTTTTGGGAAATCCATAATTTAAAATAAAGAGAGTTGAAGGTTGTTACACTACATCACTAAAATGTTCTTGAACGCGTTTCGGGAGACGGTTTGCTCCCATCTTCAGCATGTTTTCAACTGATTTTGCTGGTTATTATCTGGGGAATGTGTGTGGCTAGTGGTGTTCTCTGGTGCTGGGCTGATGAACCTCCAAAGGCTGCTGGGTGGCGGCAGTTCGATATTCATTAGGTGATTCCTGTGTTTGACGATATGTATTTTTCCCCCAGATGTCCAATTCATTGCTGCTGTTGATCGGTTTTAAGAGTTTTATGTTCGGAGTGATATCAGGTTTGAGGACCAGAAATGATGTGCTACTGCTGATTTATCTGGCTGCTTTTGGTAAATGCATCTCATATGCTGTTTAAGTCTTATTTCAAGATTTCTTTTAATTCTTCCTATGTATACCAGGTTACAGTCATTACAAACAATTACAATTACAGTCATTACAATTCACTTATCACCCTTGGACACATCATAAATTTCAAAGGATTTTCAAGAAATACAACATCACCCTGTCTCCACAGAATAACCACAATATAAGAAACTGCTATGTAACAACAAAAGAATATCCCCAACGATAAATCAGCTGGTATATATCATATTGTTTGTAATGACTGTAACCTGCATTAGTTTATTACACAGGAAGGTAATGTAATTATATGTAGTATTTAGTGCATCATTATTCAGTTTAGTATCTCTTTGGAACAAACTTCTATTGACGAACTTGCTATTCTGTCTAAAACTGTATCCTTTAGATCACCAAAGCCTACATAACCTAAAGCACATGCACATGACTTTCCTCTGCCACAACATTGTCATTTTTTAAATATGAGAGTTCTGAGTTACTAGCCATGTCTGCATTGTTTGGATATAGAATGCTGCTTTTGAAAATAAAATTATAACCCATGTGTATCTGTCAATGCTTAAAAGGAGCTTATCTTGGAGGAAAATAAAAAGGAGAAAATTGGTTAAGTTTTTAGTATGCTTCCAGTGTTAAGAAAAAGAGGCAATAAGTAGCAATAGGTGAGAGCAGTGCGGAGAAAGAATTAGGACTTATAATTCAATAAAATGAAATTTAAGTAGAAACTAGGAAATGAAGAGAAAATGAACAACCTCCTTCACCTGTGAGTCATTGGAATATTGTTGGTTATGGTGGAGTGGAAATGAATTCTGGACCAAATGGAAATCATGGAAGAAATCTTATTCAATTCAAAATGAAAGGCTAAGGAAGTTGGAAAAGAAGTAATGCAACTGAAAGGCGAGATTGGGACTGAAAAACAGGATATAAGAAGGGAGACTTGGAGTATAAAAACAAGTCTAGGAAATATGGAGGAGAGAGAACACAGGTACAATCTGATCTTTGCAGGTATTAAAAGAGAGAGGTAGAGATGGTTGGTACAAGAAATTAAAGGTTCTGGAAGTTATTAAACTGGGAATTAAGTTAATGGATTGGAAGAAATGGGAAGAAGCATAATAGTGGCAAGATTTACATTTTTGCAGTTGGTATGTAAAACCCCAAAAGAAATTGACATCTTTATTAATCATGATTTATATTTGGTGAGTCCTAAAGAAGAAATCACAATGAGGGAAGCAAGGTCGGCAGGCATAAATACGTTAACTTATATTTATGGGTAGACGTTCAGATGATTGCTGTGCAGGAAAGTGATGTAGTAAACACAGCAAATAGCAGGAGTGAATCAGTGCTTTTCACCTACGTCAACGGAAGGAAATCCAAGAGTTGATTTGAATCATGGAGGAAGGCAGCCTGTGAATAACAATTCGAGTTTTGGGTTGATGGCATCAGCAGCTACACCACTAACAGCCGGTGGTCAAGGTCAGATGTCTGGAATTTAAGGAAGCAATATGTCAAGTGGCATAGAGCGGGAAGAAGGCATGAGTAATGAGTAAAATACTCCAGAGGGAGAGGAAATAGATGAAGGTGGTCATCAGACCATGTTAGCATATTTGTTTTAGATAAGAATAAGGCATTATGTCAAGAGAAGGAATTGAGCTAAGGAGCAAGAGAGTATTAAACAAGTTTAGAAATAGAACTGGTTTACAATAGTGATCAGAGAAGGTCTGAAGGTTAGGCATCTGAAAATGTGAATGCAGAAAAATAATTATTTGGGAAGTTTGAAATTACAATTGACAAAGCTGGACTATTTGAAATGTGGTTAAAAGATGATATTGCGGTAAAAGGGTTTATGTATGAAGGAATAAAAGGATATATATATATATATATATATATATATATATATATATACACAAAAGGCAGAACCCTGAAGGAGACATAGGTGTTTTTATTAAGAGATCCTTGATTAAAGATATATAGTCTGGGCATAAAAATGTGATGTGGGCTGTATTAGAGAATATATAACATTTGACTGTAAAGGTACAGAAATATGGAGAAAGGAGTTAATTAATCAGAAATGGTTGAACATAGATTTAACCCCCCCCCCAAAAAAAAAAAACAGCCGTATTACTGGAAATGTTCAAAAAGCATAGAAATTTAGGGCAGTTGCTAATAAAGTGAAAAGTAAATGGAATTTGGCAGCAAAAAGAGGAGCTACATAGACAAAAATTGGACCTTTATTTTTGGAAGTCTTTCATGCAACTAATAATATTTAGTGGAATGGCGCTGTAATATATTAGTTTCAATTACTTTGGGCAAAGGCAAGGTGTTTCGAATAGCTGAAGCAGGGCCAGAGCGTTTCTCTCACATTGGTCGTGTGTTTTGTTCTTGACTGCAAGCACTATAGTGAACTCATCTAAAAACTCCCTAGATGAATCCCCCCTTTTTTTAATAAGCTGATAATTTAATGTGACTGAAATCTTTATACCTCCAATAGAATTTAATTACACCACATTTGATTACATCTACAATTATTTCTATTTGGTAATTACATTTTTAAGGAAGTGTGCATTGCTGAACTTACATTTGAATTATTAAGGTTAAGTTAGGTGTGCTGTAGTAATAATATAATGAAAATATTCACTTGTGAAGAACCACCTGGTTTCACAGATACTCTCTTTATACTTTGTTATATTATTACCACCCTTGATTGTATTACATTACACTTTTATACCTTATTATGCCATCTAACATCCTTGGTTGTGTTCATTACAGCTTTGGCAAACAATACACATGCACACAAGAAAACTATTTTATTATTTTCGTCAAAATTTGGCATTTACTCTACAAAAAAGCTGTAATTGTTATGTTTTTAATATATTTAAATACGTTAAGCGAAATTCCTTAACAGGCCATAAAATAAAGTTTCACCATATGGACATTTATCCCAAACATATGCAATGTGAGGTAGTTCACTATGGGCTCTATGCTTTTATGTTGTCTATGGATACTAAAACATTTACATAATACTAGTCATTTTCATTTGTAGGGCAAAATATATAAAAATATTCCTTAATTATGCTTACATGAACATTGTAAGATTATTTTTCATGCTGGCTTGAACCTGGCCTCACAAATAGGAAATTTCCCCATCATATGTCACAGCTAAGACATGATTAGACTCAACAGCATCTTCACCTTTCTTTACCAGTCTCTATTCGCCTTCAAAATATGCTATTATTTCACTCAGTTTCACAACCACATTATAGCGTAATGCTCACTTAAGGCGGCTATATTTACCCCTATAATTATTTAATAACTTTTAACAATAATAATCTCTTCACGGTGTAAGTGTAACTATTCCTAGCAATGGTATTTATCTAGGATTGATAAATAATTCATGTAGACTTTTTAAAATAACATTCTCCCAAAGCAGTAGACAAATATACAGCACAAATTGCATAGCAACCAGTTGTTTGGAAAGAAAGATAGTCTCCTAGCAACGGCTGACATCATCACTAATGGCATCTATAGGAATGGACAATTTAAGTTACTATTGAAATGTATAGCTCTGCCCTCTCCAAGTGTCAGCTTTCTGTTTTCTCTTGTGGTTCAAGCCAGTTTTACTGAGAAGTTGCTTACATCCCAAAATATGTGTAGAGTGCAACATGGTATGTTCTTGCTAGTTTGATACTGTTATGTTAATATTAATAAGGCTGATGATAGTACTGCATTTATTTAATATAAATATTATTAAGTAACTAAATGCTTATGCACCAAAGTAATTACTAAAATTGGGAAATACATTTAAATGACAGCTTTTCATGATATTCTTTTGAAGAACAAGATTCAGTTCTTTAAGGTTTGTCATAAATATCGCATCATTGAGTTAAATGGACTAATGTTGTTAACAATAATTCACAACTCAAGAACAATATGAACTTGATAAAGAAATGAGAGGAAGGTTAGCTATGGGTAATAATGATAATGTGCAAAGTTATGATTCCACTTACTTGTAAATATTTGTACAAATTTATTCTTAGTTACTAAAATAACAATGGAAAAAAAAACTAACCTCTTAACTACTGATATCCAGCATTCCTCCTAATCTAAAAGTACAGTTATCAATTTATTTAATCTCCCATACTAACTCTTCCTTGAGTTGCTTTACCTTGGTCCCCAACAAACTCAAACCTTGAGGTTGTCAAGTTGTTGGGTCCTACTTGCCACACATCAAATAAAACTACTGTAATTTAATACTCATTTACCTCTTCCTTGCTAATTTTCCTCATCCATTTTGCTCTTACTCTGCCTAAAAAGTTTCCTACTTCTATTATATTTTTCCTAGATTTTAACCATTCTCTCTTCTCTATCCTCTTTCTAAGCCACTTCGTTTCTTCACATTCTAAAACTATATGCCACTCTTTAACTTTCCAGTGGCATAGTGGGCATTTCTCCAAATCAATCTCTTTTCTCAAACCTTTCAAATTCACCACCCCCGTCCTAGCCCATGCAAATCCTGCTCTTGCTGTTTTATTACATATATCCACATACTGTTCCCTGCTCCATACTACTTTCATTTCTCTATAAAATCTCAGTGAGCTCTTAAAAGTAAAACTTGCTATTAAATCTTGTTTTTCCATTATCCTCTATTCTTGTCCTAATTTCATTCCAGAAACCTATTTGCAATAATTCTTTAGTTCTCCAAATCTCCCCAAAACCAGGGTTTCCTTTATCTTACCTATCCAAGGCTCTTTATAATTCTTTCCTGCACTATCAAACATTGATGTAAAATACTCTGATCATCAAGATTTCTAATTCACTGGGGAGTAACAATTCACTACTGGAACTATTCAAACTAAACATCCACATTTTTTAAAATAAAGAGAGTTGAAGGTTGTTACACTACATCACTAAAATATCACTACATTCACTAAGAATATTTTAGTGATGTAGTGTAACAACCTACAACTCTCTTTATTTTAAATTATGACACATCACTGTTACTAGCTTCTAAATCTTCAAAATTAGTCAATAAACATCCACATCTTGCAAAAAACAAAGTTCTCGTTTATCACAATAATGGGTCACATTTATAAAGTTGAGAACATTCTTTGCTCATCTTTCTCACGATCAAGATGAACATGCTCATTTCATTGAGAATGGTGGTAAAAATCACATCAATAAAAACATTCTCTTTCTCCATGCAAACGGAGAATATTCTTTTAAAATACAGAGAGTTGAAGGTTGTTACGCTACATCATTAAAATGTTCTTACTTGAACATGTTTCGGGAGATGGTTTGCTCCCACCGTCAGCATGTTTTCAACTGATTTTGCTGATTATTATCTGGGGAATGTGTGTGGTTAGTGGTCTTCTCTGGTGCTGGGCTGATGAACCTCCAAAGGCTGCTGGGTGGCGGTAGTCCGAAATTTATTAGGTGATTCCTGTGTTTGACGATGTGTATATATGAAGAATATTCTCCTTTTTCTCAGCTCCCGTGCTGCTTGACTGCCTAGCACTTCATTCTGGTGTGTGTGTATTTGTGGGATCACGTTAGAAATGAACCTTTATGAAAGAGAAGTTACTGCAAGTGCAAATCTTTGTCAGATTTTGTAAATATACTAGTCATATCCAATAGCATTCCAGAAATCAGTGCTACTTGATGCAAGGCAAATATGATGTATAGCTCTTACTGAGAGCTAAAGAAAAATATGGGAACAAATTTGGAGTTAGTATTTCTGAGGGACAGTATAAAAAATTAGCAAATATGAAGACTCGTTTGAAAAAGAAAATCGATCGCAACCTGACAGGCGTTAGCCAACTGTGCTAAATGACTGGGAGAACAAACTGTACAATCTAATGTAGGGTGAAACAATCCTGTTAACAAAGTTTCAAGTACAAAATTAAAATTTTTTTCTTTTAATGACAAACAAGACAACACTAATAATAATAAATTAACATGAATTCCATGCTTAGACAAATTTAAAACAAATAATAATATTTATTAGTAGCTGTGCAAGCATTTTTATATTAATAATTTCATACAGAGGCTGTAACATGTGCCTTTCATCACGATGAGCAGGAAAATATACCCTCTCCTTCCTGCCTCCATTAAAGCGCTGCCGACCCCCAACCCTGTCCTTCAGGAGTACAAGATGGAACAAACAAAACACCCAAGTATTGAGTTACATGGACTAATGTTAACAATAATTCACAACTCTTAAAGAACAATATGAACTTGCTCAAGAAATGAGAGGAAGGTTAGCTATGGGTAATAATGATAATATGCCAAGTTCTGATTCCATTTACTTTACTTTGTAAATATTTATTATGAATATTTCCTGTTAAAATTCAACATTTTTCAGCTCTACTTGAGTTATATTAACATCATTTTTTTTCTATTTTACTTTATAAACCAGTTGCCCTGTAACTGCTTCACCATACATTTACAGTATAATATGTATTAACATAAAAAAGCATGATGGTAGATTGAGTCATACTTTTTGACACTCGCCTTCACTAATTAAAAGTTGTATAAAAAAGAAACATTTTCGAAGGCATTCGTCCTCGTCAGTGACTGGGTGACTAAAGGTCTCTTTCTCCCGTATCCTCTTCCTGCAGATTCTGAAGCTGTTACCATATGGTGTTGGGGGCACAAAGTTTTAGCATATTGTTCATAGGCGGGATTTCAAAATTAATGACATTGCTGTTTTTGATGATGTGTATTTTTTCCCAGATGCTCAATTCTATTGATATGGTGAGGGGTTTTAACAATTTTATACTTTGGCCAATGTTGTGGTTTTCTGTCCAAAAATGGTGTGATACAGTGGATTTCTCTATTTGTTTTAGCTTTATGTTTCTTTGGTGTTCCTTAAGTCTGGTTTCCAAGTTTCTTTTTGTTTTTCCTATGTAATATTTCTCACATTCATCACAACTAATCTGGTAAATTCCGGATTTTAATGTGTTTGGGATGGTATTTTTGAGAGGTGTGTCTAGCAAGTTCAAGCTGAATTTGTTCTATGGAGCTAGTCTTACGTTAAATTTGTTGAAGATTTGTTCAAATTTACTAAAGGCCCAAGGGTGGTATGTGAATTTCTTGTATTTCCAATTTGTGTTTGAGAGAGGTGTTAAGAGTGATGGTATGTGAAATTGCCTTGAGTTTCTTCTTGTTTATGATGTTCCTTATGAGATCCGAGATGAATCCATTAGTTACTGCTATTTTTTCTATATGTTGTTCTTTTAAAAATTCTTCTTTGTTCAAGGGGACGCTATGTAACCGGTGGATCAAACTTCTGAAGATGGCTAGTTGGTGTGAAGTTGGGTTGCAACCATTTTTTTCTTTATATAATTGTCCACAAGTGTAGGTTTCCTGTGTATACCGAACTTAAAATCATTTTGATCTCTAGTTATAATGAGGTCCAGGAAGGGTATGGTGTTGTTCTCTTCAATCTCAATTGTCCATTTAATGCTGTTGTCCTGCAGGTTCAACAGTTTCAAAGCATCTTCTGTTAATTTCTGGGGTATGATGGAAAAAATGTCTACTTATTTCCGCTGTATCACACCATTTTTGGCAGAAAACCACAACACTGGCCAAAGTATAAAATTGTTAAAACCCCTCACCACACCAATAGAATTGAACATCTGGGGAAAAATACACATCATCAAAAACGGCAACATCATGATTAATTTTGAAATCCCGCCTGTGAACAATGTGTTAAAACTTTGTGCCCCCAACACCAGATGGCAATAGGTTCAGAATCTGCAGGAAGAGGAAATGGGAGAGAGAGACTTTAGTCACCCAGTCACTGACGATGAAGACAAATGCCTTTGAAAACATTTCGTTTTATACAACTTTTAATTAGTGAAGGTGTCCAAAAGTATGTTTCAATCTACCATCATGAAGAATACTTCACTGTTAATAGTGTTTCTGTTTTAATCCTTATGAAAAAGTCTCCGATTAAACATAACTACAATACTTCCCCACAATTTATTTTTATTGTATTATTATTATTATTATTATTATTATTATTATTGGTGTCAGTAGTAGTAGTAATTGAGTTAAAGTTTTTGCAGTACAGGATAATTTAATGACCCCCCCTCCTCCTCTGCTGGAACATCATTGTATTCATCTCTTAAGTACTTAGCACAGTTTGCAATACAAATTGGATAAAATTACACAAGACCCTTTTCTTGATTGAAGTCTAATTTTAGAACTATGAATGGGGAATCATTTTAACTTGTCCACAAATTGCTCAACTACAACATGATCTCTAGTAAAGCAGTTGTAGGCCCTTTCTTCTGGTATAGCAGGATCACGAAATGGTGTGATGAGTAGGGACCCCAGATTGTCGGTAAATAAAACGTTGCCAACTCCACCGTCAGCTGAATTGTACATGTGCTAGCTTAATTTGAAACGTGGCTCCATCGGCATAATTCCTTTTCTTTTTCAGAGCAGAAGGTAAACAGACTCCTTGCGCTAAATTGTAACGTAATTTAAAGAATATAACTTGACTCCAAACGAATCTTTCAGTATAGCGGACACAAAATATACCTAGACATGCGTTCACATTATGGCAACGTCGCGAGACAGCAACAATTTTCGTGCGAGGGGTACAGGAAACGGAGACAATGATTGGTAGAAGAGGCTGTCTACTGTCAGAATTGACTTGAACCAGGCTTAGAAATTCATGTATTATTTAACGATGCTTTTGCGACAGTCTTTTCCAGCCAGCATGAAATGGGGCGATGCAAGCACAAATCGTTAAAATATGGCATTAGAAGAAGAATTGCAGGTAGTATTGTCATTTAAATCCAAAGAATAATTTGAGTGAAATGAGAAATCCGTCACTGATGCGGTGTTGCCGAGTTCCGATAAACATGGCATTCCTTTTGTTGTGCATGCAATAGGTGAAGAGTGAAGGGGACTGGGTAGTCGAAGCAGTACCAATGTTTGCTGAAGCTCTGGTTAAATCACAGTGCAGTTTGGTGTTCTGTGCCGTGCAGCACACAACACCGTGCAGCATAGCCGTAGCGAATGACAATACACGTATCCGTAAATGATTGATAAGCCAAATATCTGATTGTTTATGTGAAAAGGAGAGACAAACGCCAAAAAAAAGGAGAGAGAGAGAGAAAAATTTCGGGTTATTTTGCACATTTTTTTCATAACGGTGTTATTTTGCGACTCAGAATGGATATATATGTAGAATTTAAAAATAATTGATTAAAGGTTTTCCTTATTATTAATTTTCGGCCAATTTCGCGAATTAACTACTCGCGAAAAGTCGGGGTCCCTAGGGATGAGCCATGGGGCTATGGTATATCCTGAATCACCTAACAGAAGAGCATTAGCTTAATTTTCTGTCAATTCTACAAAATATTGGAATTTGAGATATGCATGAATCATGAACAGACCCAGGCCAAGAGAGTCCACATTTGTGAATTCTTTGCATTGCAGGTTGCTTGAACATTGAAGCTATGGACTCCTTTGTGATTAATATACTCATCACCATGTTAGCGAGGCCGTATAATTTGTATATGCATGCAATCTACTACTCCTAGGGCATATGTAAAATTGAAGCACTGCTGCCATTTGTTTATTCTATTTTCCATTTGCGGTAAACTTGATCCACAAGTGAGCCTGCCTTAATATTTATTTCAACACACTATAAAATGTAGCTGAAATAGTTTTCTAAATCGCTTGATGTCTTTGGCAACCCTGCTCTGGATCGTTCTCTGTTCAGTTATGAGAGCTCCTCTTGTATCGCTGTTTGCCCCAGGAAATGAGCTGACAGCCATTCTACATTCTCCTTTACAAATCTATTGAGTCTCATGTAGTCTTCTAATCTTGAAGCTTTCCACTCCTCATACACTTTTCTGTGTTGAATTACGTTCATAAATGTTACCATCATGCCAAACAATCGTACTGTGTGAAGTTGAGTCACCTACTGAGATGATTCAATTTCTTGGAGAAAAATTCTTAAAGCAGAATACTCTAACTTTATCGATTGCGAGCACTGAATTTTCCCTGACAAAATACCTTTTCTCCGATGTAGAGAATATTCTTCAAGAGCATTTTCACATTTCTCCATTTTATCAATTAGAATCTTGACTCTGCTCAACTTTATCGATATATCCTAATGTGTCTTCACACACATCTGGGATTGTTATTGCAAAACTGCATCACCTTCGCTTCAAAGTGCTTCCAGTTTTGTCTCCCAGTGAATACTTTTTATTCTAAAAGGCTCAATGAAAATTCAGATCAAATGACGAGGTTGAAGCTGAGACAGAGGCTTATTTTTCACAGTTGGAAAATCTTATTTTACTGAAGATATTAAACAGTTGCAAAATTGTTGGTCTAAAACATATAGTAAAACCATGCTTAACCAAACTGCACTAAACTGAGTTGATGGAGGAAAAAGAATGAATTAGTGAGAAAATACAAGCCCAAATTTGCACCAGCAATGTAAGTAAGTAATTTATTAACCCAGTAAACTGTCAGGTACAGAAAGTACAATCAATGTTGGACACGTCAAAATAAAATTAACAAAATATTTTCAAAATTATTACAAAGTTATCGCTAAAATATGTATAATACAAAGAATAAAAATTAAAGATATGATATACAAAGATTGGATATATATACATGAAATTATTTTCGTTAGGAAATCTTGGATTGAGTAGAAGCAGTGGTTGATTAGATATGCTCTTGTACATTCTGCAGTTTTGGTTGAATTTTATAGTACTATTATTTATTATATTCACAGTATGTGGTTGCTAATCACCTCAGCAGTTGTGCGCCCTCAAGCCCTAAGTACAGTGTTTTTATGTAAGCTAAGTGTTCCTGCTTTTAACACTGTTGAAATTAGCCGCTTTCCTTGTGGGTAGGGGATGTAAGCCTTAAAATTTTGGTAACACTAATAAAAACACCAGTAAATATTTTATTTAATTTTCCTTTATCTCTGATATATATTTAAATTAACTAGGTATAACTTAATTATCTGTTACAATAAAATTATAAACAATAAAATAATATAGAAAAAAGCATTTTTGGAAACATGTCCATGTGTGTGTCTGTCTGTGAACAGCATAACTCGGAAACGAACAGTCGGATAAACACCACACTTGGTATTTAGTTTCAGTATTTTCCAGAGATGCGACAGGAAGGTTTTCAAGACAATCTCCCCACCCCGATTTCCCTTTACGTGGAACATTTTTCGAAAATTTTAATTTTCTCAAAAATGGCTCTAACGATTTTTACTTAAAATATCATATGTTTAAGATATTTTCTCAGACAAATGAAATGTATATCTCGAATTTTCTGGGAATCTCTCCAAAAGTATTCTTCATTGTGGACGACTTTTGCATAACTGGTAAACCATAAGAGATAGACAAAATTTTACTACACAAAAAATGTATATCATGTTAAAATACACAATTTATGTCATATACATTTTTGTTGTTGAGTGAACCATTTTCGAGATATTGCTTGTTATTTCCTTAAATTTTTCAATACTTAATATTAACATAAAGCATATGGAGAATAAGCATTTGTAAAAATAGTGTACAAGAGTAGAGAAAGTCATGTGAGTGTAACACATCAGATATGCTGTCTTAAGTCTTAACATCAAGCAAAGTTAACAATCATTTTCAGTAAACTCTTGAAATGCTTTAAAAACTTTCACAATATACACTATCAGTTTTACCGCCTTGTTATTGAACCTTTGCTGTATTTAAATGATCATACTTTTCACAATTTTCCTTACATTTCTCATAGTTTGTTTTTTGTCTTCCATGAAGAGCACATTAACTTCTGCTGTGCTAGTTCTAGCTTTTTAATTTTATTTAGTTTCATTTTCAATATTATGGTTCATGACAAAGGCAGTCAATATTTCTTTAAGTTGACAAGAGGTTTGTATCATGTTGGTGACAAGAATTTTAACCCAAATTTCTGTTGGTCTTAGCATTACCACTGAGTCCCTCCCTTCAGTAACTGTAATCTTTAAGTGGCAACAATAAACACTCGCTAAAAAAAAACTTCTAGTGTACATTTCAAACCAGAGTGCCTCTCACTGTCAACAAACAGTGAAAGTAGTTCACAATTCCCGCCCCTAATGGCCACTTCTTCCTCTCGCATGTGCTTGCTGAATATCACATACAGCTGAGGATTGTTTCAATCTACAAAAAGGCGCCTTGCATGAAAATCATAGTTCAAAATGCAACCTGAAATAGCAATTGATGCTATAAGCATGCGGAAATGTACATTTTACTTACGTTAATCACAATCCTCAGGCAAAGGTGCAACACCCAAATCTGAATCCTCCGAAGATGACTCAGCTACCATACAGGAATCAGAACTATCCTCCAAGTTAATTACAAGCCTATCCACAGCACTGTCGCACACAAAATCGAGTTCCCACATTTTATTCAACTTCTATTATGTGCCTAATGTCCACCTGCCACAAATCGGGTGTCACTTTCGCGATTGCAGTGTTGAAGTGCTCTTTCACTTCAGCCAGTTTGAATGTTTTATTGTTTCTAGCGACATAGGCTTTTTAAAATGCCCAAACCAGTTCGGTTGGATTTAAATTGCTATGATAGGGAGGTAACCTTAGCACTCGATGTCCAGCTTTAGATGCAAGATCGTCTATCACATACTTTCTTTCATCCTTGTCCGAAATTTTGCACTTTACACTATTTTTGTCAAAGGACACTTCTCTTTCCTGCAGCCACTCTATCACATCTTGCTTACGCCAAGAACTGTTCGGGTGGCAATAAAGTTGATCGCTATGGTAGGGTGCATTGTCCATCACTATTAAACTACTGGGTTCAAGTTTCGGCAATACACGTTCAAACCAGTTATGGAAAACATTGCCATTTATCTCCTCATGGTAATCACCTGTTTTTTTAGACTCGAAAATGAGTAATCCACCATCCACGAAACCACTGTCGCCGCCAATATGGGTGACAATTAGGCGTTTGCCTCTGTCACTTGGATTTTTTAATCCTTTAGATAAACCTGCATGGAAAGCTTCTTCTTTTGAACCTACTGTATTGTCTATCGAAACTTTAAAAGTTGTGTGCCCCTCATTAATTCAAGTTTCATCTAAATAATAAAATTTGCCACCTTCTACCCGATACTGACACACAGATCTAAGATGATATCTTCTCCATAACACGATATCGTCTCTATCAATGATCACATTATTCTCCGATCTTTTTAAAAATGTGAAACCTATTTCTAACAATAATCTATAAACTGTGGTTCTTTTAAAATTTGGAAGATCACAATCACTGTTGACAACAGAAAGCACTTTATCCAATGTCGGCGGCTCGTTTTTAAAGAAAATTTGGTGAACTTTATTTCTAATAGCAACCTTTACAAAATCATCTATCTGTGCTATAACACGACGTGGTTTGATGCCTTTCTTCTTTGGGGTTTTTATGACACCAGTCTGTTTATATTCCTTGCGTGCTTTGGTTACACTTTTCGCTGAAGCGCTTGTAAACTTGGATGTTAGTTTTATAATATCCACTACTGTGCAAGTGTCTGGTATTTTTCTAACAGTGAGTTGAACACATTAAGTATTCTTTGTTTTTCGCAACTTTTTAATGGTTTCCTACTTTTGTGTTTGAATACTTTATTCGCACTACAAGCACCTTCCTCTGCCATGAAAACCAACTGACTAATCATAAAATTTGGCCTGAGCTGAGCACACGTGTGCTAGCAATGATTGATTAATTGCTATCATATTTCCTGTGTTACACAAAGTGTTTATTCGGTACTCAGCTAGCATCTTTGGGAATTCATTGCTGCATTTCTGTATACCCAAGTGAATGGTAGTAAAGTATACTGTTAGTAATTAATAAGCACGATACTCTCAGCATTAGCTCAATAGCAGATACCATCAAGAAAATCATATTTTGTAATATCTTAACAGTTAGTATTTTTCCATTACCTTTAACAATGAGTTCTTATAACTGCAATAAAATGTGCAGTTCTATACCTTTCTTACCCCAATATTTTATGATAAAATACATTTATTAAGGAACTATTTACATTGGCATAAGCATATGTACTTAGGTTCATGACAAGCGGAAGCACGTGGTTTTGTTTACACCAGAGGGAACTCTGGTTTGGAATGGACAGTAGGCAATCAGATTTAATTATACTTATCACTCAGTAGCAACGCTAACAGAAAACTAAGGACTTTTTCTGGGAATTACCAGTAAAAATGTTGGCAATGCTGCAAGTGCAACTTGCTGGAGAATATTTCTGAGAATGTGCAAGATACGTTCAAGGTTGTAAGTATTGAGAAAAAGTTTCTCTTGAAACATGGCAAGTTGGAGCGATTAAGAATTTTGGAGAGGCTACCAAAATTAATAAAAAGGATGGTGAGGTAAACTTGGAAAAAGAAATTGTCTTTCATAAAACTACAAGATTGTTTGCATCGAGGAAAAAGTTAGTAATTTCAGGATCCAAAAGTACATATTAATGTAATATTAGTAAGAGATATTAACAAAAGGGAAAATGAAGTGTTAATACTCTGAGCAAAATTACCGGTCTTTCACACACAATACAGAATGGGATGCTAAGGACCACAGCAGTTAAAGGGCGTCCAAAAATAAAACCTCAATTTAATTTAAAAGTGAATATTATATATGAATAATAAACCCATTTGAGACAAAGGACATCTTTAACAAAGAAAAGATAACATGTGTTCATAAGAATAAAGCCTAGATTTATAAGTAGATGAAACAAATGAAGGAAAGGAATTTCATTTTAATGGTATTCTAATAACTAGTGGTTAATGTACTGATAATAAAACACTGCAGATAGAGGTTAGAGAGATCCTAGTTATTTCAGGATGTTCAGTAAAGAGGTGCTTATTTCTAGATGTGGGATCATGGAGAATATTGGTATGAAATATACTATATGAGAATAGTACACTTTTTGAATAATATAACAGAATTTATTTATTGTATTATGCAATGACTTTGTCACAGTTTACTACTTGCACATCTGTAACAGAATAAAATAAATTCTTAATTCACATATATAAATATCAAGTAAGATACATACTCAAACTGTACAGTAGCTATAAAGTAACAAGATGTGCTTTCATTGAAATTTAACATACTCTTATAGTACTTTTCCCAATCATAATTATTACTCCATCGTCTTGAAGATCCTTCAGTGCATCTTCAAACATTTCACGTGTCACCATCTGCAAAGACATTAAATACATCTTTAACAGCAAATTGGAAATGATGACATTGTGTTCCAGAGTTTGGAATTTCTAGTTAAAAATGAAATGGAGTCGAACAAAGATACACACTAATAAAATAAATGTTCTCAGTGGTAATGTGTGTGTTTGCCTGCAGTAACCTTTTCTAGCCTGACCATGACACATACATATCTTTGAGAAAATGGGACCTTTGCACACCAAGGACAATCTGGAGATCCAGATCTCTTGCACCTGATATGAAAGAAACACTTGTGTGAAGAGCATGCTCAGTATTTTGAACATTCTACTGATAATTCTTTAGTTGATGTGTATGGTAAAAAAAAAAATTAAATATATATAGATAGTAAATATTCAACACCAGCTGGCTGCCCAATATTGCACATGTAGGTTTTAAATAGTGACATAATTAAATTTACTAAAGTATAAGTGTCCAAAGTGGTCAAACAGTGACAATTTGTATATAAGGGGTTGAAAATTATGGGTATGGGTAGCTTTTTGAAGTTATATGGTATCCTATAATTTTTGCAAGTCCCAGTGCACAGATTTGTGCCCTGGTTAACCAAGCAGTATAATTTTATCTATAAGAGGTTAAAAATTGCAAGTATATACTATATAATTCAAAAAAAGGATTAGGTGGTTACCTAACCTATGATTTTTGCCAACTCTTATTATATAACTGTAATATTTTGATCACATGGTTTAAACAGTGCAAATTTCTACATAAGAGCTTGAAAATATGGTAGAGGTAGCTTTAATTTTCTTTGGGACCTATAGTATAAGCATACAAAGGATCATCTAGATAGGCCAAAGAATTTAAAATAGAGAGTTGAGGGTTGTTACACTACATCACTATGATATTCTTACTTGAACGCGTTTCGGGAGACGGCTTGTTCCCATCGTCAGCATTTTCTCTCAACTGAACTCTCTGAGTTGAGAGAAAATGCTGACGATGGGAACAAGCCGTCTCCCGAAACGCGTTCAAGTAAGAATATCATAGTGATGTAGTGTAACAACCCTCAACTCTCTATTTTAAATTATGACACATCACTTTTACAAGCTTCTAAATCTTCAAAAATTGAGGCCAAAGAATGTTAATTTGTATATTAGGGGTTGGAAATAAGGATTGAATGAAAGGGTAGCTTATTATTTTTGCCAGTTTCTAGAATCCAAATGTATCCGCTTTTGTCAAAATCATACCAAAAATATTACTTGATAAAACTTCAGTAAAATAAGAGGGAAATATGGTGATATACAATCCCTCCCCCTAAAATAACTATTTTAACACATTTTACATCTCCCCATTTACCTTAGCCAAAAGTAACCATCAATATCCATATTGAATAAAACAGATAGAAATTTGGTGACATGAATATGAAAAAGAAATCCTTCACCCCACAGTTTTCAAATTTTTGGAAACATTATTTAGCCTATGACCATCTGGAAGAATAGGGCTTTTCAAAAGAATTATCAAAATCGGTTGAGTGGTTTTTGAGATTAACCTACATACACATATTCTCTCTTATAATATTAATATAGATTCCTGTGGTGGAGAGGTCAAAATTATGAATTTACTGCCTCTTGATTGATAAAATTAATAACATTTGTTGTGACTTTTGTTGGAATTAGTCCTAACTTAGTATCCTGGTACTTGCTTCCATGGTCCCAATAAGCAAAAAAAGCATTGCATTATCTTGCATGCATTTTGCTTCCCTTAGTCTTTACTTCTCATCCTTAAATTTCAGAACATACTTTTTCAAACCCCATAACAAAAATGATGGGACAAGCTGTGAAGACAAGTTCCTCATAATAATTAGAAAAAGGGTTTAATGTGTCATATTTATATGACACACTTTTTCAATCGCCAATGATTTTCCTAGCTGTTTATAGATTATATAAAAAAAGAGTTTTATTTATAGTCTTTTCCTCTTTATCATGATAAATATGGGCAGAAATGTAGGTGGTTTAGTTTCTGACGAAGGCCTCATTATATTGTAGTGGGTTGCTGATGTTTTGCTCATCCTGTTGTGAGCGGTTATGTATTCTGTGCTTCATTGAATTCATCCACAGACCTACAATCCTGTTGGCTCCAGCCATGGTCTCTGATTGGCCAATAGTTGCAAGTTCTGTAAACAATGCTTTCAGCAGTTACGAAGCCATTTTCTGCTGCTTGTATTCATATAAATTCACCTCCTCAAGCATTTCATGATTTCTAATACCAAGCTGTTGGAGAAATTGCTAATAATACTGTGAAGGGCCTATTAGCTTTGCCGCCATGGATGTTGGGTGGCCAATGGTGGTGATGGTGTTTTCTACTATCTCTATTCACATTATTCTCCTTAAATTTTCAATACTTGCTTACATCATCCTGTGGTAGAAGTTGCTGCATGTTTGCTAGAAGTTCTATGTGATGACTGGTTATGAGATTCTGCCACTGTTGCAGATTGTTCAGCTTCAGGGAACAAATTTGCTCTTTTGCATTCAACAAATCTGCCTGCCTGGCCAATCTACACCTTATTACAGTCATAATTTTGCAGATACGAGTTGAAGAGTGGGTTGTTTGTATCTTTTGGTTGAAGGAATGAAAGTATATCATGTTCTGATGTTGTAGGCTCTGAGAATGTCTAAAATCTGATGAATATTCCTTGGATATTTGGCCTAGGAAGCAGTTCTCCATTGCATATGTGTTTGGCTCAGTGATATAATGCATTCATTATTCCTCCTTTTATTGAAAGTGGTTAATGCTCTGCAAAAGTCAATTTTTTTGTAGATGGACCATTAAAATATATCACTGCCATAGTTTCAAATAAGGAAGTCCAGAAATGGCTTCCATCATGAATTGTATGGTGGAGTATGCACTCCTGAGGTATTTGCTATACATCCACACATTGTCAATGTATCTGAGCCATCTGTGTCATTTTGAAGTGATGTTGCCAAAGTTTTCCATAAACAGAGTGGCAATAATAGGTGAAACAGGGGAGCCCATTGTTGCTCCTTTTCAAAAACTTTCCTCCGTAACTGAAATACACTATGTGATCAAAAGGATCCGGAAACCCCCACAAACATACGTTTTTCATCTTAGGTGCATTGTGCTGCCTACTGCCTGGTACTCATTATCTGCGACCTCATTAGTCATTAGACATCGTGAAACAGCAGAACGGGACGTTCCGTGGAACTCACGGACTTCGAACGTGGTCAGGTGATTGGGTGTCACTTGTGTCAGATTTCCACACTCCTAAACATCCCTAGGTCCTTTCTGATGTGATAGTGAAGTGGAAACGTGAAGGGACATGTACAGCACAGAAGCGTACAGGCCAACCTCGTCTGTTGACTGACGGAGACCGCCGACATTTGAAGAGGGTCGTAAAGAGTAATAGGCAGACATCTATCCAGACCATCACACAGAAATTCCAAACTGCATCAGGATCCACTCCAAGTACTATGACAGTTAGGCGTGAGGTGAGAAATCTTGGATTCCATGGTTGAGTGGCTGCTCATAAGCCCACATCACGCAGGAAAATGTCAAACGATGCCTTGTGTGGTGTAAGGAGCATCAAAATTACACTATTAAACAGTGGCAAAACATTGTGTGGAGTGACGAATCACGGTACACAATGTGGCGATCCAATAGCAGGGTGTGGGTATGACAAATGCCCGGTAAATGTCATCTGCCAGTGTGTGTAGTGCCAACAGTGAAATTTGGAGGTGGTGGTGTTATAGTGTGGTCGTATTTTTCCTGGAAGGGGCTTGCACCCCTTGTTGTTTTGCATGGCACAATCACAGCACAGACCTACATTGATATTTTAAGCACCTTCTTGCTTCCCACTGTTGAAGAGCAATTCGGGGATGGCGATTGCATCTTTCAACATGATCGAGCACCTGTTCATACTGCACGGGCTGTGGCGGAATGGTTACACGACAATAACATCCCTGTAGAGAATATTTCCACAGCTTGAACATTTTGACCTTACCCAGTTTGTATATGAAAGAATTGCTAATATACACCAAGAAGAATATTTCAAATTATGTCACAAATGGTGAAATTCACTCACACGATACAAGAAATAAGGACAAATTACACTCGATCACTCACAAAACCAAATTGTTTGAAACATCCTTTAAGTATAACGGCTTAAAATTATATAACTATTTACCCAGGTACTTTAAAAATATAACCTCGTCAAATAAATATAAGGTAGAATTACATAAGTTCTTTGGAAAAAATCAGTTTTACTCTTTAGATGAATATGTGGAATACTGTACGAGCAAAACTTAAATATTTACATATGTTGTGAACTCATTTGTTTCATGGGTCCTTTTTCATCTGAGGGAGCCACTTCAGCCAAGAGGATGTCTGCCTTCGAAACCATTGTAAATTGCTGTTCTCTTCAAGATTACCTTAAATGATGACATACATGGATTGACAAGAGCTTATCTACCTGCATATTGTTTTTCTTAATACAACTTGTAGATATGTTTTATTGTATATACTTGTGGACGAAACCAATAACTCTGTATGATTTCTTATGGTGAATAAATATGTATGTATGTATGTAATGGACCTGCACAAAGTCCTGACTTGAATCCTATAGAACATCTTTGGGATGTTTTGGAACGCCAACTTCGTGCCAGGCCTCACCGACCTATATTGATACCTCTCCTCAGTTCCGCACTCTGTGAAGAATGGGCTGCCATTCCCCAAGAAACCTTCCAGCACCTGATTGAAAGTATGCCTGCGAGAGTGAACGCTGTCATCAAGGTTAAGAGTGGGCCATCACCATACTGACTTCCAGCATTACCAATGGAGGGTGCCACGAACTTGTACGTCATTTTCAGCCAGGTGTCCGGATACTTTTGATCACGTAGTGTATGTAGATGTTAAAATGTTTCACTAAGTGTCCCAGTCTGCAGGAAATCCATTGCTTTTAAGGTTGTCTTCAGTATATTTGCAACATACCTGATATGGATCCTAGTGAATGGCAATTGTACTTCAAAGGTTATGAGTATGCAATTCTGTTCAAAGGGGAAATGCTTATTTGTTCAAAGCATGCATAATAATAATGTGTCCCTTTTCATTGCTAATTTGTGTTTTCCATTACTTATGTATGTTGGAGAACAATTTAATGACACTTGCTACAGGTCTCAAAGGAACATCCCCCTCGTGGATATATGTTACGCCATAACTTGACTATCCGAGTAGTGTGGAATTACCTAGATACCTGCATCAATCTTTTGGAATGGAGGAGTCTTATCAGAAGCATTGTTTTATGTTTGTTTAAGATTTTTATTAATGTATCCATAGGTGAGCGGATAGGTAAGAGTATCTTCTCATAGCAGTCGCCAGTTTTTCCCTGAACAATGGCTCCTGGTGCTGTCCTCACTCTCTATTCCAAGTGATTGTCCATTTCTATTTATTTTTAACCTTGTATAAAAATATCCTAATTTTATAAGTCTGATAAACATTTCTTTTAAACCAATTTCTCTCCAATGTTTGTATTAGTACTATCACATTCAAATATTGTGTGTTCTAGATCTTCTCTTCCTCCATACAATGGAGCACAACAGCAACATTATCTTTGTCACTTGGTATGACTATGATGTCTGGATTCAAGTTAATTATCCAGCGGAGGGTGGGTTGTATTCTGTATGTGTTGTATTGGCTTTAGGTGGCAGTGATTTAGCCTTGCTGAGGATGCTGTACATTTAGTCACATTTCATTAATGATCTAGGAAGGCTTGTGATGATTGCTTCCACTCTTGATATGATCTCCTCAGTTGGAGTGGTGAGGGCAAGAATGAGACTATAACTTCAGTATCCTCTTTCCCGATTCATCAACAACTGTCAGACGGATTCACTATTACTCATTGTGTGGATGCTGTTGATGCAAATGCCAGAATTTCTTTTGTTGGCATTATGTAGTTATGTTGTATGACCCGCAAACATGGCTCAGATATCTTCAGGTTTCTCCCAGTCTGATTGTTGTAAGGTTGTGGTTAACTTTAGAAGAAATTTATTAGAATCTGGACTATGCAAATTCCATGATTTGCACAACACTATTATACAGATTTTATTTCATAAAAAATAATTAAGGGTTGATAAGGAAGTATTTTGGGTAATACCTTCTCTCTCGCTAGCAGAAACTCTTAACTAGTTGTCATTTTATTCAACAACCACAAACAGGTCTTATTCATGATATATATTCAGGTTGTAATTCAAAGTTCTTCCTTTAAGCTGGTGAAACTAGACATCATTCTGAATATTTTGTTAACACTTTTGCCTATTTTTAAATGTTAATATTATATCAAACTCCAGAAGGAATAACAATACGGATTTGCTGAACAACAGTACTTCTGAACCCTATAGATATGCTTCCTGAGTCAATAAAACTACATGTAATCAGGTTGAATAGTTGTTTCCAACACTCCCCATATAGTCAATTACCTTCGGGGGAACCTTGTTCCATAAAAAGGTGATTGGATCCATTTGTTGCCTGGAGACATTCATCAGGCAGTGTTAGTAACTTCTAAAGGTAGTTACAATGAAAATGACGATGGAACGAGAGGACCTACAGCTTACCATGCTGCGGCTTTGAGATATTTCACATGAGCTAGTCAAAGGTAAATGCTTAGCTGAGGCCATCCCATATTTGGAAATCAAAACATGAACTCTTAGTGCAAGAGCAATTAAGAAAATCACTGAGCTACTCCAGCATGTTTGAATAATAGGGTGGTATAAGTCACTTTAACCTAGCTAGTGTACTTAGCTTTGCTTTGACTTCCTCTCTACCTAAGGGAGCACCTATCACACTAAATGCCTTATCAACTTAACAAAGGTTCAACTTCTTGCATCCTGAATGTGGTTGGCCAGCACACTCCTATAGACTATTCAAAAACTTCAAAACAATACATAGCTTTTAAGTCCTTGAGATTGCAGCAAAATGCTACTAACTTAATTTGATTATATTCATATTTTCTATTATTAGCAAAAGGAACCTTATTCAAATTTCTAAAATTGTTTTATTTAAATTATTGATTTTATTTAATCAGGGGTCCTCAAAACATGTATTTCTGATGAAATCTTAGTATCAAATGTTTGGTAATTCAAATGTTTCCTCTATTTATTATAAGTAAATAGCAGAGAAAGTAATTACTTACCATTTCTTGTGCTCCTTCTTTAAAATCAGTAAACAACTTCTGATAATTGAGGGTTGGAACTTTTCCCTTCTCTGCAATCAATTTTTTTAAAGCTTGAGCCATTTCTGCCCTTCGTTTTCTGGCTGCACTGCTCAGTCCAGTAGTCAAAATACTGATATCTATTTTTCCTGATAAAGGATCTGTGGCAGATTGCTTTAGTGCCTCCCGGTGAAGTCTGTATAGAAAACAAACACAAGTTAACAAACATATGTTAATTTCTATTTTGTCCAGTTCCAAATATGCACATTCATAAAGCAGAAATCTGCTGCATCACATCTAAGGAAAGTGTAGGGCTATAAAATGCTTTTGTGAGAAGAAATTACATACAAAACAGTATTAAAATTTGTCTAGTAGCTGCTGAAACAGGGTGTAAACTATGTTTTATGAAATCATTGTTAATGTCAATGAAGAAGTACAGCAAATTAAGAACCAACTGCATCAAAATATGTTCATGGAAAACAAGGTACTGGTTGGGATTATGCCAGTTACCAGTACTTGAAGTATCAATAAAAAATATTGATAAGGGATGAGATGTGGGAATGTTCTGGTGAGAGGATTCTGGAAAGTCAATAAACAATCTGAGCATCTAGAGAGATCGATATGATTGTTATTGAAGGATAGCTTCATTTGCACTTTCTTTTAAGGAAGACTCTTATCTTGAAAAAATTTAATCAAAATGAAAAAGCTGGTAATTGACTACCTTTGGTTAGGCCATGGGTTCACAGGATAGTAGGCGCGGCAAAATATGTTCCTTTGTGAAGATGAGAATACTAGTCCTATTATCCTTACGCATCAAGCAAACAGGACATGGATGAAGAGTGCATACAGAAAAAGAAAATTTTTTAAGATTAGATTAAACATCTAACCTGCTGGAACCCATGTGATCAGCGAAGAAAGAGTAAAAGAAAACAGATTAAATATTGATACAAGTTACGTGTACTAAAATGTATAAACTGATAATTATGTTCAGTTTTCTTCAAATGCTATCTGCCCCAAGGGTCACTACAATATAATGCTAAAAAACCTTGGAGATATCATTCTTTTTAATTTATATGACTAGGCATTAAGCCTAGGCTGATGCTAAATAATATCATAGTTGATTTATAAAATCAGCCGTTATTTAAAATTGCAAAACTTTACACATTTTAAAATTTGATCTTTTTAAATGATGCAGGAAATTCGAAAGTTTGATAAGAAATCTGCAATACCATCTTATGTCTAACTTACGTTGTTAAAAATTAATTTGCCTTTTCTATCAAATGACATGGAAAATTGGGTGTTTGGTAGTGTTATGTTACTTACCATCTTTTATTTCAAAACTTTATTTTTAGAAGCCAGGGAATCTTGCAGGGAGACGTTTATCAATAAAAGAATACTCACTATTTACTCTCTGCATATATATATATATATATATATATATATATATATATATATATATATATATTCAGATTCAGATTTATTCACCAGTTGTAATAAAATTTTACAAGGTTCGTCAAAAGTAAACATCCACTGAAATACAAATAATATCTACATATATACACTTTACATTACATCAGTTTGTAGATTTACTACCTGTATACAATGCTAATATATACTATTTTATTATAAGTCTATCTATTTTTGCTGCTATTTTGTATTCTTCTATAGAATAGAAGGCATTTTTAATGAGATAACATTTAATTTCTCTCAACTTTGTTACTCCTTCCTGTATTTCCTTAATTGTGAGAGGCAAGTGGTTGTACAGGTCCTTCGCATTGCTTTCTATATATTTATTTACAAGGGAGCCTCTTAGCCTAATTTTGTAATAGTTTTGCTTTGTTCTGGTATTATGGTTATGTACATTTGCATTTTTTTCTTCCTTATGTGCTCTAATTACATATTTAAGACATGCATATATATATACAGAGAGGGTAGAGTTAATAAATTTAGATTCTTGAAGGCACTTCTACAACTATTTATTCTTGGTATTTTTTTTATGATTCTTACTGCTCTTTTTTGTAAGCGAAACATTTTCATAAGAAGTGTTTTCCCTCCTGTTCCCCATAAGATGATTCCATAGTTCAGATGTGAATGGACAAATGCATAATACACTTGCATTATATTTTCGTCATCCATTATTTGTGTTACTTGTTTTAGAATGTAACAACTGCTGTTTATTTTCTTTGAAATTTTTGCAATGTGTTTGTCCCATTTTAAGTTTCTATCTATGACCAGTCCTAAAAAGTTTGTTTTCGATACTTGTTGAATTTGTTTATTTTGTATGTCTAGTGTGATGTTTGTTTGTAATTTGTTGTTCAGGCTAATCAGCATCCATTCTGTTTTACCTATATTTAGTGCCATTCCTAGCTCTGCTAGATGGGTATTTACTGTTTCTAGGATGACATTTGCTTTGTTCTGCACCTCTGTTTCTGTAGTGCCAGTTATAACTATTGTGGTATCATCTGCATAACCAATGACAAGTCCTCCTGCTTTTTGTATATTTTTAAATAATGAATTTATATACAAGATGAATAAATATGGGTCCAGTTTTGAACCTTGTGGTACTCCGTGCTTTGTGTATTTAAATAATGACTGAACTTTTTCCAGTTTTTTTTCAACATTGTGCATTATTTCTACACACTGCTTCCTATTTGTTAAGTACGATTTTATCCAATCGGATGCAATCCCCCTAACCCCATAGTTTTCTAATTTTTCCATAAGTTCTTCTCTATCAACGCAGTCAAAAGCCTTTGACAGGTCCAGAAAGATTGCTATCACCAGTTCCTTTCTGTGTAGTGCTCTGACAATCATATCATTTCCTTTACTAATGGCATGTATGGTTGATTTCTTTTTTTGAAAGCCGTACTGCGTCTCTGCTATAATGTTGAATTTGTTGCAGTATTTCTGGAGCTGTTCTAAGAATATGCCTTCCATAATTTTTGAAAATCCTGAACATAAGGAAATCGGCCGATAATTTTGTGTAATTTGCTTGGAGCCCTTCCCTTTATAAATTGGTCTTACTACTACTTGTTTGAGCATATTTGGAAATATACCTGATGTAAGGCTTTCATTTATTAAGTATGTGAGGACCTCTGCAATTTCATACTTGCAATGTTTTATCATTTCATTTGAATAGTCATCCAGACCACTGGACCTTTTACACTTTAGAGCATGAATTTGTTTGATAACATCCTCTTTTGTGATTTCTCTGATTACCATGGAGTTGCATACACTTGTTTCCTTTGTTATTTGGGCTTTAATTTTCCTGATTCCAATATTTGCCACAATATTTACATAGTGTTCGTTAAACACATTAGTTACTTCCTCTGGTCTTATTATCAATGTGTCATTTTGTATAATATTTATGTTTTCTGACCATTTGGCGTTGTTTTCTTTATGCACTGTGTTTATTATGCTCCATGTTTTCTTTATTTTGTTATCAGTCTTTTCTAATAGTTCTCTGTTATGCAGTTTTTTTGCTTCATTTATTACCTTATTTAGAATAGTTTTATAGTTCTCAATATATACACAGGATTTTTCGTCGAGTTTACTATGTTTTAGACTATTTAGGAATATCATTCTCTTTTTTGCTATATTTATACCTTTGGTGGACCAGTTTTGAATTTTACTTTTGTTATAAGGCATTTTACGGTTTGGTATTGAGTTCTCTAGACATGTTTTTAATGTGCTTATAAAATTTTCAAATTTTTCATGTATGTTTGCTGTTTCATACACGTTTGTCCATACTGCTTCTTTGATGCTAGCTTGGAGTACGTTTAGTGTGTCTTTGTTTACATTTCTTTTTACTGCGGTTAGTTTCTGTATTTTTGCATTTTGTTTGCCCAGTGTTTTACTTTCTATTAATTGCCCATAGTGGTCACTAATTCCTCCCTTAATTATTGATACATTTAAATCTTTTGCTTTTATGTTTGTGTATACATGATCAATGCAGGTAGATGATGATTTTGTTTCTCTTGTGGGGCCTGTCTCTATCACGTTTAGATTATTTCTGGATAATAGCTCTACTAATTCCCTTTTTCTTATGCCCTCTACTAGAACGTCTATATTTTGATCTCCTACCACTATGGTCTTATTGTTTTTTACTATGCTACCTAAGCACATCTCTAGTTTGGCTAGAAAATTGGCTTTGTCAGCTTTTGGCGGACTGTAGACCCCTACTATTATAAGTTTCCCCTTTTTAAAGTTTATTTCTATTGCGCTCAATTCGGAGCACATTTCCTCACAATACTGTTTGCAGTTTATTTCCTTATATTTTACATCTTTTCTAGCATATATCACAACCCCGCCGCTTCTATGGTTTTCCCTGCAATAACTAGTGGCTAAAATATAGTTTTCATAACAATTTACTTTTATTTCATCGTACTTCAACCCATGTTCCGAAAATATTAATATATTTGGTTGTAGATCCATAACTATTTGTTCAATTCCTGCTCGTTTGTTTGCTATACCCTGGATGTTTTGGTGAAATATTCTAAAATTATTTATGGATCCCATTTGACCCTCTTTTTCTTTATTTTTTGCATTTGTAAGGCTTGCCCCTTCATTTGCATGCAAGTAAGGACCTATAGCACCACTTACCTCATCTATCTGCTTCTGTCTCTCGTGCACAGTGTCCTTTGCCTTCTCCTTTTCAGTTATTGCCCCTCTCCCCAGTATGTGTACCCCAACACTGTTGTGTCTTTCACTAATGATCACTTGAGCTGTTTTGTTTCCTACACCGCTCGTTATTGCATCTCGTTTTTTGTGCCCCTCAAGTAAGTTATTACGCTGTTTAGCAGTTTGCCAAATTTGCCTGAGCCTCTTCTGTTTAGATGAAGTCCGTCTCTTCCTAAATCACTGTCCTTAATCCATGCATTTCCATCTAGGAACACACAGTCGTTTTCTTTGCATACCCATTCAAGCATAGAGTTTGTAGCATCTATGTATCTTAGATCCTCATCCCAGCGGCGTAATATTCTGCTAACACATATCTTCGCTAGTGGATAAAGGTCTTTTCCATATTTTAGCAACTCTGAAATTTCATCCTTTATGTCTCCGGGAGTTTGCGTGAGTCCAAGGTCGTTTGTGCCTGCATGAATAATAACAACGTTTTCTCCGAGTTTCTTCTTTAGGTGTTGTATTCTGGCTCCTGGGTAACAGTAAACCATTATTTCGTCGTCTACTTGTTGGCCTACATGTCGCACCATTGAGTCACCCATGATTATTGCAGCCTTCTTTTCGTAAACATTTTCCCGCAGAGAATCTGCTCGACGGGAATGTTCCGTTTGTTCCTGCAATTCATTTCCTGCGTATGGTGTATTTGCTTCGGCGATTCTACTTTCTTGTAATGAAGTATTTTCCAAAATTTTAAACCTGTTTTTGACGGGAATTTCATGAGTTTGATTGATCCGTGGCTGATACTGTCGTCGATGGGTCAATCCCACTGGAGTCCACTGATTTTCTTTGTTCCCGAGTAGCCGCTTTTGTGTTTCTTCCGTCGATTTATTTTTGTTTGAACTTCTTGCCCGGTTCTCATTTTCTTCCTTCAATGCTTTGTTTTCATAGCGCAGTTCACGTATTTCTTTGCTTGCTGCGTCAAGGTCTTTCCTTAGTATTTCTATAACTAGCCTAAGTGATGCCACGCTTTCGTAAGCGTCCTGCTGTTGACGATCGCCATAGTCACAGTTACAGGTGTGTTCCTTGATGTTTCCTTGAGTTTCGCACCCATCTTCATTTCTCCCATTTACTACGTATCTAGTTCGCCTGGAGTTTGTGTTTTTACTTCTGTTTACACTATTTAAACTGGAATTTATTCCAAAATACTCGCAGTCATCGGTATTACCAAACACAGTCGTCGCCATCATCAATGATGTCATATATATATATGTGGAGCAATAATGTTAATAATAGGTATCAACCAATAAAATATATGAATGTAATACAAGAAGCTACATGAACTACTATAGATGTAATGTAAATAAAAATGTGTCTATGAAGGATGTACTATATCAAGGAATTAAGTTATTTAACAAATTACCATCTGATATTAAAGCAGTTGCAGAAGTGTCAAAGCGACAATTTCAGCTAAAATTTGCGACGGAAATGTTACAATGTGTTTAACATTATTATAGCTTCTCTCATCCTCTGAGTTAATCTTTGTCCTAATTTCTCATAACTCTTTTGCATATCTTCCCTTTCTTGATCTAATTTCTTACTAAGATCTTCCCTCAATTCCCTATAACTCTTTTCCATATTCTCATTCAAATTTTTCAGCATTTTCATAATCATTCTAGTATCAAGATTAACATTTCCTGCTATTCTATTCTTACTTTCTACACTAACATTTTCTCCCTCCAATACTACATTGTTTGAGCTTTTTTTTGTAACCTGTATTGAATTACAGCTAACTGTTACACTATCCCCTTCCATCATTGTTTCTTCAATATTATTAGTAGCCATTGTTTTTGTTTTCTAAAAAAAAATTACGATACCTTTGTGATGCTGTATGTTGCTGTTACTTTGATGTCCAGCGTTCTGCCCCATTCTCCTGGATTTGTATATCGCTTCTGCGTTGTGTTGTGATGAATCTACGTCGTCTCGATGTTTTTGCGTTGAATTCCTTGTTGCCTCGTAATCTCGGAATTACGATGTCCAATCATCCGTATAGTCATCCATGAACGACATCCTTTTGTTGTTTCTGGAATCTGCGTCTTGTAGATCGTTTCACTGCTGCGTTCGCCTCTTCCTGGTTAATTCTGCTACTTTCCTAGTTAATTCTGCTACTTCCTGGTTATTCTTGTTCCTTTCCTAGTCATCTATGCCCCACGTTCTGGGTGCCAATTTGCGAGAGAACTTGCTTTACGTAATGTCTTTTTGTTGTCGAGCCCCACGTTGTGGAGCCAATATGATGCGGTATTACAAATAATGTTTTTACTTCACGCGTTGCCATCTTGTGACGTCATTCCTTTATCTAGTTCGTAGCTCCCTCTGGCGTTAGCAATTTGTATCAGTTTTGAAATAATTTATTTTAAATGTTCTCCGGCTAGCTGTTTGGGGTCGAACATGTTTCTCTTGCAGGGTGTGAATCGGAAAGGAATCTTTTGTTCAGAAATTATATTGACGAAGAAATTGGTTTTATAACTTTTATTGTCGAACACGTTCACTAACACATTTACATATAGATCTGGATACTCGCCAAACTGAAACTGTTTGTAATAACTTCTTATCACTTTTAACTCACGTACTTCAACTTTATATATATTTAACTGTATAATACTTTATAAGAATTCTCGTAATTCTGCTGCGCGTATCTTGACGAACTGAGAGACCGACGCGTATAGTATTGAGAATTCTGTTGAACTGGGAGCTGACGTGTTATGTGTTGAGAATCTTGTTGAACTGGGGGACACTCTACCTCGAACCTGGCTTATTTATAGGCCTGCATCAAGATACGCCTAAAGATTATAAATGAACTGCTATTGGCTAATAAAACGCGCCAACATTAGCGTCTATTTTAATATCCAATGAAAACCACGAATACATATTGCTTTTAGGGAACATTCTAGAAGCTTTTACCGAAAAGGCGCGAAACATTACGTAACTTCCTGGTTCCCGGTAATGATAAACAACTCACCCCATTGCTGCATTATTGCGTTATTGTTGACAGTTTCAGTAAAGCCGTATATTATTATTTACCAATAATAATTACAATTAATAAACCTCTGAAATCAATGTCACATAAAAATACATATTCATATTACAACCATTATTTACATTTGAGTAATTTGTGATACAAATTACCGTATCAAATTCAAGGTTTTTCTAATAAGCAAATGCTTGTATAATTTGGATGAGTTATAAATAATTATGTAATTATGTGTGTGCATATATGTATATATATTGTAATATAACCTCTGAAATAACATGTCCAAAATCAATGTATTGACAGACTGGATGAAATAAACATTATTATTAATTGCCATTCATTCGTTGTTAATTGCTATACACATTACCACAGCATGTGTTTTCCTAATGCAAAATTACTGGTGATCAAACTCCATTGTTGCCACAAGGTCATTTCAAAGAAAATATGGAGGGCACATTTTTCCAAAGAAACAGAATACTGAAATGGTTAAAAACAATTTGTAACAACAGCATCTTTGATGAACAAGACTAGCATGCACTGCACATTTTCTGGCCAATCAGGCAATTGATGTTAAAAACCCAACTACAAGTCTCTTTAAAAATCCTTTTGTCTCAAATGGTTGAATTACTTCTACCCCACCTGTCAAGGACTTGCAAAGCTTCAACCATATAGATCAGTGCTGTTTGGGAGCCATGCGAGCTGGATCGTTAGCAATGAGCTCATTTCTGCAGTTCGCAAACTTAATAAAATAATCATCCAATATTTTACACATCACATGGTTCATAAGTAAAGCTGGTTCAACCTGAGTATGTGAATTTCCAGAACACAAGAATTTAAGCTCAGTAATTCACATGCTATTCATGGAATCCTCTTGCACCAAGATTGGACTTTGATGTGAAATTCTGGCAAGACAATATTGTGACACCAATGTTTTAAGAAGACATGGTGAACAAAAGCACTATTACATTTTTCAAAAATGCGTTGTGCAGCTGAGCAATAATGAACTGACACAAGGTTATTATCAATTATGCAGCTTAACTTCTCAAACACCATAGGAATCTCTTGAATTGTAATGTAATGTAATATTTATTTCATAATTATTACAATAACACAAATAAAGCTTACATCTAAAACTTATGTCTAGTGCACCAGTTTTCTAGCTCCCCCATATTTAGCCCCTAGGTTGTATATATGGGATAAAGCTACTATACCATCTCTCCACTTTCCAAACTATGCCCGTTCTGCTGTACCTTTCTTAAGCTCCTTATCCACTTATCCCTTGTGTTGCCTAAAAATGTCCCCATCATTTTAATTGTTTCTACTTTTGTGCTTCCCAACATTCTTAATGCTACTGCTTCTTTGTTTAGCTTGTCCCATTTTTTATTCCATATAACCTCCCTCCACCTTTTAACTTATCACATTCTATTAGCCAAGTACTACCCAATTCATCACACATAATACATCTCCCCGAACAATTATATCCATTCCTTTTTAAAAATATTACTCCTGTGCGCATCCATGCAAGACCTATTCTACCAAATTGATTGCATATATCTACATACTTCTCCCTTCCCCAATTTCTTTTAACTGATTTATACAAGATCAATGATCTTTTATCCTCAGAACTAGCCCATATCTCTTGTTTCTCGATATCTTCCACCCTCAATCTCACTTCTTTCCAAAACCCACTGTTATTATATTTATCTAATAGGAAAATATTCCTCATGCCAATTTCTTTTAGGACATTTCCCATCTCCGCTAACCAACACTCTTCTCCTAAGACAGCTTTTTGAAACTGTATACATTCTTTTAATATATTACTATCTTTTAAATTTAAACATCTATACCAATACTTCAAAATTCTTTCCACTATTATACCTTTTCTCCCTACCCTTCCTAGCTCTGCCAGTGCCATGCCCCTTGGTGAACTCTTGGGTAAACCCAGAACTTCTCTACAAAACATTCTATAGACTATATCAATCTTAATCCATCCCTTTGCCACCCCCCATATTTCTATTCACTCCACTACAGCTTCATATAGCCTTTCCAACCAGTTCATTGTCAGTGTGGGTGTTTTGCACAAGCAAAACTCTAACAGCTTTCATGGCTAGCTTTCCTTTCAGTTGTGCATATTTAGATTGTGCTTCCCATTTCCCGTTGCTTGAGAATCTAATCCCCAAGTAATCAAATTCTTTTACCACCTCTATTTGCGCTCCATGTATATACCATTTTTCCTCTCTTTTTAATTTTGATCCTTTCTTGAACACTATTATTTTGGACTTTTTTGTATTCACCTTTAGCCTCCCTCTTGAATTGATCACAAGTTACTTTGATGAGAGTAATTTTAAAAATTTGTGGTCACCCAGATCACCTGATCTAATGCCTGTTTTAAGATTGTAATGTACACCTTTAATCAAGTTTTTATTTCATGCTGTGTTTTATGTGAACTCATCCATGAAGGTAAGCAGTTTTGGGGTAGACTAAGATTCTCATTTTTGAGGCTTCAGCAAGGACCAATAATATAATCTGCAAATGTAACATTCACAGCAGAAGGTCAGTAGTTTAATCCAAGATCTTTTGGATTGACTGTCTTCTCTCCTGAACATCTCTTCCCAGATGCTTTGTTTTTGTGGTGAACCCTAAGAAATTATTAGCTGCTTAAAAGATTTAGTTATGGGTGCACATATACAAACTTCATTGAATTAAGTATTTACCTCTGAACAAGTTTTTAGGAATGTCTTCATCATCAGCTGACTGCACTGGGGAATTTGATGTCATACCGGTATGTTTCCAGGGTAGCTCTGATGGTTAGAGAAATGGGAAGATCTGTGGTTCATATCCCGGCTATGGCATTGAAGTTTTCAATCTATTCTACCTTTCCAACCTTGGTCTACATATTGCAACAAATGAGAATACCAGTTACTGCGAAAAGACACTATTTATTACAAGGCACTCAACGTAACACAAGTCATTATACTTGAGTCACTTTAGCACACATTTGGAATACAACACAACTGATCTGTCGAATCAAATAACTGAACTGCAGACTTACAACTCACAATTAAACTACAGTGTCCACTTGTACACAACTCAACTGAACTCAATGCTGATTCAATTCAACTCTCGACTCACTAATCCTGGCAGAGTGGTCCCTTATATAGGTCACATATACAAAGCAGAACTTTTGAGAGTGAGAACCTCCAGGAAGGGCCAAAAGGAATCCTCTGGAGCATGGAAGTGGCATACAATGGCTACTGTTTCAAGCACCCATTGTTCTAGAGAGGGATCAGCCATTAGCCTACCCACAGTAGGTAGATGGGCTGGGAGGCACTTGCACTGCCGTTCTGTAGGAACTTAGTGTGCGCTATCACAATATAGCTTGTGTAAAAGAACAATTAATTACCATTGACTAACCTAATACAAGGGTCACTTGAAAGTTTTGAGATACACAAACAATAATTCTTCAGGGTTTGAAAATCTCTTTCCACAGATGCAATTTTTTACTTTCTCTACCATGTATAGTAAGTAGGGGAAGTATTGTATTCCTCCCAAAAATTTGATACCAAGATTTCACCGAAAATATATGTTTTGAGACCCCCCTGAATCCAAAAAAAGCATTTTTGGAAACATGTCCGTGTGTGTGTGTGTCTGTCTGTGAACAGCATAACTCAGAAACGAACAGTCGGATAAACACCAAACTTGGCATTTAGGTTCAGTATCTTCTAGAGATGTGACATGAAGGTTTTCAAGAAAATCCCCCCACCCCAGATCACCCTTTACATGGAAGATTTTTCGAAAAATTTAATTTTCTCAAAAATGGCTCTAATGATTTGGATTAAAATATCATATGTCTAAGATATTTTCATGAGAAATGAAATGTATATCTTGAATTTTCTGGGAATGTCTCCAAAAGTATTCTTGATTGTGAACGACTTTTCGTAACTGGTAAACCATAAGAGATAGACAAACGTTTACTACACAAAAAATGTAGATCGTGTTAAAATACACAATTTATGTCATACATTTTTTTTTGTCGAGTGAACCATTTTCGAGATATTGCTTGTTATTCTCTTAAATTTTCCAATACTTATACTTTTTCTCAAATGGAAATTCGTTATTCATTTTTTTGGTCCTGGTAATGCAATACTTGACATAGCAACCAGCTCTTAAAAGATTTGACTATCGCTTAAAGTCTACCAACTCCCCTTGCATCTACAAGAAAATTAGCAATAAGATTAACATCTCGATTAACATGAAGCATATGGAGAATATGCATTTGTAAAAATAGTTTGTACAAGAGTAGAGAAAGTCATGTGAGTGCAACACATCAGATTTTTACTATTGGGAACAGAAAAAAAAAAAAAAAAATCACATGGAGCTAGGTTGGAATTGTATGGTGGATGAGTCATAAGTTTGAACCCTGTAGACTCCAGAAGTGAATGATGATGTTGGCCATGTGTGCGGACACATTGTCATGATGATCCCTTGCAGTTCTGTGTGTGGCCACCATTTTTGAAGTTTGGTGAAACATTTTGGCAAGCAAACCATGGTGTACCAATTAGCGGTAACTATCCTTTGCTACTCCAGAAGAATGATTGTCACATGACCATCCTTTGAGAAGAATGAGGTATGCTTCACTTGTGTTGATGGATTGTCTTCAGGAAAGATCCATACCCCTGATTGCCGCTTGGTCTCCAGATCAACTGATAAATCCATGTTTTGTCACCTGTGACAATGTCAGAAATCTGTCTAGCATTCCCTCCTTTGAATCTTGTCAGCATTTCTTCAAACCATTCCACATGGGCGTGTTTTTCTTCTGTCAAATTGTGAGGCACCCATTGAGATGAGACCTTCCTCACACAAAGTAATTCATGCAGGACTTTCAGAACTGCTGCCAAACCAATCTGCAATGCTGCCTCAATTTCTTTAAATGTCATGAGATTATTTTCATGAAGCAAATTGTCAAGGACTGTGAGGTTTTCCTCAGTCACTGCTGTTGCCGGATGCCTGCATCTCTCCTAATCTTTCAAAGATGTTCGCTCTTTTTAAATTCCTGAAACCCCGGAAAATGTGGCACAGGAAAGAGCAATGTTCCCAAAAGCCTGTTGCAAATGTTCAAGACTTTGACACTGGTTTAACCCACTTTTAAAATCGTAGAAAATCATTGAGCGAGCGAAAATACTTCCTCCCCAGCTCCATTGCAGCAACTGACCACCTGCACACCACAGGTTGTTCATCCTTGCACTGCTGGAATTCCTGGAGTGGGAGAGTCACTATCTGATACCAGTTTACTCTCAAAGGATGGGTTTGCCCCATCCTGCATTCCATTCAAGTGGGTCAACCTTCACTGTCTCACATCTCAAAACTTTCAGTGACCCTCATAGTTGGTTAAACTATGGAACCCAGGACTTCAAGTATCTACAACATTTTAAGTTGCCATTGGGGTATGACATCTCAAAATGAATTTCAGACTTCCTTGTGGTTTACCAGGAAAAATGCGACTCAGTTGGGGAATTTAATTTTGTGCTGGCATGTTGCCATGGTAGCTCATTTGATTAAAGCAACTGGATAGAAAACAAGATCCAAGGTTGAAATCCCAACTATGGCATTGAATTTTTCAGTTTGATTCATTAATCTTGATTGATTTTTCCCAAATATTAAGTTCAGCGATTTTTGTGCATACTTAATTAGTGTCACTGAGTTGACAATTTCATGCCCTTTCATTAAAAAAATGCACCACTATTGCTGCTTTTTTCTCTTCTCTGGATTTAGAGTTCGTAAAGTGTTCCTGTTTCAATGGACATATGTAAATACTTCCATAATCCTTGCAATCTATCCTGTAAATCCCAGGTTTTTTGAGAGGATATTTCATCTTTGTGGTTAGCATTTATTGAAAATATTATATCCCCCCCTCCCTGTGGATGAGTGTTTTGCTGCTTTCTTTGAAAATCTCTGAAATTTTGTATGTGCCGTAGATGCAACATGCCTTTTATGAACAGATTTTTTTTTTGTAATCCTCCTAAAAGTTTATTTACTCTCATCATTTTTTGTTGCAATACATGAACTTTTTGATTAACTTATCCACCAATTCTTTGTTGAAACCATTTTTTCTAGTTGTTTTGAAGGTTTCCTGGGGTATTCTGAGTTGAATTTTTTTTTTTGAGTGAGAGGGATATTCACTACTCTGTACTCAACCTGTTAAATATAACAACTTTAAAGTGATGGGGTAGTAACTATTGTTTTTAATCTAGTCTGTGTAAGCGTTCTTTCTGTATACTCCAAATTGCAATCTATTATTTTTCTTCATAATTATTAGGTAAAACTGGTTGTCAGATTCTGTTTCCTTAGTGAATCTTATGTTTTAATCTTGCAAATTTAATCATTTTAGAGCGTCTTATAGATTTTTTTCTCTTAACTATTGTGAAGACATCAACATATCTAACCCAAGTTTTAAACATCCATGTAAATGCATTATTTGCTTTTGTATCTAAAGCATTCATAAATAAATCAGCCAAAAAGGACAACAATAAATAGGTTTTCCCATGGCCGGACCTGTATTTTCCTGCTTCTGACATTTTTGAAACTTCTGAAAAGTATGTCGTTTACCTTTATTTATTCACCAGAATTTGAAATAAATTACATTTTGAGTACAAAGAAAATATTATGAGACCTTCAAAATGAAAAATCAAATGAACTGTTGGTTACTGAATTGAAAAATAAATACCCACAACGTATAAAGTTAGGACATTTACTTTATACAAGCACTGTGTGAGAGCAGGGGCTCTCGTTTAGTAATGTAATCGTGAAAAGACCTGCAAGGATTTATCTGCCCAAGAAATCAATACAACAGACAACTGTTATAAAACCTGTGGTTTTAAAAACTAGGAGACTTTTAAAAGCTGCTTTAGTTGCCAAGTGTGGTGTTTCTTATACTGCTTTTGCCTCGATTGATGACCATTATATACCACTTACACTAGGATTACCACCATTGTCTTCAATCTCTTAAAAGGATGGTATATCTCAAGTGACCATTATACACCACTTACACTAAGATTACCACCCTTGTCTTCAATCTCCAAAGTGACAATTTGAAGTGGCATTCTTAGTAATAAGTAAAAGCAAAATTTTTAAGCGAATTATTTGTTTTTTGATAGATATTGTAGTTTGATTGTTTAATAATACATATATTGTAAAGACACATGCTCATACAACTGTTTTAATGTACAGGCTACACTCACTTACTATCTGCTTATCTTTATCTTTAAATTATTATAATATGTCCCAAGAAAATGTTGGTACCCAAAACTTTTGTCAGAAGATGTCACAAAAGATTCTGCTTTGGGGTTTATAATATAATTTGCATGAATTTTCACATAAGTTTGCTGCACTACATTGCTGTGCTATCAAAGAACAAATCTTTTATGGTTACATAGCTATTAGTTACCTCCAGGCTTCTTCAACATCAGCTACCTCCACAGTGTTGGAAAAGCGCACTTTAGCATGAGCTTCAGAAAGTCGAATGAGAGATTCAAGTTGACGGGGATATGCTGTTATCTGGCCACGTCCACTGCCCACTTTACGCATGTCCACATATGCCTGAATCAAGCGCTGGGATGCCAGTTCACTCAGTTTTGGATGAATTTTTTCTTTGGCATATGCAATGTAATCACGTAGAATGCTCATATCCTGTAAATTATAGAGATACTTAAGAACCAAGCACATTAAGGATGAAATTTCTATCTTGTACAGATTTTAAGCTGCAGGCTTCATTTTTGGTATACATATTCTCTTTAACATTTAAAGCAGTCAAACTTTTACTTTTGTTGAATTAATAGTTTTTAATATAATTTTATTTTTGTCAAAAAGAAGTACACTTTTCAAAATCTACTTCTACTTTTAACTTCACCCCCCCCCAAAAAAAAGTCCTGCATTTCGATTTAAAAGCATATGTAATTCAAATTTTAAATACTCTATCACAAGATAAGTGAACAATGATTCCTGTACTCAAACAGTATTTTGTATTTTTGGTGTCATTCCCATAAATATTATTTTTTCTTTCTTGAAATACATCAAATGGTTTGCATCCTAGCTTTATGATGGAAATTACTTTTTGGATAGAAACTGGAGGTCAGTTGACTAATGGCAGTTCAAAACAGAGCTTTAAGACAAAGATGTATGTTAAGTCCAATTTTGTCTCATTTATACATTAATGATATATGAATAGGTATAAGTAAGAATAATGTAAATACACCATATAAATAATAATGGAATTTCTTTGTTGATTTAATTGTGCAGACTGTGATAAAGTCTACATAGCAAAACAAAAAGGAACTTGATATCAGATTAAAAGAACAACTCTATTGCATAAAATAGTAACAATTGAAAAATCATCCACAGCAATACATTTTAGAACACCAACCATGATATCATTCCAGAAGTCAACCTTCTTAGAGCAGCAAGTTACCTGACTGAGCTCTCAATATGGAAAAACATTCATATTATAAAAAGCAAGGACCAAATTATGAACTTCGATCCCCTGCCATCAGACCACCTCAGCGAGCTCACATCACCACCACCATCAGACTTCCTCCATCAAGAGAACCTGAGGCAACACAACTACATAACTAGTCGGTTGTAGGCTGAAAATGGGAATGAAGATTTCCAAAATATGTCCAAATTTCAATAAGTGAGGTATAGTGTAAACCTAACTGATGCTCAATTAATTATGGAATTCCATGGTTGCTGTATGCAGATTTGATAGCTCATTCACAGCTAGAGTTTTACAAATAGCTCTAGAGGAAATTTATAAATGCTGTCAACACTGGAGTGCAAGAGTGAGCCAAAAGAAAACCCAAATCATGGTTTTCAAGAAAGCTGGTACTTAAATAAACAAGCCAGTAAAGAATATACAAAAGCCTGAAACTGTTATGTATTTAGGAATTCCAACTGCTGGCGAAGGAAAGTGGAAGAAACAAAGAACATCATTGGCTTGGTTTATAAATAGTTATAAGTAAAATTGTAAGCACATTTTGGTGACATAAACATAGTATTTTGTAGCTTTTGTAGTAATAAAATAAGTTAATTGTATACATATACGAGGGTAGTCTGAAAAGTTTCCAATCTAATAAAGATACAAGACATTTTTTCAGAAATGTTTTTTTTTATTTTTCAATATAGTCTCCTTGTAACTCTACACACTTCTCCCAGCGATGCTCCCATCTCTGTAACCCGTCCAAATAGTACTCAGCATTTTTCTCTGCAAAATAATTGTTCACAAAGGTGATTGCCTCTTCATTTGACGAAAATCTCTGTCCTCCGAGCGCAATTTTCAAATGAGGGAACAAAAAGAAGTCACGGGGCTAGATCTGGTGAGTAAGGCGGATGGTCAAGAAGTTCAAACCGTAATTCGTGAATTTTCGCCATTGCAACCGCTGAGGTGTGAGACTGAGGTGTCTTGGTGAAACAGAATTTTCTTTTTCTGCAAATGTGGCCGTTTTTCCGCAAGTTCTGCCTTCAGCTTGTCAAGTAATGATGTGTAGTATGCTCCTGTAATGGTTTTTCCTTTTTGAAGATAATCGATTAAAATAACTCCATGACTATCCCAAAAAAGTCGCCATCACTTTCCCAGCCAAAAAAACAGTTATTGGCTTTTTTGGAGCCGGTTCCCCCTTTGCAGTCCACTGTTTGGGCTATATTTTTGTTTCGGGCATATAATGGTGTATCCAAGTTTCATCTACAGTAATTAATTGGCGCCAAAACTCGGATTTATTGCACCTAAACTGCGTTGGAAATGTTCATTCAAACACGTTTTTGGTCTAACGTGAGCAAATGCGGCACCCAAAGTGCGGACAGCTTTCTCATGTCTAAATTTTTATTTTCTGTGACAAACACGTTCTTTTGACATGTTCATAGCCTCTGCTATCTCTCTCACTTTAATTCGGTGGTCGTCTAGCACCATTTGGTGAACTTTGGCGATGTTTTCATTGGTAGTTGCAGTTTTTGGACGTCCTGAACTTTCATCGTCTCCCAAGCTCTTACGGCCACATTTAAATTCAGCTGCCCAAAATTTCACTGTGGTAAATGATGGTGCAGAGGCCCCATACACAGAATCCAACTCATCTTTGATTTGCGTAGGCGTACTGCCTTTCAAAAATAAATATTTAATGACAGCTCAATACTCCAATTTGTCCATTTTCATAAAAACACTCACATCACCTCACTCAAACGACTGTTACATAACAACTGAGCATCCAAAATGGCTGAAACTTTGGTGAGTAACTGTCAACAGATGAACAACGTAATTCACTAGCTTTTATTTACGAGTGCTGCCATCTTCATGTTGAGGTCAGAAACTTTTCAGACCACCCTCGTAGTATTCGGGCTTGTAAATTATATAAATTGTGTATAATGTTAAGAGACACTGTATATATTCAACTTAGCTTTTACATGACTTTATAATCTTAATATAGTAACCTATGTATATTTTAAATTGTATGCCTATTATCTAAAGTTAATGATATGTTATTTATTTTATATCTTAGGTATCTAATTCCTAATCTAGCTATGAATTACAATGTAATTTTTACAGCTGATAAATAAATGAAATGAACTGAAATGGGTAAAGGGAAAGGTAGCATACCAGCAGTCAGAGGATATGGAACCAAAAATGGAAGTTAAATGGCTGGAAAGCATGTATAATATTATGGTGACAGAAGCCAAAATGTTATATGGAGTTAAAATTTGGGGACTAGAAGGATGGAAACCTAGTGACTAGGCCTATAAATTATTCTGTAGAGAAGTGCTCGAGATGCTGAGAAAAACACCAAAGGAACTTATACAGTAGAATCTTGTTAGTATGTTTTTGCAGGTACCTAAGGATTTGGACATCATAGGCGGGAAAATGTGTTAACGAAAATACAAAATCTGCAATTTAAGAACATAGTTATGTAATAAAATCTAATAATTACTACGTCTCCATGGGCAGTTGAAATAGATTTCAAGTACAATTTTATACTGAATACGATCCGTGTTTCCATGTTAAATTTAATATGTGTTCAAATGGATTTGGATATACAAAACCTGAGAATAAATAATTCAAGCTTTTATGTTGGCCAACTTGGATTTTTGAGGTTTTGAATGTTTTTGAGAAAATAAATTGCAAATTATGGAAGCGACAATAGTGGCTTTGACGTGTGTTTTATTACACATATGATGATAATTTCTGCTAAAAAAAGAAAACAAAATTATGTGCATGCATCGTGTTACGAGTACAATCGACGATAGTAACTTTGGCATATTCAATACGATTTGAATACGATAGGTGTTTCCATGCAACAAATTTAGTTCCGATCATTTTCTGATCCTATTTTCCAAGAGGAAAATTTTGTTTTAGCATTTTGCCCTTCTTTAAAAGCAGTTTCAATCAATTTAGGTTTGCTAACAATCGTGTTTAAGGTTGATGGAGGAATGTTTAACTTTCGCATTATATCCACATGTTTCATATTTGGATTGTGGTATACTCAAGGATTTTCAGTTTTTCAGTGTTGGTTATTTACTACACTTTCTTTTTTTTTCATTGCAAATGAAAAGTTAAAATACAATCTACGTATGTTTGGTCAACACTCAACAGTAGAAACTTTCGTTGGCGTTTACCACGCCAAGGTAAAGCATTCTCTATTCCATCCACATAAATTGTGTCATACAAATATTTACATACATGCATGTGATTGGCTGCTGGTATGCACCCCGTGACCAAGGATTGACCAAAGTAGCAAATGGAGGACGTCAAACTTTGAACGTGTTAAGCGCCTCCTCCCACAAGGATTGGCCAAAACAGCAAATGAGGACGTCAAACTTCAAACGGGATCGGGAAAACGCACTAAGCAAATGTTATTTATTACGTTTGGTGATTTGGTACCAGGACTTTTATAATTCAACGTAATAAACAGGGAAAACGTGTTAATGAGGAATGTGCTAATGAGATTCCGATGTATAAGTGAAAATAGGATAGGTGATGTGGAAGGGTTTGATCATAAAAAGAACCTTAAATTATTGTCATAGTATACTGACAATAAATTATATCTTGTAAAAGAATGTATGAAATATCAGGAAGTTATCCTAAGCAAGAATTGGTAGCTAAATTTATTGCAGAGGAACTTAGAATGTAAATGGGTTGGGGAATATTTGCAGAATCAGCAAACATAATGGAAAAGATTTCTGGAAAGAAGCAAGAAAAATATTTGAAGATATTGTGGCATGTGCACAGATTATAGTAATAGTAATACGTCCTCTGGTTACCCAAGTCGAAGGTTGGCAGTTTATCTGAGGAGGGGCGATTGAGGGGAAACAGTCTCATTGGTGGGGATATGGCGTTAGTGACGCCAAGCTTATCGTGGGTTTTCTGAGCATTCTGGGACTAGTGTTCGCGAGAGTTGGACGGATAACTGTCTACGACATGGCGTCCTCGCCCAGCAGACACATGGGGTAAGACATTATTATAATAAATCTACTAGTTGTCCATTCCTTTGCAGTTTTTAATTATGATAGTAGAATAGAATCCTTGCCTCTCCCTTCAGCCAGGAATTATGTTAGTGTAAGAATATTTTTTGAGATAACTTTAGCTGCGTCCTCGTCGTTGCCTCTTAAATTAAAGTTTCCTTTGTTTGATTAACGATCCCTCTCACAAGCGAGTTGCCCTCCTCTGAAGTTAAGTAATTACAAAATATTGAGGTACACGACAAATTGGCGTGAGTCGCCGGGTAATTGGTGTGAGGCGCCGAATAATTGGTTTGATTTGTTTTGAGATTTTAAGTGCAAAATTTTTTTTCCCTCCAAATTTAACGGTTTGTTCTCCACGTGGTCGTGAAAAATGTAAAGTTCTTTCTGGCTGAAGGGTAAGGATTTTTATACTTTAATTTGTGATTCTCTTCTTCTAAATTTTGTTTCCATCATTTCTGAAAGTCTGGTGTCGAAATTTCAATTTTGAGTCCATTTTTGCATTTTTTTTTTCCATTGTCTGCCGGCGTGACGCTAAAACTTCTGACTCCATTTTCCCCTTGTTTTGGCTTCATTTCCTTTAAATTATATCACTGTGTTCCGTTCTTTGTGCTGGTTATTTTCAAAAAAATGTTTTTGTGAAAGTTGAGAAGAAACGAGCGAGATAGTTGTTGTTTCAAAATGTGCTCGTCACGTGTTGGCTATCTGTTTGCAAATCTTGTTTTTTGTGCTTATTAGCAGTGGTTTAGAAATGTATAACTTTATATTCCAGTGATTGTGATTTCTAGCTATTTACTGCACTTTTCTGGGTCATTTTTCGTGTAACTTTTATGTACGCACGTGTGTTGTGTAATTCCCGCGTGGTCGTGCATTTCAGCAATAATTTTTAGCTTGTGAAACCAGTCTTCCTCAGCACGTGTTTTGGCGCGTTTATTTGCGTGTGCATATCAGATTATATACATTTGATTTAAGAAAAAAAGAGAAGTTTTGTGTGCTAGTATAAATTACAAGTTTGTATTCTGCTCCTTTTGAGAATCTTCGCGGTGGTCACAGTAAGTGTGACGTGGTTTTTTTAACTTCCAGTTCGAGGTTTCTCACTGAAGCTATCATTTTGTTTTCTTCCATGTGTTCATTCTGATTAAAAATCTTGGTATTGTGTCCAAGTGGCTTGTGTAGCCGTGTGTTCGTATAATTTTCTGATATTTCGCCGCGGGCGCTTACTTGCATTCTTTCTGCAACTGTTTTATTTGGTTATGTTCTGATCTTGCTACTTACATTCATGTGATGCTATAAGTGTTTAGTTTGGTGTAATCTGTATTGCTTGGTCCTACTGTTTGTTTATTGGTTGCGTTATCTTTTGTGCTGCAATCATGCCTAAGCGACGTACTGCACAGAAATCTGATATAGTAATTGCTCCTGTTAGCGAGCACAGTGACGTAGACTTTCTGTCCAGTGTTGGTTCGCCTGTTGTTGCAAAGCAATCAGCTGTCTGCCGCCCGGTCATTGACCCCTCTCACGTGAAGAATCCCAGTAGGATGTCGGAGTATGAGGTACTTTAGAATTTTGAAATGTTCGATACTACTGCTAATGGCCGCTCTGAGAAAATAATAATGATGATAATTTTGCTTTATCGTTGCCAAGTTTGGTTTATTTAATTCCGCAATGCATATTTTTAGGGGAAAATCTTTTGCAGTTACTCATGTAAGTAAAAGTTTCAGGAGCTACCAACCTTGCCAGTATCTGCACCTAATTAGGTTTGATGTGCTTCTGATATGGACCAGTACGATGTGGATGTTGATGAACCAGCTGTACGTGTGTTACGAGATTTTGGACAATTTGCACAGGAATTTTGTGGTAAACGAGTAAGAGAAAAGACAAAATCACCTGTAAGTATGTAATCATTGTGAGTGCTAAAGTTTGGATGAATGAAACAGTTTTACAACTCACACAGGTATGCTAAATTTATTGTTTCACTGACTGATGCTTAATACTGTGCTATGAATGTCTCTGCTAAATTAAAAGTGTGTTATTCTTGTGGGTGTAATTTAAATTTTGAATTGTGTTTTGGTAACTGCAAATCATTTGTTTTGTTTGTTGTATTATGCTGCAGGAATGTGTTTCAGGTGTACTATGTGCTTAATTGAGCTTTCATTTTCAGGAATGTGTGACGGTAATTTGTATCACAAATTACTCAGATGTGGTTAACGATAATAATATGAATATGTATTTTTATGTAACATTGATTTCAGAGGTTTAATAATTGTAATTATTAATGGTAAATAATAATTTTCGGCTCTACTGAAACTGTTAACAATAACACAATACTTTAGCAAGGGGGTGAGTTGTTTATCGTTACCGGGAACCAGGAAGTTACGTCATGTTTCGCGCCTTTTCAGTAAAAAAAGCTTCCAGAACATTCTATAAAAGTAATATGTATTAGTGGTTTTCATTGGATAGTAGAATAGACGCTAATGTTGGCGCGTTTTATTAGCCAATGGTAATTCATTTATAATCTTTAGGTGTATCTTGAGGTAAGTCTATAAATAGTGTAGATTCAAAGCGAGCGTTCTCCAGTTCAGCAAGATTCTCGAAGCATTCACATCGTCCTCCAGTTCGGCAAGATTCACGAGGCATTACACATCATCTCCCGCAGGCCGCTCAGTTCATCAAAGTACAATACGTGACTACATGTTGCCAATCGGTCCTTCAGTTCAAGTTACGCGCAGTGAAAATCATTAAAGATCTAAAATATTACAAAGTCACTTATATACAAAAATTGAAGTACGTGAGTTAAAAGTGAGAAGTTATTATAAACAGTTTCAGTATGGCGAGTATCGAGATAAATCTGTGAAAGTGTTAGTGCACGTGTTCGACAATAAAACATTATAAAACACATTTCTTCACTAGTAATTTTTGGATAAAAGATTCCTTTTCCGCTTCACACCCTGCAAGAATTAAATGCCTACCTAAATAGCTGGCCGGAGGACAATATACATAACCTTAAAACTAATTCATATAGATTGCTACGCCAGAAGGAGTTAACAAATGACCAACGAATGACGTCACACAAGATGGTTCCACGCGTGAGGTAAGCAACATTACGTGAGAAACATTATCCACCACGTGGTGCTACAAATACACAAATACAACACTATACCACTTTCAAATTGGCTCCCATACGTGGGGCAGTTAAAGTGAAGTAAACACAAAATTTGCAATGTTCTCTCGCAAATTGGCGCATCAACGTGGGGCGACAACTAGGAAAGGAAGGCTAGACGACTAGGAAAAGTAGCAGAATTAACCAGGAAAAGGCGAATGCAGCAGTGGAACGATCTACAAGATGCAGATTCCAAGACAGCAGGGTAAATCAACTACAAAAACATCGAGACAACGTAGATTCATCACGAAACAACGCAGAAGCGACATACAAATCTAGGAGAATGGGGCAGAACGCTGGACATCAAAACTACAGCATCAGACAGCATCACAAAGTCAGGTGATTGTATTTTTTTTTAGAAAACAAAAACAATGGCCACTAATAACATAGAAAAAACAATGATGGAGGGAGATAGTGTAACAGTTAGCTGTAATTCAATACAGGTTACAAAAAAAAGCTCATACAATGTAGTATTGAAGGGAGGAAATGTTAGTGCAGAAAGTAAGAATAGAATAGCAGGAAATATTACTATTGATGCTAGAATGATGATGGACATGATAAGAAATTTTTTTGAAACTGTAAGGGAAGATATGCAAAAGAGTTATGAGAAATTAGGGGAAGCTATAGACAGGAATCATAGGAAATTAATGGAAGATATTGGTAGGAGTAATGATATATTAGAGCAAAAAGTAGATCAAAGCAGTGAAGAAATGGAAAAGAAAGTTATGAAGCAAGATAGTAGTATGCCAAAAATGAGAGATGAAAATGAAGTAATAACAAGTGAGATAGGAGAAATTTCAAAGAAAATGCTAGACATGAGTAGGGAAAGAGAGAACAAAGAAAGTGAGGTTAATACTAAAAGTGAGGTTAATGTAGAATGTACAGAGTTAGGCAGTCAAGTGAGTAATATTTTAAGTGAGCTAAGAGAGATGAAAGAGGTTATGAACGTAGATGTAAATGAGGCGCAAGTTAATTTCAGAGGGGAAATATCAGAAATACAAAATGAGTCAGTAATGCAAAGAAATAAATTGTACCAAGATATTCAAAATGAAAACTCCAGTCCAGTACAGTTTAGTACAGATTTGTCAGAGTATTCTCAAAGTAAAGAGATAGCAGAAGAATTGAAAATGAAAGTTGTTAAAAGATGTATTGTTCAAGAAACTGTAGATTGTTTCCAAATGTTATCAGGAGATGAAATTTCATATGAATACAAGAGGTTATTCATGAACAATTTGAAGGTTAGGTTACGGCTACGAGTAATGTTTAGCCACACACAATTTGATCCAGGAGGGTAAATAGCAATGAGATGTAAAGTAAATGCTGGATAGGTAAAGACGACTTGCAGAGAAATGTATTGGAACGTAAGAGGGTTAATTATTTGTATATGTCATGAGAAAAGAGAAATAAATTATAAAAAAAAACAAAAAAAAATTTAGTAAGTGTAACAGTATTTGAAATTAAGAATGCAAAGATTGAAACTTAAGATGATATTAAAGTAAAAGTACGTAAATACAATTCCAAGAATTAAAAAAAAAAAAATTAAGAATGCAAAGATTGAAACTTAATATGACATTAAATTAAAAGTACGTAAATACAATTTAAAGAGTATTGTTAAAATAAAATTCAGAATAACAAAAATTGGTAAAAAAAAAAAAAAATAATTCAAAACAAATGCTTATGCAGCAAACAGAAAAGGTGAAACATTGTCAAGATTTAAGAGATGTAAATATATTTGCAAAGTACAAAATAACAAAAAAATTGGTAAATATAATTAAAAATAATTCAAAACAAATACTTATGTAGCAAACAGAATGTGAAACATTGGCTAGATTTAAGAGATGTAAATATTTGTGTAGAGGGTAAATATTTTGGTAAATATGTATGGTAATTACAAAAAAAATTCTTGAATGATAGATTTTTGGTAACAATATAAGAAAGTAAACCATTTTTTGTAACACTAGTTAAATAGTTTAGGGTATAGTATTTGCTATAAAAAAAAAATTTTGTGATATCAGATTAATATCTAAATTAATTAAATCAGAGCCAGTAAGTAGTGGCAAGATAAAACATATGTCGTGTGTTAAACGCGTGTGAAGTGTTAAGTGAAAGTGAATAGCGTGTGTTACAAGATTTAGGAGACTAAAAACAAAATTATAAAATTTCCAAGCAGGTTATAAATATTTATAATTATGTTTCTAGTGGGGCATATGTGACGGTAATTTGTATCACAAATTACTCAGATGTGGTTAACGATAAGAATATGAATATGTATTTTTATGTAACATTGATTTCAGAGGTTTAATAATTGTAATTATTAATGGTAAATAATAATTTTCGGCTCTACTGAAACTGTTAACAATAACACAATACTTTAGCAAGGGGGTGAGTTGTTTATCGTTACCGGGAACCAGGAAGTTACGTCATGTTTCGCGCCTTTTCAGTAAAAAAAGCTTCCAGAACATTCTATAAAAGTAATATGTATTAGTGGTTTTCATTGGATAGTAGAATAGACGCTAATGTTGGCGCGTTTTATTAGCCAATGGTAATTCATTTATAATCTTTAGGTGTATCTTGAGGTAAGTCTATAAATAGTGTAGATTCAAAGCGAGCGTTCTCCAGTTCAGCAAGATTCTCGAAGCATTCACATCGTCCTCCAGTTCGGCAAGATTCACGAGGCATTACACATCATCTCCCGCAGGCCGCTCAGTTCATCAAAGTACAATACGTGACTACATGTTGCCAATCGGTCCTTCAGTTCAAGTTACGCGCAGTGAAAATCATTAAAGATCTAAAATATTACAAAGTCACTTATATACAAAAATTGAAGTACGTGAGTTAAAAGTGAGAAGTTATTATAAACAGTTTCAGTATGGCGAGTATCGAGATAAATCTGTGAAAGTGTTAGTGCACGTGTTCGACAATAAAACATTATAAAACACATTTCTTCACTAGTAATTTTTGGATAAAAGATTCCTTTTCCGCTTCACACCCTGCAAGAATTAAATGCCTACCTAAATAGCTGGCCGGAGGACAATATACATAACCTTAAAACTAATTCATATAGATTGCTACGCCAGAAGGAGTTAACAAATGACCAACGAATGACGTCACACAAGATGGTTCCACGCGTGAGGTAAGCAACATTACGTGAGAAACATTATCCACCACGTGGTGCTACAAATACACAAATACAACACTATACCACTTTCAAATTGGCTCCCATACGTGGGGCAGTTAAAGTGAAGTAAACACAAAATTTGCAATGTTCTCTCGCAAATGTTATGTGACAATATTGTTTTGAATAATGATGTGATGTTGTTTTGTTGCATTCGATTTGATTTGATATGATATGATTTGATTTTGACTCGATTTGATTTTGGGTTCCATATTGATGCTGTGATCTTTATTTGCAGAAAATTGTTGCATGAATAGTGTTTGTATGTATGTGTGTATTTGAGGTTATGTGATATAGGTGAGATTTGCCTCGGTGGGAGTGCCAAAGAGTAACCCCGATGGCGTAGTGTGAGGTTATGTGAGAAATAAGAGTTGAGATTTGCCTCGGTGGAAGTGCCAAAGAGTAACCCCGACGGTGTTGATGTGAGATGAGGAGAGATGAGATGAGACGAGATGTCAGCTTCGGTGGAAGTGCCACAGTGTAACCCCGACAGTTGTATCATTTCAGAGATTTTGCTTATTGGTGTTGCTGTAACGTGCCCAGTATAGCGTGTGTGATGAATTCACACGAGAGATTATATAGATGGAAGTGAATGTAATGAAAATAATTTTTTTTTCTCTGTTTATGCAACAAGTTTATTACCATCTTAGATAGCAAATGTTAATACCACCTGTTTTCCAGCTTAAATTTTCATTTTGAGGATGTAGATGCAACATTATAATGTCATGTTATTTATGTAATTCCTGAATTGTTAATGTGATTTCTTGAAGGTTATGCCTATGTCAAATGTTTTGAATTTACAGCATGATAAATGAGACACGTAAGTGCAGATGTTTTGTTTTGGAGAGAAAATTGAAAGATGATGATGCTTGAAGTAATGATCGAGATTGCACTATTACTGCTGATGATGTTCATGATGATTATGATTGAGTTGATGCTCATACTGCGATGAGAAAGATAATGATGTGGACAAGAAGTTGTATTGGTGACAAGAGTAGGACACTAGTAGTTGAAAGCATGTCACGTGGCGTAGTTTAGAAATGTATTGTGGATGTAGCTTGTAGTGATGTATACACTAGTTTGAGTAGATAGTTAAGTCAGTGTTGTGTGTAATTTGGGGCCATGGTCAGTGTGAATGAGTTCATTTCATCGTCATGTGTGATTGTCTTGTAAGTGCACTTACTTTCTTTTGTTTGTGATACCAGCTGGTTATTGAGATGTAATATTGGGATCCCAAAACAAGGTTATGTTTCATTTCTGTCATGTTCATGTATTTTGAGTCTGTTTTACTGTTATTTGGATTATGAAGCATTGTAAGTTACACTTTGGATGGCAACTCTGTAAAATTTCTTTCTTATGCCAATTTGTACTAATTTTTTCTTCTCTTTCTTTGCCCCATGTCATAAGAATTTTTTTTAGTGTACACTTTTCATACTTTAAAATCTTTAATTGTAAAGGACATACCCTTCTTTTATGTGTGATTGTTTGTGGGAGCATCCTGTTTATTGTGTGGTGGTTTTGTTTTAGTCTTTCGCTGTGGCAGAGAGCGAGAAAGTGCATCAGCATCCCCAGGGCACACCAGAAGTCAAGAAACACCACAGGGAAGCTGTCAGGCAGCCACTACACTGCCGTGGCATTATGAGCCACCATGTCGGGGGGCAGTCCAAGCCAGCGACTGCCCACCCTGTTGTCATTACCAGGGACCTGCGGTGCTAATTCTACACCAGGACAAATCGTCGTTGTGGGCACTGTCTAAACCCACCCACAAACAGTTACGGCAGACCATCACCATTTTGCGCAGTGTAGTGTGCCTGTGAACTAAGGCAGCGTGGTGTGTGCGTGTGCGGGATGCTAAAGATCAGTGCATTAACAATACTAAGTCGACAGCACTTACGTCGCTCGTCTCTCCACATCACCCAGCACCATTGTTTTGTCGGCTGGGTGCTTACCACACACATGTCTATTGTTATATTTTACTTCACACATTTGTATGTCATTTTTGGTATGTCTTTGTCTTGTTTTTTTTCATGTTTATTGTATTTATTTCTTTCTGTCGACGAGGACGTCGACTTCGATGGCCAGGGGGAGATGTGGCATGTGCACAGATTATAGTAATAGTAATACGTCCTCTGGTTACCCAAGTCGAAGGTTGGCAGTTTATCTGAGGAGGGGCGATTGAGGGGAAACAGTCTCATTGGTGGGGATATTGTAACAGTATTAATGTTATTTGTGTTTTAACATTATTGTAGCCCCACGTTTGGGAGCCAATATGCAACGGTAGATGTTACTTTACGTAATGTTTGGTTTTTTTTGTTTGTATTAGCCCCAACGTTGTGGAGCCAATATGTAACGGAACAATTGTATATGTTTTAAGCCCCACGTTGGTGCGGCAAATATGCGATAGTAGGTGCTTACGTAATATGTGTTTTTGTTAGCCCCACGTTGGGTGCCAATATGTAACGGTATTAATGTTATTTGTGTTTTAACATTATTGTAGCCCCACGTTTGGGAGCCAATATGCAACGGTAGATGTTACTTTACGTAATGTTTGGTTTTTTTTGTTTGTATTAGCCCCACGTTGGGCGCCAATATGTAACGGAGCAAATTGTATTTGTTTTAAGCCCCACGTTGATGCGGCAATTTGCGATGAGATTCTTACAAATGTTTGTTTACATCACGTGTGTTGAAGCCATCTTGTGACGTCATTCGTTGGTTTGGTTTGTAGCTCCATCTGGCGTAGCAATTTGTATCAGTTTTGAAATAATTTATTTTAAGTGTCCTCCGGCTAGCTGTTTGGATCGAACATGTATCTCAATTCAAGTTGTGAAGCGGAAAGGAATCTTTTATCCAGAAATTACACTTAATGATGAAATTTGTTTTATAATCTTTTATTGTCGAACACGTGCACTAACACTTTTACATATTGATGTAGATACTCGCCAAACTGAAACTGTTTGTAATAACTTCTTACTTATCACTTTTAACTCACGTACTTCAACTTTGCGTATATTTAACTGTATAATACTTTATATTCTCGTAATTCTGCTGCGCGTAACTTATGACGAACTGAAGACAGCGTGCTAGAAATTTTGATGAACTGGGCGACCGACGTGTAAGGTATTGAGAATTTTGTTGAACTGAGGGGCGATCTACCTCGGACCTGGCTTATATACTCCCACTCCTCGACATGCCTAAAGATTATAAATGAACTGCTATTGGCTAATAAAACACGCCAACATTAGCGTCTATTTTAATATCCAATGAAAACCACGAATACATATTGCTTTAGGAGACATTCTAGAAGCTTCTACCGAAAACCCGCGAACATTACGTAACTTCCTTGTTCCTGGTAATGATAAACAACTCACCCCATCGCTGCATTATTGCGTTATTATTGACAGTTTCAGTAAAGCCGTATATTATTATTTACCAATAATAATTACAATTAATAAACCTCTGAAATCAATGTCACATAAAAATACATATTCATATTACAATCATTATTTACATTTAGGTAATTTATGATACAAATTACCGTATCAATATGGCGTTAGTGACGCCAAGCTTATCGTGGGTTTTCTGAGCATTCTGGGACTAGTGTTCGCGAGAGTTGGACGGATAACTGTCTACGACATGGCGTCCTCGCCCGGCAGACACATGGGGTAAGACATTATTATAATAAATCTACTAGTTGTCCATTCCTTTGCAGTTTTTAATTATGATAGTAGAATAGAATCCTTGCCTCTCCCTTCAGCCAGGAATTATGTTAGTGTAAGAATATTTTTTGAGATAACTTTAGCTGCGTCCTCGTCGTTGCCTCTTAAATTAAAGTTTCCTTTGTTTGATTAACGATCTCTCTCACAAGCGAGTTGCCCTCCTCTGAAGTTAAGTAATTACAAAATATTGAGGTACACGGCAATATTGAAATACAATCACTATGCAGCATGGTTTTCTATGAACTCAAACTAAACAACACCTCTTATCCACTTTTGTGTGCTGATTATGAAAATATACTTGGTTAAGTATGCTACAGTTTTAGTTTTTAATACTTTTCATAAGTGGGTCAGTTTCTGAATGCTCAAAATATTCTCTTTTCGTTTATTTTCCCTAACTAGAAGAAACAGTAACCCTCACCCTTAATACCAATTTTTCACTGACCCCTTACTTCACACCTGAGTGTTAAATACTTTGGGTTGTAAGGGAAAGCTCAAATGGCCTTGAAGGCATGGAAATCATAATTTTCTTGGTTCAGTCACCCCTAAGTTTAACAGGAATCCTGTTTTGCAACCTCTGTTCTTTTACGTAATGGACATAATCCTCCTTTGCTTCTCATAGCTCATTCAGTGGCTTTAAAAAGTGTATGATAATAAAAAGTTGGTAGTGGAATATACAAGCATATCTCTACAGAGAGTATACCTGTACAAAGCTTTAGCAAGGCTGGTCTTATGTTATAGTAGCGAGGCACTGACAATAAGATGAAAACAGGATAACAACCAATGAAGTGAGATTCATGCACTGAACAACAGATGTTCTAAAGGAGTTAGAAGTTGTACCTGCCTATCCAATATATCCAACAGTATCAGAACTACAAGAACTATCCAATGTGCTCTAGTAGCATCCCTACAGCTGTGCTTAATTACCATTCTAGAGGGAAATGATCTCTGGGCTGCCCTAACAAACAATGTTTGGAAAATTCAGCTTTGAGTCCTTAACAGGTCTTTGGTCTAAAACTTGAATGGAAGAAGGTAACATAAGTTTTACCCCTTAAAATTCGAGGGGGGAAAAGGAAAGGAAGGGGTAAAAAACAAAAAAGTTTGGCACAAAAATAAGCCACATCTGGATTGAGGTAAGAAATAGAGCATAAATCTTTATTTTCTTGTACTTTCATGTATGTAAACATTTTTCCTAGCATATGGTACATCACATTGACACCAACACATTGCCATATTTTGCATTATTCACTAACTGTGTTCACTTCATACTCTCACTTTCACCATTTGCTTCATTCTCACAGCCATCCAGTACATTTGATAGAAGCTAACAAAACAATATACACAATATTAATGCCAAAACACCAGTAAAAGTTTGACTGTTGGTAATAAAATGCTGCCAGTTTCAGTTCCAGACGCCAGCTGTACTGTTGCAAATAAGCATAGATTTTAACAGCAAAGGTATGTAAAAAGCCAAGGTAGCAAATATAAGCCCAACCCGAATTTTTACCTTTGAACTTAGACCAAAGCTGTGACTTATTTTTGAACTAATATGGCAGATGCTAAATGCAACAAACCCACTAAAAATATAAGTGTAGAAAAGCTTGCATGCCAGATAATTAGAATACTTTTAGATATGGGCATTTATTTAAGTTTAAAGTATTGTTGGGCTATGAAACTCTAGGAACTGGTAAAGTAGGATTTACAAACTTGTTTTTCCCCCCCCAAAATATCAAGTTTTTTTTTTCTAAAGAAGAAAAAAAATTGTCAAATTTTCATTCATATCCCATCATTAAGCAAATAACTCATCTGAAATCTCTCCACAAGTAACCTTTAAAAGGTTCATATGAAGATGTTTTATTTTGTTTAGCATCCTGTCAACTGCTTAAGGTATAATAAAACAAATAAACAAACAAAACAAAATGGAATGAATGAAATGATGACTCACCAGCATTTCACCTTCTTCCTCATCTCTGCTTTGAAAATATAAGGATACTAAATGACGAGCCAGCTGTCTATCATATTCATCATCCTGAGGATCCAGCATCAAAAATATGAGATCAAACCTGAAACACAAAACTGGAGATAACACAAATTTTTTTTAGATCATACTGAAACATCCAGTTGCTGCAGCATGGCACTTCAAAAAGAAACATTACTGTTATTGTCATCATTGCCAACAAAGCATACACAGTGTTTGTCAATTATCCCTTATATCATAAGATCTGCAGAGATAATGATATGTTTAATTAATTTTGAAGATTGAAAAGCTAGTAACTGTGATGTGTTATAATTTAAAATAGAGTTGAAGATAGTTACACTGCCATTGGTTGTTGTTACATATACCATTGGAGAAAGGGAATACCAGTAAGAATACCACAAATTATCCACATAGCCACTATGAATGGATACCAGAAAAACGATAGATAAGAAGATAAAAAAGTTTAAAAGACAGAAATACATCCAAAAAAACGACTACTTTACTCAGACAACAAAAACCACAAGCATATAGGAAATTCACTTATCACCCTTGGACACACATAAATTTCAAAGGATTTTCAAGAAATGCATCACCACCCTGTCTCCACAGAATAACCACAATATACAGAAACTACTATGTAACAGAACAAAAGATCCTATCCCCAACGATAAATCAGCTGGTATATATCAAATTGTTTGTAATGACTAATCTGGTATACATAGGAAGAACCAAAATAAATCTTGAAATAAGACTTAAAGAGCATATGAGATGCATTTACCAAAAGCAGCCAGATAAATCAGCAGTAGCACATCATTTCGTGTCTTCAAACCATGAAATCACCCCAAACATAAAACTCTTAAAACCAATCAACAGCAGCAATGAATTGGACATCTGGGAAAAAATACATATCGTCAAACACAGGAATCACCTAATGAATTTTGAACTGCCGCCACTCAGCAGCCTTTGGAGGTTCATCAGCCCCACACCAGAGAACACCGCTAGCCACACATATTCCCCAGATAATAACCGGCAAAATCAGTTGAAAACATGCTGACGAAGGGAGCAAATCGTATCCTGAAATGCGTTCAAGTAAGAACATTTTAGTGATGTAGTGTAACAACCTTCAACTTTTTATTTTAAAATACAAAAATTTTGCTCAGAGGCCTCTTTATCAGGCTTGAGGTTCTTTTACAAGCCATAAATCTATGACACATGCCCACCAGATTTACTTCCCTTCTGAAGAAAGCCATGCTAAGGATTTTTATGCCCAAAAATGGTACCTAGCTAGCATGATACCATTAGACCACAGAGGACAAGATAATATAATTTTATATAAAAAAAACACACGCACGCACACCCCCCCCCCATCTCATTAGCTGTTACTACCATAATTCGGCTACAGTGGTTTGGGCTGCAAAAAAGTTTATTATAGTTTCTAATTAATGCTTCCCCTTTCAATATCTTTAAGTATTTAAACCATCCTTAAAGAGAGTAAAAATTGTCACAACAGATTACCAAAGTGTAAACAGCATTCAATTCTTCCTTGTACTTAAAAAAATTATACAGGCAGTCTCATTGCAACATGAAACATAATGTCTTCATATTTTTCTAATAGTGAAATGGTAACTTGGTAGTCATCACAAATATGATTGAATAAACCTATAAAGATCTGAGGCATTACATTTACGGGACTTTCTCTATTCCCATATAATTTATTTTTATATAGCTATTACAAACTATTCCTACAAAAGCTTATTTTTCTTTTTACATGTTTATCGAAATAAACATTCACGAAGCAGTTTCATTATAGGTACACGGCAGATACAAAAAACAGAATCAATAGTCAGATGTTACTATATACTGACCTTGAAATTGCGAGAAAAAGTGAAGAGCAAAGCACTTTATAAAAACATGTAATGTTATATTCACATGACTTTCTCTACCCTTTATTGCTTATTAGTGGGAATACAACTTATTCTAATGAAAGTTTATTTTCCTATCTACTTCATTTTAATTGATAAACATTTCCAAAAATAACTGTATTACACATTTCATTATAGATACAAAGGGACTAGCAACAGTCAAATGTTTCAGAACTGAATGCTACATGCTGGCCTTAAAATTCCACTCTCTTTCCATGACATCGCGAGAAACAACTGAAAATTGACAAGACTTTAAAAGAATGAAAGTACTGAACAATTTGAATCATTAATAATGGATATCTCAGAAATGGCTGATGCCACAAAAAAAAAAGAATATATATGATGCATTATGATGAATATATGATGCGTTGCATTCCTCTGCTCCTATATACAAACTATTTTCACAAACGCTTATTCTCCACCTACTTCATGTTAATGGAGATAAACATTTGCAGAAATTATCTTATTAGTAATTATCTTGTAGTTGCAAGGGGAATATGGAAATACAATGGACTTTAAGCAATAGTCAAATCTTTTAAGAGCGGGTGACTATGTGGAGCATTCCATTCTCTTTGCATGTTCAGGACATAAAAAAAAAAAACAATAAATACATTCCCATTTGATAAAAAATGTATTGGAAAATTCAAACAAATAACAAGGAATATCTTGGAAATGGTTCACTAGACAAAAAAAATGTTGTTGTTCACCAATGGCACTGGGGATTAATTGATCTGCATCATTTTCCCTCTGGCTTCCCAATATAAACTCTGTAAGTTATCACTTTTAAGGCCTTTGCATTTGGCGAGATGATGTTTGTTCAGGATGACATCATCTTCACAGAGAGTGCACTTGGGTGTGGGGAACAACGTAGTCCGCCTCCACGTGGTGTTCCCTGGGTAATGCTAAATGTACTACAACACAGGCATGTTTCCCAAGCCAAAAAAGTTAAAACAAGAGCACTTCTTAGTGCTATTTTGGAATGTCGGTGGAATGAATGAAAGTAAAAAAGCCATGATAGACAATCTTTTAAGAGACAATGACACAGATGTATTCATCATAGCTGAAGCAAATATAGATCCAGAAGGAATAATTCTATCAATTTCCAAAATACAACACAATATATTAGAAAAACACAGACAGATAGCAAGTGGCATACTTGCTGGCATTAAACAATGCATAAATGGAAAAATTGAAATTATAAAAGAAATGAACCAAGATGACACTTCTGAAATAATAAGGATAACAGCTTGTAAACAAAAACAAATTTAAAATCTATGGTACCTACAGCCCACCCAATAACAATCACCTCAACTTGGACATAATTGATATTGACAATAAAACAATCATAATTGGTGATCTCAATGGGCATTCTCCAAGATGGGGCTATAGTGACAACAATAAAGCTGGTGAAATTATTGAAGAATTTCTAGACTCCAACTTAATGAAAATATTACATAGGGATTAAGACCCAAAAACCTACATACACTACTCAGGACAGTCAACCAATCCAGACATTGCTATCATATCAACTGATTTAGAAAGATAAAACTACAAAAAAAGTAATCGAAGATAGTGGTAGTGGACATAGAGCCATAATAAAAACAGGTCTAAATCATCAACCACCTAGAACAAAGTGAAAAATAAGACCTAAATAGAACTTTAAAAAGGCACACTGGGAAGAATATAAAACAATAACAAACAAACTTTTCAAAGAAATTAAATTGGAACAAAACAAAAACGAAGTAGTGAAAGAACTAAATGCCACAATTTTAAAAGTGGCAAAACAATGTATCCCAAGAGGGAAAATTCATAAATACAAACCCTTCTGGAATGAACAGTTAGCACAACTCAAATCAAAACGAGACAAAACTAGAGAAAAAGCAGAAAGGACACAAGACAAAGCAGATGCTATAGAATGGCGAAATGCAAATGCACAGTTAAAACAGGCTATAAAACTGTCAAAAAAAATAGAGCTTTGAAGAATTTATAAACAAACTAGACTATAGAACAAATAGTACTAAGGTACAAAATTACATTAAACAAATAAATAGAGAAAACCAACAAAATCAGCCATTAAATGTCAATAATAAAGAAATATACGAGGATAACCTTATAGCAGAAAAATTAGCAACATTCTATAAAACTAGTACTACATTAAAAAATAAAAACAAAAACCGAATAAATACTTAAGAAATAGAAACCTCGAAGATACGTCTAACTTTCAGAGTATCTTCAATGAGCCATTTACACTCCCAGAAATAAAGCAAGCAATAAGAACACTAAAAAGTAAAAGGAGCCCAGGTCCTGATAACATACATCCAGAGCTGCTCAAGAATTTTAGACATGAAGCACTCCATACTTTATTAAAAATTTTCAATAAAATCTGGACAACCAGAAATAACAGACCAACACTGGAAAAAAGCAAACATTATACCCATTAAGAAGAAAGGAAAACCAACTCAAATGATAAATAGCTATAGACCGATATCCTCAGCATCAAACATAGCAAAACTCTTAGAAAGAATGGTAGCTCAAGACTGACATACTAATCTAGAAACACAAAATCTATTAGTCCCTGAACAAGCTGGATTTGGGAAGGACAGCTCAGCAAAACACCAGGTTGTAAGACTCACACAGGACATTATAGAAAATTTCAATAATAATACGACTACTCTAGCACTGTTTGTTGACTTCAAAGATGCATTTGGCGAGAAATGTTACTATACAAGATGAAGACATATGGCATATCAGGCCACATGCTAAACTGGTTTCAAACCTTCCTATCCCAAAGATGATTTGCAGTACAATACAAAATAGCCACATCTAAATGGAAACAAACGAGAGTTGAACTACCTCAAGGGTCTGTTACAAGTGCTATTCTGTTCAATAAATATATATAAACGACCTAGTAGATGTACTAAAGAAAATAGGTAACATACAAGTAGGAATGTTTGCTGACGACGTGGTAATATGGACTTCAGAAAAGAACATAAGATCTGGGAAACATTACAAAAAACTACAAACAACAATGGAGAACACAATCATAACCCTAGAACAGTGGACTAATAATAACAATATGGAAATAAATACAGGAAAACTCAATATCAACTATTCACAATGCAGCATAAAACAGAAAATATATGCCTGCAAATCAACAACAAAAAACTACAAGAAGCAACTACAACGTATCTAGGGATAGAATTAGATAAAAAAAACTATCAATGAAAGAACTTCAATGTAACGAATAAAACATAAAACAGAACAACATTTTAAAACATTTAGCAGGAATAAAATGGGGTGGAAACATGGACCTCCTTAATAATACATATAAAACATACATAAAACCTAACCTATTGTATGGAGAACTACTAGCAACAGTAAACAAGAGACTTACAAGCAAACTAGAAATTTCACAAAATAATTCACTAAGAATAATAACAGGAGCTGTAAAAACAACACCAATTACAGTACTACAAAGCTTCACAAAAAACATGGCTACAGAATTGGAACATGAGTTGAAAGCAATTACTCTATCACAAAAACAGCAAGTCAATAGAAACAGATACAAGTGGTACCACACAGCAAATACTATAAGTAATTTAAAAACTCAAATAAGCTTCAGAACATATATTAATAACTTAAAATACAAGAATATAATTACAACAAATATAATTGCAACAGAGGTAACGAGTCCAACAGAATACATTGATATACAATATCAGAATGACCTGATATATACAATACACAAAAAAAATGTATATGACAAATTGTGTGCTTTAATTATATCTAAATTTTTTGTGTAGTAAAGTTTTGTCTATCTCTTACAATTTACCAGTTATGCAAAAGGCATTCAGAATAAAGAGGACTTTTGGAAACATTCCCAGAAAATTCAAGATACCTATTTCATTTGCCATGAAAATATCTTAAACATATGGTATTTTAATCAAAACCGTTTGAGCCATTTTTGAGAAAATAAAAATTTTCAAAAAATGTTCTATGTAAAGGGTAGTTTGGGATGCAGGGATTTTCTTAAAAATCCTTGTGTCAAATCTTTAGAGGATACAGAACCTAAATACCAAGTTTGGTGTTTATCAGACTTTTCGTTTTTGAGTTATGCTATTCACGCACGCACGCACACTAAAAAGGCTTTTTTTTGGGGATTCAAGGGGTCTCAAAACATGTATTTCCGGTGAAATCTCAGTATCAAATTTTTGGGTGGAATGCAATACCTTCTCTACCTACAAAGTACATAGTAGAGAAAGTAAAACTGATTTTAAATAAATTATGTATAGTATGTTTTTGCCTATCACTTAACAATTACCAATTATGCAAGATTACATAAATTTCCTAATGAATGAAGATGTGGGTTGTGGGCTTTGGTCTTCCACCATGGACCAGTGCAGGAAGTTCATATCACTATAACGAGAATACAATGGAATAGAATATAATCTTTATTGTCACAATGCTTACAGTGTCAACTGGTGACTCATCAAAAGTCACTTAAAAACTAGAGCATTGAAAAATTGTTGAAACACGTTAGTATTTCTAAAAAAAGCTAATTCTAATATGTTCCACTAACAAGAGAACACATGGCGATACAATGCAGCAACTAATTGGTTGATGAGTGAAGATGGGAATGAAGATTCCTGAAACATGTCTCAGTAATTAAACGTAAGTTACATATAGTGTAAACAAACAGATGCTCATTTAACAACTCAAATGTTTTCAATTAAAAAATGGATGTTTTGGGATGCCCATTTTGTCCTATATTAGCAGCATTACAAAGATGAAAACACCATCTTGCACAAATGAACATGGAAATATTTTATAATTAAAGCATGTACTTCTAGCTTTGATTTATTCACTTTAAAGCAGCTCCATTAAGAAATGATAAAAGAAATTCTCACCTGGACATTAAAGTATGGGGCAACATAATATTTTCCACTATAGTTTTGTTCTTATTCCATTGAGATTCACAAGGATTTGCTGCAGCAAGAATGGAAGTCCTTGCATTGAGTTGACAAATGATTCCTGCTTTGGCTATGCTTAATGTCTGCTGCTCCATTACCTCGTGGAGCACACTACGAGTGGAGTCATTCATTTTATCAAATTCATCTATACAGCAGATGCCATTGTCAGCCAATACCAGTGCTCCACTGCAAAAGTAAATTACATTCCTTTCATTTAACATCAAAGTGTGAAAATGAAAAACATTTACTACAGGATAATTAATGTTTTATATCAATAATATATTTTAGGATTTATCAATTCATACATTCAAATGTTTACCATAATTACAGAGAAAATAATGTGTATAGTTTCAATATATTTTATTGTCAAGTAAGAGGTCTACTGGGAGTAACCAGTATGAATGTACCAAGCAAGATAGCTCAGCCATGGATCATATTTGGGAATGCATGGGTTCAAATTCTGTGAACTGAGCAATGTAATCAATTATAGTATTACCCCGCGTTTACACCCCTGCCATTTACATAATTTTTTTAAGGTCCCCTCAATTTCCCTACACTCACAATACATTATAGTCCTCGCATTTACATTTGTGAAATTTCAATTTCCTGCCAATTATACCATGCCCTATCGATCTCTAGCACAAAACAATATGAAATCAGAACATCATATAATCATGACATTTAAGGAACCTTGGGTCTCAACAAGAAAATCAATCATAGATTTTTGTGGGCAGTCAAAATGGTATTTTGTCTACAACCTTTGGTGTGGTGACACTTGATATTTGCGCTATCTTGTAGCAACCTTTGAAAAAAAACAGCTCCAGTTCCAAGTTACATTTTATTGTGTACTTTGTTTCTGTCTTGTGCACTTGCAAATTACAGCAGTATATTGATCCTCGTACGTTCTACCAACCCCAAGTATTTTGTTATTTGTTATGTTGTTCTGGCTATTCTTTTTCAATTTCTTGTTATGCTGTAAGTTGTGATATTTTTTTAATTTGCATCTAGCAATCACATTTTTGTTACTCGTTCATTTTCTGGTTATTTCGCCATGTTATTGCTATTATTTTAGCACTGGACAGAAAAAGTGAAAGAAGTCTTTTTCCATTGAAGAAAAATTTAAAATTCTTGTTTTGTGGAACACGTGTTTCACTAGCACGTGATCCGAACATTAGTGTGTCAACTTTGAACACTATTATATCAGAGATACACAACAGAAAATGTTTCAGAGTATGAAGCACATTCGAAGGAGTCTTGTCACTCAAAATATTGAAAACATTGTGAAAAGCTAGTTTGTAACAACTGAGCAGCAAATATACCAGTCAATGGAGTACTCTTAAAAGAGAAGGCACTTAAAGTGGCAACTATGTTGGTATAGAAAACTTTGCTGCATTCAATGAGTGGACAGACAGATTCAGGAAGCATTACAATGTAATCTACAAAACTGTGTGTGGCGAGCCTGCATCTGTCTGTGATGAAAGTGTAAAGCAGTGGATCGATGCTAAGCTTCAAAAACTGACCAAATTATGATGCTAAGGAGGAGTTCAAAATTGATGAAACTGGATTGTTTTTTAACGTTCTGCTCAGCTAAACACTGGCATTGAAAGGAGATAAATGTCATGGTAGTAAGCACAGTAAAGATTCACTGTTATGTTGGAAGCCAATGCTGGTGGCCCTGAAAGATTTCAACCATTTGTGATAGGCAAATCTAAAAAAAAACACCCTGTTTCAAGAATTTGCAGTCCTTGCTTACATCATAGATGCCAATAAGAAGGCTTGGATAACATCTGATATATTTCAGGAACAGCTTTCTGCCCTTGATGCTAAAATAAGCAAACATCCTATTGATGTGCATTTGAGAAATGTGCAGCTGGAGTTCCTGCAAGCTAGCTGCACAAGCAAATTGCAGCCATTAGATCTGGGGATAATTAATTCCTTGAAGTCACTGTACAGAAAGAGCATGGTACAGCAAATACTGAATGTAATGGATGCTAGTAAAGACCTTTCTATCTTTGAAATTTCTGTATTTGATGCCCTCCACTTCATTCCAAGGCATGGAAAGATGTCATGCAATCCACTATAGCCAAATGTTTTCGTATACTCTTCTGAACACAAAACACAGAGCTTGAAGAAGATGAAATCAACACCCTTTTGACCACCTGGGATGTTTTGCTGCTGGGTTTGCAATGTTGAAGATTTCATTGCAAAGGAGGAGGCTCTAGCAATTACTAAAGAGAAGTTTAGAAGACTTTGTATTCAAGCATACTACAGCAGACTCAGACAGCAGTGATGATGAGGATGAAGAAGACAGTGCAAGTATGGTACTCACAAGCAAGGCAAGTGCAGCTGTGGAGGAGCTCCAAAAATATCTTTCATGTGTAGATGGTGGCAAAAAAGGCTTTGAAAAACTTGAGAAGCAAATAGAAGAATTGGATTATTTCAAGGAGGATTAGATGTTTCCAACTGTAATTGTATGATAGATAAATGAACAGCCTACAATCTTGAGGATTATTTCCCAACATGTTCATAATAAAAAACATTACATTACTGCCACATTATTTCCACCAGCATAAAAAAGAGTAGCTTGGGTGAGACTGTCCTCACTGGCATTGAATCCAATCATGAGACCACTGTACTAGCATTGATCCTCACAGTCTTGAAACAACCATTTGCAGTAAGGCCTGATATTTGGATGCTGTTGGCAGGAATCACCAGTAGAAATTTGCCATTTCTGAGAACTGATAAGAGATCATGTGCAGTCTTTGGAATTGGGAAATTCTGAATGGCCATAATCTTATCAGGAACAAGCATGTGCCTGCTGCAGAAACTTCATACTCTAAGAAGTCTACTTTTGTGGATTCCAGGATACTTTTGTTGGCATTGATGGGTATGCTGTAGCTGGAAAAACAGAAGAGTGTTGTCTTGAAGGAAACAAGGATGCCATGTGCATTTCATCACTATAGGCAAAGATGAAGTCTAGACCAGACAGGACATTGATCTGGCCAAAATACTGGTAGTTCTTGGAGCAGGCAGTTATGTTCATAAATCCTTTCGTTTTGCAAATGTGCAACAAACAAATACTACAGCTACCAGGAGAGCCAGTGAACTAAGAACTGGCTGTGCAGGGTTTTTTCCTGTTTGCATTATTGGCACTCATTGCAGTCTGCAGCTATCATAGAATGGTGCAGATGCAACAATTTTTAAAACTGCTTTTAAAGACTTTACTTACCAACTTTACGAAGGGAAGTGCTGAAACTGGCCATCGTCATTGACAATGCATTTTTGGCGCCTCTTTAGGAAACCATCCATCACTCGCCCTAGTTCACATTCAGAAATGTTGGCAATTTCCTGGTGGATATTTCGTTTTAATTCTTCCAGGGTGTGTGAGTTTGTCTTGTACATTTTATGTTTTAATTCACCTCAGAGATAGAAATCACAGGGGGTTAGGTCAGGAGACCGAGGAAGCCACAAATCTCTACTAATAATTCTGTCCTCAAACAGACTTTCAATTGTTCTCATCGAAATATTAGCGGAGTCTTGTTGAAAAAAGGATAATCACGTTCCCTGTCTGTTGATTCTCTAACAACAACAACCAAAAAAAAAGGGGGCAAAATTGTATTCGCATATGTAGGGGCGTCAACTGTTGACTCGAAAAAAAATTGGCTCTATAACTCATTCTCTGCTCATGGTAAACCATATACAAATTTTTTTTTTGTCATGGAGGGGTACTTCATGAAGAACAGCTCCAATAATGATTATTTCGCATATACACATATCCAAGAAGGTGGAAGCAAGCCTTGTCCGAGAAAAATAATAAATATTTTTCTATTAATATGGTCTATTTTGCCATTGTATACACTATTGAGACTCCAACTCACAAAATCTGTGCCAATTACAAGATTATCTGGTTGAAGAACATGTGCCAGTTATTTTGCATGGTTTTAACTTCTACAATTTAGTAGCTCTCCGCACAGAGCCATAGGAAATGCCTGCCTATTGTGCAAGATGCCTAAGCGATTTTTGGGGGAAGTCTCCAAATGATGACTGATGTCATCTAATGTTTCAAGAACCCTACACTGTCTTTTAGGTTTCTTAGACCGAACACTTCCTGTGATCTGAAATTTATTATGTAGTGTATGGAATGTTGGAAATTTTAAACCCAGAAATCTTTCTGCAAATCATATTTTGTCTTCAGCTAAGTTAACACATACAAATCATAAATAAATATACACTGAGCACTAAACTATGTACACCAGAAGAATAAAGTAGACATAAACAAATCACCGGTTTGTATCACTCCGCGGCCATGTGCGCTCCAAATGAGGTTACGCCCACCCTCCATCAGGTATCAGTAGTTAATTATGTTCAGTTTATTGAACACATTTACCCATACGGTAACTGTTATATGAGTTTTTCACCACTAGGAATATTTATTCACTCTAAATAACATACAGCACGCTAGTAACAGAAATTGCTATTTACTTACGTCATCTCTATTCGTCTAATCTGAGCTTGACATTGGTTGAATGCCCTCCAGGTCAGACGTCTCTGTGTTCTTTTATTCTACGGAGAAAATCTCTACGCCATAAAATAATGTCATCTCTGTCCACAATAATACTTTTTCTTTTCCTGCTGACAAACTTGAAACCTATCTCCAGGAGCAACTTGTGGAGGGAGGTTCGTTTTAAGTTTGGGAGGTCCGGATCAGAGTTAACTGCAAACAGCACTTTGTTTAAGGTGGGGGGTTCATTGTTAATAAAGAACTGGCGAACTTTTCTGCGGATTGCTGACCTCACAAACTCAAACACAAACTCATCACAAACAACATCCAGCACTCGTCTCGCATGTGGTCTCTTCTTGCCAGGAGTTCTAACCTCACCAACTGTGGATTTTTCTTTGCGTGCGCTGTAAACACTTGAAATTGACACACCAGTAAACTCAGATGTTAATTTCACCACATCATCGATAGCAAGTTCTGGATATTTCTCGCACAACTTGTTGTACACGTTCAAAACTATTGTCTTCTCACCACTATGTAAAGGCTTTCCGCGCTTATGTTTAACAACACCGCTTATTTCCGCCATGTTGATACATACAAGTGTTTTGCTTTTTCCTCCTTCCCAAACCAGTTCCAGCAACCAATCAGCGTCGTTACAAATTGAGTAACGCTAGTTACAAATTAATTTATTTATCATTTAACATATTGAGTTGAACTATGCTTAGTACTCAATAGTTTGTGCTTTATGAAATTAAGTGAGCTTCAAACCTTAGTATTTAGTAACACTTTTCAAGGAACTATTTAGAGGGCGGAAGCATCCAGCAAACCGTGAAGAAGGCGCGCTGCGGTCAGAACGCACAAGGTTTTGTTTATGCTTACTTTGACCTTTTGATGAACATAGAATAGAAAACAAATACTGAGCCATAATATACTTTATGACCAAATACAGGACAAAATAATAAACAACTCATAATAACTGAACTTCACAATATGTCACTGTCAATTCAATACTGCAGAACCAGAACAAAGCCGGTCAATAGCATGCACCTTATTGCAGCAGCAGCACAGAATCATGTGTACAAATACCCAATGAAAAAACACTGCGCAGTCGGTTCTTAGTTCCTTGGCTTTCTTGGTACTAGTGCTAATCTTCGATTGGGGTCACTGATGTTGGTTCTGGGATACATGCTGGTTGTAGGAGATGTGAAACTCACACACATAGTTCAACCACTAACAAAACTTTTTATTTTAGTCCCTCTTTGTACAGCAGAGAGTATTTTCATACATGTTATCAACATGTAACCATGATAAGCCAAAGCCATATGAAGAGCTGTACTGGCTTAAGTTAGTACTGGCATTTAAATCGCATGAGCACAGCATGTGTGCTGGCCAATAAAACTACATATATTTGCATTTTTAACCAGCAGGTGACATTCAGGGGATTTTCATATCACGTTAGAAGACTAATGAACAGAACAACTAATGCTGTTGGTACCATGAGAGCAAATAAGGAGGATAATATGTCACCTGGTATTGTGAAACATGGCATATCTAGCCACAGCAAAATTGGAAGTTTCTGCACATCTTTTTCTACTTGGAAGTGCAATAGTAGTAAACTTTGCCAATATTACACATACACTACATGATCAAAAGTATCCGGACACCTGGCTGAAAATGACGTACAAGTTCGTGGCACCCTCCATCGGTAATGGTGCTGGCCCAACCCTTAGCCTTGATGACACGCTCACTCTCTAAGGCATACTTTCAATCAGGTGCTGGAAGGTTTCTTGGGGAATGGCAGCCCATTCTTCATGGAGTGCAGAACTGAGGAGAGGTATCAATGTAGGTCGGTGAGGCCTGGCACGAAGCCTGCATTCCAAAACATCCCAAAAGTGTTCTATAGGATTCAAGTCAAGACTCTGTGCAGGCCAGTCCATTACAGGGATGTTATTGTTGTGTAACCACTCTGTCACAGCTCGTGCAGTATGAACCAGTGCTCGATCATGTTGAAAGATGCAATCACCATCCCCGAATTGCTCTTCAACAGTGGGAAGCAAGAAGGTGTTTAAAATATCAATGTAGGGGTGCAAGCCCCCTCCAGGAAAAACATGACCACACCATAACACTACCACCACCACCTCCGAATTTCACTGTTGGCACTTGGTGATTTATCAAGTACTCCTACGTGCAATAGACAAGAATCAGGCTGCTGTGGCTGCTACCACCATTACTACTACAACAATACATTTGCTTGTAATCTCCCTATTCTGAAGAGGGGTTGTTATGCGATAGCTATGTCATTCTGCACTAAAAAGAATAACTTGACTACATACAATGCAGGTGGCACTATTAACAGTTAATGAATCATTTCAGAAACCATGTGCATATAACCAATTTTCATCCTTTGGATGAGCATTTTCCTGAAGTCCTGATGTATGTTTTTGTTAGGCCTTGTGTATGTGAATAAATAATCAGTCTGTGATAAAGCAACCTGTATTGGCTTAAATGATTACAACACCTTAGGTTTTTCTTTAGTGACAGAGGAATGGAAAAATTTTCTGTTTCAAACCCAAGATACTGTGATGCAGCAGTATGGCCCAAGGTGATCACGAGGTTGGTGCTGGGCAATTGTAGTAAACAACACAACAGCCACTTGCCAGTGTAAACACTGGGCTCCTGTCGGCAGATAACTAGAACCCTCTGGAAGCTTCTTCCCCCCTCCTGCAGAAAGTGTGTCAAAATATTTCTAAAACATTTGAGAACCTTGTGGAAAGATTTGACTGACTATATAAGTGAGCACTCTCGCAGGAAGTAGTCAGTCAGTGCGAGTAAGTGGCAACAGTAGAGTGAGTCACATCATCAGTGTGAGTCGAGTGTGAGCAGAATTGTTGAGTCAAGTGCAAATTGAGTGTGAGTTGGGTTGTGTTGATGAGCGAGTTGACAGTGAGTTTCCCATGTGACATCAAGAGTGACTTTTCAAGTGAGTTGTTGATGACTGATGTGATGTGCTGCGAGTGCTACTGCAGAGTGGCGGGTTGTGGAGGTCTCATGCTTGACTCCCAAGTGAAGTGAAGTGACCGAGAATTGAACTAGTTCACCTTGGTGAAGTTAGTGTGAATGAAGTGAACTCCCAGTGAAATTGAACTAGAGAAAAACTGAACAGTGACAATGAGAACAGAGGGAAGTTATAGTTATAAAAGCTGGACAAAGTCTCAATACTTAAATGATACCTCCAATTAAAAAAATATATGAATATTTTTGGAGTATATTGTATATACAGTAAACTCTTGATTGTCCACAGTAATGTGTGGGAACATTACTGTGGATAAAGCAAAACATGGTTAATCCAAAAATTGTCATAACCCCTGTAGTGTGTACTAATGTGAGGTATTTTTATAAATATTAAGATAGTTACAATGCAGAAATTACTATTTAACTCATTTTGTAGAAGGTGTCTGCATCACACGCATTAAACTTTCTTCATCAATTGACACCATATAACCCGTCAGTGATAGTCAACTACAAACCATTCTTCAATGTTCTCACTGTGCATGTTTTCGTACCGGATGCAACTTTTAATACACAAGCTGAAGTTGCATACCTCTGTTCCTTTACATACTCTGACCAGGGAATTCCCATTTGAAGGATGAATGGACAGAGAACAATAAAGTACCATAAAAGTGAAATCTTACTTGGCAAGAGCTGCTGTACAGTCCTTAGCAAATCACAGTCCATCAAAGTACTTTGAGGTACATAGTACTAAGAAATCCCTTTGGAATGCGAACTATACAAGCTGGTAATGGAATTAAAAAAAAATTTGATCCTAAAATAGCCGCAGATATTCTGCAAAGCAATTATCTATATTTGAAAGCCTACTGTTATGTACAATTTTAAGAAATTTGACACACTGGAGATGCCAATGAGCAATTTTTCTTCTTTCTCCCATTCTGTATATTGTTAAAATTATCTTTCTGCTTCTACAGAATGATAAGCATTTACTCACGTTTGCAGCACCAGCTGTCTGGTTTCTGGGTCTTTGGTAACATATGCAGTAAGACCAACAGCAGAGGATCCCTTGCCTGAAGTATACTGACTGCGAGGCACCAAATTGTATACATACTGAAGCAGCTGAGATTTACTGGTTCCTGGATCACCACAGAGTAGAATGTTGACTTCTGCCCTACAAATGTAAGCATAAAAATAAGAACTGAGCTGGTATTGATATTTTACATTAATTGAACTTACCGCATTTACTCATGTACCACATGAATAGTATTTGAAAGAAAAACAGAAATGTTAAAAAAATGAGGTACCTCTTACTTGGCAATTTGAATTTGCCATTTTGGGAAGATTGCTTATGACTCATGTATTCCTAAACTGGTACTTCCAAGATATAAAACGCACATGCACAGAATCCCTGTCATTCTTTGGGCAGTGACAGCACATGAATAGTTCATTATTCTTTATGTGTGCTGTTTTAAGGAGCAACTCACAATTATAAAATAAGCTAAACAGGAAATCTTACTGCAGGAAGAAAATTTGAAGTTCCAAAACCATTGCACAAGATACTGGAGAAAAAAGGATAAGTTGTGAGCAACTAACTACAACAGGCAGGCTTTTTGAGGATTGCCAGCCAAATACCCAGATGTGGAGGATAAGCTTACAGCACTATACCTTTTTCACTATAAGCTGAAAGGAGAAGTAAACAACTTAAATGTGAGTCGAAATTGTAACACTAACATCACTTAAGTTTAAACTTAAGTGATGTTAGTGTTACAATTTCGACTCACCTTTAAATAGAATACACATCACTGTTTCTAGCTTCTTTTCATTACAATACATACGTAACTTAAATGTATCACTCCGCCGAGCACATGGCAGCACCACGTGGAGGATGACAGGAACTAAGACCCGTGATAGGAAATTGCTTCATACAGAATGCAAATACAGCATATTGCGCAGCTTGGGGATCGTTAGCTTTTAAACATTGTATGTCTTATTCCTATATTTTGCCTTACATTCTAAACTTGTAACACACAATACTAAGAGTAGACAAATAAAAGTGGTACCTGCACAGTTCGGCTTCTGTGATTAAAGGTACTGGATTAAACTGTTCTCAACTTCAGGCTTTAGAAATCATTCATTTAATGACTAATATCACTATACCACGTTTGCTTTAACCTTTTATGAGTCAACAAGTTAAATAACGATTAGCACTATAGGTTACAAAAACAAATGGAACCAAGCTATCTGAGCAAGAATTCTGCATCACTAACAAAGAAGTTTTAAACAATAGCCAACCATATTCATTGTCGATTAAAAGTGAGTACTTTTCAAGAATTTGTTAAAAGCATTTAACACAACTGTTTTCTTTCCCTCGTTTATGTTTTCTGCAGTGGCAGAAGATTCTCAGCTGGAAACCAGAAACAAACTGCAGTGCCTGCGCATAGCCTCTTAAGCCCTCTGCTGTAACGGTTCATTTAGTTATAGGTGAATCTGAACAAACACATTTAGTTTCATAAATTTAACTATTACAATAATGCAAGAGAATAACCACAAAATGTTACGATATGAACCGATCTGTTTTATTGTAGAGGATGAGACGACATGCTAAGCCGAAAAGATTGTAATTTGTCCACCAGCCAATGAGGTGCTATCTTGTCACGTGGTTTTGTTTACTTCTCCTTTCAGCTTATAGTGAAAAGATTTAGGTACCAGCATGATTATGCAGTGTGCACAGAAATGTATCATCTTCAAGCCATAAATATTGTGCAACAACTTGGAGCTTTCACAGGAATCACAGGCTGGATAGAACAGTTTATGCCAATGGCTTACAAAGAAAATCTATAGTTTCAAAGGCATATTGAAAGTCTTTGTAAGCAGCATAATCTTTCTCAAATCAGAAATGCTCTTCAAACCCCAGCTCATTTTAAGATGCCATGTGATATCACAGTTCACCACAAAGATGCTAAGACTGTGGCAGGAAACTTCCATCTTTCATCACTTTTAAGCATAAAGCCATTCCCAAGGAAGAGTTTTCCACCTACTCATAGTGAGAACACAAGAAAAAGGATGGAAGCTATGTCCTAAGGTATTATTACAACTACGAGACATACTTGTGAAGAGCTTTCATGGGTATCAGATAGAAGAGGTGTAAAAACAGATTAGCAGCAGGAAATTCAGATTAGGTTATATCTGGTAAAATGGCTTTGGTTGTTTAAGGTTAACCTCAAAAGAATGTATAAGGAATGGATGACAAACAAAAATCATAACTTGACGCCCACCAGGAAAATTCAGATCATTATCTGAATGTAGCTGTAGCTATCAGTACGCAATTGGATCAAACGTGCTTGGAAATAAGAAAGAAAGAAAGAAAGAAAGAAAGAAAGCTAAAGTCCAGCAGTGGTACTGAGAATTAAATATGATACAACATTAAAATTATTACATATCTAACTACAATGCATTATTAACTATGACTAATTTTGTTTTAGGTCAACTTAGCATGAAACATCCTTTCTGGATATATGGAAAAATGAAAAACAATATTGACATAATCGCATAATATTGAATTCTTTATTCTAAAATAGTTTGTGAGTAATAAAAATTACTATTGAATGTATGAGTTTTGATCTGTAAAAATATTTTACTCCTCAAATCACATTTTTCTTTCTTACTTAAAACTTGTTATATTCCAAAATACAGCTAAAATGAAATTTGGCAATGTGATAAGAGTTGTATATTATGTAACAAATATCACATTTTGTACAAAGAGCTATACAATTTGCTTTAATAATTGCTATACTTAATTTAAAGATGAAAAATGTCTGCTGAATAAAGAAAATAATCAAGTACTGCATTCTTGGAACAAGAACAAGAACTCAACATTTAAGTGTAAATCTGTAGGAAATATTCTGTGAAGTATATGAAGCTGAAGGTATGTTTAATCTAATTCTGGATCACTTGTGTAGGAACAGTGCCTGCATTACCTTATCTCATTGAAGGACTCTGTGAGAATACCAACAATTACTTTCTCATGAATATAAGTTCTGCAGTCTTATAAAATGTATATATTACCTGAAGTTTCCACGACCAGAAGTTATAAATGACTTCTTGGTTCCTCCAAACAGTTGCAGCAGAATCCCTTTTTTGATATCTTCATTTTCATATATAGAAGGTGCTATTGCTCGTGCTAAGCGTTCATATATGTCCTCCATTTTGGACAGCTCAATCAGCAACTTGATTCTATCTGGGGAAAACTGGTGACCTTTCCTGAACAAAACCAATATGCACCAAATAATTTAAACTTTTTTCAGCCTCTCCATTACAGAAAATGTGACAACTCCTTTCATATAAAAATTGCTTTCTCTACATAAAATCACATACAGCCAATTGCACCAATCAGTTCTTTCTTTTCCAACACAAAATGCAAAAAATTTCACAGAACATTCTAATGCAGTCACTTGCATTATACAGCTTGTTAGAGTTTGCCTTAAACCATGTGTCAAAATCATTTTTGCCAAGAACTGGTTTTTATTGATTGTGTACTAGCTTTACCCATTTTGGTAAACATGCTCCGCTACGAAGGCTGTCCCAGAAGTACCCGACCTAACAAAGAAAACAAAAATTTTGGGAAAAAGCATATTTATTTCTCTACATAGTCTCCTTTCAGGTTGATACACTTTTCCCAGCAATGTTCAATAGTTTTGATAGCCTGATTATACTGAGAACCATTTAGTTCTGCAAAATAGCCATCAACTGCAGACTCCAGCTCTTCATTGTTGGCAAATCTTTTAGCACCAAGCTACTTCAACTTTGAAAACAGAAAATAATCAGAGGGGGCTAAATCTGGCGAATAGGGTGCATGAGGAAGCAATTCGAACTTCAACTCATTGATTTTGGTCATGGTGATAATGGATGTGTGAACTGGTGCATTGTCTTGATGAAACAAAATCTTCTTTTTCGCTAAATGCGGCTGTTTTTGCTTGATTTCATCATTCAAATGCTGCAATAAGTTTGCATAATACTCTCCATTGATTACATTTTCTTTTTGAAGATAATGAATGAAAATTATCCCACATGCATCCCAAAAACTGATGCCATGACCTTGCCTGCAGATGGAACTGTCTTTGCCTTCTTTGGAGCCAATTCTCCCCTTTCAATCCCCTGTTTTGACTGTTCCTTTGTCTCAGGTGGGAAGTGATGGACCCATGTTTCATCCATGGTTATAAATCGATGCAAAAACTCTGCTTTATTGCAGCGAAACATTGCCAAACACTCAACTGAAACATCCTCACAACACTGCTTTTGTTCCATTGTGAGTAAATGCGGCACCCATCTTGCGCATGGCTTTCTCATGTCTAAATTTTCAGTCAGTATGTGATGTACAGCACTTTTTGAAATGCCTATGATGTCTGCTAGCTCGCGCACTTTTAGTCAGCAATCAGACAATACCATTTTATGGATTTTCTTCCAATTTCTGGTGTGGTCACCTCATTTGGTCGACCACTGCGATGTTTGCCTTGGCAGCTTGTACAGTTAAACTCTGGCACTCAATATTTTACTGTTATAAACGAAGGAGCAGACTCCCCTAGAGTAGAATCTATCTCAGCTTTAATATTAACTGGACTAAGACCTTTCTCATTAAAGTATTGTATCACATAACGATGACCTGTTTTATCCATATTTACAAATTCGCTGAGAGCGTTCACTATTGATGGCTGCCAAACAGTTACTAAACAATGTACCATCGTCAAACTTCAAACTTAAGCTTTATAAGGTTGGTACTTTCTACCATAGTCATTTGTTTGAAACAACCGCCACTATCTATACATCAGGTCAAGTACTTCTGAGACTGCCTCGTACCACTGTAATTTACTCATTTGCTTTAGCTCTTTTCTCTTGTAATTTTCCCATTCTTTTACTTTGTGAATTCTTATTTCAGCAGAAAAAAATTATCTGATGTGTTATATTCCCAATAATTTCTGCAACTACTATAGCATTTACTTTTATATACCTTCTACAAATTGTTATTACAAAAGCTTATTCTTCTATCTACTTCATGCTAATCAAGATAAATGTTTGTGGAAACAGTTTCTCATTACACATTTCATTGTAGGTACAAGAGGAATACAGGAGGTTGAAGTGAATTATCTAATCTTTAAAACGTGGGTCATTATGTGCAGGCTTTGAAATTCCACATTCTCTGCATAACATGCTGAGAAACAAACTGGTAACTTTGGCACTTCAATCTTCTGAAGATGCTGAACTTAAATACCAAGTTTGGTGTAAATAATAACATATCCATAGCATTTCATTTTCTGCTTGAAATAATCTTTTGGTAGATATACATTTTCCTTAAAAATATTTGTCAAACATGCTTCTCAAATGTAAAAAGAACTTTATTAAATTACTAACCAGAATATGAAAAAAAGCTTTGTAACTGATTGTATTAACGCAAATAATCTAAGTTTTTAACTGTTGAAAGAGATGTAAATAGTTTTCATCAAATGTTTTAGTTCTGGCAACCTGAAACTATTTGAAAAGGTTTCTTTTATCAATAATTTTAGTAAATGTAAATTGTATAGAGAAGTTAAGCAACTTGATGTTTATAAATTAGATTTCTTTTTTAGTGTTACAATTCCAACTCAAAAAGAAATCTCAAACGCATCGTTTCTAACTTCTTTATACAAATTATATTAATTCATGGCAAACAAGTCAATCAAATTATACTGATTCATGACAAACAAGTCAATTTCAGAAATAAACAACTCCAATGGTACGGCACCAAGTGGTAACAAACAACAATGGAGGTAAGATCAGAACACAGTAACCTCTGGAAATTCATAACAAAAGCACCTATACATCGAAGCCAACCCCTTCCAAAACTACGGAAAAGACACTGCAACAGTTGTAGAGTGCTGTCTTAAAACATGTTCAGATAAAACTTATCTTTCAGTGTTACAATTCCAACTCAAAAAAAAAATTTAACTTTTAGTAAACTTTATTCAGGGAAGAAAACACTGCAGTACTTACCCTTCCTCCTGATCATAAAGTCTTCTACTATCTGCTTTACGGAAGTGCACAACATCAATGTGTGTCTTATAAACAGCACGTACATTCCGCATGCGTGGATTCACCTGTATGGGGACAGCTCGGTATATTCCAGTAACCGTAACTCTATCTCCTGCTTGTACACTGTCTACTAGGTCATTATGTGTGAACAGTACAACTGTGTGAGGTGTCTGGCCAGCTGGCATGTCATCTGTATAGGGAGGAAAATGTAGAAACTTAATGTAAATTATTAGTTATAAAGGAACCAACATAACAAAGCACCTGAAAACCACTGCTTACAAAATGTTCCAAGCGTAATATGGAGGCAAGAAGCAGGAGTTTTAAGCTTGACCTTTCTTTCATAATAAATAAATATAGAAGCTTTAATTTATGACACAGAAACTTACAATCTAGTTGCAACCTTGATACAACAATTCAGGCTGCTTTTAACAGCATATAATAATACGCATTCTTACCTGGTGACTCCTGAAGTTTCACCATTTGTTTATCAGTGAACTGGGAGCGATTGTGGATTAGATTAAAGCAATGATTGGTATTGCAATTTGTGCAAAGTGTGGGCTCTGCAATACGGCCACGATCAATTTCAACTGCTGTTGTAAAGCCACAAACAATGCACTTAAAGAATGCTTCACGCATCTCTGGAATTATATTAGATGTTCTTATCACCATACCACTGATTGTTATCAACTGGTCAATGTCTGCAAAAAATGACTGTGATTAGAGCATAGTTTCTTGAAGCAGTTTAAACAGTAACAGCCAAGAATGCAGCACTATTTTTAGTTGCACTTATCTAATCTACAGAAAAAATTGTTCTGATGCTACATTCATATGATTTTCTCTACCCTCTATTGTTTATTAGTTGGTACACAAATTATTCTTAGGAAAACTTATTTGTCTATCCACTTCATCATAAACCTTTACAGAAATAACTAAATTACACATTCCATTACAGGTACGAAGAGAATAACAATAGTCAAATATTTAAGAACAGGATGCTATATGCTGGCTGTAAAATTCCATACTCTTTCCAGGCAATCACAAGAAACAACTGAATGTTGACAGGACTTTAAAGAAGTTATACAAGATTATATAAAGTTCCTTCCGAATGAACAGGACTTCAAATGTTTTTCCAGAAAATTCAAAATACACATTTTATCAATAATAATATTTTTACTATCTGATATTTAAATCAAAATAATTAGGGCCATTTTTGAGAAAATAAAAAATTTAAAACAATGTAACGGGTAGTTGAGGGTGGAAAAATTTCCTTGGAAATCTTCATGTGGCATCTTTGGAAGATACTGAACTTAAATACAAAGTTAGGTATTTATTCGACTTTTCTTTCCTGAGTTATGCTATTCACAGATACACACACAAACTTTTTCTAAAAATGCATTTTTTAGATTCAGAGGCCCTCAAAACTTTATTTCTGGGAAATCTTGATATTGAATTTTTGGGCGGAATGCAATACTCTCTGCCTACTATGTACGTGATTGAGGAAGTAAAAATAAACTAAATGGTAACATGTTTAGCATTTCCCCAACTTTTTGTATCCATTTGCAATTCTCAAGTAGCATCATATTATCTGTCAAATGTCCATTCTAAATAAGAAATAGGCCATGTTTTCAGAATCATGGTCCATTTTCAGCTACATCCAAACTGCCTCAGAGGTGTTACTTGAATGAAGGTTGTCTTAGAGCTGAAGCGGAGATATGCGTAAGGATTACAAAATGTAGACCTTGCTTAATATGTTGTGTATACTAAAATATTTGTTAATTGAGTTGAATTAATTAATGAGAATGTAATATTTCTTTATTTGTTCTTAATAATATTTATATGTATTTTGGCTTGTTTAAAACATCCAGAATATTGAAGAAAAGGGAAAAATGTTAATTATTAGAAAGGTTCATGGCGCACTTATAATGCATCAATTGGACAAAAAATGTATACCGCTTGTTTGTAGCTATGATGGATAACAAGCCAAAATTGGGAAGCTTTTTCTAGTGAAGGGAACATTTTGGATATCAGTTGTGTTCAAATCCCCAGATAGGCAACATCATCTACATTCCAAACATCTAGTGTTAGAATGGCATGTAAAACAAGTCAGCGGGTTACAAAACATTCACTGAAAGTGAATTCATTGTACTTATGTGCAAAGTTTGAGGCAGTATTTTTAACACTTAAATGATTTCAGTCTAATTATATAATATAAATTTAATAATAGCCTGCCTTAAAGCAATATGTGTATACTACAATATATATAAAATGTATGTAACAGTCATTGTATTATGTTTATATTATTGTGTACATGTTTAATAATGTTATGTGAATGTATTATATAATTTAATAATGTAGAAGCTGTGAGAATAGAGGCCAAAAGTTGCTAACAATGAGGTAACCTTGAGGCAATAATGAATTTGGAAAGTTTAATAATGCTACTAGTAATTCTTTGAGCAATAATAATGTAATATTTAAAACATTTTATAAATAGCCAATCAACAACTAGAAAAGTTAAATAAAAGTATTCTATTGGAGTAGGATTAGCCAATCAGAGACATGAAATAGAAAAATTTACAAATTTAAGCAGTAAATGGCAGTCACTAGAAGGCAATGTACCTGAGCAGTTCATTCGCTCAGTACGTATCCAGTGTGAGACAAAAATTTATTACGGCAAGAATATTATAAAGTTTGTGTGTTAAAAAGTGCAAGTAATTAATAAATAATCTCACAGCTCTCTATATCAGTGAAGTGTTATTTAATCGTGTGAAGGATTAATAAAAAGAGTGAAGTAAAAATTATAATTTGTGTAAGCCTACATTCTTTAGCCGCATCACCCCCTGCAAAGAGATACATGTTTCTACAAATTAATACTGACACAGCCGAGGCAAACATAAATATAATATTTAACGAAACATAAAACTACAAAGTTAATTTTTTAAAAGTGGGGTGAAGGCCATTGGAAAGTAAACTTGGGGCGAAGACCATCCGAAAATTTGTATCGTGTGTGGGGCGAACACTCCAAGAAACTATTTCAAGTTTTTGGCTCCCCAACAGACGAACTACAATACAACTCCTCCTAAAATAAACCTTCAAGTTGATAATTCAGAATAAAATCCAAATTTTCTGAAATTCAATGAAATCATTTCAATTACCTTCCCACACCTGACCCAAGATAAGAGTACTCATAGCTCATGCAAAATAGAATCTACAACACTGTGAGAGAAGGCAAGAGAGATTTCAAATCAGAACCCATCATATGAATCATCGCAGAGAGAAATATTAGCACATCTAGATGTCCAACATTGGTGAGTACACTGTATCTTAAAGCTACTGCCACAATCAACTTTTCAACTGCAGCTAACAGCAGATAAAAACCCATTACAGAGCTATTTGGTGGCGATATGATGAATTTACAGGGAGAGCCGAAAAACTACGAGCCACCTACGCAGTGTTTTTCCTGTCCACATCCTTGGTGCAGTTGCCGTCTGTCGCTATCATAGAAAGGCGCAGATGAAACCATATAACATTTTTTAAACTGCTTTTAAAGGCTTTACTTACCAACTTTATGAAAGGAGATGCTGAAACTGGCCACCATCGTTGTCCATACATTTTTGGCACCTCGTTAGGAAACTATCCATCACTCACCAGTTTTTTTTTAGTCAACAGCTGAAGCCTGTACATATGTGAATACAATTTCCCCCCCTTTTTTTTTAGAGAATTAACAGCCAGCGAGCGTGATTTTGCCTTTTTTCAACAAGACTCTGCAGCAGCTTATATGGTCAATATTTCAATAAGAACAATTTAAAGTGTGTTTGAGGACAGAATTATTAGTACAGATTTGTGGCCTCCCTGCGATTTTTATCTCTGGGGTAACTTAAAACAAAGTATACAAAACAAACCCACACACTCTGGAAAAATAAAAATAAAATATCCGCCAGGAAATTGCCAGCATTTCTCAACGTGAACTACGGAGAGTAATGAATAGTTCCTAAAGAGGTGCCAAAAATGTATGGACAACAACGGTGGCCAGTTTCAGCATTTCCTTTCATAAAGTTGGTAAGTAAAACCTTTTAAAGTACGTTGATATTGTAATGAAAAGAAGCTAGAAACAGTGATGTGACCTTTAAAAGTAGTTTTAAAAATGCTGTATGGTTTCATCTGCGCCTTTCTATGATAGCGACAGGCGGCAGCAAGCGCCGAGGACACGGACAGGAAAAACACTGCACAGCCAGTTCGTAGTTTTTTGGCTGTATTTACCAGCACCCAAATATTTAATTCTATGAGCAAACAATTGGACTCCCCAGCCCTCAGTCCCCTTCATGGTGGAAGCATTCACAAGCGTTTTCGAGATTCATGTTACTAATGCTTTCCCAAGCACTGGTACAAATGTATTATCCAACAGAAGAGATTTAAACTGTTCGTCATTCAAGGTGATCAACTTCATCCTGGAAATGCTTACCCTTTTTTGACTTGTCATAAGAGGAAACAATAGACTTACATTTGGTATTCACAGGTAACCAATTCACTCCTACAACTACTTAGAAAAATAACACGAAACACTAGCAATATACAGCCGGATTCACAACTTGAGTGTTCCATTAATACATTGGCATCTTATTTAAATATCCTCATGGCTACCTCAGAAATCTGATTTAAATCCTTGTACAGCTGTATAAGTACACTGTGAACTATAAAAGTTCATATAAAATCAGCCAATATAATTTTTATCCTCAAATTTTGCATGCATGAATCAGAAAGCATTGCACGTGTATGTGTGTGTGAGACGTACACGGAAAAAGTGGTGTATGCTTTAGCATGCAGTCTTAGGCCTGGTTTCACAGTATAAGCTTAAACTTCGAATTGGGCTTAACCAGAGAGTTAAGCTACAGCTGAGTTTTACAGTGAGTAGTTCAAGCGCTAAGCCAAGATTATACAGGACTTGACTTAAACCGTACTGAACTGCGGTTTAAGTTAAGGAGTCGCCATGTTATCTGAGGACGACGATTTTAGTGATGAGGAAATGCAAATTATTTTAAACCATATCCACAACAGAAGACGACCTAAAGTGTTTAGAATGCGTCTAAATCATTTCCACATATGGAATGACCGAGAATTCTACGAGAGGTTTCGGTTAAGTAAACAGTCAGCGATGATGATACTAGAGATTATTGATGATGCAATTAAACATAAAACAGACTGGTAAGTAAAACTTAATGTTAAATTTATGCTTACACCTTTATAATATCCTTTATCACTCATAAGGTATTAGTACTTTATATTTCAGAAACAAAGCCCTCTCGTCAGAAGCGATGCTTCTTTTGGCGTTGAGGTTACATGCAAGTGGAAGCATGCTAATTGCAGCTGGAGATTATTCCGGTGTCTCAAAATCTACAGCATGCAGGGTTGTGAAAATTGTTTCACATTCATCAATTTGGACACTAATTAATTCCTTTATTTCCTTGTCGATTGGCATAATTAACGATAGCAGGACCTCCACCTGAGCCTCGAATAGCACATTTCTCGTCGGCGTATTTCTTTTTTGTAACTATCTTCAAATTGTCATATTTCTTCTTCAACACGGTAGCATCTCTGTATATTTTTCCGCTCTTTGCAATGAATAACTTTGCAATTTTCCCCCACGTTTGGTTCTTCCTGCTCCACATTACCTTATCAGATTGCTTGCACTCTATTATGTGTTTATACTGCTTTACAATTTCTAACAGAATGCTAACTTCTTGAGAAGTGAAGTTAGCAGTACGTTTTGGCTCTGATTTTTCGGTCAATTTAATGTGTGTATCTTAATAACCTATAAAACCTTACTTTCAGGAACAGCGCCGCCATAAACAAATGATGGGAATTCGCTCGATGCGCATGCACAAGCGTTACCGACTTTAAAGTTCCGAGGAGATGTTCAGCTCAGTAAAGCCAAATGTGGTTGCCCTACTGTAAAACTCGCAAAGCTTTAACCAAAGCTTAAGTTTTGTTTAAGCTGCGTCTGTAGCTTAGTAAAGGTTCGACTTAAGCCTGAACTGTGAAACCGGCCCTAAATGGTGTATCCCAAGCTGAAGGTCAACCTCTAACATTGAACTCGGGAAGTGTTACATTTTGAAGCAGCTGATGAGCGACAGTTCTGAAGGTCATTTGTGTAACAGAAACAATTGAATATGGACATGTCTAGCTACGTGTTACATTATAGGAAACAAAGCTGTCACCTAATCTTACTATTGACACCTTCTATTCGCTTCTGAAACTCAAGGACACACTTTTACTTCCTCTCTGGGTTTCTGGCCTTTCCTTCTTCTCATCTTACCTGTTGCTGTGATGTCAGCAGCTTTGTGTTTGATTGATTGCAAATAAACATCTTTGTTTAAAATAGAGAGTTGAGGGTTTTTACACTACATCACTATGATATTCTTACTTGAACGCGTTTCGGGAGACGGCTTGTTCCCATCGTCAGCATTTTCTCTCAACTACAGTAACAACCCTCAACTCTCTATTTTAAATTATGACACATCACTGTTACTAGCTTCTAAATCTTCAAAATTAGTCAAACATCTTTGTTATCCTTCTGTTTCACACAATCACTGCAAACCATGATTCATTCTCACATTTCACTTCATTGTGGTAAATATCAGAAGACATAATATCCTTATTTGCTCTTATGTTACCGACAGCAATAGTTTTTCTGTTCATTAGCCTTCTAAAAAGATATGGGGATCCTTTTAAATACCACCCATTGAAAATGCAAATATACAAAGTTTTATTGGCCAGTACACACTTGCAAGCTGTGCTCATCATACAATTTAAAGACCATTACTAACTTATACGACTACAACCTTGTCTTGTGACACGAATGGGTTAACAAAATCAGCCACCTAAAATAATATGAACAAATTGTTGATACAGTACAACAAATGGTTTTAGAAAACAATTAAAGATTCAGAGTGATTAAAACTGCCAGCAAACACCAAACACATACCAGAATTCACAGACCACTCATGGGATCTCGATAATTTCAATAAAATAATCATACTGTAAGTATAACATGGGATGATTTTTGGCCCATGCTTATTTTAAATTTCCAACCTATTTATAACGAAACCACAAAATTATGTCAGCTCAGCCTTATTATATCTGTTTACAAATGTCTTACGTGTTCGTCTTGTTGCATCCATTATCAGTTTTTTTTTTCTGGACTTTTTCCAGACTTGTAGGTGTTAAAGTCTTAAAAGACCTTTTTAATGCTTTAAGTCTGAAATTTAGGAAACTTCTTTTTCCTTTTTCATTAAAAAGCAACTGCCTTCTTTTTACACAAAAATAACCACCCCCAACGCTTTATTCATCTTCTATATACTACTCTAGACATTAGAAAATCAAAATTCTAAACTACCATCAACTCAGAAAACTAGACAGTCTTCCACTGATAATGAAGTTCTGGTACAAGCTTCACTATTTTGAGTCACTTTTTGCTGAAGCTGTAATCCATAGGTGTTAGCTAATGAATGTTTGAAGAGCCAAAAAAGTGCAATCAAAAAATGTCTTCTAGTGTATTTCCAATCACTGAACTACTTTTGATTGCTCAAGCATTTTCAACTAGCACAGGAAGATGGTTATTGTTCAGTTTAGTTCATTCAAAGTTTCAAAGCAGATTGGAACTGTAAAGGGCTTTAATGGTTTTACTCAAAAGTATTTAAACTCAGTAAAAATATTCAATTTTTTTTGTTTATAAAGAAGTATTTTGTTATTTTTTTAAACCTTTATTTAACATTGCTTAATTATTTGGTCTATTGAGAAAAACAGTTCATATATACAAATAAACAATTTATCAAATTTTTATGCCCCATATGAATCTCAATGTACATTTCAACTAGCAGAAAATGCCATCTACAAGCCACAGGAGTAAGCATGGCAAGTCTTGGCTGAGGTCGTAGATAAGTGTCTCCAAAAATTGTTCCGTAAGCGCTTGGTGAAAAGAATGAAAAATTAATTTTCAAGTATTTAATGTATTTAAGCCTTACTGTGTTTTCTCAAAATAGAAGCAATAGGGTTAAACACAAGGGTTTTATCCTGTCACTTTTTAATTTCAACTTAAGTATTTAAAAATTCTGCCCACTATTTCATTTCTATACAACCTTGAGTGTTCAAGAATGCTCCTTTTACTTTCTCTGCCAAATACCTAGTAGTAGAGGAAATATTACATTTCACCCAAAAATTTGATACTGAGAATATGTTTTGTGGCTTCCTGAATATGGAGGAAAAAAGAAAAAAGGAAAGAGGGAAGAGAGGGAGAGAGAGAGAGAAAACAAAATAAGATAAATGTCATACTTGGTATTTAAGTTCAGTATCTTCCAAAGGTTGAGACGCAATTATTATTAAGAAACTTGACTCCACCACAAACTAACCTTTACATGGAAAAGTTGTAGTTATTTTTGGTAGACAAAACGGCACTACACAAGAAATGTAGATCTCTTTAAAACACACAAATTATTTAAATTCGCAAGTTGAAACCCAGTGGAGGATGATGGATTTTTTTGGGCATCAAAATCCTCAGCATGACTTCCTTTGGAAGGGAAGTAAAGCCAGTGGTCCCATATCATAGATTTACAGCACGTAAAAGAGCCTTAAGCGTGATAAAGAGGCCTCTGAGCAAAATTACCGGTCTTTCACACCCAATATAGAACAGGATGCTAAGGGCCACAACAGTTAAAGAGTATCTATAAATAAAACTCAATTTAATTGAGATATCCATTGTTACAAGCTTAAATTTTTCAATACTTGTCAGTTTTTGAAGTGCTGTTACCATTAAGTTATTTTTTCACGGAAACAGTATGGAATTTCTAAGCTAGCATATAGTGATCCACTTTTAAACATTTGACTATAATTTTGGTATCCTGTATCCCCCTTGACCTTCAACGAAATGTGTAATGTAACTATTTCTGCAAATGTTTATGTTGGTTAACATGAAGTAGATTGAAAAAATAAGCTTTTGTAAGAATAGTTTGTAAAAGCTGTATAAAAATAAACAATGATAGGTGGTGAAATTTTCATGTACACGTGAAATTTCAGATTTTTCACAGAAGAATTTTACCATAACTATATCTCTTGCAAGATATGCGCTACTATACTAGAAAACATTCTGGTAGAAATAAAATTATACCACCACCATGCAAAATAAACTAAATGGTATTCAATATAAATAATGGTTGAGATTAGGATAGACATGTCCTGTGTTACAGCTTTGGAGACAATACACATTGTTATAACATCACAATCTGCCAGCCTAAAGAAAGCAGTTCAGGAAGTTATTATGTATCCATGAGTATATTCCATGCTATACTTCTGTTATATAAGCTGCTGTTATAGAAGTTCCCATAGGTATACCCACATTTTTAAAGGAGTCAAGTTCTTTTTCTTAAACTTAGTCAAATACTTTTCTTTTTACAGACGTAAACTATAAAGGATAACAATAAATCTCCAGTAAGCCAAGTTTCTTTATAATTACAGTGTTCTTCCATGTTTAAGATATCAAATAATAAATACATTCTTACCTTCTGGATTAAGAGCTCTCATATTTTTTGTCTTCTGAGCATTGAAAGGTCGCACTTGAATTTGATGCTCTAAAACTGCTGCTGGATAGCGCTCAAAGAACATTTCATTTGTTGCCATGTCAAATGCAAGAATCACTTCCTGAGGATAGCATACTAGTTGCTTGCATAAATCAGGATCGAAAGATTCCAAATGGGCGCAGTTCACATTTAAGAATGGCTCTTCACACATATGTATCTATAAAAGCAAACAGTGGTTACTTTTAATTCTGGGCATAACAAAAAAAGGAAGAAGAAAAGTAATATGCATTCAATTTAGGTCAAAAAGATGAACAAAAAAGGTGCAGTAAATCAATGTGCACGTCTGCTTCTGTTAAAAGTCTAGACATTAGGCAAACTCTAAAACACGTAAATTACAAACTGTAGATGAAGTTTTGTTTAAGTCGCTTAGTGCTAAGAGAACAGAGAGAAAACTAATAATGGAGCCTATAATAATTGAAAAGACCAATTTTTTACTTTCTCTACTACGTATAGTAAGTAGGGGAAGTATTGCATTCCACTAAAATTTCGATACTGACATTTCACTGGAAATACATGTTTTGAGGCCTTCTGAATCCAAAAAAAGGATTTTTGGAAACATGGGAATTCGTTAATCATTTTTTTTGTCTTGGATATGCAAAGAGTATTAATCTGTGGCAAAGAGAATGGTGCTGCACATGGCAACCATCTATTAAGAGATGTGTCTATGCTTAAAGGCTACTGTATTTCTATATTTCCCTTGCAAATACAAAACAAGGGGAACATAGTACGCCTTAACCGATAGTCAAATATTTTTAGAACTGGTCGCTATGTGTAAAATGTAATTCTCTTTGCATGTCTAGAACATAAAAAAAGAACGAGTTCTCAGTTGAGAAAAAGTGTAAGTATTGGAAAATTCAAAGAAATAACAAGGAATATCTCGAAAATGGTTCACTTCAAAAAAAATGTTTATGACATATACTGTGTGTTTTAACGAGATCTACATCTGTTATGTGGTAAAATTTTGTCTATCTCTTGCGGTTTACCAGTTATGCAAAAGTGTTCAGAATGAAGAGGACTTTTGGGGACATCCCCAGAAAATTCAAGATACGTATTTTATTTGCCATAAAAATGTCTTAAACATATGATACTTTAATCAAAATCGTTAAGTCGTTTTTGAGAAAATAAAACTTTTCAAAAAATTTCCATGTAAGGAGTGGTTTGGGGTAGGGGGATTTTCTTGAAAGCTTTCATGTCACATCCCTGCAACATATTGAACCTAAATACCAAGTTTGGTGTTTATCCGACTTTTCGTTCTTGAGTTATGCTGTTCACAGACAGACAGACACACAAGACATATGCACAGACATGTTTCCAAAAATGCTTTATTCTTTTTATGTCCTGGACATGCAAGGAGAATGGAATGCTCCACATAGGAACCAGCTCTTAAAAGATTTGACTATCGCTTAAAGCTATTATATTCCCCGTACACCTATAAGAAAATTAGCAATAAGATAGTGTCTGCAAATGTTTATCTCGATTAACATGAAGTACATGGAGAATAAGCATTTGTAAAAATAGTTTGTACAGAGTAGAGAAAGTCATGTGAGTGTAACACATCAGATTTTTTTCTCAAGGAATTAGATTTGGCTGCAGATGAAATTCTTTCATTCTCTAAAGGGTGACTCCATAATTTCATGTCATGTCATGGATTTGTCATGGCATCCATAAAGTAGATGTTCCTGGTGAAATAAAATTGGTTGCTGCGATTGACTACAAAGTGTTTCAGAAACTTATTGATGAACATAAATTGTCCTCACCCCAAATTTACTATACTGATGAGACTGACCTGTTATGGCAGTATTTGTCAAATTTAACCATAGCAGCAGTTGAGGAATCCAACACAAAGGTTTTAAAAAGAATAAAGACAATAACTATCTTAGGGTGGCGTGCACCAACCTGGAGTAAGCTCTACTTTCGTAGCAAACTACTATTCAAGTAAATACTTGGCGACTTCCATGCAAGAGTAAACTACTTCCAAAGAATTTTACTTCTATCAGATACTCCCAGATTAAATTACCACAGAACACCATCATGTAGTATGTTACTATGGAATTAAATACAGCACAAATAAAGGTTAGAATTTACTCTTGCGACCTGGATGGAGTAACTAACCTGTCAATTGAACTAGAATACCGTATCATATTTGGAGGAAGATATTTTTGACGCGTTCATGGATTACTTAGATTACATTGATGATCTCGACCGGGAAAAAAAAAAATACCCAAAACGCAATAGGGCTATGCGAGAACCATATGATACGTATACAGAGAGACAGAGACAGAGAGAGAGAGAGAGAGAGAGAGAGAGAGAGAGAGAGAGAGAGAGAGAGAAAGTTCAATGAACATTTCGTTATTAGTAAAGAATCTTATACACGCCTTTTTGAACCTGCTTGGAGAACATTTCAATAAAACTCGGGCACAAATTCAGCTCTATAATCCAAATACAATTATTGTTATGCATCCTATGAGTGTTTTGTACCGGAATATTTCAGATGAATTTAACATAATGTGACAGTCTTACACTGTATTAAATGGAGATATTTAAAATTAACTTAACGTGATGTAACTTAAAAGTTTGGCATCAAACCTTTCCTTCCCGTTACATCAAGTTTGATTTTACGTGGTAATTAAAACCAATCTGTACTAGCCCGAAGTAACAAAAAAACTGTGAATCAAGGGTCATTCCTATTACGTAAAGTGCATGCCATTATACCTTTGGTTTACCAGCATTTTCATGTCACGTTAAGTAAAGTTCATCGTAATCCCGGTATTATAGGCGATCTTATAAATAAACGTTGTGTGTGGAATTGACTGCACGCATGTTACTATTCTGTACCCATCTGTGAATATTTGACTGCACGCATGTTACTATTCTGTACCCATCCGTGAATATGGTGAACTTTTCTGAAATCAAAAAAGATATTTTTCTATCAACACGCAAGTGATCTGTGATGCAAAATGAAGATTAGAAACATTGTTTCCAGAATTTTAAGCTGCTCTTCAGTACATTTCCCGTCGCTAGAATTATTAAACTTGTCAATCAAGACTTTCCAACATTTCTCTTACAGCATCTTTATAACACGTTCTGGCTTTTTTGCATTATTAGGTCTTCATTGAAAACTTTAATAAAAGTAACCTCCCATAAATCAGGAACCTAAGCTCTTATATATATAAAACCTAACCTAACTTCCCTAAATCAGAAATGTAAAAAACTAATAAAACCTAAAATAAAAAGTAATTAGGAACGCACGTTGCGAATGTTGGCGGTATCTCACTGACTTTGAAGACCAACGTAATGCAGGTTATTGAACGTTGTTTACACTCATATTGTTTAAATGGATTTTCTTTATTTCTACCAACAAACATTTATCTCTTTCGCTGACGTTTCTCCCCTTTTCCTATCACACATAACCTTATTCATGATTGCATCAAGTAAATTGAGCAAACAAAACAATACCTTCGGCAGTAATGAGCTCTTACTACCGTAGTCGTAACTAAAAGAGTAAATTGTAATTGAGCTCTCCAACATTACTTTCGGAGTAAATTGCTCCCGTAGTAACCTACTTCCGTAGTGGGGACTTCTTTAGTAAACGTTACTTCTGAAGCAATTTACTCCATAGTGCATGCCACCCTTAGTGTGTGGAAGTGCTTCAGGCAATCATAAACTGACTCTATTTGTGATTGGAAAGTATCAAAAGCCCAGGCCTCTCAAAAATATGACACAGTTCTCTGTACACATCTCCCTCCATTGTTATGCCACTAATACAACCCATGGACCAGGGTTCATACAAAATTTCTAGTCTAAGCAATATTTATGCAAAATCTGCAGAGCTCAGATTACAGTGCCAAACATTTCCAACATAATTTTAACATTAAAGATGCTATTTTTACAGCTGTAATCATTAGGTCTGTGAAAAATACAATATTGCAAGGGCTTGGACAAAATTATGGCTTAAACTGGCTGAAGAAACTGAGATGGAAAAGGATGAAAATGCTGAGCCCACAACTGACCAGTTTGAAACTGTATAAACTGTGCTTCCAATAATGAAGCGAGTGCACTTTCAATAGAAGAAATTTATGGATGGATTGACATTGACAAAAATGTGCTTATTGAAGAGCTGTCTAACAATGTGATGATAAAGTGTTTTCAGCCCACAGAAGGTACAAGAAACTAAGAGTGATGAAGAAGAAATGCCTACTACTCACATCTGAGTAAGGCTTCAGAAGATTTAAACACTTTCATAAAATTTGGAGAGGAGCCAGCAATACAATGTTGCTGAGGTTAGGAATCTCCACATTATACAAAATAATTTTTGCCAAAAAAAGGAGCTCAAATCCAAGAAACAAGTTAACATTCCTACAATGTTTCAGAGGGCTCAGAAGAAAATTCAAGCTATCCCCTCAGTTAGAGATACCAGACCAACATGTTCTACACCCTCGACATCATTAAACATCTATGTTAGGCTACAGACAGTGATTCAGACCGAACTGTACTAAATTCTTGGCATGTAACAATTTTTATTTTATTAAAATTAGCTTATTAATAAAATTCTAGTGGCAACACACACTAACTTCACTCTTTCAAGATAATTACCTTGAACGCGTTTCAAAGACACCTTGTCTTCATCATCAGCTAAGAGGCACTAACGAGTCTGTCGGTTCCGGTGTAGAGGTCAGCATTGGGCTTCCTGACGTTCACGTCATTTTCGACTTGATGTATTTAAAGATGAGATCCTTTTCCGGAGGGAAATTGAAATTCATTAATTACTTTTCTTTTTTTTGTACGAGGAGTTTTTCCCATAACGCCAATTCTATTGGATTTTGGATCGACTTGATTAGATTTATTTCATTATGGATGTTGTGGTTTGAATTCCAGAAATGATATGCGATGGCAGATTTTTCAGTTTCTTTGTGTCTTATATTTCTAAAATGTTCTCACCCCTATGTTCCTCTATGTTTTGACTATATATTTAAGTTTGCAATCACTACAATTTATCTGGTAAATGCCTGGCATTTTAGTTCTAGGAATTTTATATTTTGCGTTTTTCTTAATATGTTATTTTAACTATGTTTATTGATGGGTGATAGTTTGATGTTACACTGCTATAGAAATGACGATATGGGAAAAACTCCTCATACAAAAAAACAAAAGCCATTTAATAAATTTCAATTTCCCACTGGAAAAGGATCTCATCTTTAAATACATCAAGCCGAAAATGACGTTTTCAGGAAGCCCAACAGCGACCTCTACACCGGAACCAACAGACTCGTTAGTGGCTCTTAGCTGATGATGAAGACAAAGTGTCTTTGAAACGCATTCAAGGTAATTATCTTGAAAGAGTGAAGTTACAGTATGTTGACTAATTTTGAAGATTTAGAAGCTAATAACAATGATGTGTCATAATTTGAAATAAAGAGAGTTGAAGGTTGTTACACTACATCACTAAAATATTCTTACTTGAACGCGTTTCGGGAGACAGTTTGCTTCCATCGTCAGCATGTTTTACTGAGTTTGCCGGTTGTTGTCTGGGGAATGTGTGTGGCTAGTGGTGTTCTCTGGTGCTGGGCTGATGAACCTCCAAAGGCTGCTGGGTGGCAGCAGTTCGAAATTCATTAGGTGATTCCTGTGTTTGACGATATGTATTTTTTCCCTGCTGTTGATCGGTTTAAAGAGTTTTATGTTCGGAGTGATTTCATGGTTTGAAGACCAGAAATGATGTGCTACTGCTGATTTATCCATCTGTTTTTGGTAAATGCATCTCATATGCTCTTTAAGCCTTATTTCAAGATTTTTTTGGTTCTTCCTATGTATACCAGGTTACAGTCATTACAAACAATTTGATATACAGTAAAATCTCGTTAGTACATTTTTGCGGGGACCCAAGGATTTGGGCGTCATAGACAGGAAAACGTGTTAACGAAAATACATAATCTGCAACTTAAGAATATTTTATGTAACAAAATCTAATAATACATCTTACCTCAAAAACGGATGTGAAATATAGACACTATTTACACTGGTTTGAAATACATATCGATAGTTGATTGCTTTGTTGGTTTTAATGCCAAAATTTTACTATCCATCTTGTTTAGTAAAGTCATTACATCATCATCAACTTCGAAACTGCACACATATCGCTTCACTATGTCCATTGCCTGCATCGCTTCTGACACTGTAGGTACTGGCTCAGGATCTGGTTCATCGTCACTTTTGTCTCCCACTGACGCCTCATCTTTCACTTGTTCTTCAAGTATTTCATCTATTGTCGCTGTTTCACACACTGGAATTTCATTGTCAATGTTTACATAGGTTTCGAAAGACACGCCGGCATCGTCTGCTATTTGGCGCCATTCTTCACTCTCGGGAAACTCGTCTTCCTGCGTAATTGCATCACCAAGAACTCGGCAAAAACCAGCTTTATTAAAGCAGTTCCTAATGGTATCTTGCATCACAGAATCCCAGGCAGTTCTAATGAAATACATGGCATCTAAGACGGTGATTTTTCTTGTCGTCGATTTCAGTGCAGCCAACCTTCTCTGTACCAGCCTCTTACGATATGCATGCTTCATGCACCGAATTATGCCTTGATCTAAAGGTTGTAGCTTACTCGTGCAGTTTGCTGGGAAGAAAATGATCTTTATGTTTCTTAAGTTTGAAACAGTTGGTGGATGAGCGGCACACTGATCAATAAACAGTGCAATTTTCCTGCTTCTTATGCCCAGTCTTGCGTCCCATGCTCGTAAGAAATTTTCAAAGACGGCAGAAGTTATCCAGGCTTTTGTATTGGAAGTGTACTTACATGGAAAAGATCGCACATTCTTAAAACATCACGGATTGTGTGCTTTTCCAATAACCAGCGGTACCAATTTCTCCGCTCCGCTTTCGTTACAGCACAACAAAACTGTAATCCTCTCCTTGTTAAGTTTCCCACCATGGCACTTAGTGCCCTTAAAATCTAGGGTTTTGTCTGGCAAAAGATGGAAAAATAGTCCTGTTTCATCTGCATTATACACATCGTTGGGGCTATAGTCTTTCAAAATTGACGGGAGCGTTGTATTTTTCCACATTTCTATGTTTTCACACAGTGTAGCGTCATTATCTACGGCAGCAGCCTCACCTCGCAAACATCTGTAGACTAAGCCATGTCGATTCTTGAACCTTTCAATCCAGCCATTGGACGCTTTGAAATCATCCAGTCCCATCTTCTGTGCTAAATGTGTTGCCTGAGCTCGAACCACAGTACCATCTATTGGCACATTTTAAGCTCTAGCTTGTGTAAACCACTTTAGCAGAACATCTTCTAATTCTGGAAACTGGCCAGGACGATTACGTTTTCTTTTAGCATTTTTTCCTTCTTCAAAAGCAGTTTCAATTAGTTTACGTTTGCTAACAATTGGTTTAAGGTTGACGGAGGAATGTTTAACTTCCGCGCTATATCCACACGTTTCATATTTGGATTGTGATCCACTTCCTCAAGGATTTTAAGTTTTTCACTGTTGGTTATTTGCCGCACTTTCTTTTTCTCCATTGCGAACAAAAAGTTAAAATACTATGTAATACGTTTCGTCAACACTCAACAGCGTAAACTAACCACACCAAGCCACTGTTAAACTAAAGCGCCACCACAGAACACCAAAGAGCGTCACTAAAGCATTCCCGCCCCTCCCCCCACACACACACACAAAACGCGTCCCACAAATATGTACATACATGCTATTGGCTGCCTGTTCCACCCCGCCTGGCTTGACTAAAGTAGCGAATGAGAACGTCAAACTTTGAATGTAGTAAATCTACTCCCGCTGGACCGTTACTTTTATGTGCATAAAAATGACATACCGACCAAGCATTGGCCAAAATAGCGAATGAGGGCATCAAACTTTGAACGTAGTAAGCGGGAGCGGGACAACGTACTAAACAAACGTTATTAATGCATTTGATGCATTTTGTGCCGGGACTTTTATAATTCAACGCAATACAGGGAAAATGTGTTAATGAGGAACGTGCTAACAAGATTCCACTGTATACCAGCTGATTTATTGTTGGGGATAGGACCTTTTGTTCTGTTGCATAGTAGTTTCTGTATATTGTGGTTATTCTGTGGAGCCAGGGTGATGTTGTATTTCTTGAAAATCCTTTGAAATTTATGATGTGTCCAAGGGTGATAAGTGAATTTCCTATATGCTTGTGGTTTTTGTTGTCTGAGTAAAGTGGTCGTTTGTTGGATGTATTTCTGTCTTTCAAACTCTATTTTTTTTTTTTTTTTTTTTTTTTTTTTTTTTTTTGTATCCATTCATAGTGGCTATGTGGATAATGTGTTGGTATTCTCTCTGATATTCCTCTTTCTCCAATGGTATATGTACTAACCTGTTTGTAAAGCTATTTAAAATTGCATGTTTGTGACTTGTAGGATTGTAGCTATTGTTTTTAATATAATTTTCTGTGTGAGTTGGTTTCCTGTAAATGCCAAACATTAGTTTGTTTTGTGCATTATTTCTGATGATCCTGATGTCTAGATAAGGTAACTGACCATTTTCTTCTTTTCCTATTGTGAATTTAATAGATCTTTTTTGTAAATTCAGTAATTTCAAAGCATCTTCTGTAAGCTTTTTTGGGACTATAGCAAAAATGTCATCTAGTACCTATACCAGGTTTTGAATAGATGTGAGAAAGATTTAGTAATATGGTATTCAAAATGGCTCCTAGTTCTGCTATGAATGGTGAAAGGGGGTTTCCCATAGTTTAGGCCTGTGGTTTGTTTAAAGATTTTGTTATGGAATGAAAAGAAATTCTGGTCCAGACATAATTTTGTTAGTTTTAAGTAATCTTCTATTTGTGCTCTAGGTGTGCCATTGTTTAATATCCAAGTTTCTAGGAGTGGTAATAATTCTTTTGGTATGCTTGGGAAGAGTGTGGGTGATATATTTATATCTGAAAGGTGACTGGTTAATTCTAATGAATTTTTTATACTTAGACTTGAACACAGGCATGGAGATGAAGGTTATTCACTATGGGCCTCATTTTGTTGCCACGTTTGTGTATTTTTGGTAGTGCATATAACCTAGGTATGGTGGGAAAATCTGGTGTAATTCTGGAGTTTTCGGCTTTTGTTAATGTTTTGGTTTCTATCAATGTGTTTTGGATGTTAAATTATGTTATGTATGTTTATTTTTGTATGTTAAAACTGTAGTTTTTATTTATATCCCCTTGTTTAAACCAGGTTTTTAAAAATCTCCTTGATATTCTGGCATTGACAGATCCCCAAGCATGCCAGATTATCAAGGTCCTATTGTAAAGTGCTTTTCCAATTGAATAATTTACAAAATTATACAAAGAAAGGAAATTTGTGTATACTCATGTTTATATGTCTAGGATAATATGAGAAACTAATAAATCCTTAGCAATTTTTTCTTTTCAGTGATTGCAGACAATGTGCTATGTGCAATATTTTTAAACAAATGGGATTCTTTATATCAGCCAGGCATGGTCCCCATTTTTTTGAACATTGATGTCAGGAATTGCTTGCTTTCTTTCTTAACCCCACAAGGATTGTGCTTTTAAAATATTAAATAATTATAGAATCAAAGGAAATGCACCCCACTGTAAAATTTCATGTTTACAATTTGGATAGTTTTTTCATACTTTCCTTGCAAATATTACAGGGGCTGTTTCTCTACAACCTTATTGAACCAAGTAATAAAGAAATAAAAAATGTTTTGGAATATTGATTTTATCCAATGACTTCTTGCTGTGGAGGGTTGGTGTCTCCAAATGCAATTCTGGAATTGCAATTCTGGAATTGCAATTGGAGACAAACAGAATAAAATTCTGCTAATTTAACATTTGAACTATCTATTATCAACCAATACATCAAGCTGATACCAAAACTGTATGTATTACTTCGTGATATTGTTATCACCTAATTAAATTACTATAGCTAAACCTATGTGCATAAAGAGTCACTGCTTACCTCTGCCAGTTTCTGCAAGTACAGTGGTTGAGAGAGATCCATGTCTTCATTTCTCTCATCCTCTTCTGCATTAAGATCCACAAAATTCAAAACAAAGCGCTTAAACTTTTCCTTGCATTGACTCACCACCAAGTTAGTGCCCCACACCACCAACTGTTGCCCTATTCCATCTGCTTCAGATGGTGTTCCTCCTGATGGTACATCAGGCTGTTCATTCTGCATGAGAAGATAAATTATTTTAGTAACAAATGGGCATAAAGATGTAACTAAAAATTTAGTTACCACCTTATAGTTCTTCTCTGTTTATTTTAAAAAAAGTCTAGTTGATTATTAAGTGTTCCTTCAAATAAGCATAATTCCAGACCAAAAGGATGCCAAATTCTTAAGATTTACAAGTTTAATGACAGTGTTTTAACAATATTTACAAACTGGTTCATACAGCATATAAAAATAGGATCATATTATTTAGTAAGATAGTGTTTCTTTGTGGTTTTTATTGTTGTATAACTCATTTAAAACATATTTTATGAGTCATTTTAAAAAGTTGTACAATCACAGTGGAATCCACCTTTAAGTTGACTTTTAACTCATCTAATTGATTAGGAAGTAGCTTTTAATAATTATACTTTTTACTTTCTCTACTATGTATAGTAAGTAGGGGAAGTAATGGGTGGTATGAATAAAACTTGAGTACTTTCTCATAGTTTCTGCTCTTGAGTATGAGAATCTTCTGTGATTATATACTCAGCTCAATGAGAACATACTAATTTTCGTATGAATAAAAACATTCTACCTGACACGATTATATACTCATTTCCACAGCCTTGCAATGTGAGCATATACTCGGGTGAGCTACTCTCTTTGCCCTCATACTAACATCTTTGATTCGTTGGTACCGGGATACACTTGGTTGAGACTTCACCATTTTAGTTTTGTTTGTGTGTGCTCACATGTGTACTGTAGTAAACAAAATAAAAGAAATGAAAATATCAGCAATTACATTTGCGAATATGTTGAGGGAATACCCAGTATTGTTTAACAAATCACAGTTACCTTCAGTAAGGAAATATAAAAGTGAGGCTCTGCAGGAACTAAAAATTAAAATTAAAATTGAGGTGATGTGCGACAAAAGTGTTGATGCGGGCACAATAACCAAAAAAATAAAGAACATGAAAATGCAGTAAAGCAAAAGTGCAATTTGAACAAAACTGGTAATCAAATTATTATTTTAAAAGACTGGGAGAGAGTAATGCACGAGATACTGGATGGAGATTCCAACCCCGCCATTTCCAGGATGCCAGGTAAATCCTTTTTACTATGAAGCAAATATATGTAAATAGTTATAAACAACTGCAGCTTCAATTAACTGTAGCAAATGATCGGTAATCTGCATTACGTTAATCTTCAAAGCCAGTGAGATATCGCCAACGCTCCCAGCGTCTGTTCCTAATTACTTTTTATTTTAGGTTTATTAATTTTTTACATTTCCGATTTACAGGAGGTTAGGGTTATTTTTTTTAATATATATATTTATTAGGTTCCTGATTCACGAGAAGGTACTTTTATTAACGTTTTCAATGAAGACTAAAGTAATGCAACAAAGCCTTTCCAAATTTTATTTCAAATTTAAGCTTATTTACTCACATATAGATAAGCATACTAAATTATATTTTCAAGACACCATAAAAGCTGTTAGCTGCACTCTTGAGTTTTGTACCTCTTTCATTTGTTCCGTGTTGATTCATTAGTAAATGCCAGTCAAATTAATACCACTATTTGTTTTTCTGCATTCTCGGAGGATGCAGTTTTGGTGTCGAAGAGTCATTTGTGGTTCTTTCTACAGAAGAGGAAGTGGGGACCCAGGGGAATGCTGATTCAAATGAATTGCCACCACCACCTTCAACATCGACCCCCATACACAAAAGAAGGAGAAGTGTTGTGGACTATCAAATGTTGAACTGCAGCGACTAGTGTTGCTAAAACAATTATGTGTTTTGGAGCTTAAAGAAAAGAAGCTAAGAATGCAGCTTGATGTGTAAAATATTAAAATAAATTGGTATTTTGAGTATGTGTAGATTTTCCTTTCTCAATGAAAATGTATAACATTCATTTCAAGCATGCTCCTTTAGCTCACAATTTCCTCTGAGTTTGGTGTTCTGTGTAATTCTTGGTATTTCCTCCTTTTCCTTTCCCACTACAGAGATAGAGATAGCTTCACTGCCTGTGGATTAATAATTATTTTAAAACAAGCTTGAGATTTGGTTAGGTTTCCACATTTTAAGCATGTGACTTCATTTCCCATCACAATACAGAGATAGCAGCTTCAGTGCCTATGGATTAATAGCGATTTTAAAATTTGGTTAGGTTTCCACTTCTTCTTTTACATTTTAAGCATGTGACTGATGTTGATTGTGAAATTCACTTGTTTCCACAGTGCTACCATCAATTGTTTTCAATTTTAACACACACCTATGAGAATTATATTATATGAAGCTTAGTTGCAAGTTTAATAGGACGAATAAGGCTTTATATATATTAAATTTTCAAGTAACTGCACATGCATTTATCTAGTTTTTTTTTTTAATTTTATTTATTTTTTTCATGCCATGAATAATTGCACAAATACATTCCTCTTCTACAATACAATGTCCTTATTATCGGTTACTATTTGCATTGATTTGCTGGGTTCTCTAGACTGTCCAAGAAGTGCTTTTCTAAACACTTAAAATTGCCACATTTTTCTGATACTCAGAAGAATTACAATGTAATGCAATCTCATACTTGAAACTGCTTACTGACTTAGTGGTTAGCAAAGATGAAGCAAGCATCAACAGATTTACTGAGCATGCAGTGATTTTACGACCTTTTTATAAATTCTTAAATATATACATATACATATTTATATGTAATAGTTACAAATTACTAAATTTTGAAATTATAAAGCATTAAAATAAAGTGTAACAACATGATTGGTGTTACACTGTATTCAAAAGTTTTTACAATTTTTAAGAAAGTCAAACATAAGTTGAAAATTTGATTCAGACTTGAAAATCCAATGTCACAGATACCTATTGAGTGGAGGGTACCTCTACCACAGATCCCCAATTCAAGTCGCAGTGTTGAAATTGGTTTTTCAATTCTGGTTCAAGTTTGCAACTTAGTGCTTACACATGGCTTAAGTGGAAGAACAAATATTAAAATATCAAACACAAGCATTTCGAGAATTTTTATACATTGCCAGGTTTAAAGTTGAGTTGGATTATAAAATTAATGCAATGTTCGGGACTCTTATGACTTTCAAGGTGATATTTCCCTAAGCTTCAATGAAACATGATTGTGTGTATTACAGTTTACGAGTTTTTTTGAAAGGTAAGGAGGTCAAGCGGTGGCAGTTTCCTGAGAATCTTCAACTTGCACCCTTGAAAAATACAAGACCTAAGACTTTGATGTGTAGAGAACTTTTCACTTTTAAGGCAGTAAATCATAAAGAGATAGGTGAAATTATTATTAAAATGCTTTTTTAATTTGGGTAGTTTCCAAGAATACTTCTGTTGAAATCATGTTATCCAATTTTTGAGTGGGTTCATAACTGAGCCTGACTCCCAGGAAATATACAATTACAACAATCAGAAATTTATATCATTAATGTGTTTCAGTTAACTGTCTGTTCCTTTAAGTGTATTTGATAGAATGAATACTCATTATTTGTCCAAATTTTAAGAGTAATACTTAATTGTTTTATGAAAGCAAATTATATACCTTCCTCAGCTTTTTTAAAAAGTTCTACTTTTAGTCTGAGGAATTTTAACGTACTACATAGATAAGGGGTAGAAATAGCAAAAACTGAAGCACTGTTAAAATTAAAGAGAAATGTACACGAACTGTATAAAAATTGAGGCTGAAACAAAATAAACATATCAAAGTGGATTACGACAACACTTAATCTAATCTGAAGGTAACACATACAATATTGATTTAGGGAAACTACTTTAAAAAAAGCATATAGGAAGGAAACACAAGAGTTTATGCATGGTGCAATACTATTTCTGCTATCTGGTTTCTCCTAACTTCACCATTTCGTCGGATTGCTGCTGGCATCTCATGATTTTGATCAGCATGCACCTCCACTTCTTCATTGAAAGCTGGTAGTTCTGGATCTGGGTCTTGCAAATATTTTGCAATGTTATGCAGTACGGCACAGCAGGTAATTAGTTTTGGTATATTATTAGTGTACAAACGCACAGTATTCTGGAGAATTGGAATCCGTTGTTTTAGTTGCCCAAAGCACCGCTCAATGATGACCCTCTCTTTAGTGATGCACCTATTGTATGCAATTTCTTGGGATGTTTCTGCATTTCTATAGGGCACCATAAGCCATGGGGCAATGCCATAACCACTGTCTGCAAGAAGCAGTGCATTCACACCATTTTGGCTCAAAGTCGCCTGTATATTTGAGGCCCTCCAAATTCTTGCATCATGCACAGATCCTGGCCAGGAAGCATCAATACTGGTGAAGCATTCTTTTGCATTGCAAGTAGCTTGTACGTAGCCTTTTCTGTTCACATATTCATTTCCAAAATCTTTTGGCTTTTTAATTCGAATATGTGTACAGTCTAGGGCTCTTACTGCTGCTGGAAAATCATACTTCTCTAGCCACTGACGTTTTGCAGCATCAAACTCTAACTCAGTTTGTGGAAACTTCATCCAAGCTGGTGCTTTCTCAGTTATCGCATCCATAACCTCAACAACAATACAGTGGTCTGATGTATTCCAAGATCCTCTCCAATGCCAACTTGGAAGCCAGGATCACCCACCAGTCTTAAAAATGTCGTTAATTTAATCACATTCTTCAATGCTCCTCCTATTGTTTCCATTTTCTCTGGTCCAAATAAATATGTGTTCAACCAGTCCACATTAACCTTAGTAAAACGATAAAGCCTTTTAAAGTTCTTTGAATCCACATGTTCTTGTCTCTGATTGTATATTTTGCCATGTGCTACATAGTTCATAAACTCTGCCATTTTCTTCAGACCACTTGACACAACACACATACAGGTTACTCACATCTGAGCCTACTTCTAACCATGCTCAACATGATATGAGTATATACTTCTAAAAGTGAGAATACGAGGTACGTCCAGAAAGTAAGTTCCGTTTCAATTTCTCTCCGCTGCAGCGCTGCGATCGCAGTTCCGCACATGTGCGGTAGACGCTCTGTATCAAGGAGAAGAAACATGAGCCATTTTGAGATCGCTGTCAGCCACATACGCTTTGTTGTGCTTGTTTACAATGTCGCTGTTGATTGAAAATCCCGCCGCTTGTGAAATCAGATCTGTGATTTGTTTTCTGAATGCTAGGAAAGTGAAACCAATTGAAATTTATCGGCAAATTTGCGAAGTTTGCGGACAAAATGTGATGAGTGATTCAATGGTGAGAAGATGGGTCCGACAGTTCAATGAAGGACGTAGTGAAGTGCACGATGAAGAACGAAGTGGGCGTCCATCTTTGGTTACAGAAGAACTGGTTCATGCAATTGATGACAAGATCCAGGAAAACCGCAAGTTTACAATTAGTACTCTTGCTATGGAATTTCCCCAAATCTTACAATCACTAATTCATGAAATTGTTACCGAAAAACTGCAATTTCGTAAACTTTGCTCTCATTAGGTACCAAAGATTCTTACTAAGCAACACAAAACAAACCGGATGGGTAGTGCACTTCAGTTTTTAACCCGTTATGATGAAGGTGGTGAAGAATTTCTGGCACAGATAGTCACAGGAGATGAAACTTGGGTTTCTTACGACACCCCTGAAAGTAAGCGGCAATCAATGGAATGGAGGCACCCTTCATCCCCAGCAAAGGTTAAGCCGAAACAAATCTTGACACCTCGAAAAATGATGTGCACAGTGTTCTGGGACTGGAAAGGCATCTTACTCATTGATTTCTTACCGCGTGGTCAAACAATCAAAGCAGATGTTTATTGCGAGACACTTAGGAAATTGCGCCGCGCAATACAGAATAAGCGCCGAGGATTGCTGACGAAAGGTGTTGTTTTTCTTCATGACAATGCACCACCACACATCGCAAATGAGACGCAAAACCTCCTACAGGGATTTGGCTGGGAAGTGCTTGACCATCCTCCGTACAGCCCTGACCTCACTCCTAGCGACTTTCATCTGTTCTTACATCTCAAGTCTTTCCTTGGTGGTCAACACTTCAACAATGATAAAGAGCTAAAGGAAAATGTTTCCAACTGGTTGAAGACACAGGCGGCAAACTTCTATGAAGAAGGTATACAAAAACTTGTGCCACGCTATGACAAATGCCTGCAAAATTTCGGCAGTTATGTGGAAAAGTAGTTTAAGAGTTGTAAAATTTTGTGCAATAAATAATTTTTCTGTATCTGTACACAATTTACTTTTATATGATAGGGACATTTTTAGGCAACACAAGGGATAAGTGGATAAGGAGCTTAAGAAAGGTACAGCTGAACGGGCATAGTTTGTAAAGTGGAGAGATGGTATAGTAGCTTTATCCCATACATACAGCCTAGGGGCTAAATATGGGGGAGCTAGAAAACTGGTGCACTAGACATAAGTTTTAGATGTAAGCTTTATTTGTATTATTGTAATAATGATGAAATAAATATTACATTACATATTACATTACATTTACCTTTATTACCAAACGGAACTTACTTTCTGGACGTACCTCGTATAATCTGTTTTATTCTTACCAAACTGAGTTCATGCTCTATACAAGGTGGCTGCCCGAGAATAAACTACTCTGCTTGCCTTGAGTATGTACTCATAAACAAGTAAATACTAAGAAGCTTTTATTCTTACCATCAAGAGTATGTACTAAAAAAAGTCAAGCATTTACTATGTACTCATTTTTATTCATACCACCCATTGTATTCCACCCAAAAATCTATACCGAGATTTCACCGGAAATACATGTTTTGAGACCCCCTGAATCCAAAAAAAGCATTTTTGGAAACATGTCCGTGTGTGTATGTGTGTGTGTGTGTGTCCATGTGTCCGTGAACAGCATAACTCCAAAATGAACAGTCGAATAAACACCAAACTTGGTATTTAGGTTCAGTATCTTCCAGAGATGCGACACAAAGATTTTCAAGAAAATCCCCCCAACCCAGACTACCCTTTACATGGAACATTTTTCGAAAATTTTAATTTTCTCAAAAATGGCTCAAACGATTTTGATTAAAATATCATATGTTTAAGATATTGTCATGAGAAATGAAATGTATATCTCGAATTTTCTGGGAATGTCTCCAAAAGTATTCTTCATTGTGAACGACTTTTGCATAACTGGTAAACCATAAGAGATAGACAAAATTTTACTACATGAAAAATGTAGATTGCGTTAAAATACACAATTTATGTCATATACATTTCTTTTGTTGAGTGAACCATTTTCGAGATATTGCTTGTTATTCCCTTAAATTTTCCAATACTTATACTTTTTCTCAAATTCGTTATTCATTTTTTTTATGTCCTGGACATGCAAGGAGAATGGAATGCGCCACATAGCAACCAGCGTTAAAATATTTGACTATCGCTTAAAACCTACCATATTCCCCTTGCATCTACAAGAAAATTACCAATAAGATTGACATCTCGATTAACATGAAGCATATGGAGAATAAGCGTTTGTAAAAATAGTTTGTACAAGAGTAGAGAAAGTCATGTGAGTGTAACACATCAGATTTTTACTTTCTCTACTACGTATAGTAAGTAGGGGAAGTATTGTATTCCACCCAAAAATTTGATACTGAGATTTCACCGGAAATACATGTTTTGAGATCCCCTGAATCCAAAAAAAGCATTTTTGGAAACATGCCCGTGTGTGTGTCTGTCTGTGAACAGCATAACTCAGAAACGAACAGTCGGATAAACACCAAACTTGGTATTTAGCTTCAGTATCTTCCAAGGATGCGACACAAAGGTTTTGGAGAAAATCCCCCCACCCCTGATTACCCTTTACATGGAAGATTTTTCGAAAATTTTAATTTTCTCAAAAATGGCTCTAACGATTTTGATTAAAATATCATATGTTTAAGATATTTTTATGACAAATAAAATGTATATCTTGAATTTTCTGGGAATGTCTCCAAAAGTATTCTTCATTGTGAATGACTTTTCCATAACTAGTAAACCATAAGATATACACAAAATTTTACTACACAAAAAATGTAGATCGCGTTAAAATACACAACTTATGTCATATACATTTTTTTTTGTTGAGTGAACCATTTTCGAGATATTGCTTGTTATTCCCTTAAATTTTTCAATACTTATTTTCTCAAATGGGAATTCGTTATTCATTTTTTTGTCTTGGATATGCAAAGAGTATTAATCCGTGGCAAACAGAATGGTGCTGCACATAGCAACCAGCTATTAAGAGATATGTCTGTGCTTATATTGCCCTTGCAAATACAAAACAAGGGGAACATAGTAGGCCTTAAGCGATGGTTAAATATTTTTAGAACTGGTCGCTATGTGTAAAATGTAATTCTCTTGCATGTCAAAAGATTGTTTATGCAAATGTTTATCTCGATTAATATGAAATACATGGAGAATAAGAGTTTGTAAAATTAGTTTGTACAAGAGTAGAGAAAGTCATATCTGTTGTTGCTTCTGGAAGAAAATGCAAAGTAACATGCAAACAAAGAGGCACATTTGTAACTGTAAAGAACATGATGGTCTTCATGATATCACACCAGATGACAATATTTACAGAAGCAATGAATAGTACCAAGTATTGGAGGATGGAAACGTCAGCTTTGAGTTGCATGTAAAATGCAATGATAGTACTGCAGCTTTAAGTTTATGAAAGAAGACAAAATTCTAAATGATTGAATAGCAATGAAAACAGCAGTGCAGGAAGACATTGATGATCCTGAGCTAATCCCAACTTATGGAAGCAATGGACACAAAAAGTGAACTCTGCAGTTTTGAAAGATGCGATGATACCTTCTTTAATTTGTTAACAAAGTGAATGCTAACATTCAACTCAAATTATGGACATCATCACAAATAACCTTTTGGGAAGAACAGTGAAGCAAGTTAACTATTAAAGTAGTGTAACTATTGACATATACACAACTGTGTGTTTGATTCTGTTTTGCTATGACACTGACAGATGGACAATGCTGTGAAAACTAACATGTTGTTGACTAATTTTGAAGATTTAGAAGCTAGTAACGTGATGTGTCATAATTTAAAATAGAGAGTTGAGGGTTGTTACACTACATCACTATGATATTCTTACTTGAACGCGTTTCGGAAGACGGCTTGTTCCCATCGTCAGCATTTTCTCTCAACTGATTTTTGCCGGTCATCGTCTGGGGGATGTGTGTGGTGATTTATGACACATCATAAATTTCAAAGGATTTTCAAAAAATACAACATCACCCTGTCTCCACAGAATAACCACAATATACAGAAACTACTATGTAACAGAACAAAAGATCCTATCCCCAACGATAAATCAGCTGGTATATATCAAATTGATTTTTATGAATGTAACCTGGTATACATAGGAAGAACCAAAAGAAATCTTGAAATAAGACTTAAAGAGCATATGAGATGCATTTACCAAAAGCAGCAAGATAAATCAGCAGTAGCACATCATTTTTGGTCTTCAAACCATGATATCACTCCAAACATAAAACTCTTGAAACCGATCAACAACAGCAATGAATTGGACATCTGGGAAAAAATACATATTGTCAAACACAGGAATCACCTAATGAATTTCGAACTGCCGCCACCCAACAGCCTTTGGAGGTTCATCAGCCCAGCACCAGAGAACACCACAAACCACACACATCCCCCAGACGATACCGGCAAAAATCAGTTGAGAGAAAATGCTGACGATGGGAACAAGCCGTCTCCCGAAACGCGTTCAAGTAAGAATATCATAGTGATGTAGTGTAACAACCCTCAACTCTCTATTTTAAATAACATGTTGTTGTTGATCTAACGTGCAGGATTTTGAACCATCAATTTTTTTCCCTTGCTAGCCAATATAAATTGTGTATCTTCCCGTCTGGTACAGCTTTCCTCAATTCTGGGCATTCTAGTAGGTGTTTGGTGGATAAAGTAGCCTGCCTTTTCGTGGTGTCCCCTGGGTAACGCTAAATAGGCTACATCACCGTGCAGAAGTCAGCCAACAAAATAATTAAAACATTAAAAAGCGAAAATTTAATGATTTTTGTTGGTATGTTCAAACCCCATTGGTCACTAGAGAATTATACTAAGGAGACTCCACTGTATATACATCAAATTATTCAGCATTATCAAAACAGGAGGAATCTATATTTTTTAGTAAGAAAGCTCTATGCATGTGTGTGAGCAGCATAACTCAAAAATGAAAGTCAGTTAAACACCAAACTTGGCATTTAAGCTCAGCATCTTCCAAGGATGCAACGCAGAAGATTTTGAATAAACTCCTCCACCCCAATCTACCATTTACATAGAAAATGTTTTCTTATTATCATATAGTGTAAATATTTGAAAATCCAAAACAATAACAAAAAATATTTAAAAAATGGTTAATGCCACCAAAAAATGTATGACAAATTGTGTACTACAGAGTGAGCCAAAAGACTCCGAACCGCCTGCACAGTGTTTTTCCTGTCTGCATCCTCGGCACTTGTTGCATTCTGCCATTATCAAAGAAAGGCGCGGTTGAAACCATACAACATTTTTTAAACTACTTTTAAAGGCTTTACTAACCAACTTTACGAAAGGAGATGTTGAAACTGGCCACCGTTTTTATCCATACATTTTTGACACCTCTTAGGAAACTATCCATCATGACTGATGTCATCTAATGTTTCTTCGGTAAGAACCGAATGTCGTCTTTTAGATTTCTTAGTCTGAACACTTTCTGTAGCCTGAAATTTACTGTAAAGTTCATCGATTGTTGCACGGCCTGGAACTTTTACCTTGGAAATCTTTCTGCAAATCGTACTTTCACTTTGCGAGCTGACCGAGTTTACACATACGAATCATAAATAAATGCACGCAGTGTGTATAATGTTAAGTTTGTTTATAGCAGCAGTGCGTTATCATGTTTTTATAATATTTCCACACGCCCAGGGGAAAAACACTGCGCAGCCAGTAATATTGTTCATAAAATACCCCTCCGGGATAACTTAAAACAAAGTGTACAAGACAAACCTACACACCAGGGAAGAATTAAAACAAAATATCCACGAAGAAATTTCTCAACGTGAACTACGGCGAGTGATGGATAGTTTCCTAAAGAGGCACCAAAAATGTATGGATGACAGTGTCAGTTTCAGCATCTCCTTTCATAAAATTGGTAAGTAAGGCCTTTAAAAGTCATTTTAAAAATGTTGTATGGTTTCATCTGCACCTTTCTATGATAGCGGCAGATGGCAACGAGCGTCGAGGACGCGGACAGGAAAAACACTGCAAAGGCGGTTCAGAGTCTTTTGGCTCACTCTGTATAACGAGATTTACACTTTTTATATAGAAAGATTTTGTCTATCTCTTACCATTTACTAAGCATGCAAAATTTACTCAGAATGAAGAGGACTTCACAGGCTTTTCAAAGAAAGTTCAAGATATACATTTCATTTGTCATGCAAATATCATAAACACATGGCATTTTAATACAAAAATATAATAGAAAATCAAAAATAAGGAAACAATTTTTATATAAAGGGTAGTTTGAGATGGGTGGATTATCTTGAAAATCTTTGTATTGCATCCTTCTGAAGTAATAGGCTCTAAGATGCATAATAAGCTACCCTTTGAACTAAAACAATGTCCTACAGCAACTTTTAAACGTAAATTATATGAATGGCTCGCCGTCTCACCTTTCTATTCTATACAAATATTTTGAAGTATAATAACTACATCTCAATACTTGGTAGGACACTGGGGGACCTGTATAGTATAGTTTGTAATTTTTGTAAGCTGTATCATTGTGTATAACTTCGCACATTAAATTTTGTACATACGAGGTACGTCCAGAAAGTAAGTTCCGTTTGGTAATAAAATTAAATTGTGTACAGATACACAAAAATTATTTATTGCACAAAATTCTACAACTCTTAAACTACTTTTCCACATAATCGCCGAAATTTTGCAGGCATTTGTCATAGCGTGGCACAAGTTATTGTATACCTTCTTCATAGAAGTTTGCCGCCTGTGTCTTCAACCAGTTGGAAACATTTTCTTTCAGCTCTTCGTCATTGTTGAAGTGTTGACCGCCAAGGAAATACTTGAGATGTAAGAACAGATGAAAGTCGCTAGAAGCGAGGTCAGGGCTGTACGGAGGATGGTCAAACACGTCTCAGCCAAATCCCTGTAGGAGGTTTTGCGTCACATTTGCAGTGTGTGGTTGTGCGTAGTCGTGAAGAAAAACAACACCTTTTGACAGCAATCCTCGGTGCTTATTCTGTATTGCGCGGCGCAATTTCCTAAGTGTCTCGCAATAAACATCTGCTTTGATTGTTTGACCACGCGGTAAGAAATCAATGAGTAAGATGCCTTTCCAGTCCAGAACACTGTGCACATCATTTTTCGAGGTGTCAAGATTTGTTTCGGCTTAACATTTGCTGGGGATGAAGTGTGCCTCCATTCCATTGATTGCCGCTTACTTTCAGGGGTGTCGTAAGAAACCCAAGTTTCATCTCCTGTGACTATCTGTGTCAGAAATTCTTCGCCGCCTTCATCATAACGGGTCAAAAACTGAAGTGCACTACCCATCCGGTTTGTTTTGTGTTGCTCAGTAAGAATCTTTGGTACTCAACGAGAGCAAAGTTTACGAAATTTCAGTTTTTCAGTATCCATTTCATGAATTAGTGATCGTGAGATTTGGGGAAATTCCATAGTGAGAGTACTAATTGTAAACTTGCGGTTTTCCTGGATCTTGTCATCAATCACATGAAGCAGTTCTTCTGTAACCAAAGATGGACGCCCACTTCGTTCTTCATCGTGCACTTCACTACGTCCTTCATTGAACTGTCGGACCCATCTTCTCACCATTGAATCACTCATCACATTTTGTCCGTAAACTTCCCAAATTTGCCGATAAATTTCAATTGGTTTCACTTTCCTAGCATTCAGAAAACGAATCACAGATCTGATTTCACAAGTGACAGGATTTTCAATCAACACCGACATTGTAAACAAGCACAACAAAGTGTACGTGGCTGACAGCGTTCTCAAAATGGTGCATGTTTCTTCTCCTTGATAGAGCGTCTACCGCGCATGTGCGGAACTGCGATCGCAGCGCTGCAGTGGAGAGAAATTGAAACGGAACTTACTTTCTGGACATACCTCGTATATGTATTATATAAATGTAATATTATTTGTAACTTGACTGTACCAATCTGACATCTTCTATTGCTGTAAAGACCACCGCCACCACTGCCGCCGTCACCACCGCCATTGCCTCCACTGCTGCCTTCGCCTCCACAAACACCACCATTATCATCATCACCACCACCACCACCACCACCACCACCCACACCACCACTTGGAAGATGCTGAACTTAAATAATAAGTTTGGTTATTAATTTTAAATCGGAAGACATAGTGAAAAGATTCAATATAATACGAGGGTAATCCCAAAAGTAAGGTCTCCAATTTTTTTTTCAAATACAAAGAAACTTTTATTGACAACAAATGGTACATAGTTTTGAAGCTTTAACATTTGTCTATTTTTCTACATAATCGCCATTTTGCTCGATGCATTTTTGTAGACGCTGTGGCAGTTTTTGTATGCCCATTTCATACCAGCTTGCCGCCATGCTCTTGAAAAAGTGATGGACCTCATTTTTCACTTCATCATCGTCACCGAAGCGCCTTTCAGCCAAGTGTTCTTTCAACTTGGGAAACAAGTGGTAGTCACTGGGTGCTAAGTCCGGACTATAGGGTGGATGGGTGATGGCTTCCCATCCAAACTGTTGCAGAAGATTCATGGTTTGGCGGGCGGTGTGGGGGCGAGCATTGTCTGCAGATGTCTTATGCCCTTGTTCAACATTTCTCTTCTACGGTTCTGAATTGCCCATCTGAGTTTTTTTAATGTCTGACAATACCTGTCGGCATTTATTGTTGTCCCAGGGTCCATAAAGTCAACCAACAATATCCCCTTTCGATCCCAAAACACAGTTGCCATGATTTTACCGGCAGATTGTGTTCTCTTGAATTTTCACGGCTTGGGTGAACCAGAATGCCGCCGCTCACGTGATTGTTGTTTGGTCTCAGGTGTGAAGTGGTGGTGTGGTGGTGGTGTGGTGGTGGTGTGGAGTTTGGTGGTGGTGTGGAGTTTAAGGGCCCGTCGACAGCTAGGTCATTTGGGCCCAAGGTGTGAAGTGGAAAGCCCAGGTTTCATCACCCGTGACTAGTGAATCCAAAAGGCTGCCCTTTTCATCTGCACAGCGTTGAAGAAATTAGCGGAAAGTTTCAGCGCGTTGCCTTTTGTGATCTTCTGTCAGCATTCTTGGGACCCATCTTGCGCACAACTTCCGAAATTTCAACTCTTCAATTAAAGTCCGATGAATAGTGCTATGAGAAATCTCAGGAACAACAATGCAGAGCTCATCGAGAGTGATCCGCCAATCTTGAAGCACGATTTGTTCAACCTTTGCGATTGTTTCGTCAGAAATGGACGGTCTCCCGCTTCTTTCCTCGTCATGAATTTCCGTGCGACCATTTGCAAATTCACTACACCACTTGCGAACATTTTTGACATCCATACAAGACTCTCCATACACTTCCATCAACTGTCGAATTTCGACAGGTTTAACCCCTTTTGCACTAAAAAAGCGAATAAGTGCACGAACTTCGCACCTGGCGGTAGTGGCTAACGGGAGCTCCATTATAACTGGCTGCCAAGCCAAGACTTTGGTCGCTAAGGGATGTGCGGTGGTTTCTGAAGAGAGTGGAGGGAGGAAGGAAAAAAGCAGTATGGACAACATCCACACAACAGGTTCCCTGCGATCCCAGCGCTTTGGAGACCTTACTTTTGGGATTACCCTCGAATATAGAAATGGTTGCAAATATACAACCTATTGAACCTATTTAGTGAAATTGTATATTTGCAACCATTTCTATCTATTATAATAAGTTTGGTATTTAATTGGCTTTTCATTTGTTTCTACACAGTGCCTGAGAACCACTTCTAGAGAATTACTGTAAACATTTTAAGTGATTTGCTTAGAAACTCAATACTTAGAAACTGCCAACTTTTTTGGGGGGGGAGGGGGGTTTACAAAGTAACACCACCAAGCAGTTGTATTTATCACTCTCAAGCTGCACTTATAATATTTTACATCAATATTAGTTTTTTTATTTACCAAAAATCAGGGGTCCCAAATCAGCACATGAAAATCATACAGAATTGATAGTCAGGAAAGACTGTTCAAAATGACCCAGAGAACATTTTCAGTAAACTGAAAATACAATTTGCTCCACCAAAACAAAGAAAAAGCTACTGGTTTCATCAGTGGAATCCAGGAAAACACCCACAGACTGTCAACCCTACTTTACAGCTCATCATTGCTTCATTTGTTTTGCCACCCATTTTCAAGTTCTTCTCTACAATTTCCTTCACTAATGATTTACATATTTCATGCACTAAAACATTTTTTATATCAGCAGGTCCAATAGACCCATCAATGCCATTAACCTTTTGAATGTTATCCTATACACTTACAGAATCTGATTGTAACTGCACTTGTCGGATGCGTCGATCAGTTCTTATATCTGGTCTCATACGCATTGGTGTTCCCCTAACCCCAGAATGTGGCGTACGAATGGAAGACAAGGAGCTGGGAGTGCCATAATTAAGTGGTGAGCTAAGATCACTCAAACCTGAAACACAAATAATACAAAATTGCTTAATGTGGAATTGAAAATTAACTTTTGTACACAAAATTATTAAATTAACTGAAAAGTTAAACCTTTATTCCATAATTTCTCATGGCATTGCACATTAAATTTAAATATCAACTCACCAATACCAAGAGGACTAGTTGGATTTAGGTTCGGAGCTGGAGAAGTTGGGGGCACTGACAGTTGACTTGATGCCTCAACCACCACATTTCGCTGGGGCACAGTCCTACCCTGTGTACCCCATCTCATAGGTGTTCCTACTTCAGAAGATCTGGCAGGAGTAGTTTGTTGCCGAGGGGTCTGTAAAAACAGAAAAGGAACCTTTTTAGTGGGTTTGTTATAAGTGTCCTGAAATCAATAGTTAAATCTTTTGAATTTACTTAAGGTGAGTCGGAATTAGTTACACTAATATCATTTATGTTACTCAAAGTGAACATAAGTGATGTTAGTGTAGCTAATTCCAACTCACCTGAAGTAAATTCAAAAACACATCACTGTTTTTAGCTTCTTTTCATACATTAATGTTAAATCTTTCTTCCTCATTTGCCAAAATGTTTAACTGGAGAGAGAGAGAGAGAGAGAGAGAGAGAGAGAGAGAGAGGGAGGGAGAACCACACACATGCATGCACACACACACATACACACACACACACTCTCACCCCATGAGATTTATTCATTGCAACATTCTGATAACACATTATGACATGCTGGTGACTTCCCTAACTCCTTTTTACTTTCTCTACTACATATAGTAAGTAGGGGAAATATTGTATTCCACCTAAGAATTCGATACCGAGATTTCACCGGAAATATATGTTTTGAGACCCCCTGAATCCAAAAAATCTGATGTGTTACACTCACATGACTTTCTCTACTCTTGTACAAACTATTTTTACAAACGCTTATTCTCCATATGCTTCATGTTAGTCGAGATATCGAGATGTCAATCTTATTGCTAATTTTCTTGTAGATGCAAGGGGAATTGGTAGACTTTAAGCGATAGTCAAACATTTTAAGAGCTGGTTGCTATGTGGCGCATTCCATTCTCTTTGCATGTCAGGACATAAAAAAATGAATAACGTATTTGAGAAAAAGTATAAGTATTGGAAAATTTAAGGAAATAACAAGCAATATCTCCAAAATGGTTCACTCAACAAAAAAAATGTATATGATATAAGTTGTGTATTTTAACGCGATCTACATTTTTTGTGTAGTAAAATTTTGTCTATCTCTTATGGTTTACCAGTTATGCAAAAGTCGTTCATAATGAAGAATACTTTTGGAGACATTTCCAGAAATTTCGAGATATACATTTCATTTCTCATGACATTATCTTCAACATATGATATTTTCATCAAAATCGTTAGAGCCATTTTTTGAGAAAATTAAAATTTTCGAAAAATGTTCCATGTAAAGGATAATCTGGGGTGGAGGGATTTTCTTGAAAACTTTCGTGTCGCATCCCTGGAAGATACTGAACATAAATACCAAGTTTGGTGTTTATCCGACTGTTAGTTTTTGAGTTATGCTGTTCACAGACACACACACAGACACACACACACACACACACACACACACACGGACATGTTTCCAAAAATGCTTTTTTTGGTTTGGAGGTCTCAAAACATGTATTTCCAGTGAAATCTCGGTATCGAATTTTTGGGTGGAATGCAATACTTCCCCTACTTACTATACGTAGTAGAGAAAGTAAAAAAGCATTTTTGGAAACATGTCCGTGTGTGTGTGTCTGTGAACAGCATAACTCAGAAACGAAGTCAGATAAACACCAAACTTGGTATTTAGGTTCAGTATCTTCCAGGGATGCGACACGAAAGTTTTCAAGAAAATCCCTCCACCCCAGATTACCCTTTACATGGAACATTTTTCGAAAATTTTAATTTTCTCAAAAATGGCTCTAATTAATTTGGTTAAAATATCATATGTTTAAGATATTTTCATGACAAATGAAATGTATATCTCGAATTTTCTGGGAATGTCTCCAAAAGTGTTCTTCATTGTGAACGACTTTTGCATAACTGGTAAACCATAAGAGATAGACAAAATTTTACTGCACAAAAAATGTAGATCGCGTTAAAATACACAATTTATGTCATATACGTTTTTTTTGTTGAGTGAACCATTTTCGAGATATTGCTTGTTATTCCCTTAAATTTTCCAATACTTTTTCTCAAATTCGTTACTCATTTTTTTTTGTCCTGGTAATACAAAGAGAATGGAATACTCCACATAGCTTTAAGCGTTTAAGAGCTACCAGCTCTTAAACGCTTAAAAACGCTGGTGGCTCTTAAACACTTAAAGCCTAGCAATTACCCCTTGCATCTACAAGAAAATTAGCAATAAGATTAACATCTCGATATCTCGATTAACATGAAGCATATGGAGAATAAGCGTTTGTAAAAATAGGTTGTACAAGAGTCGAGAAAGTCATGTGAGTGTAAACATCAGATTTTTATGGAGATAATATGGCGGCAAGCTATACAAAAAGTAATATTAAGTCTGCCACAGCTGCTTTTTGAAGAAAAGCTGTTAAGAGCTGTAATCCTTTTTTCCATATTTCAGTTTGATTCTGGGCATATTTCTTCAAGTTATTTCTTGAATTTAGCTTTAATAATCCATTTCACTGATTTTAACAGACGTTTCAAATGATTCATTATTTAGTACATTCTTGATCCATGAATTTGCTAATTGGCTGCCATGTAGGTCAAAATGTGCAGGGATCCACTGATTACCGTTCTTTTCCAAAATTATAGGGTTGTTTCACCATATCTTGTACCTCATTTGTTTACTAGTTTAATACATTACCCACTGCTGGTATTGGGACCTTGTTAAAATTGTCCATTCATAAATCAGTTGTTGTGCAGCTGATTTTCCTGCTTCAATTCCTCCACTGCAATATGCTGTACTTTTTGCATCTCTATCAAAGCTCCATACTCACATTGTTGGAAAACACTATACATACATAAACCTTATTTAATCTGTCATTTTGATCTATTATACCATCATCCAAATCACTGCACTAGCTCCAGCTTAGGGAATGAAGAACATTGCATTCTTTAACACTTATCCCCAACTCCATTCTTGCATACCAAACTATCTAAATGTTTGCTTTAAATATCTTTTTGACATAAAAGGGGTAGGGTATATATATTTTTTGCAGACTTCGAGAAACTTTTGATACTATAAACAGAGAGCCTTTGGTATATAAACTGAGGAACAAAGGAGTCAGCACTGCATTCATCGAGGGGATACAAAAATTGTATGAAGGAATTAAATTTTGTGGAAAATGTGGAAAAAATAGTACTACTGATTATATACAGCAAAATTTAGGTCTGAGGCAAGGTTGTAAACTCAGTCCAATATTATTTAACTTATTTATAGATGATATTTTAGATAGAATAATGAAAAGTAATAAACACTGTCCAGTTATACAGAAAAAGGAAATACCAGGGTTATTATTTGCAGATGATCTAGTAGTCGGAGCAGTAACAGTGATAGGGTTGCAACATGCTATCAATGAAATTGCAAAATTTTGTATGGAATGGGGGCTAAAGGTGAATACAAAAAAGTCCAAGATAATAGTGTTCAAGAAAGGATCAAAATTAAAAAGAGAGGAAAGATGGTATATAAACGGAGAGCAAATAGAGGTAGTAAAAGAATTTGATTACTTGGGGATTAGATTCTCAAGCAACGGGAAATGGGAAGCACAATCTAAATATGCACAACTGAAAGGAAAGCTAGCCATGAAACCTGTTAGAGTTTGCTTGTGCAAAACACCCACGCTAACAATGAACTGGTTGGAAAGGCTATATGAAGCTGTAGTGGAGTCAAAAATGTTATATGGAATAGAAATATGGGGGGTGGCAAAGGGATGGATTAAGATTGATATAGTCCATAGAATGTTTTGTAGAGAAGTTCTGGGTTTACCCAAGAGTTCACCAAGGGGCGTGACACTCCAGAGTAGTTTAATGTTTCTGTTAAGTATCATCCTGCAGTATGACATTGTGGGTAGGTGTAGTATCCAGTTTTTTCTCTGTCATTATGCATGGGTTCTAGCCCCTACAGGGGTGTATATGTTTCTGAGTGGTACTGAGTCAGCATCATGAGGAATCTCCTTGTATCACCTGGATGATTACCCACTCCTGCCATGCACAAGTGATTGAGACTAGCAATAGAATTGGTTAGCCTTGGCCCAACAGAGGGCAATTATTTTAACAAATTCCTGGAATATTCCCCATTTTGTTCCTGAAAGTGTCTATGTAACAGCTGCTTTTTCTGTTCTATGCTCTACATGCTTATTTCATATGAATTTGTTATTAACCTATTTAGCTTCCGAAGATTGTGCTTCATCTATTTGCAGTCATGACTGCTTTCACTAAGCTTCCTTAAATAAAGACAATTGTTACATTAACAAACATGTCTTTTTTAACTTGTAACGTCCTTTAACCCCTTCAAGGATACCCAATGAGACTAAGAATAAAAACACAAACGAAAAAATATTTTTGTTACTTTGGGGCGCGAACCTCTGACTATGCAACGCAACCATATCATGCCACAATGCCTTAAACCACTCGGCCATCTGAACACATGATAGCTGCAGCATTGTCTGATCTCATTAACAATGCGAGTAAAAAAAAAAAAAAAAAAAAAAAATTACTTTGGGGCGCGAACCTCCGACTATGCAATGTAACCATATCATGCCACAATGCCTTAAACCGCTTGGCCATCTGAACACATGATAGTTGCAGCATTGTTTAGTCTCAAACCGCCGCCCAATATAGTGAGTGAATTTTTTTTAAAAAAAGGGTAAAATACATGTTCTGCACTCAATTGAAACCCGTCAGCATCCAACCGTGCCGTCACACCGCTTGCTTTAGCTGGGCCCTCCCCGTCCTTTTCCACAGTTTCAATTTAGTGCAGAACATGCATTTTACCGAGATTCGATCCTATGAATCCTTGGTCTTGATAGGTTAGCTACTCCTATCGTGCCTTAGACCGCATGGCCATAAATTCCGATGTCGAAGTCAAGTTGCAGATGGAAGCACATTGCTTCCTGTACCCATCCCCTCAGACTTGTAGGAAAACACTTTCCTAAAAGGATACCACCCACCGCAAAAAAGTGGCGTCCATTTTGAAAGTGTCTGGTGTTTCGCAACAAAAAAAAAAAAAAAAAAAAAAAAAAAAATTGTTCGCAAGGAAGCTAATATGATTTGTCATGAATGTGATGTGCCATTGTGTTTATCTATGTTTTGAGGTATACCATTCAAGAAGGAAATTTTAAATGTAGAATTTATTCAAATTTATTATAAAAGAGAAAAGTTATAATAATTAAGGTTAAATAAGCATTAAATCCATGTAAATCCATATGCTTTCTCCTGCATTTTAACATGGAGGTCATATGACGTCCATATCCCCGAAAGGGTTAACCCATTCGCATCATTTGACGGCCAGGGCTCATATTTTTTGACATATGAATCGTATGACGAGCTTAGCTTGCAATGCTGCATTGCTCTACATGTAGTTTAGGTTCTTCTCACAGATGTCATTTGAATACATTTCGAATGAAGTGCTGACATGTGATTTTTGTAATTCCTGCAGTATGACCTCACCAAGTGTGTTTCAACCAAGGAAAAATGTCATTCTTCCTGTGGCAGATGAAATTAGGACATATGTTGTACTGGAGTAAAAACCAATGCCTTGACACCCCAATTGTAAGTAAAAATGGTGGTGTTCTTCATTTAAAGGATTTTGTTAGGTCTATCTCACACAACAACAGTACTACAATAGGACAACAGTATTGGTGAGTTTATGCTTTTAATATTCTGCACACAAATTTTCAGCAAAGAACTCTTATTGGTTGATTTTAAATAATGTTTTAAGCATTAAGCTGTTACCATCCTCACTGCTAGGGAATTTAAATCTTATTTCTTGGTTAGTTGAGTAAGCATTTAAATATGATGCGATTGGGTTAACGTAGCAGGTCATATCAGACTACAAATCTTAATGGTACTTTAAAACTTGTGCCTTTTTGTTTATTAGCTTTGCTAGCATTTGTTGAAGTGTTATCACTGAGTTGTGGTAGACATCCAACTATTTCATAAACATAACTGAAAAACTGAAATATATTTGACCACTAATTATGTATAGTATATTGCCAGCAGAAATGAAATATAAGAAAAGCAGTGCAAGTCATTTCTAGGCAACAGAAAAAGTTGTGCTTGTTAATGAACTTTGCAAGTGCATTAGCAAAACAGAGAGCAGGAAGATCTGTAAGGTGTGGGTGTAATCTAACAAGCCAAAAACACCAGAAAATCGTTACAGAAATTTTTACTTTAGTTTCCGTCATGAACCATAGGAAACTTTAAGCGCATACTATGGGCATAAAGATGCAAGATGAGTCAAACTGAAAACATTTCAGCACTTACTGACACCACACAAACGTGCTCATTACAATGCCTCATTCGGAATGACATGCTTCAGGTATTTGCCTTAAGTCCTAAGACAGACTTATTAGTTAAATTAAGGGCCAAAATACATGCCAGCACACCAAAATAGAAGCACCAGATTCTTGACATGAGGAGGGGGGGGTGTGATAATGATAATGATATGCGGCTTAAGGGCGCTAAACTGCTGAGGTCATCAGCGCCCTTACAATGTATAAAATATAAAGCCAAATATAAAAGACAGGTAAAAGAACCGCATAATTAAAAAACGGGACGTAAACCCGCGATGTCCAAAAGGCTAAAAATAACAATAAGATAACAATAACAACAATAATATCAATAACAACAATAATAACAATACAAATATCTGAAAAAACCAACACACTAAAAGCATAGGCAATAAATGATTAAAACGTGTCAAGAGCTGTAGAATGCGAGGGACATGAGCGCCATATGTCCACTGGGGAGTAGAGTCCCCATAAAAAACTGACAGAATAAAAGTACTAAGCTAAAAGACGCTCAACGCATTAAATGCGCAGAGTAAAATCACTATCATGAATAAAACGTAAAACACATTCTACAGCACGCGTGTCGTCTGCCAAAACGTTGGCTAGGCCAATAGGCAGACCCACACGGGCACGCAATGCAGCTAAAACCTGACACTCTGTTAAAATATGACGCACCGTTAAGGGCACGTCACACTGCCCACAGAGTGGTGCGGGGTCACCACTGAGCAAATACCTATGACTAAAAACACAATGTCCAATCCGTAAACGAGCTAAAATTACCTCTTCCCTACGACACGAACGAGAAGAGGTACCCCAGATCAACGGGAAAGGCTTAACCTCCCGCAACTTGTTCCCCCAGAGGGCCGTCCACTCATCGCGCCAGCGCGAGAGGATGCGGCGACGTAAAATAACACACGAATCTGACGAGGGAACAACAGAAGTAAAAAATCTGGGTAATAAAATCGCCGATTTCGCAGCGGCGTCGGCAGACTCATTACCTGAGATGCCCACATGACCTGAAATCCACACGAAGGATACACTGATGACAGAGACACCAAGCGAGTGGAGCAGGTCATGTATGCGCTGTACGAGTGGGTGGTAATGGTACAGCGCATGAATAGCCTGAAGGGCACTCAGAGAGTCCGTACAAATAAAACAGTGCCGCTGGATGTGTAAAACAGATTGATAAATGCTAAAAAGTTCGGCGGTAAAAATTGAACATTGTTCAGGTAAACGAAAAGTAAAACTCTGTACACCAAAAACAAAGGCACATCCTACTCCAACATCAGTCTTAGACCCATCAGTATATATAAAATGACAGTCCCCGAACTGCGCCTGTAGTTCTAAAAAGGCGGATCTAAGAACAGAAGCAGGGGTCGCATTTTTCGGCATCGACGTTAGCCCAAGGTGGATGTGGGCCTCAGCTCGCGACCATGGAGGAAAACGCGTTTCCCCTCGGGTAAGGGCCGGCGCTGGCGGAACGTCCAAATGCCGAAGTAGCAGTCGAAATCGAACCCCTGGAGGGAGCAAAGCAGAGGAGCTAACTAAATATTGCCGGTCAAGTGAATCCTCGTAAAATGCCGCGAAGGACGGGTGGTCAGGCAAGCTGGAGAGTCGACAGGCATAGCTACATAAGAGCATCTCACGCCTGAAAGACAGCGGAGGCTCTGCAGCCTCAGCGTAAAGACTGGGCACGGGGCTAGTTGGAAAGGCCCCTGTAGCGACTCTAATACCACGATGATGAATGGGATTCAAACGACGTAACACAGATGGACGTGCCGACGAATAAACAATACACCCGTAATCAAGTTTGGATCGGACCAAAGAGCGATAAAGGCGAAGAAGGACGGTCCGATCAGCTCCCCAGGATGTGCCACTTAAAACACGTAAAAGATTAAGAGAACGGTCACACTTTGCTTTTAAAAAGGAAACGTGCGAGGTCCAACACAACTTCCTATCAAAAATCAACCCCAAAAATTTCGCCTCGTCTGCAAACGGAAGTATCCCTGGCCCAAGATGGAGAGAGGGCGGAGGGAAATACTTCCGGCGCCAGAAGTTGATGCAGACGGATTTCTCGGCGGAGAAATTAAAGCCGTTGGCGTTACTCCAGGCGTAGAGACGGTCGATACAGCTCTGGAGACGGCGTTCGAGTAGACAGGTCCGCCGTGAACTACAATAAAGGGCAAAATCATCAACAAAAAAGGGACGATGAAATGCCAGGTGGAATACAATCAACAATGGGATTGATAGCAATCGCAAAAAGTGTGACACTGAGTACAGAGCCCTGCGGTACTCCGTTCTCTTGAATAAAACGACTAGATAAAACCGAGCCCACACGTACACGAAAGACGCGGTCCGTCATGAACTCCCGAAGAAATATGGGAAGACGACCGCGGATATTCCATGCGTGAAGTGTACGTAAAATGCCGCCCCTCCAACAAGTGTCATAAGCTTTCTCCAGGTCAAAAAACACAGTCACGGTTTGACACTTTCTCAGAAATCCATTCATAACATGCGTCGACAGGGACACCAGATGGTCGACGGTAGAGCGATAACGACGAAATCCGCACTGAGCATTCGCTAAAAGTTTCTGAGACTCAAGCCACCATGTCAACCGCCCGTTGATCATGCGCTCCATCACCTTGCTAATGCAACTGGTGAGGGAGATAGGGCGGTAGCTGGAAGGTAGTTGGCGATCCTTCCCAGGCTTAAGAATAGGGACAATGGTGGCTTCGCGCCAAACGGAAGGAAAAACGCCGTCTTGCCAAATACGGTTATAGACCTGTAAGAGAAAGAGTTTACTGTCGGCTGAAAGGTGCTTTAACATCAGGACATGAATGCCATCCGGGCCAGGAGCGGAGTGCCTAGAGCAATGAAGAGCGTGCTCCAGCTCCCGCATTGTAAAAAATTCGTTATAACATTCAGTGTTAGCAGACCTAAAATTATATGGTGCAGAATCCAGCCGGTCTTTAATAGAGCGAAAGCCGGCGGAATAACTGTCTGAACCGGAAACCGCCTCAAAGGCAGCACCCAGAGTGTTAGCGATGGTAGCCGGATCCACTATGGTGGCATTAGAAACCTGAAGGCCAGAAACAGTACAATGCGACACTTTACCTGAGAAGCGACGAAGTTTATCCCAAACAACAGATGAAGGCGTAAAGCGATTAAAAGACTCGACAAAACGAGCCCACGACGCCTTCTTGCTATCCTGAATAGTGCGACGAGCCCTGGCGCGCGATTGTTTAAAAGTTACCAAATTATCAAGTGTAGGGTGGCGCCGAAACACCCTAAGTGCTGTCCTACGAGCACGAACGGCGTCCCGACAATCCTCGTTCCACCACGGAACAGGCATTCGCCGAGGTTGAGAGGATGAACGGGGAATTGCGCGTTCGGCAGCAGAGAAAATAGTAGACGCAAGGTACTGCACTAGTTGGTTAATGTCGGTGAAGGGCTTGTCGTCAAAATGCACGAGGCTGGAATACAAACTCCAGTCGGCTTTTGGGAATATCCAGGTAGGTACTCTGGAATGTTGTACGTGGTGTGACAGAAGAGAAACGATGCAGGGGTAACGGTCGCTGGAGTAGGTGTCAGCGACGACGTTCCACAGCAGACGACTAGCAAGCTGGAGGGAGCAAACGGCAAGGTCCAGGTGTGAGAATGTACCAGAAGAATCGGAAATAAAAGTAGGCTCACCTGTATTGAGGATTGAAAGATTGAACTGGTAAAAAATGTCGGAAAGAAGAGTTCCCCTCGCACAAGCCCTTGGCGAACCCCATAGTGGGTGATGGGCATTAAAATCTCCCAACAGAAGAACTGGTGTTGGGAGAGCGGACAGAAGAGCTCGAATGTCCGCGGGAGCGAGTGGAGACGATGGAGGTGAATACACAGAACAAACAGAAAAGAAAAAACCGGGTAACTGCAGTCTAATGGCAACAGCTTGCAAGTCGGACGTAAGAGCGAGAGTTTGAAAATAAACGTCGTTACGCACTAACAACATGACACCTCCATGGGCAGGAGCGCCCTCCACCGGTTCAAGATCGTAGCGAACCGGAGTGTACCCTCGGAGATCGAAAGGGTCTTGAGGGCGAAGCTTGGTCTCCTGCAAACATACGACCATAGGGGAATGGGAACGCAATAAAAGTTGCAGTTCCGCCCTATGCGATCGAACACCACGTAAATTCCAGCTCAGGATAGCCATGAATAGAAGGGATAAACTGTCTACTTAGAAGGGCGGCTTAAAAGAATCTTTTGCTTAACCTTTGGGCTAAGGCTTTTTGTATGGAGTTGGTCAGACTCCATAGCCTCCTCGAGGGGAGGGCCCACGCGCTCAGAGCCAGAAACCGACTCCAGCGCCGAGAATCGGTTCTGGGTGGCAACGGGTGAAGGGGGTCGCTGAGCGCAGCTTGTCCCAGGTGCGTCCTGGGACAGCGACCTCCGAGGAGGAGGAGAAGGTGAACTTGGCTTGCCGCGCGCACGCGGAGGGTCTTTTAAAAAATCTTCCCTGCAGTATTTCTGCTTCGGTTTCTTCTCAGGAGCTTGTGACTTCATACATTTTGGACCAGGTTTATAGGGCTTGGTAACAGTAATAGGCTTGGACGGCCGGGTGGTAGTGGCGGTCAATGCAGTCAAGGTCCAAGTTTGAGTCTGCATCCTTCCGGGGTACTGGCGAGGCAACAACACAGCTAAATGTACCAGATCGCAGGAGTGAAGGTTGGCGCGCATGGTAACGCCTCCGGGCTTCGGCGAAGGAGAGTTTTTCCTTAACCCGGATCTCCTGGATCGCCTTCTCGTCCAAAAAGCGCGGACAGTCGCCAAAGGAAGCAGAATGTGACCCTTTGCAATTGACGCAGACGGGGGCTGTTGAACAGGCACCTTCGTGCGAGGGCTGGCTACATGTGGCACAGATGTTAACGGCACTCTTACAGGAGACTTGCGTATGCCCAAAACGTTGGCATTTAAAACAACGCAGAGGTCTAGGAATATAAGGCCTCACAGAAATCCGTTCGTACCCTGCGGAAATGCTCGTGGGCAGATCGACGCCATCGAAGGTTATAAACAGGGTACGAGTGGGTACCAATACTCCGTCGCGTTTAGCCTGCACTCGATGAACTGCCGTTACCTTTTGTTCGGAGAGATATTCCACTAGCTCTTCGTCCGACATACCATCGAGGCTATCGGTGGTGATGACGCCTCGACAGGAATTCAAGGTACGGTGCTTCTCAACACGGATAGGATAACCGTGGATAAGCGTGGCGCTCAACAAGGACTTACTTTGTGCCTCGGACTTGCTTTGCACTAACAATGAACCATTACGAAGCCGAATGCAGGAAAGAACCGGACCAGCAATTGAATCAATGCCCTTTTGGATAACAAAAGGGTTCACCTTCTCGAAAGTTTGACCTTCCTCGGTACGGGTAATCACTAAGTAACAACCAGCTGTTGGCGGTGCTACTTCTGTTACTAAAACTTTGCGGCGCTTGTTGTTAACAATGGAGAAAGGGTGCTCCATAGCGAAAAAAATCCTCCACCATTGCAACCGTCTCCGACCTCGGGCTCTGACTTCCCGGGCGTTAGCCCGTCTTGGGTGAGTGGCCTATCTATACCTAGCTCACCCCAGGGTCACACCTCCCAGAACATAGACAGAGGGACCCAATCGAAGTCAGCAGCTCATGCAATGGCCCCCCCGCGGGACTGCAGTTGAACAGCGGATACGAACACAAACCCTACATGACGACCCCGGGTGGTGGGGATGACGCCATTACCCACTCACCCAGCTGCGCACCTGGTGCGCGGGTATCCGTCAGGCTGTGTCCACGGAGGATTAAAAGAAAGATAAAAGAAACTAAAACTGTGTGGGCGTTTCGCACGCAAGGTAGGCCGGTGAGAAGGAACAGAGATGTGTAAATGAATGGGCGTGGGGCGAAATGTGTGTAAGGAGAAGAGAAGAAAGAAACGATGGCGAGGCGCGGTATGAATGTAATGCTAAGAATGCACGAGAGCCTACCTTGGGTCCCCCGGTCACGAGAACGAACCCACTCGACCGGACGGGGATGAATGGGTGAAAATGGCTATGAATGGCTCGGGTACCCCGGGTGCGCCTAACCCGTACTCACATAAGGTGAGCCCCTGGGGGGGGGGGGAAGCAGTGCTCTAGCTGAGAAATGAAAACATTTAACGGCCATAAGAATTTCAAAAGCTTGGTGAAACAAAATTTTATTTAAGGGGGTGATAGCACAGTAATTTAAACAGGATAGATATGTCATTTTAGATACTAAGACAAGTTTAAAACCAGGTTTCACTCCCTCTCCTTCATCCACCCCTGCTTTGAAAATCCGAATGTCACCGCTAAATTCTGATATGTACTGTCAAGGACTTCATTTGTTAATACATATAATTCAAAAGTTCTCACATCTTCAGTTTTCCATGGTCTTGGGAATCTGGATTATTCTTATTGTTGATCAGACCTAAATAGAAGACTATAGGCTAATGTCACGAAATATTCCAAAAGGTTAGTGGAGAGTTCTGAAATAGGTTGTATTACTACATAGCAAATAATGGAGCACATTTTGAACATTTAATTTAGTAAATTTACCAAAATAAACCAAGTTTTCCATTCACTCCTGTTCAAATTGGTTTCAGGTTGCCAAAATCAATAGAAGGCAAAGGACAAATTAATAAGATGTACTAACAAGTGAATGGTTTTTTTTGTTTTTAATATAGTATCATTCGAATTTCAAAGGAGTGGCTTCAATTAAACCTGGATTTAAACTTCCCCTCAATATTTAAATTGAGGCATATCTTTGTTTACATTAACCAATTAAAATTAAATAATTATTTAGGCTTGTAAATTTAAAAATGAAAACCTGTTATATATATATAAAAAAAAACGCGCGCACGCGCGCACACACACCCACCAACCCAAAAAAAATACAAACAAACAAACCAGGCACTGTCCCAGAAATGTTCATTATTGTACTGACCCACAGGAAATTTCATTTGTTTAGGGCATAAAGATGCAAGAAACATTTTTAATTTAACTTTTCATATGTCAACCATACAATCACATTACTATATCACATCTCATGCTTAAAAGACAATACAGGTTAAATGGAGCACACTGTTGTCACATGTACTGTTCCTATGCTCGCAATTTTTGCACCCAGCTGCAATCGGTCTACCAATTTAATGTCATCTTGTGAATGATGCATCACCAAATAATTAAATATCTGCACTGCTACTAAGGCTACTGTAAGACATTTAATTTTAACCTGCACTTTATGTCTCCCCTCTGCATTTTTAGCACTTCAAAATACAATTTTACGGTATAAAAATATATATCTAAGAAGTATGGAGGTTTATCCTTGACAAAATTACATTCAACGTGGCTGGAATATTTTCAAACAGCAAATAATGAATGTTGCACCACACTCCATTTTACACTGTTCCGTCATACATAACAAAAACCTAGCAGGTTTTAGTTCCCCCATCCTCTTTACTTTCTTTTTTATTTTCCTTAGAGGTCCTTTCATTCAATCCTTTTTTAGGGTATATACTACTATTTCTGAACACTCAGTAGTCTTAGCTGTTTCTTTTACTGCCTTAGTAACATTCATTTTACTTGAAAAATAATCTAACACATTCATTATTATTTACATTTCTTCTTAGTTTACCAGCATTTCATCTCTTCCTAGCTTTTCCCTCTATAACCATAAATATTTAGTAAAATGTTAAATAATTTTCTTAACACTTCAGTGTTCCATACGCTGTAAATGCACACACTTCCTTACTTACCTGCCTTCTGCCTCACACCTAGCCTGTTAGTTGAATGGATGATCAGGGTTAGGTTTTCTAGGTGCGAACCTTTTTTCTTAGGGTAAGTAAAAGCTATGCAGAAAGATATCACAGTGTGAAATTTTGTTTCTAGTTGCAAAAAGAGGCACCTTTTTCCCCTTTTTGGTACCTTTACCCCTTTTTGGCACCTTTATCCCATTTTCCTCCAACCATGCCCATAATCCCCTTTTTTCTTTTAAGTTTCATTCCAATTTATTCTTTAACTTTCAATTAACGCCTCCTCAGCTTGCTGTGTATGTGCGAATAGTAAGCCTACCTCTTTCAGTAAATGCCGCACGGGAATTGAAAGCACACCCCCACAACAATGGAAAATAATTGTGTGTTCGACGAAAACCTCTTTCTCTCGCTTTACCGCTATAAAGTAGCCCGCAATAATGCAATTGACAATGAGTGATTCTATTCCACCAGAATCAGTAGCCTGCTGTTCGTGAATGTGCGTTTGTTACTGTGAGAGACGTCATCTGTTTGTGTGGAGGCGAAGGCTGGGCTGCAGAGACAGCAGTAACCTCACCCGCTCAGTTCCGAGAATTATTAAGACTGGGTTCTGCTCGAAACTATTAGAAATCGCTGAGAATGAAGTTCCAGCATGAATGAGAACATTCTGGTAATTGTCTCAGTATTATAAGAGAATGTGGACAGCGAATGGACGCAAGAGTGAGTTTTGTGACATTCGCATTGTGTTAGCAAGTGAACTAGTGTTAGCTCTCCAAACAAGAGTACTAGTACTAGATTTTACCATGCCAAAGGTGTCCAGGGCTCGATTTATTCTTCTGGCTGAGGAATTCAAACAAGATTTCATAGACACTGGTGGAACTGTTATGCGATGTACTATTTGTGATTCAGGAGTTTTGTTTGATGAAAAACACCATCAAGATCGCATCAAACAACACATTTACAGCTCCAAGCATCAAATGAACAAGACTCTTCAAACAAACAAATCATGACAACCTCTATTATGAAATGTGTTTCAACAGAGTTCTTCAAAAAGCCAAAATTCGAAGGAATTAAACATTGATTTGTGTGCAGCTTACACAACAGGAATTCCACTCAATAAGGTGAACCATCCAGCCTTCAAGGGATTTCTTGAAAAATACACAAAGATGTCAATGTCCAATGAGAGTACTTTAAGAAAAAACTACATGGAGCCTGTTTACCAAGAAACCATACAATGAATCAAGGAGAAAGTGTCTGATTGCGATATAGGAATCATTGTGGATGAAACCATAGACTCAATGGAACGATATGTTTTGAACATTTTAGTTTTTCCCTTAGCAGGGGAGAAAGTTAAGCCCATGTTGTTATAAATGTATGAGCTGCAGAAAGCCAATGCCAATACAGTAATGCAATTCATTATGGACTTCTGCCAAAAACTCTGGTCTACTAGTATCGAGTTTGAAAAACTTCTTCTTGTGGTTACGGACCAGCTCCATACATGGTTTCAGCTGTTAACCAATCGAAACCTTTATTTCCTAACTTGAAGCATGTGACATGCTTGGCTCATGGACTTCACAGGGTATGTGAATCCATAAGGAACGAATACAACATCGCAAATCAATTCATCTCTGTCCTGAAGAAGATTCTACTGAAAGCTCCGAGCCAGGCTGTTTACTGCAGGGAAATCACTGGCCTGCCCCTTCCAAATTTCCCCATCATTACTCACTGGGAATCTTGAATTGAGTGTGCTGCTATGTTGTGTGAGAATTTTGACAAAATTAAAGAGTTTGTGCTTTCTTTGGATCCATCCGATGCAGGTGCAATTTCCAAGGCATGGCAACTTCTGTTACCGGAGAAAATACATAATTTGCAGACAGAACTATATTATGTCCATAGTTACAAGTAGCTGCCTTTAGCTATTAAACAATTGGAAGAACAAGGAAGGTCTGGAAAAGGAAAAACACTGGGATATTTTTGCTTCTGTGAGGGAGCAGTTAGATGGCTTTGCCAAAGACAAACTTGAATCTAGTCTTCATAAGAATCCAAACATTGAGGAATTCGCCACATCTGTAGAGTTGCCATTCTGAGTGAATACAAGGTTTCCCCACTGGTTTCTGTGGATGTTGAAAGAAGCTTTAGCCTCTACAAAGACATTCTATCTCCTAATAGAAACAGACTTACTTTTAAAAATGTGAAAATGCTTAATGTCTGGAAGTACAAAGCTTCAGGTTTTTTCCTTTTTTTGATGAGTGATAATTTGATGTAGTTGTTTGTAGTTCAATAGATTAGAATAGAGGAAAGAGAAATTGATGAATTAATCAAGGCAATGCAAAACTGAAATTAACCCAAAATCTCAAAAAAATCTAAAAATTATGTTCCCAAAAAATTCTCCATTGCTTGTAGTTTTAGAGTCCACTTTTATTTAACCTAGCAAACGCTTCAGGATCATTACCAAGACTTTTTAAATACCCTTGTGCATTTGGTTGCTAGTTGTTTAAATTTTTAAAACTTCATTTTAAGGCGTTTCTTATTTTCAGCATTTGCATATATCCATAATTTTATATTTTGAAAATTAATAGCTTGAAAACTAATTAAGATTTTGGATTGCAATTGACAAAATAATTACATCTAAAGAAGACTGACATGTGGTTAAAATTTCAGCCCAATTGAATGGATAGTTTAGAAAATAGAAATTTCAGTTGTGCATCCCCTTAAATAAACCAGCACCTTATTGTCCCTTCTTTCATCTTATTTGAGCACCTTTTCCCTTCCTTTTTTCATCTGAAATTTGCACCTAAAAATCCTAATCCTAATGATAGCTTCTGTTTGTCATACACAATGAATGCAAGAAGTTACAGGATTCCAGCTTCTTTTACAGCTCTCCAATCCTCAACATTTTCTCTCTCTTTGTTCCAGTTGTAAACCCAATAATAAAAAGGTTTCTCACCGGCTGACTTTTCTACTGCATAGGTATAGAATTTTCTGAAAATATTTAATTAAAAAAATTATAATGCTCATCTTATTAAAGACAGAAAATTCAAACTGTACAGGTATTAGCACTAGTTTACTCTAGCAGAGAAAAATATTGCTGAGTTTAGTTTACTAGGTACAGCACAGAAATAGCAAATATCAGACTTTTATGGAAAAATAATTTTCTTTAGAAATTTGTGCCCACAGAAATCTAAAGGCTCTAAGAATGATATAATCTGATAGAGAATATTCTACATAGAATGTGTTCAAAGCTGAAATTTATAAAATTCAATATTTATACTGTTATTAGCAACAGCAACATCACGTGAGTAGAAAATGATGAAGCTAATGCCAACATGCATGCGTTAAGAGACAAGAGATATCCCATTTACCTCCTTACTGTCTTTTTAGGTTGAGACAAGCTATATGTTACAAAGATTGACAATGACAAAGCATGTTTATCTGCTTATGAGAAAATTAGTGGTATTTGTTTTATCTGCATTAACAAAGTTTTCTGAACACTATTTCAATGACCATTCTCTAAGGTTGCTTGATCTGTTGAGTTTTCAGTGATCAAAAGTATTTCATCAGCAAAGATTTTGAACTTTATGAAGTGTTTCTTAGACTAGTTCAATTGCTTGTGCAGGATGTTCAGAATTCTAGGAGATAAATGAATAGAGTAAGGAAGTTTAATAAGCTTTTGGGTATCTCATCACTGTAGCTCAGAGGCAGAGCACTGGCAAGGAAAGCCCAGAATCCATGCTGTAAAAATTTATTTTTCAAATGTAGTTCAACTTACTGGTCAAATAGGATTCTTACAGAAGTAGCCGTTTTCAATCAAAAGGTAAATTGAATATCACATTTAAATCTGCACCCAAGGTTTGTCTTGGTTTCTAGACCCTACAATGTTAATTAATAAATTGGTTAAACTGCTGTATCCAGCCCCCCAAAAAATTGTAAGAAACAGAGAAGAATGCAATGAAAATACCTAAATTAGAGATTTAAAAGATTTTAACACTTGGAAAACCTGGAACCCATCCTCCTACCCGTTTTAAGACTCTTTTATAGCAAAATCATTGCGGAATGTCAACAGCTATAACTCGTTAATACTGCACATGCGCAGAAGAAACTACCAATCCAAGTGGTGTAAATGTAATCCACGAAAACAGTTATCTGAATTCCATTCATATACATATATATATATGGTTGGGACAAAAGTCATGGCAACTATTTATTTACTTGAAGATACCAGTCTGGTTGGAAAATGTGACACATACAGACGAAAGGACAAGGTATTAGCTACATGTGTGGACAATGAATAGCACTGAAATATCGTAACACACTAATTTATTACGGTAGTAACAGGGCAATATGGCCTTCACGGTGCAAAAGAATGACAACACAGTACACATACAGTTGACACGACAAACCCGGGCCTACAGACCCTCAAAGTAGTCCCCTGCTACTGTCACCACACGCTGCCAACAATGTGGGAGACGCTGAATACCATCTGCCTCAGCATTTGCCGCACCATGTGTGAATTGGGTCACCTGTTCGCTCACAGCATTAGCAATGTCCTCTCGTGTTGCAAATGCCTACCATGTAGTGGTTCCTTAATCTTTCAAATGAGATCAAAGTCACAGGGTGAAATGTCTCAAAGAGTATGGTGAGTGCTCCAATTCTTCCCATCCCCAATGTCGCAGTAGCTGCCCTACACACTCTGCTTTATGTGGTTTTGCATTGTTGTGCAGGATTATTGCACTGCACACAAGATCCAGACGTTTCTCCCGAATGCCATGTCGTACCTGTTGCACCAGGAAGTCCCTGTAGTACTGTGCGGTCACTGTTCTGACATGTGGAACAAAGTGGCAAACAATGACACCCCTGATGTCATACGCGACGATAACCATCAATTTGACTAGGGAAGGATTCTGACAGAACTTCTGCCTCCTTGGTGATCCAGCATGTCGCCACTCTGCGGACTGACGTTTCAGTTCTGGTTCGTATGCCCTGGCCCAAAATTCATCGATGGCGATTATTCGTGACAAGAATTGATCGCTGACCTGTTGACAGCGTGCAAGGTGGTCGAAGCATATTGCATAGCGCACCCACCTTTGAACTTCCGTCAGTGCATGCAGTACCCACCACGATGCGATTTGGCGTAGTTGCAGCTCATTATGCAATATCCTGTGGACGGTGCGTATCTTGATGCCACTTGCCATCTCTAACTCCAGTACTGTCCATCGTCTTCATCCAGGAGCTGCTCGATGAAGGCACGTGCCACATCGGTCCGCTCACTGACAGATCGTCCCGAATGTTGCTCATCACTGGTTGACACACGTCCTTGCTGAAACTTTCCTACCCACCGTGCTACTGTACGGTATGGTAGGGCATTATTCCCAAGGGCTTCCACTAATTCACTGTAACATTCCATCGCATTTCTCCCTCGGAGAACAGCTATTTAGATGTAAGCACGCTACTCAACACGGGTTACTTCCATCTCACACGACACTCACCAACTGACTGATTTCACAGCCCTCATCCTACTACCAGCTATCACAGAGCCATCTTTGTTCTGCATACACACTATGCCTGCAGAACTTCCACATGACACATATACGTTTGTGATCCATTCACATATCTACAAGTAAGAAAATAGTTGCCATGACTTTTGCCCCAACCCTCGTATCTATATATAGATATATATACGCATACACACACTAAGCTAGGCATCCTAACCCAGCCTCAGGCTAAATTTCGATACCACAGGACCCTGTCATTCTTCCTGTTCAACTAAACTGGTTGTCGTAGCCTAACCTCAGGCTAAATTTCGAAACCACAAAGCCCTGTGATTTTATTGCATGTTTTTCACTCAAATATTGGCAGCCCTCCACTTCTGAAGTGCATTAAGAGGCACAAAGTACCCCAACTGGCAGAAGCGCAAACTAACCAGTGGAGCTGGAAAAGGAAGTTTGTCAAAAATCACAACTATACCAAATACAAAAATAACGCATTCAATTATGACTATGATAGGTTAGCATGTAAATGAAGAGCATTTGTCCATTGTCTCTTAATATAAATGTAATGAATTTATGCTAAACTATATTTTTTTTTCATGGACATTTTCAACCGTGCAGGGAAATTGGCGTTGGATGCATGGATTCTATCAAAAAACAAAAACAGTACAATTAAAGAAGTAATGTGTTATAAAAATATATATTCACCATCATAAACAGTTTTTAAAAAGAAATAAGATGAGTTATAGCAGAAGGAAAGAAAGACAGCCCTTAATCTTGTTTAGCACAACTATTACGGGCAGACATGACACACACAATAACAATGCGTGTGTAACAATGGCAATTCATAACGCCCTAACTAGGGTACTCGTAACGAGTGCTCGGGGTTCCTTTTGATGGCTTACCCCTCTCCGTGCTGGTGTACGATGCACTCTACCAGGGGTAGTTGGCCTTGAAGGTGTGCCATTTTCTGGGTTTCTTGTCGGCGTTCGGGCACTACGTCGAGGTGTACTTGGAGGCTGGTCTCGCACAGGACTTGACATTACTGCAGAATTGCCTGAGATATAAATACAGATAGATCAGATCATATCCTACAGCGCTTTAGCACTTGAAAACAAAAAAATTCAAATTCAGTGCACTTTGATGAATGAATTCTTGTATTTACACAAATATTTCTACAAGTGAACAAATCATCACAGTTGACTTCTTATGTGTTAAATTCTACATGGAATACACTTGAGGAACACGACTGTTATAAGCTATTTTAATAGCGCAACTTACTGCTTTTCAATTATTCAACTCCTTCAGAATTATATAAATATACTATTAGGCTTCAATTGCCCACGATGACTACCCACATGAAGCAGGAACAACGCGGGAATTTGCTAATATCGCGCCGAATTTTCAGGACTACCAACAGAAAATGGTTACATTCTTTACGCTACGGATTGAGCGGGATATGCAAATGACGTCATTGAGTGAGATGACAGGAGCGAAACAACAAAAGCAGAAGACAGTGCGTAAATTGAAGAGAAGAGATTAGAATAGTGGATGTTCCAGGAAAGCCTTGAAAATCACTTGACAGAAGATTATTATGTGTGCAATTCAAGGCCACCTCTATCTTAAAGGACGTTGTGCAATACAGAACAGTATTTCCATTTCTGTGATGAGTTCATGAATTGTAAGCAGTTTTATCATGAATGTTTGTGTGCGAAAGTGTTTATCCTGCACTAACCCAGCTTAACCTTGTGAAATTCGTTGTAAGATATCAAAGTATTCACAGTATCGAACACGAATGACGCGAAGTTCAATGGCAGATAAAGAAATAGTTGAAATTAAAAGGTAAGGAAATGATTTCCTGTCATTAAATCTTTCACTTGTTTTTTCATTCCTCTTCGGTAAAACTTTTAAAACATGATTTTGTCATGCTGAACCTTATAAAACGAAAAATTATATTTGCTTGTCATTTTCTCTATGAGGATTGACAGCTGATAAACCTGTAATAAAGCATGGTAAGTCAGTTTCACTTAATACAATAATGCCCAAAGTCCTTTCAGTTTTGCTTTTCATTTCATTATTATGGCTTGGTCATATGCATTCGTTGTTACACTGTCGACTTTAACAAAAGAGGACCTGGAGTAGTTATTTGTGTTTGTAAATGTGTATTGCAATATTTATTTTTGAACTTTCAAGCCTAATTGAATTCAGAGTTTGAGAAATATTGTCAAATCTTATGACGGTTTTACTTCAGTTGGAGTTTATTAGTGCATTTCTTTTATTGTCAGTTACATTATTTTTATTTACACAAATCCTGAGCATGAAAGAGTTAACTTTGCTTGCTGTGCACAGTACAAGGTGGAGCATTTATTTGGTCTCTTTTCAGCAGCACCAGTGGTATGGAACAAGTAAAACAAAGTTTAGCAAACTCCTTTCATATCTTATCTCAATGAAAACCTCCTACTTTCTAAAAACAGAGTTGTCACACATTTTCTGTTTTGGCAGGTTGTCAGATTTTTTAGTAAAACAATGTTTAGATAGAAACTGCACAAACAGTATTTACTCCTATTGTTAAGTGTCAGAAAAAAACGAATTGCCCAATAATCAGCCTTTGACAAAATGTAGGTTATCAGTTTTGAGTTTGATATGATTATCAATCGGCATCTTAGGTGTGTTGTGCCCATGCTTTACACTAGAGTACTACTGCACAGTAAATTCTTACATTTTGGTGATTTCTTGTTAAATTATTGTTCATTTTCTTTTAATATAGATTTAACTTTATTTAACTGGATAGGTCCAATCAGATGGTGAATGAACCTGGATCCTTAGAGCTTAGAATTACCCAAAATCCATCATGTGATAAGGAGAAACCTTGGGAAAAAATCTAGCTAACTTATCTCAACCAAGATTTGAAATTTGGACCCCTTGAATATAAGACAGACCTGCTACTCTTACACCATAAAGAATAGCATTATTGTTCATATCTCTCTTTCTTTGCAACATTCTTAGTCCAAAAGTAGTTATACTATCTATTTATTGTTGGTCAATATAATCAGTTTTGCAGGGTAATAAACTAAAGGGTTCAGTATTTCAATAGGTGAAAGTATTTATCAAATCCAGGAAAAAATAAATAAATTATTCAATAAACATGGATCCTTAAATTAATATCTTCCAAAATAACAGTTAAAAGTGTTCATTTCACCTATATTTATTAATTACTGGCTCTCTGGACTGGCATTGCATAAGTACATTTCTTAAATCTTGAATATGTTTTTGGTAATAATGCAGAAGTAGGCCACTCAATAAAATAAACATGAAATGCAGTTTTGCTGGTAGTTTGTTTTATGCTGATTGTAGTTTTACCAGTTTTGTTTTTTCAGAAAGCTCCATTATGGAGTTAGATGCTAATTTTTTATATGCATTGTAACATAGTGTTAACCTTAGAATGAATATGAGGTGAGCATAGGCTGTCAGGCTGTAGTGAGCTACAGTGAAACCAAGGGGTCCTGCATATTGTAGCTTTAACCAAGGTTATCTTAGTTTAGTGTGTGTATGTATATGAACTGATGTTACTGTAACTACATATGACAGTTTTCAACCACAAGTGCTAAGTGCTATGACTTAAGTAATATTAAAGTAATTACAGTGCAGTCACAAATTAGTGTCTACAGAGCTTTTATGACAAATAAAATTCGTAAAACCATAATTGGCAATAAACAATCCATCACTGCATTTCATTAATTTTTTCAAGCAGCTTAAGTTTTCCATAATTACCTTGTTTTTATTGATTTCATTTATCTTCGTGAATAGGATAGGAATCTATTTTATCCTTTGAATGAGCAACTTTAAAATGGCCACATTATATTTGTAATAACAGACCAAACATACATTAAAATCGATAGTCATGCAAGTGGACAGTTGCATAATAATTGATCTCCCAAATTCTTCTGTACAGTTTTCCAACTGGAAATGTCATGTAGCCTGTGATGAAGTTATCCAATGCTTAATTAACTTTAAGATGCTAGCGTAATGGATAAAAATTTAATACTGTACTTCCTCTTTGGCAGTGGTGTAATATCATAAAGGCTCCACAATTTTCAGGTTAAGGGAAAGAGAGCCCATAAAATCAATATTCAGTGAAATAGGGACAACATTTGGGATATGAAGAAAGCTTATGGCCTAGTCTGCCAGTCTAAGAAATGAGTATGTTGTGTTAAATCCAGTTATGTAATGTTTCCTCAACTGTGTCTGTAACCATTGAGAAATATTATCTTTTCAGCTGTGATTTTTGCAAATTGCTTGAGGACTTTCTGAAACTACACTGAACACACTTATCTCATATGATATAAATAATATACATTATTACTCCATCAGTAATACACTTAATGGCTACACACAGAGAATAAAGAGAGAGTGAGACCCACACACGAATACACCTTGCCTAAATATAAAAAGTATCAATTAAAGAAATAAATATTAGATGTATAGCAAACCACCATAAAAAAGATCCGGTATTTCAGTTGCCCTTTGTTACTTTCTCTACTACATATAGTAAGTAGGGGAAGTATTGTATTCCACCCAAAAATTTGATACCAAGATTTCACCGGAAATACATGTTTTGAGACCCCCTTAATCCAAAAAAAAGCATTTTTGGAAACATGTCTGTGTGTCTGTCTGTGAACAGCATACCTCAGAAACAAACAGTCTGATAAACACCAAACTTGGTATTTAGGTTCAGTATCTTCCAAGAATGCGACACGAAGGTTTTCAAGAAAATCCCCCCACCCAGAGTACACTTTACATGGAAGATTTTTCGAAAATTTTAATTTTCTCAAAAATGGCTCTAACGATTTTGATTAAAATATATGTTTAAGATATTTTTATGACAAATAAAATCTATATCTTCAATTTTCTGGGAATGTTTCCAAAAGTATTCTTTATTGTGAACGACTTTTGCATAATTCGTAAACCATAAGAGATAGACAACATTTTACTACACAAAAAATGTAGATCGCATTAAAATACACAATTGATGTAATATACATTTTTTTTGTTGAGTGAACCATTTTCGAGATGTTGCTTGTTATTCCCTTAAATTTTTCAATACTTATTTTCTCAAATGGGAATTCGTTATTCATTTTTTTGTCTTGGATATGCAAAGAGTTATAATCTGTGGCAAAGGGAATGGTGCTGCACCTAGCAACCAGCTATTAAGAGATATGTATGTGCTTAAAGGCTACTGTTTTTCTATATTGCCCTTGTAAATATATTTTACCCTTACATATACAAAAAATTAGCAATAAGATAGAGTCTGCAAATTTTTATCTCGATTAACATGAAGTAGATGGAGAATAAGCGTTTGTAAAAATAGTTTGTACAAGAGTAGAGAAAGTCATGTGAGTGTAACACATCAGATTTTTTTTTTCTGTATTCCATTGCTTAGTTGCTGCAATGTGACCATGCACATATCTTGGGATAAGGTATAAATAAATGGTTGTGTTTTATTACTTTCTCTACTACGTATAGTAAGTAGGGGAAGTATTGTATTCCACCCAAAAATTCGATACCGAAATTTTACCGGAAATACATGTTTTGAGACCCCCTGAATCCAAAAAAAAGCATTTTTGGAAACATGTCCGTGTGTGTGTGTGTGTGTGTGTGTGTGTGTCTGTGAACACCATAACTCAGAAACGAACAGTCGGATAAACACCAAACTTGGTATTTAGGTTCAGTGTCTTCCAGAGATGCGACACAAAGGTTTTCAAGAAAATCCCCCCACCCCAGATTACCCTTTACATGGAACATTTTTCAAAAATTTTAATTTTCTCAAAAATGGCTCTAACGATTGTGATTAAAATATCATATGTTTAAGATATTGTCATGCGAAATGAAATGTATATCTTGAATTTTCTGGGAATGTCTCCAAAAGTATTCTTCATTGTGAACGACTTTTGCATTACTGGTAAACCATAAGAGATAGACAAAATTTTACTACACAAAAAATGTAGATCGCGTTAAAATACACAATTTATGCCATATACATTGTTTTTGTTGAGTGAACCATTTTCAAGATATTGCTTGTTATTCCCTTAAATTTTCCAATACTTATACTTTTTCTCAAATTCGTTATTCAGTTTTTTATGTCCTGGACATGCAAATAGAATGGAATGCGCCACATAGCAACCAGTGCTTAAAATATTTGACTACCGCTTAAAACCTACCATATTCCTCTTGCATTTACAAGAAAATTAGCAATAAGATTGACATCTCAATATCTCGATTAACATGAAGCATATGGAGAATAAGCGTTTGTAAAAATAGTTTGTACAAGAGTAGAGAAAGTCATGTGAGTGTAACACATCAGATTTTTGTTTTGTGCATTCTCCAAGGAGAATATGTAAATTTACTACCTAATTGCATTCTCAATGAAAAGTTAAAGCCACACTTATAAGTATTTTATTTCCAACATATGGACATTGTAAATCTATTTTAATGTTTTATTCATTTAACTGTTGAAATAATAAACTGTAAGGTCTACAAAACTGCCATGCAAAAAATAAGGTGTTTGGTGTCATTGGATTTGTCTTGAGTTCTGTCATGTTGAAGCATAGAAACATAGTAAACTATCATCCCTAATGAGCTATTCAACAAAAATTTACATAGTTGTATCATATTAACACAAAAAGCCAGTAAGAAGTTTTGAATACAAGGAAATAGTAGCTCATAAATTACTGCTTTTAAGATAGTAATTAATCAAGAACATAGGTACAACATATCTCTTATGTTTTATTTTTATGTTTTTCTGTTATTTTAATGAAAGTGACAGTAACCTACACTGGTACCAACATAGAAATGTGACTGTTTCTACTTTCTGTTTAGTTAATTATTAGTGTATGACATTGCACACTCTGTCTTGCGAAATAAGTGTAACTTGCAGCACGTGATTCAGTTGTTAGGTATATTGTTGAGTGCGCAGGTTTTGTGAAGGGTTGGTGTCCAAAACTCCAACAAATGACAAATAAGGAGGATGATGCTCTGGTAAAAGTTACTTAGATTTCTGAAATATGATGCAGAGAGTGAACAAAGGAAAAGTGAAAGTACATCCCAGTGAAAGTTAGAGATTTTTCAAAAAACTCTTCATTTATAAATATGATTATATTACAGTAAAAATAGGTTTTGTTGAAAGATACTGTGAAATTGGGAGTAGAAAGAGGATCTTTCAATCTGGAATAAGACTGATTTTGGACAACATAAGTTACAAAAGTTAAATTATTGGAGAAATGCATGTAAAAATAAGAAAGATACACATCCAATTACATTTTAAACTATATGTGGTGTTTCTGCAATGATAAAAGATGGCATAATCAAGAACGTATTGCCATTGAGACTAGTTTGGTGTAATCTTTGTGAATCCTAGTTTCTCTTATTTTCATATTTAGAGTAGCAAAAGGAACCACAGTGATTTTAAGATCCTTTTTGGCTAGGGAAACAAATTAAAATGCCCAAGCATGAATAATTTCAATGACTGTCTTCAACATAGTGGAATTCTTATCCACACAGTAGATGAATTTAGAAAGCGTCAAACTTAGGAGGAAAACTGCATTTACACTATATGTTGTAACTGAATTTGTTGCATTCTTGTAATTCTCTTTATATGTAATCTAATTTTCACTATGCTTCTTGTTTGTAATTGTTTTTATTATTCACTTTATTTGTTAAGTATGCTTTGTCCTTAGGCAACTCCTCATTAGGGAAGCAGAATAAATTAAATGTATTTTGTATATAATAATTTATGTACAAATTGATTGGAGGCAATAAATAAGGAAATGTTTTGATTCTATTTAAAATAGTAATTATGTAAGAATTTGTTAGAGACAGTAAATAAATTTTTAATCAGAAACCAACATGGTGAAATTCATGCTGCTATATTTCATGATAACTTAGATTATTGTGTGGAATATAAAAGGAGATGTCTTTTGATATATGATCTTACAAAATGAAAAAAGAAAAGAAAGAAAAATAATAATTATGCTTTTGAAGGTGTAAAAATATTAAAATGAATACAAAATACATTAAAGAAAACTTCAGATAAAAGCAATGTCTATTTTTTTACTTTCTCTACTGCATATAGTAAGTAGAGAAGTATTGTATTCCATCCAAAAATTTAGTGTTAAAATTTCACCAGAAATATATGTTTTGAGGCCGCCTAAACTCCCCCAAAAACATTTTTAAGAAAAGGCCTGTGTGTGTGTCTGTAAACAGCATAATTTAAAAACGAAAATTTAGAAAAATACCAATTTTGGTATCTGTTAAAGATGCGACAAAGATTTGGACAAGAAAATCTCCCCACCATCAACTGCTCTTTGCGTAGAACTTTTTAAAAAAGTTTGATTTTCTAAAAAACAGCTAAGATGATTTTAATTAAAATACCATTTATTAAAGATAATTGCGTGACAAAATGTACTATATCTTGAATTTTCTGGAAATGGCCTGTGAAGTCCTCTTCATTCAGAAGGAATTTTGTGTAATCTTGTATAACCAACAAACAAAAATGTATTATACAAAAAAAAGTACAGCTCTTTAAAAGACACAATTTATTTCAAATAAGTTTTTTGTGGCATAAGCCATTTCTGAGATGTGCATTATGAATGTTTAGATTTGTGTAAGAATTTTTCATTCTTTTAAAGGCCAGTCGATTTTCAGTTGTTTTTTGTTATTACATGGAAAGAGAGTAAAGTTTTCAGACAGCATATAGCATCCACGTTTGACTGTCGCTGTTCCCTTTATATCTATAACAAAATGTGTAATGTAGCTATTTCTGCACAGGTTCATCTTGATTAAAATGAAGTTGTACAAAAATAAGCTTTATAAGAATAGTTTATACCCACTAATAAACAACAGAGGGTAGAGAAAGTCACGTGAATGTGACACATCAGATTTTTAGAAAGAGGTCCATGTGCCCACCTGCCCAAACAGTATAACTAAAAAATGAAAAGTCAGCTAGATACCAAACTTGGCATTAAGTTTAGTATCTTCTAGGGTTGCAACACGAAAATTTTCAAAATAATCCCCCCACCTCCAAGTACCCTTTATATCAAACATTTTTTCAAAACTTTTTATTTTCTCAACAATGGCTGTAATGATTTTGATTAAAGTACCACATATTAAAGATATTTATATGACAAATAAAATGTTATCTTGAATTTTCTGAAAATAGTCTGTAAAGTCCTCTTCATTCAAAAGGATTTTTGTATAATCTTGTGTATCTGGTAAACGTTAAGCAATAAACGAAAATGCACTACACAAACAATGTAAATCTCTTTAAACATACAACTTATTTCAAATAGATTTTTTTTTGTTGCATAACCATTTCCAAGATATCTTTTATTAATGGTTCAAATTGTTCAATACTTTGTCATTCTTTTAAAGCCCTGTTAATGTTGTTTCTCACATTTGCATGGAGAGAATATAGAATTTTAAGTCCAGCATATAATGTCCAGTTCTTAAACATTTGCTCTCTTTAAACATGTTCTCTTCGCTATTCCCTGTATATCTATAACAAAATGTGTAGTGTAGCTATTTCTGCAAAAGCTTATCTTGATTAAATTGAAGTACACTGAAAAATGAGGTGTTGTAAGATAAGTTGTTACACCCATTAATAAATGAAACCGGGTAGAGGAACTCGTGTGAATGTAACACGTCTAATATTTTTTTTATTTATTGCTTACTGTGTGCCTAGTTTCCAGCATATGCAAGTTACGAAAACAGTAAATAAAATTATAGCCCTTATTTGTATAATTTCCTAACTTTTAGTGTTTATCTCCTAGGAAACACAATAGTGGTGGTATATCAAATATATGTATAATCAAATGAAAACAGGCAGTGATGTAGTTATATCAAATATATGTACTTTCAAATGAAAACAGGCAATGATGTAGGTATATCAAATATATGTACAATGAAAACAGGCAATGATGTAGGTATATCAAATATATGTACATTCAAATGAAAACAGGCAATGATGTAGGGATATCAAATATATGTACATTCAAATGAAAACAGGCAATGATGTAGGTATATCAAATATATGTACTTTCAAATGAAAACAGGCAATGATGTAGGTATATCAAATATATGTACTTTCAAATAAAAACAGACAATGATGTAGGTATATCAAATATATGTACATTCAAATGAAAACAGACAATGGTGAAGTTATATCAAATATAGGTACATTCAAATGAAAACAGAAATGATGTAGGTATATCAAATATATGTACTTTCAAATAAAAACAGACAATGGTGTAGTTATATCAAATATATGTACATTCAAACGAAAACAGGCAATGGTGTTAGTTATATCAAATATGGGTACATTCAAATGAAAACAGACAATGGTGTAGTTATATCAAATATAGGTACATTCAAATGAAAACAGACAGTGGTGTAGTTATATCAAATAAACGTACATTTAAATGAAAACAGACAATGGTGTAGTTATATCAAATATATGTACATTTAAATGAAAACAGAAAATGGTGTAGTTATATCAAATATATGTACTTTCAAATGAAAACACACAATGGTGTAGTTATATCAAATAAACGTACATTTAAATGAAAACAGACAATGGTGTAGTTATATCAAATATATGTACATTTAAATGAAAACAGAAAATGGTGTAGTTATATCAAATATATGTACTTTCAAATGAAAACACACAATGGTGTAGTTATATCAAATAAACGTACATTTAAATGAAAACAGACAATGGTGTAGTTATATCAAATAAACGTACATTTAAATGAAAACAGACAATGGTTTAGTTATATCAAATATATGTACATTTAAATGAAAACAGAAAATGGTGTAGTTATATCAAATATATGTACTTTCAAATGAAAACACACAATGGTGTAGTTATATCAAATAAACGTACTTTCAAATGAAAACACACAATGGTGTAGTTATATCAAATAAACGTACATTTAAATGAAAACAGACAATGGTGTAGTTATATCAAATATATGTACTTTCAAATGAAAACAGAAAATGGTGTAGTTATATCAAATATATGTACTTTCAAATGAAAACAGAAAATGGTGTAGTTATATCAAATAAACGTACATTTAAATGAAAACAGACAATGGTGTAGTTATATCAAATATATGTACATTCAAATGAAAACAGGCAATGATGTACGTATATCAAATATATGTACTTTCAAATAAAAACAGACAATGATGTAGGTATATCAAATATATGTTATTTCAAATGAAAACACACAATGGTGTACTTATATCAAATATATGTATATTCAAATAAAAACAGACAATAGTGTAGTTATATTAAGTTTATGTACATTCAAATGAAAACGACAATGGTGTAGTTATATCAAATATATGTACATTCAAATGAAAACAGGCAGTGATGTAGGTATATCAAATATATGTACTTTCAAATAAAAACAGACAATGGTGTAAGTATATCAAATATATGTACATTCAAATGAAAACAGACAATGATGTTGGTATATCAAATATATGACATTCAAATGAAAACAGACATAGGTGTAGTTATATCAAATATATGTACATTCAGATGAAAACAGACAATGATGTAGGTATATCAAATATACATACTTTCAAATGAAAACAGACAATGATGTAGGTATATCAAATATATGTACTTTAAATGAAAAACAATGGTAAGTATATCAAATATATGTACATTCAGATGAAAACAGACAGTAGTGGAGGTATATCAAATATATGTACATTCAGATGAAAATGGACAGTAGTGAAGGTATATCAAATATATGTACATTCAGATGAAAATGGACAGTAGTGAAGGTATATCAAATATATGTACATTCAGATGAAAACGGACAGTAGTGGAGGTATATCAAATATATGTACATTCAGATGAAAACAGACAGTAGTGGAGGTATATCAAATATATGTGTATTCAAACGAAAATAACAGTGGACGTACAAATATATCAAATATATGTACATTCAAGTGAAAACAGTACTGTATGAAAAATCTGGTTTGCTACATTCACATGACTAGCCACTAGAATTTATTTGCAAATTCCCTTTGAAAATTATTCTTACAAAAGCTTATTTTTCTATGTACTACATGTTTATTTAGATACACATTTGCTGAAATCAGTGGTTTGATTACACATGTCTTTGTAGGTACAAAGGGCATATGGAGGCTCAAGTGGCTCAAATCGTTAAAAAGTAGGTCAATATATAATGGATTTGAAATTCCACATGCTTTGCACATAATGAGAAACAAATGATAGTGGCAGCACTTTAAAAAAAATGTTAATGTGGTTAATGCCACAAATAATTTTGACACAACTTGTATATTTTAACAGGGTCTATGTTTTTTCTATAGTAAGCTTTTGTCTATCTCTTATGGTTTAGTAGTTACACAAAATTATCCAGAGGTCATCCAGAGTAAGAACTTCACAGGCTATTCACAGAAAATTCAAGATATGGATTTTGTAAATCAGATAAATATTTTATTTTAATCAAAACTGTTAAAGCCATTTTTGAAAAAATGAAAAAGAAAATGTTTCCATGTAAAGGGTAGTTTGAGATAGGGATATTCTTGAGATGCATTTTGCATATTCACGGATACTGAACATAAAAATAGGTATGGTGTTTATCCAACAGTTTGCTTTTGGTTATGCTGTTCATACACAGACCTTTTTGTATAAATGTTCTCTTTGGACTCAAGTTATCTCTCGATAGCATTTTTGGTGCTTATGCTGGGCAAGCATACTAGTTATCTGTCCCTATCTTTTACCATCTGGCCAATTGGCGCCAGCGAATTGATAACTCAGCACAGCTGTGTCACAATATGTTAGATATTTTCGTGACGAATGAAATGTATATCTTGAATTTTCTGGGAATAGCCTGTGAAGTCCTCTTCATTTGAATGATTTTTGCATAGCTGATGAACTATAAGAGATAGCAAATTCTTACTACACAAAAAAAATGTAAATCTCATTAAAACAAGCAATTTATGTCATGTTTTTTTTTTGGGGGGGGGGGACTTGCATTTTGAGGTATTCCTTGTTATTGGTTCGAATTTTCAAATACTTCTACTTTTCTCCTGATTATGCAAAGAGAACAAAATTTCAAAACCATCACATTGCAACTAGCTCTTAAAAGATTTGACTATGGCTTAAGCCTATTGTACCATTGTATGTAATAAAACCATTTTAATAGATATTTATCTCAATTAAGATGAAGTAGATTTTTTTTTTAAATCTTGGCAACCTTTAGACTTATTTTGGAGGAAATTTTATGTTTTGAATGCAGTGTGATTTTTAAGCTATAACAATTAGTGGTAATTTTGCTTTCTTCTGTTAAATAGTGGCTGGTTTTGGGACTGGTTCCATTGGTCCCCAATCTCCAGTACAATGCTTAGAGCAGCTGAGAAGAAGATCCTTTCATGTAAGTCTGGAATAGTTAATTTGTCACTTTGGTTTAACAGCAATCTAATGGCTCAAGATATAAACACAAACTTAAAAAACAAAATAAAAATACTTCTTAATATACAAAGGAATTAAAGAAAAACCCTACAGTAACCCTTTGTTTTGAGGACCAATATGTATTCTGTGCAAGTTTTATAGATGTATGAAAGAGAGACTAAACGTTGATCCAATGATCACCTATAATAACAAATTAATTCACTACACATCAGAAGCAAAATTCTTAGGAATTTCTATAGACAACTCTTTAAACTGGAAATCACACATTTGCAACATTACAACAGAACCCATTATATAATCTCTGTACTAAAAAGTATGTAATTTATTTTGCATATGTTCAGTCAATTCTTGCATATGGCATTATCTTATGGGGAAATTCAGTAGACATTAATACTCTCTTTGTGACACAAAAGAAAATCATATAAAAAATGTTTAATCTAAATAGGTCTGCCCACTGTAAAATCCATTTTAAACAAAACAACATACTCACCTTACCTTGCGTATATATACTAGAAAGTGTTTGCTTCATAAATAGTAATATACAACAATTTTACTCAATGCAATTCAGAATCATAGTACTAGAACAGCATTAAAATTCACCTACAAGCAGCCAGAACAATTAAAAGGATCAATTCAGTACTGCATACCGTCATCCAAGTGTATAACTCAATAACCAATGAAATCACAGACAAACACCCAGTTAGATTTAGAAAGAAGATCAAAAAGTACTTAATCGACCAATATTTTTATAGTGTACAGGAATTGAATTAATATTTTACTAATAGTAAATAATGTTATCTTTATTGTTAAATTTTCAGTCTGTAATTGTAAACTTTTGTATGACGAAGCCATGAAATTGTAACAAATTTCCAAAAGGTGAATAAAGTAATATGTATGTATGTACACTACGTGATCAAAAGTATCCGGACACCTGGCTGAAAATGACGTACAAGTTCGTGGCGCCCTCCATCGGTAATGCTGGAAGTCAATATGATGTTGGCCCATCCTTAGCCTCGATGACAGCGTTCACTCTCGAAGGCATACTTTCAATCAGGTGCTGGAAGGTTTCTTGGGGAATGGCAGCCCATTCTTCACAGAGTGCGGAACTGAGGAGAGGTATCAATGTAGGTCAGTGAGGCCTGGCACGAAGTCGGCGTTCCAAAACATCCCAAAGGTGTTCTATAGGATTCAAGTCAGGACTCTGTGCAGGCCAGTCCATTACAGGAATGTTATTGTTGTGTAACCACTCTGTCACAGCTCGTGCAGTATAAACAGGTGCTCGATCATGTTGAAAGATGCAATCGCCATCCCCGAATGCTCTTCAACAGTGGGCAGCAAGAAGGTGCTTAAAATATCAATGTAGGTCTGCGCTGTGATCGTGCCATGCAAAACAACAAGGGGTGCAAGCCCCTCCAGGAAAAACACCACAACCTCCGAATTTCACTGTTGACACTACACACGTTGGCAGATGATGTTCACTGGTCATTCGCCATACCCACACCCTGCCATCGGATCGCCACATTGTGTACCGTGATTTGTCACTCCACACAACGTTTTGCCACTGTTCAATCATGTAATGTTGATGCTCCTTACACCAAGCAAGGCGTCGTTTGGTATTTTCCTGCGTGAAGTGTGGCTTATGAGCAGCCGCTCGACCTTGGAATCCAAGGTTTCTCACCTCACGCCTAACTGTCATAGTACTTGGAGTGTATCCTGATGCAGTTTGGAATTCCTGTGTGATGATCTGGATAGAAGTCTGCCTATTACTCTTTACGACCCTCTTCAAATGTTGACGGTCTCTTGTCAGTCAACAGACGAGGTCGGCCTGTACACTTTTGTGCTGTACATGTCCCTTCACGTTTCCACTTCACTATCACATCGGAAACAGTGGACCTAGGGATGTGTAGGAATGTGGAAATCTCGCGTACAGACTTCTGACACAAGTGACACCCAATCACCTGACCACGTTCAAAGTCCGTGAGTTCCATGGAGCGTCCCATTCTGCTGTTTCACGATGTCTAATGACTACTGAGGTTGCAGATGAGTACCAGGCAGTAGGTGGCAGCACAATGCACCTAAGATGAAAAACATATGTTTGTGGGGGTATCTGGTTACTTTTGATCACATAGTGTATCTTCAGAATTTCAAGTTCAAAGAATTATTTTAACATTTTCAAAACTTGTAATATAACTTTTTCCGGTCAGGAAAACAGCTGATGATGAAAGCAAGCAGTGCTTTTGAAACATGTTCAATTTCAAGTAAGTGAAGTTTTAGTGTATCCACCGACTCAAGGTTCAATTAAATTCATTACATAGTGTTTATATTTTATGATTAAAAAGTTTTCCCAAGTATCCAAATCTGTTGTATATTTTGTAGGTTTTAAGAGTGTTATGTTTGTTCATCCAAAAGTGGTGTGCAACTGCATATTTATCATTCTGTTTGTATTTTATGTATCTTATATGCTCCTTTAATATGGTTTCTAAATTTCTTTTCAGTTTTACCTATATAAATTTGGTCTGGGCAAATTGATAAATTCTTGCTTTTTTGTTCTGAGTTGTCTGATGCTGTGATTTGTTGCAGATTAATTTCTCTAAGCTGAATTGTTTTGTGGAGCTAGGCAGATGTTTTGTTTATAGTGAGTAATTGGGAGGAAAATAAAATTTTTGAAAATAATTTTTTCTTGTTGGGTAAATTTTGTGGTATCCTTAATGTGTTTCTGCTTTTTGAATTTTGCTATTTTCTTTGTAGATGATTTGTTTGTTGAAGCCATTGTTTGTTTCTTTGTTGGCTAGGTTTATATTCTTGTTTGTATTCCCCTTCTGTTAAGCGGGTGCAAACCGATCTATGGGTTAAACTGTTTAGGATTACATGGCTTTTTCTTTTAGGTTACAGTAACTATCTCATGCCAGACTGCCAATATTTATAGTTATATGCTGGCAGCCGCTGGTCACCTACTTGCTCGTCATTGGCTGTATCTCTTCCAGTTAGTTTTCCTCCACTAATAGGGTTTTAATTTATTACTGATTCAGTCGAATTAACCTTCTGAGGATGGGAACAACCGTTTCCCGAAACATGTTAAGTGAGTAAACTTAAGTGATGTTAGTGTAACAATTCCGACTCACCTTTAAATAAATTCAATACACATCACTGTTTCTAGCTTCTTTTCATTACAATATATAGGGTTTTAATTGTTTATTACTGCTCCAGTGTAGGCTAGTATTTTCTTTAAAAATTTTCAGTGCTTTCTCTCACCAATTTCTGAGAAGTTTTCACAAATGGCTGAAATATCTACTTTGTTTAAATCTATATGGTGCCCAGCTGTTCGGCAAATTTAGGATTGGCTAAACTTTTTTATCTAGGAGTGTTTTAAATGATGATGATGATTTATTACTATAAATTGATTTGAAACACAAGTTTATTATATTGTCAATGTTATATACAGTGATTAAAATTCTTCCAATTTATAAACATATTTCTTAATTATGTAGCTCTTAAGATTATTCTTAAAACTAGTTCCTTTACAATTTTACTTTCTATACTACTTACCTATAGTAAGTAGAGGAATTATTGCATTTCACCCAAAAATTTGATGCTAAGATTTCTCCAGAAATTATGTTTTGAGCCTCGCTGAATCCAAAAAGAAGCATTTTTAGAAAAAGTCCATGTGCATGCGTGGGTGCCTGTGCGTGCGTCCAAAAGCATACCAAACTTGATATGCAAGTTCAGTGGAAAAATTTGTTACATGGAAACATTTTTGTTAATTTTTATTTTCTCTAATGTGACACGTAACGATTTTGATTAAAATGATGTTTAAGATATTTGCATAAGTAAAATATATATCTTAAATTTTCTGGGTATAGCTTGAATGAATGTTATATAACTTGTGAACCAAAAGAGAAAGACAAAAGGCTCACTACATAAAAAATGTATATCTCTTTAAAACACACAATTTATGTTATAGATATTTGTGTGGTTTTAACCATTTCTAAGATATTCTTTATTGTTGTTAATGTCTCTAATAACTTAAACAAAAACTCCTATCTTTCTACCTGCTTTTTTCATTATTCCTTTCTAGATCTTTTTCCACTGGCTACATAATACATTCCGCTGCTTCAAGCAGGAAAAATTACATTGCATTTTCCAATCTCTTGCTCATCTTTGCTCTCTCTTCCTCTCACCCGCTCTCTGTGTAAGCCATTATATTTGTTTAAGATAGCTATGCAACATTCTGGAAAGCCTTTGCTGGCAAATTTATCTCAAGTTTCAGTTATGTAACTTAGAATTGCATCCTAGTTGCTGGTAAGTTAGTTGTTTTTTCACTGGTCCTAATTTTTCAAAACTTCCATAGTTGACTTCTCTATACGTGCCTTCATAGTTATAGCCCCTTTAATGCAACTTGCTTACCAGCCATCCTGCATATGAAAGGCCAGGGTGTGCAACACCAGATGCGTGGAATGTGCAGCAGTCTTTTTATGAAAGTTACAATTGCGTAGAATCTTCAATTATAAATTGCGTAAAACCACTGATTTTATTGTGTAAAAATGATACAGAAGAAAAATCTGTTTGGTTTCTTTTAAACTGTTCAAAGTTAAGCATGTTCTGATATTTCAAGGGATTACAGCATAAAGCATTGATGAAATTTCAACTTTTTTTAAATACAGTGTCTGGTGCTAAGAGAAAAATAATATAACTACCATGTTTTATTCAGTGTATTGTATGCATGTGTTTGTTTGTTTTTTGTTTCTTTTGAAAGTACAAAATGTTAAAGTTGTAAATAAATAAATGATAGTAAGATAGAGAAATAATTGAAATAAATAATTTCCATATATTAAATCAATGTGTAATTTAATAAGCTTGAGTTGAAACGATATGTCTAGAGGAAAAGATCATTAGTGAGTCGTTAAGCAAAGTTATTAGTAATAGTATTTAAGCATTAGAAGTCAAATTTGAGACACGTTTGCTTCACTTACTCTGTAATTTATACAGATGTGTGTGTGTGTGTGTGTGTGTGTGTGTAAAAATTACAGAGTAAGTAAAGCAAATGTGTCCCAAATTTGAGTCCTAATGCTTAAATACTGAATTTTGCCTTCACTGTTACAAGCTTCTAAAATATTAATTCATTAGTAATAGCCTGAGCAATGAAAGCATTAGGCACAAAGAAATGCAGTCAGGTTATAAATTCATACATTTGCCAAGTCACATAGGCAGAAATTCTGTAAAAGAGAAAGGTAAATGAAATTCTTAGATTTGAGGTAGTATCCCATAGCAACAAGGTAAGAGAGACATATGTTGGATTATAAGATTGGACTGTGATAACTCTGAGGCAGTATTTTCACATTTAAATCACATCAGTCCAATTATATAATATAAAATATAACAACACCCACCTTAAAGCAATATGTGTATAATATAATGTATAAAGTGTATGTAACAGTCATTGTATTATGTTTATATTATTATGTACATGTATAATAATGTTATGTGAATGTATTAAGTAATTTAACAATGTAGGAGCTGTGAGAATAGAAGCCAAAAGTTGCTAACAATGAGGTAACCTTGAGGCAATAATGAATTGAAAAGTTTAATAATGCTACTAATAATTCTTGGAACAATAATGTAATATTTAAAACATTTTTTTATAAATAGCCAATCAACAACTGGAAAGGCTAAAAGTTAAATAAAAGTATTCTATTGGAGTAAAATTAGCCAATCAGTGACTTGAAATTGAGAAATTTACAAATTTAAGCGGTAAACGCCAGACATTACTAGACAGCGTACCTGAGCAGTTCGTTCGCTCGGTACGTATTCAGTGTGAGACATAAAAAACTCATTACGGCATGAATAATATAAAGTTTACATGTTAAACAGTACAAGTAACAGTAAGCTCTACAGTAGGATATATCAGTGAAGTGTTATTTAATAGTGTGAAGGATTAATAAAAGGAGTGAAGTAAAAATTATAATTTGTGTAAGCCTTCATTCTTTAGCCACACCACCCCCTGCTAAGAGATACATGTTTCTACAAATTACTACTGACACATCCGAAGTATATATATAATATTTAAATAAACATTAAAAATAAAAAGTTGATTTTTAAACTTGGGGGCGAAGGCCACCGGAAAGTTTGTATCTTACATGGTTGCAACTACTTTAAGTTTTGGCTCCCCAACAGTGGAACTACAATACAACTTCTACTTCAACTCTTAGTTATACTACTAGAGCAGCTGGTGCACGAGACAATGCAGAATGAGCTACGAGATGATATCATAAAACTCATCAACAGAGCAGGTAACATTAAGTGGTATCTAAAACTGAAGCAAAGGGTATGCTTTCGAAACTGACAACTGGACCAGCTTAAAAAATCTGATGTGTTACACTCACATGACTTTCTCTACCCTTGTACAAACTATTTTTACAAACTCTTATTCTCCATCTACTTCATGTTAATCGAGATAAACATTTGCAGACTCTATCTTATTGCTAATTTTCTTGTAGGTGTAAGGGGAATATATATTTACAAGGGCAGTATAGAAATACAGTAGCCTTTAAGCACATACATATCTCTTTAATAGCTGGTTGCTAGGTGCAGCACCATTCCCTTTGCCACAGATTAATACTCTTTGCATATCCAAGACAAAAAAATGAATAACGAATTCCCATTTGAGAAAATAAGTATTGAAAAATTTAAGGGAATAACAAGCAATATCTCGAAAATGGTTCACTCAACAAAAAGTGTATATGACATAAATTGTGTATTTTAATGCGATCTAAATTTTTTGTGTAGTAAAATTTTGGTTTAACAGTTATGCAAAAGTCGTTCACAATGAAGAATACTTTTGGAGACATTCCCAGAAAATTCAAGATATACATTTCATTTGTCATGAAAAATCTTAAACATATGATATTTTAATCAAAATCATTAGAGCCATTTTTGAGAAAATTAAAATTTTCAAAAAAATGTTCCATTTAAAGGTAATCTGGGGTGGGAGGATTTTCTTGAAAACCTTCGTGTCGCATCTCTGGAAGCTACTGAATCTAAATGCCAAGTTTGGTGTTTATCCAACTGTTCGTTTCTGAGTTATGCTGTTCACAGACAGACACACACACGGACATGATTCCAAAAATGCTTTTTTTTGGATTCAGGGGGTCTCAAAACATATATTTCCGGCGAAATCTCGGTATCAAATTTTTGGGTGGAATACAATACTTCCCCTACTTGCTATACGTAGTAGAGAAAGTAAAAATTTGTATCTCATTGTGGTGCATATTTAACATTTTTTCTTGTACAGATTTCATTTGAAAGAAAGAACACATATTTAGCTTTAAAATAAGCCCTCTTTGAATATTTTAGCTCAATTGGGCAAAAATGTATAATATTTTAAAGTGTTCTATGTGTATAACAAATTTAAAGTTCTTTAACAGTTGGAATCCCTGTTAGATTAAAACTATGCAATTTCAGCAATTAAAATGTTGAATGTATACTTTTGTGTACACAAGCATAGTAAGTTTCTGTAATATTGTTAAGGTGAAGTTGAAAAGTTAAGTTTCATGTGATGATGTAGTATGGCTCTGATTCTCATTTGTATTATGTTTTATTTTTTTGCAAATAGAGCTTCCATCCAATGAAACAATGTTTAAAATCACAAAGTAAATATTATAATTCTGTTCAACTCAACTTACCATTCTGAGAATGCTACTGTCTGTGTATAAGAAGAAAATAATTGGGCACCCTTGTCAGTGTCAGAAGTCTTCATGAAGTGCATTAACATTTGTGATCAATAATCCTGTCGAATCAGTGAATTCCATTGTATATGATTTTCTCTCTCTTTGGTCTTTTTGACATGCTTTTATAACCTGATTGAAAATTTCACAATGGGTAATTTGTTGTAGGTCTCAAGACAGCATACAGAGGTTGGTATGTGGATATTGGTCCTGTTGTGGGCATTTCAGATAAGATTTGGACCATCTCATTGAATGAAGAGTCCAATAAGACGCCACTCCTATTACTACATGGGTTGGGAGCAGGTGTTGCTTTATGGTGCCTTAATCTTGATGCCTTGGCTGCTACAAGACCTGTGTATGCCATTGATATTCTAGGTAAGAGGCTGTTTTTCTCATAACCTTGGAGGGAACCGTATGCCTGTTAGCATCTTGCATATATTATGCAGATGTTTAACTTCAGTAAAACAGTAAAAGGTGATGCAATGACTGCAGTTTCTGTTGGGCACATGAAATTTACATAACTACAGCTACACTAAGATTTTAAGAAAATCGTCCCAACCTAAACTAACTTTACATGGTAAAATTTTCAAAATTTTGTATTTTGTTTAAAACAGTTATAATAGTTTTTATTCAAATATTATATATTTAATCTATTCACGTGTCAAATAAAATGTGTATCTTGAATAATTTATTTCAAATAACATTTTTTTTTGTGGTATGAGCCGTTTATGAGATATCTGTTGTAATTGGTTTGAATTTTTCAATCTTTTGTTCATTTTTTAAAGCTTTGTTGCCATTCCATTGTTTCTCATGGTATCATGAAAGAGAATGGAATACCAATGCCAGCTTTTAAACATCTGAGTGTCAATTCAGTTTTGTGTTATTCTACACCGAAAGTGTAATGAAACTATTTGTGCAAGATTTTTCTCAGCATGACGTATATAGTGTGTGTGTGAGTGTGTGTGTGCGTGCGTGCGTGTGCGCGCGTGCATGCATGCGTGCGCGTTCCTATTTCCTGTAAAATTCTCCTTATTCCTTGAGACCAGTTCATCTCAGCACTGGATTTTTCTTGTATTATTAAACATTGCCTCAAGATATTATGCTCGTCCAATGATTTCAATCTATGCCAATATTTAAGTATCCTTTCTACTATCATGCCGTTGCTACCTACTCTTCCCAACTCCAACATTGCTGCTCCATTATGTGATGAAGTAGATAATCCTAACATACATTTACAGAATGATCCATGTACTTTATCAATCATCTCCCATCCTTTGTCACTTCCCCAAATAGAAAAATAAGCTTTTGTAGGAAAAGTTAGTAGATGCTATATAAAAATAAATTATAGTGGGTAGAGAAGTCATATAAATATAGCACATCAGATTTTTTTGTATTTTCATAAAACTGTTTAATAGAAAGATACTTAAGAAAAAACTTGAAGTGTTGCATTCACATGACTTTATCTACTCACTCCTCTACAAACTATTCTTACAAAAACTTGTTCTTCTATCTACTTCTTGTTAATAGAGACAAACTTTCATACATATTTTATTGTGGGTATAAGGAGAACACAGTATGCTAAAGCAATGGTTAAGTTTTAAAAACAGATCAATATACGAGAGCTTTGAAATTCCATGCTCCTTGCATGACTTTGAGAAAAAATTATTTCTGACACTTACCCTTGAAAAAAAGGATAAGTATTTGAAAATTCAAAACAATAACAACGAATATCTTGAAAATAGTTAATTCCACAAAAAAATGTTATGGGTCATAAATTGTGTGAGATAACGATCTACATTTTTTGTTTAGCAAGATTTTGTCCATCTCTTATGGTTTACCAACCACACAAAAGTCACTCAGAATGAAGAGGATTTTACAGGCTCTTTGCAGAAAATTCAGGATATAATTTTATTTGTCATGAAAGTATCTTAAACATATGTACTCCAATCAGAACTTTTACAGCAAATTTTGAGAAAATAAAAAAAATAACAAACAATTTTCCATAGAGAGGGTAGTTTCAGATGGGGGTACTTCCTTTAAAACCTTCATGTCACATTGTTGGAAGTTAATGATCCTAAATTCCAAGTTTGATATTTAATTGACTTCATTTTTTATTTATGCTGTTCACACGCGCGCACGCATGCATGCATGCACGTTTACCATTTTATAAAAATGTTTTTTTTTATTCAGGGAATCTCAAAACATGTATTTCCAGTGAAATCTTGCTATCTAATTTTTGGGTGGAAAGAGAGTTAAAATAGAAAGATAACTGATGCTTCAAACAAAACCTGATAAATGTTACATTACTCTTAACTTTTACCAACTTTTAGTTAATGCTTCAGTTATTAACAACAGCAGTAAGGCAATTAAATACATAGTTTCTTTAATGCTTATTTAAAGTTTTAACTTGAGCTTTGGTGAATTTTAGGATTTGGGCGCAGTTCACGCCCCCAATTCAGTTCAGATGCAATGGAAGCTGAAAAGCAGCTTGTGACATCAGTGGAAGAGTGGCGAAGGGAAATGAATTTAGAGCAGTTAATATTTTTGGGCCATAGTATGGGAGGATTTCTGGCCACTTCATATGCCATACGTTATCCTGACAGGTATTATTATTATTATTATTATTATTATTATTATTATTATTATTATTATTATTATTATTATTGTTATTGTTGTTGTTGTTGTTGTTGTTGTATCTTTATTTTAACTTATGACATAATTCAGCAATTAAACATCTTCTGTATCAAGTTAAACCACGCTTTAATTGCTTAACATACATTTTAGAAAGTTTTCCTGCATTAATGGACCAACACAGGTGCTTAAATTCATTAAGACCCAGGTCCATGTTTCTAATCCTGCCAACACTGTCCTCCCTGACAGGTTTTTGTCAGTCCTGATATTTGGTAGTGGAACAATTAGCTTAAACTTAGTCCTGGAATGTTTCCTTCCCATTCCCAGTTACCATGTATCATCATTGTTCACCACCTATGGTGCCATATATATTAAGTATCAGTATGTTAAACACTATTAAATATGTATAATGAACTAGGTGTCAAATTATAGAAACAAGCACATTAAAACACTATAATATGAATAATTTACATTTTGGGCAAAGAGTAAGAAAGAAAGAAAATATATAAATTCATGCTGTAATAACGTTTTAATGTGCTTGTTTTTATAATTCGACACTCTAGTTTGTATATATTTTACACCTTAACTCGAGATTACCATTTTTCATTCAAATATTAAGTATATATGGGGTAGAAATGAAATAGTCCTGCGGACTAGAGAGGGGGGATGGAAGAGTGGATGTAGAACAAAAACCTTCAACACTTCTTTGTAATTAAATGCACTGTTTTTGAGAAAAAAATACTTTTGTCCAAAAGATTTATCATCATCTTGTTGGATTACTGTTTATTAAAGGTTCTTAATTTATGACTATATTCATAGAAAATTGAATAATCAACAACTTTTTCCTTAGGCATATTTCAACATAATGAACGCTTTTTGTGTAAATTAAATTTAAAAAGTCCATAATTTGTTGCCTCCTTAGTTAGAACTGGCAGCTGTGTTTACTTTCTTCTGATATCGATGTAGATCCAGGGAATGTTTTAATTGGATGCAACTGTCTTTTTTTGTCAAAGCCACAAGTTAAGATCAGAGCAGTTAAAGGAGGCACATGGATTTAAAAAAAAAAAGGAAAGAAAATCTTGTTACAGAACAACATATACAATGCCACGATTTTCAATGTCTGAATATCTGGATATGATCTTAATTTATGGAGAAATACAGTGCAGTTCTCAATGTGCTCAACGGCTCTATGCTGAAAGATTTCTTAACAGGATCATGCCAGGTGCAGACATATTTGTTACCATTTGCCAGTGGGTTCATGATGCAGGTAGTGTAATTGCGAGTTGTCACAATCGAGGGCATATGGAACACTTCCTCTAAACTCTTATTTCAAATTTACATCTTGGAGGCAAGTTCAGATGTTTTAAATTAATTCCATGTTTTCACATACTTGTAAATGTCAATAAATGTTAGTGAGTAAGCTTATGGTCACTTTTGCTTCTAAAGCTACCAAGTAAATAATGGTTAGTCTGTAACTGTGGAATTCATTAGACATGAAGAGGAGTGTTAGTTTTGTTTACCTACGTTTTTTGAAATATTTTGATATCTGTCACACATACTAATGCACATAAATCTTATCAATAATGTTAGTGTTGCAAATTTCACTAACTTGAGCTTTTTTGTGCTCATAAGCTTATTGTTAAATCATAGTGGAGTAACCGTTGGCAAAATTGCTTCTAAAAACTTCTGCATCATGTTATACAGATTCCTTTTATTAGACTGGTAATTAGATGTGTGTGCTGGCATGAAGCACATTAGTCCCATTTTAATATAGGTATATTAAAAATTAAATAGAAGCGTACAGTTCCCGTTTGGACAAAGTATAAACAATTCCACATAAATTTCCTTTAAGCATATTGCAGTGGAGTGTAAATTCACATTTTAAATTATGCTTACCTAAATGTTTAGCAATTATTACTACCACACTGTTAAATTCAACACAGAATAATGGTGTTAATAACATAAGAGGTGTTTCACATAAGAGTGCCATAACCTTTGGAAACTTATTTTCATTTGAAGTAAAGCATTTCATTGTCGCATAAATATCACTGCTGTATGACATTGCGTAATAATTAAAATGTACCTTTTAGGTATTATGTGTACACAAACATTAAAACTGTTTAATATCAATAACAATTTCACGTGAGTTCATTACCTTACCATGGCATAACCTCTCAAACATAATAGGCCAGATATTCAGGCCTTTTAAACATATTAAATAAAATATTTGTAATTACGTGGAAATGTAGAATTCGAGGTAATGTTTACATACGGTGCAGTGAACAATAACCTGACTTTTTACTAGAATTTTTATGGTGTCTCGCACACTAGCGACAAAACATCTGAATTCGATACATGGCCAATGTTACTTAAATGGTTTTATAGTGTTGGAATAGTTCAAGGCGCTGCCAGTAGAAGCAGACTAGTCAATAAGTTGCATCACATTGCCAAATACTCCTACTTTTAAACGCAATTATCTAGTTAACGGTGCATTTAATTACAAAAAATCTGATGTGTTACACTCACATGACTTTCTCTACTCTTGTACAAACTATTTTTACAAATGCTTATTCTCCATATGCTTCATGTTAATCAAGATGTTAATCCTATTGCTAATTTTCTTGTAGATGCAAGGGGAATATGGTAGGTTTTAAGCGATAGTCAAATCTTTTAAGCGCTCTTTGCATGTCCAGGACATAAAAAAATTTGACATACTTTCTCTACTCTTGTAAAAAATATTTTTACAAACGCTTGTTCTCCATATGCTTCGTGTTAATCAAGATGTTAATCGTATTGCTAATTTTCTTATAGATGCAAGGGGAATTGGTAGGCTTTAAGCCTTAGTCAAATATTTTAAGAGCTGGTTGCTATGTGGAGTATTCCATACTCTTTGCATTACCAGGACAAAAAAAAAATGAATAACAAATTTGAGAAAAACTATAAGTATTGGAGAATTTAAGGGAATAACAAGCAATATCTCGAAAATGGTTCACTCAACAAAAATAATGTATATGACATAAATTGTGTATTTTAACGTGATCTACATTTTTGTGTAGTAAAATTTTGTCTATCTCTTATGGTTTACTAGTTATGCAAAAGTCGTTCACAATGAATACTTTTGGAGACATTCCCAGAAAATTCAAGGTATACATTTCATTTGTTATGAAAATATCTTAAACATATGATATTTTAATCAAAATCGCTAGTCATTCTTGAGAAAATTAAAATTTACGAAAAATGTTCCATGTAAAGGGTAATCTGGGGTTGGGGGATTTTCTTGAAAACCTTCGTGTCGCATCTCTGGAAGATACTGAACCTAAATACCAAGTTTGGTATTTATCCGACTGTTCGTTTCTGAGTTATGCTGTTCACAGACACACATACACGGACAAGTTTCCAAAAATTCTTTTTTTGGATTCAGGGGGTCTCAAAACATATATTTCCGGTGAAATCTTGGTATCGAATTTTTGGGTGGAATACAATACTTCCCCTACTTAGTAGTAGAGAAAGTAAAAAGTGTTGGAGGTTTTAGTTCATCTACATCCATTCCATAGGACTAATTCACTTCCACCCTGTGTGTGTGTGTGTGTGTGTGTGTGTGTGTGTGTGTGTGTGTGTGTGTGTGTGTGTGCGTGTGCGCGTGCGCGTGCGTGCGTGCGTGTGCTAAAATCCGTAATTTCACAAACATCCTAAGCAGATCATGAAAAGCCAGCATATACTGTACCTTTATTCTGTACCCCAACTGACAGAGCCTCTTAAGCCTGGCAGATAGAGAAAGATTGGGTTAGGTTATAGTAGGGTTACACTGTATACTAACAAGCTCCCTCATTTCTTGAATAACTGTGGCAGAACATGTAATTTTACATTTTTTTCAGCATATGCTAGCCGTTGATGATCTGCCTAGGGTCATCGCAAAATGACAGGTTTCAAAAAAATCCTTCTATATATATGGATGTGATCTATAACTTTTGTGATGATAGTAGTCACGGAAATCTTTTAGAAAGATCAATAATTGAGTAAGCTAATTGAGCTCTCAAGAGAACTACAATGTAAATGGAACACAATAATTATACACCTTATGTAATAAATTAGGTATAGCTCATGGCCACATATGTATAATTATTATAAATTAATGTACTTCATCTTAACTAATGTTTTCAAGATAATTAAAATTAAAAGCATTTCATGATATATCACTCGCATCCTCAGTTCTTTGCTACTTATATACTTTCTGGAGTTACATCATTATGGCTACCACTGGTTTATGATTTTAGTACCATGTACTACAAGCAAAATATTTATAGAATCAAATGGCAGTATTTCATAATTCATAATGTAGTTTTTGCTCTTTATAATAAAGATTTTCTGGCAAATCTTTAAATCTAATAGGTCCATTTGTTGTAATAATTTAACTTTAGCATTTTATTTTATGAGTAGATGATAAAAAATTAAACAATACTTAAATACCAAGTTTAGTATTTATCCGAGATTTTGTTATACTGTTCAAAGACACACATGTATCTTTTTCTAAAAAAAAAATCCCTGTTTTTTTATTTATTCAGGGGTCCTCAAAACATGCATTTATTGTGAAATATTGGTATGAAACTTTTGGGTGGAGTGCAATACCTTCTCTACATAATGTACAGGTTAGAGAAAGTAAAAATAAATAAGGTCGTCCAGCTTCACCTAAAGAAGGTTCTTAGATGGTTTAAGTTACAACCTATCATAGAAAATTTGATGATATTTAAAATGTTTGGTCTAGAACCAAAGATGTTTTCAATGATATAGAAAAGTTGTCTTGATAGAAATATGCCTCTTTAAGCTATTTCATGCAAGGCACAAAGTAACATAAATAATCGGTTACACATTCTTTTCTCTTTTGATACTTCAGTGATCAAGTCACCATTGTGAATCTCATAGTTGCACTTTTCTGAAATTTCCAGATAACCAATTTTTGTATTTCAGTGCCAGGCAGAAACTCTAGGATTTCATTGTTGACCTGGTAACACTGAAGATTACAGTGGTAATTTATGTACAGTGTATGAACTGCACGTTATCATCATGAGCCTTCTTGATGCAGCATCTGACTTGAATGGACTAGTTCATCAAATGTTGCAGAGCTCTCATCTAATCATACGCACATTTTAGAATTGCAAAACCATATCTGCATACATGACTGCACACGTGACTTCTTTCCATTCTTAAATCAGAAAGAGACTCTTAAATTTACTTTTTCTTGCCCATTTTATTGACTGTCTTTATAATGTACTCAAAAACATTATCAACAAGTGTCTAATTTGGTACCTAGAAACCTGACACATATTTACACCTATTGCCTATACACAAACATTTTAAGGTTTATGTTCATAAACTTCTAATGTTTCTTTTCTAATCTATATTAATGGTATTTTAAATGTGTGAGATCACTAATTACCATAGACTTTGAAGTTCCAAACAGCTGCAACAAACATTTATGAAAATGAAGTACACGACGTTTAGGCATTTCCATGGCTGCTTGGGTGGTATATTTGGTTGAGCACTGATTTTCTGTGTCCCAGGTTACGGGTTGAATCCTGGCTCAGGACTAATTGTGCTTAAGTATGACTCCCTCAGATCAATAAGTTTTCTGGCACGTATAAATCCTGGGGACAAAATTCCACTAACCTGCAATGCTGATATGCCCCTTGTATTTGCTAGCATTCTTAAATATTTTTTTTTAAAAAATTATATTTCCTTTGGTAATAAACAAAATGTCTTTTATAAAAATAATTGAATAACAGTTGTAACAAATGAAAATACTAGTTACTACAAAACACACTTTATTTATCACTTAGGCACTCAGCGTAGCACAAATGTTACACTTGAGTCACTTTTGACACACTCAGAACACAACACAATTGACCCGTAAACTGAACTGCACTGGCACTGTCCATTTTCCACTTTGTAACTTCTTAACTAACAGAATTGCCTGTCCAGGAAAGAGCAGTCCTTATATGAGCCCCACATACAAAGCGTAACTTTCTAGAAAAGGAACCTACTAGAGCATACCAAAACAAATGTTCCATAACAGTATGCAGCACATAATGGGCTATTATTCCACACTGGCTATTATTGTGGTGGCCAGTCAAAGGCCCCACCCAAGAGTTGGGCCAAGAGATGCTTACTGGTGCACATGGTTACACTATAATTAATCAGCAACTGAGGTGTTGAACTACAAAATCCACCAACCACTATTTTATCTCTTTTAGGAATATATAAAAAAACTTGTTTTATTGTGCATTTCAGGGTAGTTCTTAAGCTCTATTACTTGTTGACCTTTCACTTACGATGAATTTAATACAATGAGCAACGCCGATTGTGAATATGAAATGTTCATCATAATAATACACTTTTTTACTTTCTATGCTGCTTACCTATAGCTAGTAGAGGAAGAATTGTATTCCACCCAAAAATTTGATACCAAGGTTTCACTGTAAATACATGTTTTGAACCCCCTGAATAAATAAAACTGATTTTTAGAAAAAGGCCTCTGTGTGCACAAGTGTGCACTGTAATTCAAAAACAAAAAGTATATTTCAGTCCAGTATCATCCAGGAATGTGACACAAGGGTTTACAAGAAAATCTCCCCACTCCAAACTACCTGTAACATGTAAAATGTTTTGTTATTTTTAATTTTCTCAAGTAGTTATAACAATTTTGATTAAAATGCCATATATAATATATAGAAGTGGTTGCAAACATACAATTTCACTAAAATATGTTCAATACCTCAGAACTAGTTTCGAGGAATCACTTCCTCGTCGTCAGCTGATTGCAACTGGTTGGCTTTCCTCTGATGGTTATAGATCTCTCTTTGTCCCTCTAGTGGTGGTTCTACAAGTTTAGTAATCAAATTTTTGTCCATAGGGATGTCGAAATTCATTAACCTGGGACGAAATTTCCAAAGAAATATTTTCTCCCAAATGTTTAATTCCGTAGGTTTTTGTGCCTGCTTGATAAGTGATACTGTGTCCTCAATTTCATGTCCCTGTATCCAAAAATGTGCTGCAACTGCTGATTTTTCTTCTTCCCTGGATTTGATGTTTCGAAAATGTTCCTTAAGCCTCGTTTCTATGTTACGCTTAGTTTGACCAATATGCTTTGTTCACAATCCTTGCAATCTACTCTATAAATCCCGGATTTTTTATGAGCTGGCATTTTTTCTTTTTGATTTGCATTTATGAGGAATTTTATGCTGAATTTATTTTCGGGGATGAGTGCCACATTGCTATCATTGAAAATTTTCTTGAATCTGTTATGTTGTGACTTTTTTGTATGTTGGGATTTTGTTTGTGTGGTTTGAGGGTTGTATTTTCTTTTATCATTTTTTGTTGCTTGAATTTTTTGATTAACCTATCCACCATATCCGTTTTGTAGCCATTTTTCCTGGCTGTTTTTAAGATTTCTTGGTATTCTAAGTTATATTCCTTTTCATTGAGGGGGATGTTCACTAATCTATGGGTCAAACTGTTAAAAACTGCAACTTTGTGTGATGGGGGGTTGTAACTATTGTTTTTTATATAGTTATCCGTATAGATGTTTTTTCTGTACATTCCAAAAGTTAATCTATTGTTCTTCTTCATGATTTTTAGGTCCAGGTAGGGGAGCTGGTTGTCCAATTCAGTTTCCATGGTAAATTGCAACAATTGTGTATATTTGCAACCACTTCTATATATTATATTTAATCTTTTGACCTTCCGATTTAAAAGTAATAAATATACCATATGTTTAAGATATTTTCATGACAAAGAAGATGTTTATCTTTGAATTTTCTGGGAGTAGTCTATGAAGTCTCCTCTTTGTTCTGAATGTTTTTTGTGTATTTGGTAAACATGAGAGATAGACAAAATCTTACTACACAAAAAATGTAGACCTTGTATAGCACACAAGTTTTGTTAAATAACCTCCTTTCTGAGATATTAATATGTTGTTTGTTATTAGTCTGATTTTTCAAATACTTCACACTTTTTTCAAGTGATGGTTGCTACTCATTGTTTCCTCGTGGTAACAAAGAGCATGGAATTTCAAAGCCATCACATGGCAGATCTCTCAACCAGTTAAACAAAAGTATATTATTCACTGCACTAAATGGTAAATAGAGGAACTATGCCATATTTGTATTCTGCATCATAAAATCCACAAGTTTCAATTGTTATTTTTACAGAGAGGTAATTGATGCCACATATTAATTGATGCCACATATTAATTACAAGAGATTCTATAAGTTTACTCTTTGAAAATAGATGTAGCAATATAACTAAAAACCAAAAGACACTAATCACACATGACTATTACCCGGAAAGCACTGTGCCAAATTACAGAATTATTTTAGGTAGACAGCTGCACAGGCTAATGGAAAGTATGATCTCTCTCTAGGGTGAAGCATCTGATTCTTGCAGATCCTTGGGGATTTCCTGAAAAGCCACCAGATGTCGCCCAGCGATATCATCTGCCTTTTTTTGTGAGAGCCATTGCATACTTGGTGCAGCCTTTCAACCCTCTTTGGCTGGTTAGGTTTGCAGGGCCATTTGGTAAGAAAACATTATGATAATTAGATAATGCTGAAATTGAAATGTTATCTAAATTTCCTACAAGGGAAATACCCTAGCTGTGTGTCCGATTTTTCTGAAATGTGATATTTCAGCAAATCTTTGGTTGGTAAGTTTGTAGTTTGAGATGGAGCTTAAACTTGGCACACTGTGTACCTTAAATGTGTATCATGTATCTGCCATGCTCAAACAAAAAGTATTGTGTATTTTCTCCTCATTATGTACAGGCATAAACTAAATTGAATTTAAACATAATAAAATGTAATCCAGTTTAGAGAAGAGCATTTCAGACATAAATATGAACACATCAAGAAAATGCATGACAGAATCCTTGTACTGAAATTGCATTCTATAGTGCACCACCAGTTTCTGTTACCTGATCTGCACAATATGCTTGTATGTGCTTAACAAGTATGTAGATATACAGTGCAAATTTATTGTAATGTCCTTAAAACAATGTTCCAAATGGAAAATTGTCCATATAGTGTGCAGAAGTAGTCATTTAAATGTTTTTACTATCAGAAAGTGCAATACCCATGTCTTACCATTTTCAAGTCTTCAGTATCACAGATAAGTTCAGTGATTTAGAAGCATTTGAATTATAGTTTTTAGTACAGATTGTTAATAGAGATTTCCTCTGATTCTGTTGGTATATCATAAGATATTTAATGATGGCATAAACTGAGTGATGACATGCAGTTGGTACACATAGCCTCCCCAACTAGCTTAGCTAGGCTACAAAAAGCTTAGGAAAACTCAAGTTTCTTACTTAAAACTACAGGGTGATTTATGAAAAACTGACACATTTATTTCTTTAATTGTTTCAAAATGAGTTATGCTAGCAACAACTTATTATAACTGAAATGCAGAGGAATTTTAGGAGATTATTTACCTCTATAGCAAATGTTAAAAATATCTTCCATCCTGCGTAAGGCACAACTCAACACATCATTCCATGTTACTCGGAGGACTCTGTTGTCAGCAGCTTGAATCCCCTGTGTAATGTTATGCTTCAGATTGTCCAATGTCTGGGGACGTGTGGCATAAACCCTGTCTTTTAAGTAACCCCATAGAAAGAAGTCTGGCGATGTCAAATCTGGAGGTCTCGGTGGCCACAGGTTCTTGGAAATTATCCGGTCATCAAAGAAACTTGCAATTACTGCCATGGATTCATTTGATGTATGGTATGTAGCACTGTCCTGCTGAAAATATCCTTGACTCAGCTCTACATCGTCTAGTTGCTCAGCAAACTCCATAAAAATCTGTCGGTACCCTGTAGTGTTCGCATTGTTTTAAAAAAAAATTGGTTCCACTATTCTCTGTGCAAATATTGCGCACCAAACTCCGATTTTGCTTCATGAATAACGTGGATTTTCACTGGCCCAAAAGCGTGAGTTATTTGAGTTCACATAGCCGGATAATTGGAACTATGCTTCATTTGTGAACCATATGATGGACAGTATGGCAGGATTTTGCACAATCAAGGCCTTAAACCAACAACACTAATTCAGTCATCTATCTTTATCTGGTTCTTATAACTGATGGACAACCGTAATCCTATATGGCTCTAGGCCTCCACTTTTCACAGCTCTCTGACACACTGAGTAGCTGTACCCTGTCTCCTGCGACAAACTTCTTAATGGTGATTTTTTGGGTGACTGATCCAGTCGTGCTCTTACGTCAACAACAACCATGGGAAGCCTAGATGAACGAGTTTTGCCTTTTTCACTCACCAGAGATCCAGTTGTTTCCAATTTGTTTACCAGTCCCAGTATTGTGTTTCTTTGGGGAGGATTCTGAATACCAAATTCTCTCTGATATGTCCTTTGAGTAGCTGTAATTGAATTCGTAATCCAGTATTGCTTTACAAAGAAGAGTCGTTCATTTAATGTGTACTCCATTTTTCTCAAAAAAAGTTGCCGACAATAAAACTAACAATTACGAATAAAACATGAACATCTGCACATCTAGTAACAGGCAATCGAAACTCCAGAACATTCTGCTTAATTCAGTACTAAAATTGGGTCATTGAGTGAATTTCAAACAGAATAATTAAAGAATGAAATGTGTCAGTTCTTCATAAATCACTCTGTACCTTAAATACCAGCATCTGGGGGGGCCTAGTTAGGGTATTTCCCTTGTTAAGCATTAGGTCAGCAAGTTTAATCCTTTGCTTCTGTGGTATGGAGATGAGATGTTTGATACAATAAGTGTATGTAAAAACTATACAAAAAAGTATTCATTTGTCATATTATTTTGGCATCAGAGTTTGCCACTTGAAATATCCTAATACTAATTTTTTTGCTTCATTCTTTTTTTAAAGTTAACACCCTTTCTACCATATAATATACCGGAAAGGTCCCTATTTGCATGACACATTTTGTTTACTTCCATCTCGTGTGATTTTTCATTCTTCACTTTGTCATACATTCATTGTATCAAATCTCAATCTTGTTAACTGTATATAATATATGCAAGTTCAACTGTCCTCTTACCATAAAAATACAGAAGGATTCATATTAATACGTGTAGATTTTAGAGCAGTCTCATCACTCTTTGGTGCCAGTTACAAATACAGAAATTCTTCTTAAATGTTGCTTACCCAAATGGCGGGATGTTCTTGGAAATTTTTCATTCATCAAATAAATTTTTCATCAGAGTGAGGGAACTTATGTATAGTGACAACTTATGTCATCTTGTTAGAATAGCCATGAGAGAAATATTGATCTGTATCGGGCTGTACCAATCTTTTATTTTCCAAATAAAAGATTGGTACCAGTATTCAGATTTCTGAAACTATAATCCATTCTTCTCCGAGTGCAAGGGCATTTTATGAATAGCATGTAGGTTACCTAGGACCATACTCATGAATTTAGGGAATTTACATATCCAGAGAGGTGTAACCATTCTTTTTGGAGTTTATTATAATTGGCTATGAGCATTTGAAAATTTGAAGAAGAGTATCACCACCAAAATCAATTGTATTGACCATGGGGAATTGCAGCAGACTGCCAGAAATCCTCAGCAATAGTTGCCTATTAGGAATATGGGGATTATTTCAAGCATACACACCAAGAGTAAGAAGTTTTCTCAGGTACATGATACACTCAGTCAATTTAAAACTGACTGTCGTCTGAGAGATGGAGCTCAAAGCAGGTACTTCCATGAGCACTTGGGCCAGCCAGACTTTATCCACAAACTGTACATATTCTTGTAGTAGTTATAATGGAACACAACTATAATCACAGAAGTCTTCCGAGAAAATAATTCATATACGAGATTTCAAACAGACAGATGTTTCAACACTAAATATTTGTAACCAAAACTACTTTATTCATTAATGGTTCTCTAGTGGAGTATGACTAAAGCTTGTTACAATACTATGTGTACTGCAACACTCATAGTTCAGTGGTAGAGAGTTAACTTACTGTTCCAGTTTGCAAGTTCAAATCTACAGGAGCTCCTCAACTTCCCCCCCCCCTTTCATTTTAAATACATAAGTAAAAATATAACATGTTTTCTTCATTTTTTATGTATGTGGTGTTCAATAGTCTGTCATACCATTAGATGGCAACCATGATAATTTTCAGTCAGAAGGAGGTTTCAATTTAATTTTATAACCACAAAATTTTGCCATTATTGAATTATGTTTTTAAATAAAATGAAGTAACTCAAGCAACATTATTTAACTATATTACAGTAAAATAGGTTTTAAAAAATAAAAGTCAACAATCTACTTTGGAGAATCAAACTCAAGCTGCTTGTGTAGAAGCTTAACCATTGCTTCAAACCAAACACAGTGTGGAGGTAGACCAAATCAGTGGCTTGTGATTTGTATTATAGCGTTAGCCAAAGTGGCACAGAGAAGTTGACAATTGTGAACTGCATACTCACTCAAAGGATCTGCTCAAGAGGCTGGCCACTTTTAGTTTGACCAAGTGTACATTTAAGAAGCATTTGTATTTTTGTAGCTACTGCAAACAGTGTTATAACTATAAATATCATTTGTCGGGAAAGCTCAGTGAAGTGTAATAATATTGAAAATTAATATTAAATGAAACTGTACACACTTTAATAGTAGTGAAGCCAAGTGTCAAGTTCCATTCAGTATTAATTTTCAATAGTGATGAGACGGTTTTAAAAACCACAGTTTATCACTCTGTAGTAAGTATGGAAATTTGTTTCTTATTAGAGCCTTTCTTTCAAAGAGGATAAACTTTATAAATCTCTGTTCAGTTATTGCATTCTTCTGAGAAAGAGAAAATGTTGTTGTCTTAAAGATCAATTAAATGCTTCACTTTCTTGATACAATAGCTGTTTTATAACTTTCGCCAACTGTATTAATTAATGCAAGAAGTGCTTGGACATGTGCGTTTTTTTCCAGGTCAGTGGGTAATAGAGAAGACAAGGCCTGATATCATTCGGAAGTTTTCTACTATTGTAGACAATACAGAAGTCATACCTCAGTATATTTTCCAGTGCAATGCTCAGAGCCCAACGTAAGTATGATAGACAATTTCTTTAAAGATGAGTCGGAATTGTTACACCAACATTAACATCACTTTTCACTTTGAATAAACATAAGTGATGTTAGTGTAACAATTCCGACTCACCTTTAAATAAATTCAATAATGCATCACTGTTTCTAGCTTCTTTTTCAAATATCAATGAGTAGACAAATTTTATTTATACTAAATAAAAGAAAGAAATTGTCGTTGTTTATACACATAGTGGTAAGCATGCAAACCAAAAATTCTAGAGAAAAAATCTGATGTGTTACACTCACATGACTTTCTCTACTCTTGTACAAACTATTTTTACAAACGCTTATTCTCCATCTACTTCATGTTAATCGAGATAAACGTTTGCAGACTCTATCTTATTGCTAAGTTTCTTGTAGATGTAAGGGGAATATATATTTACAAAGGCAATATAGAAATACAGTAGCCTTTAAGCATATACATATCTCTTAATAGCTGGTTGCTATGTGCAGCACCATTCCCTTTGCCACAGATTAATGCTCTTTGCATATACAAGATAAAAAAATGAATAACGAATTCCCATTTGAGAAAATAAGTATTGAAAAATTTAAGGGAATAACAAGCAATATCTCGAAAATGGTTCACTCAACAAAAAAAAATGTATATGACATAAGTTGTGTATTTTAATGCGATCTATATTTTTTGTGTAGTAAAATTTTGTCTATCTCTTATGGTTTACCAGTTATGCAAAAGTCGTTCACAATGAAGAATACTTTTGGAGACATTCCCAGAAAATTCAAGATATACATTTTATTTGTCATGAAAATATCTTAAACATATGATATTTTAATCAAAATCGTTAGAGCCATTTTTGAGAAAATTAAAATTATCGAAAAATGTTCCATGTAAAGGGTAATCTGGGGTGGGGGGATTTTCTTGAAAACCTTTGTGTCGCATCTCTGAAAGATACTGAACCTAAATACCAAGTTTGGTGTTTATCAGACTGTTCGTTTCTGAGTTATGCTGTTCACAGACACACACACGGACATGTTTCAAAAAATGCTTTTTTTTGGATTCAGGGGGTCTCAAAACATATATTTCCGGTGAAATCTCGGTATCAAATTTTTGGGTGGAATACAATACTTCCCTACTTACTTAGAGAAAGTAGGGGAAGTATTGCATTCCACCCAAAAATTCAATACCAAGATTTCACAGGAAATACATGTTTTGAGTTGCACTTAATGCATATAAAGAATTTTTGGAAACATGTCTGTGTGTGTTTGTGTGTGTGTGTCTGTGAACAGCATAACTCGGAAACAAACAGTCGGATAAACACCAAACTTGGTATTTAGGTTCAGTATCTTCCAGAGATGCGACACGAAGGTTTTCAAGAAAATCCCCCCACCCCAGATTACCCTTTACATGGAACATTTTTCGAAAATTTTAATTTTCTCAAAAATGGCTCTAACGATTTTGAATAAAATACCATAAGTTTAAGACATTTTTATGGAAAATGAATTGTATATCTTGAATTTTCTGGGAATGTCTCCAAAAGTATTCTTCATTGTGAACAACTTTAGCATAACTGATAAACCATAAGAGATAGACAAAATTTTACTATACAAAAAATGTATATCGCATTAAAATACACAATTTGTCATATACATTTTTTTTGTTGACTGAACCATTTTCGAGATATTGCTTGTTATTCCCTTAAATTTTCCAATACTTACACTTTTTCTCAAATTCGTTATTCATTTTTTTCTGTTCTGGTAATGCAAAGAGAATGGAATACTCCACATAGCAACCAGCTCTTAAAATATTTGACTGTCGCTTAAAGCCTACCAATTCCCCTTGCATCTACAAGAAAATTAGCAATAAGATTAACATCTCGATATCTCGATTAACATGAAGCATATGGGGAATAAACGTTTGTAAAAATAGTTTGTACAAGAGTAGAAAAAGTCATGTGAGTGTAACACATCAGATTGTTTTAATTTGTGGACGCTCTTTAACTACTCCTTAGCGTCCCATTCTTTATTGGATTGAAAGACTGGAAATTTTTCTCAGTCCTCTATCAGGTTTGAGGTTCTTTTATGTGTCGTAAATCTACAACATGGGACCACCGGCTTTAGTTCCTTTCCGAAGGAAGCCATACTAAGCCACCCCAAATATAAACTTTCTCTGCTAACTGTTCTGCTGAATCAAATCCCCCAAATGTAAACTCAGATTGAGCTTGGGTCTGATTAGATAATTACCAAATTGAATCCTCCAATGACAATTTCTCTGAACAGTATTTGTTTTTTTTTAAACATAAGCATGCATTGTTGCTAACCTTTGAATCACTGACAGAATTATTCATTAATATTTATTTTCTGCAAAAAATTATTCATTCTTGTTTACACTGTTTCTAATAACAGAGCATTAAAATACCTGGTGTATATATATATATATATATATATATATATATATATATATATATATAAAATAGAATTTGAATAGTGCCTTGGGCATATTGGTATCTCTAAAGGTAAGCTCAGAGCAAAGCAGGTAATGCCAGAGTTGTCAGATTGGGTGACATTTCACCTTTGGGCTACTTAGAAATTGATTTTGTGACCTATTTTTAAGAATGTATGTAATATTTGGGCAACATTGTCAATTTGCCATTGCTTCGCTAACCAAGTTTCTCATTGTCAATGTGCTGGGGATCCTAGAGTTATGCCAACAACATCGTATAGCACACTTGCCTACTTTTACAGTTTGCCCATAAAATGTACGGATGTAGAGGCCTTTTTATGACTTAATGCAAAAGAGGCATTTTTATGGCTTTGTAGGTAGATTCAAAGTGTTACAGATTTTCACCACGGACATGACAAAGCATTAAATCCCATTGCCATGTATTGTAACTTAAGATTACAGACTGAATATGCCTTGCTAATTGGTATACAATGCTGTGATAGGCCAAATCTTATCTGTGCTTCTGTCCTTGATCACAATCATGGTTCTCCTTCACTGGGCTACTATAAAATGGATAGGGTGCAAATTTAAAAATTTATTGCACCACTAGTGACCTCTATAACCAACTACAAATGAACGTGAACATTCACTAATGGATGACATGAATTGTACTTAACTTCGTCACACAAATTATCTGTCTTATTCATGTTCTATGGCTGCAGGATATAAGATTCAAATTTTGTTTTTATTTATAGTTGATGGTATGAAGCATAAAATATAGACTAGGAATCTATGTATAGCCTAGGAAGTGGCATTCTTTGCTATTTAATATGTGTTTATCTGTAGTAACAGGAAGAATTTCAGCATGCGTGACAGAAAGAAGCAGCACTACCATGGATTCTTATAAAATGGAATTACCATTTATTTTATATGTAATTTTCATACAGTTTTTACAGTAACAAAGATACCTCATGGTTGTTGGCTGAATCTTTACATGTTAATCTCTGTTATGCTAAAATGGGGAAATGCAACATATTTGAGTAACAGCTATACTCTCGAATGAATACCAAAAGTAAGTTATCCCTTTTAAGTGGAAAGATTTACTGCTTCAAGACATTTTATAATGCAAAAATCTAAATTTATTACAAACTTAGCTATGTTTATTCCTTATTCCAAAAAGAGACTGGCTACAAGAAGTGAATGATGTAACCCATATTATGAAAGCAAAATGTTTAAAAAGAGCACCTGGATTCATTGATATTGGCTCCTATCTATAACTGCAGATTTTTGGGGGAGTCAATGCAAAATTGCATCAGCTGTTGTCTCTAAATAAGTACATGTAAAATGATGAGGAAAGAAGAGAAATACTGATATAACCTATAGTGTTACCTGACTTTTCAAAATGTAAGTTCATTTAAATGTAACTTTGGTAATTACAGGTTCATTTAAATGCAAGGCTGAAAGCTTTTCCATAATATTTTTATGAAAATTCAAGATGCAATATGTAATTTACATGTTGTTGACTAATTTGCTGTGGTAACATGCTATTGATGAAATACTAGATACTGTGCAGAATCAAAGACATTAGTGTTTAAAAAATTATCTAAACTAAGGAAGGATGAGAGGTGGTATATTAATGGGAACCCAGTAGAGATAGTGAAAGAAATTGATCATTTTGGGATAAGGTTTTCAAGTAATGGGAGCCACAGTCTAACTGTGCCCAAATGAAAGGTAAATTAGCCATGAAAGCTGTTAGAACATGTTTATACCAAGCTCCAGCATTGCCAATGAACTGGCTAGAAAGATTACATGAGGCATTAGTAGAGCAAGGTGATATTTGGAGAATGCCAAAGGGATTGTTAAAGATAGACGCAGTATACAGGATGTTTCGTAAAGGAGTTCTGGATTTACAAAATTTCACCAAGAAGAGTGAGTTTACAGAACTAGGGAGAGTAGGAAGGAAAGTACAATAATGGAGAGAATTTTCAAGTATTGGTTCAGATGTTTAAAATTTTGGAGACGGAAATATATTAAAAGAATGTCTGATATATCAAAGAGATGGAATGGGAAGAGAGAGTTGGTATGGAGAGGTGGGAAACTGTTAGAGGAGATTGGAATGTTAATAGATTTTGGAAAGAAGTAAGACATAAGCAGGAGATTTGGTTAAGCTTGGAGAACAAAAGTTCTTTAAATCTGTATAAAATAATAATAAGAAATTGGGGACAGGAGAAATACATATGTAACTGTGGTCAGTTTGGAAGAAGTCTAGCATGGATGCACACTGGGACATTATTCCTAAAAGTTTAAGGAAAAACTTTGTAGAAAGATGTATTTTCTTTCCATAGTTTAATAGAGTGAAGAGAGTGTGTCTGGGATGAAAAATGGGATAAACTACTACAAGTTAAAATGCTGTAGACAGGAGAGTAGGGAACATTAATAAGATGGATTTTCTAGGAAAAGTAAAGGATAAGTGGATGAGAAGTTTAAAGGAGGAGCATGAGAGCATACATGGCTGTGATAAGAATGTATTAGAGCCTCTTTACCATACATACAACCTGAAGGTTAAGGTATGAGAGAGCTTTCGTATAGTACTGCTAGATTTTCTGTTAAATATATGGTTTGTTATGTTGTTTGTGTTTTGTTGGAATTATAGATAAATATTTATTCATTCATTCAATTCAACTAATTTGAATCAAAGCATAGAATTTTCATCTACATTTTAAATTACTCCAATAGAATAGATTGTATTATGCCTTTCTCTTACATATATAACAAGATTACAAGCATAAGTACCAACAATATAATTTAAACTTATGAGACTTAGTGTCTTGTTCAAAGACACTATATGTTGGCTATTATAACAGTCATTAAAAATGAAGTAGATAAAATTTATAAATAATTGTAATATAAAGTATATGTGGGTTAAGTACTGAATTTACATACTTTACTCAATAAGTATGAAAAAACATGTTTGTATTATACAGGGTGAACATAAAGTCTCATCCATTTATGTGAAAAACATATTTTAGATTAAACCAACACAGTGAATGTAGACCCTGGGACACAATAACACACAATTCATCAAAGTTTATTCCACATGACCACCCTGAACTTCCATACATAATGCCCAGTGATGCCTGGCTGAATGAAACACCTTCTCTAGCATTCAAGGTGTGATTTTAAGCACCACCACCTGCCTGATGTGCTGCTTTAAATGGTCAAGGGAGTTGATCTTGACTTTGTATTCTTATGATTTGATGTATACCATGCAAAAAAATTCCACGGGTGTGAGGTCAGGGGAACATGGAGCCCATATGTAGTGTGAACCCCTACAACCCACCTACTTGGAAATGTGTCTCACAGGTATTCACGAACAACCAGAGCAAAATGAGGGGGGGTGTTGGAAAACCACCATTTCCAAGATGCCATCCTGCTACAATTGTAGTTGAAGGAACAGTGCAGCATGTCCAGATACAAAATGCCTCTGACTGTGGGATTCTGCGAAGAAGAATGGACCATAAATCTTAGACATTCTAATCCCCAACCACACATTGACTTTCCCCCTCTAAGATCTCATTAGGCGTTCCATCTGCCCACACTCTGCATTTGTGTTGGTTGACCATGCTGCATGTGTGAAAGGCGGCTTTGTTGCTTAAAAGCACATTTTGTAGCAAATTATCCTCTTTTGATTGCCTGCCACAGGTCGCCACACATTTCTTCATGACCAGCGTAGTCCTCCTGCTCCCAATTATTTTGGATTTGGAGGTGGTATGACCATTTTTTCAAGCTGTAGTGGAGAATTTTCCACACTGTGAATTGTGGTACACCCAACTCCAGACTTAACCTCCTGGTTAATGTTGTTGGGCTTCTAATAATTTCATCATCTACCTGTTGCACAGATTGAGCCAGCACACGGGCTTGCTGGAACGTTTTTCATCCTGCACACTGCCATGATCTTAAATGTTTGAACCGGTAGTCTGATATTAGCTCTAGTGGGAGCAGGTTTATGAAATATTCTTATGAAGTCCGCCTGAACCTGCCAATAAGTTAATCCCTTCACACGCACAGAAACCACAGCTATTCTTTCTTCAATGGACAGTATCTTTCAGATTACCTATAAAAGAAAGACATAATCAGCTATTTTCACAGCAATGGACCAAGGCTTTATGTTCACCGTGTATTTAAAGTAGAAATTGGTGATAGGCTGCAAAGTCATTCAGATTTGGCAACTATAGGGTCTTTCAACAAGAGTGTCCTATCTTTGAACTTAAATAAAACACATTCTATAAATAATAGAGGTTTATTTCTGTTTTTATTTTGGAACATAACTAATGTCATTACGTGTGGAAGAGAACATCAGTTAAGTGACCGCCACAACTTTGTTGCGCTGCGCGTATACGGTTGACCCAATTTTCAATGACAGAAGAATGTAAATTAGGTCCAACTTCACGAATAATACACATGATGTTATTCATAAGATCATTTACTGTTTCTGGCTTGTTGACATAAACTCGAGATTTAACATAACCCCACAAGAAGTAATCCAACGGTGTTAAATCACATGACCTTGGGGGCCAGTTAACATCACTAGCATGAGAAATGATGAAACCTCTGAACTTCTCCTTCAAAAGATTGATTGTTTTGAGAGCAGTATGACATGTGGCACCATCTTGCTGGAACCAGATGTTTCTGAGATCCATACCATCCAATTGAGATAAAAAATAGTCCCTTATAAGAGCCCAGTATCTTTCTCCATTGACAGTTACAGCTTCTCCATCTTCATCTTGGAAAAAATATGGACCAATGATTCCACCATACCAAAATCCACACCACACAGTAACCTTTTGGGGATGAAGTGGTCGTTCTTGAATCTGCATTGGATTGTGATTGCTCCAATAGCGGCAATAGCAACCATCCATCCAAAAGTGGGCTTCATTGCTGAAGATGATTTTTCGACAAAAATCCGGGTCAGCTTCCAATTGCTCCATAGCCCAGTCAGCGAATACACGGCACAACCTATGGTTGTTGGGCTTTAGTTCTTGAGTTAACACCATTTTGTAAGTGTGAAACTTCAAGTCCAGATGTAGAATTTGCCAAGTTGTGGTCGGCAAAAACCCCAATTCTTGCGCTCAATGAGCAGTTGATTTGTTTCCGTTCTCGCGTACACTCTCACGAACGGCGCCTATGTTTTGGTTGGAGTGCTTATGTCGATTACGTACAGGCGTTCTTTGATCGCTGAGAGAATCACTTCTTTCAAATTTATCGATCAAACGCCGAATCATTCTCTCGCAGGGACGATTATGCACACCGTAAACTTCACGCAATACACGGAAGGTTTGGTGAACAGATGATCCATTTTGATAATAAATTCTCACAATTTCTACGCGTTGCTGAATGCTGTAACGTTCCATAGCTATTTATCAATAACAAGTGTAACCACATGAAAAAAATGATGCTGTAACTCAATAACAACGGCAGCTATCACATGTTAAAAGTTAGGACACTCTTGTTGAAAGACCCTATATATAAAATCAATCTGACAGTTCTGTGTAGTGCAAGACCAATTACAAAGAGTGCATGGTGAAACCCTAAAATTATAAAACATATTGAGTTCCTGGAAAGGTAGAGTCAGACTGAAAAGTTCAGTGCTATAATTAATTATGATTAATTATCATTGATTGACCTGATAGTTAAATTATGAAGCCTGGGACTTAAGTACTTACGCGTTGTAAGTCACCATTGGGGTATGTCATCTCAAAATGAATTGGAAATCTCCTTGTAGTTTACTGGGAAAAATGTGAGTCATTTGGGGAATTTAATGTCATACTGTCATGTTGCCATCATAGCTCAGTAGTTAAGAGTAACCAGATGGAAACTGGAAGATCTGTGGTTCAAATCCCGGCTATAGCACCGAATTTTTCAGTCTGACTCTACCTTTCCAACCTTGTCCTACACACAGATGAATGCTTTGAATTAACTCTTCACATGCATGCTAAAGGACACACTACTTATAGTTCTATTAGTATTGCCCACTATGTTACCCGAATGCATGAATTTGAAGATGATTTGAGAAGAGGAAAACGATGAGAGCAAGCAACCAATCCTCATATCTAGCCTGAAAGAAGTGGCATAGGGACTCCTCAGGAGTATAGATTATTTTGTGGCAATGAAAGCAAAATGTAAAGAGGGAATGAAATACACATGATATAGCCAATTCTTCCAAGCGGTTCACTTGTTGGGGAGTCAAACACAAGACTTTTCCAATATCTTATGAAAGCAGCACTCACTGCACATCACAACTGTCAACACAAACTAGCTAGGAGAACAGCACTTTTCATCGCACCACAAATGCACTTGCTCACTGATCGATGCAACTCACTGACTCTTCTTGTGAGAATGCTCACTTATATAGCTAATGGAATCTTTCACAGAACATTCCAGAAAAATCTGGTTACACGTTCTGGGGGTGGGGGGATGAAACTTCCAAAATATTCCGGCATCTGACGATAGCTCTTCTGCTGTTTAGGCTGGCAAGCGTACTTATCATTATTATCGTAAACTTTCACGGCTTTTGTTATTAGTAAAATATAACATCTTTTCTGCAGGCATGTAGGCCATGGTCGAACAATAAAGTTATTAAAACTTGACGTTTCATCCTCAACTGTGGAGGACATCCTCAGAAATGAAGTGTGGCAAGAACTGCTGATGACTGCCACTTGCTACTTATCGTTGTTTATCTCCAACTGCCTGGCACAGACCTCCCGATAACCTTGAGCTATAGCTGCTGCATCACAATATTAACAGGATTCCACTGTATTACATATTAGTATAACTTTACTTCTCAAATCAAATTATAATTGCCATAATTAAAGATGAGTTTCTGATAAAATTCTTCATCTGCTACTGTTTTGTTACATAATTCTTGGGTCATCCTGTAATGTAAGTAACTGTTGCTCTTCAGATGTAAGAGTAAATTCAGCTTTAAAATGAGTTGGTAAGATGTTGATTCTGCTATATATTTTAGAGAGTAACTAGGTAATGGTTGTAATACTTCATAGTTTACTTTCTTATGTTCATATAGAACATAATGTGAGCCATTTGCTCACATTCTCAACTTTGAGTTGACTAGTGAGTGACCCAGATAAACCTATTTATATTATATTACTGTAGAGCTATCTGGTGTGGAAGTAGATATAAAAAGCCTCAGTGAGCTGGTGTGGAACTTGCCCAGCTGATCAAGAGGAGGGACATTAAAGCCCATAACTTGACTATTATTCTTCAGGTTGTAATTCTTTTCCAGTGTCAGCACAGTAGTATTCTTGGTACAGTTTCTCTAATTAAAAATGCTCCAGAAGGTAAGCAAATCACTTTTCAAACATAATTGTTTTATTAGGAGTTTCATAGATTAACAAAAAACCATTAACAGGTTCTTGGAAATGCTATAACGCAGCTGTTATAATATAACACTCCAGAAACTGAACATTATAAGCAACCAAAATATAATTTCTGTGTCATTTTGGACTATTCATCAAAATTATTATTATCAAAAATTTTGATTGTTTCCTGGAAGTCCCAGACAAAGGTAATTTAAGTTTTTTAAAAAACTTGCCAAGACCAGGCTATGGTCCGTAAAAAGTATAATTAATTGAATTAATTATATATATATATATAATATTAAAGTAATTTAAGTTGTTCAATTTACTTCCGGAATATTTTTAATGAGCACCATTTTACACTTCAGATTGTTGGTGACAGATTGAGTTTATGGTTCTGAAACTAGAAATGTGCAGCTACTACTAATTTCCATTTGAATTTTATGTATCTGAAGTGCTCCTTGGTTCTGATTTGTTTTCTGCTTTGTTTTTCTTATGTATTTTTTATTTTTTGTGTGGTGGGATTCTATCTTTTAATTATTGCCTGTTAGTTTTGGATGCAATATCATAGTAGCTCCACATTTCTAGAGAGTAAAACCTGTCACCAAAATTTTGAACTGAACCAATAATGCAGCTGAATTGACTTTGAAAAAGATTCATATCCTGAAGAACAAGAATTGCATTATAAACTTTTGTGTCTCCTTAGCTGAGCTCAGAATTATTATGATATAAGTACTTTATAATGGAATCTAGGAAAAAAGAGTTGAGTATTTTCTATTTGAGAGATTCTATTATACACTAACACATATTGCATACTATTTTTGGGTAACCCATGATAATTACGTGAATTATAATGTTTCTTACTTTCTCATTAAAAATGGTTGGTTAGCCAGCACCAACCTTAAAAATTGGATGTGTTACATTTACATGACTTTCTGTTCCCACTATAATTTATTTTCATATAGCTTCTACAAACTACTCTTACGTAAGCTTATTTTTCTATCTGCTTCACATTAATCGAGATAAACATTTGCAGATATAGTAAAGTAAAGTATTTATTCACCCATAGACATTGTTATTACATGTTTCAGGCTTCGTCATAGTATTAGCATATTATCTAATATACAATTTGACATATCACTCATACAATCACTATTTATCATTTGACTTGTCACTATATAATACGAATAGTAATTTTTGATCGAGTCACATATATTATCAAATATTGTTTACAATTTTGGCCTATCATATATACAACGCCACAAAAAACAGATTACAAGATACTATTTACAATCAACCTATGCCTACACTCTCTCAAACATACATTTGTTATAGAAGGATTAGCATATTATCAATTCACAATTTGGCATATCACTTATACAATCCCTATTTAGAATTTAATTTGTCACTTATATAACACTTATAGTAATTTTCAGTTGAGTCACATATATTACCAGATACTATTTACAATTTAGTCCTATCATTTATACAATACCACCAAAAAATAGTTTAGTTCAAGCACAAAATATAAAATATTATTTACAATTCGATCTATACTTATACTCTAACATACAAAACAGATTTTAGAAGATTACAATTCATCTATTCTGTATAGGCTTTTATTTAGTAGATAATTTTTTAACAATGTTTTAAAAGAGTATGGCTCCTCTGATGTATGGATCTTTGTTTGTCGCAGCTTTAGTTTTACACACCCTATGGTAGTTTTTATTCCCCTTGTCTTATATGTATAATACTCTTTGTTGAGATTCTTCATATTTTGATTCCTTCTAACAAAATAATTTTGTAGACATATAGAGATACTACTGTTAGAATTTTTGCTTTTTTAAACACTTCTTTTACAGTGTGGCAACATTTTAAGTTAAATATACACCTTAGACTTTTCTTTTGGATCACCAATACTCTATTTAGATTGATTATGGATGCTCCCCCCCAAATTTCTATCCCATATTCAATAAGTGAGTGGATCATTCCATAGTACACTGGTGTTAGTATGTCGTTTTCTAGTTGATTAGCTAATTTCCTTTGTAAATATAACCGAGAGTTTAGTTTCTTGCAGATATCATCTATGTGTTCATTGAAATTCAGGTTCTTGTCTATGGTAATTCCCAAAAATTTAGTGCTGTTTACCTGTTCGATTTGTATATTGTTGTACTCTAACTTACATACTTGTTTCTGATCCCTAAGTTGGAATAGAATGCATTTTGTTTTATCAACATTGAGTTTGAGTTGAGCTGCTTTCAGCTCCTCCGGTCTGGATGTCCTGTTCGGTGTTCGACAGATTCAGCAGTCTCACAGGCACTTCCTCCCAACAAGGCAACAATGCCCTGGCAACGCATAATCCATTAAATTGTGTCTTCCGGTCCAAAACCAGTTCCTTGTCCTCTTGCCTTCCAGATGCACTTTCACCACTAGATTGCACAACCACATCCTCCAGTATCACCTTGTAGATCCCTGGATGTTCGTTGAGGCTCTGGAGCGTTACCTCGTCTCGCCCGAGTTGCAAGACTCTCCTGACGACATTGACCATGGCTCCTGAGGGCATTCAATCCCAGTATTGCATCCTCAGCCACCCTTGTGACAAACACCCACAGGTTCACATTGCTCCGCTCCAGGGTCAACTTCTTACGGGCCTTCTGAGCAAAATTACTGATCTTTCTTGCCCAGTATAGAATGGGACACTAAGGAGCGCAGCAATTAGGGCTCAATTCAATTTCTAATCTTTTCTCTACTCTTCCTTCCAGGACGTTAAGCCGTTCCTGAAGTCTGTTAACGTGTTGACCATGGACTTCCACCTTTCCACCGAGCTGTTCCATGTCCTCCATGCCAGCCAGTCATTCATCAATTTTGGTTGATAGCTCTGTCTTCATCTTCTCCATTGTGGAAGTCATTATTGTTATTACATTGCCAATCTTCTCCCTTGTGGAATTCATTACCATTATTTCATTTCCCCTCTTCTTTCCAAATTCCAATTTCACGTCCATCTTCTTGATTTCAGCCAGTAATTCTTTAGTCATTGCCTCCACCATGATGTTCTGTCTCATCTTGACACCAGTGTGACAAATGGTGGCTCCTATTGCTGCTGAACAACTTTTTCATTGTTTAGACATTCAGCATAGTCCAACTTCTCACTGCTGTCAGCTGTTGACTGCACGCGACTATCTCTGTGACTCAACTCAACAGCTGCCTGCCAACAGCCCCCCTTATGTAGTCCCGCAACAAAGCGGGAATGTTCTCTATGGGGCGACTTCTTTTGGGGAGGCTTCTCAAATCTGCCACCAAGGAAATTTCCAGAATGGCAGGGAGTGCACATAAAGGGTTTGTTACTCGGGCCATTATTGCGCAGATAATTTGTCTTAAAGGAGCCAGCCACAGGTACTAAAATTTGGTGGCCAGATAAAGGCTAGATATGCTCTCACATATCACGCAGCCTGCTGGTATCTTCATGCATTGTGAAGTAAAACAAACCAAGGCTCACGATTCTGAATTTTAGTCCAAGATATGGGGATTTTTTCATGTTCACTTATATGTTAAGTAAGATAAAACTTTTAATGCAAAAGTTGTTTGTGTTTTATCTTACAGGTTATACAGTATGAAACATTCTCAATTAATTTGGTTGTTGTCATGTATAATGGAATTCAGAGTGTAGCTATGGACAGAAATGTAGACGAAAAACAGTGATTCTTCTACAGTTTAGCTTACTAATTCATTAACAACAGAATTTATTAATAACATGTCAGCACCTATTATTCTACACAGGTGTAAGTAGGCTAAGGCTGGAAGCTGAATCTTAGCAAGTCACCTTTAACCTTTGGCAGTCAGAGGTGAGGTAAGCTTAGTCACCAACCACACATTTGTGGCTGGACCTATCCAACATTTTGCAGATAGTAAGATAATGTCAATGCTCAATTAATTCAGTTTTGAGTCTTTTGGCGAAGAAAAGGAAGAAATCCAGTAAAACTAATTTTTCATAGGTTTGCACAGAATTAGCTAATTAAATTCTTGTTTATTCAGCTTATGTTTTAGAGCAATCCAAGTTTAAGGAGGAAACCTATTTGTGTTTGAGAGAGAACTCAAAAACAAAAAGTCAGTTAAATACCAAACTTGGTATTTAAGTTAATCCAGGAATGCGACATGAAGGCTTTCAAGAAAATTCCCCATCCCAAACTACCTTTTACATGGAAAAAGGCATCTTTATGTTTCATTTTCTCAAAAATTGTTCTAATGTTTGTGATTAAAATAGCATAATTATATTTAAGTTATTTGTGTGACAAAATGTATATCTTAAATTTTCTGTGAATAGTCTGTGAAATCCTCTTCATTCTGAATAAATGTTGTATAACTTGTAAACCATAAGAGAAAGACAAAAAATTTACTGCACCAAAACTAGATTTGTTTAAAACACATAATTCGCATCAAATAAAATTTTTTGTTTCATTAACCATTTCTGAAATATTTGTTATTGGTTTGAATTATCAAATAGGTACTTTGTTACTTTTTCAACCATTCATGTTTTTGTCATGCAAAGAGAACAGAATTTCAAAGCCATCAGGAGTATTCCGCTTTTAAAACAATTGCTGTTGCTTAAGCCTACTGTATTTACCATGTACCTACAATGCAATGTGTAATAAAAGTATTATGCTGTAAATGTTTATCTGAATTAATATGAAACTAATGGAAGAATAAGCCTTTGTAAGAGAAGTTTATAGAAGAGTGGGTAGAGAAAGTCATCTGAATATAACAAACTTTTTTCTCTTCACAAGAGTTCGCTGATAATGATCATGACCATGATGAAACATTGAGTGGCTCCAAAGAATCCTGTACTTAGGCTCTTAAAACTGTTTGTATTTCTTGGTCTGGGCATTTAATCAAATCCGTCAATCCCGACAAAATGGACCACATCTTTGATATCTGCCCTTCTTATATTCTCAGGGGCCAAGATAAAGAAGTCCAAGTATACATATCTATGCATGGCAAACCCTTTGCACTCGCATAATATATGCTGGGAGGTTTCAACAAGAGTTTGTTACATTGAATTTAGAATTTATTTCTCCATGTTTTTGATATTAACTTTTGGGTGCTGTTTGCACATGCTGTATGTAATTAAATACTTAATTTTTATTAATTTATATGTAAAAATATATTGTGGTCAATATAACATGGACAGAAAAATCTTTTCTTATGTGAATCTATATTAGGCAGACAGGGTATAAATAAATTTATAAGGCTCAGTGGTAGGTAGATAGATGGATATCATATTATTTTGTTAATAAACCCATGTGTAGAAATGCTTTGCGTATGTGCTAGGGTCTTGGAAATGTGGAGAAAGGCATAAGCAATACACAAAATAGGAAAGATGTAAAAAGGAAAACTGCAACACTGTAAATAAACAGTTAACATTTTAATCAATTACTTAAAGTGCTCAAAATGGCTGCTGCTAACTTCATAGCCTGATTATGTGATGTTGAAAATTCTTAATAGTGCACTCTGGTATAAGGCATATCCCTGGACATCCACAGAAGTATTTGTTAGAACTTAAGCAGCCTGCTTCTCTTAAAACCTTTCCATTTATGGAAACATGATGTGGGCTGGGTGACACCCGTGAGGTAACATTGATAGAGTTAGCAAACCTTTGGGCTTCCACATAGATGAGAAGCATTTGGTGTACCTTCATTTGTGTATAAGGCCAACATTCTTCATTCCGACTTGATAGCATCCAAATTAATACTGTAAAGTATGAAACTACTAAACAGAATAATACTGTAAACACTACCGTTGGCTGTAGATATGGTGAATAACTGCTGTGCATCACTTAATAGCTGATAGGCTAGCATTATTACTCTTAACTAATGAATGCAACATCTACTGCTTGTCATGGAGTCTACAGTTCATTTACCTAATCATCTCCCTTGCCATTTCGGAGGCTCTATAAGGTAAACAAAGAGTTTCTGGACAAGAGTTTATAAATAAAATACAATCATATGGTACACATCTATCTATCACTGTGACTTGTAATATGTTGTTTTTTACATCCTGTGTAAGTGAATTTATAATGGGTAGAGAAAAAAATTTTTATATATATATTTAGGTGGAGGCATGCTGTACATAAAATAGCTTAGTAATTATTACTGTCATCACAGTTTATTAAGACTAATTTAAGTAATGTATGTATGTGATATGCTTTTTCAGTGGAGAGAGTGCTTTTCATTCAATGATGGAAAGCTTTGGATGGGCGAAACATCCAATGATAAATAGGATAGATACTTTGCGCAAAGACATCCCCATTACCTTAATTTATGGTGCCCGTTCCTGGGTAGACAATACTTCATGGGATAAAATACGTTCTAAAAGGAGTGGCAGTTATTGCAACATTCAGGTATTAGACTATTTATAAAAGTTCTATTTGTTGAATTGTTTTTATTTGAAGCAATATTTTACATACCTTTGAAAGTACGCATTAAAGTACAAAGATCGTTTCAAAAGTCCTGCACACGGCACGTGCACAGTAATTCAGTTTTAAAATGGAAGCTGAAACTGAGTCAGATCAGATTATGCATTGTGACCAGCATTCCTACATCAAAATCGAATCCCAACTAAAGTTTACAATGCTTTGAGAGAGGTGTGTGGGAATAGTGTAGTGGATCATAGCACAGTATTACAGTGGTCTACTCGTTTCCGTGAAGGTTGGGGACAACCCAAAAACTGGAAGACCATCAACTGCAACAGACTACACCTCTCAGATTATTGTTAATGACATTTTGAGAGAAGATCAACGAAAAACATGTGAGCTCAGAATGTTGCTTCAGTTTACAGAATCATTACTGAAAAGTGAAAGATGAGAAAAGTTGCTGCCAGATGGGTTCCGCATCATCTGGGTGAAGAGCAGAAAGCAGGTCGCAGAAGAATTGCTTCAACGTTATCAAACAAAAGTAGAACAGTTTCTGAAAAGATCTGTTGCACTTGGTGTAACCTGGATACAAGATTTTGAGGCAGAACTGAAGTCTGAGTTGTTACAATGGAAAAGTTCCAACTCTCCATGCCTGAAAAAATTCCGCGCCAAGAATCAATAGTGAAACTGATGATGATCTTTGTGTATGACATGAATGGAGTCTTAGCTACAAATAGCTCCAGGGGACGTCTGTAACAGGCGCATACTACAAGTTGTTTCTGCAACATTTTTTTGCGCCTGAAAATTTGTCAAAGAAGGCCTGACATGCTTGCAGCTGGTGTTCTCATTTTGCATGATACGAGGGGCACTATTTATATTTTGAGCCTAATAATTAAAACAAAGTAATTTCTGATTGAAAACTGCTTTATTGTTTCTCAAAATATTCTCCTTTATGATCAATACACTTTTGCATCCGTTTGAACCATTTGTCAAAGCATTCATTCCAGTCTTCCTGAGACACCTCCAAAACATGGTTTTTGAAGGCATCAACGGCTTCTTCTGCCAACGAAAATCGTTGTCCACGCAATTTATTCTTGATGTTCGGGAACAGAAAGAAGTCATTGGGTGCCAAATCAGGGCTGCATGGTGGATGACCCATCAATTTGATTTTTTGAGCCTTCAAATATTCTGTTGTTAGACGAGATGTGTGTGTGCTCGAATTGTCTTGATGAAGAACGATTCTACGGTTCTTGTTGGTTTTCCTTACTTCACCGAAGTCTTCCAGCAAACAAATGGTTGTATACCATTCGGCATTGACCGTTTTACGTTCCTCTAAAGGCACTGTTGCTGCATGGCTAGTTTTGCTGTAAAAGCAGCCGACCATACATCTTTTGAGGCACTGCCATTGTATTTCTTGAGCATTTTTGTACACCAATCGCAACGAGCATCTTTTTGAGATTGCGTCAAATTATGTGGGATCCAACGAGAGCAAACCTTTTTCACGGCTAAGTAATCATGCAATATTTTATATATGCTGATGGAACTAATACCTAGGGTTGCCTCAATCTCACAATATGTTGCATAACGATCTTTCATTATTAGTTTTTGCACAGCATCAATGTTTTCTGGCACAACAACTGATTTTGGAAGACCTTAATGAACTTCATCATTGAGCGAACGGCGGCCACGATTAAATTTGTTATACCAGCATTTCACAGTGATAAAGGATGGAGCTTCGTCCCAAATGTATAAGATAGTTGATTGATGCACTCTTGTCTTGATAATCCACGTCGAAAGATGTAATAAATCATTGCACGAACATTTTCACAAGTTAATTCCATGTTTTTGTTGACACACAATTCTCAAGTTAGTGTAAACAAAACTAATGACGCTCTATTGACAAAATGTTTGAAGTATATTATGGTAAAAAATGCCAAACTTTCTATTGGAAACGTCAGATGGAATCTACAACATTGCCAAGGCTCAAAATATAAATAGTGCCCCTCGTAATGCAAGATTGCATATTGTCCTACCAGTGAGAGAAACGGTTGACAAATATTGATGGGAAATACTTCCCCACCCACCATACAGTCCTGATATGAGCCCACCAGATTTTGATTTGCTTCCCAAATTGAAGGAACCACTCCATGGAAAATGTTTTGATACAATTGATGAAGCTTCCAGTGAGGTGACCCGAGTAATCAGACAGCTCAACAAGAAGGTGCTCTATCCTGAATACAGAATTTGCCAAAATGTTAGATAGCTGTCACAAACAAGAATGAAGATTATATTGAAGGTCTGTAAAGGTACTTTGTAAAATAAATTATTTTCTTTACTTCTATCTTACAGTGTGCAGAACTTTTGAAATCACCATTGTATGTTTTATTTGTGCATAGTCTAAAAGATATAAAACATACATGGATAAAATGCATTATGCTTTTTAAATATGTTTAGGTTATAACAGGTGCAGGGCATCATGTGTACGCAGATAAGGCAGACACATTCAATCGTCACGTGGTTGATTCGTGCACAAAAACAGATTCTGGAGAACTTAAGAGAACATTTGACCAGCCAGAATCTTCATCGTCCACATCACTCATTTCTTCTGCATTTGAAAATGAAGCCTCAGAACCAGAATCAGATGGTATTCTTGACCCACCACCTAATGTGAATAAAACTGGCCCAACGCAAGATTCCACAAGTTAATTTATCATCTGTAAATAATTGGAGAGGCTAATAACTTATCCATGATTAAAAACACACAATATTTAATACTTAAAAATAACAAATTATTTGTTGTTGAAAAATTAAGATAATAAGTTGAATGTTATTTATAATTCAAGGAAATCCCCATTTAAAGTTTTTCTAAGGTTGAGAAGAAATTTGCTTTGAATTAGCATGATTACCAAAGAGGAGTTTGTTTGCATTCTAAGAAAATGATACTAATGAATATACAACCTTGCCTTTATTTTCTAAAATATAAGTTGTATTAAATGTTAATTCCTTTAAAATGATGATAATCTTTCCATTGCCAGGAACATCAATGTAAAGGTACAGTGAAATGTACCACAGCAGCTATTGTGAAACAAAAGGCAGAGGTTTGCATTAAATTCACTTGTGTGTGTATATGTCATTAACAGATGCCAAGAATAATGTGCTCAGTGTGAAAGGGTTCAGCTTTTATTCATAGTTGAAGGATGCATACATCCAGGCAGTACACAGACCCAGATAATAGCTGCTTGTGCACTCCATTTACTTAGTTCTTTCCATGTGCAATGCTTGTTCAAATATAAAGTTAATTTGTAATGCAACTCTACAACGTAACAGCTCCTCATCTATAAGCAGCTTGCTTTCACTGTAACTATGCTTTGAATCATGGTATGTGATGGATAACCTTCTAATCTTATATAAATTGGATAGCCGATTAGAATGCTAACAGCTTGTAGCAGCATTGCTAAATCAATGTTTGAAAAGAATTTACATTTTTCAGACTTTATAATGTACATTAAATGAGTGCTTCTTAAATAAGAACTATACTGTAAATACAAATTTAAAATCCATTAATTAAATAAAATTGTTAGCACTTCAGGAACAAATATAAAAAGCAGAAAAACATTAAATGGGGATTAGATGTAACACCATACTTGAGTAGTTCTTATACAGCTGAACCTCTGGTATGTTGTCATATATTTTGTTAAAATCTTGAGCATTTAACTAACTTATTTGTGTTGAAAATGAAATTATTTAGTCACACTGTTTAAATTCAGCAAGTATATGTTAAGTTTGAGTGTAGAAAATAGCAGGTTTCTTATGGCAGGTTTCCTGAGAAACATGGTTAATGGTTATTTTATCATCTAATTGTACAAGAGAAGCAAATAGGTGTATTTTCTGTTTTCCTCCCTTGCAGTGCATACAACGTTAACTCTTAACTTTTAAGTGAAGAGTATGCTTATGAGTGAACATTGGAATTTTGTCATTTAAAATAAATAAACCCATTTCCTGTATAGAAAAGCTTTTTATGTAAATAATTTATCTTTTATATATTTAATTATATCATTCACATAAATTGTGCATGTTTTATGTTTGCTTTTTGTAAACAGTTTTGCACATATCCCATTCTATGACACATCATTCTAGTCTACATTTAATATCCAACCCTTTGACAAAAGAAAACCTTAAAGGTGCACTTTCTTGATATATTTTGAGACTTCTGACATTGCACTGGTATTTCAGAACAAATTCACAGTCTGGATTGTTATTTGTGTATAAGTTTATGTAAGAACAACACTTAGTTGAAACAAATACATGAAATATGGCACATATATTTATATTAGTATCATAATAGAAGTATGCTGCATAGCATTAATAAAACTATTGTATTTATTGTGTGCCTTGAGATTGCATATCCTGAAGGTTGATGCACACTGGCCTGTCATGAGCAGAACAGAATGAAGTGGAAAAATTTTGCTAGAGTTGGTTAAATGTTGAAAACCACACTCATTTGAAATGAAGCATCGGGCTGTTCCTTTCTTTTGGGATTTTTGCTGCCCAACACTTTCAGAAGCTTTCAGGGATGGTGAATGTGCCTCACTTCTTTTTATTTTTTCTACCACATACATAGTAGGCACCCAAAAATTTGATACCAAGATTGTACCAGAAATATATGTTTTGAAGCCCCCTGAATCCAAAAAAAGCATTTTTGGACAAAGTTCTGTACGTATAGGTGTATGTGGGTGTGCATAACTCAAAAACGAAAAGTTGGATAAATACCAATTTTGGTGTTTAAGTTAAGTATCCTCCAAAGATACAACACAAAGATTTTCAAGAAAATCCTCCCACACCAACTCCCTTTACATGCAACATTTTTCAAAATTTTTGATTTTCTCAAAAATGACTAGACAATTTTGTTTAAAATAACGTATATTAATGATATTTACATGAAAAATAAAATGTATAATCCTGAATTTTCTGGGAATAGCATGAAGTCCTCTTCATTTGGAAGGAATTGTATAACTGGTAAATCTTAAGCAATAGACAAAAAACACACTTCACAAAAAAAATTTAGATCTCTTAATAGAGACAACAATCATTGTGGCATCAGCCATTTCTGAGATATCCATTATTAATGGTTTGAATTCTTCAATTCTTTGTCATCCTGTCAATATTCAGTTGTTCCTCACGATTGCATGGAAAGAGTATGGAATTTTAAGACCAGTATATAGAGCGTCCTTTCTTAGACATGTGGCTATCACTACTCCCTTTGTATTTGTAACAAATTGTGTAATGTAGCTATTTCTGCAAAGGTTTATCTTGATTACAATGAAGTGGATACAAAAATAAGCTTTCGTAAGAATATTTGTTATACCCATTAATAGATGATAGAGAGTCATGTGAATGTAACACATCAGATTTTTTACATGTAGTTAATCTGATTTTAGTGTACTATTTTGTTATAATTAACTACAAAGGCTATCTGTAATAATAACATAAAGGAGTGTCATTTGTTTGCACGACTATTTCATTATTTTTTAATATGTAGTGTTTCAGAAAAGCAACAGTGATGCTTAAATAGTGAAGGGAGAAAGATCTTATATAATGCCCCTGTCCAGTGAATTCTGGATGAGGTTTTCAAGGCACCTTATGATGAACAAAGCGGGGTTCAACAAAAACCCACAATAAAATATGTAAATAGAAAAACAGAATTTCATTGTACCCTTAAGTTGGAGGAAATTTTGTATTTCACCCAAAATTTGTGAATCTAGATTCATTATTTCAATGGAAATAGAAGTTAAAAAAATAAAAATAATAATAATAAAGTACAAAAAGTTGTGAGAGTGAGTGTGGAATGTAATTCAAAAAAAATCTGATGTGTTACACTCACATGACTTTCTCTACTCTTGTACAATCTAATTTTACAAACGCCTATTCTCCATATGCTTCATGTTAATCGAGATATCGAGATGTCAATCTTATTGGTAATTTTCTTGTAGATGCAAGGGGAATATGGTAGCTTTTAAGCGATAGTCAAATATTTTAACGCTGGTTGCTATGTGGCGAATTCCATTCTCTTTGCATGTTCAGGACATAAAAAAAATGAATAACGAATTTGAGAAAAAGTATAAGTATTGGAAAATTTAAGGAAATAACAAGCAATATCTCGAAAACGGTTCACTCAACAAAAGAAACGTATATGACATAAGTTGTGTATTTTAACGCGATCTACATTTTTTGTGTAGTAAAATTTTGTCTATCTCTTATGGTTTAGCAGTTATGCAAAAGTCGTTCACAATGAAGAATATTTTTGGAGACATTCCCAGAAAATTCGAGATATACATTTTATTTGTCATGACAATATCTTAAACATATGATATTTTAATCAAAATCGTTAGAGCCGTTTTTGAGAAAATTAAAATTTTCGAAAAATGTTCCATGTAAAGGGTAGTCTGGGGTGGGGGGATTTTCTTGAAAACCTTCGTGTCGCATCTCTGGAAGATACTGAACCTAAATACCAAGTTTGGTGTTTATCCGACTGTTCGTTTTTGAGTTATGCTGTTCACAGACACACAGACAGACAGACACACAGACACACGGACATGTTTCCAAAAATGCTTTTTTTGGATTCAGTGATTCTCAAAACATGTATTTCCGGTGAAATCTCGGTATCGAATTTTTGGGTGGAATGCAATACTTCCCCTACTTACTATACGTAGTAGAGAAAGTAATAAAAAGTTAGATAAATACAAAGCTTCCATGTTTATGTCAACTATCATATGCTAAGGATGCAATTTGAAGGTTTGTCATGAAATTTCCCCACCAGCAAGCAATCCTTTATGTAGAAAAACTTATTTTATCAAAAATTGCTCTGGTAATTTGATTAAAGTACTATGTGATAATGATACAGCAAATAAAAGGCATATGTTGAATTTTCCATAAAAAACGTTAAGTTTTCTTCATTCTCATAATTGGAAAATTGTAAGACATAGATAAAGACTTATTAACTTATTACATGACAAATGTAGATCTTATTAAAATATACAATTTATCTCTAATAAACTGTTTTGTAGCTTTAACTGTTTCCAAAATTTTCATTGTAGTGCATTTAAATTTACTCAGATTGTCTGCTTTGGTCACCAACTATCACCTACAAGCATTTGAAGATGAGCTGTTCTCCTCCTCCTGCCACCAGTCCCTTCTAAAGTTTGTTTCATCTTACATGCACCCAAGTCTGTATTGCCTAATTTGAAATAATTTCTAGGGGCACATTTTTATCATGGTTAACATAAAAGTACCTGTGAAATGGCAATGCATAAAAAAGTGTGCTCACACATCAAACTTTTATTCTTAAATCAAAACCAATTGCTTTAAAAATGTATATGAAATGTTACTTCTCCCTCTGCCTGCTTTTATTTTCCTTCAAATTCTGTGTACATATGTAGATTTCAAATCTCTACAGTCACCTGTGAAACGACCGGTATTGTAACTGGCAATAAATTATAATTTTTCTACCATACATAGACTGTGGTTATTGCAATGAACCATACATTAAAACTACTGCAAAGAAGAAAAGATGAGACATGTAAGTTGCATTATAGTTTTAGTTCAGTACAAAATATCTCGGAAGTAACCAAATACCATACAGTGAGCTTCTGCGAGTAACTTTGTTTTGTCATTTCATGAAATCCCCTCACCCTCCCCCTCTTCTGTCACTGCAGCTCATATCCATGTTTGCTTGACTTGTTCAATACAGATTTCTGTCATTGCTCTAAATGCACTTCAGCCTTGGCCTTATTATGCTACCTGTATTGTTTTAAAGCCAAAACATTATGCCTACACCCTTTACCAAGGAATACAATCTCGTAACAGATATGTTTTCTCCCGTGAGCCAAAGCCTCACAGAAGGGAATAATGTGCTGGGCTGTTTCAGTTTCTTTCTTGCACAATCTGCAATCTAAGTTACCCTGAAACACTCCCATTGTGTTAGGAGGCTTTTCACAGGGGCATTTCCTGTGAGAAATGCAATAATTGTTCTCAGCTGAAGTCTGTCATATTTAAGTAAGCTTTCAGCTCTTTTCTTGCATGGCTTTCTAATAAGTAGTACCCATATTTGCTAAAGGAAGTAACCAGATTACTCCAAACAGTGTGTTAATAATCTCCCATAGAAAAATGTTTGCAAATTTCCGTTCCACTCAAGACAGGCCAGTGTGCATCTACTTAAATCCTTAAAAGCTGTAAGATCACTAACACACAAATTGCAATGCTACAGTAACAAATGAATGAATGGTTTATTCACACTTTTCCATAGGTAACTAATTGATAACAAAATATGCGTAAACTTATTACTAATATTTATATCTCCCAATTTATAACCCTCAGTTATGGAGTTACATTTCCTCCATATCCCATTTTAATTAACACCAGGTTGTATATATAGTGGGACTATAATATATTAAATCCTACAACTTATATATTGTATATGTATATTTCATACTAACCTCAAATAATATTATCAACAATGTCATTCTCATTGAGGTTGCCTACCTTCCATTGCCATTTTTGACTTACCTTACTAATGTACTTTCTAAATTCTTCTTATGTTTTCCTCTGGTCTTAAATTCCATTGTCATTTTAATTTGCCAATCACAGATGAATTGATCAAGACACTGTACACTATGTGGGAATGGCAGCTGAGCAAGGTCGACCAGGGTATGACTTGTCATGCACATCCTTTTCACCACCACTGAAATGCTGTGCCTATTAAAAAAAAAATTAAAAAAAAATCGTAATAAAAATAAATAAACAACAAAAAACTGAATTTTATTTATGGACGCTCTTTAACTGCTGTGGTCCTAAGCATCCCATCCTATATTAGGTGTTAAAGACTGTAATTTTGCTCAGAGGCCTCTCTATCAGGCTTGAGGTTCTTTTACGTGCCGTAAATATACGACACGGGACCACCGACTTTACTTCCCTTCCGAAGGCCTCGCATTAGTCATGTCTACTGCAACCGTTGATGGATTTCAATGGGCACAATTTCTTCAACAGTGAGGAATTCAGTGACACATCTCGATTTTATATGCATTTTGATTACAAATGGCATTTCGTAATGCTCCCCTGCTGTTGCTGTCTGTTGAAGGATAAGAAAATCAATAGAACATTAGCAGGAAGATTCAGCAATTAGTATTACACCTACATAATTTGGCTCAGACACTCAAAAGTAAACATAAAAATATGGGATACATTAGTTTTAGAATGACTCTCATACCCTGCTGAAAGGAACATATCGTCCTCCATGGTCTCGGGGTACCATGTTGGCCCAAGGTCACAGGATCAAACCCGGTGGAGGGCGATGATGTTTTTGGGCATAAAATCTTTTGCATGGCTTCCTTCGGAAGGAAAGTAAAGCCGGTGGTCCCATATCATAGATCTGTGGCCTGTAAAAGAATCTCAAGCCTGGTAAAGAGGCCTCTGAGCAAAATTTCCGGTCTTTCATGCCCAATATAGAATGGGACGCAAGTACCATGGTAGTTAGAGTGTCCATAAATAAAAGAAAAGAAAAAAGAAAGGAATATTGATATTGTCTTACTGTCTGGTATAAGAATTCAAATTATTTTGAATATCAAATGTATAATTATTATTTTATGAAATGTAGTGCATCAAGTATGTATACAGGAATGTGTCATTATTTATTCTTTAATAAATAGTGGGCTACAGTGGCCATCTACAGCTCTCTTAGTTAAAATTTTAATTGCTTTCTTCTGAAGTAGAAATACTTTATTAATGTGTGTACTGTTGCCCCAAATTAAAGAGTTCTGCCTGATGACATTTTGAAATTAGGAATAATAAGCAATTTTAGAATATTCATTAGGAACAACAGTTACTAAATTTCTTAGCAAATATAAAATTTGAGACAGTCTTTTGCAAACCTATTCAGCATGACATGATAAGGTTGTTTCTAGAAACATACCACAGAGATTCGAACGTTCCTTTTATTTCAGTACATTTCAAGATAATGTTAATACATCAATTCTGTTATCATTCATTAAAAATTCATTGGCAGTGAACCACATTTTTACTTTCAGAAAAGGTGTTCTCAGTATCTAGTTTTAAGTCTCCAATATCAGCATGGCTATTAAGAAAAGTTGCATCATCAGCATACACCGTAGAGTAAGCTGGAACATTGTGTATTAAAGCATTTATCATGACAATAAAAATGAGTGGACCTAACGCAGAACTCTGTGGGACACCATAATTTATACACATTATATCAGATCCTTTGCTACAGCATACTGCTGTCTATTCTGTTAGTATGAGCTAAAGAACTGAAATGCACTATTTTTAATTCCATGGTATTTTAATTAATAAAGTAATATATGGTTTACACAATCAAAAGGTTTGCTTAAATCACAAAAGGTAGCAAAACTGATTTATGAGCCTCAAAGGCTTCTAACGCATACTTGGCAAGGCTACTAATTACACTTGTGGTATTCATTTTGGCCTAAAACCATGCAGCATACATGAAAAGACATTATTTAATTAGAAATATTCACATGTTTGTTGCTTCGTATTAATTTCAAGAATTTTACCAAATATTTTAGCTAGTGAAATTAGTCTATAATTGATAAGACTCACTTCTATTACCTTTCTTATAACAGGTATGACTTTAGTTGTTTTGAGATATTCAAGAAAAGTACCATTCTTTAAGCAATCATTAATACAGAAGGTTAAAGTATTTATTATAAAAGTAAGTATTTGTTTTACAAAGTTGTTTGTCATGTCATAATAATCTTAGGTATTTGGATTTTTTTTTATTAATGTCAAAAGTTTTAGCACTTCAGTGACAGTGACCTCTTTTCATTGGAAACAGTATTTTGGTTTACTGGATTTATGTAAAAACTCAATGCACAATATCCATGTTAGTTAACAGATTCAATGCAAGCTGTTGAAAGTGTTTGTTAAATTCATCAGGTGAAATTGACATATCATTATTTGTTATTGCCAAGGTTTTATTTTTTATTGGCAACCATGCAGGTCTGCACTTATTTGAAATGCCTCAATAAATTTCACATTGACATTCATTTTCACACTCCAATTACATTTTTATGTTTTTCATTAGCTGCAGTATATGCATGTTTTACTTTGAGATCATTTGAACTGCTATAAAGCTTATGCAGAGACATAACTTCACTTTTCATAGCATTTAATTCTTCATCATGCCATTATCTTTTAGTTGACTTATCCATGTTAACATATCTTTCTACCATTGTTAAAGGAGAAAAAACTTACAAATGATCATAAATAAGATTAAAAAGTAAGTCAAACAGAGATACATTACTACTTTTGCTCTTAAGAAGTAATTCCATCAACATTATGTAATGAATTTTTAAAAAGATCCATGTTAGAACCAAATAATATTCTAAATGGTATTTGATAATTATCCTTATTTATATTTACAGAGCTAATTTTGTCATGAACTTTGCATTCAAATGCACTAGGGTCAGAAAAACCTGGGTCAATTCGTCGACCTTGTATCGTTGTGGTTGTGTGCTTGTATATATGTTAGCAATACAGAAATTACCTCTAGTTGGCTCATAGTTGGAAGTGTAATTATTATATGATCTAAAAATATTTTGTAGATATACCTTTTCAATTGAATTAGGTAAGATATTATCAATGTTAAAATCTCCAAACACAATAATAGTTTGAGATTTAAAACAAGATAAGTAATTTAACAAAGAATCCAGCTTATCATAAAATATTTTCAAATGCCTGATGTGGATCTGTACAATTCAATTCAATTATTTTCATCCCTAGTAACATGTACATGTTGTCGGAATACATCAAAACATTATATTGGTTATGTTTAATAATACCATAAAAGTACTTGACACCCCAAATTGAATTTCCTCACATGTTAAGATCCAATACATTAAAACCAAAACCATGTTTTAAATAAATAATGGTACCACCTTTTTATGCATTGCATAACAATAGGAATTAGCAACAGTGAATCCATCAGCTTCATCAGCCACTAGCCAGTGCTCACATAAGCCAAGTATAGTGTAATCCAGGGTTATTAAGTACAAACTTAGAATTTTAGTTCTGTTTTTCAGACATTGAATATTCATAAAAAGTATTTAAATAGTCTGTTATGTTTTTACTTTTTTCAGTCATAAAAATATTTGCACTAGTACCTGCCAATCAGCTCGTATTTTAATCATATAGTTGTGAAGGAGTATGACCCAACATTTCAAATTTTAACTATTGTTTAGTTTCTGTCAAATATGAAAAAAATGTCTATACACATCCCAGGGTCATATTTAGAGGGGGGGTGGTTCTAGGGTTCAAACCCCCCCCCCGAATGAATTTATTTAAATTCATAGCAAACCAATATGGGAAAATGTCGTTAGATAACAGTAGATCTATTGCTAGTAGCACATTTACAAGAAAAAGGAAACTTAATATCGTAGCCTTACATAGGTAAGGTGACCATACATTCCGGTTTTGTGCTGTAAGGTGGAATATCTTCATCCTAGTGAGTTTTCCTTGTCTATATAATGTCTCCAAGCAATTATTTTATCCTTGTAACGTCTATATACTGTGGAGTAGGTACATGGTAACTGTGTGGGGTACTGTTAAGTTTAGATCTACTTGTGGAAAACCTCCCCGAAATGTTTTTTTGGGTATGGGCATGACACATAAATGTTTGGATCTGTAGCGATACCAAGATTTTCTTCCAAGATATCAATCACTGAGAGTTGTTCAGGTCATCTGGAATTTCTTCTTTACAATCAGTCGCTGGAAAAAAGGGTTTAGAACATCTTTCTTGATTTCAGGTGTCAGTCTGTACATATGCAATGATATAGTTTTAGCCACACTCTTCAAATTCGCTGTATTATTGTCACCCATAACTTTCATGCATACAAATGCTGAGCAGTTTGTTTTTTCCGAGTTGGCCAATTATATTTTCATTTGGAACGAGCGACTTTTTGGTACGTAATACTGGTTCCTCAGAAGTTATTTTAGACTCCACAGTGCTTTTACTAATTTACATCATGCTGCTGTGTAGCAGGGACTTAAATTAACTTAGCTGTGCTTAATTTACTGTTCCATGTGTTTGTTTAAAATGTTCACTTTTTCTTTTAATTCACAAATACGCTAACCTTTCTGACTGAGAATATACTTTATAGACTTAATGTCAATCTTACTTACACTGCTTACACAAAGCAACAGCAGCCCCATAGCCAAGCAAATCAACCTGTTATGAGTACAAAGTGAAACCACATATATCTGTACAGTTTAACAGCTTCTCACGTACCTACTATAAATGTTGCTAGAAAGAAAAACGGACCAACACATCTCAGTACTATAAAAAATGATCACTCAAATAAAGAGTATTAAAGACAGCAACATTACATAGATGCATAAATATCTGGGTTGTTGTTGACTGCCAAAAAATGCAGTGTTTTCACATTTTCAGAAACGGAATACTGGATTGTTAACACATGAAAACTAGAATGGTGAATGTTATAATGGCACTCTTTGATAAAGAAGCAACAAAATCCAAACCTCTTGTGTCTATTTCGTCTTGAACAAAATCCATTTGTTTGCATGAACTATTTACACAATGTATGTAGGCATCCACATCCATAAGATTAAACTAAGAATTACAGATTGAAGATGCCTCAGAAATGAAACTAGAGCAGTGGCACCTAATCTGGTGGTGGGGGAGCCACAGATGTCTTACTCAAAAAAAAGAAGCAGCAGCTTGTGATCTGACAAATAGAAACTGTTGTTATTGTTATTTATTCCTGTAGAGATTACAGGTGTTAAATTCTGTGTATAACTATCAGAGCAGCTTTGACACTCCATATGATAATTGCAATTGCCACCCCTCACACTTTCAGACGTAGATAATTTTTATCCCTAATGTCCTCTGTGGGCGGCGCCGTGGCCGAGTGATTAGACCGCTCGCCTCCCACCGAGGCGGCTCGAGTTCAATCCCAGGGACCTGCATGTGGGATTTGTGGTGGATGAACCGGCATCTGGGCGGGTTTTGTCCGGGTTCTCCGGTTTCCCCCGCCATTCATTCCACCAACTGCTCCATCATCACCTTTCCTTTCATCCATTTCATCTACTTCCTTCATCCCATACCAGGCATTGGGCTGATCACCCATCCTGGATGCTCTGACCCCAGGCACCTGCTTGTAAGTCCTGGGGGTGTAAGTCCTACATAAGAGGAGGGTAAACAGATAATGAATGAATGTCCTCTGTGACTACAATTCTCACACTGGTTAATAATCCACATCTGGGCCTGTTTTCATTTATGAGTTACAGAAGTTAATAACTTCTGCTTATTTCACTGTAATGCCTCATGCCACATTATGAGAGTTAGCCACTCTACCATTTGTACTTCAGTGTTACTTTCAGCGTATGCTTATCTATGTGGGAGGTGTGGTATGATAATAGTCCATAACAATAACATGGGATGTTAAAGAGTTACTGATCCTTAAACCATCTGTAGAAATGTTCATAGTTAATGTCTTTATGATACTCCCCAGGTCTTCTCAAATTGAAACACAGATGTTTCAGCATGGGCAATAATAATGTCCTGCAGGTTACATTGGAGCTTTCAGTTCTATCATTAGTCCATCCCTTTAATAAGGTGTGGCCAGCATTTAACCATGTTTCAGCCAACCATACTATTTCCCTCAAATTTGAAGATGTTTGTATTTTGAAGGAGATTTATTTTAGGAGTTACGTTGTAGTTCCACTGTTGGGGAGCCAAACTTGATGAAGTAACTGCCCCAACGTTGTTCACTTTCTGGTGGCCTTTGCCCCAACTTTTACGAATCAACTTTGTATTTTAATGTTTCTTTAAATGTTATATAATTTTATGATTGCCTCGGCTGCGTCAGTATTAATTTGTAGAAACATGTATCTCTTAGCAGGGGATGATGCGGCTAAAGAATATAGGGTTACACAAATTATAATTTTTACTTCACTCTTTTTATTAATCCTTGACACGATTAAATAACACTTCACTTATATAGAGAGCTGTGAGAATATTTATTAATTACTTGCACTTTTTAACATGTAAACTTTATAATATTCTCGCTGTAATGAATTTTTATGTGTGTCACACTGAATACGTACTGAGCGAATGAACTGCTCAGGTACGTTGCCTTCTAGCGACTGGCATTTACCACTTAAATTTGTAAATTTTTCTATTTCACATCTCTGATTGGCTAATTTTACTCCAGTAGAATTACTGTTTATTTAACTTTCAGCTTTTCTAGTATTTGTTTGGCTATTTATAAACTGTTTTAAATATTACATTATTATTCCAAGAATTACAAGTAGCATTATTAAACTTTTCAAATTCATTATTGCCTCAAGGTTACCTCATTGTTAGCAACTTTCGGCTTATATTCTCACAGCTCCAACATTATTAAATTACTTAATACATTCACATAACATTATTATACATGTATACAATAATGTAAACATAATATAATGACTGTTACATACATTTTATATATTATATTATACACATATTGCTTTAGGGCGGGCTGTATTAGTTTTTTATATTATATAATTAGACTGAAATCATTTAAGTGTTAAAAATACTGCCTCAAATTCTTATTTTCTATTTTGCTCTTATTTATTGTCTTGAACTCAAATCCAAGATCATGGAGGACTGGCCGTCCAAAGAGCTAAGCACTTCCCTGAAATAGCTCTGGCTCTTAAAGGAAGAAATAAGTTTGCATATGGTAGATTACTCATTTTGGGTATGGTAGCCATAGATGTGCCTTATTGCATTTAATTTAGAGTTGTCCAGTTGAGTTTCTCTGGAGTTAAAAGTATAGTTATAACAAAACAGGCTAACAACACAAGATGTACTACTTGGGACATCATCTCTAGCAGCCAATGTAGCAACTATCCCTGTTGTGTATAACGAACACTAGCTACTTGTACGTAAACACGATAATGGCCCCACCAATCTAGCACCTTTGCTGAATGTTCCAAGTAGTAATTGAATACACAAACTGACTTTCAGGATATCACTAGGGTGTTAATTGAACTGAAAGGTTCATGAGCCAGCAATATAAGCAAATAAACTAAAGCTACTGGCTTGGAACACTCCTGTTTATAAATATGATACTTCTTTTGGAACATCCGTTGCACTCAGGATATTTTGGCAATCATCAATCAGGGTTGCATCCAAATCATTTTGCTGCTTCATTTTTTTTTGTCACCAATTTCATAACCAAAAATCTCCAGAAAGTCACTAAATTTTAAGCATTATCTCTAATTCCGTCAAACTTTCACATACGTATTTCAAATTTTAAACTTTTGCCGCCCCTAAATCCTGCCACCCTGGGCAGTGGCACAACTCAATCTCTCTTGAGCCAACCCTGATAACTATAAATAAGCTTTTGGGAAGCACAGTGAAGTGAATTCAAAACTAAACAAATGAATGCTCATAACTTTGTTAATTTATATAATAGAAACTTAAAATATCTTGGGTTTACTTCAAAGACAACTTGTAACAGTTTCACAGCTTATAACAAACAGATAATGAGCAACAACAGTATTATGTCTCTCATAAACTCCCTTGGCCATGTAGTAACTTCTTCTTCCTTATTTAATAACGCCTTTGGACTCCATTAGTGTCATAGCTAGCATCCATTCATTATCTAATGGTTTAATTTTAGGTTAGGAAGAATACCTAAGTAATCTGTTGTTGTTTATATATATAATATACTAAATTTTTCATTTTACATTTTTTAAAGTGCTGTAAAAATATTCTAAATATTTTTTGGGGGGAGACAATTAAAAGATTTGATAATTTAATATGCTCAGATAAGACCAAATTGTACGATTTATTTAGTAAAATAATATTTTCTTCATTATTTTTACATCCAAATATGTTCAGTGCATTATAAACTTCCACAACTATAATATTCATCATTAGCTTGTGCAGTTTTCTTTAGAAACACAGGAGATTTTTCTATATTGATTCTTGATGATGTGGAAACTGTTTGATTAATTTTCAATCTGTTCAACCAAGGTATGTAATGCTTTTGTGTTTCCGTAATAATGTTCACCTCATTTTCCTTGTTCCGTTTTTATAAAGGCTTTTTATAACTGCTATGTAGCTATCTTTATTAGGGAGATAAGTATTGTACATTGATCCCTGACTTCTTGCCCATTTTGCTAATTGATCAGCTATTTTGTTTCCTTTTATACCATTATGACCTGGAAGCCATACTGATTTAGTTTTAGTGTTATTTTGATGAGCTTTATATAAAAGGTTTCTGTTTGTTTTATCTATCCCTTGCTTATAAATTTTCATAAGAGCTTTTTGAATCTGTAAGTATGATACTTTTTTTTAATGATGCTTATGGCGTCTTTATAGCTATAAGCTCTTTTGGGTAAATTGACAAATCTTCATTTAATATAAGTGTAGGTATATTCTTTATTTTAATTTACATAATGAATTTCAGCTCCCACTCCGTTTTGTTGAGCCATCGGTACAAATCATGCCAATTTTTAAAATTGGGGATAAAATCCACAAATTTTATTTTAATTGCGTAAAACTTTTTTTCAAATATTTTTAAATCTATATCAAATCCAAAAAAGTACACTTCCCAATTCTCACAATGGTTGGGGCGTCTGGATAAAAGAATAGTAATAAATAATTATAAGAAGCAGTGCAAATGGTAATGACACATTCATTGTAGTAATTTACTGGTCGACCTTTCTTAATGCTCATCACTCGGCTCTTGATGTCATTAGCCCCAGAAATGTTTTCGGAAGTACCTACTTCCCATCTTCAGCTCAGGCTGTCAACTGCCAATAGTACCCTTAATTTCTTTATGTTTCCAGCAATTCAATAAAGGGAAACTCCATCCATTGTTATCCTTAAATATTTGAACCTGGTTTTCTCTAAGGTTGTTTAATTGGATAGCCGAATTATCCTCGCTCTGATTCCTCATTTTATTTATGAATCTTGCAGCTAATATATTTCTTTTAAGGTCCAAAGGGCTCTATCCAATTTCTTTAAGTGGATGAAGTGCTGGGATATTCATTCACTCCTAAAATTAATTTTCCAATTTTGTATACACTACAGTTAATCTCTTTGAGTAATTTTTTATTACATTGATTAATTACGATGCAGCCATATTCAACTTGCACTTTCACTAAATTATTGAAGATGATTAGTAAAGTGACGGGTGAGCTCCCCACTCCTTTTCCACAAGATAACTAAAACTGTTACTTGTGCATTTAATTTTAGTATCAGTGATTTTTAAATGCTTTTTCCAAGTTAATCTAGGATTTAATGTCATACCAGAAATGATGTCATTTTTTTGGTTCCAGTATACACTTGACTAAGGGTAAAGTGATGTTTGTTGCTTTCTTTTCCTTTTTGAAAACTATCCAATTACTTTTGGAGTCATTAATTTCAAGTCCTATTTGAAATAAGAATTTTTCAACTTCTTTCATATTATTGATAAATTCACTGTTGTCCTTCATAAGCATCTTGGATTGCATTGAAGTACAGAGAAATAAATCTTCAGCAAATAATAAACATTTAACATTTCCTGCTATTTTACTAGATAGGTTTGCAATATAAATGATGTATAAAATTGGACTGATGCCTGATCCTTGAGGAAGACCAATTGATGTTACTCTTTTTTCATTGTTTCCAAATTTTGGGTGAATTCATTGTTTCCAAATTTTGGGTGAAGTATAATTTCTCTATATCTTATAGCAGTTTGTATATAATTTGTATATTTTTTTTAATTTTTAGTTTTATTAATTTTTTTGTATTAATATAGATGTAGAGAGTCATATGTTTGAGAAATATCAAGGCTAATTCCTTGGACTACTTCCTTCTTCATGAAGGCTATTAAAATTTCCATTATAATAATTGCTAAATTATTTATTGTGCTCTAACCTGGTCAAAAACCATACTGTTCTGGAGGCCATAATCCTGTCTTTCCGAAAAGAAACCTAGCCAGTTTGCTAATATTTTTTCCAGCACTTTCCTAAAAATTGAAGTTATGGCTATAAGTCTGTAACTGCTTTCACTTCTAGGATCCTTTTCAGCTTCAATAATTGGCATGATGTAAAAAATTTTCCAAATTTTTGGAATGAGTATGGTTGGTTATATCCCTTTGTTAAAAACAATAATACAACTTCTGGTAAGTATTTTAGCATCTTGTATGTGATTTCATCAGGTTCTGGGGATGATTATATTTGTCAATATATTTAGAATTTCTTCTTTTTTTATTGGAGAGATTACAAACTGATGTTTTTGTTTTTTATTCCTTTCATTTCACGGTAATTTTCAATTTCCCTTTCTATATTGTTGTTGGTGTAATCAGGGGTTAATTTGTGGAGAAATTTCTCCTAAAATATTCTATTATCATAAATAGGGGTATAATTTTTTGGGGGGGTTAGAGAAAATCTGTACTTTTGTCCAAATTTGAGACAAGGATTGACATTCTAGATTTATCTTCTCACAATATGAAATCCATCCTTTTCTTTTTTCTATACTGAGTACATTTTACAAATTGATTTTTCATTTTCAAATGAATATCTAAGGATCTGTTTTTTTTTTTTTTTTCCTTAAAGATTTGTAAAAACTTTCTTCTATTCTCTAAGGCTTTATTATAGTGTTCATTCCATCAGCAGGGTTTATTATTTTTTTTGTAATTATTTTATTGTATGTTGAGGATGAAAATATTTACTCAGAAGTAACTGATTATTTGTATATGCAAAGTTTTCCACTGGGTTTGAAGTTTCTTTGTATGAAAATTCCTTTTCCAGATAAGATTTAAATAATTCTGTCTATCCTTAGATTCCTTTTTTTTTTAATATGCATTTCTTGAATGCTTAATTAATCATACTCCAAATGAATTTTGTTAAGAACGTGATCTCTTCCTAATGAATCTGACAATATGTTGACTGTGGTTTTGCTAACAATTGATTTAGATACAAAAATTAAGTCAGGGACAGAATCCATTTGGTTTAATCTTCCCATCCTTGTCAGAGTTTAATAAGAAAATACTTGATTTGGAAAGCCATTGTACCAATGGATTTTGAAGAATTTTTATAAAATTATCCTCCGTAGAAGTTGTAATATTAAAATCTCCGCAGATTAATGTGTCTTCATTTGAGGTTAATTTTAATGAACTTTTCCAAAAATCTGTGGACACTACTGAGTTTGGAGTTTTATAGAGTATTATTAATCTTAAGTTCCCAAGTTTCAATGATATTCCTTTGAAAAAATTGTTCCAGTGATTTATTTCTTCATGATTGCTTAATCTTCAGCGTGCCAAACGGGGTACTGCAAGACCCCAAAATAGCTAATTTATTATTTGTAGGTGTTACAAATAGTTAATCTTTTTCAAACTATCTGACATTGTAAAGCCTTCCCTCTACATGCTACCATTGTGAAATTGTTCAAATATATTTATCCTTATGATAAACTGAAATGTTAATTAGGGGCTCTGCTACACCGATTGGGATGCTGTGTAACAAGAAAGCACACATGTGTAAATGCACATTGTAAAAAGTTATGCTTATATAAATGTGAATTGAATGTTTTAAATTATAATGCACTGTTATGTGTAATTACTTTGAATCTAATATGCTTCTCTGTTAGTCATTTTATTCGGTTATTGCTATAGCAAGTTCATGAGGTGTAACAAAAATGTCTAAATAGCTAAAGTTCCCAAAGAAATATGATTTAGGTAATGAAAAACATTAAAAAGATATAGAAGCAGAGTAGAACCAAGAGATAGTGATGTGGATTGTGTGTGTTCTGAAATAGAAGATAACGTGGAAGAAATCGTCACAGTTTAAGACATTATTGGAGGAAGATACAACAAAGAAGGAGTGCCACAGAAAAGGAAGCATTCAGACCCGATATTGTTCTACACTGTAATAGAAACAAAGGATCTATTGATACAATGTACAAAATGATAAAATGAAAATCCATACAATAGGGCTACTAAGCGATAGCCAATTATACTGTTCGTGAATATGATTGATAAAGCATCCATCAATGCCTACCTACTTTGGAAGAAAAAGAATCCAGACTGAAAGGAGACATAAGGAGAACATTTTTGTTGATCTGGACAAGAGCTTATAAAGCCTCATGTGAAGCAAAGAAGGAATTGCTTGGTGAGGATGCAAGCGTAGTCACACAGCAATCAAGTTCCTCTGGAACCTCAGCCAGGGGCTCTCAGTATTGAACATAGCAAACTGTGTTCTAGGAAAAACGACTGGAAGTGCAAAACAAAATGTGGCAAATGCTATTTATTTGTGTATAGTGAACATACTGTTATGAACACAGAAAAGGTGTGTAAAAACTGCATTGATTAAAATTGCAATAGACATTAATTCTGAAAACTTGTAAAATATATACTTTTTTACAGAAAATAACATAATTGTCAATTGAAGTCAAACATTGGTGCATTCCATTATTTTATATGATTACTTTTCTTTCTGTACATTTACCATATCTAAAAATACATTTGCTTTGGAGTACTGTAATACCCCTCTTGGTATTCCATGTTATATTACTTTCTCTACTACGTATAGTAAGTAGGGGAAGTATTGTATTCCACCCAAAAATTCGATTCAGAGATTTCACCGGAAATATATGTTTTGAGACCCCCTGAATCCAAAAAAAGCATTTTTGGAAACATGTCCGTGTGTGTGTCTGTATGTCTGTGTGTGTGTGTTTGTGAACAGCATAATTCAGAAACGAACAGTTGGATAAACTTGGTATTTAGGTTCAGTATCTTCCAGAGATGCGACACGAAGGTTTTCAAGAAAATCCCCCCACCCCAGATTACCCTTTACATAGAACATTTTTCATAAATTTTAATTTTCTCAAAAATGGCTTGAACGATTTTGATTAAAATATCATATGTTTAAGATATTTTCACGACAAATGAAATGTATATCTCGAATTTTCTAGGAATGTCTCCAAAAGTATTCTTCATTGTGAACGACTTTTGCATAACTGGTAAACCATAAGAGAGAGACAAAATTTTACTACACACAAAATGTAGATCGCGTTAAAATACACAATTTATGTCATATACATTTTTTTTTTTTTTTTTGGGTGAACCATTTTCGAGATATTGCTGTTATTCCCTTAAATTTTCCAATACTTATGCTTTTTCTCAAATTCGTTATTCATTTTTTTTTTTGTCCTGGTAATGCAAAGAAAATGGAATACTCCACATAGCAACCAGCTCTTAATATATTTGACTATCGCTTAAAGCCTAGCAATTCCCCTTGCATCTACAAGAAAATTAGCAATAAGATTAACATCACGATATCTCGATTAACATGAAGCATATGGAGATAAGCGTTTGTAAAAATAGTTTGTACAAGAGTAGAGAAAGTCATGTGAGTGTAACACAGATTTTTTTTAGTTTAGTAAGCAGAAGGTTAGCGTATTCTTTTCTTATTCCTAACAGCACTCCTCCTCCCCTGGTAGGACAATTAAGCCTTATAATCTTGCAAATATTTATAAAAAATTCTGTTTTGGTTTTAACCAAGTTTCAGTGATTAATATCACATCATATTCTTCGATATTTAAAAGTTCCTTTAATTCATCCTTTTTTATTTGTTATGCTTTCAGAATTCCTAATAGTATTTTTAACTTATTTAGATTTGTGTAAGAAATTTCCCATACTATCTAGTTCTGTTCTGATGAACTACTTTTTTCATGCTTTTGCTTGAAGTAGAACTCTCGTTAGTAACTCTAATAGAGATCGTTTTAGGATGATTTTTTACTGACAGGTCCTTTTCTAATTCTTTTGATAAAGAAGTATTTTCCTTACCTATACTCTCTTTAGGGAAGTTATCTCTACACACTACATTATTTTGGTCACCTAAATTTCTATCCTGTTCCAATGTTGACATTTTTTAAGTGCTAACTGATGATCTTCCATTAGGAACAATTAATGCTTCCATGAAAAGTTGTCATTTTCTCAGATTTTAGATCCCTATCCTTTAAATATGTATTTTTCCTCTTTTTACTTTCTCTACTACGTATAGTAAGTAGGGGAAGTATTGCATTCCACTCAAAAATCCGATACCGAGATTTCACTTGAAATACATGTTTTGAGGCCTCCTGAATCAAAAAAAGTATTTTTGGAAACGTCGCGCGTGCGTGTGTTTTTTTTTTTTTTTCCCAAAGATTCGACACAAAGATTTTCAAGAAAATCCCCCACCCCAGAGTACCCTTTACATGGAACATTTTTTGAAAATTTTAATTTTCTCAAAAATGGCTCTAAGAATTTTGATTAAAATATATATTTAAGATGCTTTCATGACAAATAAAATGTATATCTTGAATTTCCTGAATGTCTCCAAAAGTATTCTTCATTGTGAACGAGTTGCATAACTGGTAAACCATAAGAGATAGACAAAATTTTACTACACAAAGAATGTAGATCGCGTTAAAATACACAATTTCTGTTATACTTTTTTTTCTTGAGTGAACCACTTTTGAGATATTGTATGTTATTTCGTTAAACTTTCCAATACTTTACTTTTTCTCAAATGGGAATTCGTTATTCTTTTTTTTTTTTTTTTTTTGTCCTGGTAATGCAAAGAGAATGGAATACTCCACATAGCAACCAGGTCTTAAAATATTTGACTATCGCTTAAAGCCTACCAATTCCCCTTGCATCTACAAGAAAATTAGCAATAAGATTAACATCTTGATATCTCGTTTAACATGAAGCATATGGGGAATAAACTTTTGTAAAAATAGTTTGTACAAGAGTAGAGAAAGTCATGTGAGTGTAACACATCAGATTTTTTCCCATTATGCCAGTTTTGAGTTTTTATCTTTTGGAACCCCTTATATCTCTCTTAGATTAAGTAACTGTTGGGTTGCCACATGCCAAGCTATTGAGTGAGGATTGGTTACTTTTTACTACCATTTTGCTTCTGTCAGCATATGAACTTCTCTTTAATCGACCTTACAGCTTCCCCTCTTGATATTCTTAGGCTCTTAACCTCATCAAGTACTTCCTGTTTAAATTTAAATTTATCACACTGGTTGTGGTTAGCTTTATGTTGCTCATCACGGTAGAAGCATTTGAAGTTTTTGATTTACAATTTGAGTAATGGTGATCGCCAGCACAATTTATACAATTTGGTTCATTATTACAGTATTTTTCTATATCACCAAAAAACAAAACATTTTTTACATTGTAGAGGTTTCTCAATATATTCTTCTATTTTGCATGTTACTCCATATAAGTGAATTCTTTGAGAAAGGATTTGTGCTCTAAATGTTAGTACACTGTTTTACTGGAAACAAATACATAATCTCCCTCATTATTATATTCTTTTTTGTTGAATCTATGTGCTTTTAAAATTTCCCTCTACTCTTGTTATTTCTGTGATCTCTTTTTCACTTAGTTCTGGGCTATCCCTCTTACAATTCCTTTTGTAGTACTATTATAAGTAGGGATGAAGGACTTAATATTATTTTCTAGTTCAAAATCTAAATTTAGAAACTCATTTGGTTCCATTCTATTTTGCTTCTGCTTTCCATTATGGTCTCTTTTATCTTAAAGTTCTTCTTGTACAGCATTTTACCAAACTTCATAGGATGGAGTTTAGAAATGTTACCATTTAAGCCTATGTATGGACCACTATCCCTATAGTTTTAATTTATTTTGGCATTCGTTTTGGTATTCCCTTCTGAGTCCATTGCTATATTCATTTCATTTAAAAAAACTTACTTTAGAGCAGCATAATATTTAATTACATTATTGTCAAATTTGTTAAGCTTACCCAGGATTATTTGTTCATTGTTAAACATCAGTTTTCTAAGGGAAATGATATCTATTTCTTTATAAATCCTAACTACTATATATTAAAATTTATGTTATTCTCCTGTCAGAAAACTCTGAGAATTGATTTACAGAATTAAAACCAAACTAAATTAAGAGTACTTAGCTGAATGTATATGATTTTTTCAAACTCTCCACAAAATTGTGCCAACTCTATCTTGTTGACGGAACCTTAACATAATGTAGTAACTTAGTTTTGTTTTTCATGTTGTGTTGATATAACACTCAGTAATTTTGTTCCTCTTCATTTAGACAATGTTTGCTAAAAGAAGGTTGTGTAACAAAGATTATATTAAATGTGGATTCACTTATATTGAAAAAGCTGGTGACCAACTAGCACATGTGTTGTGTACCATAATATCCTTGGTAACAGTGCTCTGCAGTCATTGAGTCTGTGAAACAACATTGAACAATAGCACATTCATCAGTTAAGAACAAACCCAAAGTAGTTTCTTCTTCTTCTTTCATTGTCAAAAGAAACTTGTTAAATCACATGAAGTTGGACTATTGAGGATTACAATAGAATTATGACTGAAGAGGTTACTGGAGTATCATATGAGTTCCTCTCCTAATAGCAACATTAAACCCCATATTATTGAAGAGGCACTATTCATTTCTTCCATTTGTAAAGCAGACCATGGGGGCTGTGGCGCCACAATAGTGGCACCGCGGCTATGGCAGTACAGTTGCCGCTGTATGAACATACTGGTGGCATGGCAGTGTCCAATTTGTTCGGCTGGCTTCGAATTGGAGGGTATGGTCAAGGAGGTCCATGCCCGTCCCAAGGGCTGCATCGTATTGCGCCTTGTCCCGGAAGACAAGGCGCACTATTGGAGAAGGTCCATTTCTGGAAACTACCCTGGTTGCCTTCACTAAGTATGGCCAGCTTAGTTGGAGTTGCTCCAGTAGTATCTGCATAGGCAAGTTTCATTGGACTCCTATTCCTACGGCGCTAAAGCGGTCGTGTTGGGCAGGGGTGTCGTCCAGTAAGGTGTCTGTGTTAGCTCTTCCGGAAGTAACTGGTGGCTGGGGTGCGCGGGAGGGCCGGCGGCAGTGTCCAGTGCCAGTGAAGCGGCGCTGGTGATCAGTTTCTTCTGTGTTGCTGGTGACTGCTGTCGAAGGGCTAAAGCGAGCAGAGGTATCGTCCATTGTGGTGTTTGTGCTGGCCCTGCCGGCAGTGGCCGGAGGCTGAGGTGAGATGGCGCTGGGAGACCTGACGGCGGTAACAGGTGCCGGTAAAGCGGCACTGGCGGTCGATGTTGCCATTGCAGTCTCCCTGGCAGCGGTGGTAGCGGAGGCCAGCAGGTGGTGCACGGTTTGAGTTCCTGTTGCGCGCCCATTTGAGCTGCAAAGTGTACCAAAGTGAGTCAGGCTTGATTACACGGTGGATCGGAGGAGCCGAAGGTTCTTTGGTAGACCTGTCGGCGGAGAGGACGCGTTGTTTCCTTAGTACCATCTCTCGAGCAAATGACCGCTGGTACATAAGGCAATGGACGGTAATTTATACCTTTGAAGCGGGGGAGGGCTGTTTATGGACCACTTTGTTGTGATTAGCTGTTGTATTGACTAATGCGAATGCACTATAAGGCAGGAAGCCAAGCCTGATTTATCTTAAATCTTACTTCTCTATTGCAATTATTGGGATGTTTGTATATTTCTATGGCTTCTCTGAACATTCTAAGTTAGTAATATTCTGTTTATGGTTTGACTATAATATCGTGTTTGTCTAAAAGATGCATGTTCTGCAACGGCAGATTTGTGTGTAGCCGAGGCGCCAAATCTTTTTATGTTCGCAGTACACGTTTTTATGCTGCGTTTTGTTGTGCTTATATTAACATTGGCCGCATGTACACAGTATCTTGTAAACACCGGCGGTAGAGGGCGTGTCCATTAGATTTTTGACTGGTTTGTGGATCTGTTTTAATATTTGAGAGGGGAGAAATATTGTGTTAATTTGCTGTATATGTAATATCTTGCCGATTCTGTCAGAGATGCCTTTAATATACGGCAGAAAAACCTTAGCTCTCGGGTTAGGTCGATTTATGTTTTCCTTGTGAGATTTATTGGGATGAATTGCAAGTGTAAATTCCTTTTCAGAGTAGTCATTATGGGCGAAAGTTTGCTCAAGACGTCTTAGCTCACTTTCTAGGTGTTTTGGCTCATAGATACTTTGGCGCGTTCAACTAAAGTTTTAATAACACCTCGTTTTGTTTGTTTGTTTGTTTACGGGTTTTCTGTAAATAGAGTGGCCGAGTTTACCTTGTGCTTCTTTGCTGACCAAGACGTCTAGAAATTAGAGTTTACCGTCAGATTAAATTTCAGTAGTAAATGCATTTCATGCATTAAAAAGACTGTAGATATACGCTTCCATGAAGCCACATTGTAAAGACTCGTTATAACGGTACCAACAAGTTTATTTTTTCGCCGCCGTTTCCAGCGCAGCTGCCTCAGAATGTTCCATAAAATAATTGGCAATCCAATTTTATGTAGCCACAGCGTTATATAATGTGACCGATGTTATATAGGCACAACAAAACGCAGCATAAAAATCCGTATTGCCGAATATAAAAGATGTCGCCTCGGCTTCACAGACAAATCTGCTGTTGCAGAGCATGCCTCTGTTAGAAAACACTTTGCGTTTAAGTACGCTCAACTTCTAGGTCATTAGCGAGACAAACACGATATTATATTCGATAAAACAGCAGTACTTGCAAACACCAAACATTAGTACCCTAGAATGTTCAGAGAAACCATAGAAATAACAATATCCCAATAATTTCAATAGAGAAGAACAACATAACATAAATCAGGCTTGGCTTCCTGCCTTGCAGTGCCTCAATACAACAGCCAATCACAACAGAATAGTTCATAAACAACCCTCCCCCACTCCAACAATATAAATTACGGTCCACTGCCATATGTACGAGATCTCGACCTCTCAACATGGGTATGAAGAACACAAGGAACACCTCTGCTGCAAAGCCACCGGTGATTAAGAAGTTGAACTCTCCACAGCTGACGCTGCACCTGCCGACACTCTACCACTAGGAAGCCGACACAGCCACCTCCAGCTCTTCTCGCCAACGCATGCCTCCCTGCATCTCCGCCGTGGTCAGGGGAGTTCATAGGCAACTGCCCGCCACACTGCTTCTCCGCGTCGCCCAGGAATTTTGGCCCTCAGCTGCCAAAGCTACCAGAATTCACAACCAACGGCGACCGACACCGCTGATGATGTTGGAGTTTATGGACAGGGAGGAATACTCGGCTGCACTGGACGCAGGGCTGCCCTGCAGATAGAGACCAATCGGAGTGTTCGTGTTGCCAGTATGGTCACGCGGCTGACTCCTGCTCTGCTGATCCGAGGTGCCACTACTATGGCGCACCTAGCCTGCTCACGACACAACTTGCAGCACCGAAGTAGGTACTGTGCCACCTCTAATGACTTCGGCCATTACATACGCAGGCCAGGCGCAATACCCTCGCTCTCCCGGATGACGACAGTTACCGCCACCTTCGCAGTTTCCAGTCCAGGGCGAAGCATCCATCACAAAGGCCTCTTCGCCATCAACGCAGAACACCACACCAGCTCAACCGAGATCCTACAGAAGTTGAAGAAACCTCACCTCTCAGAAAGAGTTGCAGAGTTGGATGGGGCGCTTTCTGAGCACAACACTTGAAAAACTGCAATACACTCAAAAATCCTATATACAGGATACTAACTAGCTATACAGGATACTAACAACTAACGATTGCAACGCTACCATGCGCGAGATTTCCATTACACTACAGCGAATCGTCAAGGATGAACTCAAGTTCGTTCTGAGGAAATTCAATGAACAACCAGCCGCAAACCACCGAAGTGGCCGGACGCAGCACCTAAAGCCGCGCTCGGCAGCCAAAGCACTTCTAGAAGTCAGCTCACCGAATTCATCACGTTAGTAAGGTGGGCTTTGCCTAACGTGCTCAGCACGTAACTGTGTTTTTCTCCTCGTTTCGAAAAAAAATGTACCCGCAGTCGACAGCAGTTCTTGCCACTCTTCTCTTTTGAGGATGTTCTCCACAGTTGAGGAAGAAGAGTCAAGTTTTTAATAACTTTTGTTCGACCACGGCCAACTCCGAAAATATGTCATATTTTACTGATAACACTGGACGTGAAAGCCTACGATCATGTCTTTAACAATTATTTTACCCCACTCAACAAAATCCTGTTGCTGTTATAACTTTACAGAACACTAAATAGTGCGTCGTAACTGGTTAACGACTTTTACGAGTTGTCAAGCTTTAACAATATGTTACACAATATCCCTGGTATTTTTCTAACCTGAAGTTTTCTTTTGAACCAAAGAAGATTTACAATTTTATAATTACCACCGTCAATTAATAGCTTATTTCTTTAATTCCTCATCCGGCAGTTGCATACTAACATCTCTAATTTATACACATTATCATGCAATTATAACAAAGAATACATAATTTATCGTCGAAGATTGAGTTTAAAAATTCATTGGAATCTTTGTAATGATTAAACGATAAAAAACGTTCACGATGATTTACTCTCAAACCATTTCCAAAGATTGTATTACCAAATTTCATTGGGTGACTATTTACTTTTCTTTATTTTACTATAACTATAAATGGCCCACGACCTTTATAATCGTATAATATTTAATTCCTTTATCCTAAGCTGTTTGTTTTCTATATATTACGCTGTAATTTTTCTTTTCCGAAATATACCTCTATATTGACTGAAAAATTAACCTTGCTGGGACGTTCGTAATTAATCACTCAAACACGCCGAGTGAAATATGTGTCTATTTTTCTTTTAACTTGACTTAAACACGTTAAATCTATCGATATTTAATAAATAATAACGAACTGCTTAAATCTTAAAACCAACCCTAATTTAAGTGTAAAACCAAAGGCTACTTCAAAAATAAAAATTTAAACTTGAGAATGACAAGGGGACCAGTACATTACTTTTGAGAAAATCAAGAAAACATATTTTAATCATTATATTTCACCATTTAGTACACATTTCTGTAGTCACTGAAATGTTACCAATATCTTTTAGCATTTCATACTATCAAAAAAATAAATATTTCGGTCTTAAGTGAGTTATTAACAGAAAATGATGGATTTATCCAGTTCTAAACTCAATTAAACTTTTGAATTTTTTTCCAGCACGAAACCACTAATATGTGAACTAAAATACCACTTATCTGAATTATTTAACTTGCAGTGTGTTTCAGTATGCATAATATAATAATTATATATCTTTATGGTAAAAATTAACTAATTAATTAGAAAAATTAGACATTAGCATTAATACATATGTTAGTGTTTTCACTCATTCTTTTCATTATCCTCATAAAGTTTTTCAATGCAGTCATTCCACTACTTACACACTGGAGAAATAAACTTTTCCAACACCACAATATCGTCGTTTCTCCTGATTTATTGGCAATGGCGAGTTGTATAGATTTATAACTAAATCGAAATTTCATTAGCATGTACTCCTTTCTTCATAGCGACAAAGTTATTAAATACAAACATGTTGTGTGTTTCAGACACTGAAATACTATCATCTAAAATACAAACATTTTATACCTTGATATTGTAAATGGTTGATTATCATTTTTTGTCTTCTTAAAAGATCCTGTTAAAGGGTTTTGAAATCCTTAATGAGATCTTGAGTCAATGACTTTAAATTTACTTGAGGCACTCCTTGCTAGAGAATACAGATCTTCCGGAATGAAGACATACTCTTATTTTCTCTCTTTAATTTCTAAATAGTACAAACACCCTGTCACGTACCAAGAATAAATGCCCAATTTCAGGATATATTGTCACGCCCTTAATTTAAGGGGGTTGAGGATGTGCATTTGTGAGCGTAGCGGGATTAAGGTTTGGTGAGCAACTCTGAATAGCAAGATAAATTTAATATAATAAACGAGTAGAGACAATGAAAGTCTCATGTCATTTTTAGGATTAAGTATTTGAGAAAGATCTGTTTCTGGTTACCTAGTGCTATTGAGCAGATGTTACGCTGGATGCCATACCCGAAGGTGGGCGTTGGTCTGGGCATCGTCTCCGACCGCACCTGGGGATGTCCCTATCAAGACTGCCATGCCCATAGATTTATGGAAGGGTTTTTATATTATAGTTAGACACCTCTACACAGTACATGGCCATACACGGAGAGATAACCTCTGCTCTTTGAAATGGCATCAAAAACCCACATAATACCACAGGAAATGACTAGTGCTAAACGACGACTCACTGTACATCCTGGGTTGCACCATGTGAAGTAAGAATGCAAGAAATAAGCTTCACCTGAACCAAATTCTAAAGAAAAGTAATTTTTAGGGAAATAATTTAACTTAACTTAACCCATACGTTGTAACGTTTTGTCAAATTTTCAACTTGCAGCTAGGGTAGATAAAAACCTCACCGTGACTAGATTCTTATTATGACTTCCACGGTTGTCACTTTAGAGATACGTTTTTACTTCTGGAGGAACAAGGTTATTAATCTAATCTTTCAAAAATTACATTTTCTCATTACAGCGTTTATTTCCCGTCACTTCATCGTACATATAAACCTTGCTCTCATTAGTTGAGCAAACTCAATTTAATTTAAGAATATATACACTGTTTAGAAACCTATGCTTAACCACAGTAAAAAGCCTTCTGTTGCGATCACTGACACAGGAGTCAAAAGTCAAAAACCTCCATAGAATTATCTAATTTGGTAAGTTTGGTAATTTACATTTCAGATCCATATAAAGCATAACCTTTAGCCAGATGTAGATCACGTGATTGGATAAGTAGCATTTTTACTTTCTCTACTACATACAGTAAGTAGGGGAAGTATTGTATTCCACCCAAAAATTCGATACCGAGATTTCAACGGAAATACGTGTTTTGACACACACTGAATCCAAAAAAAAGCATTTTTGGAAACATTTCCGTATGTGTGTGTGTGTGTGTGTGTGTGTCTGTGTCTGTGTCTGTCTGTCTGTGAACAGCATAACTCAGAAACGAACAGTCGGATAAACACCAAACTTGGTATTTAGGTTCAGTATCTTCCAGAGATGCGACACAAAGGTTTTCAAGAAAATCCCCCCACCCCAGATTACCCTTTACATGGAAGAGTTTTCGAAAAGTTTAATTTTCTCAAAAATGGCTAACGATTTTGATTAAAATATCATAGGTTTAACATATTTTCATGACAAATAAAATGTATATCTTGAATTTTCTGGGAATGTCTCCAAAAGTATTCTCCATTGTGAACGACTTTGGGATAACTGATAAACCATAAGAGATAGACAAAATGTTACTGCACAAAATATGTAGATCGCGTTAAAATACACAATTTATACATTAGATACATTTTTTTGTTGAGTGAACCATTTTCGAGATATTGCTTGTTATTCCCTTAAATTTTTCAATACTTATTTTCTAAAATGGGAATTCGTTATTGATTTTACTTTATCTACTACGTATAGAAGTAGGGGAAGTATTGTATTCCATCCAAAAATTCGATACCGAGATTTCACCGGAAATACATGTTTTGAGTCCCCCTGAATCCAAAACAATCTGATGTGTTACACTCACATGACTTTCTCTACTCTTGTACAAACTATTTTTACAAACGCTTATTCTCCATATGCTTCATGTTAATCGAGATATCGAGATGTCAATCTTATTGCTAGTTTTTTTGTAGATGCAAAGGGAATATGGTAGGTTTTAAGCGATAGTCAAATCTTTAAAGCGCTGGTTGCTATGTGGTGCATTCCATTCTCTTTGCATGTCTAGGACAAAAAAAATGAATAACGAATTTGAGAAATAGTATAAGTATTGGAAAATTTACGGGAATAACAAGCAATATCTCGAAAACGGTTTACTCAGCAACAAAAATGTATATGTCATAAATTGTGTATTTTAACGCTATCTACATTTTGTGTGTAGTAAAATTTTGTCTTTCTCTTATGGTTTACCAGTTATGCAAAAGTCTTTCTCAATGAAGAATACTTTTGGAGACATTCCCAGAAAATTCGAGATATACATTTCATTTCTCATGACAATATCTTAAACATACGATATTGTAATCAAAATCGTTAGAGCCATTTTTGAGAAAATTAAAATTTTCGAAAAATGCTCCATGTAAAGGGTACTCTGGGGTGGGGGGATTTTCTTGAAAACCTTCGTGTCGCATCTCTGGACGATACCGAACCTAAATACCAAGTTTGGTGTTTATCCAACTGTTCGTTTCTGAGTTATGCTGTTCACAGACACAGACACACACACACACACACACACACACACAGACACGCACGGACATGTTTCCAAAAATGCTTTTTTTGGATTCAGGAGGTCTCAAAACATGTATTTCCGGTGAAATCTCGGTATCGAATTTTTGGGTGGAATGCAATACTTCCCCTACTTACTATACGTAGTAGAGAAAGTAAAAAGCGTTTTTGGAAACGTCCGTGTGTGTGTGTCTGTGAACAGCATAACTCAGAAACGAACAGTCGGATAAACACCAAACTTGGTATTTAGGTTCAGTATCTTCCATAGATGGGACACGAAGGTTTTTAAGAAAATCCCCCCACCCCAGAGTACCCTTTACATGGAACATTTTTCGGAAATTGTAATTTTCTCAAAAATTGCTCTAACGATTTTGATTAAAATATCTTATGTTTAAGGTATTTTCATGACAAATAAAATGTATATCTTGAATTTTCTGGGAATGTCTCCAAAAGTATTCTTCATTGTGAACGACTTTTGGTAAACTGATAAACCATAAAAGGTAGACAAAATTTTACTACCCAAAAAGTGTAGATCGCGTTAAAATACACAATTTTTGTCATATACATTCCTTTTGTTGAGTGAACCATTTTCTAGATATTGCTTGTTATTCCCTTAAATTTTTCAATACTTATTTTCTCAAATGGGAATTCGTTATTCATTTTTTTGTCTTGGATATGCAAAGAGTATTAATCTGTGGCAAAGGGAATGGTACTGCACCTAGCAACCAGCTATTAAGAGATATGTATATGCTTAAAGGCTACTGTATTTCTATATTGCCCTTGTAAATATATATCCCCCTTACATCTACAAAAAAAATTAGCAATAAGATAGAGTCTGCAAATGTTTATCTCGATTAACATGAAGTAGATGGAGAATAAGCGTTTGTAAAAATAGTTTGTACAAGAGTAGAGAAAGTCATGTGAGTGTAACACATCAGATTTTTTTTGTCTTGGATATGCAAAGAGTTATAATCTGTGGCAAAGTAAATGGTGCTGCACATAGCAACCAGCTATTAAGAGATATGTATGTGCTTAAAGGCTACTGTTTTTCTATATTGCCCTTGTAAATATATATTCCCCTTACATCTACAAGAAAATTAGCAATAAGATAGAGCCTGCAAATGTTTATCTCGATTAACATGAAGTAGATGGAGAATAAGCGTTTGTAAGAATAGTTTGTACAAGAGTAGAGAAAGTCATGTGAGTGTAACACATCAGATTTTTTGTTTCATCAGTCTCGATGTCAATTTTCAAGGAATCACACTTAGTACATGTGTCAGATTCTGGTTCTCAAAATAACGAATTGAATCGTGTGCGAAAAAATGTACTGCGTGCGAAAAAATGTTGTACTACTCATGACCAACACTTAGTTTTACTTCAACTTTACTGGCACAGTTCATTTTTAAAAGATTTTCAGATTCATGTTTCTCCAAATTAGGAAGGTGCATCTTCTTTACTATTCGACTCTGGGCTTAAATATTTTCTTTTGGAAGTATTTCTAGAATAATGTATGATTGGAATTAGAAACTCCCTATGTGAGCCTCCACTTGAGCTGTGAAGGGCCGAGGCTTCTTACTAGATCTTGAATTTTCAGAGAAACCTTTCTGATCCATAGGTGGGGAAGTACTGTGAAGTATAAGCTGCAGTAGCCTGTTGATCCTTCCCTTTTTATGCAGTGAAGACCATAGAATGCTTGTTTATAAACAACTACTTTCTTTGCACCCACATTAGTCTATAATAGATTAAATAAATAAACAAACAATAAAGAACCTGTATTCTATAATAAGGATGCATTATTTCACTATCATCATGGGATATAGTCCGGTACATATCATGTAGTAAATTTCATAAAAAGTGGTCTTTATCCACTTATCATTCTTACAACTTCAATTGACGCCCTTTACTTTCCAAAAGAAAATCGCGGCAGTCTGTTTCTTAAACTTCTGCGAACCTTGGTAAACTTTGAGCACAGAGAACACCAAACTAATTTGTGTATAGCAGACTTGAGTGAGTGAGTGAGTGAGTGAGTGAGTGAGTGAGTGAGTGCATTTGGTAGGTTCGTGGTGAACCTAAGTAAATTTTCTATGTACCCACCCTTGAAAGGGCTTTACCATAGGTAGGATGGATTGTTTTAGGGTGTCAGTTTGGTTTTGAGGTAGAAGGTGTGTCGGGAGGTAGCGCTAGGTTTTATAGGCTCCTCATTGGCTACCTTTTCAGGAGCAGAGCCAATACCCTGCTCCGCTGCTGTTTATATTTGTTTAAAAGTTTGGTTGGTAGAATTTTGTTGACCACTCCCATAGGGGGAGGGGGGAGTACTTAGTGACAGCGCGTTTTTGCTGTTGGCAGGTTTAAAGCATTCGTTACCGGGGATGCCCGCATGCCATGTGAGGAACCCGGTAGCGTCTGAATTGACGTTCTTGAGGTAAGTAGTCCCCCAGGGATCTGACAAGGGCGTTCTCATGGTGAATCAATTTTCCGTAGAATTTGGTTGCCCGGTGTCTAATCACATCCTCCACATATGGTAGAGCCGAGGTTTCATGTAGTAGCCTGACTGGAAAGCCACGACAGACAGAATAGATGGACCGAAGTCCTCTATTCTGAATCCGCTGAAGCCAGGTATCTGCTGCCATGCCCCACATCTCGCAGGCGTAGAGCCTCTAGGTAATATAAGTGCTTTATAAAGGTGTAATTTTAAGTGAACCGGCATGTTGGAAGCCAGAACCGGGAATAAGGCGGCTACCGACCCCTTAGCCTTGTTCGTTGTTCCCTGCACGTGTTCACGAAAGGTTAGGCCCTTATCTATAGTGACACCTAAATAGGGAATAGAATTTCCCCATTCTATACTTTGGCCCCGATAGGTGAAGGTTGGTCTGTTTGCAGCGGGGATTCTCCTCTAGGTGAGCAGGACAGCTTGGCTTTTGCCCGGATTCACGGGCATCCGCCACTGCCTGCACCAGAGTTCAACGAGACGGAGGTGTTGTATAGGGTTGAAGGCTCTGAGAATGTGTCTGCTGGTTGTGTATAGCAGGACGTCGTCAGCAAACTGGGCCATATTGACGTCCATCGCCACTGGAAAGTCTGCCATGTACAGACTGAACAGTGTGGGAGATAGTACAGAGCCTTCGGGGACTCCGTCTCGTAGGGGCTTTTGTGTAGATGTTTTCCCCGCTACTGCTACTATAAAGGTGCGTTGATGTAGGAAGCTGTGTGTTATGTTGATTATCTGTCTGTGTAGACCAAGGTGAATAATTTTGTAAAGGAGTCCCTCATGCCAGTTCGTAGAGAAGGCCTTCTCCACGTCCAGAGACACCGCAGGAGTGAAAGCCCTGTTCTGGAAACCCAGGGCAGCGGCTTCCACCACCCGCAGCAGCAGTTGGGCGGTCGAATACCCAGGACGAAAACCAAACTGATGGTTTGGGATGGCTTGAATGTCAACCAGTAGTGGTGACAAGCGGCGTAGTATGAACCTCTCAAAAACTTTTAAGAGGGTGGGTAAGAGGCTGATGGAGCGGTAATTGGAGGGAAGAGCCGGATCCTTACCAGGCTTCGGAATGCACACCACCCGGGCCACCTTCCACTCCCGTGGAAAGTGTCCCAAGGTGATGCACATATTGAAAACCTTGGTAAGGAAAAGTACAGCTCTGAAGGGAAGGTTGCGGAGCATGGCGGGGGTCGGCCCGTCCGGTCCGCAAGCCTTTTTCTTGTTGAGACGCCGGAGTGCGCCTTGGACTTCGCTAGGGCGGATGATTGAAAGGGGATTCTCCGCTCCATCAGGAGGTAACCGCAAATAGCGATCCACCTCCCGAAGGACGCGGGCCTTAAAGTCGGCGTCCTGAGGGTCAGCTCTGGGCCTACAGGTATCCTCAATATAGTTAGCGAGCACATTTGCTTTGGCTATGGGTTCATATACAAGGCCTAGGTTACCTTGAAGCGGAGAGTGGTATTAGTTGCGTTGACGACGGAGGTTTTTAGCTATCCGCCAAACGTCACCACCGTCGAGGTTCTGACGAGCCAACGTGGCCTCCCACGCTTGCACTCTGTGCTCACCAAGTCGGTCACGGACCTCTCGGCGAAGTTGCCGCAGAAGCTCTCGATTGTGGGGCGTTCAGTGATGCTGGTATAGCCTTCGGGCTGCCCAGGAGCGGCGGATGAGCAGTTCTAGGTCCAGTGGTAGGACGTCAGGATGAGGTGGGGGAGGTGATAAGATGGTGAGGTTATGAACCGTTCGTACCACTGTAGATGTAAAGGATTTGGCTGCTGTCTCTAGGGAAGGAATATCTGTAATCCTGGGGTTAGGCGGGATTGTTGCGTGGATGCAACCCTTAACGCAGTCCCAATCAATTTCTCTGGTCTGTCCAGAAAAATCATTACTGGCAACCCTTCTGTTGATCTCCGTCAACACGGGGTTGTGATCGGAATGAAGCGCTGAGAGTGATGTGAGCGTGAGATGAAAGGGGTAATGCTTGATGATCGCAAAGCCGATGACAGAGGGTAGTCCTCGACCTTGCGGCTGGTGGGTGGGTTGCAAGGGACCCAGTACTCGAAGTTGAGGGTCACTATCTATCATGCAAATCAGTGCGTTGCCTCTTGCATCCGCACGAGGGCCCGAATGCCAACGCTGATGTTTGGCATTGAAGTCCCACGCGAGGATCACGCAAGGATGAAGGGCTAGTATGGATTGGAAGTCAGCAGGTACGAACAGCCTAGCAGGTGGGTGGTAAATAGGAGCTATTATAACCTCCGTGCCACCCAATTCAACACACACCGCCGTCGCTGCAAGGGTTTGCAGGGGTGGAAGAGGGATGTGTTTATGGACCACGTTTTGCCTCACAAGCACCGCAGTACCGCCTCCAGGGCCAGGTACTCGGTCACTGCGATGGCAAACGTAGCCAGGTAGATGGAGTGGGATGTCGGGACGCAAATGTGTCTCGGAGACTAAATTGAGGTCCAAAGCATAGAGGTTGGTAAAGCGATGGAAGTCATCCCTTTGGTTCCTTACCCATTTGCATTCCAAAAGACGAAGCGGAAGGCGGTACGAGACCTAGTTCCGCCCTCCATTTTGGAACAATTTTGCAAGGGAGAGCAAAAAGGTGAGTCCCTCCAAGAGGATCATCGCCTTGCTGGTTGGGTCTGTGGCCTGAAGGACCTTGGTGATAAGCTCCTGAACCCGACGACCGTAGTCCTGCAGTAACAGCTGCAGCCACCGCGCCAAGCCCATGAGATCAACACCAGACGTGGTTGGTGTGGTTAGGGTCGGTTTTGGAGATAGTGCAGGGGATGGAAGAGGCAGAGGGCGAACCCCATCTTCCTTGGCCCTGGAGGCGCGTGACGGCTGAGGCGCAGGACCTGCAGCCACCGGCTCCCCCGGTCCGAGTCGGTCCCAGGGTCCGGCCTTCTCCTCTTCTGTCTGGGTGGAGGTTTCTGTTGAGGTGGTTGGTCATGTGTTGTGATGTTAGGAGTATTTTGTGTAACACCCCGACCAGAGACCTTCTGCGCGTATGAGACGCCCCTAGGAGCTGATGTTGGTGGTGGCGCTGGTCTTGGCGCCTGCCGTGCTGTGGATGCCTCCCTCCGTTGGTTTTCCACCCTCCTGGGTGGTGGTGCTGTACGTTCTCTCGGTGATTGGTCGGATGGCCCACGCGTCGAGCGCATGGAGGCCATCACCTTGAGGCGCGTCGAGCATCCCCCATAGCAAGCTATGTGCTCACTCTTGCAGCTAACGCATGTGGGCACATCTGCGATGGATCTCGGGCAGACGTCTTTAGGGTACATGCCACCGCACCTAAGGCAGCGCAGTAGACGGTGGCAGTAGTTGCTTGAGTGTTTGAAACCCAAGCAACGATGACATTGTGCAGGGCCGTCAGGGCGTCGGGAGGCTTCTACTGTTACCCGGAGATAACAGATCGAAGTGACTCGATCTATCTTGATCTCCGGGTCATTTGCCCGCTCCACCACTACTAAAAAGAGGGGGATGGGGATTTTATTGGGCTGCTGCCCAGCTGGAATGGGTTTTGTGAGCTGCTTCACATGGCGGGCTTTATGCCCTGACGGATGAGGTCATGCACAATGTCTCCCACTGATGTGTCCATAGGTAGGCCTCTAATAACTCGCTTCAGGTCTCTGGTCTTGTCCAGGCCAAAGCTAAAGTGAGGAATGTTCTTCTTCTTTAGGGCACTCAGTAAGAACGAATAGTCCTCAGAGGTCCTAGGCTGGAAGACGTATCGGCTCTTCCTCCGGGTCACCGTACATTCCTGGCAGAGAGCAGGCATGACTTCTCTGAGGAAGTCCACCACACCTTGGAAGGAGTCCACAATGACGGCAGGAATATGGCGCCGTGGTTGCCCGCTCGCGGCGGGACTGTCAGATGCCTTCTTGCTCTGGCTGGCAGTATGTAGTGGCCTTTCCTTCCTGCCCACTACTCCAAATCCGTAATCACTGTTCTCAGGGGGAACAGTGGGGCCGTTCTCGTCGCCTCCCATGATGGAGGAGTGTACGGAAAAGACCGAAGCCTTATCCGAGTAAGCGGAGTAACTGGTGACTGGTGACTCGGCATTTTTGCCTGTTTTCAGCGGAGAACGCTCGCGTGAAAAGCCGTTGTCAGAATGTTCCGTCGAAGACGAACGGGCGAGGTCCCCTTTTCCGCTTGCGCGTTTTCGGGACATCCTAGTTTTTCTAGCCTTTCCCGACCCGGAGGCCTGGGAAGAAGCGTTGGTTACACTGGTGCTGGGCATTGGCTCCTGCTCCTTCAAGGCAGGGCCGCTGGTAGCCTCGCTACTGGGAGCGGGTTTCATGGTGCAGGATAAGGGGAAAGCAAGGGTAGGTACACGTACTCTGCACTCCTAACTCACTTAGTCACCACTTACCTACAGGCAGCGGGGGCCCTCGGTGTGACAACAGAGGGCCGAACACTTAAACTTTAAGTGCGCCGTACCTTACCTTGCGGCAAGATGGCTATGGCCTTGTTGTTCGCCCGCTACTTGTTTCTCAGCCGGTAGAGATGTCCCAAGTTGATGATGTTGACGTACTGTTCGAAATCTCCGTATTTTTTCTTCCGTGGGGGGAAAATGCATTGCTGCAATGCAGGTGTGCAATGGCTGGGGGATACCCACTAAAAAACCCCACCACGTGTTAATACTATGAAAGCTATTAGTAATATCGTGCATTTTTAGTCGGGTCCCGCATAGCACCCCGGTTAGTCAATGAAAGGTGTGTAGCTGGCATGCAGTGCATACGAGCGCGTCAATAGTTACTTACCCGGAATTACACATGACAAATGCCCTGAGTAACCCCGGGTGCTTAATCGTGCATTACACTGGTAATATGTGATAATATACTAATTGGTTACATTCTATGGTATTACTAGGTTTTACTTTCTTGCAGATTAGTGCAATCGTTATTCTTGTATGTCTAATCTATGTTAGAGCAAAAGTCATAGGAAATACTCTTAGGCTATGAACATAGCCAGTCATCATGAGTGCTTCTGAGTTCCTTCCCTTTGGAAGGGCGTCAAGTATTTCAGCCAGGAGGATATCCTGGGACGTCGGATTTGCAAGGCTGTCTTGCTCGTCGTCTCTTGGTCCTTGGATGAAACCGTTCGTTGTTGTGCCCACACAGATAAGCAGCCAACCCATCTCGGCGCAGCTGCACGAGTGTGTCACGCGGGGAGGCCTTCTTTTCCCGGAGGCGCCTTGGCTGGGTAGCGCAAGGAGTTGAAGGCTGCTGCATGGACTGGAATCTGTAACTGTGAGAAGGTCATGAAGTGAGATTAGTTTTTGTTCTTTTTCTTGGTGATTTGGTGTTTAGGTGAGTCTTAGGAGGTTGTCTAGGAATTCTTGGACGTTAGGCTCTGTCTCATAGTGGAACAGTGTTCGGTCGAAAATCGACAGAGGACGCTTATGTTTATTCACTTCTGTCGTGTAGTTGCCTAAGTTGTGAATATGAGCGTTGTGATGTGTAGGAAGCCTTTTGTATGTGTCAAACGTGAGTTTCTTAATAAATTCCTCGATGGTGTGCATTTTTAGTTCATTATGTAGTATGTCAGCGGGAGCTATCCTTGGCACTTTTGATACTAAGCGTAAGATTTTGTTTTGGCAATTTTGTAGTCTTTTGATGTGTGTTTTAGCGGCGTCTCCCCACACAGGCGCCGCATAGGTTAGAATGGGGCGAATTAGTGTTTTGTAGAGGGTTAGGCCTAATTTAAGGTTTAGTTGATTATTCAGGTTTATTAGAGGGTATAATTTGCCCAATTGGGCGTTTGCTTTTCCCCTGACTTGGTTTATGTGGGGTTTCCAAGTTAAGCCTTCGTCCATTTTAAGCCCTAGCCATGTTACATTCGATGTCCAGTTTATGTTCTCACCGAAGAGTGTGAGTGGTTGTAAACTGTGTCTTGGTAATCTGTGATTGGTTCGTTTTGTGAAGATTATTGATTGGTTTTTTGGGGCATTTACTTTGATTCGCCAGTTCGTGAGCCAACTCTCCAGCTCTCGGAGAGGATTTTGGAGACGGGTGTGTATGACTTGTGGTTGGAACGATTACGCCATTATTGTTGTATCGTCCGCGTATATGTAGAGGGTGGTGTTTGCAGTTTTCGGGATGTCGTTAATGTATAAGTTGAACAGTGTGGGCCCGAGTATGCTTCCTTGAGGGACGCCCGCTTTGATGGGTCTGATGGAGGACCGACTATTGTTCACTGAGGATTGGAACTTTCTGTCCCTCAGGTAGTTGGACATTAGTTTTACTAGCGAGTCCTGAATGCCTAATGAGGCTAACTTTTTCAGAATTCCCGCATGCCATACTTTATCGAAAGCTCGTTCCACGTCGAGGAGTAAAGCTCCTGTGGACTTTCTTATGTTGAAACCGTAAGTGATGTGCTCAGTTGCTCTTAGAAGTTGTAAGGACGTTGAGTGTTTCGCTCGGAAACCGAACTGTTCCGGGATGAGGATGTCGCGCTTAGTGATTGCTGCGTTGAGTCTTTTTAGTATTACTTTTTCTAGCAGCTTGCCTAATGTGTTCAGTAGACTAATAGGGCGATAGTTATTCGGATTGGAAAGATTCTTTTGCTTTTTCGGGAAGTGAAGTACGTGGGCAATTTTCCATCTTTCAGGGAAGAGCCCTTGTGTTAATACGAAGTTGAAAATTTTTGCTAATAGATGTACCGCATCATCGGGTAGGTGTTTAAGAGCTATGTTAGGTATTTTGTCTCTTCCCGGGGTTTTTCGTTGGGATAGATGTTTGATTAGCCATTTAATTTCGGATGGGCAGGTTTTACGAACTAAGTTGTGCGATTGTTGTTGGTGGAAGTCGCGGGTTTCCATCTCTGTGTCTGCTGTGAATTGTCGACAAGATGGAGTGTTATTCGGGGTAAGAGTGTCTTGAAGCGCATCTGCCAGTGTGTCGACTTTTTCTTGGTCGGTGGTAGCTATCTTTCCGTTGTGGTGAAGTGGGGGTATGCGTACTTTATCTCGGGTCAAGCATCTCGCAATGCGCCATACTGAGTTGGTTTCGTGATCCAGAATGTCTAGCGTGTTTTGCCATTGTTGGGCGGTGTAATTTGAGTTCCTTTGCCTAAGCAAGTTGTTGAGGTAATGGAAGGCTTCCAGGTCGACTATGTGGCGAGTTTTCTGCCATTTTCGTCTTGCTCGATTTCGTTCCGCAGCCACCTCTTTAAGGCCTGCTGGAAGCTTGGTGTCGAGTGTCTTTGGTACGTGTACTGGGACTGCCGTAATTGTTGCCAGTTTGATGGCATGTTCGAACTGCGTTACGGCCTCGTCGAGCTCCGCTTGGGAGTTGGGTTGTTCCTCGGGGAGGTTTTCGCTAATTGTGCGTTCAAAAATTTCCCAGTTTGCTTTTGTGTAATTGTACCTTGGTGTTGGTTGTGACATCAGTATCGGACCTTCTAAAGAGATTATTACTGGGAGGTGGTCAGATGAAAGTTCGTTTCTGACTTGTAGGGTAATTCTTTGGTTAATGTGCCTGGCGATTGCTATGTCCAGGATGTCTGAGCTTTGATTTCTTGCGAATGGAATGTAGGTGGGTTCGTTGGGAGCATGAATTATGTAGTCGGAGTTGTTCTCGTGCTGGAGTAATGCATTTCTGGCTGCATTGGTGTGCCTGCAGTTCCAAATTTGGTGCTTGGCATTGAGATCTCCTGCAATTAGTACTCTGTTGTTTATTTGTAGAATTTGGTCAATTTCCCACGTGTTTAATGGTCCTGGTGGGTTGTACGCCACTACTAGTAGTGTTCGGGAATTCTCAATAGTGATGAATATACCTATTGCTTCTAGGGTCGCAAATTGTGGGAGTAAAGCTACATCATGTGCTATGTTTTGTTTTATGATAATGGCTGTGCCTCCACCGCGATTGTTCCTATCCTTCCTGTGTGAGATGTAACCCCGTATATTAAATCTAATGTTGTTGTCTAAATGTGTTTCGGTGATAATCGCTATTTGTATATTATTTGTGTTTAGGAAGTCTGAAAGTTCTGTTATTCGTCTTCGTAAGCCTCTAGCATTCCAAGTGAGTACTTTGAGGATGGGTTTAAGGGCCATTAAGGAAGCCAGGAGTGGTGAGGAGTTGGAAGATGTACCTCCTGGTACATCTCCCTCTGGTAGCTTCGTCTAGGGTCTTCGGTCGTCTTCGTCTGTGGTTGAGGAGGTGCTCTCCCCCCGTCCCTGGGTGGTTGCGGCTTCTCCTTCCTGGTCGTGGGCCGGCTCCTGCTCTCCCGATCAGGCACCGGGCTACCTACAGCCCGCACACGGCTAGCTTGTGAAGCCGCAGTTCTGGGTCGAGCTCCCTTGACGGCCGTCGGTGCTGGGCGCGCATTTGCCGATCCCCCACTTTGTGCCTTGCCCTCCTGAATTGCGCGAACCAGGGCAACCTGCCGCTGGTACTCTGGACATACCGGGTAGCACGCCCCGTGGCCCCGTCCGCGGCATAGAGCACACTTCCTTTCAGGAGGGGGAACATCGCAGGAGGCCGACTCATGCGACCCAGTGCACTTCGAGCACACAGGGGCTGACACCGTGCACCTTGCTGCCGTATGCCGCTGCTGCTGGCACCGGTTGCACTGGACCGGGATGATAGGGCGGCGGTAGGGCTCAATCTTCACCCGGAAGTGAAGGACGTACTCGAGCCTCCGTAGTCGGTCTAGGTCATCGGCGGTCGCCACGTCGACGAGGTACATTGGAAGAGGTGTCCTGTCCCTGTTGAATCTTCGGAGCTGGACCACTCGGAGGACTGACAGGTGTGCCATCGTCAGCTCCTTCTTCAGGGCTTCCTCAGCTCCGTCGAAGAGGACGTTCTTCACGACCGCCCTGTGCGTCTGGTTCTGCGTCGCTCTGGTAATCTGAAAGGCGACCCACATTTCCCGAAGGAACGCAACCAAGTGCCCGTAATCTACGACAGTCCTGGTTCGCACCAGGAAGTCGCGATATATCGGGGCCCTTGAGATGACGTAACCCTCGTTGGGGCAGGCAGCATCAAACTCCTCCATTAACCTGCACAGAGAAGCAGAAAGATTACGGGAGACATAAATCGGGGGCTGAAGGACGACGTTGAGGGCATCATCATAGGAGCGAGAGGGGTTGGGGGGAGTGGGTAGGGGTTGGAGGAATGGGGATAGGGTCGGGTCTGGATGAGGGTCCGAGTTGGGGAAAAAAGGAAGCGGAGTTAGGGCCAGGGCGAGAAGAGACGGGGTGAGGGACGGGTTGTGGGGAGAGGTGGGTCGAGAGAGGAAGGAAACCAGGAGGAGGGGGACGGGATGGGCAAGAAGGGCAGGAATAGGAGAGGACGGGCCAGGGATAGGGGAGACAGGACGAGGGGGTGGGGTGGGCTGGGGGCACAGGAGCGGACGGACGAGGACGAGGATGAACGGGAAGCAGGGAGTGGGGAGTCGAGGGCAGCCGGGGTGATGGACAGGCATGGAATCACAGCCGGGCTGCTATCCATACCAGCGGGGTTAGGGGTAGAGCGAGGAGTGGGTGTAGAGGTGCGAGGAGTCGGTGCAGAGGAACGAGGAGAGGGACCAGAGGAACGAGGAGTGGGTGCAGAGGAACGAGGAGTGAGTGCAGAGGATCGAGGAGTGGGTACAGAGGATCGAGGTGTAGGAGCAGAGGAGCGAGGAGAGGGTGCAGAGGAGCGAGGAGTAGGAGCAGAAGGAACAGCGGAAGAACCAAACTGAAGCTGGGTCTTGACAACCGCTTGCCTTGTGACCCGCATCCCCGACGGGGAGCCCCTCGTGGTCTTGCGCTGCTTGGTCATGGAGAATGGGAAGGTAATACCAGAAAGTAAGTATGTAAATCAAAAGTGGAAGTGAGAAGAGTAGAAAAAGCTTACGCTACCTAACACGGGGCTTAAAAACTATAAAAAGAGGAAAAGATAGAACAGTAGAACAGAAAGAACAGCTAAAGGGCGCTAAAAAGCCCGAAGAGCAGAGGTCCTCCCCGTGAGGGCGCTTTATGGTTCCAGTCAGAGACTGTTAGCTGCGGACGTGCTCCTCTATTAGTCAGTTGAGTCTTTGGCCTAAGCCGCGGCAATGACGAGCCGGTCGAAGGGGTCTCCGCCGATGGCCGCAAGTGCGGGAGAGACAAGCGACAGGCGCGGTGCTCTTCCCGACCGCTGCGCAGGCTCTGATCCCTTCTTCGCGCCTTTAAGGCTAGTCGGGCTCTTCTGGTGCTGTCTTGAAGTCGGTAGTCGCTCTCGAAGTTCTCCGCCGAATGTCCTCCGTAGAAATGAAGCACAAGACCCTGTCGAGGTGGCGGACCGCGAAGAATTTTTTTTTGTTTGGAAAGGGGAGATAGTAGTAGAGTTGGAAGGGAAGAAAGATTTGGCTTATTTCGCCTGGTATGGTAAGAGGAATAAGTGAAGGAAAGGATGGTGGAGTCCCGCATAAGCACCTCCGTCATTGTACGCTATTTATGGTTGCTGCCGGCGGTGCCGGTCAGGCGCATTGTTTGGGTTCTCAGGTGGACAGCCATGGCACTAGTCCCTAGCTGTCACCTGGCGAATCTGTGGTGAAAATTTATTGACCTGCATTGTTTGTGTGTGTTCTCAGCGGTTGTAGCGTCTTTGTGGGTGTGGTTGCCGAAGTAGATGTGATTCTATGTACGTGCCTATAAATGTGTTACTTTCGTCTAGTTTGTTGTAGTTCTCCTCCAGTAGCTGGAGCTAAATTTTTTTATCGAGTGGAGGAGAACATGATTTAATCACTAACGTCAGCCCCGATGGGAGTCGGGACTGAGAGTGTGTGACTCACCGAGCGTCGGCATACCCACTAAAAACTCCTCCACCGGTTAGGTCGTGGGTTTGAAAGGAAGTTCAAAGGAAAGTTAGCACGGTCCCGCATAGCACCCGTGTTAGTCGAACGAAAGATTCTAAGATGCCACCCAATGGGCGGGAGCGGCGTAAAGTGCGGTCCTAGCTTACAGCCATGACAAATTGCCCTGACTGCAGCCTAGGGGTTAAGGAAGTGCTAATAGAAAAAAGGGGGTTCAAGGGGATATTAGAAAGGGATGGTTGTGAAGATGGACTTACTCTGGCTCTGGATGCCGTCGTCGTTTGCCCTTGTCTTGCACAAGCGCACGGCATTGTGCAAGAATTCGTTGCTGGCTCTCGGAGATGACCAGCGGTGACTTCTCCGGTGGTGGTATGTGTGATGATGCTGATGGCCTTCCTTCCTCGAAGCTGGTCTCCAGGTTTTGCAGCCGTGCAGAGATGAGGTGCAGTTTGGCCAACAGGTCAGCGGCGGTGGTGTGTTGCTGAGTAGTACCAGCAGTGATGGCGGTCTGCAATTCCTGGAGCTTCTCGGTGGTGGTGGTGGTGATGAAGTCGTCCAGAGCCGCGATGCGCACACCAATGTCCAGGACCTCCGTGTGGAGATCCTGAACGGCGTCGCGCAAACCCTGGATTTCCTCGTGGATCTGCGTTGAAGATGCTGTTGTCGGCGCTGGTGATGGTTCTGGTGTCGGTGTCTGTGGAGGTGTTGATGACTGCGATGTTGGTGCTGGTGGCTTCGGCGGTGCCTTCCTGCGGGGATGCAGGGGGCAAAGCGCTTGGCCGGTGTAATGTGTTGTCCCTCCACAGGTCGCACAGTAGCGGCGTCGGCGACGAAGGTCGTGCTGCTTGCACGTTGCAGTTGAGCTGGCGGCACCACAGTAGTGGCACTTAGGTTGCGCTGTGCAGGATGTCTCGACGTGCCCGTAGGCACAGCCGCGCCTGCAGGGAGCCTGGCGTTCCACTCGGCTGGCCTCGATGCGTAAGCACCGCCCTAACAAGAGTAGGCCCGCCCTCAAGGCAGCTTCGTAGTCGCCAGGGTCTGCAAACTCCATCCTAACTAGTTACGTGGGTCCCCGTGCTCCGATGATCCTAGTGGCTTTCAGAGCTGAAGACCACTGCTGGTGTGCTGCAGCGATGAGGACCCTGGGTGGCAGGTCCCTCGGGACCCTTCTGACGACTGCACTGCACCTCCCTTGAGGCACAGGCTGACTCTGCGTTGGCTGGGAAGTACCCAGAATCGGCAGCGTGGATGCCGGTGATTGAGGCGGCGACTGCCGCGGCGAAGCTGCGCTGGCTGGCGGCAAAGTGGCGGTTGCGGCATAGATTGCCCTAAGCTGCGGCGGCTGCGGCGAAATCTCCTCGGCGGGTGCCGGAGGAGATGAAGAGGTTCCTGCCTTAGCAGGAGCGGCGACAGAGAGACCCTTCTTCCTCGCCATCTCGGAGCTGAAAACGTGGTGTGGTGGGGGAGGTCCAAAGCTACAGGGTAACTGCACGAGCTCAGTCTCAGCTAAACTACACTTCACGTTAAAGTAGCGATAAGAATACAGAATATTTTTTTTTCGTGGGGGGAAAAATGCATTGCTGCATTCGACCCCCAGCCGTTGTGCAATGGCTGAGGGGATATGTGGGGCTCGCCGCTCAAAGCGCGGAATACCCACTAAAAACCCCACCACGTGTTAATATATGAAAGCTAGTAGTAATTTCGTGCAATTTTAGTCGGGTCCCGCATAGCACCCCGGTTAGTCAATGAAAGGTGTGTAGCTGGCATGCAATGCATGCGAGCGCGTCAATAGTTAAGTTACCCGGAATTACACATGACATATGCCCTGAGTAACCTCGGGTGATTAATCGTGCATTATACTAGGCAATTGTGATGGTATACTAATTGGATACATTCTATGGTATTACTATAGTTTACTTTCTTGCAGATTAGTGCAATCGTTATTCTTTTATGTCTAATCTATGTTAGAGCATAAAGTTGTATGGAAATACTCTTAGGCTATGGGCATAGCCAGTCGTCATGAGTGCTTCTGATTTCCTTCCCTTGGGAAGGTCGTCAAGTATTTCAGCCAGGAGGATGTCCTGGGTCGTCCGATTTGCAAGGCTGTCTTGCTCGTCTTCTCTTGGTCCTTTGATGAAGCCGTTCGTCGTTGTGCCCACACAGATAAGCAGCCAACCCATCTCGGCGCAGCTGCACGAGTGTGTCACGTGGGGAGGCCTTCTTCTCCCGGAGCCGCCTTGGCTGGGTAGCGCAAGGACTTGAAGGCTTCTGCATGGACTGGAACTCTGTAACAGTGAGGTCATGAAGTGATATTAGTTTTAGTTCGTTTTGTGCTATTTAAGGGAGTCTTAGGTGGTTGTGTAGGAATTCTTGGACGTTAGGCTCTGTCTCGTAGTGGAACAATGTTCGGTCGAAAATTGAAAGAGGACGCCTATGTTTATTCGCTTCTGTCGTGTAGTTGCCTAAGTTGTGAACATGAGCGTTGTGATTTGTAGGAAGCTTTTTGTATGTGTCGAACGTGAGTTTCTTAATAAATTCCTCGATTGTGTGCATTTTTAATTCATTGTGTAGTATGTCAGCGGGAGCTATTCTTGGTACTTTTGATACTAGACGTAAGATTTTGTTTTGGCAATTTTGTATTCGTTTGATGTGTGTTTTTGCGGCGTATCCCCACACAGGCGCCGCATAGGTTAGAATGGGGCGAATTAATGTTTTGTAAAGGGTTAGGCCTAATTTAAGGTTTAGTTGATTATTCAGGTTTATTAGAGGGTATAATTTGCCCAATTGGGCATTTGCTTTTCCCGTGACTTGATTTATGTGTGGTTTCCAGGTTAATCCTTGGTCCATTTTAAGCCCTAGCCATGTTACATTCGATGTCCAGTTTATGTTCTCACCGAAGAGTGTGAGTGGTTGTAAACTGTGACTTGGTAATCTGTGATTTGTTCGTTTCGTGAAGATTATTGCTTGGGTTTTTGGGGCATTTACTTTGATTCGCCAGTTCGTGAGCCAACTCTCCAGCTCTCGGAGAGCATTTTGGAGACGGGTGTGTATGGCTTGTGGTTGAAGCGATTGCGCCATTATTGTTGTATCGTCCGCGTATATGTAGAGGGTGGTGTTTGCAGTTTTCGGGATGTCGTTAATGTATAAGTTGAACAGTGTGGGCCCGAGTATGCTTCCTTGAGGGACGCCCGCTTTGATAGGTCTAATGGAGGACCGACTGTTGTTCACTGAAGATTGGAACTTTCTGTCCTTCAGGTAGTTGGACATTAGTTTTACTAGCGAGTCCTGAATGCCTAATGAGGCTAGCTTTTTCAGAATTCCCGCATGGCATACTTTATCGAAAGCTCGTTCCACGTCGAGGAGTAAAGCTCCTGTGGACTTTCTTATGTTGAAACCGTAAGTGATGTACTCAGTTGCTCTTAAAAGTTGTAGAGACGTTGAGTGTTTCGCTCGGAAAACGAACTGTTTTTTTTTTACGAGTGGAGGAGAAAATGATTTAATCACTAACCCCAGCCCCGATGGGAGTCGGGACTGAGAGTGTGGGAATCTCCAATAGTCGGCATACCCACTAAAAACTCCTCCACCGGTGGAAAAAGGAAGAAGGTAAAAGTGGAATGACGTGGCTTTGTGCGGTCCCGCATAGCACCCGCGTTAGTAAGTGATAGATGGATGTCTCCGCCCTATGGGCTGGAGCGGGATAGGTGGGTACTAGGTTGCAGCCATGAAACCTGACTGCAACCCTAGTGAAAAATGGCGAGGGTTTAGGTAAGGGTTGGAAAGGTGATTGTATGGAAGGTGTAGGTTGGCGTGGAACTTACTTCCTGTGAGGTTGCATCCTGCTGATGTACTCTTGGGAAAATGCTGCGCTGGCCGGAGGCTTTCGGCGGTTGCTTGGGGCCTCCGGTATGGTTGTCTGCTGGAAGTAGGCCCGAAGTTGGTGCTGCTGCTCTTCCAGGGATCTGATGGCGATGTCGATGGAGTCTAGGTGTTCTGTGATGGTGTCTGTTGCTGATGATGAGTTCTGGCTGGAGGTTTCTATGGTGCTGAGTCTTGAAGTGAAGGTCTCAAACTGCCCAGCTAGAAAAACTTGCTGAGCAGCTGAGGTGTCTTGAAGGTCCCTGATGAGTTCCTCCAGGGCTGTAAGCTTCGTCGTCATGTTCAGGAACTCCGCGTGGAGATCCTGAACGGCGTCGCGTAGGCCCTGGACTTCGTCGATGATCGCTGCTGAAGATGGAGTCGGCGCTGGTGATGGAGCTGGTGTCGGCGTCGGCGTCTGTGGAGGTGATGCTGTCTGCGATGAAGGTGCTGGCGGCTTCTGCGTTGCCTTCCTGCGAGGATGCAGGGGGCAGAGCGCTTGGCCGGTGAAATGTGTCGCACAGTAGCGGCGTCGGCGGCGAAGATCGTGCTGCGTGCACGAAGACGTGGTGCTGGAAGCGCCACAGTAGTGGCACCTTGGTTTCGCTTTGCAGGAGCTCTCGTTGTGCCCGTAGGCACAACAGCGTCGGCAGGGAACCTGGCGTTCCATTCGGCTAGCCTCGATGCGTAAGCACCGCCCTAACAAGGGCAGGCCCGCCCTCAAGGCCGCTTCCTGGTCACCAGGGTCTGCAAACTCGATCCTGACGAGGGTGGTGGGTCCCAGTGCTCCCTGGATCCGAGCGGCCTTCAAGGTTGAAGACCACTGGTGGCGTGCTGCGCTGATGAGGAACCTGACTGGCAGGTCCCTCGGGACCCCTCGGATTACAGCACTGTGCCTCCCATGAGGCACAGGCTGTGACTGCGCTGGCTGGACAGCATCCAGGATCGGCTGCGGTGAAGCTGGCGGCAACTGCGGAGGCAGTTCCGGCGAAGCTGCGCTGGCACGTGGCGAGGCGGCGGTCGAAGCGTAGGTTGCCCTAGGCTTGGGTGGCTGCGGCGAAATCTCCTCGGCGGGTACCGGAGGAGATGAAGAGGTTCCTGCCTTAGCAGGAGCGGCGACAGAGCGACCCTTCTTCCTCGCCATCTCGGAGCTGAGTGTGTTGTTGTTGGTTTTTTTTTTTTCCGTGGGGGGAAAAATGCATTATTGCATTCGACCCCCAGCCGGTGTGCAATGGCTGGGGGGATATGTGGGGCTCGCCGCTCAGAAGCGGAATAGCCACTAAAAAACCCTACCACGAGTTAATTGTATAATGCTGAGTGTTAACGTGCATTTGTTTGCATGCTTTTAGTCGGGTCCCGCATAGCACCCCGGTTAGTATGTGAATAGCTACTTAGCTGGCATGCATTGCATGCGAGCGCGTCAAATGTTACTTGCTGGTATTGCCCATGGAACCTGAACAATACCAGTGGGTTATTTGCGTATGTTTCTTATATTGCTAGTATGTGTTAAATAATGCCTAAGATCTAAAATGTGTGTTGTTTGCAGGGAGTGCCTGCGTGTCACATGACTTAGCATTAACTTACTGCTAGGTTGTACTATTATTTTTATATTAGATTTATATAAATTGAACAATTTTGTATTGTGTCCTGTGCTTTTTTTTTTTTTTCCGTGGGGGGAAAAATGCATTATTGCATTCGACCCCCAGCCGGTGTGCAATGGCTGGGGGGATATGTGGGGCTCGCCGCTCAGAAGCGGAATACCCACTAAAAAACCCTACCACGAGTTAATTGTATAATGCTGAGTGTTAACGTGCATTTGTTTGCATGCTTTTAGTCGGGTCCCGCATAGCACCCCGGTTAGTATGTGAATAGCTACTTAGCTGGCATGCATTGCATGCGAGCGCGTCAAATGTTACTTGCTGGTATTGCCCATGGAACCTGAGCAATACCAGTGGGTTATTTGCGTATGTTTCTTATATTGCTAGTATGTGTTAAATAATGCCTAAGATCTAAAATGTGTGTTGTTTGCAGGGAGTGCCTGCGTGTCACATGACTTAGCATTAACTTAATGCTAGGTTGTACTATTATTGTTATATTAGATTTATATAAATTGAACAATTTTGTATTGTGTCCTGTGCAGTCAATCGGGCACAGGCGACAGTCTTGAGATCCGGCGTCCTGTGTTTTTTTTTTTTTTTTTTTTTTTTTTTTTCGAGTGGAGGAGAAAATGATTTAATCACTAACCCCAGCCCCGATGGGAGTCGGGACTGAGAGTGTGGGAATCTCCGAGCGTCGGCATACCCACTAAAAACTCCTCCACCGGTTAGGTCGTGGGTTTGAAAGGAAGTTCAAGGGAAAGGTAGCACGGTCCCGCATAGCACCCGTGTTAGTCGATCGAAAGATTCTAAGCTGCCGCCCAATGGGCGGGAGCGGCGTGAAGTGCGGTCCTAGCCTACAGCCATGACATAAAGCCCTGACTGCAGCCTAGGGGTTATGAGGTGGTAATAGGAAGGGGGGTTCATAAGGAGATAGTACGAAGGGATGGTGATGAAGGTGGACTTACTCTGGCGCTGGAGGCCGTCGTCGTTTGGGCTGGTCTTGCACAAGCGCACGGCATTGTGCAAGAATCCGCTGCTGGCTCTCTGAGATGACCAGCGGAGTCCTCTCTGATGGTGGTGAAGGTCTTCCTTTCTCGAAGCTGGTCTCCAGGTTTTGCAGCCGTGTGGAGATGTGGTGCAGTTTGGCCAAAAGGTCAGCGGCGGTGGTTTGCTGCTGAGTAGTACCAGCAGTGATGGTGGACTGCAAATCCTGGAGCTTCTCGGTGGTGGTGGTGATGAAGTCGTCCAGAGCCGCAATGCGCACACCAATGTCCAGGACCTCCGCGTGGAGATCCTGAACGGCGTCACGCAAACCCTGGATTTCCTCGTGAAGCTCCGTTGAGGATGCTGATGTCGGCGCTGGTGATGGTTCTGGTGTCGGTGGAGGTGCTGATGACTGCGTTGTTGGTGCTGGTGGCTTCGGCGGTGCCTTCCTGCGGGGATGCAGGGGGCAGAGCGCCTGGCCGGTGAAGTGGGTCGTTCCTCCACAGGTTGCGCAGTAGCGGCGTCGGTGGCGCAGGTCGTGCTGCTGACACGAAGCAGTGGTGCTGGAGGCGCCACAGTAGTGGCACTTTGGCTGTGCTGAGCAGGATGTCTCGGAGTGCCCGTAGGCACAGCAGCGTCTGCAGGGAGCCTGGCGTTCTACTCGGCTAGCCTCAATACGTAAGCACCGCCCTAATAAGGGCAGGCCCGCCTTCAAGGCCGCTCCGTAGTCGCCAGGGTCTGCAAACTCCATCCTGACGAGCGAAGTTGGTCCCCGTGCTCCGATGATCCTTGTGGCCTTCAAGGCAGAAGGCCAGTGCTGGTGAGCTGCGGTGGTGAGGAACCTGACTGGCAGGTCCCTCGGGACCCCTCTGATGACAGCGCTGTACCTCCCATGAGGCACAGGCTGGGTCTGCGGTGGCTGGGAAGTGCCCAGAATCGGCAAGGTTGATGCCGGTGAGTGACGCGGCGACTGCCGAGGCAGTCGCGGCGAAGCGGCGCTGGCTGGCGGCGAAGCGGCGGTAGCGGCATAGGTTGCCCTAGGCTGCGGTGGCTGCGGCGAAATCTCCTCGGCGGGTGCCGGAGGAGAAGAGGAGGTTCCTGCCTCAGCAGGAGCGGCGGCAGAGCGACCCTTCTTCCTCGCCATCTCGGAGCTGAGTGTGTTGTTGTTGGTTTTTTTTTTTTTTCCGTGGGGGGAAAAATGCATTATTGCATTCGACCCCCAGCCGGTGTGCAATGGCTGGGGGGATATGTGGGGCTCGCCGCTCAGAAGCGGAATAGCCACTAAAAAACCCTACCACGAGTTAATTGTATAATGCTGAGTGTTAACGTGCATTTGTTTGCATGCTTTTAGTCGGGTCCCGCATAGCACCCCGGTTAGTATGTGAATAGCTACTTAGCTGGCATGCATTGCATGCGAGCGCGTCAAATGTTACTTGCTGGTATTGCCCATGGAACCTGAACAATACCAGTGGGTTATTTGCGTATGTTTCTTATATTGCTAGTATGTGTTAAATAATGCCTAAGATCTAAAATGTGTGTTGTTTGCAGGGAGTGCCTGCGTGTCACATGACTTAGCATTAACTTACTGCTAGGTTGTACTATTATTTTTATATTAGATTTATATAAATTGAACAATTTTGTATTGTGTCCTGTGCTTTTTTTACTTTCTCTACTACGTATAGTAAGTAGGGGAAGTATTGCATTCCACCCAAAAATTCGATACCGAGATTTCACCGGAAATACATGTTTTGAGACCTCCTGAATCCAAAAAAAGCATTTTTGGAAACATGTCCGTGTGTGTGTCTGTGTGTGTGTGTGTCTGTGTGTGTGTGTGTCTGTGTGTGTGTCTGTGTGTGTGTCTGTGTGTGTGTCTGTGAACAGCATAACTCAAAAACGAACAGTCGGAGACGCACCAAACTTGGTATTTAGGTTCAGTATCTTCCAGAGATGCGACACGAAGGTTTTCAAGAAAATCCCCCCACCCCAGACTACCCTTTACATGGAAGATTTTTCGAAAATTTTAATTTTCTCAAAAATGGCTCTAACGATTTTGATGAAAATATCATATGTTTAAGATAATGTCATGAGAAATGAAATGTATATCTCCAATTTTCTGGGAATGTCTCCAAAAGTATTCTTCATTGTGAACGACTTTTGCATAACTGGTAAACCATAAGAGATAGACAAAATTTTACTACACAAAAAATGTAGATCGCGTTAAAATACTCAACTTATGTCATATACATTTCTTTTGTTGAGTGAACCGTTTTCGAGATATTGCTTGTTATTTCCTTAAATTTTCCAATACTTATACTTTTTCTCAAATACGTTATTCATTTTTTTATGTCCTGACATGCAAAGAGAATGGAATGCGCCACATAGCAACCAGCGTTAAAATATTTGACTATCGCTTAAAAGCTACCATATTCCGCTTGCATCTACAAGAAAATTACCAATAAGATTGACATCTCGATATCTCGATTAACATGAAGCATATGGAGAATAGGCGTTTGTAAAAATAGATTGTACAAGAGTAGAGAAAGTCATGTGAGTGTAACACATCAGATTTTTTTTTTTTTTTTCCGTGGGGGGAAAAATGCATTATTGCATTCGACCCCCAGCCGGTGTGCAATGGCTGGGGGGATATGTGGGGCTCGCCGCTCAGAAGCGGAATACCCACTAAAAAACCCTACCACGAGTTAATTGTATAATGCTGAGTGTTAACGTGCATTTGTTTGCATGCTTTTAGTCGGGTCCCGCATAGCACCCCGGTTAGTATGTGAATAGCTACTTAGCTGGCATGCATTGCATGCGAGCGCGTCAAATGTTACTTGCTGGTATTGCCCATGGAACCTGAGCAATACCAGTGGGTTATTTGCGTATGTTTCTTATATTGCTAGTATGTGTTAAATAATGCCTAAGATCTAAAATGTGTGTTGTTTGCAGGGAGTGCCTGCGTGTCACATGACTTAGCATTAACTTAATGCTAGGTTGTACTATTATTGTTATATTAGATTTATATAAATTGAACAATTTTGTATTGTGTCCTGTGCAGTCAATCGGGCACAGGCGACAGTCTTGAGATCCGGCGTCCTGTGCAGTCAACGTCTGGTGCTGCTGAAATAGTGGCGGACCTCGCAGAAAATCCCGGAATCGATGTTTTCTGTGTCCTATCTGAGTCCGGAATGAATAGCAGACTTCAATTGGAGCAATTGCTAATACAGGAAAGTCGGACGATTTAACATGGGAATGACTGGGACTCGCGAAAGTATCGCCATCTAGCGTAGCGGTCCGGACTACGCACATCAGCTGGTTCAATTGAATAGAAATAATGATGCCAAGCATACCTTTCTTTAAGGATCTGAAACATGGATGTTCGAAAACTGATAAAAATAAGATACAGCTAAGAGATGAAATTCCTGTAAACAGTAAAGGGACAAATTTTCAAATGAAAAAATACGGGAAGAATTAAAAATAAATTCCTTGGATAAAAAAATTATAAATTATAGAAATGAATGGAGGCAGCATGTTGACAGAATGTCGAAAGAGAGAATCTCGGAATATTGTTGCACTAAAGGCTAAAGGAAAAATATATCCAGGAAGACCAAGAAAACTATAGCCAGACACGTTTTGAAGCGACACAGGCAGCACTGTCTAATTCCTGGAGTGCAGAAGTAGAAGAGGAAGAAATAATGTTTTGACCGAGGTTGACGAGCAATAGAGGCCATGGTGCGAGAAAGTCGGTGATCAGCTTAGTGCTAGCGAAGCTAAGTGCTTGCAGACGTTCAGGATAAATTCATTGTCGACATTGCTTGGAAGAGTATGTTTTATGACATGTTGCTATATTAGTTATTGGTGTATGTAGTAAATGTGAAACATGTACAGGTCCGTGTTACTGTCATAATGTAATATTTTGGAGTAGATGCTAATTTATCTCTATAACAGCAAATTGGCTCCCATGCGTGAACACGCAAAGAGGTGCGTTTTCACCCAAGTGTTATAGATATTTCTAGTTGTTTATGTAAAAAATACATTAAGTGATATTTATACATATACACAGTTAATGAAATATAACGTGCTGTTCTTCATAGCGATCATTGTTTCTTTGTTTCTGTGTGCCATAACATGTAAGCAGAATGCCTCGCTGCTGTAGTGCGAAGGACTGCAGTTCGAATTACAAAACAGAAACTAGGTTGTCTCCACTTGTTCACTTCCTAGGATGATACTTTAAGAGCAATATGGTTAAGTAAGGTACCTATTGACTTTACTTGGTTAAAGAATCCTACTTTGTATATTAAACATTTTGCAGAGTCTGACAATATAAGGATTGATAAATGCATTTTAAAGGGTGAGGTGAAAGAGAAAAAAGAGAAGGATGGGTCTATGCCTTGCCTTTCGCAAATATCTATCCAATGAAAAAAGCTGCTGTAGAGCGCCTGCCATTGTTGAGGAGGAGCAGCTTAACAAGATAATTGAAGAAACTTTAATTTTTCATCAGAACATAATCAAAGCAAAACAAATTACTAATCTCGATGGTGTTGTATCCTATTACCATAAGCATTTGGCTGGAAGCGGGTGGACTTTACTTAGCGGTGAAGTAGTGTATTTGCTTCCTATTATGGAAATTGTAACGGTATTACTTATAATGTTTGTGTATTTGTGTTTACTTCACGCGTTGAAGCCATCTTGTGACGTGATTCATTTGTTAGGTTTGTTAGCTCCATCTGGTGTTAGCAATTTGCGGTAGTATTAGTGTTTGAAAGAATGCGACTGTTATTTGTTTTAATTTTTGTTTACTGTCCTCCGGCTAGCTATTATGTTTTCTTGGGTCGAGCACTTCTCTTTATACAGGTTGTGTAAACGGAAAGGAATCTTTTATCCAAAGATAACACTGATAAAGAAATTTATTATACACTTTTATTGTCGAAACACAGTCTATCACATTTACATATTGATCTTGACACTCGCCAAACTGAAACTGTTATAATAACTTCATTAGTGATAATTCTTAATTCGCGTACTTCAACTTTTTGTATAATTAACTTTATAACACTTGAGATTTTTCATAACTCTGTTACGCGTAACCTGCAAATTGATATCCAACGTGTGCCGTACAAATACTTTCGATGAACTGACGGGAATGCGACGTGTAGTGTACAAAGAATTTTGATGAACTGATGGGAATGCGACGTGTAGTGTACAAAGAATTTTGATGAACTGTCGGCGATCTACCTCTAACCTACTCTTTTTATACTGCTTCACCCAGATATGCCTAAAGATTATAACTGAGCTGCAATTGGCTAATAAAACGCGCCAACATTAGCGTCTATTTTTATATCCAATGAAAATTATGAATACATATGCTCTAGGTAAATGTTCTAGAAGATTCTAAATGATAAACACGCCAACATTACGTAACTTCCTCGTTTCCAATAATGATAAACAGCTCACCCCCTCGCTGCATTATTGCACGCTATTATTGTCAGTTTCAGTAAGGCAGTATAAACTTACTTCCCAACAATAATTACAATCAACAAACATCTCAAATCAATGTCACATAATAATGCATATTCACTCTTTGCATTTAAATAATTTATGATACAAATTACTGCATCAAAATGGTGATCCAGGGTATTACATTGCAGCCATAATAATTTTTCAATCTGACCTTCTGTATTGAATGAGTGTTATGAACAATCGGTTAGCAGTGAATAAAACTCCAGTGAAGTTACATTTATTACAGTTAGTGGATGTGCTGGAAAACCTGATGAAATATGCAGAGTGTAAAAGAGTGAACTGATTAGTTCTGCAATGACTTAATACAGAAATTGTCAGACCTAATAAATGCCAGTGACAGCAATACAGAATCTCTTGAGTTCACAAAGAACAGTTTCATTTGTGAAAAACCGCTGCCAGTAGTAGACGCTATTGTGGTATATATTGATAGTTGCTTTCTCTCTCTCTCTCTCTATCTCTCTCTCTCTCTCTTTCTTATAGAAACATCAAAAAGAAATTCAAACGTGATAATAGTGGAGAACTTAAAATCATTTTGTGTTCAAAGATAGTTCTCCGCTTCCATGTACATATGTATTTACGTAAATAAAATGTGATAAATGTATTCATTTTGTTGCGGAGAGTAATTGTATCTGTTTATCTTATATTTATGTATAATTGTATTGTGTAATGTTTATGCGACAGTGCATAATGTCACTTGTTATGTCAAGTATACGAGCACTAAACCGTTCTTTATTATTATTATTATTATTATTACTATTATTACTATTATTATTATTATTAGGTATTATTATTACGTATTATTATTATAACCTAATTCCCTTCCTATTGTTAATGCGAGTAGAATCGAATAGAATTTTATTAGCCTTTAAGCAGTTTTACAACATTGCAATTGGTCTCATGAATTAGTACATAAATTTTTCATTACAATATCAAAATTGAAGTAACATTAGTGCTTACGTAATATGTTTTACGTAAATTATTATAACTTGAAGATCTTATATTGTGCTGCTTTTGTTTTGTTTGGTTACATAATTTTAACTGCCCCACGTATGGGAGCCACTTTATAGTAACATTATTGTAGCCCCACGTTATGGTAGCCAATTTGCGATAGTATTACTTATAATGTATGTTTACATCACGTGTGTTGAAGCCATCTTACGACGTCATTCATTTGTTCGGTTTGTAGCTCCATCTTGTGTTAGCAATTTGCATCAGTATTAGTGTTCGAAAGAATTTTAAGTTTGTTATTGTCCTCCGGCTAGCTATTATCTTATCTTGGGTCGAACATGTGTCTTGATCAGGGTTGTGTAAACGGAAAGGAATCTTTTATCCAAAATTACACTGATGAAGAAATTTGTTTTACACATTTATTGTCGAACACGTTAACTATCACATTTATACATTTATCTTAACACTCGCCAAACTGAAACTGTTATAATAACTTCTTACTGATCACTTTTAATCAACGTACTTCAACCTTTTGTATAATTAACTTTACCATATTTTAGATCTTTCATAATTCTGCTGCGCGTAACTTGTGAATCTATATCCGATGTATGACGAACTGACTGACTGAAGACGACGTGTAGTGTAAGACGACGTGTAATGTATGAATGCTTTCGGCGAACTGAAGGACTGACTGACTTTACCTCCAACCTACCTTATTTATACGCCTTCATCCAGATACGCCTAAAGATTATAACTGAACTGCAATTGGCTAATAAAACGCGCCAACATTAGCGTCTATTTTAATATCCAATGAAAATTATGAACACATATGCTTTAAGGAGAAAACATTCCAGAAGGTTCTCAACGGAAAAAACGCGCGAACATTACGTAACTTCCTCGTTTCCAATAATGATAAACAGCTCACCCCCCTCTCTGCATTATTGCGCTATTATTGACAGTTTCAGTAAAGCCTTATAAATTTACTTTCCAACAATATTTACAATCAATAAACATCTGAAATCAATGTCACATAAAAATGCATATTCATATTACAATCATTATTTACATTTAAGTAATTTGTGATACAAATTACTGCATCATATGCCCCACTAGAAACATAATTATAAATATTTATAACTTGTTTGGAAATTTTATAATTGTGTTTTTAGTCTCCTAAATCTTGGAACACACGCTATCACTTTCACTTAACACTTCACACGCATTTAACACACGACATATGTGTTTTTTTATCTCGCCACTACTTACTGGCTCTGGTTTAATTAATTTAGATATTAATCTGACATCACAAAAAAATTTTATAGCAAATACTGTACCCTAAATTATTTAATTACTGTTACCAAATTGTTTACTTTCTTAAGTTGTTGACAAAAATTTATACATTTAAGATTTTTGTAATTGTTACACATATTTACCAAAATATTCACCCTTTATACAAATATATTTACATCTCTTAAATCTAAGTACTGTTTCACATTTTCTGTTTGCTACATAAGTATTTGTTTTTAATTATTTTTACCCATTTTTGTTATTTTGTACTTTATTTTAACAATACTCTTGGAATTGTATTTATGTAATTTGTTTTTATTTTAATATCATATTAAGTTTCAATCTTTACATTCTTAATTTCAAATACTGTTACAGTTACTAAAAATTTAATTTTTTTTTAAACATTTCTCTTTTTTTTTTAATTTATTTCTCTTTTCAAATGACATATAAATATTTAGTTAACCCTCTTACGTTCCAATACATTTCTCTGCAAGTCATCTTTAACTATCCAGCATTTACTTTACATCTCATTGCTATTTACCCTCCTGGATCAAATTGTGTGTGGCTAAACATTACTCGTAGCCGTATCCTAACCTTCAAAAATTTGTTCATGAATAACTTCTTGTATTCATATGAAATTTCGTCCCTTGATAACATTTGAAAACAATCTAAAGTTTCTTGTACAACAAATCTTTTAACAACTGTCATTTTCAATTCTTCTACTATCTCTTTAACTTGAGAATACTCTGACAAATCTGTACCAAACTGTACTGGACTGGAGTTTTCATTTTGAACATCTTGGTACAGTTTATTTCTTTGCATTACTGTCTCATTCTGTATTTCTGATATCTCCCCTCTGAAATTAACTTGCGCCTTATTCACATCTACATTCATAACCTCATTTATCTCTCTTATCTCACTTGCAATGTTACTCATTCTACTACCTGACTCTGTACATTCTAAATCAACATGTTCATTTTTAGTATTAACCTCACTTTCTTTGTTATCTCTTTCCCTGCTCATGTCTAACATTTTCTTTGAAACTTCTCCTATCTCACTTGCTATTACTTCCTCATTTTCATCTCTCATTTTTGGCATACTACTATCTAGCTTCATAACTTTCTTTTCCATTTCACCACTGCTTTGATCTACTTTTTGCTCTAATATCTCATTACTACTACCAATATTTTCAATTAATTTCCTGTTTTGTTCTAAGCTCTTACCAATATTTTCCCTCAATTCCCTATTATTCTTTTGCATATCTTCCCTTAATTGATCTGTAATACTCTTACTAATATCTTCCCTCAATTCTTTCTTATTCTTTTGCATATCTTCCCTCAATTCTTTATTATTCTTTTCCATATCTTCCCTTAATGTCCCAATATTCTTTTGCATATCTTCCCTGTTTTGATCTATTTTCTTTTCTATATTCTCATTCAAATTTTTCAGCATTTCCATAATCAGACTAGTATCAAGATTAACATTTCCTGCTATTCTATTCTGACTTTCTGCACTAACATTTCCACCCTCAAATCCTAAAAAGTTTGGGCTATTTTCTGTAACCTGTATTGAATTACAGCTAATTGTTACATTATCTCCCTCCATAATTATTTCTTCTGTATTATTAGTAGCCATTGTTTTTGTTTTCTAAAAAAAATTACAATACTCTGACCTTTGTGATGCTGTCTGTTGCTGTTACTTTGATGTCCAGCTTCCTGCCCCTGTCTCCTAGGTTATATGTCGCTTCTGCGTTGTGTTATGATGAATCTACGTTGTCTCGATGTTTTTGTAGTTGAATTACCCTGTTGCCTTGTAATCTCGGAATTACGATGTCCAATCATCCGTGTAGTCTGTCGTTCCTTTTGTTGTTTCTGGAATCTGCGTCTTGTAGTTCAGTTCACTTCTCCATTCGCCCCTTTGGTCATCTCACTTCTTCCTGGTTAATTCTGATCCTTTCCTGGTCATCGTGTTCCTTTCCTGGTTACTCTGCCCCACGTTCTGGGTGCCAATTTGTAGTGACTTTATTGCTTACGTAATGTTTTTACGTAAATTATTATAACTTGAAGATCTTATATTGTGCTGCTTTTGTTTTGTTTGGTTACATAATTTTAACTGCCCCAAGTATGGGAGCCACTTAATAGTAACATTATTGTAACCCCACGTTATGGTAGCCAATTTGCGATAGTATTACTTATGTTTGTTTACATCACGTGTGTTGAAGCCATCTTGCGACGTCATTCATTTGTTCGGTTTGTAGCTCCATCTTGTGTTAGCAATTTGCATCAGTATTAGTGTTCGAAAGAATTTTAAGTTTGTTTATTGTCCTCCGGCTAGCTATTATCTTATCTTGGGTCGAACATGTGTCTTGATCAGGGTTGTGTAAACGGAAAGGAATCTTTTATCCAAAATTACACTGATGAAGAAATTTGTTTTACACATTTATTGTCGAACACGTTAACTATCACATTTATACATTGATCTTAACACTCGCCAAACTGAAACTGTTATAATAACTTCTTACTGATCACTTTTAATCAACGTACTTCACCCTTTTGTATAATTAACTTTACCATATTTTAGATCTTTCATAATTCTGCTGCGCGTAACTTGTGAATCTATATCCGATGTATGACGAACTGACTGACTGAAGACGACGTGTAGTGTAAGACGACGTGTAATGTATGAATGCTTTCGGCGAACTGAAGGACTGACTGACTTTACCTCCAACCTACCTTATTTATACGCCTTCATCCAGATACGCCTAAAGATTATAACTGAACTGCAATTGGCTAATAAAACGCGCCAACATTAGCGTCTATTTTAATATCCAATGAAAATTATGAATACGTATGCTTTAAGGAGAAAACATTCCAGAAGGTTCTCAACGGAAAAAAACGCGCGAACATTACGTAACTTCCTCGTTTCCAATAATGATAAACAGCTCACCCCCCCCTCTCTGCATTATTGCGCTATTATTGACAGTTTCAGTAAAGCCTTATAAATTTACTTTCCAACAATATTTACAATCAATAAACATCTGAAATCAATGTCACATAAAAATGCATATTCATATTACAATCATTATTTACATTTAAGTAATTTGTGATACAAATTACTGCATCAAAATCTTAATTTATTTACAACATAGTTGTGGCAATAATTATACAGTAATAAATTAGTAAACTAATCAACATTCTGCTAAACTGACCTACGTGTCTGCTCATCTGTATGAAAATTGTTACATTTATGGAACTCAAATGAATAAAATACTTTATTTTTTGGCCATTTATCAAGAAAAACTTTGAATGTATTAGTTGGACGTGTGATAATATGATCCGGAAGTTTATTAAACATGCTTAACCCAAGACGTTTATGGCTATTGTGTATTTTGTATAACTTTGAATATGGTAGGTCTATGCCCAAATTATTTCTTGTTTTATAGCATTAATTATCTAAGGGCATATTTTTGTAAGATTTGTTTAATCAAGATTAGAGAATGGTAAAGAAATAATCCTGGTACAGCCACAATTTTCAGTTTTTGATAAAATTTTCTGCAAGAATGGATATAATATATTAAATCAGCAATATATTCAATTGCTTCAATATTAAACCTGGTGTATTATGCTTTGCTTTTCTCGAAAAGGTGCTTTACGTCGTACGTTTCGATTTTTTCGATGGTGCTGGTGTGGCATTTGAGGGATAACTTAATATATTTTATAACGCAAGAAAAGAAAGAGAATGCCGGTGACATATATACCGAGCTGCGCTAAGCTGAGGACTAGATCTGTGACTAGAGGTAATAAGTTATAGCCCCCGGCAGAAGTAAGTTGGTCACATGACCTGAAATTTTCGCATATATTTCTCGTCGGCCTTGGCTGTGACACAGGTCGTGATTTCTATTAACAGGGGAATAACTACGCAAATTTTTGCATTTTCCTTTTAATACAGGTCACAAACAAGGATGCAAACATTTATATTTCAAATTTGGATTGAGTTAGCCTTTACATACCACACAATACATTTGTTTATGTTAGTCTTCATTTAGGCTTGCATTAGTGGCAAGAGTATCAATTCCAATAATTATAAGATATGCTTTGAAGCTCAATGTACAACCATTTATGTGTTTTGCGGCGCTGCGAATAAATTATAACCAATAAAATTTTATAGTTTTGAGCCGAAATTACGATATCAAGAGCTGACAAGATGTATTTCGAAGAAAACCAGGCTTAAACCCAGAAATCCTATCAAGCTTAGAAAAGCTTAAATCGAACGTGTGTGCCTCTGAAACCAAACCTAAAACACCAGACTTTGAGATCTTACTTTACTCTCCTCTTCAGCAGTCTGCAAACATTTATGAATGAAATGCTCATAGGCCTTCATTTTGGAAAACGACATAATGCACAGACAAAAACATTAATGTAACTTACATTTTGAAATTACCTCTAAATCAAAACAAACATTGCAGGCAAAGGCATCATTTGGCTAAGTATTGTTCCAGATACATACACTAATTGAGTTTGAAGTGCACCATTCCTTTCTTTTTATGTATGACTGTCTGTAACTACTTCGGACAGTTATAATTCAGAGAACATTTTAAAACCAACTGGAGCCCATTTACTGAACGAGCAAAGCACAACTTACAGAAAAAGAATCCATAAATAACAAATAATTAGCGCTTCATTCATTCATTCATTCATTCGCTCGCTGTTTAACCTCATCTTATGTAGGACTTACACCCCCAGGACTTACAGGCGGGTGCCTGGGGCCAGAGGCCCGTCAAGGAGCAGACAGAATATCCAGGATGGGTGATCAGCCCGATGCTTGGTATGAAATGAAGGAAGTAGATGAAACGAAATAATGGCGAAATTGATGAAAGTAAAGGTGATGATGGAGCAGTTGGTGGAATCAATGGCGGGAGAAACCGGAGAACCCGGAGTAAACCCGCCCAGAGGCCGCTTTGTATTAGTGCTTCATAACATATTATAATGGTTATATGTTACTGTATTTTACAGACCACACATTTCTGACGCTTAATTTCCCCACACAAAGTAAATTTCTAATTTTGACAATAGCCGAAGAGGCCCTGGCTACAGTATTATTATCAATATTATATTGTATATTTTATCTTGATCTAAAAAAAAAGTAGTTCAGCTTAATTCTAGAAATGGGTTACTGGAGAACACTGAAGCTAAATCAGTGACACGAACAGAGCTAAAAAACGAAAGAACCTATAAACAACTTACCTGGTAACTTTGGCTTCAGTTACCTTTAGTTTTGAATAAATAAATTTTCTTTACTTTGATTATCTAGAATCAGTTTTGAGATATACTAGCTTTAGCTCTAACCACCTCTGAAATAAGTTTCTATGCAAAATAAAATACTTTGATCCTCAGGTGCCTACAGCACCCTATAATATCGAATATAGACAACTCTGTGAGGAGTTAAAAATATATTTTTTAATTTGAGTACATAAAACCTCATTAATGGTTAATGCAAAGTTTTTCTGGTTTTTACTACATGTATGATGTGAACTAAGAAACAACATTCTGCAGGATGGTTATTTTTACCCCGTCTTGGAAAATGTGATTTTTTTTAATTAATGAGAACATATGTACCGGATATTTCATTTGTTTGGAATGTTTTCATAATGTTCCTTTATATTTGCAACTTTAACGAAACGTAACTCTTGGAGAAGCATTGGTTATATATTTTAAGAGTACTTAACTATCTTTATTTTGAGCAAATCGAAAGAAAGAGCCGGCATTCTTTTGCCAACTATAGTTCTAGAAATAAAATACCGTACTTGCTTTCCTGTCATTGAAGATTATAACTGGCGCAAAACTTCTGGAATCGTGACCTTGATTGCCACCCCAGCAGCCGAGCCTAGGAATGGTTCATGTTTAGCTTAATCAGCGAAAGCGATATAATACCTTTGCTTACTCACAGTGCGTAACACATACAGTCTGCATAGAAAGTGTCCGCATCTTGTAATTTCAAAGAGATCAGTACGTAAATAGTGCTTATTTTATAGTTGTGATATTTATAACCATGGCTCTTACGTTTTCAAAGTTAAATGGTAAGGTATTACGTATTCAAAGCAGGGAAATAATTGCAATTGTCCTCGACTTCATAAAGCAAGAAACACAGATGAAGGAAGAAAATATATGTTTACCCGAGTTCCACAAAAGCCTTAAGAGAGTGAAAGAAAGAGTAGCCAAAGCAACTGTTGTTTCACTGAGTTCCGTTTCCAGATTTCTCAAAGATAAGAAAAACCATATGGATGAAAGAGTACCATTTGACACACCTGTAAAGAAACATAAGGTCCCTAAACGTATTACAGAAATAGACGATTTCGACAAAGTCGTCATTCGGTGCACGATTCACAATTTCTATGTGGAAGAAAAAACTGTGCCAACAATAAGTAGATTGATCATCAATCTGAAAGATGTCATAAATGTTCAAGGTGGTGCTACAAGTCTCAAATCCCGGCTATGGCACTGAATTTTGCAGTCTGATACTAACTTTCCAAATGACTATAATTTTATATGTACTTATATCAGCATAAATTTTCAAGATGCTACTACAAATCTCAGAAAAATTATAAAAGATTTAGGGTTAAGTGGAAGAAAACGAAACCAAATAGAGTTCTAATAGAAAAGCACGACATACGATCTCAGCTGGAAGAGTACCTTACTCAGAGGTACAAATTAGAGGGTCAAACTATAGTGTATGAAGATGAGTCGTACATACACAGCAGTCATACATCTAAAAGTTGAAGTGACGATAGTGAATTAGGTTTTCAGGCACCTGTTGCCAAAGGGCAAATACTTATTATCGTTCATGCTGTTCGTTCCAAATGCCCTTCTTTTACAAGTCGCAACAAAATACAGGAGATTTCCATCAAGAAATAAATACAGAAAATTACATGAAGTGGATCAACACCATGTTGATACCTAATATGCCTGCTGGGTCTATTCTGGTTATCGACAATGCTTCACAATGTGATAACACTCAAATTGACAAACAATCTACCTCAAATCCTTGAAAGAAGAAATAAAAACGTGATTGCTTAGGCATAATATAACTTTTTGATGAAAGCATGAGTAAAACAAATATAACTTAGTTAAAGCCAACAAATCCCTTCAGAAGTCATAACTCATAATACTTGGCCAGATATTAATACAACATCTCCATAATGTACTTAGACTGCCACCGTATCACCCAGATCTAAACCCAATCGAATTAATCTGGGCTGATGTCAAAAACTGGGTGCCCTGCAGAAATATCACTTTTAAACCAAAAGATGTGGAGCAGTTATGTCGCCAGCGATTTGCAGAAATTGGAAGGCCAGAATGGGAAAATGTATATTGACATGATGAATAAATTGAGAATCATTATTTCAAAAAATACGGAATTGCAGAAAATCAATTAGAAAAAATTCTCATCCAGGATAATGGTGCAGAAAGTAGCGACAGCAGTGATGGCGGCAATGATGTGAATGATTCCGCAGAATAGGAAGAGCTGCCAGGTGTGGAAGAACTGGAGGCAGATGGTTGACAGTGTTTATATTAAGGGCATTTTACAGCGGTGGATTTAAATATACTGTATATAACTATAAGTTTATCGTGTAATGCAGTGCATAACCAGTGTGCTGATATTTGACAATGACTGTCCCACGCACTCCTGCAGCATGCAGACGACCGGTCACCACCTGATCTGGTATGTAACTCGCTTCATAGCTGTCATTAAGATTTTCACGTGTCTAGAACTGTTGCGCCAGTTATAGCATTGTTTAAAATTCGATTAAGCAAAGCTTAACATGTAATAATTAATATCTATATTCCCTGCCCTACACAGATGATACCATACCTACAAACCGTTGCGATAGGAGCGCTAGTATTCCCTATCTATACTGTTTTATTTATTTTGTTTTTAAGCAGTGTTTCCGAATTGGTAGTTACTGTGTTGTATTTGGTTGTTGGAAGCAGACTGTTTTCAATAAATTCTTTAATCACAGAATTATATATGGAGATAGATGATCTAGGTACTTTTATATCAGAGAAGGTATTGTGGGTGAACAATGGGTAGTTTTTGCGACAATGAATGGGAATTTTATTATAGCCGTTGGCAGTCTTATTAACACATGGTCGAAAGTTTTGAGTCATAACACGAGTATATTTTATCTAGTAGTGTGTGTTATAGCTCTGAGAAAAGGTATAAATATGCGAATATAATGATGGCATGTATGTAGCTGCACCTCAGAAATGAGAAATTTGAGTCTGAACCATATTCACAAATCATTTCGTTATGAAATTATAAGTGACATGTTTAATGTTCCAAGAAGAACTTTAACAGTGACATTAGCGTGTGCATCAGGCGTTTTAATGGCTTGGTTTGCAAAAAAATATTTTCGGCGTATACTGAACGGGTTTACAGAGATAAGGTCATTGAAGAATGAAGAAATTGTGCTTGTTAATTCTGTTGAGGACTGCGAACTTGTTGCTGAAAATCTAAAAAGGTAAGTGAGCATTGGTTGCAGATTGAGTTTTTCTGTCCAGTTTATCTTTACAGATAGATGTGCTTTAGAAATAGATATGCCCACCTACCCGCCCCCTTTCAGGTGCTTTACTTTTATAGGAAAATTGCGTTATGAACACAACAAACGTAGCCATCTTCCCGCAAAATGGGAACTGCCAACCTAAATAAGAAGTGAAATCCGCGAAATAAGCCAAAGCTAGCCTTTCTGGCAACGTGAATCATTTGAGTTTTAGACGCGCAGATCCTTCAGGTACGTCCTGTCGTCGCCAAAGGCCGCAAATGCTACGCTTCTCTCCTGCTAAAAACATCCCTCGGCTACGCTTTGAGGCTGAGGGCCCTCAATCCCTCGGCTACGCCTTGAGACTAAGTATCTTGCCGGCTTTGGCGGCATTAGTTACTCATATGTTGCCAGCATTGCGTTAGACCTAGAAGATGACATAGTGATATCTGTAGGACATATAAGACATCACTTCCATCGCTGTTGAAGACCAACTAAGAGCAGAAAGTCCAAAATAAGCATAGGTGTAATTTCTTTAAAGCCCTAAGTAACCTGTAATTTTTACATGTGTCCAAGGTGCAAATATCCAAAGTTTTGTCCATATTGGTCAAATAGTGACAATTTATACTTTAAGAGCTTGAAAAAATGTGTGTATGGGTAGCTTTTTGTATTGTATGGAAAAACACAGAGCAGCCTGTTCGTAGTCTTTTGGCTATCCCGGTATAAGCATGCAACGTTCTGTGTAGAAAGGTCAAAGAATGTTGATTTGTGTATTAGGGTGAATTGACAAATTACCTTACTTACTTTCTCCAATAAGTTTACAGTTTCGCTGGTTCTGGGTGCTCTGTGACTTTTGTAACTCATGGTGTTCACACTGAAGAATTGCAGTATTTGAATGAAAAATACAGTAAAATTGAAATCAGCTAGATACCCTGGAGGCAAATGTAAATATAAGAGATTGAGCAATGAGCTGAAAAGGCATATTATGGAAATAAAAGATGAATCACTAATCAGATTTCTTAGAAAACTCTCAGTTGATAAGGACTATGGATATTTACTGTGGAAAGCAACTAAAGGTTTAAAAGACCAGTGAATCGAGATCTCCCCATTAAAAACTGTTAATGGTATATGGACAAGAAACTCAAGCAGAAAGCTGACTTGTTTGCAGCTCATTTGGAAGATGTATTCAAGCCACACAAAGTTGCAATGATAATATGGCACTTGTGTACAGCGAATATGCAATTTATGAAAATGAGGAGGAAATAAGACCTAGCTGTTTAAAAGAGGTGAAAAGCGTAATGAAGAATAAGACTAAAAAGCACTAGGTTATGACTTTATAACTGGACAAATTATTAAAGAACTTCTGGATGAGGCATACCAGAAATTGCAATGTATATAATAAACACTTGGTTTCGCTAAAGTATTATCCCAGGCACTGGAAAGTGACTGAAGTCATAGTTATGCCAAAACCAGGAAAGGTACTAACGAGGTAAGATTGTATTGGCCAATATTTTTACTCCCTTATACTGAAAACATTTGAAAAATTACTTCTAAAGAAACTAATAATAATTATACAATACATAGAGCTAATTCCATTCTGATGTTTGGTTTTAGAAACAAACATTCTTCCATATATCATATTCATAGAATTATCAACCTAGGGCTGGTTTCACCAACAGATTCTAAATTTTAACGCAGTGTTAAACTGGTTTATCACTGAAGTTAACACAAATTCTGTTTCATCAAGCAATGTTAACTTTAACAATGTGTTAAAATCGGTGTTAAGTTAACATCCCTGTACCCCTGTGTTAAGGCATTTAACAAATGTTAGAAGTTGGAAAATGGCTGCCGCAAAACACGGTGTTGATGCAAGTTTGCTACAATTGGCATTTTTGAATGCCATTCCTAATAGAAGAGTAGTCGTATGTCACAATAAATTTGAAACTCTGCAAAAGGAGGAATTTTTAAAGCAATATAGATTGTCCAAGAGGTCATGAGCATGGTTTTATGGGAAGTACGAGAGGTTAGAATACTACCAACAGAAGCATGCCTCTTTCTCCTATGCTACAGGTGTTAATTAGGTACTTATATTTTATGCTACTAGCATGTTTCATTTAATTGGTGGATGATAATGTTGGTATTTCCAAAGCTACTATTTGTGGGTTTATCCGGAAGGTTTCCAAAGTAATTGCTTCAAGAAGCAAACAATCTTTTTTGGGTCTGCTTGATTATTCAGCTATAAAACTTTTTTGTCCACTTGAGCTTCAATGGAGTATTCACCACCAGTTTTAAATCATCTTAAGCACCCTTTGCATCTAATGTTTCTGGTGCTGCACTTTTGTTAGCATAAAATTGCCACAGTTGCTTACTGGACTTAAGAGAAACACGTTCATTCCAATTAAATTACTTGCGGATTTTGTCCCAGACTGCAATCTTATCCTTTAATGTAAGACCATCGGCTTTTTTTCACTTGATAATATGTGTATACTTATGAACCAGATGATAATTAACGCATTTCAAATGGTGAAACATTTATTTCAGTTGACATCACGATTCTAACCTCAATCGGGAACATCACATAGCAATTGCCATGAATGTAAGTAGTTGTTGGCTACTGACACAGAGAGACCCCCTGAATCCAAAAAAAGCATTTTTGGAAACATGTCCGTGTGTGTGTGTGTGTGTGTGTGTGTGTGTGTGTGAACAGCATAACTCAGAAATGAACAGTCGGATAAACACCAAACTTGGTATTTAGGTTCAGTATCTTCCAGAGATGCCACACAAAGATTTTCAAGAAAATCCCCCCACCCGGGATTACCCTTTATATGGAACATTTTTCGAAAACTTTAATTTTCTCAAAAATGGCTCTAATGATTTTGATTAAAATATCATATGCTTAAGATATTTTCATGACAAATGAAATGTATATCTCGAATTTTCTGGCAATGTCTCCAAAAGTGTTCTTCATTGTGAACGACTTTTGCTTAACTGGTAAACCATAAGAGATAGACAACATTTTACTACACAAAAAATGTAGATTGCGTTAAAATACACAATTTATGTCATATACATTTTTGTTGTTGAGTGAACCATTTTCGAGATATTGCTTGTTATTGCCTTAAATTTTCCAATACTTATACTTTTTCTCAAATTCGTTATTAATTTTTTTTTTGTCCTGGTAATACAAAGAGAATGGAATACTCCACATAGCAACCAGCTCTTAAACGCTTAAAGCCTGGCAATTCCCCTTGCATCTACAAGAAAATTAGCAATAAGATTGACATCTCGATATCTCAATTAACATGAACCATATGGAGAATAAGCATTTGTAAAAATAGTTTGTACAAGAGTAGAGAAAGTCATGTGAGTATAACACATCAGATTTTTACTTTCTCTACTACGTATAGTAAGTAGGGGAAGTATTGCATTCCACCCAAAAATTCGATACTGAGATTTCACCGGAAATACATGTTTTGAGACCTCCTGAATCCAAAAAAAGCATTTTTGGAAACATGTCCGTGTGTGTGTGTGTGTGTGTGTGTGTGTGTGTGTGTGTGTGTCTGTGAACAGCATAACTCAAAAACGAACAGTCGGATAAGCACCAAACTTGGTATTTAGGTTCAGTATCTTCCAGAGATGCGACACGAAGGTTTTCAAGAAAATCCCCCCACCCCAGACTACCCTTTACATGGAAGATTTTTTCGAAAATTTTAATTTTCTCAAAAATGGCTCTAACGATTTTGATGAAAATATCATATCTTTAAGATAATGTCATGAGAAATGAAATGTATATCTCGAATTTTCTGGGAATGTCTCCAAAAGTATTCTTCATTATGAACGACTTTTGCATAACTGGTAAACTATAAGAGATAGACAAAATTTTACTACACAAAAAATGTAGATCGCATTAAAATACACAACTTATGTCATATACATTTCTTTTGTTGAGTGAACCGTTTTCGAGATATTGCTTGTTATTTCCTTAAATTTTCCAATACTTATACTTTTTCTCAAATGCGTTATTCATTTTTTTTATGTCCTGGACATGCAAAGAGAATGGAATGCGCCACATAGCAACCAGCATTAAAATATTTGACTATCGCTTAAAAGCTACGATATTTCCCTTGCATCTACAAGAAAATTACCAATAAGATTGACATCTCGATATCTCGATTAACATGAAGCATATGGAGAATAGGCGTTTGTAAAATTAGATTGTACAAGAGTAGAGAAAGTCATGTGAGTGTAACACATCAGATTTTTTTTTATGTCCTGGACATGCAAAGAGAATGGATTGCGCCACATAGCAACCAGCATTAAAATATTTCACTATCACTTAAAACCTACCATATTCCCCTTGCATCTACAGGAAAATTACCAATAAGATTGACATCTCGATTAACATGAAGCATATGGAGAATAAGCGTTTGTAAAAATAGTTCGTACAAGAGTAGAGAAAGTTATGTGAGTGTAACACATCAGATTTGTTTATGTCCTGGACATACAAAGAGAATGGAATGCGCCACATAGCAACGAGCTCTTAAAATATTTGATTATAGCTTAAAGCCTACCAATTCCCCTTGCACCTACAAGAAAATTAGCAATAAGATTAACATCTCGATTAACATGAAGCATATGGAGAATAAGCATTTGTAAAAATAGTTTGTACAAGAGTAGAGAAAGTCATGTGAGTGTAACACATCAGATTTTTTAAGTTAGCAACCTTTCCCTTCCTTTCCATTATAACAAAGTATTGAGGAACACAGTATAGAAATGAATGCACAATATGCAAAGCACTACAATAGTGGAACTCACAACAGAGACAGGATCCAACAAGTACAGCTTTTGGCGCGTGGCACATACAGTGTTCACCATGCCACTACTGATGGAACATACATCCTGGTACATCTATCGGATGTCTTATGAACAGCAAGGAAACCTGTATGGTACTTCCAACCTTTCCCATGTTATTTGCCTTGGCACATTCAGCAGTTTCCATGAAAAATCTGACATTTCACAAGTTTGGCGCTTTCAGCGTTTCCCACTTTCAGTCTTCAATTACTAAACAGTAAGAAGTAAACAATCTTACTACACATAAATTGTAAATTTCTTTAAAGCACACAATGTCCTTTTTTTGAGACATTCCTTTGATTTGAATTTTCAAATGCTTATGCCTTTATGAAAGGAAAAAATCTATTGCTTTATGTACTATATTGTACAACGAAATGTGAATTGAAAGTTTATCTGGATTAACAAGAAGTAGATAGAACCTGGATAAGGTTTATTATTTATTGGTACTTTAGTACAATTTGTGTTGCTTACTGTCTATGGTGATTTACGTTTTTCTTTTTTTACAGAAATTGTGAAGTTTACAGAGTACTAGGATTTGATTGTGAATGGACGACTCAAAATGGAAAGCGCAATCCAGTAGCACTACTGCAGCTTGCATCTCACAATGGCTATTGTGCTCTTGTGAGACTGAATTTAATCACCAGTTTACCTAAGCAATTAAAGGTATCTTGTTTTCCTTTTCTTTCTTTTTCCCATGCTATTTCTAGCAGAATTTCTTTCAACAAAATAAAATATAAATGTAGAGATTATAACCTTTTTGTGATAAAAGTATATGGAAATCATTTGGAATAGATGAAAGTTGACAGGATACTACATTGTATGCATATATAGAAGCAGTTGTTGCTAAAAAGGTCATAGGTTAAAGAATTAATTTTGTCCTCAATCATCATTGCCATTGTCTTCATCTGTAATGCTGCTGTAAGACACTTACAGTTGTCAGATTGAGCTGTAGGCAAACGTGGATATAAAGGATTATTATGCTGTTAATAATGTAACTTTTATTAGCCATTCCTCAAGAAACGAACTGGAATACCTCTTTATTGCACTCATGTTTCCTTTTTATTCCTAAGCCACTATTATAAATGCTAGCTAGTTCAATCTTCACCACATATCACTCACTGTTCGTTACTACTATAATTCATAATGGAGTATGAGAAGTAGTGTTGATGTGCATGAATGATTTTCTTAAACATAGAATAAGATAAAACTTCATGTAACAAAAGTTTCTGTATTAATAATCTGCCTTATACCTGTTTATAGCAGTGATTCATTAGTATTTTTATGCAATCCTAGTATTATAAACAGGTTGTTACTGTTTTCAGCATCATGCATAATTAGCTCTTTGTAGCATATGTGCCAATAATAGCAATGGCGTATTTCCTGTAGCAACAACGTAATACCAATATTCCAAGTTGCCATGGTTTATAGAGAGAAGATGAAACCATTCTTTGATATTGTTTTCTCTTAGCAGTGAAGGTGCAAAAACCTCTGTACATTATTAAATATAGAATAATTAATATCTGGATTTATAATTACTTACTGCTGATAATTGGCTACATCACAGTCAGTAACGCCTACTCACTTCTCTCCCAGGAAAGGAATGCATGTAAGTGACTGCTTATCAATTCAACATAATAGTAAATGAAGTGCAGGGAAAGAAGCTCATCTCATAACATGTGAAGACACTCTCACTTATGTCAGCTATGGATACTGATATTTATTTCTCACAATTTATAATGCAAAGACTGCATAAAAAGTTGTGTTCAAACTGTGGATAATCTTAATATTGAAAATGGTAAAAATTCTTGTATGAAGGACCATGAGTGTAACAAACATTCACTCATGCCATAATCATCAAGATTAGCCATTTGTTGCATAAATTACTGTTATGAGTAATTTTAAATGAGAAATAAAAGATTATAGCACATAATTATGATTTCTCTCAAACATTTTTCCCATGTTATCATGCATGTTTATTGGAACAGCAAAACACAAGCTGGAGAGTCAGTATAGAACCACTCTTCTTTTCGGTTATTTTCATTTATCTGTTTTTTTATCTATTGTAATGTTATAAATAGAGAAAATTTATATGTGCATGTATATAAGATAGATAATCTAGTAAGCCACTTAATTGATTTGATAATTTTTTCACCATTCAAAAGCCCTCTCCTTCCCAGCAGACATAAGCTACAAGACATTTCAACTCTTAAATCACTAAGAGACTAAAAGAGCTTTTATAAGGCCTAGATATAGAATACCAATATGTTGGAGTCATAACAGAAGGTACTTACTAGAATGGCTTGGTATTTCAAGTTTTTGTTAACCCACAGAGAATGCGTGTGAAAACAAAAATGACTATGTTGGAAAGTTGAATCAGACTTGAAAAATCCAATGCCATTGTCACAACTCAAACCATAAATCTTTAGCTCTCCATGTTGATGCTTTTGCCAGAGCTTGGAGATCCATGATTCCAGCCCTGGATTGGATTTTTCAACTGTAATTCAGCTTTCCAACTTGGTGCCTACACGTGGCTAATGTGAAAGAACAATTATCAATAGTTGATTATATTTTATTCAAAGCAGTATACATAGATTGGCCATGATGTAACAACTAAACCTTGGAGAAATCTAAGCAAACGAAGATGGAGCTAAACAAATTACAATCAGACCATGTTTATATGTATGTTTCATAGCCATTTCTTCAATTGGCAGTACTTTGTCAAATACTGCAGAAGTGTATAATGAAACAGTACCAAAACCTTTGGGTAGTCTTTATTATAATTTTACGGAAGTATGTTGTTAACTTTTTGGATGCCAAAACCTTTCAATAACTCTTGGTTTTTCCTATGAATGTTGTAAACAAGTTCATTGCAAATGTATAATAAAAATCTGATGTGTTACATTCACGTTTAAGAATATAGAAAAATTCTTAAATACCATACAAGAAAATAAAATAAAAATTTTACTGGGGGGATTTTAATATCAACCTATTAAATATAGTTCAGAAAAACATACTCTAGTAGAAATCCTAGATAGACATAATTTAAAAATAGGCATTGGAGAACCCACTAGAGTGACGAAGCGGTCGAAAACTTGTCTTGATAACATTTTTATAAATGTAGAGGAAACAAAATGGAAAGCAGCTGTCATAAAAGCAGGAATAGGGGATCATTTTGTACAAATTATTAAATTAAATGTAAATAAAGATAAATTCACAAATATGTTCGAATATAAGAGGCAAATAAATGATGAAAATATAGAAAAGTTTAAAATGTTCCTTAAAGAAAAAAGTTGGAAAGAAGTATACGAAACCGAGACAGTAAATGAAAAGTATGATATTTTTAATAAAATCGTGCAAAAAGGAATGGATAGTATTATGCCGGTAAAAAAAGTTAGTAAAAAATGGTAAAGGTAGTATAAATATGGGATGGATGACAAAAGGGATAAAAATCTCATGGGAAAGATTGAAGTTCTTAAATTCAATAATACACCCAGATATAAATGAGAAATCTAGGGATTATATAACAAGGTATAACAATATTTTCAAAAGTGTATAGAAAATGCAAAAAGGCAATACATTAGGGAATTGATACAGAAATCTGAAAATAAAACAAAAACAATATGGTATATGGTAAGTATAATCCATAACCAAAGCAAAAATAAACATATGGAAAATATAGTCATAAAATATCAAGGTAAAGAAATAAAGGACACAAAGAAAATTTGTGAAATTTTTAATGAATATTATGTAAATATAGCAGCAGAATTAAATTTAAGTAAACAAAACATAGATAAAAACATTAATCTAAAAAAACAAACAAGCCAATTAAATAGTATGGCAGTTCGAAGTGTCAGAAGAAAGTGTAAAAAATGAAATGAAGTTAAAATCAAAGAAATCAAGCAGTCTAGACAAAATCTCGAATTTGTTACTAAAACACATAAAGCAGGAAATTAGCAAAATCCTAACACACATTATAAATACATCGTTAAGGCAAGGCATTTTTCCAGATATGCTAAAGAAGGTAATAGGCCAATATTTAAACATAAGGGGAGTAAAAAAGACAGAAATTATAGGCCAATTACTCTATGTTCTGCTATATCAAAAGTAATGTAAGGTTTATATATAATACAGTTGCAAAGTTATCTTAAAAAATTAGATGTATCAAAATGGCAATATGGATTTCAAAAGCAAGTCAACCATAGATGTGATTGAAAAGGCAAATAATACAATTGTAAATACAATGAATGACCATGAATCAGTGGTGGCTATCTTCATAGATTTCTCAAAGGCCTTTGATTGTATGAATATAAAAATATTACTAAATAAATTAATTAGAAACATGCAATATTTAAGGTTTGGCGCTGGATTGGATATCAACATATCTGGAAAATCGAACACATTGTGTCGAAATAAATCATCTAAATACAAATGGTGTCATAAAAAAGATAAAGTCAGATTTCAAAGTAGTAAAACAAGGGGTCCCGCAAGACTCAAAATTGGGGCCATTTTTATTTCTTGTATAAATGAAATTTTTGAAGTCATACAAGAAAATGGAGGCATCGCAATTGTAAATGCAGACGACATGACTGTCATAATTAAACGTCGAACAGCAAAAGAGGTTGAACTTAGAGCAAATTCAATTTTAAAAATTATAAAACAATATTATGCTAACTTAGATATGATGATAAATACACAAAAGACAGCATGTATTAATTTTGAATTAACAAAACTTAACCCGAGTAGTGTTAAACTAAATATAGATGGGGAAAACATATCAGAAATAATTGCACTAATTTTCTTGGAGTAATAATTAATAAATATTTAAACTGGCAATCTCATGTAGCATCAATTAGAAAAAAGATAAATAAGGGCATTTATGTAATGATACAAATAACTAAAATAATGGACAGTAAAACAATAAAACAGTTCTATTATGCTTTTATATATTCGCATGTAAGATATGGAATTACTTTATGGGGAAATATTACAGCAAGAGAAATGCATAAAGTCTTTAAACTGCACAAAAAAAAAAAAAAAAAAAAAAAAAAAAAGCCATTAGAATAATAAGCAAAATGGAAAACAAATATATGAACGCATAAAAACTGTGATAAATATAAATATGCAAAAAAATTCCAGTGTGCATAACCATAATTTAAGAAACAATTACGATTATTATAGAATAATATTAAGAGGAACTCTAAATAATCGTGCCATAGAAGTTAGAAGAAGAGAATTATTCAATAAATTACCTAGAGAAATAAAGAACATAAATCAGCCAAATGTAATGATGAAAACAATAAAGAAATACTTAATAGAAAATGAATTTTATAGTATAGATGAATTTAACATGGTAAAGCAATGTAAAGTTAAAATTGATATTTAAGGTAAACTTAATGTAAATGCAATGTAAAAGGATAATTGATACATAAGATAAAAATGTTAATGAAAAATAATGTTAAATTATAAGCTGTATTTGTTAAATTATTTTATGTTTGTAATTGGGCGTGTCCTTTAAATGTATTTAAAAGGATGATGATTGAAATGAAATGAAATGAAACATGACTTTCTCTACTGTCTATTGCTTATTAGTTGGTATACAAATTATTCATACAAAAGTTTATTTTCCTATCTACTTCATTTTAATCAAAATTTTCTGGAAATAGCTGTGTTACAATTTCATTATAGCAAAAAGGAATAGTAATAGTTAAATGTTTTAGAAATGGATGCACTACATTGGCCTTAATACTCCATACTCTTTCAATGACATTGTGAGAAACAACTGAAAATCGATAGGACTTTAAAAGAATGGCTAAGTATTGAGCAAATTGAACCATTAATAATATATTTCAGAAATGTTTGATGCCACAAAAAAAAAAGCTCTTTGAAATAAATTGTGTATTTTAAAGGAATCTACATTTATTGTGTAGTACCTTTATGTCTTTCGCTTAACGTTAACCAGTTATATTTATATAATATAATTTATAAATTATACAAAATTTCTTCCAAGTGAAGAGGAGTTCACAGACTCTTCCGAGAAAATTCAAGATCTACATTTTAATTTTCATGTAAATATCTTTAATATATGGTATTTTATCAAAATCCTTAGAGGCCTTTTTTATAAAATAAAAAATGTCAAAAAATTATCCGTGTAAAGGATAGTTTGTAGAAGGGGGGATTTTCTTGCAAATCTTTGTGTTGCCTCTTTGGAAGGTACTGAAGCTAAATACCAAGTTTGGTATTTATCCGACTTTTTGTTTTTGAGTTATGCTGTACACAGATACACAAACTTTTTTCTAAAAAATCCAATGTGATACATTCACGTGACTTTCTCTACCCTCTTATCGTATATTGGTGGGTATACTAGAGCTTATTTTTCTACCTGCTACATTTTAGTCCAAATACACCTTTGCATAAATACCTACATTATACATTTCATTACAGGTACAAAGGGAACAGCAATAGTCAAATGTTTAAGAACTGGATGCTATATGTTGGTCTTAAAATTCCATGCAATCAGGAAACAATTGAATGTTGACAGGACTTCAAGAGAATGACCAAGAAATGAACATTTCGAACCTTTAATATCAGAAATGGCTTATGCTACAAAGAAAACTTATTTGAAATAAATTGTGTGTTTTAAAGAGATCTAAATTTTTTGTGTAGTATGTTTCGTTCTATTGCTTAACATTTACCAGCTATATAAAATTATACAAAATTCTTTCTGAATGAAGAGGACTTCATAGGCTATTCCCAGAAAATTCAAGATATATGTTTTGTTTGTCATATAAATATCTTTCATATATGGCATTTGAATCAAAATCGGTAGAGCCATTTTTTAGAAAATAAAAGATGTTGAAAACTGTTCCATGTAAAGGGTAGTTTGGGTTGGGATTTTATTGAAAATCTCTGTGTCACATCTTGGAAGATTTTGAATCTTAAAACAGAGTTTGGTATTTATCCGACTTTTCAGTTTTGAGTAATGCTATTCATAGGCATGCGCACGCACACACACATACATAGTCATTTTTCTAAAAATTCTTTATTTGGATTCAGGGGCCTCAAAACATGTATTTCTGGTGAAATCTCAATATCAAATTAAGATTCGTTCTGGCACACAGTCTCTGATCGGTCTAATCAGTTCATACATGGATCTGTATTGTCCAGTGTGCATGCATTGGTTTGGCATCAGTTGCTGTTGCCCTTTGCTACTGGTGTGATAGAAGTTTGTTTGAAAGTCTGAATGGATGCAATGCCAGCAGATGTCTTTAATGTGTACACACTATCAGACCGTGATAGGAACAAATCTATAAAGGAAAGGAATTGTGTCCAGTGTAACATCAACTACTCAAAGTATTTATTTAAAGGTGAGTCGGAATTGTTACACTAACATCACTTAAGTTTACTCACTTAACATGTTTCGGGAAACCGTTGTTCCCATCCTCAGAAGGTTAATTCGACTGGCCCGTGTTGTTGGTGTTTCCGTTTTTTGGACTGGATCCTGTGGTGGCATCTTGTGGTGGAGAAATGTACTTCCAGAGAGGATTTGGTGGCGGCAAATCAAAATTCATTAGATTTGTGTTGTGTTTTAGAATGGTGATCTTCTCCCATGCATCTAATTCGGCTGCAAATTTGGCTGGTTTGACTAATGTAATATTGGGTTTGATGTTGTGATTAGTGATCCAAAAATGGTGTGAAACTGCAGATTTGTCCATTTGTTTGTATTTAATACATCTCATGTGCTCCTTTAGCCTAGTTTCTAAGTTTCTTTTTGTCTTACCTATGTATACTTTATTGCAATCTGAACAATTGATTTTATAGATTCCAGCTTTTTTGTCTTGTGGAATGGGGTCTTTTAACTTGTTACAAAGTAATTTCTCTATGTTAAATTTGTTCTGTGGAGCTAGGCTGATGTTATGTTTCATGAAAATCTTCTTAAATTTGTGAAATGTTCCTGGGTGGTATGTGAATTTCTTGAACTTTAGCTCTTTATCTTGCTGGCTGAGATTTGTTGTGTTTCTGATGTGCATCTGTCGTTTGAATTTTGCAATTTTTTTGACAATAGTTGCTTTGTTGTACCCATTATGTATTGCTGTGTTTACTATATGCTGGTATTCTAACTGGTATTCTTTTTTATTTAAGGGGGTATATACCAGTCTGTGTGTTAGGCTGTTTACTACTGCATGTTTGTGTGTGGTTGGATTGAAACTCTTATTTTTTATGTAATTAGTAGAGTGTGTTGGCTTCCTGTATATGCCAAAGGTTAGGTTCTTTTGTTCTCTGATGATTTTTAGGTCTAAAAATGGTAGCATGCCTTCTTTTTCTATTTCTATGGTGAATTTTATTGATTGGTTCTGTAGGTTTAGTAAGGCTAAGGAGTCTTGTATGAACCTATTAGGGACAACAGCGAAGATGTCGTCAACATATCTGTGCCAAACTTTAAACATGTATGGAAAGGAAGTTGTTATGTGTGTTTCTAAGTAGCTCATAAATAAATCTGCCAAGAAGGGTGAAAGTGGGTTGCCCATGGTTAGACCAGTTGGTTGTTGATAGAACTTCTTATTGAAACTAAAACAATTTTGTGCAATGCATAAATTGGTAAGTTGTATGAGGTCTTCTATTTCTTCTTCAAGTAGGTTAGTCTGCTGTAGCCATTTCTTTAATTGACGCAGGAGTTGATCTGTAGGGACACTTGGAAATAGTGCAGTGACATCAAAGGAAACTAATCTGTCTTCTGGTTCGAGTTCCAGGGATTTTATCTTCTGTATTAAATCTTCTGAATTCATTATGTTTTTGCTATTGAATTTTGGTAGTGAAGAGAATCTCTGTACTAACCATTTTGCCAGTTTGCAGGTAGGAGAATCAATATTGCTGACGATTGGTCTCATCTTATTACCCGGTTTGTGTATTTTAGGTAGAGCATACATTCTTGGTAAAGTGGGGTGGTCTGGTTTTAATCTAGATTTATCAGTGTCTGTTATAGTTTTGCTTTCCTGGATGGTTTGATTGAAGGCTTTTAAATGTGATTTTAATGGGTCTTCTTGAATTTGTATGTAATTTTCTTGTTGCAGCATATTTTCTACTCTGGCAATATAATCATCTTTTTGCAGTACAACTAGTTTATTTCCCTTGTCAGCTTTTGTGTATACTACTGGTTTTGATTTTAATGTTTTGATCACATGTTTGGTTGGGAAATTGTTATGTTTATCTGCTTGTATTTCTTGGAGAACCATTTCACATTCTTTTTTTATAGTGGTTTTACTATTTTCATTTAGGTTGTAAGTAGCAATCTCAATGTCTGCGACTATTTCATCGGTTGTTTTTGTGTAGCCAACACATGTTTTTAGGCCAAGGTTTAATACCGATAATTCCGCTTTGGTGAAAGTTACATTTGAAAGATTAATTACGTCTGGGTATGGCGTCGTTTTTTCATTTTTTAGGTTAGGTTTATATGAATGTTGCTTCCGGCGTAGTATGTCTAGTTTTTTCTTTAATTTCAGCGTTTTTGTTTTCATCCTGTAGCTAAGAATAGTGAGGAATTTTGATTGCATATTTTGCCAAAGTGGGTAGCCGAGTGTGTCCGTTAATTTAAGGTGAAGAGCATATAATTCCAGTTCCAATTTTTGTAATTTTGCGTAGTGGTTGTTTCTCTCAATTATTATTACTTTTTTATCGGCTGATGTTTGGTGTTTGCTGTTTTTGTCATATTTTACAATTCTCCTTACAAACTTTGGTGTGACTTTGTTTTGTATGCATAGGTTTAAAAAACGGATGTTCGCAAATGTGTTTTTTCTCTTTTCTTCAATTTTTTGGTATCTTTTGATGTCACTTTTTATTCCACTGAAATCTGTATTGAAATTTAGGGTTTCTAATCTTACCTTGTTTTCTGCCATGACTTGTATCTTTTCCACGTGGTGGCCAATTATAAATTTTGCTTCTTGTGACTTGTTGGTCTTAAATTACGTATATATTGTAATGAAAAGAAGCTAGAAACAGTGATGTGTATTGAATTTATTTAAAGGTGAGTCGGAATTGTTACACTAACATCACTTTGGCAAAATATGCGGGTAAATTGTCATACTGTTTCCCTCGTTTGTGTCACTTTTGCCCGCATTAGCGACTGCGGTTGTATCTTAAAAATATAACAGATGGCACTGTGTCTCATACAGATGGCACTGTCTGTCATCCTCTGACTTCAACGCAATGCAACCAACATCAGAAAAATCTAAAAAATGAAAAAACGACGCCATACCCAGACATAATTAATCTTTCAAATGTAACTTTCACCAAAGCGGAATTATCGGTATTAAACCTTGGCCTAAAAACATGTGTTGGCTACACAAAAACAACCGATGAAATAGTCGCAGACATTGAGATTGCTACTTACAACCTAAATGAAAATAGTAAAACCACTATAAAAAAAGAATGTGAAATGGTTCTCCAAGAAATACAAGCAGATAAACATAACAATTTCCCAACCAAACATGTGATCAAACCATTAAAATCAAAACCAGTAGTATACACAAAAGCTGACAAGGGAAATAAACTAGTTGTACTGCAAAAAGAGATTATATTGCCAGAGTAGAAAATATGCTGCAACAAGAAAATTACATACAAATTCAAGAAGACCCATTAAAATCACATTTAAAAGCCTTCAATCAAACCATCCAGGAAAGCAAAACTATAACAGACACTGATAAATCTAGATTAAAACCAGACCACCCCACTTTACCAAGAATGTATGCTCTACCTAAAATACACAAACCGGGTAATAAGATGAGACCAATCGTCAGCAATATTGATTCTCCTACCTACAAACTGGCAAAATGGTTAGTACAGAGATTCTCTTCACTACCAAAATTCAATAGCAAAAACATAATGAATTCAGAAGATTTAATACAGAAGATAAAATCCCTGGAACTCGAACCAGAAGACAGATTAGTTTCCTTTGATGTCACTGCACTATTTCCAAGTGTCCCTACAGATCAACTCCTGCGTCAATTAAAGAAATGGCTACAGCAGACTAACCTACTTGAAGAAGAAATAGAAGACCTCATACAACTTACCAATTTATGCATTGCACAAAATTGTTTTAGTTTCAATAAGAAGTTCTATCAACAACCAACTGGTCTAACCATGGGCAACCCACTTTCACCCTTCTTGGCAGATTTATTTATGAGCTACTTAGAAACACACATAACAACTTCCTTTCCATACATGTTTAAAGTTTGGCACAGATATGTTGACGACATCTTCGCTGTTGTCCCTAATAGGTTCATACAAGACTCCTTAGCCTTACTAAACCTACAGAACCAATCAATAAAATTCACCATAGAAATAGAAAAAGAAGGCATGCTACCATTTTTAGACCTAAAAATCATCAGAGAACAAAAGAACCTAACCTTTGGCATATACAGGAAGCCAACACACTCTACTAATTACATAAAAAATAAGAGTTTCAATCCAACCACACACAAACATGCAGTAGTAAACAGCCTAACACATAGACTGGTATATACCCCCTTAAATAAAAAAGAATACCAGTTAGAATACCAGCATATAGTAGACACAGCAATACATAATGGGTACAACAAAGCAACTATTGACAAAAAAATTGCAAAATTCAAACGACAGATGCACATCAGAAACAACAAATCTCAGCCAGCAAGATAAAGAGCTAAAGTTCAAGAAATTCACATACCACCCAGGAACATTTCACAAATTTAAGAAGATTTTCATGAAACATAACATCAGCCTAGCTCCACAGAACAAATTTAACATAGAGAAATTACTTTGTAACAAGTTAAAAGACCCCATTCCACAAGACAAAAAAGCTGGAATCTATAAAATCAATTGTTCAGATTGCAATAAAGTATACATAGGTAAGACAAAAAGAAACTTAGAAACTAGGCTAAAGGAGCACATGAGATGTATTAAATACAAACAAATGGACAAATCTGCAGTTTCACACCATTTTTGGATCACTAATCACAACATCAAACCCAATATTACATTAGTCAAACCAGCCAAATTTGCAGCCGAATTAGATGCATGGGAGAAGATCACCATTCTAAAACACAACACAAATCTAATGAATTTTGATTTGCCGCCACCAAATCCTCTCTGGAAGTACATTTCTCCACCACAAGATGCCACCACAGGATCCAGTCCAAAAAACGGAAACACCAACAACACGGGCCAGTCGAATTAACCTTCTGAGGATGGGAACAACGGTTTACCGAAACATGTTAAGTGAGTAAACTTAAGTGATGTTAGTGTAACAATTCCGACTCACCTTTAAATAAATTCAATACACATCACTGTTTCTAGCTTCTTTTCATTACAATATATACGTACTCAAAGTATGTTCATAATTAACAACTGAAAAATTAATTTTTCTCTAGGGTTACAAACTATATGCCAGGTGTACAAAATTTAAATTGTTAGCTTTATGGTTGGCTTTAGAGCTTCATATCTGCCAGTTTTACGCCTCTTTTAATGAATATCAGTATCAAGGGATTATGATTTTCCTTAGCGAAAATTTTGAAGTGTATATGTTATTAAATAATTGACCTAAGAGAGCGTACCAGAGATTAAAATTGCATGTACCGTGTGTATATCTAAAACTTTTTTGACCAGTTGGATAACTCTTTCACTGCTAAAAGATACAGTGTATGTAACATTTGAGAGATTGTTGTCGGAGATTAAGGTGAATACATCTGCCAATATTTTACTTCCATTTCCATGTTTGTTCCACAGTTCTTGACCCATTATTGTAATCCTGGGACTTACAAAAATTACAGCTCTAAAAGGTAAAGGGAAGGATTCAGCATAAATTGTCTTCTAGATTACAGTACAATAAAGTCATAAAGAGGTGGTGGGGTGGGAGAGGAACAGGCTTAAAGTGAAATTAATTAAATTGTCATTAAAGATTTAAGAAACCATACATGCAATACTGTATGAAGTACATGTTGTTCAGACTTAAGTTTTTTACTATCTTTCGCCAGTTGTTTCATTACCTTGGATATGCAGTGCTATGGAAGTAAACATTTTAAGTGGAATTATAGTACATTTGCTTTAAGTTTCAAAAAGATTTTCCACACGACAGCTGGTAATCGTTAATATCAAAACCTTTACTATTAAAACTTACTATTTAAAATCTTGGTTAGGTTGAAACATGGAATTTAGAAGAGAACAACCAACACCCGCTTGTAACAATACGAAAGCCAGCGAAGCAAGGACGGCCAAAGATATCAGGACAGTTTCCATATTTCACGCCAGAAGTGCATCTGGCAACAACACTATTAAAGCAACTGAGAGATCAGGCACTGAAAGGTGACTGTGACAAGTTTCTCAACACTTAAACCTCATTAGTGCACCCCTCCCTCCTAGACTGTCAGTTAGCATCAGAATAGTCATATTTCAACTTAAACCTCACGTACTGTATTTTCTACCCCCTTTCTGCATTTCCCTGCTATGTCAGCACCAAAATCTTGCATACACAATATATCACAATTGTGATGAAGAGTTTTACTCATATTTAATGTATGTTTAGGAGCTGCTGGCTGATGGATCTATATATAAAGTTGGAGTGGTGCCTGAAAATGATGCTAGATACCTGCTAGCAGATTACGGAATAATTGTGAGAGGATGCCTAGATCTACGCCATTTAGATACAAGGACTTCTGGTGGTCTATCAGGAATGGCAAAAAAGCATTTAGGAATAGAAATGGACAAAGACTGGCGCATCCGCTGTAGCAACTGGGAGATGTTTGAGCTCAGCTCTCGACAGGTACACAAATTGCTCTCTCTTAATGGTTTTTGGCATGTGGGGGATTCATAAATGTGATTGTTGCTCTGTTATGGAGTGATTGTTATAATGTTGGCCAGAAAGGTTTTTCTTGAAAAACATCTCCATATTTCTCTGAATTACTACACAGTGGATAATTTAAAATAGAAATCTTCAAAATTAGTCAGTGGATAATTTGTTTATATTTGGAGGTAATTATTCTGTAGAGTAATTTAAGATAGTTAAACATATTTATTAATTGTATATTTGGTATATATTCTCAGCTGTAATAAGGAATGTATAACAAGCACATAGCAATGCAAGTTTGTCTTAGATTTCTTTGGAGTAAGGGCCTGACTGCTAAATCAACAGTAGGAGAAATATGCCCAAAGTTGAGGTTATATTCATAGCGTCACCTGTTTTAGGTGAAAATTTTTACAAGATTTCATAATTTTTTTTAAAGTCAACTTTGGTATAATTTTTCACTATTTTTAATTTTAGATTCCTGGAGTAAAAGGTACATGAATTAAGACATACCACCATATTGTAATAAAGTATCAAGTTTAGTTTTTATAAAATCTGTACAATAACATCAAAATTATTTACAATGTAAGTGGCGAATCTCACAAATTTCCTCAATCAACAAATGACAGAGATCTATTAGCTCCATATTAGCAGGAGTCAGACCTGTTCTCTTGTCAGACATGGCATTGAAGTAGGCTGAAAATTATCTCTCACACTCTACATTATTACCAGGAATCCATAAAACTGTCAATGCAGCTTCAACAATATGTTTATACTTGGAGTTTAAGCCAAGAAGAAGAGGAATCACATCAATATTTTGGCTAGTTCTGCAAGAGCTACATACCAGATCTCTAAATATGTGTACAGCTGTATACACTGTGTTAGAAGTAGTACTTGCAGAATTTGTATTTGCTCCATGAGTCGACAAACTTCAGTATTTCTTACAATACCTTTTGTTGAGGCAGTATTTTAATGCCTAAATAATATTAATTGTATTTTATTATAATTAAATTCAATAACAGCCCACTTTGAAAACAATATGTATATAATTATTATTTAAATGTATGTAAAGTCATTGCAAATACTTATTTTTTATTATAAACATATTTATTAATGTTATGTAAATGTCTATATACTCTAATAGTGCAAAAAACTGTGAGAATAATATGTTTTAGGTTGTTAACAATAAGGTAATAATGTAATATTGTGACAATAGTGTGTCTGGAAGTTTGAAAAGTACTGGTTATGAAAAGATCGGTAATGACATAATTTCTCTTACAGTTTTGAATTAGCCAATCAGAAGTAAAGAAAAGTTTTAGTTTGAATGCTTAAATTCTATTGGACTAGAATTAGCCAATAAGAGACTGGCATTACCGAAGCTTTAAGGTTTTTACTGTTGGAATTAGTCGCAGGCATGATGTGAGTGCAGATGGAAAAGTCACGAGCAAGATCTTATAGTAAAATACATTAAGAATGTTTAAAGTCTATCACAGTTTCTTTTATAAAGTGTTGTGTTTTATAAATGTGCAAGTATAAAGAAATAAAAAGAAGTGAAATTTAAAAGTAAATTCTCTGACGTCTTTAATTTTTGTCATATCACGACCTGAACAACACCTTAAGTTTCTATAGTTCGACTGAAGCAGCCGAGGCAGATTTAAATAATATTACGTAAAACAAGCATCATCTTCACTACTACCAAGTTTGGCGTCCCAAGCATCAACCAACTTCAAAGTGTATCTTCATTACGTGGGCAGTTTAAATTAAAACTCAAACTTCATCATCTCCATAAGTTTGAAGAACACAACTTCTTCAAAGTGGCGCCAAAACGTGAGGCTAAATACTTCTTCAAAGTGGTCTCCAAGCGTGGGGCATAATATACAAATATCAAAACTGAGAAAACTACTTTCTCATTGTTATATTGTGTGGGTCAAAAAGCTCACAATCAGAGGTAATCACAATTTTCCCTGGATCAGACTCCATTATTTCTTTCACTTTTTTCACCCAAAATGCTCTAGTACAACTAAACATTGATGTTAAAAAAAATAAATAAATTCTTCACTCTCAGAAAGAAACCCAAAAATGTAAGTCTACTTTCAATAATATTCACACAAAATCGAATGAAACCGAGTATCTTGACATTACGTTTGAAAATAAGTTAACATGGAAGTCCCACATAGAATTTATTACCAAAACATACTGTAAACATCACATGCAATGTTTATATCCCTTTATACACTAGTGTGCAAAACCTAAGGACGAAAGTAATCTTCGCATGCTGTGACACTGCCAAGTAACATAGCACGATGAAACTTGAATCATACATAGAGGGAACTGCTATGGTAGGCAACTAAATGAAATATGTAATCAGACAAACAGAAATGCCACTTTTATTCATAGACCATAAGCTACACTAAAGTCAATACGACATATGATGGCTCTCTAGATTTACAGAAACAGATACATGGTGCTTAAAAGGGTGTATAATCACCACGGACAGCAATGCATCCTCTACATCGTGCTCCCATGCTGGCCAAAAGGTTGGTAAGCAGTTCTTGTGGTAGGGCGTTTCATTCCTCCACAAGTGCTGTTGACAACTTATGGATGGTCGTTGGTGCATGTGGATGTGCTGCAATGTGTCTCCCCAAAGCATCCCACACGTGTTTGATGGGATTTAAATTGGGGGAATGGGCAGGCCATCCATTCGCCGAATATCCCCTCGTTCCAAGAGATCCTCCACCTGCGCTGTTTGATGAGGTCACGCATTGTCATCCATAAAAATGAAGTCAGGGCCGACTGCACCCCTGAAAAGACGCGCATGGGGAAAGAGTACAGTATCACAATAACATTGACCAGTGAGCTTACAGTGTTCAAAGATTTGGAGGTCGGTGTGCCCATGTAACATATCTTCCCAAACCATAACACCCAGACCACCAAAATGGACATGGATGTTCCTGGGTTCATTACGTGATCCCACCTCTTGCCAGATGAGGGTACGTCGAGAATCACTACTTAGACTGAATCTGCTCTCATCCGAGAAGAGCACACAATCCTGTTCCTCGTTGGTCCAATTTTGATGCTCTTGGGACCATCGCAAACGGTGCCGCCAATGTGCGGATATCAATGGAACACAACGTACTGGCCGTCAGTCAAAGAGACCACCTCTGTATAGTCGCCATGCCACTGTGTATCATGAGATTGCGTGCCTAGCTCTCCTGTTAAATGGGGTTGCAATTGCACCCGCTGTTTGGCCTGGATCCCTTCTTGCCTGTTGCACAATGTAGCGGTCATCTGCTGCTGTAGTTGAGCGTGGTCGAACCACCACCTCTCCTTGGGACAGCAGTGACTGTGGTTTCGAAGATTCCCCATGCACGTGAAACAATGCTGTGGGCAATTCCAAACTCCTGAGCAACACTCATCACACTTCGCCCTTCTTCCAGTTTCCCGATGATTCTTCCCCGTGTGAAGTCATCCAATGGTGTATATGGGCCATGTTGCAATGAAGAACACCACTACAGCGCACCATAACAGGTCGCTAATTGCCACACACCATCTTGTCCTGTTTCGTCAACTGCCCTGTGTTGCGGGACCAACCCATTTGGCACTATAGATTTGCTACATTCATGCCATGTAACGTCCAGCTTTCTGTGTATGTGTGAGAGACCTCTGGCAACATGCTCCTGCACCTCCATCTACTTCCACCAAGTAGTTCATTTGTTATGTTACTTTACGCATCTTGTCCTTAGGTTTTGCACACCAGTGTACATACTATTTATATATATTTGAATCTGTTTTAGTAGAAATCATTTATATCTGTATTTGTTATCGTAATACTTTGCACTTTGGTAAGCTTTGTGTACAGCAGCCTTCAGTTGAAGGAAGAAAATTTTTCAGTAAATTCTTTTATTATAATATAATGGAGAAACTGTAATTATAGCATCTTACTGTAATAATAATAATTTTAAAAAAAACTAATACAAAATCAGACTCTCCGGTTGATAAAACAGGAGATGTTGAAACTGCACCAAATAATGCCATGCACATTATAACTCAGAATGAAAATATACAAAAAAAAATTACAGATACAAGCATTTATTCAATATAAGAAATTAATAAGAGTAACAGATAACTACCAGAGGAATTTAAAATTTGATAACAAATTTAAAAAAAAACAAACATAAATATTGCAAAAATATTTTAAAAAATCTATATTTACACAAAGGCGGCGCCGTGGCCGAGTGGTTAGACCGCTCGCCTCCCACCGAGGCGGCCCGGGTTCAAACCCAGGGACCTGCATGTGTGATTTGTGGTGGACAAAGCGGAGTCTGGGCGGGTTTTCTCCGGGTTCCACCAACTGCTCCATCATCACCTTTCCTTTCATCCATTTCACCAACATTTCGTTTCATCTACTTCCTTCATCCCATACCAGGCATCGGGCTGATCACCCATCCTGGATGCTCTGTCTGATCCATGAGTGTCTGCTCCTCGACAGGCCTCTGACCCCAGGCACCCGCTTGTAAGTCTTGGGGGGTGTAAGTCCTATATAAGAGGAGGGTAAACAGATAATGAATGAATATATTTACACAAGAAAAAATACCAATTACAGAGACAAACCACTTTAAATATTCCAAATAGATTACAACTGCAAGAATTTAAAAAAGAAGCAAATATTGAGAAAATTATACTTTTATAATCTATTGAAACAAAGTACCCTTATGTAAATGAATTTATCTATAGAAATCGTTCCTTTAAATTAAAAGAAATGGAAATAACAGCTGAAGCTGGAACATGTTCACAATTCTAATTTTATCCTAATCTAGTAAATAATGTGCTACAAATTTTGATAATAAAGTAGCTGCAATTCATACTTCTCTGAAGAACCTTTTATACAGAATAAGCATATTTCAGGATGTTGTTATACTGTCAGATTCCCAATCAGCTGTAATATCCATTTCAAATTTTTGCTCACCAAAATCACAATAAATCCAGGAATATCGAAAAATGATAAACCATCTAAAAAAGTATGTTATTCTTCAGTGGACTCCATCTCATTGTGATTTGATTGGGGATGAATCCACTGATTTTTTTTGGCCAAGAAGGGCCAAAAGTGATATAAAAACTCAAAGAAATTTATTGTGCCATTTAGATACATAATAATCAAGGGAAACTTTGAATTAGAACACACAAAAGTCATAGAAATAATGCTGAATGCAAAAAATGGCAAATTCTTCCGAATAATCCTGGAGGAGTTAGGAGTATGCAGACAGAGAAGTCTCCAGTAGGTGGGTCATCCTCCGTGGTGTAGTAGTTACCATGCTAGCCTCTAGTGGAAGTAAAGCCGGTGGTCCCACGTCATGGATTTACAGCATGTAAAAGAACCTCAACCCTGATAAAGAGGCCTCTGAGCAAAATTACCAATCTTTCATGCCCAATATAGAATGGGACGCTAAGGACCACACCAATTAAAGAGCATCCATAAATATGACTCAATTTAATTTAATTTCCAGTAGGTGGAGCACAGCACCACATGTAGACCAATGTGAGCCCCTTTTTTGCTTCCAACATAACCTTTGGTAGGAAAGTTTGAAGAGGAGATCCAAAGGGCGACCAGATCCGGACAGTGATGTGCATTAGCAAGGAAAGGATCCCTGATGTTTCTAACATGGCACCAATCCTGACCGGCTAGCTCTGTCTTAGCCTGAAAATCTTGTGGCAATCAACACGGCTCCCAGGAAGGGGGCCGCAGCAGTTTCACCAAATGCCAGGGAGAAATCTTTCCAGGGTGCAAATTCTACTGTCCTGCTGAAAGACACCTGAAACAGATGAAAGGAAATAATGGGAACAGGAAATTCATGCGATAGAAGGGGAACCACCCCAACATTCACCTACTGACCTGGGGAAACTACAAAAAAAAAGAATTCATGGTCAGAGTGGCCTTCCCGACAGTAATGGGACCTGCACCTCTCAAATACAAGCCTCACACATTATTTGTGAAGTGTCCTCCAAATTTACTGTGGAAATCTACAGTAGCAATGTGGATTAATTGCTGGCCATGTATGCTTGGCACAGGATCTATACAGGATTGGAATATTTAACTCTCCTATTTGGCAATGTAATTTAAACAAATCCATGAATTTAGAATGTTTAGGAAGAATAAAAAAAAAAAAAAAAAAAAGCTAATATTGGAATGCAAGAGCCCTAATGGCTTCGTTGTTAAATGTCTAGGCAACAACATATGTGTTAAAATTTCTTTGTAAAGACAATAGGAAAATAAACTTTATTTTATTTAAAATATTAAGCTGAACTCAAAACATGCTTGAATGGCTATGCTCCCCATTATTCAATATTATATCTGAATAATTTGTGGAGCAAGGAGACAAGTTATGTGTTCTGTGCCTCATTTGCCTAGCACTTGCTAGTACGTGTTCTGTGGACCTTTGTCCATATCTTCAGCTAGTTGTTGACTGCCAGGTTTTGGATGAAAGAGAAGGATGTGAACTTGAGGCTACCCTAGTGGAGACTCGATGAATTTGGAAATAATGTTGTCCTCTGGGTGTTGAAATGAATAAGGTGGCCTTCAAATATCTTGATGAAAATCTTTACCCTGTGCTAAGGTGGATGATGTTCGCTTCTTTTAATAGTATGGTTCCCTGCTGATTTCATGATTTTTCCTAAAATATGCTGCAGCAGCAGATTTATCAATTTGTGTTTCAAAAATGTTCTTTTTGACAGGTTTTTATAAATAATGTCCTTTTGGTCTTCCCAATATTCAACTTATTGCAATCCATGCCATCTATTTTATTAAGTTTTATCATATTTCTAAGACTGGGTTTGTTTCATGGCACTAGGGAGATGTAATCTTTTAAAATGTGAAAATTGTTTATCACCCATGGGTGATCAGTACATTTTTTAAACGTTGTCTTCTCCTTGTTGAGGGGTGTGTGGTTATGTTACTCACTTCTTTCTGATTTTTGAATTTTTGGATTCTTTTATGAAAATATATTGAAGCCATGGGTTTCTGCTATATGAATGATACATGTTTGTTCATGTTCATATTATGTCTTTTCCAGCGGTAAGTTTATCATTCTGTGCAGTGTGTACTGTTAAAAACTGCTTCTTTGTGTTTTCATAGGTTAAAGCCATTGGCTTCTGTAACTGTCTGAATGTGTAGTTTTCTATATATACCAAATTTTAGCTCATCTCCTTTCCTGATTATCTTGAAGTCCAAAAACGGTAACATCCTGTTTGGCTTCTTCAGTTACTATGGTGAAGTTTATGGGAGACTCCTGTAAGTTGAGAAGTTTCTTAGCAACTTCGATGAATTTTCTATTGACAATTGCAGAAATGTCATGCAATTTGATGGAGTTTGGAGTCCAATTGATGGGATGAGAGCTTTTAATCTGAGGGTATGGCACTACTGCATGAAGTAGACCCTGACTGCAGCAGCATTACTAAGGAATTGTCCATAAAAGTTGATCTTGCCGAGAAATCTGCATAGTAATGTACCAGTGTTGGGAATGAGAATCTCTGTATATCTGTAACTCTGCCTTCCAAGCGATGTGAACTTCATTAAGCTGGTTCATATTCGCAAAGCTTTCTCTATCTCTATATTGTGCTTCCTCCACATCTGAGGTTTTAGTGGGCTACCACTACCACTCGTCTGCTAGTACTGCATGTGAATTACTACTAAAACCTTTTTTCCACTTTACTCGCGGGTCTTGGAGAAGTAATTGATTTTTGTTTGTTTTGACTTTTTCAAAAGTTCTCTTCCACGAACTGTTCAAGCTCATGAAGTGACTTCAGAATGTTTTCTGGCACCTTGTCATTTTCTCCATATCGTATTAATGTAGATGCTTCATTGCATCAATGGAAGACACGCTTTCAGCTCCAGTTTCAACTTCTTCCTCTTCATTGTCATTACTGTCATCTTGAAGGGCTGCTGCAGTCAAAGACTCGACTATTTCCTTCTCTGTAAGTGTCTGCCTTAGCGTCCACAGACATATTCTTCAAAGTTTAACAAAGATGACAGATCCAGTTACTTTGCAACTTCTTCCCACAACTCACAAGAGACTTCAGTGTCATCTGGTGTATAACTGGCTGAAAATTCAGAGTACCAGCTTTTCCCTAACCATGCACAACTGTAGTTGCTTTCACATTCCACCAGGCCCCTGCTACCATCTGGATACCCTGCAGAATATTGACGTTGGTAGGCACCATAAGTTTTATGTTGATAAGTACATGTTGCACCAGATGTTTGCAAAAGTGCACTTTGACATTCTGGATGATTCTTTGGTCTAGTGGCTGTAGCACCAATGTGCAATTACTGTCCATTCCAAACCAGTAAACAGAAGCACGTGCTTTTGCTTGTCACGAACCCAAGAATATACTCTTACGCCAACGTAAATGGTTCCTTAATATTAGAGCAGGAAAGGTATAGAACTGCACATATTATTGCGGTTATCATAAGAACTCATCATTAAAGGTAATGGATATATACTAGCTGTTAAGAGATTACAAAATATGATTTTCGCCTGCTATTGTGCTAATGCAGAGAGCATCGTACTTGTTAATATCAACCGTATGCACGACTGCCACTCTCTTACATACACAAGAAATGCAGCAATGAATTCCCAGAGGTGCTATCCGAGTACCGAATAAACACTTTGCATAACACAGGATATATGATAAGCGAAGTCATTCATAATACACTAACACGCATATGCTCAGCTCAGGTCAAATCTTGTGATTTAGTCAGTTGGTATTTGAGCTCACGTGGCAGAGGAAGGTGCGTGTAGTGCGAATAAACTGTTCAAACACAGAAATGGGAAACAGTTAAAAAGTGGCTAAAACATATATTCAACTCACTATTACAAAAATACCCGACACTTGCATTATTGCATATTACGAAACTAATATCAGATTTTACAGGCATTTCAGTGAGAGGTGTAACGAAAGCGAGCAGGGAATATAAACAGACATAACACAACATAGAAGAGGATAAACTGTGGGAACTTGTTTTAAGTGCGACAGTGCTGCGGAATTGTGGATAAGCTTGTCATTATTTTGGAGAGTAGTTCTGATTCTGATATGGCAACTGAGTCATCTTCGGAGGATTCGGATTTGGATGTTGCACTTTTGCCCGAGGATTGTGATTAACGTAAGTAAAATGTTCATTGCCGCATACTTATAAAATTGATTGTTACCTCAGGTTGCATTTTGAACTATGATTCTCACGCAGGGCGCCTTTTTATAGATTAAATAATGTTCAACAAGCACATGGGAGGGGAGCAAGCAGCCATTATGGGCGGGGATTGCAAACTACTTTCGCGCGAATAATACAAAGAGTTTGTTTTCAGTGAAAGGCACTCTGGTTTGGAATGGACAGTAGGAGGTAGGAATCCAAGCCTGATATTTTCTAACCTGTCCACTTCATCCGCAGAGCAATTGTCTATGATGAGAATTGTGTTCTTATTTTTGCTCATCTCTTTAGCCACCTCAATGAGCCAGTCAGGACTTTTTGTCATCCATGTTGGCCATGTTGGCAAGATACGCAACACCTTTAAAACACCTTGGATTGGCAAAGTGCCCTATTATGAATGGCTTCAGCTTCCTTATACCTGTGGCATTGCAATAGAATAGTGCTGTCAGTCTGTTTTAATTGCTTACCACCAGTACAGGTCTTACCCTTGTGAACCATTGTTTTATTGACAGCATTTCATAAAAAAATGCAGTTTCATCTGCATTAAAAATGTCTTCTGGCTTATAATTTATAATGACATCCTTCAAATATGTTTCCTTCCACTCCTTCTATATCTTGCTTCTCCACTGAAGGTTTTCCAGGAAATGCCGTATCTCCCAAAAACAAAAAAGCCAACTAGCACTTGCTTGGAAGTCTTTGAAGTGCAAACTCCTTTGCTTTTGCTTGGAGCATTGGTCCAGAAACTATTACATCTTCAGCTCTAGCATTTTGAACCATGTGTCCACCTCTGCTTCCACTTGATGGAAATCACCAACACAAATCTTCTTTCTGTTGGGGCAAATCGTTGGCCTTTCATATGCCTGAAGTATTTTCTCTTTGTCACGAAGTATTGTCAAAAGAGTGGTGGGTTTGGTGTTATGCACATTGCTACTTGATCTGCTTCATTCGATTTTCTACCTTCTTTATCAACTCAACTTTCTGTTGTAATGCAAATTGCTTCCTTTTCTCCACCTCCACTATGTTATCAAAGTTAACAAACAACTATTTCATCAATGATCAATCAAAATGCAACATGCAAACTTTAACAAACAACTCTTTAACCAACAAAAATGTAAAATGCAAACGTTAACTATCTTCCTCAACAAAACTGCAAGATACAAACTTTAACAAGCAACTCTCTAAAAACCCCAAAAATGCAAGACGCAGACTTTAATAGCTTTGTATGTTCCTGTGTTTAACAATGAAAATGCTGTGAAAATGAAATCGGAAATGAAAGTGCATTAGGTTTAACCAGTACCATATCATTGCATGTAAATATCAGGTAACCAATCTCAGAAGGTGGCTGTACATTTGTTGATACTCTTGATAGATCAAGTGTATTACTCGGAGAACAAAGAACTTAATACAGATACTGCGCAGTTCGTTTCCGGACAATTGAAATTGAAGCAAAAATGCCCTAATATACAATATGTAATGACATTTTTGTCCAAGAATAGATGAAATAACACCAGCAAAGAAAACACATTTTATAAAAATTAAATACATAATTTTGAAATGTTCATAAATCATAATTAACAGTATGTAAAAATAAAAGTTCTTTGCATTATATTGTATGGGATTTAACTATTTTTACAAACGCTTATTCTCCATATGCTTCATGTTAATCGAGATGTTAATCTTATTGCTAATTTTCTTGTACATTCAAGGGGAATTGGTAGGCTTTAAGCAATAGTCAAATATTTAAGAGCTGGTTGCTATGTGGAGTATTCCATTCTCTTTGCATTACCAGGACAAAAAAAATGAACAACGAATTCTCATTTGAGAAAAAGTATAATTGGAAAATTTAAGGGAATAACAAACAATATCTCGAAAATGGTTCACTCAAAAAAAAAAAAAAAAAAATGTAGGACATAAATTGTGTATTTTAACGCGATCTACATTTTTTGTGTAGTAAAATTTTGTCTATCTCTTATGGTTTATCAGTTATGCAAAACTCGTTCACAATGAAGAATACTTTTGGAGACATTTCCAGAAAATTAAAGATATACATTTTATTTGTCATGAAAGTATCTTAAATATGTGATATTTTAATCAAAATCGTTAGCCATTTCTGAGAAAATTAAAATTTTCGAAAAATGTTCCTTGTAAAGGGTAATCTGGGGTGGGGGGATTTTCTTGAAAACCTTCGTGTCGCGTCTCTGAAAGATACTGAACCTAAATACCAAGTTTGGTGTTTATCCAACTGTTCGTTTCTGAGTTATGCTGTTCACAGACAGACACACACGGACATGTTTCCAAAAATAATTTTTTTGGATTTAGGGGGCCTCAAAACATGTATTTCTAGTGAAATCTCGGTATCAAATTTTTGGGTGGAATGCAATACTTCCCCTACTTACTATACGTAGTAGAGAAAGTAAAAATATGTGATAAGCATCTCAAAGTTACCGATAAACAAATTGGCAAAATATGGTAACATAGGATTTTTCATTGCCATTGCTGTTATTGTTTATTAGACTTTCTTTAAACACAAAGAAGTATTGTTCATTATAAATATTAATTAACTTTGTATCTCTTGCTCATTGAACACATTGGTTTCTTCAGATGTATTAACAGTTGTTTCTGTTGGGATAGTTGGACATTAACACTTGTACATCTTCGCCTATTTAATGGAACTTTTTATGCTGAGGCATGAAAATTACAAATAAAAATGTGTTACAACTCAACATACTATGTGGCTGCATCAAAAGTGATAATGCTTGTATTTGACAGGTGCAGTATGCAGCTGATGATGCCTTAGTTGCTGTAAAGTTATTCAATACATTAATACAGTATGTATTGACATCCTGGTGGTGGCCAAAGCAGCCAGAATGGCATGAAATTGCTAAACTATGTCGCAGGTAAATGAACTAAAATGTTCTTTTAATATTTATCACTGTTGTTGTTGTTATTGTTATTATTATTATTATTATTATTATTATTATTATTATTATTATTATTATTATTATTATTATTATTATTATGTTATGCTACAGAGTGAGTCAAATTAAACTTAAATTATCCACTAGATCCAAAACCTTTAGTATTCCTTGCAGTTTCTCTAAAATGCTTTAATCTAGGAATACTAATTTTTTTTCAAAATAATGGGTTATTTTCTGTTCCCATTTGAAGCTTAAAACACTTATTTGGATGATTATAAGGATGAGACTGAAAATTTTTAATGCCATGTTTCTAAAAATAAATGGAATTTCTTTATATTTGTGTGCTACTTTCTAATGTTTTGCGAGTTGATTGCTATGTAGTTTGCACGATTTGCTCTAATAATTATCATAATTTAAAGATTTTGTGTTCATCCAAAAATGAATTTGATTAGAGAACATTTCCAGGCATCTGAATTTATTCAGGCAACAATGGGCATTGACATGAGTAAAATCCAAAACATTTTACATCAAAAGTTAAACGTGAGAAAACTTTGTTGTTAGTGGATTCCGCATAAACTGACTCCCAATCAACAACAACAAGAAGACAATGATTGGTGCAGAAAAACTCTTGAACAAATTCCAAGGCAGCACTTCAAATTTGGTTTGGAATATTGTTACGAATGATGAATTTGGATTTATTGTTATGATCGTAAAAAGAAAACTCAATCAGCTCAATGGGTCTTTTGAACAGAACCTAAGCCTACAAAAGTCCAACAAATTCGCAGTGGTAAGAAAATGATTGCTACATTTTTTTTTTCTTCTTCTTCTTTTCTAAAATGAACCATATTGCTACGATAGCATTAGAAGATAGATGTACCGTTACTGCCAATTGGTGCACATACAGCAAACTGTTCTTACATTCCTTTTTGTTTAGGTAATATTAAATTGGGAGTTTTTTATAATTTTTAAGCCTCTCGGATTCCATGGCTTGCCAATTATGATTGGGACCTGCTCATCCATACTGTCACAATTGGTGCACAAAAGAGCAGTAATCCTATCCTTGGCCCTCGCCCCCCCCCCCAGCTTCTCCTTTCAAAGCCAATGTATGGTCCAGGAGGCAGTTAAAGAATAAGCCAGTTTCTTAGTGTTGTAAATGTCCCTGACTTCATACCCCTCAATGTTTCCTGGTAATAATCTTTACAGTCCACAGCAGCAGACTCACAAGCCAGTTTTTTCACTATCATTCCATGGTGCTTTTTGAACTAGGAATTCTAGCCATTGGATGCAGAAGTAAATAGATCCCATTCTTGCAGGCATCTGCTTTTTCTCTCAGGTTGTTTTCATCAATTGGTATACCAAATGCCTGAGCCTGCCTATACTACATAAACATAATTTCTTCCAGGTCACTGTAAGAGGATTTGTTTCCAGTCTTTCGCTTTTTTGCAGGCATGCCATGTGTATGCACTTGGTCCCAAATCTTGTGTTTCTTGGTCACATTGGAACTCCATAGTTGGAGCCAAACCCAGCCATTTGACTTTATCAACTCTCTTTTATAAATGGGTTCCTCTGCATTTCTTCAATAATTCAAAGCCTTTCTTACATGTTCTAATCTGCTTAACAGGTTTAGCCATCTTAACTTTGGTTATGACAGGACTGGAAGGAAAGCAACAAGGATAAGAAAATAGGCTAAAAACAAGGTTAGAAACAACAATTAGAGAATGAGGAAATAGGTGTGAAAAACAGAGGAATTAAATGAATGGATTATAACAATGATACGAATGCAAGTAAATCGAAAAAAAATTGAGTATTATTTATGGACGCTCTTTAACTACTATGGTCCTCAGCGTCCCATTCTATATTGGGCATGAAAGACCGATAATTTTGCTCAGAGGCATTTTTATCAGGCTTGAGGTTCTTTTACGTGCTCACATTAGTTTCAATAGCCAAAGGCATATGTCTGTTGCTGACTTCATGAATGCCTTTTTGCTTCTTACATCAGCTTCATTAACCATACAGCTAAATTAGTGACCTCACCGCTGTATGCTAAAGATATCTGCAATGGCTAATATATTCCCCAATATAACTTATGTACATAAATATCAACAGCTGTCAAGTTACTGTAGTTCACAAATGCTATCACAACGGCTCTATCTATGCCCGCCACCCTCCCACCATACCGAATAGGTGTGAACATTGCTATTTGAATTCCTCATTCTTGCTGTTACAGGCTGCTCCAAAAGTATAGGCAACCAGAAACAATAGATTGAGGTTTGACTGTATAAGGTACCTTAATATTAGTTGTGGTTGCATGATTTCTCACCTCTTGCAGACCATAATGTATAAACTTAGATTGCCAATCTGCCCTATAGTGAAGCGCATTCCAAATGCAGACTTTGAAATTCTGCAGTTCAAAAGGAAACAGAACATAAATCTAAAGTCTGTGGCCTGCATTCAGGAGGTCCCAGGTCCAAATTCCTTGGGGCAATCAATCTGTCTGAGGTTTTTTCATGGTTTTCATCGCCAACGTAAATAATGGATTGGATATTTAACACCACGACCCAAAGTTCCACCTAAAACAATAGTAAAATGAAAAATAAGTGGTAATAGAGAATGCTATGCCATCTATCTGCAGACAATGTAGGCAGTTAGACTGGACGGCACCCTAACGCCATCTGCACAACACGAAGCAGAAGATCCAGTTGCCATGTCCTGGCGGTCTCTGTGGGCACATGACGAAGCAAGATGGCATTTTCCAGAGATGAGACCTAGAAGGCTAACTGTCCGCCTTTCTGTGCAAGAGCGGCAGTTAGACTGAACGGCACCCTAACGCCATCTGTACAGCATGAAGCAAGTGGTTACAGGAATGAGATCTAGAAGGCTAACTGTCCGCCTTAATATGGGGGCAGCGGTTGGACTGGACGGCACCCTAATGCCGTCTGCACGGCACAAAGCAGAAGATTCGGTAGCTATGCACTAGGGTCTTTTTGACATGTGACGGAGCGGGTGGTTACAGGGATGAGACCTAGAAGGCTAACTGTCCATCACATATTGTTCTAAGAGTTATCCACCGACAGATCTGTCACGATATGACCAAGGAGTTAAAGCAATGTAAAATAAAATAGAGTAAAAAAGACAACAACATAAATATGCTCATAGCATGGGGCTTTGTTGTTTTTAAAGTTTCTTTTTACTTGTATTCAGATGCTTAAAGGCTGTTTTTAAATGGTGGTTGAAAAGAAATGTGTAATGTGTTGTTCACAAAGGGAGTAATGAAATAAAGTAAACATCCAAGGAAATTATGTCTCGCTGGATTGGTTTGGCTAATTTGAGGTGTGATTGCAATGGTAACATTGGAAATTGTAGTTTTTTAAAATATAATCCCTGAAGTATTCTTACATAGGTAACATTTACATGCTTCATCAGTACTGTAATTGTGCATGTGTTCCTTGCAGTGAGTCCACCAGTATTGTTCCAGGTAGGCAGTGAAGGTCATTACATTCACTGTGCATCGTGGTCCTGTTGGTTTAATTCTTCACAACTGATTACAAAATGTGGTGAGTTTAAAAATGAAAATATCAATTATTAGTTGCTCTTGGGGGGATTACAGGAAAACAAGAAGTGGAATATATTTTCTGTGGAATACAAGAAACTCGGATTGAGCCTTTTATTGGGAAATTTGAAACAAGTGAACTCAGTTGACGTCCTTTCTGTTTTAAAGTGAATGTAGGAAAAAGCTGTAATGACTTGGGTGTGGAAAGAAATGATTTTGGATTTACTAAGGTATTATTTCAACTAATACGCTATGTGATCAAAAGTATCCGGACACCCCCACAAACATAATTTTTCATCTTAGGTGCATTGTGCTGCTACCTACTGCCTGGTATTCATCCGCCACCTCAGTAGTCATTAGACATCGTGAAACAGCAGAATGGGACGCTCCGTGGAACTCATGGACTTCGAACATGGTCAGGTGATTGGGTATCACTTGTGTCAGAAGTATGTATGCGAGATTTCCACACTCCTAAACATCCCTAGGTCCACTGTTTCTGATGTGATAGTGAAGTGGAAACATGAAGGGACATGTACAGCACAAAAGCATACAGGCCGACCTCTTCTGTTGACTGACAGAGACTGCCGACATTTGAAGAGGGTAGTAAAGAGTAATAGGCAGACATCACACAGGAATTCCAAACTGCATCAGGATCCCTCCAAGTACTATAACAGTTAGACGTGAGGTGAGAAACCTTGGATTCCATGGTCGAGCGGCTGCTCATAAGCCACACATCACGCAGAAAAATGTCAAACGACGCCTTGCTTGGTGTAAGGAGCGTCAACATTACACGATTGAACTGTGGCAAAACGTTGTTTGGAGTGATGAATCCGGTACACAATGTGGCAATCCGATGGCAGGGTGTGGGTATGGCGAATGCCCGGTGAACGTCATCTGCTAGCGTGTGTAGTGCCAACAGTGAAATTCGGAGGTGGTGGTGTTATGGTGTGGTCGTGTTTTTCCTGGAGGGGGCTTGCACCCCATGTTGTTTTGCATGGCACGATTACAGCGCAGACCTACATTGATATTTTAAGCACCTTCTTGCTTCCCACTGTTGAAGAGCAATTCGGGGATGGCGATTGCATCTTTCAACACGATCGAGCATCTGTTCATACTGCACGGGCTGTGGCGGAGTGGTTACACGACAATAACATCCCTATAATGGACTGGCCTGCACAGAGTCCTGACTTGAATCCTATAGAACACCTTTGGGATGTTTTGGAACGCCGACTTCATGCCAGGCCTCACCGACCTACATCGATACCTCTCCTCAGTTGCGCACTCCGTGAAGAATGGGCCGTTCCCTAAGAAACCTTCCAGCACCTGATTGAAAGTATGCCTGCGAGAGTGAACACTGTCATCAAGGCTAGGGTGGACCAAGACCATATTGACTTCCAACATTACCGATGGAGGGCGCCACGAACTTGTACGTCATTTTCAGCCAGGTGTCCGGATACTTTTGATCACGTAGTGTATGTGACAGATTCTGCAATTGGCAAACTGTGTGTGATTGCTCATTGTAAATCTGGGGCACCAAGCAGATGCATTTTTTATGTGCAAAAGTGAAAGTACGTTGCACATATACTACCATTAATAACAAAACCGGACATTTTCTGAAAAAAAAAGTGACTGCAATCAACAGCCTCAAATTAGCCAAATAACAAATCTTCACAAAAATGGAGCAACCTCAATAGACATGCTTCTCTTATAAGAAATGTACTTGATATGTAAATTTCTATACCAAGACAAGATGAGAAAACATTCAAGCTTTCATCCATTTTAAAATTCGCTTAAGCACAAGCAAATAACTATAGATTAAAAATGTTTAGTGTCTCCTGTCATTTTGCTTATTATTACTCATGCTGCTGATCTTTTCATTAGAAATTCATTAATATTTCATTGAACTGTCACTGCTGGATTTCGGGTTATGGATTATGTTAGTTTTTAAACTTATAGGGGTGGCAAACAAATGGTGAAACTAGCACTTATTTTCAAGCAATGTCTTCTGTGGAATCTAACAAATTTCAAAAAAAAGTAAACTTTGAATGTGCTAAATTTCAAAAAAAGTAAACTTTGAATGTGCTACCCAAAGCTGCACAGAAAACAACATATTTATTGCTCCTAGATGGTCTTAATGGGTTTTTAATGTACCTAGGTGCCTCATATATGTGTGTAACTGTCTCTATTTCAGAAAAATATTTTCCTTTCTTTTATGGTTTTTGTATGCATTGTAACAATAAATGCAGGTTATGTATCACTAAAAACAAATTGTAAAGAAGTTGAACTCTCTATATGCTAGTTTCAATACTATATCTTAGTTTCTACAAATGTTTTCTCACATGAGTTGGCTGGTTGCAGCCAGAGCTCTTACTCCCAAGCAAACAGATAAAATAGCTGCAACTGAAATGACTATCTTAGTTTCTTAACAATTACAATGAAAGTAAGCATCTATCTTATGACAAGAGATGTTGGAAACGACTTTCTCCTGCATTCACATATCTCTGGTACCTTTTTAGTACATTTTCTTGCAGTTCTAATGAGTATAGGGGTTTGACCCATATACTTAATTTTTAAACATCCCCAATGTATAAATAAAAATCTGATGTGTTACACTCACATGACTTTCTCTACTCTTGTAAAAACTATTTTTTACAAACACTTATTCTCCATCTACTTCATGTTAATCAAGATAAAAATTTGCAGAAACTATCTAATTGTTAATTTTCTTGTAGGTGCAAGGCTTTAAGTGATTGTCAAATCTTTTAACAGCTGGTTGCTATGTGGAGCTTTCCATTCTCTTTGCATGTCCAGGACATAAACAATAAGAGCTATAGATTTTAACTGTGCAGTAAACACACCGTAGTGATAGCACTGGAAAAATGTTTTTAACACACTGCCTAAATCCCTCGGTATGATCCCTTGTAATGCAAAATTATTTGTCACTGCATTGCAGATTACTTTTACATCATCATTTACAATATCCTGCATCCTAACCTCATCAGCGCACAAGTAAGGTGGTTATGGCATAACACCATCATAATTTGAAATTGATTTTAAGTGCAAATCATTGCCTAAATGAAGAATTTTATCAATTACTTCAGAACTCCAAGCATCAACATTTATTACAGTTGAAAAACATAATGCCATCACCAAGTTGCTTGTACATTGTGTGTTTTTAACCTCACCAAAAATGTCGCTATTTTGGCTCAAGTACCAGCAATCACTTTGGCTGCTTTCACAGAAAACAACTTCTTAACATTAAAATTAAAACTGGTTCGTTTCTTATTAGGCATTATGAAAAGTCTTAAAACGTAAACCAGTAAACAAAGAACAGAAACACCTGAAAATGGTACTATAACAAATAATATATGAATGAATAAAATGAAACAGCCCTTAAACTGTGGAAACAAAAAATACAAACTAAAATAGGAACATTTAAAATGCTGCTATAACGAGCAATAAGATATGAATTAATAAAATGAAACGATCTTACGAAATTGATTCAAATCAGCATTCCTTTGAAGCAAAAGCCGATAGAAGATTCACAAAATCATAGCAGTGCATTTATTTCTCAATATAAAAATTATTTGACTCGCTACACTGTTCCCCTTGTTTTGTATTTGCAAGGGCAGTATAGAAATACAGTAGCCTTTAGGCATATACATATATCTTAATAGCTGGTTGCTATCCATGGACTAGTGGTACCATGCTAGCCTCTAGTTCCCAAGGTCGCGGGTTCAAACCCGGCGGAGGTCGATGGATTTTTTCGGGTGTTAAAACTCCTTAGCATGGCTTCCTTCGGAAGGGAAGTAAAGCCAGTGGTCCCATGTCGTAGATTTACGGCACGTAAAAGAACCTTTAGCCTGATAAAGAGGCCTCTGAGCAAAATTACCGGACTTAAACGCCCAATATAGAATGGGACGCTAAGGACCATAGTAATTAAAGAGCGTCCATAAATTAAACTCAATTTCATTTCGCTGTGTGCAGTACCATTCTCTTTGCCACAGATTAATACTCTTTGCAGATCCAAGACAAAAAAAAAATGAATAACGAATTCCCATTTGAGAAAAAGTATAAATATTGGAAAATTTAAGGGAATAACAAGTAATATTTTGAAAATGGTTCACTCAACAAAAAAAATGTATATGACATAAATTGTGTATTTTAACGCGATTTATATTTTTTGTGTAGTAAAATTTTGTCTATATCTCTTATGGTTTACCAGTTATGCAAAAGTCGTTCACAATAAAGAATACTTTTGGAGAGATTCCCGAAAATTCGAGATATACATTTCATTTGTCATGAAAATATCTTAAACATATGATATTTTAATCAAAATCATTAGAGCCATTTTTGAGAAAATTAAAATTTTCGAAAAATGTTCCATGTAAAGGGTAATCTGGGGTGGGGGGATTTTCTTAAAGACTTTCATGTCGCATCTCTGGAAGATACTGAACCTAAATACCAAGTTTGGTGTTTATCGGACTGTTCGTTTCTGAGTTATGCTGTTCATAGACACACAGACATACACACGGACATGTTTCCAAAAATGCTTTTTTTGGATTTAGGGCGCTTCAAAACATATATTTCTGGTGAAATCTTGGTATCGAATTTTTGGGTGGAATACAATACTTCCCCTACTTACTATACGTAGTAGAGAAAGTAAAAATCACAGGATGCGACATCCGGCAACCATGTTGGCAATTAATTATTAATTACCCTAATTTTCAAAAATTTCCTGAAATATAATGACTTCAGCTGTAGGCACAGTGCAGAGTCTTGCTGGAACATTCAATATTGGTCAGTTGTTCAAAGAATGTGTAGGAATTCTGCATTTACAATATCAGCAAGAAATATTGTTTGTATTATCCTATGCTTTTACAGCACACCATAGCTCAATTTTCTCATCATGTAATAAAGTTTCTTCATTAAATCACATATCTCTAAGCCCCACTATAGGTTATTTTGTATTGAAACCTGACTGTACCAAACATTCGTTATTGTAGTGATTCATGGACAATAGTAATCTTGTATGTTTCAATTTTAAGAGCTCACCATGCTCAGCTCATTGATATTATGAGAGAGAGATTTTTGGGAGAATCTTGTAACTGTTCTCAAACTTCATCTAATTTGTACCCCCTTTACTTTCATTTCTTGAGAATCACACCTTTCGTTAAGTTTATTTACAAGTTTTCCTACTGCTTCTCTGTTCGGAAGATCATACATGGGAATTCTGTTAAAAACCTGCAAGATGTTGTAATCGCATAAAAATTCTTTCTTGTAAAATATATTTATCTCATAGGTTAGTATAAAACAAAATTAAAAACAATTGTAACATGTAAACACTAAAATAAGTTCTGAACTCAACACAAGCTTCAGTGAGACAGGAATAAACCAACATAAGCCAAGGTTGCATGGATTGACTGTCATTCAGACCAGCAGACTATCCAATTCATTTGTGAGATGCAGGTAAATTTACTCACTTTTAAGAGCTTATCAATGTTAAGCTATATGACATATATGTATTAAGCAGTAATTATGGTTTTTACAGGCTACATTGTTCACATTTGTATATTTCTTTCTTTCGCGACTGGAAGCATCACAAGTTAAAACATTTCTGACAATTGAGACTGACAAAGGATTTTGTGAGTCTTACCTTGTCATGACTTCCTGCTTATTGACATGATTTACAGCTCTTAATGTGCTAAAACATCTATTTAGATCTTTTCTTCTTTCTTTCAGTATATTCTTTATCCATTTTTGTCTTACTGTATTCACCCATAATCCTACTTCTTTCGAACCATCTGACTGTCATTATTTTTATTGCTGCAATGTAGTTATTCATTTTATTTCATTATAGATCCCAAAATCCCTTAGTTACATGTTTCCCTGTACTGTATCAAGCAGTGAAATGTTCCTTTTCCCCTCCCCTACAATACTTTCATACTACTGTTCATAAATTCTTAAAGATACTCTGCCCTTATTCACATTCATGCATATTTTTCCCATTATTAAACATAGAAAGTAAATTAGCAAATGAAGAGTATATGGAGAAAAGGGGAGAATGTCTATAAAAAAATCCTTCTATGGGAAACACTGATAAAGTTTAAGTATTCCATCTTTATTACCTATGCTCTACGAGGTCTGTTCGAAAAGTATTGCAAATTTTGAATTTCCGCAGGCTACGTATATTTGATGTTCGATTGTTTTGTGGCGTTATGTTGGTACTCATGTCGACAAGCTCGGTCATTTTGAATGTTCATCAGTTAATTGTTGACAGCTATTTTGCTTGGACATGTTTTGGCTCGTCTTCGATTTTTGCCTATTCCAAAAAATAGAACAAAGAATCTGTATCAAATTTTGTGTGAAAAACAAAATTAAGTGCACTGATGCATTCCAAATGTTGACTGTGGCATATGGTGAAGCTACCTTGGACCAAAGCAACGTTGATTGGTGGTACAAAAAGTTCTCAGAGGATCGAGAAGATGTGAATGACGAGCGTCCTGGACGCCCGAGCTCGTCAACAATAGACAAAAACATTGAAGAAGTGAAGAAAATAGTATTGGCCAATCGTCAAATCACCGTTAGAGAAGTTGCTGAGGACCTAAACATATTGATTGTCTCGTGCCATTCAATTTTTACCAATGATTTGGGCATGAGACGGGTTACTACAAAATTCGTACCAAAGTTGCTCAATTTCGACCAAATTGGCTTTTGCACCATGATAACACCCCTGCTCACACATCGTTGCTTGTGCGCGAATTTTTGGCCAAAAACAACACACTTATTATGCCGCAGCCACTGTACTCCCCAGATCTGGCTCCCTGTGACTTCTTTTTTGTTCCCAAAACTGAAGATGCCCATGAAAGGACAACACTACTCCACGATTGAGGAGATAAAGACGGCATGGAAGGAGGAGCTGAACAAGATCACAAAAAACTATTTTTTAAAGTGCTTCGAGGATTAGCAAAAATGTTGGCACAAGTGTATAATATCTGGTGGGGATTACTTTGAAGGGGAAAAAAATAGATATTCATGAATAAATAAATAAATAAATACTTTTTGAAAAAAACACAAAATTCGCAATACTTTTTGAACAGACCTCGTATATAGTCAAACTAAGAATGCTGATTCATGTGTGCCCTCACTGTCTGTTTGAATTGTGCTTTACAAAGCTTATCATGTGAAGTAATAGATGATGGGTTATCTCAATTTTGATACTTTACTGATCTCACCCCTTGTTTCCCTGTACCTTTCAAATTAAAGAGGTACTTATTTATTCTACAGGTATATTGATATTGACTACCATACAAAGGCAACTGGAGAATCTAGTAGGTCTGGTAATATGCTTCTGAAACCCACAGTACGTGCTGGTAAATTTTCTTCAAGAGGACTTTCCACTCGCAAGAAACCACTTTATGATAACTGTTATTTGCAAGCTCCTGATGGAGAACTTCTCTCTACCATAGATAGCAAAAAAGCTCAATGGTTTGTATTTAGAATGCATTTGTTCATTTGTCTTTAAAATTAAGATCTTCATTATCAGTGGCCTAAATGTAAAACGATATCAAATATAAGATAGTACTTAGAAGAGAAACTAAATTTTAAAAATGACTTATGTGTTTAGTCAGTGCAGTTTTACATAAATTAATTCTTTGAAATAGCATTGATAGTACTAAAGTGGTTTCACTTTAAGTTTAAAGGAGTTGTAAACAAAACCACATGACAAGAGAGCACCTCACTGGCTGGTGGGCAAACTACAAATTTTCCCATTTAGCATGTTGTCTCTTCCTCTACATAAAACAGTTCGGTTCAGGTCATAACATTTTGTTAAAATTCTCATACAGAGAAATTTAAAAAAACCCATTATTGTAACAGCTCAATTTATGAAAGAAAGGGTGTTTGTTCAGATTCATGTATAAGTAAATGAATCATTATAGAAGATGGTTTAAGAGTCTATGTGCAGGTGCTGCAGTTCATTTCCAGTTTTCGGATAAGCTGCCATTATACTTTTGCAACGTGTTGAGAAAATATTACGTTCGAGAGTCCTCTGCCACTATGGAAAACATAAATGCGGGAAAAAAAGGCAATTTTGTTAAATGCTTTTAACAAATTCTGTGAAAAGTACCCTCCTTTAATCAACAATGAATATGTTTGTCCATTATTTAGCAATAATTGAACTTCTTTGTTAGTGATGCAGAATTGTTGCTCGTACTGCTTGGGTCAGTTTGTTTTATGTGGTTTTCTAACCTATATTGCTAATCATTTTCTTAACTTGTTGACTCATAAAGGGTTAAAGCAAAAGTGGTATACTGATATTAGTCATTAAATGAATGATTTCTAAACCTGAAGTTAAGAACAGTTTAATCCAGTACCTTTAATCACATATGCGAACTGTTCAGGAACGACTTATGTGTTAGAAGTCAGGATGTAAGGCAAAATATAGGAATAAGACATACAATTAATTTTGAAGATTGAGAAGCTAGTAACAGTGATGTGTCATAATTTAAAATGGAGAGAGTTGCACTATATCACTAAAATGTTCTTACTTGAATGCGTTTCAGGAGAACGGTTTGCTGCCATTGGCAGCATGTTTCCAACTGATTTTGCCGGTTATTGTCTGGAGAATGTGTGTGGTTAGTGTGTTCTCTGTTGCTGGGCTGATGAACCTCCAAAGGCTGCTGGGTGGCAGTAGTTCGAAATTCATTAGGTCATACCTATATTTCACGATATGTATTTTTTCCCAGATGTCCAATTCATTGCTGCTGTTGATCGGTTTTAGAGTTTTATGTTTGGAGTGATTTCATGATTTGAAGACCAGAAATAATGTGCTACTGCTGATTTATCCATCTGTTTTTGGTAAATGTATCTCATATAAGAACATTTTAGTGATGTAGTGTAACAAACTCCAACTCTCTCTATTTTAAAAGAAAAAGACATACAATGTTTAAAAGCCATGATCCCCAGGCTGCGCAATATACTGTATTCGCATTCTGCCTGAAGCAATTTCCTCTCATGGGCACTTAAACTATATTCATCAAGAGGTCAAAGTAAGCATAAACAAAACCTTGTGCATTTTGACCGCAGTGCGCCTTCTTCATGGTATGCTTGATGCTTCCGCCCTCTAAATAGTTCCTTGAAAAATGTTACTAAATACTAAGGTTTGAAGCTCACCTAATTTCATAAAGCACAAATGAGGCAGTATTTTAATGCCTAAATGTTATTGTGTTTTATTATAATTAAATTCAATAACAGCCCACCTTGAAAACAATATGTATATAATTATTATTTAAATTGTATGTAACTCATTGCAAATACTTATTTTTTATTGTAAATGTATTTATTAATGTTATGTAAATGTTTATATACTGTAATAGTGCAAAAACTGTGAGAATAATATATTTTAGGATGTTAATAATGAGGTAATAATGTAATTTTTGTGACAATAATGTGTCTGGAGTTGTAAAAGTTCTGGTCTTGAAAAGATCGGTAATAACGTAATTTTTGTTTACAGTTTGGAATTAGCCAATCAACAGTAAAGAAAAAGTTTTAGTTTGCATACTTAAATTCTATTGGACTAGAATTAGCCAATGAGAGACTGGCATTACTGAAGCTATAAGGTTTTTACCGTTGGATTTAGTCAGTCGCGGGTAAGATGTTGTAGAGTACGGATGGTAAAAATTGTTTTCTCCGCTAGAATGTATAAAGGGCTCACAGTTTTTTTCTTTTATAAAGTGTTGTGTTTATAAATGTGCAAGCTGAAAAGAACTTATGTTTCTATAGTGCGACTGAAGCAGCCGAGGCAGATTTTTTTAATAATATTACGTAACACAAGCATCATCTTCACAAGCATCAAACAACATCAAAGTGTATCTTAAAAACGTTGGGTTAAATACTTCTTCAAAGTGATGCACATACATGGGGATTCTCACATCTCATATTCAGCATCCAGCTAAATAACTTCTTCAAAGTTGGCAACAAATACAACGAGGCTCAATAACATTCTCAAAGTGGCGTACAACTGTGGGGCAAACTCCTCCAAACCACTACCATCATAATAACTCCCGCAAATTGGCTCCCAAACATGGAGCTGGCTATAACCATCATCATTACCTATTGCAAATTGACGCCTCAACGAGGAGCCATCATAACAACCGCAAATTGGCATCCTCAACGTGGAACCATCAACTTTACAACCGCACAAACTATTGAGTTCTAAGCATAGTTCAACTCAATATGTTAAGTGATAAATAAATTAATTTGTAACGGTGCTAATTGGTTGCTGCAACTGGTAGAAGCGGAAGGAGGAAAAAGCAAAACACGCAGTATGTATTAACATGGCGGAAATAACCGGTGTTGTTAAACATAAGAGCAGAAAACCTTTACGAAGTGGTGAGAAGACAATAGTTTTAACGTCTATAACAAGTACTGCGAGAAATATCCAGAAGTTGCAATCGATGATGTGGTAAAATTAACATCTGAGTTTACCGGTGTGACATGTGTTTACAGCGCACGCAAAGTTGGTGAGGTTAGAACTCCTGGCAAGAAGAGACCACGTGCAAGACGAGTTGTTGTTTGTGATGAATTTGTGAGGTCAGCAATTTGCAGAAAAGTTCACCAGTTCTTTGTTAACAATGAACCCCCCCCCCCACCTTAAACAAAGTGCTGTTTGCAGTTAACTCTGATCCGGACCTCCCAAACTTAAAACCAACCTCCCTCCACAAGTTGCTCCTGGAGATAGGTTTTGAGTTTGTCAGCAGGAAAAGAAAAAGTATTATTGTGGACAGAGATGACATTATTTTATGGCATAGAGATTTTCTCTAATAAAAGAACTGCGAAAAACGTGAAAAGTGTTTTATTTGGATGAAACGTGGATAAATGAGGGACACACGACAAGCAAAGCATGGACAGACACCACTGTAAAAACAAGAAAGCAGGCATTTCATGCAGGTTTAAGTACAGGGCTAAAAAAATCCTACGGGGAGGGGTAAGCACCTTATTGTGCTGCACATAGGAAGTGAAGATGGTTTTGTCAAGGGTGGAGAGCTTGTGTTCATATCCAAAACAACAGGAGGCTATCACGAGGAAATGAATGGCGACGTTTTCAGATCCTGGTTTGAAAAGGTTCTGCCCAAATTAGAACCAAATAGCATCATTGTGATGGATAATGCCCCCTACCACAGTGTGAGGTTAGAATGCATACCAAATCAATCTTGGAAAAAAGCTGACATCATAGCATGGCTGCAAAGTAAAAATATAGTTTTTGACGAGGGTCTTGTTAAGGCGGAATTGCTGGCATTGGTCAAGTTTCGTGCTAAACAGTACAAAAAACACGTAGTTGATGAAATGGCCAAACTTGCAGGTCACACTGTACTGCATCTACCACCTTATCACTGTTACTTAAACCCGATTGAGATGGTGTGGAGTCAGGTGAAGGGTTACGTCGCCAGAAATAACACGATCTTCAAACTGCAAGACGTGTGTGCACTGGTTGATGCAGCATTGCGTGTTGTAACACTAGATAACTAGAGTGCTTGTGTACAGCATGTGGTTCGAGAAGAACAACATTTGTGAAACTTGGAGGGTATTATTGACACCGTTGTGGAAGATGTGTGATAAATCTTGGAAATGATGAATCGAACAACACAGAGACGTAAGTAAATAGCAATTTCTGTTACTAGCGTGCTGAATATTTTTTTAGAGTGAGTAAATATGTCCTAGTGGTGAAAAAACTCTTATAATGGTTACTGTATGGGTAAATGTGTTCAATAAACTGAACATAATTAATTCACTACTGATACCTGATGGAGGGTGGGCGTAACCTCATTTGGAACGCACGTGGCCGCGGAGTGATACAAACCGGTGATTTGTTTATGTCTACTTTATTCTCCTGGTGTACAGAGTTTAGTTCCCATCATGCTCCACGTGGTGCTGCCATGTACTCGGTGGAGTGATACATTTAAGTTTTGTTTACTTCTCCTTTCAACTTAGAGTGAAAAAGATATAGCAGCAGGCCACATGATATAGGATAACAATGTGTTGCATATAATTCCATCATTCCCTCCCCTCCTCTCAGTTCTTGCAGATTAATGGTAACTACCCTATTGAGTGAATATGCTGTCCTTACAAAAAATTGGTAAAGTTCATGGAGCTTCACTAGATGATCTTTAGTTAAGCTGCTACATAAAAGCTCTTTCATTCATGCTGTGCAAACACATGAAGTAGGAGGGTGATACTATACACATGCATAAAAGTTGATTTCAAAATTTAGGCAGCAGATACAAGACAAGCACAGTTATGTTTTTTTATCTTTTTTAATCTTATAATTCGGTCAGTGACTACAGGAGAAAATTAATCTTAATTTCAACAAGATATACAGTGAAATTCCATCATCCTGAACCTTGATAATCGAATAATTTGGGTAACTTGAACTAAAATTTAAAAATATTTCTGAAGGATTAAGGAAATGAAAGAGTGCCTTTCAGAATGTAGATAGAATATTTATTTGTACCGAACGTCATACAAAATTTTAATTACATTTTGCATAATTTCTTAAAACCACTTACTTACTAGTACAAATTTAGTCTGATTTTCCTTCCTTTTAAGGGCTGCTTTTTGCCTGGCATTCTGGCCCTTTGGCTTTCAGTTAGCCCTAATTAGTTTCTTTCTCTTTCCACTTCCCTGATTCCTGCTTTCCTATTATTCTCCTTTCTCTTGCCCTTTCTTCTCCTTTTTAGTTTCCTTATCCATTTTTCCTTAATTTTTCTTGAAAACTCTCCGATTTACTTTATTCTTTTTCCTCCTTTAACTGTTAATCAGAATTTAGGTAATTTTGGTCATATAGCTTCAGGCTAATTTTTGCTGCTAGTACACATTCTTTTATTCCACGACATAAAAAAGGACCATAGCAACTGATAGGATGTTAAGAATTCTATGGCTGCTTAAGGTTTGATATGAGCTATCTAATTCATTTCAGCAAATGAATATTTCAAATAGATATTTCAGCAATATCTAACCTAAATTGGAGAAGCAGAGATTGTGTGTTAAATTCTCCTTTCTTTTTTTTTCAGAGAAGTTGCCTACCTCGGATAATTTGAGTAATACAGCAATATGAACCTTATATTTTGCATTATACACTTTTTTGAGAGGCGGGCTTAACGTCCTTTAACTGGATAGGTCATATTGGACGATAAATGAAATGGGTGAAATGATGCTCAAATGAGCCTGGTCCATACAGCTCAAAGTTACCCAATATTCATCTTTCAGGATAAGGGAAAACCCGAGAAAACCTTATCGAGTAACTCACCCTAACCGAGATTTGAACTCAGGACCTCTTGAATGTGAGGCAGACTGCTATCCCACACCACATAGGCAGACATTATTCACGTTAATGAGGCAAGAAAATGACATAGGGAATGCTTTCTTGATGATATTGAATGAAAAGGATCCTTACATATGTCCAAAAGTTTGCAATAAATTTGCATTTGAACATTTAGTGCCATAATCTCCATCATAGCAAATGTTCAAAGCGACCTGATGACTGACAGTGCAAGCATTGTATAAACAAGGATAGACAAACCTGTTCCAAAATTCTGGAGTAACTAAGTGTTCCCCTTGTGACCTGTGATTCAGATAGTTGAATAAAAGTGATAAAGCTTCATTTGCATAAATCATGTCTTTCCCACTGTTAGATTTGCTGATCACCAAACCAGTGAGATGGAAGACAAGCTATTATCTGTTGCACAGCAGTTTGACATGAAACAAATTTGTGAGTTGTGATAAAAATAAAGAATTTGAGATTCATATGTTTACAGGACCATTTTTGTGCCTCTCTTGCCAACAGTCATGATAAATGTCAATCTTATTAACATCTTTTACTACTGTATTGTGCAGGTATGTTGACAACAATTTAGGAGAAATGCTATGTGAGAACCCAATTACAGTTCGTTTAAACTTCGAGCCTGCAGGTCGCTCAGTAGGAGAAGCGGGTCTCTATTATGTGCAAGCCAAAGCTAACTGCTGTGTTGTCTGTGGCTTAGAAGAATCATACTTGCGCAAGAGCATAGTACCACATGAATATCGTAAATACTTTCCAGGTAATAATCATTTTCTCTACAAATTTTATTTGTTAATCTTTATGAGCAAGTTGAAATATAGTAAGAACAATGATTCACAGTTTATGCAAAGTTAGAACAGCTTGGACAATCAACATATTATTGCACATCTATTATTGGTCATAGCCATTCACGTAATTGAAGGGCTGAGAACAAAAAGTAGGTAAGTGTTAAAAAACCTAGTTTGGTGTAAAATAATTTTAAATTTCTAACATGTTCATGTTATAGAAATAAAATTATACTCCAGTTTGTTTGATTAATCTTTTATTGATTTCACTTGTTAATAACTATTCAGTTTTATTTATTTATTTTCTCTACTACGTATAGTAAGAGGGGAAGTATTGCATTCCATTCAATACCGAGATTTCACTGGAAATACATGTTTTGAGGTGCCCTGAATCCAAATAAAGCATTTTTGAAAACATGTCCATCTGTTTGTCTGTCTGTGAGCAGCATAACTCGAAAAGTCGGATAAATACCAAACTTGGTATTTGAGTTTAGTATCTTCCAAGGATGCAATACAAAGATTTTCAAGAATATCCCCCCCACCCCAACTATCCCATACATGGATCATTTTTAAAAAAAAATTGATTTTCTAAAAGATGGCTCTATTGATTTTGATTGAAATACCATGTATCAAAGGTACTTTACTTGACAAATAAAATGCATATCTTGAATTTTCTGGGAATAGCCTAGGAAGTCCTCTTCATTCGGAAGGAATTTTGTATAACTTGCGAACGTTAAGCGATAAATGAAAACATAGCACACACAAAAAAAAAAAAAATGTAGATCTCTTTAAAACACACAATTTACTTAAAATAAATTTTTACTTTCTCTACTACGTATAGTAAGTAGGGGAAGTATTGCATTCCACCCAAAAATTTGATACCAACATGTTTTGAGACCCCCTGAATCCAAAAAAAGCATTTTTGAAAACATGTCTGTGTCCGTGCATGTGTGTCTGTGAACAGCATAACTCAGAAACGAACAGTTGGATAAATGCCAAACTTGGTATTTAGGTTCAGTATCTTCCAGAGATGCGACACGAAGGTTTTCAAGAAAATCCCCCCACCCCAGATTACACTTTACATGGAAGATTTTTCGAAAATTTTAATTTTCTCAAAAATGGCTTTAACGATTTTGATTAAAATATCATATATTTAAGATACTTTCATGACAAATAAAATGTATATCTTGAATTTTCTGGGAATGTCTCCAAAAGTATTCTTCATTGTGAACGACTTTTGCATAACTGATAAACCATAAGAAATAGACAAAAGTTTACTACACAAAGAATGTAGATCGCGTTAAAATACACAATTTATGTCATATACATTTTTTTTTCTTTTTTTGTTGAGTGAACCGTTTTCGAGATATTGCTGTTATTCCCTTAAATTTTCCAATACTTATACTTTTTCTCAAATTCGTTATTCATTTTTTTATGTCCTGGACATGCAAAGAGAATGGAATATGCCACATAGCAACCAGCGGTTAAAAGATTTGACTATCGCTTAAAACCTACCACTTTCCCCTTGCATCCACAAGAAAATTAGCAATAAGATTAACATCTTGATATCTCGATTAACATGAAGCATATGGAGAATAAGCGTTTGTATAAATAGTTTGTACAAGAGTAGAGAAAGTCATGTGAGTGTAACACATCAGATTTATTTATGGCATAATCCGTTTCTGAGATATCGATTATTAAAGGTTCAAATTGCACAATACTTGTCATTCTTTTAAAGTCCCATCAATTTTCAGTTGTTTCTCGTAATTGCATGGAAACAGTATGGAATTTTAAGGCCTGGTTAAGGTATCCAGTTCTTAAACATTTGACTATTGGTGTTCTCTTAGTATTTATAATGAAATGTGTAATGTAGTTAGTTTTACCAAGGTTTATTTGGATTAAATGCGGTAGAAAAATAAGCTTTAGTAAGAACAGTTTGTATACCCATTAATAAAGATAGAAGGTAAAGAAATGTGAATCTATCGCATCAGATCTTTTTTATTCTTTTCATAGAGATATCCTTGTGGGCTATTATGGCTTACACAATTGATTTTACAGAAAATGTCATATACATTGTTTTTGTTCTTGGCCCCCAGTTGAATCAAGTGTTCTGCCTTGTTTTCCTTAATTAAATATGATATACTAGCTGTAATGTAATATGAGAGTGTAAAAGTTGTCAGTTCACTTTAGGTTTATAAAAACAAGCTGGCTCTGACATAATGTAAGCATTGGATTACATTGTTGTGTTATGTTTTAATAAGTTTTGCAGTTATGTCATTTGTGAAAATACTTTTTAGAATTTTCATTCATAAAAGCACGGTATAAAGAGAAGAAAAGCAGACACAATGTTTGTCAGCATCCTTGATGTTGTGCGCTAGTGTAAATGGAAGATCAGGAATGTTTGGAATATGTTGATCGAGTTCCATGCTCATAATGCTTTCCTTGTTGCAAAAAGATACATTAAGTTTGCAAATAATCGTATGGAAATGAATGATGAGCACCATTGTGTTCAGCTTTATCTGCACGTATCGATATACACCAAAGCTTTAGGCATGGCAAATATTTCATTAACCAATAACACCTAACCTATTATTTCCTTATACTTTCTCTACTACGTATAGTAAGTAGGGGAAGTATTGTATTCCACCCAAAATTTCGATACCGAGATTTCACTGGAAATACATGTTTTGAGACACCCTGAATCCAAAAAAAGCATTTTTGGAAACATGTCCGTGTGTGTGTCTGTGAACAGCATAACTCAGAAACGAACAGTCGGATAAACACCAAACTTGGTATTTGGGTTCAGTATCTTCCAAGGATGCGACATGAAGGTTTTCAAGAAAATCCCCCCACCCCAGAGTACCCTTTACATGGAAGATTTTTCGAAAATTTTAATTTTCTCAAAAATGGCTCTAACGATTTTGATTAAAATATCATATGTTTAAGATATTTTTATGGCAAATAAAATGTATATCTTGAATTTTCTGGGAATGTCTCCAAAAGTATTCTTTATTGTGAACGACTTTTGCATAACTGGTAAACCATAAGAGATAGACAAAATTTTACTACACAAAAAATGTAGATCGCGTTAAAATACACAATTTATGTCATATACATTTTTTTAGTTGAGTGAACCATTTTCGAGATATTGCTTGTTATTTCCTTAAATTTTCCAATACTTATACTTTTTCTCAAATTCGTTATTCAATTTTTTATGTCCTGGATATGCAAACAGAATAGAATGCGCCACATAGCAACCAGCGCTTAAAAGATTTGACTATCACTTATAACCTACCATGTTCCCCTTGCATCTACAAGAAAATTAGCAATAAGATTGACATCTCGATATCTCGATTAACATGAAGCATATGGAGAATAAACGTTTGTAAAAATAGTTCGTACAAGAGTAGAGAAAGTCATATGAGTGTAGCACATCAGATTTTTTCACTCCTACTGCCGTTAATTTTATGCTCTTGAATTGTTATTGCTATAATGAAGCTGATTGCCACCTGTCCCTACTTGCGGTTTTGTTTTGTATCATTATCAGTGAACCTTTCATGGGGTTTCTACTCAGGAATTACAAGCAGCAAACGGTTGCATGGCATTTGAATGTAAAATAGTAATGACTTATTTCATGTAAACATTATGAGCAGTGAAAGTGTTATTCATTTTGTCCCTTGGTTATAATCTTTCCGCGCGCGCGTGCGTGCGTGTGTGTGAGATCGTACAGCATAACTCAGAAACGAACAGTCGGATAAACACCAAACTTGGTATTTAGGTTCAGTATCTTCCAGAGATGCGACACGAAGGTTTTCAAGAAAATCTCCCCACCCCAGACTACCCTTTACATGGAACATTTTTCAAAAATTTTAATTTTCTCAAAAATGGCTGTAACAATTTTGATTAAAATATCATATGTTTAAGATATTGTCATGAGAAATGAAATGTAGATCTTGAATTTTCTGGGAATGTCTCCAAAAGTATTCTTCATTGTGAACGACTTTTGCATAACTGGTAAATCATAAGAGATAGACAAAATTTTACTACACAAAAGATGTAGATCGCGTTAAAATACACAATTTATGTCATATACATTTCTTTTGTTGAGTGAACCGTTTTCGAGATATTGCTTGTTATTCCCTCAAATTTTCCAATACTTATACTTTTTCTCAAATTCGTTACTCATTTTTTTCTATGTCCTGGACATGCAAAGAGAATGGAATGCGCCACATAGCAACCAGCATTAAAATATTTGAATATCGCATAAAACTTACCATATTCCTCTTGCATCTACAAGAAAATTAGCAATAAGAGTGACATCTCGATTAACATGAAGCATATGGAGAATAAGCGTTTGTAAAAATAGTTTGTACAAGAGTAGAGAAAGTTATGTGAGTGTAACACATCAGATTCTTACTTCTTTAAAGGGAGTTAATTTTTTCTTATTGTATGAAGAGCATGGAATTTCGAAAGCATTACATAGCGAAATGCTTCTTAAAAATCTTATCACTTTAGTTTACTCTACTTAACAAAATGTATAATGAAAGTTTTATCTTGATTAACAAGAAGAAATAGAAAAATAAACTTTCGTAAGAATAGTTTGTGGAAGAGTGAGTAGAGAAAGTCACATGAATGCAACGCATGAGGTTTTTCTTTTCTCTCTTCCTCTGAGATAACATTGAATTTTCTATCTAGAACTTTTTCACTGTACAGTACTATGTTTGCACTACTTGATCATGTGAGAGGATGACACAGAGAATTTTAAACCAGCATTTGAAATTAGTAATCCATGAGTACTCATTCTAGTTTAAAAATGTATTGCCATCATCATTGTAACAATTCATTGGATTTTTTTATGGCTGTTTAATTATGAAAGAAACCACATTTTGACATAGAATTCACTGTTGTAGTGGTAATGAAAGAGCACCAATCCCATGATGTGCTGCTTCTCTGTCTGGATTGTCACCAACGAAGTAACAAGTATGATGCAATGCTTCGCCAGCAGTTGGCACTAGAATGTAACGCACCAATTGGTATACGTGAGGATAGAAAGGTAACCTTGTGTTCATTATTACTGATATTAAATGTTTCACATTAAAGATAAAGAAGACAAAAGCTCTAGGAAAATCTCATCACACAAAGATAACCTGAATAAATTCTGTGATGAGGGGCATTTGGGTAACCAGAGGAAATAAATGAGAAAACTTTCATTGTGGTAGCACACTCTCTGCCAATTGCAAATTCACATATATATATATGATGTGTATTAAAGTAGTTCTTCTGTCCAAGTTATGTTATTCATGATACATTTTTGCCTAAATATAATTTTAAGTTAAGTAATTAGTGTCTAGTTACGCATAACATGGGGAAATGTTCAAATGTGTGTGTTAGAAGCATGTAGGTATTAATTCGGAAGTCACAGTAAAGAGCTCTTGCAAACTTTCAAACATGTTCCATCAGATAATGCACTTATACTGGCGAAGATGGAAACATACATAGTAGAACACTTTGAAAACAGCTAATGGTAAAAGAAATATTTATGCGAACTGTGCATTTCAATGAGCTCTGTCTTGCAGTAAGTTTTTGTGTCTTTTATAATTTCCCAGTTACACAGGGTAAGCAAAATTCAAACAATGAAATGGATTTCATAGATTATTTACAAAAAGGTATACAATTTATTCATGTCTATACCATAAACATATGCTTTGATCAAAACCATTAAGCAAAAAAAAATTAAATAACATTTTTCTATATCTGTAGTTAGAGTTGGTGAAATTCTACAAAAATCAGGAGATGATTGAAAATTGTTTTGAGAACCTCCTGTTGATTGCAGCATATTAGATCCAACTTAAATCAACTGCAGCAGTAAAGAGAGAAAAACCAGCAGTTAACATGGGAATAGAACAGCTAATGAACAATGTAACGGTATTACTTACAAAAGTTTGTTTATGTGTGTTTACTTCATGTGAAGCCATCTTGTGACGTCATTCATTTGTTCGGTTGGTAGCTCCATCTGGTGTTAGCAATTTGCAGCAGTGTTAGTGTTCGAAAGAATGCGACTGTTAATTGATTTAATTTTTGTTTACTGTCCTCCGGCTAGCTATTATTTCTCGGTCGAACATATCTCTTGATCAGGGTTGTGTAAACGGAAAGGAATCTTTTATCCAAATATAACACTGATGAAGAAATTTGTTTTACACATTTATTGTCGAACACGTTAACTATCACATTTATACATTGATCTTAACACTCGCCAAACTGAAACTGTTATAATAACTTCATTACTGATCACTCTTAATTTGCGTACTTCAACTTTTTGTATAATTAACCTTACAACACTTTAGATTATTCATAATTCTGCTGCGCGTAACTTGTGAATCGATACCCGACGTTTGCCGTACAAATACTTTCGACGAACTGACTGACTGAAGACGACGTGTAGTGTACACAGATTTTTGATGAACTGACAGACCGAATGACTTTACCTCTAACCTAGCCTCTATTTATACTCCCACTCCCCGATATGCCTAAAGATTATAACTGAACTGCAATTGGCTAATAAAACGCGCCAACATTAGCGTCTATTTTAATATCCAATGAAAATTATGAATACATATGCTCTAGGGAAATATTCCAGAAGGTTCTAAACGGAAAAACGTGCCAACATTACGCAACTTCCTCGTTTCCAATAATGATAAACAGCTCACCCCCCCTCGCTGCATTATTGCGCGCTATTATTGACAGTTTCAGTAAGGTCGTATAAACTTACTTATCAACAATAATTACAGTCAAGAAACATCTCAAATCAATGTCACATAAAAATGCATATTCATATTACAATCATTATTTACATTTAAGTAATTTGTGATACAAATTACTGCATCAACAAGACCTTAACTTATCATTCATTTTTGTGTCCCAGGTAATGTCTATTATTTTGTGATGAGGTTGAAATAATGCATTGCCTAATGCTTGACAAATATTACACCATCACTGAGGCAATGATGACTGCTATGAAGTCAAAATCTCCCAAAAGTTTCAGAAAGGAGCAATTCTTCTATGATGACAGAGCTGGGAAGCTGTGCTGCATGCTAATTGTAACCAATATGATATGTGAGAGAAGCCAAGCTGGCAATACCTTGTCCATGGAAGAGGAGGAGCATAACCCAGCTGTTCATAAAAACTAGCTTTGCTTGCAGATGTTTGTACAATGCCTTATCAGGCATCTTCACAACATGCATGAGATAGTCCATTGGATCTCAGATCATGAGTGACTGTATGAAGAACCATTATGACCAACAAACCCACAGCTATACTCCCGCCGCTATAACGTTGCACTTGACAGCTAGCGTTTAAGTTGGTACACTCGCGAAAAAACAGATGAAAAGCTTCAACCGTTTGACTTCCTAAGCCAATCACAAGGCAGCATTCCGGATGGTCGATGACAAAGCGGAACCGGATCTAGAAACGCTCTGTTGCCGGATGTAACTATTCCCAACCATGTGCTTCAGTTTGTGAATCTCTAGTAGAGCGTCGAGTTGTTCTTTGCAAGCTACATATTGTTCATTGTTATTTGTTATTTAGATTTGTGGTTATTGTTTGATAGTTTTGTTATTGTTCGTTTATACATTTATTTATTTAAATTTATCTATTTTATATATATTTCATTCATATTATTTATTTAAACAAAACTTAAGTGCGACAATGTCGGAAAAACGACGCCGATCGCCGAGTGATGATTCACGAAGTGAAAATCCTTTGCGCTGAGGTGTGCCACTTAATAGTCAGGCATTGGAACTATTAAGGAGAACCCGGGAGTTCTTTGAACAGGAAAAGGAGTACATGAAGCTTCACGGAAATCCCTCTATTCCTGCTGATAAAGCCGTACAACGAACTGCAGCAGCTCTTGGTTTAAGCAAGAGAACTGTTGTTCACAAAGGAGTGAAACTACAAGAGAAAGAGGACAAAATTCCTGAACCATCTGGAACACAACAGGTATTTCTATCAACTCCAGGGAAGAAAAAAAAGAAGCCTCGTCCAGTCACAAATATTGATGCTTTCCAATTAGACGCCATACGTAGACACATTTATGCCTATTATCATAGAAAGGAGTATCCGACCATACCAAAGCTGCTTATATCGCTTATTTTCAATTAACAATAATAATACGAAATAGTTATTATTCAGTGACGTTCGCTACTTACGTACACTTTTTGTATGCGGCTTAGACACGATAGAAATGAGAACAATCAGCTGTTGTTGTTTACTAGCCACTCTGGCAACGTCGCAACCACGATGTAGCCAACCTTACGCGAAGCCACACGAACTGTCAAGTGCAACGTTATAGCGGCGGGGGTATAGGCTTTTGAGGGCAACCTGGCAATACCCTACTTGGACAAGACCTTTGATTTCATCAAATGCAAGGGAATATTTTGAAAAACAATAAAATCATTTAAATTTTTTAAAACTAATCCTTGTTTGATGATTTTCTAAAAATGTTCACTGTCATCATATTATAAATAGCTTATTGAACTGATAATTTATGCAATACAAACTCAAAAATTAAGAATGCTCTGTCAGTAATATTAAACTAATGTTGAAGTTTAGTGTGAAATGTGGACTCGTGTACTTTTGCACAGTTGTTAAATGCAGAATCACAGAGAAAAATACTCATAAATTGTTGTCCTATAGAAAGAAGTCTCGTGTTTCTTATTTTGTAATGTTGGTCACTGCCAAAAATCTCTGTTCATATAATATGTTATTGAAAATGGAAGTAATACAGCAGATATGGTATGTTCTGATTACTTTCTTTTCGCTAAAATCCAGAATTGCATCCATAAGAAACTCTTCTAATGATGTGTGTTTTGTGTCCACAGTAGGTATTGCAAATCCAGTTGCATTCCTCCATATTCAGGGAAGAAACGTATTGTTGTAGTTTATCCTCTAGAAAGAAAGAACGTTTTAAAATTAGACTGAAGTTCATAAAATCTGGAGAGTACATTTTTTCTTGGCAGCCAGCAAATTTCGGTTTGAAGAATCTGAGGTTTGTGAGCAAGCTTCTGTTCCTTGGCATATGATTTTGAGAAGTCTGGTTTGTAGAGCTCAACTTTTAATGTAATTAACCATTTGAACATTGAACTCATTACGTTACTTAGGGGTGAAGGAATGGCTTTGATGCCAAGCTTCTGATGTAAAAAGCAACATGAAGAAAATGTTGCTTTAATCTGGAAGTAAAGCCTTTCATTTGATCAGTTGCTGGAACACCATCAGAGCACACTAAAACACAATTTGTCTAACACAGTCCATTTTCTTCCACTGTTATAATTATTGATGTCAGAAGTAATTCTTTGCAGAATAGCAAGCAAGATATTTTGCATATAAAATTTTATATGTAGTTCATTAACTGGTATTTTTTGCATGTCTGTTGATTCATCAAGCTGAAATGCAAATTTTGCACCTTCATGCAGTTTTATCTGCTACTTGTTTTTGAACATCAGTGGACATGTCTATATGCAGCGAACAATAGTATAATTTATGCAAATGTTTATCTGGATTAACATGAAGTAGATAGAAGTATAAGCTTTTGAAACAATAGTTCATAGAAGAGTGAGTAGAGAATGTCACGTGAATGCAATACATGATTCGTTTTTTTTTTTTTTTTCCAGTGTCACCAAAGAGTGAGTTTGATGAAACTGAATGCAGAAGTTTTGGGTTGAATAGAATTCTTTATCTTGGATGAAGTAGAATGAAAGTAAAAGAAAGTTATTAATTGAATTTCAGCCTTTAAAACACATGAAAAGATCCCCCCCACCTCAAAAAAAAAATTATAATCTATATGAGCAGTATTATATTTCAATCTCAGAAGTTGAGCTGTATTAATAATTTAATTTGAGAATGTTTATGGGATGTAAGCAAAGTAACAACATTATGAAACAACTTTTTTATCAAAGGATTCTCTGCATTGTGCTACAATACTGATGTCATAAGGTAGGATCTTAGAGGAACAGCTATAGGTATGCCATTTCAAGAGGAATGCCAATAAAGAGAGAGAGAAATTGGAAGTATATGCAATAAACTGTGATAGTCTTGCCTCCCTCTTTTTTGTTAATATGATAAAACTTTGTCCTCATTCGATTGAGAAATTTAGCATTTATGAGGTGTGATCAAAAAGTTTCCGGAATGGCTTCACAACAATACTGATGCTGAGATTTCTTTAGTTCTTACCCAGACTGTACATGCAGCATTCCTTCCCGATAAAAATGAGAGGTCACGTGACTTCCTGTGGCCATGCAGTGACGAGGTAGAAGCTCTGAAGTGAACACGTGTTTGCAGGTGCTGCGATTTTTCCATGTAGCAAAAATGGCAGATTATGAAGAACAAAGAATGAACATCAAATTTTGCTTTACACTCGACAGAAGCATACGGAATGTTAAGAACAGCTTATGGGGAGGAGTTATGGGCAAAACTCAAGCATTTGAGTGGTTTTCGAAATTTAAAAGAGGTGTGACATCAGTTAAAGATGCAGATCGTTCGGGGGACCTTGTTCCAGCAAAATTGATGAAAATATCAATCAAAATATCAATCAGGTGAGGAAATGGTCTTAAGTGTTAGATGCATTACAATAAGAGAACTTTCTGCCTCATTAAAACTCTTCTTTGGAAATGTTCAAAGCAATTTGAAGGACAATTTGGACATAAGAATAATTGCCGCCAAGTTCATGCCCCGCCTGCTTTCAAATGACCAAAAGGAAAGCTGTGTGTTTGCCTGAATAGATCTTAAAGAACGGCTACAAAATGACCCACAGTTTATGAAGAAAATTATTACTGGTGATGAAACATGGATTTCTGGGTACGATCCAGAAATGAAGCAACAATCTTCACACTGGAAAAGTCCTTCATCTCCACACCCGAAAAAGTTCGATTCAAAGTGAAGTCAATGATGATTGTGTTTTTTGACATTAAAGGCATTGAACATAAGGAATTTGTGCCACAGGGTCAAACAGTGAATCAAGTGTTCTACAAAAAGTGCTGCAAAGATTAAGGGAGAATGTGCGACGCAAACTGCCAGAGAAATGGAGGAGTAGTGACTGGTTCCTGCATCATGACAATGCGGCCACGCACAAAGCCCTTTCTGTTCGCCAATTTTTGGATAAAAATAGGATGAATACTATTCTCCAGATTTGACACCAGCGGACTTTTTTATTTTCCCGTGACTTAAAATGCGGCTCCGAGGACCCTGTTATGAGGACATTGAAGTCATCCATCGCGAATCACAGAAGGCTCTGAACATGTTGAAAGAAGAAGACTTCCAGAGATGCTTCCAGCAGTGCCAGAATCGCTGGGACAAGCGTATCAACTTCGAGGGTGACAGTGCAGATTACACAAAACACACTGTTGTGTAGTATTTATGACGTCATTCCGGAAACTTTTTGATCACACCTCGTATTTTTGAGAATGAATTGCTAGACCTAAGTCTCAAGCATTATCATAAAAGTAAATTTTTTAAGTGTGAATTTTTTCAGGTTTATTACAACAGAGAAACATCAACAATTCGGTCAGCAGGCAGAGCATTGTTATCTGAAAACATTACTAAAATTCCTGAATGGCGCAGGAAAGAGTTGCATAAAACTGTACTTCAGTACTTCGGTGCAGAGGGTGATGAGTGCACCAACGAGATGGCCTTAGAAGCAAGCAATTTGCAAACTAAGTAAGTTATTTAGCTGTTATTAGCAACCTCATTCACAGATTTCATTTTTATTAACTGAGTTCGAGTGATATGAGTCAGTCAGATCAGCTGTGCATTAAAGTGTTGAAAATTGCAAACTCTTTTGGCTTCTACCTTGTGTTTTGTATTGTTCTTTTGGTGTTAATAGCAATTTGTAGTTGTTGTGGGGATTTTTAATCTCTGTACCATGTACATAGTAGGTAGGGAAGGTGATGCATTCCACCCAAAAATTTGATACTGAGATTTGACCATAAATACATGTTTTGAGGCCACTTGAATAAAAATATGCATTTTTAGAAAAAGACCCATGTATGTGCGTGTGTGAAGCATAACTCAAAAATGGAAAGTCAGATAAATACCAAACTTAGTATTTAGGCTCAGTAACTTCCAAAGGTGCGACACAAAGATTTTCAAGAAAATCCCACTACTCAAACTACCCTTTACATAGAACATTTTTCAAAACTTTTGATTTTCTAAAAAATGGTTCTAACAATTTTGATTAAAATAGTATATTAAAAATATTTACATGACAGATAAAATGTATATCTTGAATTTTCTGGGAATAGCTTGTGAAATCCTCTTGATTTTTCAAAGAATTTTGCATAATCTTGTATAACTGGTTAATATTAAGGGAGATAGTTGAAAATGTACTACACACTTGAAAGCACAAAATCTATTTCAAATAAAAATTATTTTTGTGGCATCAGTCATTTCCAAGGTATCTGTTATTAATGGTTTGAATTGCTCAATACTTAGCCATTCTTTTGAAATTCTGTTGATTTTCAGTTGTTTCTTGCGATGTCATGTAAAGAGTCTGAAGTTTTAAAGCACCCGTTCTAAAAATTTGACTGTCGCTATTTCCTTTGTATCTCTAATGAAATGTGTAATCAGATATTTCCAGAAAGGTTTATTTTGATTAAAATGAAGTAGATAGGAAAATAAACTTTTATAAGAATAATTCGTATACGCACTAATAAACAATAGAGGGTAGAGAAAGTCATGTGAATGTTTTTGTGTTGTGAAGTATATTCTGTCATTTCTGTTTAGAACAGCTCCATTTCTTTGTGGCGGAATGTTACATTCGTACATGTTATTAACGATGTTCAGATATAATTTGTCTTCTGATGTTTTGATATTATTTTCTGATTGTGGGTTTTCTGATATATTTGCTAGTTGTGTTGTTTCTTTTGTGTGTGTGAGATTATGTTGGTTGAAACAGGATTTCAGCATCAGATGGGTTGATCTTATAGTTCTCTGATGATCTGGTAGTCTCGGATGCTGTAAGTTGTAATTGCCAATTTAAATTTACCATGCTAATAAAATCAGTTGATAGTACTATGTCTGCCTGATTTGGCAGAAATCATCCTTAGTTATTGTTGGAATCCTACAGCATGTTGTGCACTTTAGAATCTTGTTATAATTGGTGCAACAGTTCTAGACATGTGAAAATCTTAATGAGAGCTATGAAGCGAGTTACTTACCAGGTCAGGAGGTGACCGGTCGTCTGCATGCTGCAGAAGTGTGTGGGATAGTCATTGTCAAATATCTGCACACCGGTTATGCACTGCACTGCACTGATAATCTTATAGTTATATGCAGTATATTAAAATCCACGCTGTAAAATGCCCTTAATATAAAAACACTGTCAACCATCTGCCTCCAGTTCTTCCACATCTGACAGCCCTTCCTCTTCTACGGAATCACTCACATCATTGCCGTCACCACTGTTGTTGCTACTTTCTGCACCATTATTCTGGATGAGAATTCTTTCTATTTGATTTTCTGTAATTCCATATTTTTCGAAATAATGATTCTCAATTTATTCCACATATCGGCCTTCCAATTTCAGCAAATTGCTGGCGACATAACTGCTCCACATCTTTTAATTTAAAAGTGATATTTCTGCAGGTCACCCATTTCAGCCTAGATTAATTCGATTGAGATCTGGTTAATACGGTGGCAGTTTAAATACATTATGGCCAGTTGTATTAATATCTGGCCAAGTTTGTATGATTTCTGAAGCAGTTTGTTGGCTTTAATTAAGTTATATAGCTTTGTTTTACTCATGCTTTCATCTAAACCTACATTATGCCTAAGTAACCAAGCTCTCATTTCTTCTTTCAAGGAATTTGAGGTAGGCGGTTTATCAATTTGAGTGTTGACGCATTGTGAAGCCTTGTGGATAACCAGAACAGACCCAGCATGCATATTAGGTATCAACATGGTGTTGATTCACTTCATGTAATTTTCTGTATTCATTTCTTAATGAAAATCTCCTGTTTTTTTGTTGCGACTTGTAAAAGAAAGGCATTTGGAATGAAGCCAATCTTTCCAACAGCATGAACGATAATAAGTATTTGCCCTTTGGCAACAGGTGCCTGCAAACCTAATTCGGTATCGTCACTCTAACTTTTAGATGTTGTATGACTGCTGTGTATGTATGACTCGTCTTCATACACTATAGTTTGACCCTCTAATTTGTACCTCTGAGTAAGGTACTCTTCCAGCTGAGATTGTATGTCGTGCTTTTCTATTAGAACTCTTCTATTTGATTTTGTTTTCTTCCACTTGAACCCTAAATCTTTTATAGTTTTTCTGAGATTTGTAGCACCATCTTGAAAATTTAAGCTGATATAAGAACACACTGATATAAGTACTTATAATTATAGTCATTTGGAAAGATAGAATCAGACTGAAAAAATTCAATGCCATAGCTGGGATTTGAACCACGTATCTTAGGCTTTCCATGCTGTTGCTCTAACCGACTAAGCTATCTTGGCATTTTTTTTTTCCTTCTTTTCTATTAGAACTCTTCTATTTGATTTTGGTTTCTTCCGCTTGAATCCTAAATCTTTTATAATTTTTCTGAGGTTTGTATCACCACCTTGAAAGTTGATGCTGTCTTTCAGCTGGATGAGCAATCTGCTTGTTGTTGGCACAGTTTTTTCTTCCATGTAGAAATTGTGAATTGTGCGCCGAATGACGCATTTGAAATTGTCCATTTCTGTAATACCTTTAGGGACCTTATGTTTCTTTCCAGGTGTGTCAAATGGTACTCTTTCATCCATGTTTTTTCTTATCTTTGAGAACTCTGGAAACGGAAGTCGGTGAAACACCAGCTGCTTTGGCTACTCTTTCTTTCACTCTCTTAAGGCTTTGGTGGAACTCGGGTGAACATATATTTTCTTCCTTCATCTCTGCTTCTTGCTCCATGAAGTCAATATTTGCAATTATTTCCCTCCTTTGCTATGTAATACCTTACCACTTAACTTTGAAAATGTAGGAGTCATGATTATAAATATTACAAATATAAAATAAGTACTATTTAGGTGCTGCTCTCTTTGAAATTACAACCAGATGTAGACACTTTCTATGCAAACTGTATGTGTTATGCATTGTGAGTAAGCCAAAGGTATTATATCGCTTTCGTTGATTAAGCTAAACATAAACCATTCCTAGGATCGGCAGCTGGGGTGGCAATCAAGGTCACGATTCCAGAAGTTTTGCGCCAGCTATAAAACTTTATTTTAATTTACTTGGTTTGTCTGGTGTATTTTAAGTGATTTAAAATACGTATCTCAGTTAATAGCAGTCTACTCTTTTCCAGGGTTTCTTTACATTTTTTTTAAGGTAAGACATTTTAAATAAGAATAGAAATAATAATAAAATTCTCACTGAAGTAATTTATTTTCTCGCAAGCAATGTGAATGATAAAATGTAAAACAGTTACCTTTATAATTCAGCTTTGCTTACAATTTTATAATTCTGCTTGTTGACTCTTTATATTGGTTCAACAATTAATTATTGATTATTTCTAGCATACAATGTAATATAATTTGCCTTGCAAGTAAATATTTGAATTGAGTGTTGCTTAAGACATTCTTTGTGAAAAACTTTCATTAAGTAATAAAAAGAGTTGAATGTTGTTTATATATTTTACCTTGGTTACTAAGCATAACAAAATAAATTACAATTTATCTACAAATTCTAGAAGTTAAATAAATCACCCATTAATATAAATAACATGTTAACAATTCAAATTAATTTTTAACATATTTCAATTATGATTTTCTCTTGTTGCCCTTTTTATGACATAAATTTTTAAAATATTGCGAATGCAGTGTTTTTCATCCTTTCTTTATAACGTATTTCCCTTTTGATGGTATTCATTTTTCTTTTTCTTTCTCCTTTATAATTATAAAATTTTTAATTGATTTTTCACAATATATAAGTACTTTTTGCAAATATTGTATGTATGGTAATTTTTAACAACATTATTTGATACTTATCATACAATTATTCATTATAATGATATGTGTGACTCATTGTCCATCCCTTGGCTTTGTAATTCCAGTATGGCTTAGTAACGTATTAAATACATCCATTACTTTAATTTCATTTAAAAAACTGTGTCATGGTTTTTATGTTGTGTTTATGCTGTTATGCATCATGAGTTTATTTTGGTGATGATGAGGTCATTCCAGTTGCACTCTGAAGTTAGCTGGCTAGCAAGGGAGATTGTCAAAAGAGCTTTCAGGCTCTTGTCTGTGCTTGACTGCAACACCACTGGGTGGCTTTCATGGAGTTATGTAGAGTATTGAGAAATACGTGTTGTTGGGTCACTTTCTGATCACATGCCTTTTTTAGTGTTCACCTCCTTTAATGTTCTCATAATAATTCATTATTGCTACACGAGCAGAATTTATGTAATTGTTATCTTGTATCATGGTGCTATGTAAATATTCAGGGGATTTGTAATTTCACTTTTAATATTTAAGCATTGAGTGTTAACTTTACACCATTTTTAGGTGATAATTATTGAATTTTTGGGTTTTTAAGGTGATAGTATTTTTACTCTTTTGCGATTCATGTCAGCATAATTTGGGGTCATTCTAGGTTGATATTTTGTTAGCATTTTCAGCTGTAATCTCACAGGTCATATTGTAAAGGCAGAGAGAGATATAGTTATATATTTGCATGAAAAAGAGAAAAACTGTTGATCATGCTTGTGCCATGGATGTCCAAACTAGGCAAAACTGCACACCTTTGATAGGTCAGTCACTATAAGGTCTGTTCCTATAACTTTGTCTGTATCTCTTAATGGTCACATGCACTATCACCTCTCATTGGTTGCTGTTGTGGAATAGGTTGTTATACAATACAAAATAGTTCCTTATTGAACATGATCATTTAACTTAATATATTCGAAGATAAATTGTCAAATGTATATTTTCATAACCCTATGAATTAAATATATTATGTAATGGAGTTAATGTATCTGGAATGCATGTAAGTTGTTATCAGCAAATAGATGGGAGGATCCTTCGGTTTAAACCTGCCTCATCGAATGATGAAAGCATGTGCATTTACCATGACAATGTGCTTATATCACTTTTATCACCTATCCTTGCAGCACTGCACATGGATTGTTTGTCACCATTTGAAGGTGTATATTAGCCATTCAGGGGAAAAGGGAAGGAAACAGTGCAGAAGAATATATGTATGCGGGGCAAGGTTATAAGTAACAGGGTTTAGGCGAGCTTCTTCTAGTACCGCCTTATATGCTGTATAGTGTATAAACTGTGGCCAAATCTGTAGCAAAAAGGCAGAAACATTTGGAAACAAGAATAAACAGGTTTTTAGTGATATCAGATTTAAACAGATAGAAAAGTCAGCACTTACAGCACACTTCTGTAACCACCAGCACAAAATAGAACTGAAAGCATAATTACAAAAGCAAACAAAAAAGAAAAGGGGAAGGAAAAAAACAGTGGAATTAGCAGTATGGCAGAACATCAAAAACTAGGATCACTTAATAAACTTGTATGTACCCCCAGCATACTTCACAGGTTTATCCAGAAGACACCAGACACTACCAACAAGCCAATACATTAAAACAATTTTGGCCAGCATTCTGTCTCCAGCTGATGATATGAGTAAATGTTCTGAAACAAATTAAATTACAGAGTAAATGAAGCTCGTAAGCATCTGACTCAGATAGATCCCAGAGAGTGACATATTCACCATGCTAAACTTAACATTACTGTTGTTAAATTTTTTTCAGGGTACTGAACTGCGGTTATAGACCACATGGAGAAACGGTAGTGACTTACTTTTCACAACCACAACATGGTGGTTTAGTGGAGTTTGAGAAGCGTTGGAGGGAGCACTTTCTGAAGACAATGTCTCCACAGTATCTTCCAGCACTGTGGTCTGTGAGCCACAACCATCATCGCTTAACAGAACGCATTGCACAGAATCGCATCCTTCCAGAAGAAATAGCAGTTTCAGGCTTAAGGGAAATGTGACATTGAGTTCACAGAATTTTCCTTCCTTCTTTCTCTCTCTTTTATTATTTTAATTTTTTTCCCTTTCTTTTATTGAATTGACAATTTTATAAGAGACAACAACTTCCATAAAACAAATTATTGTTAATTTTTGTTATACATAAACAGAAGTTTAAACATATCATGTACTTCATTTGACATTCTTTTAAATGTTCAGTTAAGATTACTTATGGAGATAAGTATTTGCTTTGTGGTGTGAGAGTTCTATGCATTTTCATAAATGAATGTACAAAAATAAAACAACAAAGCATTATACACAAAAATCATGTGAGATCTGTACTCCCTTTGGTATCCACAATTCCAGATATTCTTGGAAGCAACCTCTCCAAACATTGGACATTACTTATCCTTCATTTAGATTAATTACTGAGTTAATATAGTATCACAAAATTGACTCAGTAATTAATCTAAATGATTAGTGCACATCACTGTCACAAGTCCACCATACTTAATTTTAATTGTAAATTAAATTACTTGTCCTTATTTCTTAAAGATATCTATTTCATAGAATATATCAGTTATCCAATGACTATATAAACTATGTATGGTTTTACTGTATTTGTTTCTAAGGATTTAGGAATGTTTTAGTTTTAACTAAAAAAAATCTGATGTGTTACACTCACATGACTTTCTCTACTCTTGCACAAACTATTTTTACAAAGGCTTATTCTCCATCTACTTCATGTTAATCGAGATAAACATTTGCAGAGTCTATCTTATTGCTAATTTTCTTGTAGATGTAAGGGGAATATATATTTACAAGGGCAATTTGGAAATACAGTAGCCTTTAAGCACATACATATCTCTTAATAGCTGGTTGCTAGGTGCAGCACCATTCCCTTTCCCACAGATTAATACTCTGTGCATATCCAAAACAAAAAAATGAATAACGAATTCCCATTTGAGAAAATAAGTATTGAAAAATTTAAGGAAATAACAAGTAATGTCTCGAAAATGGTTCACTCAACAAAAAAAATGTATATGACATAAATTGTGTATTTTAACGCGATCTACATTTTTTGTGTAGTAAAATTTTGCCTATCTCTTATGGTTTACCAGTTATGCAAAAGTCGTTCACAATGAAGAATACTTTTGGAGACATTCCCAGGAAATTCAAGATATACGTTTTATTTGTCATAAAAATATCTTAAACATATGATATTTTAATCAAAATCGTTGAGCCATTTTTGAGAAAATTAAAATTTTCGAAAAATGTTCCATGTAAAGGGTAATCTGGGGTGGGGGGGATTTTCTTGAAAACCTTTGTGTCGCATCTCTGGGAGATACTGAACCTAAATACCAAGTTTGGTGTTTATCCGACTGTTCGTTTCTGAGTTATGCTGTTCACAGACATACACACAGACACACACGGACATGTTTCCAAAAATGCTTTTTTTAATTTCAGGGGGTCTGAAAACATGTACTTCCGGTGAAATCTCGGTATTGAATTTTTGGGTGGAATACAATACTTCCCCTACTTACTATACGTAGTAGAGAAAGTAATTAATGAAATGAGACAAGAGTCCCTTTTGAAGGAGGTGTCTTCTCTGAACCATGGCGTCGAACAGTAATATAACCTCTAAACTAGCTCATATAAGAAGTGCTTTAGCTTCTGAAATAACTTCAGAAAACATTCAGGATATTTTGCTGCGTGACAGTTTTGAAGCAGGTATCAGGGTGGGCCAGCAGTGAAGGTGAAAGTGACTTTGTTCCTGCAGGTGCTGTTTAAGGATCAGAGATGTGGAGTACTTAAGACCATTGCGACAAAGCAACTTATTTTCTGGAGTACAATTTATGGTGCATAGCTTCATACTTAGCTGACAGGTGACAGCCAATTAATTTGTTTTTTTCATAAAGCCTTTTTTTTTATGCCTCTGATTGTTACAAAATAACAATGCGCATAAATGCATGAAGATCTGATCTAAAAAATAGCAAATTGGACCTAAAGATAAAATTTAAAAGTGATCACATGTGACACTCAATGGGATATACAGATTTCTTAGTTCTGTTATTTTCATCAATATTATCCTCAAAACTGTTTTAGACATGTTTTGGTCCAGGTGACAGCCCTTTTTTTGAGGAGGGGGGGGGGGGAATCAAGTTTTTGCCTATATTGCAGTTCATTCATTTCTTTGACACAGAAAGTGTGCAAGTCATAAATTGTGATAATTACACAGAATTAGGGTAATATTAAATTATTAGGCACAGGAAAATTTTGTGTAACCTTTTAGCATATTTCTGTGTTATCTCTTATGACTTTTGAGGTTATTTTTAGTGGTTTTCAGTGCTATAAAATTGATTTTGGTGACATTTTTATGATGCCCATTTTGAAGGCTTGGTTGTTTTGAAGATGGAATCTACGCTGAAGTTGAATTTTAAGTTGCTTCATTGTTTAAGAAATTAATTCTAAATATAGATCCTTCATGTATGCATATTTATGAAAACAAGCACTTTGCTAATTTTTACACAAGCACAAAGTATCAGGAATTATAATACATTTTTAATTACATATTAAATTTGCAGTTCTATCAGTCACACTAATACTATAAAATATATTCTTCTCCAACATAACAGTAGTTCAACAACTGCATCACTGAGTGGCACTGACCATAGCTAGGTCATGAGTTCCCAGTTTTCTGCATGCAGGTTGTATCCTCAATCACTCAGAATCTCACTGTGCTATGAAAATAGTCAATTCACTGTTTACGTTGGAACAAGAAATCCTACTGCTTGTAGAGTTGCAGCTGCAAATTCAGGGTAATCTACATTTGTTGATTGTAGGTTTCCAAAATTTTGAATGCACTGAGTGACTGGATTCTAGAAGCAGCCTAGACCTTCATTCACAGCATTTATCAAAATGTTCTTAGGATTAAAAGATTTGTTCAGCATTGTGAACACTAGCTTTGAGGAATTGGAACTCAAAGGTTTTGAAAGTTTATTTTGAAGATTTAAGCCTACAGACTCAGAGGATATTACCTCTTCTGCTTGAAAAAGCTGATTGTCAACTCTCTCTTAAAGTTTCCTTGTTTCACCTTCAAAAATACCCTGGCTGATCAACTAGAAACTTTCTTCCAAGTTGTTTAGCCTCCGGTATAAATCTTGGGCAGTAGAAAACCTAGATCTTTCAAGATGCTAGACAAGTGCTATGAGGTCAAGAGCACATTCCTTAACAAACACTGCTTCAACCAAACATTGTTGATGTAAGATTTTGAAAGCAAATTTCTTTGTCCAATTCCAGCATTCCCGATTGCCTTCATTTCATCACTTTGGAAAAATTCAATCATGTCCTCCAAATAATCTGCAATATAATCTATGGACTAAAACCATGAATTCTAGATAATCTGAATAGGAAGAGGAAATAGCTTAAGCTGTTTTTGCTTGTCCTGCAATAAGCAGTACTGATGGTTTCCTTTTCTTTGTGTTCAAGAACACACTCTTCAAGCTAGCCGCAACATTACGTTTTTCCAGTTCTTTACTGAAGCTGTTGCCCACAAGATTTACCTGTATAAGTCCAACACTGAACATGCACTAAGTGTCCCCAATGATCACCTCAACGAATCAACACACTGTTGTATATCAGGCATATCAAAATAATAGACTTTACATTATCTTATGTATCAAGGAACTTGTAATAGCACGTAATTTGTGAACTAACAGCAAAAAGTCTTATTTTTCTTTCAATTCAAGGAAGGGTTAATAGTTCAATACACAACTTTCAATCCATGCACATTTTTGTATACTGTATTAGAGTTAGGAGTTGTAAGCAAAGCTCACAAGTTCTGATATTTAAATGTCCTTGACATTGGGTCCATTATACCTCATTTCTGTAGGAACTTTTTAATATGTTAATGCTAGAATAACTCCACTATACCCTGATTTCTTCATACTTTCATGTTCTACATATAATTCATTATTAATCTTGCAAGGTTTACAAGCTACCTTAATTTCCAAATATGTCACTTAATATTGGATCACAATACAAAGAACCTTAGAAGGTATTTTGTGTTAACATGATTACAAATCCTAAACCAACACACATATACTCGTGATTTCTTTCTAAGTTTCATAATATACCTACAATTCATAATTAATAACTCCCTTTGACAATTATGCACTATACACCAATAGCAGGGTAAATGACTTTATCATGTGATCAAGAGATTCTTGTAGTAGTAATGTAACCATCCAGGGACCCATCAGGAATGTGAATATTCCAGCTTGTTATATCTAGTAAGCATTCGTCAGGTCCGTTTATTCTAGAGGATGCAGCATAGTTGGTGGTTGACAATGCTTGGTGCTTAAGGGCAACGCAGTTCTGATGTCACATCAGTTGCAACTGCCTTCGTGCTTTCCATGTCTTTATTCACATCCTAAGCTCACACGCTCATTCTAGCATGTACAACAGACACTACATCACCAACGCAAAAGATAATTTTACGGTAAATTCAAACATACAAATTGTAACACAGTTTAAAATATTTTGTTTGCTAACAATGCAGTCAATTGCCAGGATCATAACGGCACCATCAGTATGCCGGAATTTCATCCTGCAGGAATTCGTTTACATGCTAGTAAATCTACTGACTGTTGTTCTTAAGCACACTTAAAAATAATCGGTTTAGGCCAGGTTTGAACCCGCGATCTTGACATCAGAAGGCTAGTGCCTAATCAGCTGAACCATCCAGACCGATACAAGTAAGCATACATTTTAAAATTTGGAAACTTTTGTGTACTGGTTGCGTTTTGCACCATACATGGAACAAAACTGGAAAATTCTGTACAATTCCAGCCGTACATCTGCCAAGCCTGTTGTAGTATCAGAGTTTTCCATTGATACTTCCTCCATGGTTTGCAGGTATTCCTGTGGTGGTTATGTCCCCAAAGGGAAATCAAAAGAAGGTAAAAAGGAGCTGGCCTTCAAGCAATCTAAACAGCAAAGACACTCAAGATGAAAATAAGAAAAAGGTGAGCAAGAGCTTGAGACAAATTAAAGCACCCAGATCCATTCCTGAAGGCTGCCAGACTCAACCCACAGTAATAGCTGGCAGCAATATGCGCTCGTGACTAATTGAGTGCTAATTATGCACTCTGAACAAATTACGAAGACACAAACGTGCGTATGTGTCCCACTTATTCAAGACAGTATCCAACCTGAGCACCCTAAACCAAACTACAGGATGACGTCAAAATATTTCCAGCATATCAATGTGGCATCAATTAATCTGTTTCATACATAGCAGCCATTATAGCAATGGACAATATACCTCAACTAAACCAGTTATCAGTAGAGAAAGTCAGGAAACCCCTCAGAGCTAAAAGTAATAATTAGTGGCTTGGTATTGGCGTGGCGAGGCATGAATTATGGAGCATGCGCAAAAGAGTCCTCATACTCGCGCAGCTGCCTGGCATGATGTTTTAACTCAATTAGTCCAAGTAGCAGTATAGACGTAAAATGCTGGCACATGTAGGAAAGCAATATCATTTATTAATGCAGAGGACAGTTTCATAAGTGAGCAGGAGGGACAACATCCTGGTCTTTAGGTCTCAAATGTTATAATTACAAAATCACAACAATAAGGAGGGAGCAACTTTGGCCAGAAATATCGGAACTAGTGGCAAAAATCAGCCAAAGGATATGACGTATGTAATAAAATTTCTAAGTTTTCACTTTTCTGCTGAGTATAATGTTTTAACAAAATAATGCATGGTAATCGTGGTTATAAAAAATAGGTTTGGTATCATAGTTATGAACATGATTTCACACAATTGCAGTTCCTAAAATACATCCCGCTTTTGTACATGCTCTATATATGCATAGCTGTAGGGTACCCATATTACAGACATTCATTGCATAAAATGTCAGTTTGCCTTACTTGTCTCAAAAAGATTTTAATATTATGTAAAAAAAAAAAAAGCTATTGTATATTTTGCCTTTGGGATTCAGAATAAAGTGAGCATACTCATGAATACTACGATATTTTCAGGGCAAAATGCGGGAAGCAAGCTAGCTTTCTTAACGAATTTTGTTTACCTCTTCTCATAAAACATGTGAACCTTGAAACAGTCTCAAAACTCCTTGATTAGTTATGTAAAGGTGATTTGATTTTAGAATTGTAAAATGTTGCCCTATTCAAGATTTAAATTTCCTTCTCAAGCCTCCTATATGCATGTCTCAAAGTTGCCTTTAGATGGTGAATTTAGGCACATTGAAATTTCTTGATTATGAGGAGATTTGATGGCTTTTGCTGCACGTCTTTACAAGTTGAACTTTTAAAGGAGGACTGAACTAAATTTTTAAAGACTTCTAACAAAGTATAAACAAATCTGAACACATTATTGAAAACCACGTCCTACAACTTCTCGTTTTCATTCTGAAAGCACCTTTATGTTTAATGCTCACCATGCGGTGACATCATGAGCCTGAGAGCACGGCACACTGCTCATTCTGCTTGTATCAGCCTTGCATTGCATTTAATTCCTTTTGTGATTGTAGGACAGTTTTCCTTTCCTAGTGTCCTATGAGGTGTAAGGTCAAGAATACCTGATGAAGTCATCGTGTGGTGAGGATTAAACCTAAAGCTGCTACCAGAATGAAAACAAGAAATCATAGAAAGATGCGGCTGATATATATGATATATGATTAGAGTCTTTAAAAATTTAGTACAGTACTCCTTTAAATGTTGTAATAAGAGGAAAGGCTAAAAACCAAACTGCTTGAATAGCCATACAGAGTACGGTAAATGCAGTGTTACAGTATGAAACTATTGCTTTTCTCTCAATTCTCTCACAAACCTATCTATGTAATAAGTAACAATAAAGCAAAGTACAACGGAAGTTAATAAATTAATTAAAATAAAGGATGAGCTATATCTTATCTAACGTGAATACAAATTTGTAGATAGCACTGCAATGTTTACTTGACTGAGACAATATTTCAATGTCAGTATGGTTGTGACAGCTACCCAAACAATACAGGAAAAGCTAAAAACAGAAAACTATACCCTTGATGCCAACAAAGAAGAAGTCCCTCTTGCAACTCTTCTCAGCAAGAATTTTCATTTCTGCCCATAAACATCTCAAGCTAGTAGGACGAAAATCAGCTACAGAAAATATTTTATACCTGTTGGAGAAAAGAGTTGCTAATGATGCAACAAATTCAAGATGCCATGGAAAAGCATGCATGTGATGGTCATGTGGCTTTTTGTAAAAGTATTGTGTCTTATTTAAAAAAAAAAAAAAAAAAGGTTGCAAAATTGGGTCATTACCTTTGTATTAAGGATTGTTTGTTCATCAGATTTAATGCATTCTATTGCTTTCTATGCATGTTTAAAATAGTATTCATTGCCCAGTGTTTATGAATCTTTAATTATTAATATGTCGCAAAATAAATATTAATGTAAAAGTAAACCTTTGATAGTGGTTTATTTCAAATTTTATTTAATTTGTTGAGCCCCACGTTTGGGAGCCAATTTGCGATGGTAAATTTATAATGTTATTTGTGTATGTGTGTTTACTCAACGTGGTGAAGCCATTTTGTGACGTGATTCTTTGTTAGGTTTGTAGCTCCAACTGGTGTTAGCAATTTGCAGTAGTATTAGTGTTTGTTTGAAAGAATGCTACTGTTATTTTATTTAATTTTGGTTTACTGTCCTCCGGCTAGCTATTATCCTTTTGAGTCGAGCACTTCTCTTTATACAGGTTGTGTAAACGGAAAGGAATCTTTTATCCAAAGATAACACTGATGAAAGAATTTCTTTTATATTTTTATTGTCGAACACTTTCACTATCACATTTACACATTGATCTAGACACTCGCCAAACTGAAACTGTTATAACAACTTCTTACTGATCACTTTTAATTCACGTACTTCAACCTTTTTGTATCATTAACTTTACAATACTTGAGATTTTTCATAACTCTGATACGCGTAACTTGCGAATTGATAGCCGACATGTAATATTTCTGCTGGACTGAAGGCAACGTGTAGCCTACAAATATTTTCGGTGAACTGACAGGCTGAAGGCGACGTGTAATGTACAAAGAATTTTGATGAACTGACAGGGTCTTTACCTCTAACCTACCTTTTATACTCCTTCACCCAGATATGCCTAAAGATTATAACAGCTGCAATTGGCTAATAAAACGCACCAACATTAGCGTCTATTTTTATATCCAAGGAAAATTATGAATACATATGCTCTAGGGAAATGTTCCAGAAGATTCTAAATGAAAAACGCGCCAACATTACGTAACTTCCTCGTTTCCAATAATGATAAACAGCTCACCCCCTCGCTGCATTATTGCACGCTATTATTGTCAGTTTCAGTAAGGCCGTATAAACCCACTTCTCAACAATAATTACAATAAACAAACATCTCAAATCAATGACACATAATAATGCATATTCATACTATAATCACTCTTTACATTTAAATAATTTGTGATACAAATTACTGCATCATATGCCCCACTAGAAACATAATTATAAATATTCACAACTTGTTTGAAAATTTTATAATTGGGTTTTTAGTCTCCTAAATCTTGGAACACACACTATCACTTAACACGCATTTAACACATGACATATGTTTTTCCTTTATCTCGCCACTATTTACTGGCTCTGGTCTAATGTGTTTAGACATTAATCTGACATTACAATTTTTTTTTTATATACCAAATACTGTACCCTGAATTATTTAGTTACTGTTACAAAATTATTTACTTTCTTATATTGTTGACAACAATTTGTGCATTTAAGAATTTTTTTGTAATTATTACACATATTTACCAAAATATTCACCCTCTACACAAATATATTTACATATCTTAAATCTAGACACTGTTTCACATTTTTCTGTTTGCTACATAAGTATTTGTTTTTAATTATTTTTACCCATTTTTGTTGTTTTGTACATTATATTAACAATACTCTTGGAATTGTATTTACGTACTTTTACTTTAATATCATATTAAGTTTCAATCTTTACATTCTTAATTTCAAATACTGTTACAGTTACTAAAAAAAATGTTATTTTCCTTTTAAACATTTAGTTATGTCCAAAATTTTATTTCTCCTTTCTCATGACATACATACATAATTAACCCTCTTACGTTCCAATACATTTCTCTGCAGGTCATCTTTAACTATCCAGCATTTACTTTACATCTCATTGCTATTTACCCTCCTGGATCAAATTGTCTGTGGCTAAACATTACTCGTAGCCGTATCCTAACCTTCCAAAATTTGTTCATGAATAACCTCTTGTATTCATATGAAATTTCGTCCCATGATAACATTTGAAACCAATCTAAAGTTTCCTGAACAACACATCTTTTAACAACTGTCATTTTCAATTCTTCTACTATCCCTTTAATTTGAAAGTACTCTGACAAATCTGTACTAAATTGTACTGGATTGGAGTTTTCATTCTTAACAGCTTGGTACTTGTTAATTTCAGAAGTTAGATTTTGATTATTTATAGGCATAACTTTAACTTCTTCGTACAATTTATTTCTTTGCATTACTGACTCCTTCTGTATTTCTGATATCTCCCTTCTGAAATTAACTTGCGCCTGATTCACATCTACATTCATAACCTCTTTCATCTCTCTTATCTCACTTGAAATGTTATTCATTCTACTACCTGACTCTGTACATTCTACATCAACATGTTCACTTTTAGTATTAACCTCACTTTCTTTGTTACCAATTTCCCTGCTCATGTCTAGCATTTTCTTTGAAACTTCTCTTATCTCACTTGCTATTACTTCATTTTCATCACTCATTTTTGGCATACTACTATCTAGCTTCGTAACTTTCTTTTCAAATTCTTCCTTGCTTTGATCTACTTTTTGCTCTAATATCTCATTACTCCTACCAATATTTTCCATTAATTTCCTATGATCTATTTTTATAGCTTCTCTCAATTCCCTATTATTCTTTTGCATATCTTCCCTTAATTGATCTGTAATACTCTTACTAATATCTTCCCTCAATTCTTTCTTATTCTTTTCCATATCTTCCCTCAATTCTTTCTTATTCTTTTGCATATCTTCCCTCAATTGATCTGATTTTTGCTCTAATTTATCAATCTTCTGAGTTAGTTTTTCTAATTTCTCATTATTCTTACTACTATCTTCCCTCATACTCTTAACAATATCTTTCAGCATTTCCATCATCATACTAGCATCAAAATTAACATTTCCTGCTATTCTATTCTGACTTTCTTCATTAACATTTTCTCCCTCAAATCCTACATTGTTTGAGCTATTTTCTGTAACCTGTATTGAATTACAGCTAACTGTTACACTATCTCCCTCCATAATTATTTCTTCTGTATTATTAGTGGACATTGTTTTCTTTATCCTACCGCTCCTAAGGTACATTTAAATTTTTTTTACCCTTTTTTTTTAGAATTAACATAACACTTTTCTAACCTTTCTGATGCTGTGTGTTGCTGTTACTTTGATGTCCAGCTTCTTGCCCCTCTCTCCTAGATTATATGTCGCTTCTGCGTTGTATTATGATGAATCTGCGTCGTCTCGATGTTTTTGTGTCCACTCATCCGCGTCGTCTGTCGTTCCTCTAGTTGTTTCTGGAATCTGCGTCTTGTAGTTCAGTTCACTACTCCATTCGCTTCACGTCCTGGTTCCTTCGCCCCTTCCTGGTTATTTCACTCCTTTCCTGGTCAATCTGCCCCACGTTGTGGGTGCCAATTTGTGGCGGTATTACTTATTGTTTGTATTTAACATTTTTGTGTAGCCCCACGTTGTGGTAGCCAATTTGAAATGGTATACTTGTAATGTTATATTTGTTAGCCCCACATTTGGGAGCCAATTTGTGACGGTAACTTTTATTGTTTATTTAATTTGTGTGTTTACTCAACGTGGTGAAGCCATTTTGTGACGTGATTCTTTGTTAGGTTTGTAGCTCCAACTGGTGTTAGCAATTTGCGGTAGTATTAGTGTTTGTTTGAAAGAATGCTACTGTTATTTTATTTAATTTTGGTTTACTGTCCTCCGGCTAGCTATTATCCTTTTGGGTCGAGCACTTCTCTTTATACAGGTTGTGTAAACGGAAAGGAATCCTTTATCCAAAGATAACACTGATGAAAGCATTTCTTTTATACTTTTATTGTCGAACACTTTCACTATCACATTTACACATTGATCTAGACACTCGCCAAACTGAAACTGTTATAACAACTTCTTACTGATCACTTTTAATTCACGCACTTCAACCTTTTTGTATCATTAACTTTACAATACTTGAGATTTTTCATAACTCGGATACGCGTAACTTGCGAATCGATAGCCGACGTGTAATATTTCTGCTGGACTGAAGGCGACGTGCAGCCTACAAATATTTTCGGTGAACTGACGGGCTGAAGGCGACGTGTAATGTACAAAGAATTTTGATGAACTGACAGGGTCTTCCAGCAATCCAGCAATCGAGAACAGGTCGCCCAGGTTTACCTGGGCGGAATATAATCGCCACAGTACCTAGCCGCGTATGCGGCTTTACCTGTGCGATAAAGGAGGTTTAAAAGAATATACACAAGCTTTCGATTTATGTTTGTCTAGGGCGGGGTTTAGCTTTCTGCACCACCATTTGGCTGGGTCTCGGCGGTTTCCTCATGGGCGGACTAGCGACCATGTGGTGACCAAGCCCAATGCTGCTTAACTTGGGCGACCGCTTGTGTGGTCGTCAAGTTAAGCAGGCCGGCATGGCAGCAAAGCAAGATGGGAATACAGGTAATGGGATGGGGGTACTCAAGTTGGCGGCAGGGCGGGTCGCTGGTAGATGGTAACTCATCCAGCCAGCGACCGGGCCCAATGCTGCTTAACTTGGGGAAGTTTGTGAGATGAGGGATTGGTAGACTTCAGCCTCGGGGGCCCAAGCCGTCTTTCGGCAACCGGTAGCTCTTCCTCCGCCGTGGCGCCTTATGGTCATAGCGGCCCAAAGAGTTAACCAGCTGGTTGGGGTGGTAGGTGAGTTTCGCGTACATGGTGCGGGTTCTCTCCCGCACCACGTCCACGATGTATGGGAGACCGGAATGGGTATGTAGGATATTTGATGGGAATCTACGCCCGGTATCATAGATCATCCGAAGCGCCCTGTTCTGAACGGTTTGCAGTCTGCGGATGGTGGTCGCTGCCGCCGATCCCCAGACCTCGCAGCCGTAAAGAATCAGGGGCGGGATAATCGCCTGATATAGGCGTAGCTTGAGGCGTATGGGCATTGTGGAGCGGAATACAGGGTACAGCTGCCTGAGCGCAGAGTGGCCGAGGCCGACCTTTGCCCTGACATGTGGCGCGAATGTGAGGCCGCGGTCGAGCGTGACTCCAAGGTATTTGGCTGAGGTAACCCATGGGATTCTCCTCCGCCGCAACCTCAGAGGCCGCTCGGGCCGCCACCGACGGACCTTCGCCAGGAGAAGTGCAGAGCTCTTCCCCGGGCTGATGGCCATCCTCCACTTTTCGCTCCACCTGCCAATGGCTCGGAGCTGTCGTTGCAGTGGAGGGAAACAGAATCGGGCATTCTTGTTCTGTGCCATTATGAGGACGTCGTCGGCATATTGGCACGTAACAGTCCTGGGTTCCGTGGGGAAGTCCGACATGTAGGCCGCGAAGAGAAGCGGGGACAGTACACTGCCTTCCGGGACTCCAGCGGCTATGGGACGGACTGAGGAAACCTTCCCCTCCACTCTCACCCTGAATGTGCGATCCCGAAGGAAACTGCTTATCAGGGCAAGATAGGCGGGAGGGATGTCTGACTCTTTGAGTTTGTATAAAAGGCCTTGGTGCCACGTCGTGGCAAAGGCCTTCTCTACGTCCAGCAGCACTGCTATGGTCTTGAAGTTCTCCTGGAAGCCCAGGGAGGCCTTCTCGGCCAGTCGCAGCAGCTGCAGGGTGGTGGAGTGCCCATGGCGAAAACCAAACTGATGGTCCGGTAGGAGTTGCCTTTCCTCAAATAGAGGCGTGAGGCGGGCTAGGAGCAACCGCTCAAATACTTTTGAGACGGTTGGGAGCAAGCTGATGGATCGGTAACTGCATGGAAAGACCGGATCCTTGCCGGGCTTTAAAATGCATACCACCCGCGCCTCCTTCCAACTAGTTGGAAAGTGACGGAGGTGAAGGCATGCATTGAAAATCCGCGTCAGATGGATGACGACCTTCTTGGGTAGGAGCTGGAGCATGGGCGCCGTGACGCCGTCATGTCCAGGGGATTTACTCGGATTGAGCTTTCGATTTCGGAAGCCACCTGTTTAGGGGTGACTATGGGAAGATGGACCTCCTCGTGGCGCGGTTGTGGTTCCTCATAGAGGTAGTCCACAGTCGCTTCCACGAGCTCAGTAAAGTCTTCGTCCTGGGGGTCCTCCCGCGGTTCGAATTGGAGTTCTAAATGGTCTGCAAACACTGTGGCTTTCTCGCGGGGCTCGAAGGCGAGTCTCCCGCGAGTGCCGTGCAGAGGATGCTGGTACTGCGTCTTATCCTTCCTCAAGGATTTGATTATCCGCCATGGTTTCTTTTCCTGTAGGTTTACGGTCTCCATTGTTCTTTCCCAGGCCACCTTCCTGTGCACACGGAGCAATCGCCTTGCCAGGGTTTTGAACCGCTGGTATACTGCCCCTATCCTGGGATGGCGGAAACGCTGCCATAGCTTCCGTACAGTTGCCTTGGCTTTTAGCAGCTGCCGGAGTTCATTAGGTATGGTTCTCGGGTTGGGTATGTCAGACGGGATGCGGTGAGTGTGTGCACGTACCGCAGTCAGGATCTGTTGGGAGAAGTCTGGCGCCGCCGCTTCCAGCGCATCGATGGAGTCGATACGTGGCCGCGGGTCGACAGACCGGTTCAATTCTTGGACGGCTGCGTCCCAGTCGACCTCGTTTACCCAGTCTGGGCTGACCAAAGCTGGCATTGAAACGTTGGAATCCACCAGGACAGGGTCATGGTCGGAATCCAGCTCGTTTACCGCCGAGAGCTCTAGATGGAATGGAACGTTTTTGGTGAACATGATGTCGAGAATATCCGGCCTGCCGCGGGCCGGATAAAACGTAGGCCCTCTCGGTCCGTGCGCGATTAGGCTTGGATCTCCGCTGATGAGGCGGTAGAGTCCGCGGCCTTTCTGGTTAGCCGTGCGGCTGTGCCAGAGCCCGTGCTTCGCGTTGAGGTCTCCTGCAATGCATACCACTGGGTGTAGGTTGAGTAGGGTCCGGTAATCTGCTTCATAGAAGCGATGGTCTGGGGGGTCATAAACCGCTATCAGCAAAGTGTCTAGCCCGCCAATGGCAAGCCGAATGGCACAGGCTTCCACATGCTGTAGTGGAGGGAGAGGGAAGGGTGTATGCGTGATATGATTTTTTATGAATATAGCTGTACCGCCCCCCGGTCGGCCGACCCGATCTTGCCGATGGGTGACGTAACTTGGCAGCGAAAAGTTAGTACCAGCAATCAAGTGTGTTTCACAGACCATTAGAATATCAATTCCGTAGGTGTTGACAAACTCAAGTACGCTGGGATAATGCCCACTTAATCCGTTTGCGTTCCAGAACGCAGCTCGTAATGGCCTCCGGACGAGTCTGGCAGCCATTACGAAGCGGAATTAGGGAACAAATGCTCCAGCGTTTCGAGCATGACTTTATGCTTTTGCATGGGGCTCAACTGCGGGTTGGCTAGCTGCAGTTTGCAGTTCCTGAGTGCAGGTAGGGCCCTTTTGATAAGATCACCGAACCACAGGGATAGGGCCCGGAATTCTTCCATGTCGCTCTGTGAGATTGTGTCTCCAAAGCCGGTCATTGAGACCGTTGATGTAGCTGGGAGCGCCGGTGTATGTGTCGCCGGTGTTTCGGTCACTGCCACGGCCGTTGGATGTTGTGCCGCCACTGTGGGCGGGGCTTGTGGCTGTTGAGCAGCCGGGGCCTGTGGTTGGCCCGGCTCGGTGCTAGGGGCAGGACCTTTCTTGCTCTTGTTCTTCTTTTTATTTTTCTTACGTCGAGCTGTCTGACGTTGCTGTTGTTCCGGCTGTAGCACCTTCTCTGGTAACGTCGCCGTCGTTGCTGGTGTTGTTGGCGCCGCTGCAGCGCTCGCCTCCTGAGCCGAAGCTCCCTCCACGCCTTGCAGCGTTGTCTCCGCCTTCTTGAGGGCGGCCGCAAAGGAGACTCCCGGTCGGACTGTAGCCGGTGCCGGAGCTCCTTGTCGGCGGCTCTCGATTATCCTCTGCCTCGCCACGCAGCCCTTGTAGACGCTGACGTGGTCCTGGCGGCAGTTCGCGCATGTCTTCTCCTCGGGTGCCTTTTCGCAATCCCGCAGAAGATGGGGTCCAGCACAGCGCAGGCATGCAAGCTTGCGCTCACACGCCAGGCTGGAGTGATGGAAGCCCATGCATCTGTGGCACTGCACTGGTCCACCTTGGCCGTAAAAGCGTTCAACCTTTACGACCGTGTGGAACAGCACCCGAACAGCGTCAATGGGCTGTGTCTCCTCGCCAGGGACCTTGTCCACAACGACGAGGTAGAGAGGCATCGGAACTTTCACTGGGCCTTCCTCAGTGACAATGGTCTTCCTCAGCTGTGCCACAGCCGATGCAACTATGTTGTGCTCTTCTGAGAGCGCAGCCCTGACGTCGTCTGGGTGGCACTCAGAGTCAAGCCCACGTATGACTCGGCGCTCCACATGTGGGCGCTGCGGAGAGTATGAGTAGAAGGGGATCTGTAAATCCCTCAGGACTTGCTTGGCCGCCTCAAAATCCTCGGGTGTAAAGGTCTGTAAGTGGACCTTATGTGGTTTCCTTCTGGCTTCAAAACCGCAACAGGGTCTTTACCTCTAACCTACCTTTTATACTCCTTCACCCAGATATGCCTAAAGATTATAACAGCTGCAATTGGCTAATAAAACGCGCCAACATTAGCGTCTATTTTTATATCCAAGGAAAATTATGAATACATATGCTCTAGGGAAATGTTCCAGAAGATTCTAAATGAAAAACGCGCCAACATTACGTAACTTCCTCGTTTCCAATAATGATTACGTAACTTCCTCGTTTCCAATAATGATAAACAGCTCACCCCCTCGCTGCATTATTGCACGCTATTATTGTCAGTTTCAGTAAGGCCGTATAAACCCACTTCTCAACAATAATTACAATAAACAAACATCTCAAATCAATGACACATAATAATGCATATTCATACTATAATCACTCTTTACATTTAAATAATTTGTGATACAAATTACTGCATCACCTTTCACATAATCGCTGTAATTATTTATGTCTATGCAACAAATAAAGATCTAATTATCTATAATTTAAATATTTACAATAGTTTGAAATCCAACTCAAAGTTACTGCAAGTTTTCAGTTGGCGTTATTGGTTTCCTAACACTATTGCATGACTTCCTCTTCACCTCTACTTAGATCATGCTTAGGAAGTAATGGAACTGATTCACATTCAGTCTGAAAAATTCCCTAAACTTCCGTTCATCATTAATCAGATATCTATTTATCAATACGGTGCTGGAGCTTCCAAGTGCCAACAGTGGATTAACTTTCTTCTTTTTAACATTTTCATTTGTTAGCAACAACAAAATAAGATCATCCATCTCTAAAAGAACATCCACTGTCAACATTTTGCAAGGAACTTAACCTTTCCTCATACGATCTGCAGAAGCATTTCCACGCCAAGCTCCTAATCTTCGCACTCCCTGGGAAATGATGTAGTTGTCAGGTGTGGCTTTGTTGCCATCACTGCGTTCACATGCTTGAACACCACGCCTCTAAGGAACCATATCTAAATTTTACATCATAGTATCATACGGTCTAGAGCTAACTTAGGAATACCTCACAGTAGGAGATCTGAAAAAGCTAGAGCAAGTTAAAGCAACATACTGGAAGAGAGTGCTGTGTGTCGAAATACAGGCCCTCAAGATTGATGTATGAATTGGTCAGGGAACCTTTCTTCATAAAATAACTGGAAATTTCAATTGGTGCTACTATCCATGCCACAATACAATGCTGTACCATAAAGGAATTTTACTGTAGGAGTTGCAAGAAAAGAATTTCATCCCACCTGAATTTTATTCCACTGAAGCTATGACCACCAAAGAATGGACTAACACAAAATCTGGGTTAAGACCACTGCTTACTAGATATTAATATCTAGTAAACTTTGTATAGTGCCCAGCCATCCACACATCACTCTACAGTGACAGTTGACGAATAGTTGGGAACATCCTCTGGTATTTATAAGAAGTCAACGTTCTTTCCAGGGTATACAATGTCCCTTTACATGTAATATTTTCCTAGATGTATGTGATTAAATATAATTTATTATTAGTTTTTATGGAACTTTACTAAAGTATATTTTATAGCATTCATTGTCTTGTAAGAATAGTATTGGAAGCTTACTCATATACATAACCCTGCCTGAATATGAGGTGTGTTCAAAAAGTACCAAACCTTTGGTCGGCAAAAATGCATTTATTGATTTGAAGGTCCAAAACTCTGATACCCTTCAAAGTAGCCTACTTGGTGATGCACACACTTCTTCCAATGATCCTGCCATTTTTTTTCAAACATATGGAATGGTGAGCAGCAGGGAAGTCGCATTCCACATTGGCGTCTTCTCTTGACTCAAATGGGTTCCTTTCTGCGCGGGAAATAACCAAAAGTCACATGGAGCCATGTCGGGTGAGTAGGGAGCCTGACGAACCACAAGAATGTTGTGTATTTGGCGAAAAAAAGTGTCTGAATCGAATGGGCAGTTGCGTTATCATGATGGAGCTGCCAAGTTTTTGTTACCCACAGATCCGGTCGTTTGCGCCACACAAGAGGCGACGAAGGGCCTTGTGGTGCGTAATCATGTTGCAGCACATCACGGGAATCAAAGAAAGCGGCCTACAACTTCAACTTTGTTGCGGACCTGCCTTGCATTTTCTGGCCTCGGGGATGACGGATGTTGCCTCTGTGACGACTGCATCTTAGTTTCTGGGTCGTATCCATAAACCCATGCCTCATCGCCTGTAATCACAATGTTCGGAAAGTTGGGGTCACCGTTTGCATTGGCCAGCATGTCCTGACCCCATTCTTCTGCTCCATTGTTAGCAGCTTCGGTACGAACTTCGCGGACATCCCTCATGGTCAAATCCTCGGTCAGAATTGAATGCACCGATCCAATTCTTACCCTTGTTTGGTTCGCAAGTTCTCGGACTAATACGACGGTCCTGCAAGACCAGAGTCCGAACTTCCTCAATGACATTGTCATTTCGACTTGTTGAGGGCCTTCCTGAACATGATTCGCTGTCCACTGATGTGCCGTTATCTTTGAGGGGGTTGTACCACTCCTTTATCTAAGGTGCTCATGGCATCGTCCCCGAAAGCCTGTTGAATGTCGCGAAAGGTTTTCACTTGAGTATCGCCAAGCTGTTGGCAAAATTTGATGCAATATCGTTGCTCAAATTGTTCCGTAATTTTACAAAAACTGAAATCCCACGACCGTTCACTACACGTCTTCTCTCGTAAGCCAATTGCCAGCGACTGACGCTTTCTGCAGGCGGGAAAAAATTCATGACTGCACATAAATGTCCCCTCCACATCTCCACAGAAGGCAGTCTCCTGTGTTTCATTGGTTTACGCGGGAAAAATATGGTTGATACTTTTTGAACACCTCGTATGATGCGGACAAAAAACCTCAAGGAATGGGCTATGTTATGGGATGTAAAAACATTTGCCCACGGCAAGTGATGTAAGATGACACTAAGGCGCTATCTTGCAGATTACTATAAAATTTTCCCGAGCGTCGGCTCGGGGTGACTTTTGCCTACGTGTGCTAGAGACTTTACGTCACTCGCATTCAGGATGCAGACTTGCATCTTAGTCAACTTAATGTGTGAGTAAAAAGGGGTTTTATTTCTGTTTAGATACTATCAGCTACTATTCTAGTCCAGTTAAAGTCAGTCAAGGGCATGTTTTAGTAAGTCAAATATTTAGTATAGTATTCTTTTTCTTGTTTTAGCATTATTAAGATGAAGGGTTTCAAAC